>OX352762.1:50299842-51604842 GCA_947095585.1 Nephrocerus scutellatus
ATTGTTACTTAAGACATTATTTATTTTTTCGGTTATAATATCAAAATCGTGCCCATCGGGGCTTCCTGCTATAAATTTCCAGGCTCTGCCTAGAAAATCTAGTGACCTTTTAATTTTAGTTTTAGGCATAAGTCTAGTTAGGTGTGTCCGGATTTGGGATATTTCAGTTTTAAGGAATGGTTTGATAGGGTTATCTATGTTGATGTTTTCTAATAGTAGTTTTTCCAGTTCGTCGACTATTTCTTTATACTGCCCTAGGGCCTAGGTCAATGAAATGAATAATTTTGAAGGTTCCCGTTTGCACTTTCGCATTTCCTGTGTCGATAGCTACTAGTTGCGAGCCGGAATAATCTAGGATTTGTACTTTAGCGATACCGGCCACGATAAAAAATCTAAAAAAGAGATAATAAGGCTTTAGTTTCTTATATGGGATTTATGGACAATCCTGCCTGACTGAGTTAAAATGGTAGTAGTTTTACTTTCGGCCACGATTTCCTTCCGATACCTTGGGGCGAGCTTCGACCCTATTCTTTTATTTCTTCTGACAAAGATGATGTCTCCTGGTACATAGTTCTTAGTCAGTTGTCTATTTTTATTATGGTTGCGGAGGTCTAAATCTTGTTTTGCTTTAATTTTGTCTGTGTTTTCCTGACGAGCTTTTGCTAATTGAAGTGGGTCAGAGCTCACATTTCGACCAAAAAACACGTCGACTGGTTTTTTTCCAGTTACTGAATGTATGGAATAGTTATATTCTATAACGGCCTTTTCCAAAAGTTCCGTGAAGGATCGATGAGTGTCATATGTTTTAAGACATCTAATTATTTCTATAAGTGTGGAATGGAAACGTTCCACCTGTCCGTTCACTGAACTTGTGTACGGTGGTGTCTTGAATACTTGTATTCCAAGCTCGTCTTCAATCATGAAGGTAAAGGATGCTGAACTAAACGATTTCTCGTTATCGATGACTATAGTTTCTGGTATTCCAAATGACATAAGAATTTCCCTTAGAGGCTGTCTTATATCTTCTGCAGACCTGGATTTAAGAATTTTGATTTGAACGTATTTAGAAAACTTGTCTAGGGCTGTTAAAACTGTTTGTTTTTCTGTGAGGAAAATGGCGAGATGGACGATTTGTCCTGGGTATTTCGGAATTGGGGTTGCTTGTAATTTTGGATTGTTTGGGTGACGGTCGTACTTACTTTCTTTACAGACAGTACATAGATTGATAACTCTTTTGATTTTACCCTTCATTGCAGGAAAGTAGTATTGCCTGAGGATCTGATTTCTATTTTCCTGTTCGTTTCTATGCGCTCGTTTGTGTGTCTTTACAATGATATCTTCTTGGTCTGACTCGTTAGTTACGTCTTCAACCTGTAATTGGGTGAACCTTATCTTGTAGTTATTAAAATGGGATACATACACAGCTTGTATCATACCCATTATATGTTCTGTCGTTTTAATACAGTTTATAACTGAAGGGTTTAATACCTTCTTTAGAATTGGTTTAAGATTTTCCTGGTTGAATTCAGGTTTTGTTACCGTATGCCTGTGATAGGTAGGAAAGATTATTTGAAAATTGTTAACAGGAGTTTCACCTTGTTGCAAGATGATATGATTCTTGTATGCATTTATTGGAACCTCGACACTTGTTATAAGGTCTTGCGATGAACTTTCGTCGCTATGTACTGTAGGCGTAAGAGAGTGCACTTGCGAATTTACTTGAGGAGGGCGTGACAGTGCGTCTGCCACAATATTTGTTCTACCAGGTTTATAGTGTAGTTCGTGGTGATACTCCTCAAGTATTGACTTCCACCGTTTCATCTTACTGTTATTGTTCTTATTGCTAAGAGCACAAGTAAGAGGCTGGTGGTCTGTATAAATTTTGACGTGTGCGTGACGTGACGTGACAAACAAACAAACAAACAAACAAACAAACAAACAAACAAACAAACAACCAAACAAACAAACAAACAAACAAACAAACAAACAAACAAACAAACAAACAACAAACAAACAAACAAACGAACGAACGAACGAACGAACGAACGAACGAACGAACGAACGAACGAACGAACGAACGAACGAACGAACGAACGAACGAACGAACGAACGAACGAACGAACGAACGAACGAACGAACGAACGAACGAACGAACGAACGAACGAACGAACGAACGAACGAACGAACGAACGAACGAACGAACGAACGAACGAACGAACGAACGAACGAACGAACGAACGAACGAACGAACGAACGAACGAACGAACGAACGAACGAACGAACGAACGAACGAACGAACGAATGAATGAACGAACGAATGAATGAACGAACGAACGAACGAACGAACGAACGAACGAACGAACGAACGAACGAACGAACGAACGAACGAACGAACGAACGAACGAACGAACGAACGAACGAACGAACGAACGAACGAACGAACGAACGAACGAACGAACGAACGAACGAACGAACGAACGAACGAACGAACGAACGAACGAACGAACGAACGAACGAACGAACGAACGAACGAACGAACGAACGAACGAACGAACGAACGAACGAACGAACGAACGAACGAACGAACGAACGAACGAACGAACGAACGAACGAACGAACGAACGAACGAACGAACGAACGAACGAACGAACGAACGAACGAACGAACGAACGAACGAACGAACGAACGAACGAACGAACGAACGAACGAACGAACGAACGAACGAACGACAAACAAACAAACAAACAAACAAACAAACAAACAAACAAACAAACAAACAAACAAACAAACAAACAAACAAACAAACAAACAAACAAACAAACAAACAAACAAACAAACAAACAAACAGACAAACAAACACACAAACAAACACACGGGCACGCGAAGTTAATATAGAGAATTTAAAAAAATAAACAGAACACATTTCATTTTATGAATCGCGCTATGAGAAATGTAAGTTGTAAATAGACAGAAAATAGTATATTATATTATACGTATTATCATTCGTTGATTACGATAACATCTAATTTTGTTAGTTTTTAATCATGAATCTGTCAACTAGCAAAACAGATGGGATTTCTGTAGATAGGGTTTTGGTGAAAACCCTATATAGAACCGTCCGAGGGGCCTCAAATTTTAATAGAAAGTATTGTCACCGGAAATATACATGTGTGCAATTTCAATCAAATCGGGCCATGGGAAGTGGGCTAAAAACTGATCAGAAAATCTGACCAGCCAGCCAGCCAGCCAGCCACGTGCACGCGAAGTTAATATAGAGAATTTAAAAAAGCCGAAAGGGAACAAGCAGACAATAAACTAACAGAAACTGTTACTTACCTTCTCTACAGAATGCCCAACTGTTTAAGAATACATGCTTAAAAGAGAACAAGAGCGCTAAATCCATATAAAAATTTTCTGTTTCTCACTACAAAAACTTACGTTTCTCGCTCTATTTCCTTCACTGAGAAATTTTGTAAATTATAAATTATAAAATTTTAAAAACTTAACTGTTGTTCAACTTGACAGCATAATTACATTAGCCATAAATGTACATCGCTTTATTAAATTTTCTACGCCTATAAAGAAAAGCTGAAAGAAAGCAAGCAGAGAACCAACACGAACCTTTTTCGTGCAACCGTATGGGTTGCAAGTTGCAACTGCAAGGCTAAGAGAACGAGTAAGCAGAACACCGAAGGGGACTTTCGAGTTTCAATATAATTACTAGTACTACACATACAAATTAAATTAAAACAAGTTTATTTATTAAAAAAAATATATTTCTTCAGTGAGGCAGTACCTCTTCTTTATTCAAACAAATTAGAACTAACTTATAATCTAAAATAGCCTAAACTTATCACCTATGTTGTGCTATGTTTCCCACGCTGTAGTGCAGAGTCGGAATGTGGAATGTGTGCGGTGTCGGATGAGCTCCAGACGACTCGTCAGCAACCTGTCGCTGGATGATGAAATCGTTGCATCGTTGCTCGTGTTGGAGTAGGAATGCGCTGAGTCGCTTCATCAGCGTAATCTGTGTTAACTCCTCCATACTTTAAAATCGAATGCCCACGTTCGATTCTGTGATTGGTATTGCCACCGACGCTGCTGATTTGATGTTTCTGTTTTTCAGCTTGAATAGTCTAAATGTGACAAAAACGATTAGCAAGATTAATATGGAAAAAACGGCTAAGTTGTAATTGTTCCGGGTGTTCAGGGCGTTAATGTGCCGTGAATTATTAGCCTGTAGTTCCTTTATCATCTGGAGTGAAAGCACTTCCTCTGCGTCTTGTTTGATAGAAGAAGGTTGTAGAACAGCTGGTAGTGGTTTGTATGAAGACATCTCAGTTGCCTCAAAAATTTCGCTCTGTACCCTTATTGATGCGTTACGGAAATGAATGATGTAAGTTCCATCCAACTGCACTGTTTCATTATCTATTTCGATGGGTCCGGTGTATTGATTCAAAAATAGGATGCCTGGGGCGATTTCTTCAAGTTTTGGGATATGTTGATTGTTGACTTCCGTACAGTTCGGAGCTCGACTCTTGAGTAGGTGTGGGATGCACGATGAATTGCTTATATCTATAATACTATTCCTAGGACATACAGATACTCTGTGAAAGGTTATACAGGAGGACAGGACTCCGTACATTTTGCTTTTGCACTCTAGTAAATTCTCGTATGGCATTTTTTTAATGGTTTTGCCTTTTTTTACGGCTTTAATTAAAGTAGTTTTACAGGATTCTATGGATGTAGTAGGTAAACTTATAATATAAAGAATCAATGAACTATTGGAAGCAATCTTTATTTGTGCGAATTCTAATGCCTCTAACACATTGACGTAAGGCATGATTTCTTTAATTAGAATTTCTTCAATTGTATTTATTTCTATATTCGAGAGGATGTACGTGTTAATGATATTGGCCTTGGCCCAGTGTATTGCGTATTCTATGTTTATAATTTCTTCTTTTACTAATCCTAGTTTTAGTTCTATATTTAAGATTAATTCATCCTTAAACTTATCGCTATCATCTATTTGCTTATTTATTTCATTTGTAATGTTATTTGTAAATTTCCTCAATTTTGTTGACAAGCATTTTATTTATAACAACCTGGTTATTATTGTTACTTTACATTATTTATTTTTTCGGTTATAATATCAAAATCGTGCCCATCGGGGCTTCCTGCTATAAATTTCCAGGCTCTGCCTAGAAAATCTAGTGACCTTTTAATTTTAGTTTTAGGCATAAGTCTAGTTAGGTGTGTCCGGATTTGGGATATTTCAGTTTTAAGGAATGGTTTGATAGGGTTATCTATGTTGATGTTTTCTAATAGTAGTTTTTCCAGTTCGTCGACTATTTCTTTATACTGCCCTAGGGCCTAGGTCAATGAAATGAATAATTTTGAAGGTTCCCGTTTGCACTTTCGCATTTCCTGTGTCGATAGCTACTAGTTGCGAGCCGGAATAATCTAGGATTTGTACTTTAGCGATACCGGCCACGATAAAAAATCTAAAAAAGAGATAATAAGGCTTTAGTTTCTTATATGGGATTTATGGACAATCCTGCCTGACTGAGTTAAAATGGTAGTAGTTTTACTTTCGGCCACGATTTCCTTCCGATACCTTGGGGCGAGCTTCGACCCTATTCTTTTATTTCTTCTGACAAAGATGATGTCTCCTGGTACATAGTTCTTAGTCAGTTGTCTATTTTTATTATGGTTGCGGAGGTCTAAATCTTGTTTTGCTTTAATTTTGTCTGTGTTTTCCTGACGAGCTTTTGCTAATTGAAGTGGGTCAGAGCTCACATTTCGACCAAAAAACACGTCGACTGGTTTTTTTCCAGTTACTGAATGTATGGAATAGTTATATTCTATAACGGCCTTTTCCAAAAGTTCCGTGAAGGATCGATGAGTGTCATATGTTTTAAGACATCTAATTATTTCTATAAGTGTGGAATGGAAACGTTCCACCTGTCCGTTCACTGAACTTGTGTACGGTGGTGTCTTGAATACTTGTATTCCAAGCTCGTCTTCAATCATGAAGGTAAAGGATGCTGAACTAAACGATTTCTCGTTATCGATGACTATAGTTTCTGGTATTCCAAATGACATAAGAATTTCCCTTAGAGGCTGTCTTATATCTTCTGCAGACCTAGATTTAAGAATTTTGATTTGAACGTATTTAGAAAACTTGTCTAGGGCTGTTAAAACTGTTTGTTTTTCTGTGAGGAAAATGTCGAGATGGACGATTTGTCCTG
Organism: Nephrocerus scutellatus; assembly: GCA_947095585.1. Classification (NCBI taxonomy): domain Eukaryota; kingdom Metazoa; phylum Arthropoda; class Insecta; order Diptera; family Pipunculidae; genus Nephrocerus; species Nephrocerus scutellatus. Next base: position 50,306,094 of record OX352762.1, read on the forward strand.
GGTATTTCGGAATTGGGGTTGCTTGTAATTTTGGATTGTTTGGGTGACGGTCGTACTTACTTTCTTTACAGACAGTACATAGATTGATAACTCTTTTGATTTTACCCTTCATTGCAGGAAAGTAGTATTGCCTGAGGATCTGATTTCTATTTTCCTGTTCGTTTCTATGCGCTCGTTTGTGTGTCTTTACAATGATATCTTCTTGGTCTGACTCGTTAGTTACGTCTTCAACCTGTAATTGGGTGAACCTTATCTTGTAGTTATTAAAATGGGATACATACACAGCTTGTATCATACCCATTATATGTTCTGTCGTTTTAATACAGTTTATAACTGAAGGGTTTAATACCTTCTTTAGAATTGGTTTAAGATTTTCCTGGTTGAATTCAGGTTTTGTTACCGTATGCCTGTGATAGGTAGGAAAGATTATTTGAAAATTGTTAACAGGAGTTTCACCTTGTTGCAAGATGATATGATTCTTGTATGCATTTATTGGAACCTCGACACTTGTTATAAGGTCTTGCGATGAACTTTCGTCGCTATGTACTGTAGGCGTAAGAGAGTGCACTTGCGAATTTACTTGAGGAGGGCGTGACAGTGCGTCTGCCACAATATTTGTTCTACCAGGTTTATAGTGTAGTTCGTGGTGATACTCCTCAAGTATTGACTTCCACCGTTTCATCTTACTGTTATTGTTCTTATTGCTAAGAGCACAAGTAAGAGGCTGGTGGTCTGTATAAATTTTGACGTGTGCTGATCCGTAAAGGTAATTACGCAGGGAATTCAATGCCCATATGATTGCTAACATTTCTTTCTCGTTAGCTGCGTAACCCTCTTCGGTTGCACTAAGCGTTCGTGAAACAAATGATATTGGCCTACCTTCCTGAGACAGAACAGCGCCAATAGCGAAATTGGATGCGTCTGTGGTCAATTCGAAAGGTTTACTGAAGTTCGGATAAGTGAGCACTATGTCTCTGGAAATAAGAAAGTTTTTAATTTTGCCGAAGGCGTCCATAGCTGCGGGGTCGAGAAAAATTTGTTTTCTAGATGATTGTGTCTTGGACATACGTCCTTCCCCCCTCTTAGGAGGGTAGTTAATGGTTTCGCAAGCTTTGCGTAATCCTTAATAAAGCGGCGATAATAGCCGGAAAGTCCAAGGAAGGAACGCAAATCTTTCAGAGTTTGGGGTAATGGGAAGTTTTTTATGGCTTCGACCTTTGCGGGGTTCGTCATAATTCCCTCTGATGATATGATGAATCCCAAGTTCCTTTTGGAAAAAATGGCATTTATCCAATTGCACCTTCATATTTGCATCATAAAGTGTTTTAAAAATGTCCTTTATGTGCCGGGCATGATCACTTTCAGTCTTGCTGAATATTACTATGTCGTCAATATAGACATAGCAAGTTTTTCCTATATACTCTCGCAAGATGTCGTCAAGTGCCCTTTGGAAAATTGATGGCGCATTCTTGAGTCCAAATGGAAGTCTCGTGAACTCGAATTTATCATTGTTTATGGAAAAAGCTGTTTTTTCTATATCAGATTCCTTCAAGGGAATCTGGTGAAAACCACTTTTAAGGTCAAGGACAGTGAAAAAATAGTTTTTGCCTAATTGAGCTAGGACTTCACTTATCTCGGGAATGGGATAACGATCGGCTATGGTAACGTTGTTAAGCTTCCTGTAGTCGATCACCATTCTGTATTGTTTTTTACCTGTGGAGTCTGACTTCTTCGGTACGACCCTCACCGGAGAGTTATATGGGGATCTGGAGCGTCTAATGATTCCATGCTCTAACAGCTCTTGAATCTGTCTCTCTACTTCGGATTTAAGTGACATTGGGAAGGGGTAGTATTAACTATAAATAGGTGAATCGGTTGAAGTTCGGATTTCTCCAACGACCTTTGTAGTAAAGGTTAATTTCTCATTCGGTTCACAAAATAAGTTTGGGAAGTTATTAACAACTGAATTTAAAAGACTTTGCTGTGTCACTGTCATGTGGTCGGTTTTAACATTAAGGGCGTTTACTGTTGGAGAAGTCAACTGTTTGATTTTGACTTGGACAGAATTTAAAATGTTCATGAAGTTATTTTATGTGTCTATTACAGCAGATAGTGCCTCGTTACCAATGATACCTTCAAACGTTTGTAAATTAGGTAGAAGATAGAATTTGAAATTAATATCCTTCGTATTAAAGAGATTAATCATCGTATGTTGCGTTATACGGATGTCCCCAGCTATAGATCTTGCGAAAAAGGAATTTTTATTTTGCATAGGTTTTTCGACTAAAGATGGTTGTATGTAATTTTTGGAAGAGCCCGTGTCTATTAAAAATTTATACATATCTCCGCTCTTTGTCTTGCATTCAAAGTAGGGCAAGGAAGAGTTTTTTAGCCAAAAAAAAATTAATATCGACGTCATCTAGTTGTTCAATTTCGGATTCATTGATGTTAGGAGTTTCTTCTTCATTGCTCAAGCTCAGATTTTGATAGTCTGAACAAAGTTCATCTTTGGGTGTATGGATGTGAAAATTAGAATGGTATCTGTCCATTCCAGGACCTTGTTGTATATGTGCGCCTCTTCTCCAAGGAGCACCGTTGAATCTCTGCCGATTTTGGTAATGAATGTCTCTAGCCTGGGCACTGTATCCTTGAGTTAAAGGTTCGTGTTTAATGGTTGGACCTGGTTGAGAAGGTCTCATTTGTTGGTCAGTTTGATTACGATTTGGAAAGGCACTCTGCTGGGGGTTATTTTGGTTGCGACTAAATCCCTGGTTAGGTTGGGATGAGTAATAAGGTTTTTGCATTTGTTGAGTAGGATAGAATTGATGAGCTGGGTATTGCCTATTGGGAGGACCCGCGTTATAGTTTCGTACCGGAAACGAGTTTGGTATTTGTGGTCGCATGGGTTGCGGAGCGAAATTCCTTTTTATTGCTCCATGGCTCGTCTGAAGATACTGAGACCTAAAATGTTGGTTCTCGTACCTAAGGCATAAGTGTAGGGCTTGAGGCAAGTCTGTGGGCTCTTTCATGCCCAGAAGATCTGATAGATTACCCTTCAGACCTCTTATGAATATATCCAAGGCCTTGTCCCTATAAGTTTTGGCCAATAATTGCATTGCCTCGGGGCCTACATCCATGCATGAAATATTATTGATTATCAAGGTCAGCTGTGAAGTAACAGCCTGATAAAATTCTTGTATGGTCTGACTTCCCTGAATCATACCAGACATTTGGTATTCGAGAGTTGTGACATCACGCTTGTCGGCGTAATATGTTGTTAGACAATCTACAATACTACACCAATTAAGTGGGGTATTATTAGCCTCTAGGGCTGCGTCGGCATTGCCAATAATTTTATTACGAACAGTGTGGAGACTACCGACATATTTTGGAGTCCCCTTTATGTGGTCATATAGTGCTAGCACTCGTTCGACGCTTTTCTTCCAGGAGGAGAACTCTGAAGCCTCTCCCGAGAAGGTCCGCAGACAACTTACGATGTCAGGAATTCTTTCTAAGCCATTTATGTCGTTCTGATATTGCGGAAATATTGTTTGATCTGTACCGGATGAACGTTGCGGATTCGGATTTAAAACGCTTTCGACGAATCTTCTTCCCTGTTGCTCTAATACTCGACTAACTATTGAGGCTACAAGGGCATCTAGTTCAGGGGTGGACCTAACCACTTGGGGCGGGGGGTCGGCGTTGGACGTACTCGAAATAAACGAGGCATTGGGGTCGTGGTTACTAACGGAGGCCGTAGAGTGACTTGCTATGTCTATGGGGATTATTTGGGAGGAAGCGGGATTAGGTATTGTGGCATTATTTGCCGGGGGAATTTGCCCTTGATCTTGGTTTGGGTTTTGGTCCCCACCTGCACCTGTTCTTGTGTTTACCATTTTGCAGAGCTTGAGGAGCTTGTAAAAACTATAAGACTATATTTATATATATTTTTTTGTTATTTACGCATAAACAATATTTTCCTTAACACTTCTTAAAATTCCGTATAACCTTAATCAAGGTTTCTATTTAAGTTGACCGTAATTAATTTAAATTGTATTATAAAATAATATGTATATGTTTATCATATGTATGAATTGGAATTAGCACTTTTAAAAAACAAAATATTTATACTTAAGTACGTGCTTACGTCAAACACCCAAATCACCGCGCCGGTCAGAGGGATTTGTTCCTGTTTGTCCATATGGTTACTTGGGATCCCTTGTTGACTCCTTGCTGTTGCTGCTGTGGGTTTCCTATAGACGTCTTTTAATCTGATAGGATTGGTCTGATTCGCTGAAATTTGCTTGCTTATTATATTGCTTTCGCGAACACTGGAGCCTAATTTGCTTGCTTATGATATTGCTTTCGCGAACACTGGAGCTTACTCAGGTCACTGGTAATTTATCTTTTGGAACCCGACGTATAAATTGCAAATTTTTCACTAGAACTCGGGAGCTTCTTAAGGTCGCTGGTTCTTTTATACTGCACATAAACTACTTTAAGGTCACTGGCACGTATATGGAAAAATAATTTTGCACATCGGGTCCCTGCTCGGGCGCCAATTAAATTAAAACAAGTTTATTTATTAAAAGAAATATATTTCTTCAGTGAGGCAGTACCTCTTCTTTATTCAAACAAATTAGAACTAACTTATAATCTAAAATAGCCTAAACTTATCACCTATGTTGTGCTATGTTTCCCACGCTGTAGTGCAGCCCACGCTGTAGTGCAGAGTCGGAATGTGGAATGTGTGCGGTGTCGGATGAGCTCCAGACGACTCGTCAGCAACCTGTCGCTGGATGATGAAATCGTTGCATCGTTGCTCGTGTTGGAGTAGGAATGCACTGAGTCGCTTCATCAGCGTAATCTGTGTTAACTTACACATATTAGCCGTAGAGAGTGATAGGGTGATTGAGTTGTTGGGGAAGTGGTATGGCATGGAAATAGAAGTATACATCAAAATGTTTTTCGCTTTGAAACGCACAGACGCAATATTCGCCATTAATTTCGTTTTATCTGGTTCTCTTTTTATTATGTAATATTATGAAGGATAAGATAAGCGAAAAGAAATGAAAATAGTTGCAAGGAAGCTTGCATGTTGTCATTGTTATCTGCCTCTTTTTTTGTAACTTATAGTAGTATTTTTTTTCTGTTAATCGACCAAACACGAGAGCACTGTATCATTTTATGCAATGTTGATAGAACGAGCAGAGCAGAGCACTGATAGAAAATGAACGGAGACTATACTATTACTACGGCTGCGGTAAAGAGTTGAGGAGTTACGCAGCTTGTGCTGCACAAAAAAAATTGTAAGGCAGTCGGTATGCACGAAATTGCGGCTACATTTTAAACCGACTTACAGTCTGCTTGTTGGGCGACAATTTGACATTTACATTTTGCTATTTGCATCAAATTTAAAGTGGCTGCGTAAACTGCGCAGTCGATTTTTCTTTACTGCATTGGCTGGAGAAGTGAATTTTTGACCAACATGCAGCATAAACTGTGCAGCGGCTGAATTCTTGACCGCAGCCTACTACTGCATATGTTTTTTTCGTTCTGCTCAAGCTGTGAGCTTGATTGTATGTTATTGAAAACACATACATCATTATACAACAGAATAAATAAATAAATAAGCTGATCTAAATGTTCATAACAATTTTATGTGAGGTGGTTGCATATTGGATTTGCATATCACTGCCCAAACACAGTAATGCAGTTGCGTCGAAAGTAGTAGGATAAGTAAGAGCTGTTAAAAAAATGAGTGCATGTAATCTTTACACGCGGTTGGAGTGAAATTTCTTTGACGTTGTGGCCAATATTACGATTAAATTAAAAGGCACGAGTCGCTTGAGGAATTGCTTAGTTCTCGAAATTCCAGACCATAATGATCATATTCCAGAAGTTCCATAGGAAGAAATCTAATAGTCACATCTTAGTCCTACATTCCGAATTTCATGCGAATCGCTTGAGAAATTTATTTGCTCCAGAAATTCCAGACCATAAGAATCATATTCTAGAATTTCCATAGGAAGAAATCTTATAGTCACATATTAGTCCTACATTCCGAATTTCATGCTAATCGCTTAAGAAGTTGCTTTGTTCCCGAAATTCCAGACCATAATGATTATATTCCATAATTTCCATAGGAAGAAATCTTATAGTCACACATTAGTCCTACATTCCGAGTTTCATACGAATCCCTTGAGAAATGGCTTGGTTCCAAAAATCCCAGACCCTATTGGCCAGATCCCAGAATTTCCACAGGAACAAGTCTTATAGTCACATATTAGTCCCACATTCCGAGTTTCATACGAATCCCTTGAGAAATGGCTTGGTTCCAAAAATCCCAGACCCTATCGGCCAGATCCCAGAATTACCATAGGAACAAGTCTTATAGTCACATATTAGTCCTACATTCCGAGTTTCATACGAATCCCTTGAGAAATGGCTTGGTTCCAAAAATTCCAGACCCTATTGGCCAGATCCCAGAATTTCCATAGGAACAAGTCTTATAGTCACATATTAGTCCCACATTCCGAGTTTCATACGAATCCCTTGAGAAATGGCTTGGTTCCAAAAATCCCAGACCCTGTTGTCCAGATCCCAGAATTTCCATAGGAACAAGTCTTATAGTCACATATTAGTCCTACATTCCGAATTTCATGCTAATCGCTTAAGAAGTTGCTTTGTTCCCGAAATTCCAGACCATAATGATTATATTCCATAATTTCCATAGGAAGAAATCTTATAGTCACATCTTAGTCCTACATTCCGAATTTCATGCGAATCGCTTGAGAAATTGATTTGCTCCAGAAATTCCAGACCATAATAATCATATTCCATAGGAAGAAATCTTATAGTCACATCTTAGTCCTACATTCCGAATTTCATGCGAATCTCTTGGGAAATGGCTTAGTTCCCAAAGTACTGACATTTAAATTTTGTGATATTTAATAGTGATCACAACAGTCGGACATTTAACAGTGTCTCACCTAACAGTGTCTCACTTAACAGTGTCTCACTTAACAGTGTCTCACTTAACAGTGTCTCACTTAACAGTGTCTCACTTAACAGTGTCTCACTTAACATTTGACTTTTTGAAAATGCACCCCTTGTAGTGAGACGTTGTCACGTCAAAAAACAGTACTACTAGTATGTTACATACAAAGAGGATTATAAACTTTAGAAGTTGCAAGTTACCTTGCTACTTTTTCCGTTTCTTTTGGATTGTCTTTTCTTTAATAATTTCTACAATATTAAATGTCAATAACGTTCAAGCTACATATCATGAGTAGAACGAAACAGGCATGTGCAGTAGTAGTGATAGTACTGTTGGTTGGTTCTCTGCTCAGCTTACTTTGACTTTAATAATATCTACATTACTAATTGAATTGAGTTAAAAGGTTTAAGGGCTAAAATACAGTATAGCGGACAAAGGGTTAGGACTTTGAGACACATCTCTCTCGAAAGCTCCCAGGGAGCAGTTCTCGAAAATCACCATCTGGTTTGGGGCTCACGCCCCGTTTCTGAGAGAGGAGCTTCTAAATATTGCATTTATTTTCAGAAAAGTGCGTTTTTCTCAGTGACGCAAAGGAAGTATGGGGGTTAATTGGTATCATATAAAAGACAATAAAAATACCGTTCGTTTGAATCTATCATCAATCTATCAATTTGTATTTGGTTTATGTGCAGTTTCATATGATTGAGTGGTATATCATATGAATGAGTTCTTTTCATATAAAAACATGTTTTTGTACAATTGATACACCTTCCGTTAAAATTGGGCCACGATCATAAAAATAGTATGGCTGTATAGAACTATTATTCACCTTTAATTTAATACCAATATTTACACACGCCCCCTAAAAACACGCCCACTATTTAACTTTTATGGAAAAGTCAGTTTTTTGATTCTAAGTCTGCCGAATTTGGTTTGATTGGCTTCATTTTTTTTCAAACGAACGGTATTTTTATTACCTTTTATATGGTACTAATTAACCCCTAAATCCCTCACAAACTACTTAGAAAATTGCATTTTTCAAAAAAATACTCAAAACTTTGACAGCCCCTCCCACCTAAAGGGGGCGTTATCGCCACACCCCGCCCACTTTTTTGGTATGTGGGCGGTGGGAGGTGGGCGTGGCAAGTTTTCAAAATACCGTTGTACGCTATACTGTATATTTACCAAATTTACATACATAAAAATTAAATAAAATAAATAAAATAAAAAAAAAACAACCCATAAAAATTAAAAATGTTCCGGTAAATTCCTAATAGGAGTCACACGTCTGTTTAAATTTGAAGAAAATCGAGCTAATTTTTAAAAAATTTACATGGGCACCACTCGGGCCTCAGGGCCTTATCACTTCCAAACTTTTATTTACAAAAGTTTTCTACATCCGAGGTACACATGTCTTTAAAATTTGAAGAAAATCGACGAATTTTTAAAAAAATTACATGGTCACCCCTCGGGCACCGGGCCGGATCACTCCAAAAACCCCGGGGCCGACCGACTGACAACCGGATCGGGTTAATTTGTAAAAATTTAAAAAAAAAAAATTTTTAATAGAAAGTGTTGACTCCGGAAATACACATGTGCAAAATTTCAATAAAATCGGGCTTTGGGAAGTGGGTTAAAAAGTGATCGCAAGATTCCACGACAAAACGAGCGACCGATCGACCGACAACCAGACGTGCCACGGGCAAGCGAAGTTAATATAGAGAATTTAAAAATTACATGGACACCCCTCGGACCCGGGACCGACCACCCAAAAAATTTTACAAACAATTTTGTCCATCGGAGATACACCTGTGTATTAAATTTGAAGTAAATCGGGTTAATTTTTTTTAAAAAAATTTACGGTGCCCCACGAACCCAGGGCCCGGGGTCTCCAGAATTTAAAAAAAAGTGTTTTCCATCAGAGATACACATGTGTATAAAATTTAAAGAAAATCGGGTTAATTTTTAAATATGTTATATGGGCACCCCTCGGCCATGAGAAGTGGGTTAAACATTTATCGCAAGATTCCACGACAAACCGACCGACCGACCGACTGACAACCGGACGTGCCACGGGCCAGTGGAGTTAATAAAGAGAATTTAATAAAAAATAAATAGCGCAGTGTCAGTAATGTTTGCAAACGTTGTGACGCTCAAAGCCCTCGCGACCGTGTAGACGACACAGTCATTTCTCGTTTTTTGAGGTCTTTTTTAACCACATTTCGCCCGACGTAGGGGGCTGAAATTTTGTGAGCTGCTCAATGTCAAGGGCCAATTTCGATATCCCGCGTGTGACGCGTGTGGCACGTGTGAAGCGTGGAAACAATAAAATACTTTGAAATAGCCCCGACCTCAAAAACAGGTATTTTGGCGATTATTATCAAATAATAAAGGACTGTGTGGCGTGTTTCGATGTATACATAAAAGCTTGTCTTGATACGAGGGTAGTTTGATAAGTCATTGACATAAATAAAAGGTATTTTTTTGGGCAAGAAAGCGTTTTATTTCTCAACATAGTCTCCTTTAATCTCGATATATTTAGTCCAGCGTTTTTCTAATTTTTTTATTCCTTCTAAATAATAGGTTTTATTAAGATCCTTAAAATAAGCGTATGTTTTAGTGATGACCTCTTACCGCCAAAACATTTCTTCAGGTTTCGAAACAGGAAATAGTCGCAGGGGGCTAAAGGGGAGAATATGCTGGACGGGCTAGCAGTTCGTAGCCAAATTTATCGATTTTTGCCATGGTGACTACACACATGTGGACCCCTGCATTGTCTTGATGGAACAGCCCTTTTTTCCTTTTTGTCGTTTTTGCTTCAAATCAATATAGAATCTGTCCAAAAGCTGTGAATTATATTCGCCGAAGAAACCCACTACCTTGATTGTTCCATGGTCCCTGATGTGTGGTGATGGATCCATGTTTCGTCCACTGTTACTTTCCTTTGTTTCGATGATGGGTTTTCTACGCAAAAAAAAAATAAAAAAAAATTAATGAACACACGAGATTCATTTCCGTTCGTTAAAATTAACGAGGTTTTCTGCTTTCAATCGCTGTCGAACACAAACTTAATGACGGAGCTTGCTCATAATTTGACAGTAGTCTATTAATAGATGGGACGCAGTGTTGCATTTAAAGCTACTACGCGGGAAATTCAGAAATTCACTGACTTATTAAACTGCCCTTAATATCTTAGAATTTTCTCTTGGCAGCAGCAGAGGTGTGTGAGAATTTTTCACCCAAACTAATATTTAGGATTTTTATTCTACTCCAAATTCCTCTGGACTTACACCTTGTTCTATATTTTAATATTTTAAAAGGATCATTTAAGAATGTACCACTTAATATCATACTTTGATGCTACTTTCAAAAACTTCTTAACAACTGAAATGAAGGAGTTTTTAGATTAATTGCGTTTTTGTGGTGTATATAGAAGCACAAAAAAGTGTTGACTCCGGAAATACACATGTGCAAAATTTCAATATAATCGGGCTTTGTGAAGTGGGTTAAAAAGTGATCGCAAGATTCCACGACAAAACGAGCGACCGATCGACCGACAACCAGACGTGCCACGGGCAAGCGAAGTTAATATAGAGAATTTAAAAATTACATGGACACCCCTCGGACCCGGGACCGACCACCCAAAAAATTTTACAAACAATTTTGTCCATCGGAGAAACACCTGTGTATTAAATTTGAAGTAAATCGGGTTAATTTTTTTAAAAAAAATTTACGGTGCCCCACGAACCCAGGGCCCGGAGTCTCCAGAATTTAAAAAAAAGTGTTTTCCATCAGAGATACACATGTGTATAAAATTTAAAGAAAATCGGGTTAATTTTTAAATATGTTATATGGGTACCCCTCGGCCATGAGAAGTGGGTTAAACATTTATCGCAAGATTCCACGACAAACCGACCGACCGACCGACTGACAACCGGACGTGCCACGGGCCAGTGGAGTTAATAAAGAGAATTTAATAAAAAATAAATAGCGCAGTGTCAGTAATGTTTGCAAACGTTGTGATGCTCAAAGCCCTCGCGACCGTGTAGACGACACAGTCATTTCTCGTTTTTTGAGGTCTTTTTTAACCACATTTCGCCCGACGTAGGGGGCTGAAATTTTGTGAGCTGCTCAATGTCAAGGGCCAATTTCGATATCCCGCGTGTGACGCGTGTGGCACGTGTGAAGCGTGGAAACAATAAAATACTTTGAAATAGCCCCGACCTCAAAAACAGGTATTTTGGCGATTATTATCAAATAATAAAGGACTGTGTGGCGTGTTTCGATGTATACATAAAAGCTTGTCTTGATACGAGGGTAGTTTGATAAGTCATTGACATAAATAAAAGGTATTTTTTTGGGCAAGAAAGCGTTTTATTTCTCAACATAGTCTCCTTTAATCTCGATATATTTAGTCCAGCGTTTTTCTAATTTTTTTATTCCTTCTAAATAATAGGTTTTATTAAGATCCTTAAAATAAGCGTATGTTTTAGTGATGACCTCTTACCGCCAAAACATTTCTTCAGGTTTCGAAACAGGAAATAGTCGCAGGGGGCTAAAGGGGAGAATATGCTGGACGGGCTAGCAGTTTGTAGCCAAATTTATCGATTTTTGCCATGGTGACTACACACATGTGGACCCCTGCATTGTCTTGATGGAACAGCCCTTTTTTCCTTTTTGTCGTTTTTGCTTCAAATCAATATAGAATCTGTCCAAAAGCTGTGAATTATATTCGCCGAAGAAACCCACTACCTTGATTGTTCCATGGTCCCTGATGTGTTGTGATGGATCCATGTTTCGTCCACTGTTACTTTCCTTTGTTTCGATGATGGGTTTTCTACGCAAAAAAAAAATAAAAAATAATAAAAAAAAATTAATGAACACACGAGATTCATTTCCGTTCGTTAAAATTAACGAGGTTTTCTACTTTCAATGGCTGTCGAACACAAACTTAATGACGGAGCTTGCTCATAATTTGACAGTAGTCTATTAATAGATGGGACGCAGTGTTGCATTTAAAGCTACTACGCGGGAAATTCAGAAATTCACTGACTTATTAAACTGCCCTTAATATCTTAGAATTTTCTCTTGGCAGCAGCAGAGGTGTGTGAGAATTTTTCACCCAAACTAATATTTAGGATTTTTATTCTACTCCAAATTCCTCTGGACTTACACCTTGTTCTATATTTTAATATTTTAAAAGGATCATTTAAGAATGTACCACTTAATATCATACTTTGATGCTACTTTCAAAAACTTCTTAACAACTGAAATGAAGGAGTTTTTAGATTAATTGCGTTTTTGTGGTGTATATAGAAGCACAAAAGCCTGAAACGCGAGTCCATAAATTCAAACAAAACAAATTTAAAAGTGTTAAAGGTTCTTTGTAAAATGTTAAATAGTTTTCTTAATTCTCAAAATGTCTAATAATGATAGATCTAAATTAATCATATCTTTTTTATATATAAAATTATTATAATAATATTCGGCGCGACAGACCGGTTGCGGTCCAACCCATGGAAGGGACCTACAATTTAAGGCCGGATCCGAATTGAGAAGCTTTCCGTGAGAAGTTATTACTCTCGGAACGTTTGTCACCCATTCGCGAGAGGTGGGACACCGTGAAAAATACTTTTAGTGTTACTGGGATTCGAACCACAAACCCCTGCTCATTAGCCATGTGCTTTTCTTCTGAGCCACGGCGCCCACAAAATAAAATTATTAAATCTTTTAAATTAACTTCGCCTATACAGTTTAAAGATTGCAGATTAATTTTCACAAAATAAGATTAAATGCTTTTAAAATTTTGGAATTTTGTAATTGATTTTAAACTAACTTCCCATTGAGCTAAAGACTTGTAAGTTTAAACATACCTCAGAACTGGATGAATCACAAAAAAAACTCAACCAGAGTTTGCAATTTGTTTCAGATCAGAGCAGACTGCCACCAACGAGTATAGAGATATCAAGAGGAACGAAGTAGAGGGTATCATTTCCCGCCTATTTTTTGTTCCCGGGAATTAATTAAATTAAATTTCCCGGGAATCCCGGGAAAATTCGAAATATTACATTAAGCTGGGTTTTAATTCCACATTTAATTTATTAAAACATGTAAAATTTATACATAAGTACACAAATATGAACCTATATAATATATTAAAAAATTAGCACAAAATAATTTCAGATTGTCCTAATAATAAATTGTATTGTCATTATTGCATCTAACAGCTTATGTAGGTTTTAAGTAATGTCCATTGATCTCATAGGTTAGGTTAGGTGAACTGGCCGTCAGTCAAAACCGACGCACTTAGACTAAGAAGGTCCGATGTGATACCACAAAGATCTAGGAAATCCGACGCCTTCTCGTTGAACCACTTGGAGCTTCGTATGAAGCGCAATAGACTATTAATGTCAATTTTGATTAGATCGTTGAGATCATTGAAAAAGAACGCTCCCAGATCTCATATATCTAGAACTCTTTTTGAAGATTTTTTGTGTCATTCACTGTTGAACTGGTCTCCATTTTTTTATTTTGAAGCTGCATTTATAGCACTAGTCGATCTTTCAGTTACATTCAATGTTTGACTATCTTCCCCGGATAAATATTCTCTTTAGTCTGCGTTTTCAATTTCAACGTAGTCTATCTCTTTACGAAATAACGATTTTGAAGACGTAGGCAAGTCAGCTGTATCAGTAGATTGTAAATCAAGTGTTTGAAGGTATTTTGCTAATGACACAAGATCTTGGTTCCTTTGTTCTTTAATACGAATTGACAAAAGTTCCAAGAGTTCTCTGGAAATATCATCATTATTTTCGCGCAAAGAATCAAATAAAACTTTTAAAATCGCATTAGCTGTAACAAAATTTGCATTGCGTGATCCTTACGCTTCAACAGCTAGTTTAACCGTCTTTAGGGCGCTTAAAATATTTGATTAAACTTGGAAATTATTGTCATCGAGTAATGTTAGGGAGCTCAAATCATCTAACGCCTTTTTAGTTGAGTCAGAAATTTTTAAAAATCTTTCAATCATTACCTCAATGCTATTCCACCTAGTCTTGCAATCTAGTAGCAAACTTAGTTCAACTCCGTGCTTTTCTTTGACATATTCTTGTAAAATTGAGTTTCTCTTTGGTGAAAGTTTAAAGAACTTTAAATTTTTTCTTACTATTGACAACGCACAATTAATATTATCACGTTCACATCTTGGGGTTATAGTATCACCGTGCCTTCGGTCATCGCTGCCGTCAGACTCAGAAAAATTATCGGGAGCCGTGTTATGCTCATTTCCCATTTCTATTTTATCAGTACTGGGATTGATATCTTCATCTTTCTTATAAATTACACCAATAACAGCTAAATGAATGCCGTGATTATAGCATAGTTGGTGGATGTATCCAGATAATCTTCCAAATTTGACCATGACGGCAGCAGCATCGGTAGTTGATGCTACTACATCGGATAAATGTATGCCAACATCAGATAGCTTTGTCTTAACAAGTTCTACTGTTTTATCAGCAGAGCAACTTCCTTCAACTTTAACCAGTCCTAAATTTACGTATTCTTTATTGAAATGAATATTTATGTGAGGTAGCTAACTAATTTTTTTTGTCGTTTGTTATGATACCAATTAAGAATATGTATAACATTTATATTCTAGTCATCAGACTTTGTTTGAAAATGTAGGCTATTTACATGAGCATTTCTTGATATGTTTTCATGTACTGTACTTGTTAGAACGCAATAAATTTATAAAAAACATATGTATGGTGTTTTTTGAACAGGCATATACAGATGACATAAAAAATATTAGTGGAACTCCAAAATGTAAAAAAAAGTTCTGAAAATCCCGGGAATTTTAATTTTATTTCCCGGGAAACGGGAACTAGAAAATGGAAAAAAATGGATTTCCCGCCCGGTAAAATTAGAAATTTATTTTTTTTAATTGCGAGCACGATAGGCGAAGCATATATTCATAGGACATGAAAATTTTTACAGCGAACGTGTGTAGATTAGTACGTTTGTACGTTTACTTGCCGCTTCTACCAATCAAATTTTGGTCGGACTTCTTTTAAAACAATTGGTTAGTGCTCGGCTTGGGATGGCGTAATTTTTTCATTCAAAGGGGTTACTACCCCTGAGAAAAAATACTCAATCTACGCATCGCTATCGATTTTTTTTAGCCTAAACGTTTGCAAAGTAAAATGTGGGTTTTCAGTCTTTTTCGGAAATTGCTTATAACTGAATGACCTATCGCTTATGAATAAAAGACCTACATTTTACGTTACATACTATTAGGCTTCTAAGATAAATTAGTCTTTAGACTGAATTACAACTAAATATAAATACGGGTTTGTGTAGTCACTCGCGTAGCAGAATACATTAGCTCGTGTGCCTATAGTAGTGGAAAGTTTTTAGTAGGAACTCGTATATCTCGGCTTCTGCCACTCAGAATTTAATGGGGCTACTTTTAAAAATATAAAAAAAAATTTTTTTAAAAAAATTAAGGAAATTTTTTTTAAGAAAAAAATAAAAAAGATTTCCTAAAAAATTGTTAGGAATTTGCAACTATCCATATGGCGAGCTGAGAAGCTCGCTTTACTGTTTAAGTTAAAATGTTTTAATTAGAATTATTATTAGGTATATGTTCTGTAAGTTCGTAGGTATTTGTTTTGTGCTGTGAACTCAAAAATTACTTTATAATTATTCAATTGTGGTTTTATTAAATGATTATTAATGATTCGGATATTTTTTTTAAAAATGTAAATTATAAATCAGAATGCAGTATACATTAATACAATAAAGAATTAACAAAAAATCAACCCATAAATAAAATTTTTCATCTAAATTCTCTAATCGCAGAAATTGATATGGGAGCCCCTCGATTCTGGGTCATTTTTTTTATTGTAGGAGAAAATCATCGAAATCAGATGTTAAAATTTAAAAAGCTCTGAGCAAATAAGAAACACGAGCATTTTTCTTGAGAACTCTTTGACTGCTCTGCACTCATTTATAAAAACGCGAAATGACAGAACATAGTGAAAACTTGTTGTTCTATCTGTAAGTTGATATCGACAACAAAAAACGACATCAATAAAAATACAATTCAGTAAATAAGTAAGTAAGTTGAATTTAGCATAAAATTTAATGTCTCGTTTCATTTGCTGGGTTCATTTGTGTGTGAGCTAAGATTTCTCTCTCTCTCTCCACTACCAAAACCATGCCGACTGCGCAGCACACACCACACACAGTCATTAAAGAACGACGATATCTGATGTCACCAACAACGATGAAGAAGATCACCCTATTTGAAAGGAAGGTACTTAGGATCTGTACAGGACTCTGGAGGGTGCCAAACAGCTATAAGTTTGTCTCGAGTGCAAGGCTTTACGACGCGGCAGGTCTGCTGCCCATAACCGACCACTTGTTCCGAATGGCAAAGAAATTCGTTGATGGGTTGGAAACACATCCAAGTCCGGAGATGCAAGGACTGAGAATCGAAGAAATCGAGCCAAGCCACCGCTATATAAACATCAGAGGATTCACAGATGCTAGATTTGACGACATCTTTAATAATCAAGACGTTTCCTTCTACGAGAAGGCCAGCAATCAACATTACAGAGGCTGAAGATCGCCCTGTTTATACCCCCTTTAATATTATTCTTCATTTTTATTTTATTTTAAAATTTATCGTTTAAAATTAAATTGCTTTAAAAATAAACATGTAGTAGATTAAGTAGTAAAAAATATTGTTTAATAATAAGCAATCCAAAAAAAAGACAATGTAAATACGTCGGGCCCCTATTGTTGAGCCGACACTTAATAATAATAGTTATAAGTTTAGTTTTTTAAGTCAAAATTGTATAATAATCGATGCTGTTTTGCTGTTAACTAACTAACTGACGATATCTGATGCCCGATCACTACCAAATTTTAGAAAAAGTATTGTTTATTGGGTATAGACATGTGTGTAAAATTTGAAAAAAATCGGGTAATTTTTATTTTAAATTTGTGTGGGAGCCCCACAAACCCGGGGCCCGATCACTTCCAAATTTTAAAAGAAAGTATTGTCAACAGAAATACACATGTGTACAAAATTTCAGGAAAATCGGGCTTTAGGAAGTGCGTTAAAAATTGATAATTAAAAAAAAATTGTATGGGAGCCCCCCGACCCCGGGGCCCGATCGCTTCAAAAAATTTACAAAAAGTTTTGTCCATCTTAGATACACATGCGTATAAAATTTGACGAAAATCGGGAAATTTTTTCATAAAATTTGTATGGGTGCCTCCTGACCCAGGGGCCCGATCACTTCCAAAGAAAGTGTTGTCCATCAAAGATACACATGCGTATAAAATTTTAAAAAAATCGGGTAAATTTTTTAATAGAAAGTATTGTCACCGGAAATATACATGTGTGCAATTATTAATTAATTAATTTCAATAAAATCGGGCTATGGGAAGTGGGTTAAAAATTGATCAGAAAATCTGACCAGCCAGCCACCCAGTCACGTGCACGTGAAGTTAATATAGAGAAATTAAAAAAGATTGTGCGTGTGTATGTAACGGTGCCACGCCTAAACCACTGGACGTATCGAAGCCATTCTCACACCATTTGTTCGTTTTGTGCTCTGATAGGATTATAAATATTTGTTTTGAACCCAAAAGGTGCCGCTAATGGTCGAGATGTCATCACACCTAAACCACTGGACGTATCGAAGCCGTAATCACATTATATTTTTTTGTTTGGTGTTCCGATAAGTTCAGGTTTTTTTGGGCCTGATAGGTGGCCTTGGAGTAGAGATACTTACAACAATGTGGTTAGTCTTTTGGTGAATATCGTTGTAATCGCATCGCGCCTAAACCACTATACGTATTAAAGCCATATTCACACCATATGATCGATTGGTACTCTTGAAGGTTTATCTCTTTTTTTAGTCTGGTAGGTTATGCTGGAGTCCAGATATTCTTAAATAAAAAACAACCCATAAAAATTAAAATTGTTCGTGAAAATTCTCTAATTGATACAGGGCAAAGGGAGCCCCTCCTGATCACTCCAAAATTTTTACAAAAAGTAAAAAATTTAAAATGGTAGGCTGTGCCGTCTACAGGGCCGCGAAGGTTTTGAGCGTGACAACGGTTACAAACATTTACTAACTGTTTACATTTACACTGTTTATTAATGTAGAAAATAAAAAAGTCAAAGTGAGCTGAGCACAGAACCAACCAACAGAGTCTATATTATCACAACTACGAGTAATGCACATATTTTTTCGTTCAGCCCATGGTATGTAACTTGAATGTTATCGAGCAAAGATCCAACCAACAGAGATTATACTATCACTACTACTGCACATGTTTGTTTCGTTCTGCTCATGGTATGTAACTTGAATATTATTGAGCAGAGAACCAACCAACAGATACTATAAGTTGAGGCAACTTAAATTAACTTTGTAACTATTTGTTACATACGCATACGCGCAGCTTCAACAACAAACTTTGAATTGGAAAATAGTTTATGGTAAACGAAAATTTAATCAGACCACCAGTACTCCAAGCCCCTCAACAACCATTGGTACCACCTGTAAATCCAGCACACATGGACCAACCTTCTTCACACCAAGCTGCACCGCCCGTTGGCTCTCCAGAATTGGAAACTCTCGTTAGAAATATAGTTTCAGTAGTACTCCAAAGTGAAGTAAAGAATTTAATTGAATCTGTTATAAACCCTAATTTAATTAGACAGCAATACGTCGACCAGGGCATAAACCCCGAATATGGAAATGACCTAGATCAGCTAGATAAGGTTCCGGACATTGTCCGCTGCTTGAGAGATTTCTCAGGTCTCAGGCCAGAGGAATTTAGTTCATGAAAGATAGGAGTTTAAAGAGTCCTCACACTCTATGAATCTCAGAAAGGCTCACCTAAGTATTTTGCTATTCTAAGCGTCATTCGTAATAAAATTATAGGACATGCAGATGCTGTCCTAGATTCATATAACACACCACTTAATTGGGAATGTATTTCACGCTGTTTGGTCCTGCATTATGCAGACAAACGAGATTTAGGAACACTCGAGTATCAACACACCTCACTCGTTTAAGGAAAAAAATAGTGCACGATTTTTACCAGCAAGTATACTCCCACTTGTCACTTATCCTTAATAAAATCTCATGCATGGAAATCCCTACCGAATCCATGTCACTACTAACTCAAACCTATCGAGATAAAGCTCTTGATACATTTATTAGAGGTCTGAAAGGTGATTTACCCAGACTCCTAGGTATTAGAGAACCATTAGATTTGCCACAAGCATTACATTTGTGTCTTAAACTTGAAAATCAGAACTATCGTACTCACCGTGCAACATATACTCAGAATCCTATTAGAAAATTTCAAGGACCATCACCATCACTACCACCTCGTAGACCTGTTCCAAATTTTACTCAACAACAATTTTATCCTCAACTCGCACATATTCCATCTCCACAACGACCACAGCAGTTTCAACATTACCGACCTTTTGAACACAATTTCGCAAATAACCAATTTAAAAAGAACTGTCCGATAGAACATGCTCAGAATAATTTTGCTTTTAACAGAAATCAACAACCAGCTCGACCTATTCAACCTAAACCACAACCTAGACCTGAACCAATGGATGTAGACCAAAGCATGCGTTCTCGCATGGTAAACTACATGAATCGTCCAAATTTTAATAACTCTCATGGCAAAAAGCCATCCCAAGATTCTGATTTACCTGCAAAACATCCACGGAACTTCCACATTAACGCATACTGACTATACGAAACCACCAGAAGACCAATTATCTTATCAACAAAGTTTGTTTAACGTTTAACGGTCAACGAAGAACATTATACGGACGGGCAAACCTTAGACGAATTTATAGAACAACACGACAGACTAGTTCATGAATCTCACGATTCTAACTTTCTCAATGAAATTTCCGGCATACATTTTTTAGACTAAATCACTCCTCGCTACCATATTTCGAGTACAAGACGGGGAGCGGACAAATTTTAAAGATTTAAATTGACACCGGATCAAATAAAAATTATATACAATCTTCACTTGTAAAAACCCGATTCCCAATGAACAATGTTTTTATGCTAATTCTGTCGGTGGCAAAGTTAAAATTAGTCACCACAAAATCACAAATCTTTTCGGCTTAAAAGACGTACAAATAAAATTCTTTCTTTTACCTACATTAAAATCCTTTCACGGAATCTTAGTAGAAATATTTCCAAATCTTTTCTCTGAACCAGATGAAAAGTTAACCTACACAACAAAGGTAATAGGAGAAATTCGTACCACAACAGATAGCCCAAAATATTCCAAATTTTTTCCTTAAAGAATGAGGTAGAAAAACAAGTAGAAAAACTGTTAGAAGACGGAATTATACGACCTTCTAGATCGCGTTTTAATTCTCCAGTATGGATCGTTCCAAAAAAAATCGACGCCAGTAACAAAAAAAAGTACAGAATGGTTATTGACTACAGAAAATTGAATTCGGTCACGATTTCAGATAGATACCCTATTCCAGATATAAATGAAGTCCTTAAACAGGAAAATGCAAATGGTTTACAGTTTTATATTTAAAAAGCGGATTACACTAAATCCCACTCAAACCATCCGATATTGAGAAAATTGCATTTTCTGTTAACTATGGGTTTACACGTTTACCATTCGGATTAAAGAATGCTCTGGCAATCTTTCAACGAGCTCTAGACGATATCCTACGTCCTCATATAGGGAAAAGACGTCTATATAGACGACATAATAATTTTTAGTCAAAATGAAGATGAGCATGCAAAAGACATTTTAGAAATATTTAAAACTCTTAACGAGGCAAACATGAAAATTCAACTAGACAAAAGCGAATTCTTTAAAACGAAGTAGAATTTTTGGGATTTGTAGTTTCCCACAAAGGTGTTAAAACCAATCCTGAAAAAATTAATGCAATACAAAATTTTTCTGGCCCTAAAGGTCTTTCAAGTTATTATAGATGTTTTGTCAAAGATTACGCTAAGATTGCAAAACCACTTACAAGCTTATTAAGAGGAGAAAACGGAAGGTGTTCGAAAAACGCTTCAAACAAGAAACCCATTCATCTAAATAAAGAAGCAATATATGCTTTAAACAAAATTAAAAACATACTCACTTCCAAGGACGTTATTCTAATGTATCCTGATTTTACAAAAAGTTTCGAGCTTACCACAGACGCTTCAAACTACGCAATAGGAGCGGTACTCAGTCAAAACGACAAACCTATAATCTTCATATCTAGAACTTTAAATAAATCCGAAGAGCACTACGCAGCAAATGAAAAAGAAATGAAGAAAGAAATATGGGCTCTAAATTCTTTACGTAAATACCTTTATGGCACAGCCAAAGTTAAAATTTATACTGACCACCAACCACTTACCTATGCCCTCAGAATTAAGAATAACAATATGAAAATGAAAATATGGAAAGCAATTTTGGAAGAGTACAACTACGAACTCTCTTACAAACCCGGTAAGAGTAATGTTGTTGCCGACGCTTTATCGAGACTACCTCAAATTAATCAAATAGATTCCACTGCCGCCACAACCCATAGTGATGAAAGTTCTGGACAAAATTTATTTCCCACAGTTAACTACCCCATTAATGTTTTCAAAAATCAAATAATTCTGTAAATTGGAAATGAAGACAGTTACCAATTTAAGATACCTTTTCCTACATACCACAGACACATTATAATCAAAAGAAATTTTAATAGAGATAATTTAATTACCCTTTTCAAAAGATACCTCAACCCAAGTGCTATAAATGGAATACAAACAGAAGAAAGAATAATGGCTGAAATTCTGGAATTTTAGCCATTACATTTTTCCAAATATAAAATCAGATTCACCCAAACTCAAGTACAGGACCTTACAAACGAAGAACAGCAAATAGGAGAAATTCTCAAAGTACACAAAAGAGCACACCGTTATAGCCGCGAAAATAAAATGCAACTTCTAGAAAAAGTTTATTTTCCAAAAATGAACAATAAAATTAATGACATAGTCAAACAATGTAAAATATGCAAACAATCCAAATATGATCGTCATCCTAACAAAATGGAAATTTCGCCAACCCCTATACCTCAATACGCAGGCGAAATAGTACATTTAGACATTTACGTTACCGACAAGAAACTCGTTCTAACCGCAATTGACAAATTGACAAAATACGCACAAGACAATCTTATTGAATCTAGATCTTCCGAAGATATCAGAGAACCTCTAAGAAAATTATTATTTGCTTTCGGAGTCCCAAAAACAGTCGTGATGGACAATGAAAAGTCCCTTAATTCAGCAACCATTTGTTTCATGTTAGGAGATCAACTAGGCATTAGCATATTTAAAACCCCTCCATACGCAAGTTCTGTAAACGGCCAAGTAGAACGCTTCCAATCAACGTTATCAGAAATATATCAGACCGAATCTATAGAAATTTTAGTGAGTTACTAGACAGAGCAGTTTACGAATATGTATAACTATTCCATACATTCCACAACCAATCAAAAACCTATTGAAGCTTTTTTTGGAAGAAGAGTCAGTGTTGATCCTGATCAGTACGAAAGAGCTAGAAAAGAAAATATTCAAGCAATAGTAGAAAAACAGGCAAAAGACTTAGAAACGCACAATAAAAACAGAAAAATTTCAAAAGTATATCAACCAGGTGAAGAAATCTACGTTAAAAGGAACAAAAGGTTAGGCACGAAACTATCCCCAAGATACAAAAAAGAAATAGTTAAGAAAATAAACATAGTACTGTAATTACAGAGTCTGGCAGAACAGTTCACAAAAATCACATTAAAAATTAAATTTACCTGACATAATGATGACATAATGTTAGTCAACAAAACGTTGGACGAACTAATTAATAATAATAATCAGCAAGTAGTAATTAATAAAGCCTTTAATGAAAAAATTAATATGTTAACAAAGGTAACCAATCAAATTATAAATTCCCAGAAAAAAAGCGAATTCCTTAATAATGAATAAATAATTATTATCAGTATTCAAAATAGAATAAGATTAATAAAAGAAGATTTAATAAATATAAAATATGCCCATTGAATGCAAAGAATAATATAATTAACTCTATTTTACTAAATAAAAAAGAAATAAATATTGCAATTGAAAAACTCGAGAAAGATAAAATACCTTTTAATAGTAAATGTTAAAGTTTTAAGTAAACACACAAATGTTATGTATACTGTAAAAATCCCTTTAACAAAGAATGAAATATATGAAAACTTTATAATTAAATCACTAAAAAGAGGAAAAAGCATAATAAAAATTGATTACGATGAAATAATAAGAAATAAAAATGAAATATATGGTATTAAAAATAAATGCAAAACATACAATTAGGAACTCTGAATTCAATGTTTTTATTTTCCTTTTGTTTAAAAACAGATGAAAATTGATTTTTGAAATAATTAATTTGACTTAGGTCTTAGATGTGTCCTGTGTGTCCTGTGGTTTTGATGCCTTGGTCCAGCGGGATCGAAGTAAATCGTCTGCGTTTCGTCCAAGTGCTGACCAGCGAAAAGAGGATGCTACGCTCAATTCGTTGCCAAAGAGTTGATACGTTTTCGTGTGTTGACCAGCGAAAAGAGAATGCTACGCTCAAGTCGTTGCCAAAGAGTTGATACGTTTTCGTGTGTTGACCAGCGAAAAGAGGATGCTACGCTCAATTCGTTGCCAAAGAGTTGATACGTTTCCGTGTGTTGACCAGCGAAAAGAGGATGCTACGCTCAATTCGTTGCCAAAGGGTTTCTATATTTCCACGTAGTTTGATCATCGAAAAGAGGATGCTACGCTCGATTCACTATCAGGAGTCGCTGTGTCTATGTAGTTTGATCAGTGAAAAAAGGATGCTACACTTGATGATTCACTATCAGGAGTCGGTCAGATGACGAAGAGTTGCTTTGTCCAAGTATTTTGATCAGTGAAAAGAGGATGCTACGCTCAGTTCACTATCAGGAGTGTCTGCCTAAGTATTTTGATCAGTGAAAGAGGATGCTACGCTCAGTTAACTATCAGGAGTCTGTCGGATGAAGAAGAGTTGCTTTGTCCAATATTTTGATCAGTGAAAGAGGATGCTACGCTAAGTTCACTATCAGGAGTCGGTCAGATGACGAAGAGACTGTATGCTTGGCTTGTGTCCCCTTGTATAGCCCGTGAAACGGTTTAAAACTTCAAACCGGGCTGTTCCGTTTCCATGATTTTCGTTCGGTGAATTACACAGATCCATGCTTAGAAATATCCCAAACGTTTTTGTATTAGTAATCAACTAAAGAGCAAAATCCATATAAAATTTTTCTGTTTCCCAGTACCATCTTACGTTTCTCGCTCTTTGCGACTGCTTATTTTTTGTACACTGTATTCACATCTCATAAACACAAACACGTTTGGGATTGGTTTACAGCATTAGTATGCGTACAGTTGGGCTTTCTATAGAGAAAGTAAGATTTTGTAGTGGGAAACAGAAAAATTTTATATGGATTTTGCTCTTTAGTTGATTATCAATACATAAACATTTGGAATTTTTCTAAGCATGGATCTGTGTATCACCGGAACAGTTGGGCTTTCTATAGAGAAGGTTTTGATCATATCATCATATTATATGAAGAACCGGTTACGCACTCACACTGCTCCACAGATATCTCTATACACTTTGTTTCAAATAATGCAAAGCGTTTTTTCCACTAGCGTAAGGTCCTCGGGTTTTATTTTCAAATAAATACTTTGTTTATTTTTTCCATTTTCTCTATACTCTTTGGTAGAAGTAATAACAGTGAGAATAACAAAAACAAAAACAACAATTCTGCTTCGTTTCTCGCCAAAGCATGCTATGTAGCATAAATAATTTTAAAATAAGCTGTGCGGCTGTGATATAATATAACTATTATATGTACTTCAATGATAAACCTAATTTATGCATATCTTTGAAAGCTTTTCAGATTATACAAAATTATTGCAACTGACAAAAATTATCTTCTTTATTAATAAAACTGAAACTTTGTGTGGATGTATGTATGAATGCATGTATGTTCCGTGTGGACTGCCAAACCGTTCAACCGATCGCGATCAAACTTTGTGTAGAGATTTTATTCCATAATAAGCACTTTATAGGCATATTTTGAAAGGGGGCAGACTCCTTGGTCAAGGGGTTACCATACGAATTGTTTTTTACAAATGATGAATTTTTCAGAATTTTTGAAGATTAGTGTTCTGAAAATGTGCACAACTGTTTTGTATTCAATGAAAACAAGAACCATCATATTTTAGAAGTGGTCGGACACTATGGTCAGGGTACTCCCTGATTTTTTCTTCATATTTTGAATTTTTTTTTGTTTTCAAATCTTATTTTCATAAATTGTCCAGAATTTTTGTAAAGTAACCTCCTTAAATTTTGCAAACGAAAAGGAACCCGTCATATTTCGGAAGGGGGTCCCTAGATCAATAGATCGCACACACATTTTTTTCATGAATGAATCTATGAATTTTCAAAATCTAGAGTCTAGAGACTTCGTGCTCTCATTGCATTGATCGCATGATTCCACCATGGAAGTGCCAAACGTTGCATAGTCCGGGAGAATGTACGGTGCAGAAAGATGTAGGCAAGGAGAAGCTGTTCTGCGTGCTTTGCGGAAAAACGGGACACCCTGCTTCCTGGCGAGGTTGCGAGGTTTATAAAAACCTCAACATCCGGCTCCAAGTAACTAAACAAAATACAATTCAAAAAACCAATTATGTTGAAAATTTCGTGAAAACGGGAGTTTCATTTGCTGATATGGCAAGAAATAATATTGGCCTACATACGGTTTCGAATTCTCCAAATGAAAGTTTGGAAAATAAAGTAAACACTCTTGCCAAAGATGTAGCAGATCAAAAGGTGCACCATCTTGAACATGCTGCGCAGTTCGTTGAATATCAGTGTTTAGATGTAATAGCTGCTTTAAATGTCAATTCCATAATTTCAGTCTCCCGAAGTGGCGACTTGCTGCGCTTTGTGGAAGACCACATACCGGAAATACTCCTTCTAAACGAGACAAAGCTTAACGCAAGACAATAATTAGAATTTAAGAACTACGACTTAATACGGACGGACAGAAAGAACGCGATTCGCGGTGGTGGAACAGCTGTGCTGTTCCGAAAACCACTAAGTTTCAAAACAATTTATAAGAGCGAGGTTGCAAACTTTAACTGCCTAGAGACTTTATATAATATCCTTCATATAATATCTGCATATACGCCGCCAGCAGATAATCAGTTTAACGTCGAGCTCGAGAAATTATTCGAGACACTAGGATTAGATAGTTTAAATAACTATTTCATCCTAGCGGGAGATCTAAACGCGTAACATCAGGCTTGGCTGGACTCAACAGCGAACGGAAGAGGCAGCTTTCTTAAGCGCTTTGTTCATGACAACCAGGTCAGATTTAAATTAAAATTATATAGCCCGGTTACACCAAGTTACTCTTCCGGAAACTCATATTTAGATTTGTGTATTGCAGATGAGCGACTGCAAATAGAAACGGTCCACGATAATAAGATCCCGCTGTTACCGTATGATGGCGACCACAACGCGATACTTATAGTAGCCTCGTTTGCTGACGATTCCATATTCGCCCTCGCAAGCCAACCAGAAATTCCTAAATTAAACTTTAGGAGGACCAACTGGAAGAGGTTTGAACAACAGGCCACAAGAGAATGCAGAAATAGTATTTCCTTTTCCGAAGTTCCTAACAATAGGAATCTGACGAACGAGTTGTGTGATTTCTGCATACAAAGACTGAATTCGGTGATTCTGTTGAGTATTAATTCGACATTCCCGAAAATTAAATGCAAAAATTCTACGGAGTGTTATCTAAACCGAGTAATACGTACGTTACAGAGCTACAAGAGTTTTCTTGTCACACAAATCAACAGAATACGACGGCAGCTCCCTGGTGTAGTGGGCAACAGTGATCTAATGAGACTCAAGTCCCTTTTAAGAAATGTGAAGACCCTAGAGGAACAACAATTCCGGAACAGTATCAACAATTATTGGAGGCACCGAGCAGAGAACATTATAAAGTCTGATTCAAGGACGATGTTCCCGAAAATAAATCGACTTTATAAGCCTCGTAATGTTCTTACAGTACCGGAATTGAAGATACCAATTACTTTAGGGCATCTCATTTCTCGGGCGGGAATTAATAGCAGAACGACACCAATCGTTAACAACTACTTTGTTATTGGCGAGGGTGTTGAGAAGCTAAATCTTATTGGATCTCATTTTGAAACAGTGCACCAAACAGGATGTCTCCCAAGCAATTCTGCAGATATGGTGAACGAGGAATTGCACAGATTTCGTAATCAGCACAATTACTCGGATACTCTTGTACGCTTCTCAAATGACATGAAAGCGGACGAACTAACGCAAGACCAAACAAACAACTACTTCTCGACGTTGACGGAACTTACTTACATTTTCAGGAAACTGAACAACAAGCCCTCGACAGGTTTAGATAACATTCCCAATATTGCGTTAAAACATCTTCCAGTCGAAATCATACGGAAATACTGCGTTATTTTTAATAACTTGCTCAAAAATCACTACTTCCACTACTACTCTTGCTTAATATCGGGAAAGTTTTAGAAGAAAGAAATGACTGCCACCATAGCTCATCACACACATCATCATCACATCACATACAATAAAATAAATAATTTAAGGTGTGATGTAGGTGCATATTGGAGAGTACATATCACAGCCCAAACAGAGTAATGCAACTGCGGCGGTAGTAGTAGGAGAAGCTAGAGCTGTTAAAAAATTAGGGCGCTTAAGTTTTACAGTTACATTTTCATCCTACGTACCGAACTTCACACAAATCGCTTGTGAAATGGCTTAGATCCAGAATGACCATATCCCAGAATTTCAATGGGAAGAAATTTTACAGTTTCATATTAGTCCAACATACCTAATTTCATGCGAATCACTTGAGAAATTGCAAACCATAATGATCATATTCCAGAAGAACAAGTATTTATAGTCGCATCTTACCACTACATACCGAAATTGCTTTGTTCCCGAAATTCCAGACCATAATGACCATATTACAGAATTTCCGTTGGAAGAAGTTTTATAGCCGCATCTTAACCCTACATACCAAATTTCAGACGAATCGCTTGAAAAATTACGTATAGTTCCCTTAACATGGGACATAACATTGGACACTTAACATTGGACAGAACATTGGACGCTTAACATGGGACAATCCATTGGAAACTTAACATTTGACATAACATTTTACTATTTGAACATGCACCCCTTGTAGTGAGACGTTGTCACGTCAAATGTCACTTTGCATATATATCTAACCTCATCACGCCTAAACCACTGGACGTAATGAAAGCATATTTACGCCATAAGTTCGTTTGGTGCTCCGATAAGTTTACGCCTTTCTTGGACCTGGTAGGTGGCGCTGGAATCGACATGTCAACCGGCATAAAATCCGTCATCACGCTCAAACCACTGTATGTAAAAAAAATATATTTACACCATATGTTCGCTTGGTACTCCGATAAGTTTATGTTTCTTCTTGACACAGTAGGTAGCGCTGGATATATTGGGTATATTGTTGAATTAGTGTGTAATAGCATAAGAGCTAAACAACTAGACATATTAAAGGCAAATTTATACCTTATGGTCGGTTTTTAATCCTAAATGTTTATCCCTTTTTTGAGTCCTGTAGGTGGCGCTGAAGTCCAAATATTTTTTAAAGTTGTATAAAAACGTTCGTAACAAAGCCATATTTACACCATATTTTCGTTTGGTACTCCGATAAGTTTATGTATTTTCTTGACCGTCTTTATTTTTATGACCGTATTGATTTTTATGACCGTCTTGTTTCAAAATTGTTTTGTCTTTGTTCGTTGAAGTTCGTCATGTCCCGTCGATGTTCGATGTCTTTTAGTCACTCGATGACTTGTGCGCATGGCTTGCATTTCTCTTATTCGTCATGCAGGTATTGTTCGCATAGGTATGTGTGCTGACAACATTTCAACCCCCGTGAGCTCTGAGGGGATTTCACAAACATTTAAAGCGGCTAGTTTATTGGCAGGTGTCCGTACTTGGCCATCCTTTGCGCTTTAAGTCCTTGTAATTCGTCATTTTATCCAATGGCTTCTTGCTTGGTTTGGGTCACATATGATGAGAATTTGTTCTTCTTGCAATTATATAGCTACTTCCATCCACTTGTGGCGCTGTAATAGGCTACCACTACCCATCTCTTCCTGATTCTGTCTTCAGTTTTTTGCTATACGCCATTGTTTCCGTAAACAAATTTTTTGTTCATTCCTCCATGGCGTTTGAGTCCAATTAAAAGAACCTAATAAAAAAACAACCCATAAAAATTAAAATTTTTCATCTAAATTCTCTAATCGCAGAAATTGATATGGGAGCCCCTCGATCCTGGGCCATTTTTTTTATTGTAGAAGAAAATCATCGAAACAAACATTTGACATCAGATGTTAAAATTGAAAAAGCTCAGATCATTTTATTCTGAGCACTTAGAGCACGCTCATACTCTGAGCAAATAAGAAACACGAACATTTATCTTGAGAACTCTTTGACTGCTCTGAACTAATTTATGAAAACGCCAAATGACAGAATATTGTGAAAACTTGTTGTTCTATCTGTAAGTTGATATCGACAACAAAAAAAACGACATCAATAAAAATACAATTCAGTATATAATAAAAATGTAAGTTGAAGTAAGCATAAAACATGTATGTCTCGTTTCATTTGCTGGGTTCATTTGTGCGTGCGCTAAGATTTCTCTCTCTCTCTCCACCACCACCAAAACCATGCAGCGCAGCCGACTGCGCAGCACACACCGCACACAGTCCATAAAGGGCGACGAATATCTGATGCCAGTATAAATATTTAAAAAATGTATAAGGGCCTGGCGGCCGAACCCGGGACCCGATCACTACCAAATTTTCGAAAAAGTATTGTTTATGGGGTATACACATGTGTGTAAAATTTGAAGAAAATCGGGTAAATTTTTTAAAATTTTTGTTTGGGAGCCCCCCGACCCCGCAGCCCGAGGGGCCTCAAAATTTAATAGAAAGTGTTGTCTCCGGAAATACACATGTGTGCAAAATTTCAATAAAATCGGGCCATGGGAAGTGGGTTAAAAATTTATCGCAAGAATCCACGACAGACGACCGACGACCGACCGACCGACGACCGACCCACGGGCAAGTGAAGTTAATATAGAGAATTTAAAAAAGGTTGGGTTTCATTCTTCATCTTCAGTTGTGTCAATTGGCCAATCAGTTTGTGGTCGGCTTTTGATAATATTTTCCGCTTCAATGATCAACCACCTCCGGAAGCCGGATTTTCTGGACAGTTAAATACCCCTTCGATATTCGCCTTTGTCATTTCGCACTGAATTTCATTGAGGTTAAGTGTTCGGTTTTTTGGATTTATTTCCTATTTGAGCCCCGTTGAAATTAGTTCCGTTGTCGCTTCTTATCTTAACTGGAGTACCTCGATAGTTCATAAAGTTTCTAAGTGTCATTATGAATGCATCTGTTGAAAGATCTTCTGCAACTTCCAAGTGCACAGCTCGAGTAGTTGTAGCAGGTGTATAACGTCTTTCTCTTCGACGACCAACTGTTCCAAATACGGTCCACAATAGTCAACACCCGTATATGTGAATAGACGAACATATGGCGTTAAACTATCGGGTGGAGTGGATACACTGAAAACCATTTCTTCTTACAGATTTTAAGATTAAGGAATCCAAAAACGTTGTCGTATTTCGTTAATAGTCAGCTGATCATTCTGATGATGTAAGCGATGATGAAACTAATAAACAATACGGCTAGTGACGATGTGGCACTGTGGCATTATTATTGGACGTCCATAAGAAGGTAGCGGCAGTACGCGGCATATATTCTTCCTTTAACCATTAACAAATTGTCTGCATCTAAGTACGGCGTAAGCTGATAAATGTGACTGCTCTTTTGAATGGGCTTGCCGCTTCCGAGTTGTTTAATCTCTGCTTCAAAAGTTTCAGAATATTTGATATATTGGAACGGATGTTGTTCTTGATGTCTAATAATAAAGTTGTGCTGAGGTAATTCTTCCTGAAACCAAAGTTTAGACACGTTCTACCAGGTTATTGTGGCATGGCATTGTCATCAAGAATACTGGACCTTGAATCCACCGTAAATCGGGATTCAAAATTGTGTAGCTTGTCAGCTCGAGTTGCATTATCTCCAAGGATTAAGTTTGTCGGCAGCCACAAAATCACAAAATAACGGCTTAGAAATCCTTCCAAAATTCATGGTTTTCTACGATGAGTGCTTTTAGACTTACTCCGAGGAGTGCATCTTGTAGTTCCAAACGCGGAATCGTCATGCTCTTTATTGGTGCACATGCGTCCTACGCGCAGGTAGCCATCGGCTGCATATGCGAATGAGCTTGCGTCGACAAAAAAATTGAGTTGATCGTAATCAGTAGATAAGAGTAGGCGAGAGTAACATCGAGGAACTGAAAATTTCATTAAAATTTCATTGAAAATTTCATTATCAGTTGTCTCCCAACCGCCGCTGTGCTCGGTCGTGCTGCTCTTCAGCACTCGGTTATTAATAAACCACTGCTTCATGTTGTGTGTTTGCGCAAAACAATCAACGGTTCGCGTGATCGGCCGAACAACAAGTGCAAAGTGCAGTGTGTGTGTCCGTGTGCCCCATCCTCAACAGCGCAGCTAAAGAACTTAGTGAAACTTAGCTATCGTATGTTTTTCATGCGGCAGTTTGTTTATGATCTAATTCTTTAGCTATAAGAATAACAGATTGTGAGTGTTTGTTTCTTTTGGTAATTTAACTCATTTTGTCGTCAAGGCATAACACTGGCGACCATTTGTGTTAATAATCCATTTTGAGAAATACCCTTCTCAATTCGGTTAAAAGAAGCGGAAAGTTGTGTTTTGTGTGTTTGTTTTGACGTGACAACGTCTCACTACAAGGGGTGCATCTTCAAAAAGTCAAATGTTAAATGTCCACTGTTGTGGTCACTGTTAATGCTCACACTGTTAAATGTCCCACTGTTGTGTACAATGTTAATGCTCACACTGTTAAATGTCCCACTGTTGTGTACAATGCTAATGCTCACATTTTTAAATGTCAGTACTTTGGGAACTAAGCTATTTCCCAAGAGATTCGCATGAAATTCGGAATGTAGGACTAAGATGTGACTATAAGACTTGTTCCTATGGAAATTCTGGGATCTGGCCAATAGGGTCTGGGATTTTTGGAACCAAGCCATTTCTCAAGGGATTTGTATGAAGCTCGGAATATAGGTCTAATATGTGACTATAAGACTTGTTCCTATGGAAATTCTGGGATCTGGCCAATAGGGTCTGGGATTTTTGGAACCAAGCCATTTCTCAAGGGATTTGTATGAAACTCGGAATGTAGGAATAATATGTGACTATAAGACTTGTTCCTATGGAAATTCTAGGATCTGGCCAATAGGGTCTGGGATTTTTGGAACCAAGCCATTTCTCAAGGGATTTGTATGAAACTCGGAATGTAGGACTAATATGTGACTATAAGACTTGTTCCTATGGAAATTCTGGGATCTGGCCAATAAGGTCTGGGTTTTTTGGAACCAAGCCATTTCTCAAGGGATTTGTATGAAACTCGGAATGAAGGACTAATATGTGACTATAAGACTTGTTCCTATGGAAATTCTGGGATCTGGCCAATAGGAAACAAGTCTTATAGTCACATATTAGTTCTACATTCCGAGTTTCATACAAATCCCTTGAGAAATGGCTTGGTTCCAAAAATCCCAAACCCAAGAATTTCCATAGGAACAAGTCTTATAGTCACATATTAGTCCTACATTCCGAGTTTCATACAAATCCCTTGAGAAATGGCTTGGTTCCAAAAATCCCAGACCCTATTGGCCAGATACTAGAATTTCCATAGGAACAAGTCTTATAGTCACATATTAGTCCTACATTCCGAGTTTCATACAAATCCCTTGAGAAATGGCTTGGTTACAAAAATCCCAGACCCTATTGGCCAGATCCTAGAATTTCCATAGGAACAAGTCTTATAGTCACATATTAGACCTACATTCCGAGTTTCATACAAATCCCTTGAGAAATGGCTTGGTTCCAAAAATCCCAGACCCTAGAATTTCCATAGGAACAAGTCTTATAGTCACATATTAGTCCTACATTCCGAGTTTCATACAAATCCCTTGAGAAATGGCTTGGTTCCAAAAATCCCAGCCCCTATTGGCCAGATCCCAGAATTTCCATTGAAACAAGTCTTATAGTCACATATTAGTCCTACATTCCGAGTTTCATACAAATCCCTTGAGAAATGGCTTGGTTCCAAAAATCCCAGACCCTATTGGCCAGATCCTAGAATTTCCATAGGAACAAGTCTTATAGTCACATATTATTCCTACATTCCGAGTTTCATACTAATCCCTTGAGAAATGGCTTGGTTCCAAAAATCCGAGACCCTATTGGCCAGATCCTAGAATTTTCATAGGAACAAGTCTTATAGTCACATATTAGTCCTACATTCCGAGTTTCATACAAATCCCTTGAGAAATGGCTTGGTTACAAAAATCCCAGACCCTATTGGCCAGATCCTAGAATTGCCATAGGAACAAGTCTTATAGTCACATATTAGACCTACATTCCGAGTTTCATACAAATCCCTTGAGAAATGGCTTGGTTCCAAAAATCCCAGACCCTAGAATTTCCATAGGAACAAGTCTTATAGTCACATATTAGTCCTACATTCCGAGTTTCATACAAATCCCTTGAGAAATGGCTTGGTTCCAAAAATCCCAGACCCTATTGGCCAGATCCCAGAATTTCCATAGAAACAAGTCTTATAGTCACATATTACTCCTACATTCCGAGTTTCATACAAATCCCTTGAGAAATGGCTTGGTTCCAAAAATCCCAGACCCTATTGGCCAGATCCTAGAATTTCCATAGGAACAAGTCTTATAGTCACATATTATTCCTACATTCCGAGTTTCATACAAATCCCTTGAGAAATGGCTTGGTTCCAAAAATCCGAGACCCTATTGGCCAGATCCTAGAATTTCCATAGGAACAAGTCTTATAGTCACATATTAGTCCTACATTCCGAGTTTCATACAAATCCCTTGAGAAATGGCTTGGTTCCAAAAATCCCAGACCCTATTGGCCAGATCCCAGAATTTCCATAGGAATAAGTCTAATAGTCACATATTAGTCCTACATTCCGAGTTTCATACAAATCCCTTGAGAAATGGCTTGGTTCCAAAAATCCCAGACCCTATTGGCCAGATCCTAGAATTTCCATAGGAACAAGTCTTATAGTCACATATTAGTCCTACATTCCGAGTTTCATACAAATCCCTTGAGAAATGGCTTGGTTCCAAAAATCCCAGACCCTATTGGCCAGATCCCAGAATTTCCATAGGAGGAAGTCTAATAGTCACATATTAGTCCTACATTCCGAGTTTCATACAAATCCCTTGAGAAATGGCTTGGTTCCAAAAATCCCAGACCCTATTGGCCAGATCCTAGAATTTCCATAGGAACAAGTCTTATAGTCACATATTAGTCCTACATTCCGAGTTTCATACAAATCCCTTGAGAAATGGCTTGGTTCCAAAAATCCCAGACCCTATTGGCCAGATCCTAGAATTTCCATAGGAACAAGTCTTATAGTCACATATTATTCCTACATTCCGAGTTTCATACAAATCCCTTGAGAAATGGCTTGGTTCCAAAAATCCGAGACCCTATTGGCCAGATCCTAGAATTTCCATAGGAACAAGTCTTATAGTCACATATTAGTCCTACATTCCGAGTTTCATACAAATCCCTTGAGAAATGGCTTGGTTCCAAAAATCCCAGACCCTATTGGCCAGATCCCAGAATTTCCATAGGAAGAAGTCTAATAGTCACATATTAGTCCTACATTCCGAGTTTCATACAAATCCCTTGAGAAATGGCTTGGTTCCAAAAATCCCAGACCCTATTGGCCAGATCCTAGTATTTCCATAGGAACAAGTCTTATAGTCACATATTAGTCCTACATTCCGAGTTTCATACAAATCCCTTGAGAAATGGCCTCAATTTTTGGATTTTTTTTGGATTTTTGGAACGAAGCCATTTCTCAAGGGATTTGTATGAAACTCGGAATGTAGGACTAATATGTGACTATAAGACTTGTTCCTATGGAAATTCTGGGATCTGGCCAATAGGGTCTGGGATTTTTGAACCAAGCCATTTCTCAAGGGATTTGTATGTAACTCGGAATGTAGGACTAATATGTTCCTATGGAAATTCTAGGATTTGGCCAATAGGGTCTCGGATTTTTGGAACCAAGCCATTTCTCAAGGGATTTGTATGAAACTCGGAATGTAGGACTAATATGTGACTATAAGACTTGTTCCTATGGAAATTCTAGGATCTGGCCAATAGGGTCTGGGATTTTTGGAACCAAGCCATATCTCAAAGGATTTGTATGTAACTCGGAATGTAGGACTAATATGTGACTATAAGACTTGTTCCTATTGAAATTCTAGGATCTGGCCAATAGGGTCTGGGATTTTTGGAACCAAGCCATTTCTCAAGGGATTTGTATGATACTCGGAATGTAGGACTAATATATGACTATAAGACTTGTTCCTATGGAAATTCTGGGATCTGGCCAATAGGGACTGGGATTTTTGGAACCAACCCATTTCTCAAGGGATTTGTATGAAACTCGGAACGTAGGACTAATATGTGACTATAAGACTTGTTCCTATGGAAATTCTGAGATCTGGCCAATAGGGTCTGGGATTTTTGGAACCAAGCCGTTTCTCAAGGGATTCGTATAAAACTCGGAATGTAGGACTAATATGTGACTATAAGACTTGTTCCTATGGAAATTTTTAGATCTGGCCAATAGGGTCTGGGATTTTTGGAACCAAGCCATTTCTCAAGGGATTCGTATGAAACTCGGAATGTATGACTAATATGTGACTATAAGACTTGTTCCTATGGAAATTCTGGGATCTGGCCAATAGGGTCTGGGATTTTTGGAACCAAGCCATTTCTCAAGGGATTTGTATGAAACTCGGAATGTGGGACTTATATGTGACTATAAGACTTGTTCCTATGGAAATTCTGGGATCTGGCCAATAGGGTCTGGGATTTTTGGAACCAAGCCATTTCTCAAAGGATTCGTATGAAACTCGGAATGTGGGACTTATATGTGACTATAAGACTTGTTCCTATGGAAATTCTATGATCTGGCCAATAGGGTCTGGGATTTTTGGAACCAAGCCATTTTTCAAGGGATTCGTGCCTTTTAATTTAATCGTAATATTGGCCACAACCTCAAAGAATTTCACGCCAACCGCGCGTAAAGATTACACGCACATATTTTTTTAACAGCTCTTACTTCTCCTACTACTATCGACGCAACTGCATTACTATTTTTGTGCAGTGATATGATATATTTAATATGTACCCACCTCACAATAAATTGTTATGAACATTTAAATCAGCTTATAAATTATTTATTCTGTTGTATGTGATGTGATTGATGATCATGTTTGTATGTGAGTTAAAACCAAAAGCTGAATTACTGTGTTTGGGCAGTAATATGCAATATTTGCAGCAACTTCAAAGTTAGTGGTTATGAACATTAAAATTCGCTTATAAATAATTTATATATAATGTGATGTGATGAGCTACGGTGCAAGTCGTAGGACTTGTATTTAGTATAGAAATTTTTTTTAATATATCCGTCCTTGTTTATGTCCCACAGACAACAAGATCTTTGTTTTCTTTTCCCGGACAGACGTTGTCACGCTCAAAACCCACGGCCGTATCTTCGACACAGCCTACCCTGCTCTTTTTTGGAGTTATGTATAGTTTCAGAGTGGATCTCAGCAAAACACGTGGGCTGAGAACGAATTTTTTCGCTTTATTTGCTTATGTAAATGTCCACAGTCCAGCA
This sequence comes from Nephrocerus scutellatus, assembly GCA_947095585.1. Classification (NCBI taxonomy): domain Eukaryota; kingdom Metazoa; phylum Arthropoda; class Insecta; order Diptera; family Pipunculidae; genus Nephrocerus; species Nephrocerus scutellatus. Next base: position 50,343,189 of record OX352762.1, read on the forward strand.
ATTCTGGCACTAAGCGAAACTCAGGTAATTGAGAATTCTTATACTTCAGATTTAAATCTGCCTGGTGCCATTATTTTCCCAAGACGCGGGCTCGCAATTTATTTATGTCTGTAGTGATGTTGCGTTCAAAATGTTGCCTCAATCAAGCCAATATTCCAATGCGGAATTTAATTTCATATGGCTGAAAGTAATGGTACAAGGGCGCAGCATCCACTACTGTTTTCTTTATAGAAGCCCCAACTTAGACAGTGTTTCAGCTCTTCACGAGTTTGATGCACTGTCTGGTTCAATTGCAAGAATTGTCACAAATGATGAGAACACTGAAATCGTTATTGCGGGCGATTTCAATGTACACAATTCTTGGTGGCTTCGCCATTCTGGCCAGACAACACCCGTAGAAAGGGATGCTGAGTTGTTCGCTGAGTTTAATCACCTTACTCAGCTTGTAAATGAGCCTACAAGAATACGGGACATTGCAAATCATTCCGCAAACACCCTTGACTTGTTCCTTACCTCTCGTCCTGATAATTACTCTGTCAATGTATTATCGCCTCTAGGCTCGTCTGACCATTGTGTTGTATCAGCTAATTTCTCGTTAATAAACCACACAATTAGAGAAAAAAACAGTATGTACTTAAAATTGAATCGTAATCTGTCGTCTTTCGTACACCAAAACATTCCTAGTACTCTTTCGGTTGAAGATTGAATATCCATGGGAAGTATTTTTTCACACGCCCATAGACGAAGGTGACTGTTTCATACACTATAACCTAGCTTCAAAAGTAGCCGTTATACACATTAGTAAATAATATAAAATGCTTTTGTTATTTACTGCAGTCACAGCGAATACATATTCCCAGAGTAATTTTGCATTGCATTTGGTCGTGTGAAAAATAGCGTACATTACTCGCAGAAAAGTGCTCATAGTAAACTCCAAATTTCTCACTCGTTATGTAATATACTATATCTTCATGATGGTTTTCCTGGTTCAGATTGGCTTAAAGTTTATTATTTGAAATAAAGTTATGTAGAACAAAGCGAGGGGCGGCGAAAATCTGATTTGCTTCTTCACAAACCTGTGTAACTATTATCATCACGGTCGAAGCTGATAACAAGGTCGTCGACATACATGTTTTCAATGACTGCCTTAGCTGCTTCAGGAATAGTGCTAACATATTTGGCAGCGTTGATTTTTTAAATGTGTTCCGCAAAGCATGGTTAACATACTGCTCCAAATGCCAGAGAAAACGCTGTGCATCCTGGTTTTGAGCTCGTATTTTGACCTGTGAAAACATGTCTTGAATATTTCCAGCTACAACGACCCTTCCCAGACGAAATTTTAAAAGAATTCGTATGAGTGACTCTGCATGTTCTGGACCTTTCAGTAGAGTTCAATGATATACAGCTGCAGCATCGGAAACAATGCGCAGCTTTTCTGGCTTTCGTGAAAGGTAGCGTGGATATGTGTGCGTAGTTGGCTTTTGGTAAACGTCTACATTGGTAAATAAAGATCTGTTACAGTTCTTAAATTTTTAAATGAAAATTCTGGTGCTCTCTTGTAGTTTCCCTTTATGCTACAAGAAACCCTTTTCGTCATTTGCGTCGTAGTTTGGGTGCCTAACAATTTAAGAGTTAGATGCTGTGTTTGTCCTTTAATACCAAAGGCATCGGCAATGTCATCTTCTATCAATGATAGTGAGGATCCCTCATCGGCAAAACATTCTAGGCTACCTTGAGGACCTGATAGCGTTACTGGCATGATTTTAAATAATTGTCTACCTGGACTATTAATATGACAATTTAGGACAGAGATAATCCCTTTTAACGATTTCCCAATTTCATTTGTTTGAATTTAGTGCATTCAGTAACTTTATGCCTATAATTATACATGATACACACTATTCGGGTTTCATCACTCAGCTGTTTTGGCATTTCGTGGCTATATAGAATTTTTCGTGATGCCGTTTTATGACTGTTGGTGGTTAAAAAAGAAGACTGTATCAACGAAGATTGGCTCGTTCGAGATGACTGAGTTGTTGCTATGGATGGCATTAAGCTGACAACTTTGGCAAAGTCACTTATCCATCTTGAAAAGGATTTTATGGTCGGATATGGTTCAAGAGTAGCGGCTTCTCGAGACCATTCATACCGTTTTGACACTAGGTGCTTAGCAACTAACTGCACGAGCAACATAGGATTCAGCAAGTGGTGTTCACAGTTGCTAGACTTAAAAAACGCTACTATATTTCTTACCCTGTTGGCACACGGCAATACATTTTCTAAATGGTTGTCAAAAATTTGTGGAAAATGTTGAACCTTTCCATTTGGGTGCGTATCAGCAAATCGGGACGTCCAAAGTTGAACTTAAGCTTGCTTATGACCTGTTCAACGTTATCCGGATAAATTAAAAACTAATTGACGCATTCTTTGGCTTCACCTTTGAGTTGTTTTGCAACCGCATCATGTTTTGCTTGTTGCTGTATCCAAAGTTGTTTGTTTACTCCATGAACGTCGAATAAAACTGAGGCCATTCTTCTGAACTACCTCCGAATAGCGGAAGTGGATACAGCTGCGCTGCTTGCTCACCAAAAAACGTAGATATCTGATGGTTGTTAGTAAGTGAGTGCTGAGTAGAGTTTGCTGCTGGTAAATATGTTGATGCAGCAAGGTTTCGAAAGCTCTGCTGTGGACATGGTACATTGTCGCAATTAAGACTCGACGGACGCTGTAAGCTATCTTGGTCTGACAAATTACTGAAATTTACGTGAGGCGATCTTGGCACGACGTTATATTGCATTTGGCTGGTCGTTGAAGCAATTTCCGAAACTCGTTCACACAATCTTTTTAATTCAGTCAAAGTGTTTTTACTTAGGTTAGATACGGTTTCATGTAATGTGACGATGCTCTGAAGAATAATATTTAGTTCTTCCTTGGAAGTGTTTCCTGAAATAGGATGATCCACTACTTGTATTTGTTTTCAGTTTCAGAAACGATACTCACAGTTCTTTCGTTTCCATCGTCTAAAGTGTCGTCTCCCAAATCCACTAGTTAATTTCTTTTCTGCGCCATTCTTCTTGTCTTCATAACAGTTCCGGCAATCCGCTGCTTGTTGAATCTTTCGAGTACCCAAATCAAAATATTCCGTTGTCGTCGACTTTCTTGCTGCTTTCCTCATATACAAATTGCCTTCGGTTTGTTAGGCACGAATTAACAGCTACGTTGGCAACTCAGGAGTAATTTCAAGTCAACTTTTTTGAATATTTCTGTTTCCTTTCAATGCAGGTATGCTCCGTTAGTTACCTGTATCACGCAGACGCACAAGTTGTCTGCTACGCGAACCGTATCGCGTACAGTTTGCCTGCTTTACGAATTAACCGATCAGAAAAATTTAAGGCGACTTCGTTAAATGTTGCTTTTTAATACACAGCTCAAAGTATATTCCGTTACCCGTGTTTTGCGTACAGTTTGTCTGCCTTGGCTAGGCTACACGAATTTACCGATATTTCGGCAACTCAGGAACAATTTTACATCGACGCGTTTAATATTCCTTTTTTTGTACGCAACGCAAAATATATTTCAGGATGCACAAAACGCCAGTCTATTTAAATTCGACCGCGTTGAATATTTCTCTTTGTTCGCAACACAAATATATTTCTTTCCCCGTAGGTTTTGCCGTATATATGTGTGTGTCGGCAACTTAGAGACAATTTTGAAAACGAGTCAAACAAAAAATACGAGTTTATGTTTTTATTGAAACTTATTAAAAACTAGCTGACCCGACAGACGTTGTCTTGTCCCACGTTCAATAAATTTGTTTGTGATCATTTTGTGGACTTGTGAAAAGCTATTCGAAAAATTAAATCAAAGTAAAAATGAGAAAAAAAACGTCAACCAAATGATTTATTATCTTTAATTAAATTTGAAATTACAATGAATCTCAAGGTGTTTTCTTTACATTTCGATTTCGATTGCAATGTCATAGAAAACCAATCGAAACAAAGCATTTGTTCGCTTGAACATCACTATTTCGTTTGTGTTGAGATTTTGAAGGTCTTTTGAGGGTCTTTTTGTGGTCTGGCACGGTAACAAACAACGCTGATGGTTTTCCGACACTGGAACAGGCGACATACCATTGACCACGCGAGAAGTATGGATTTTCAAGGTAAATGCCTCAAATACTCATTGACTGCCCTTGTGATTTGTTTATTGTTATGCAAACCGCACCCGAAACTGCAGCGCTTAAAGTCTAATGGCATGTCGGTTGGAATCATCGGGATGCGTTGACAGATCGCAAAAGACAGACTGTGCAAATGGATCAGCTTTCAAATGACACTTGCGCACGTAACTCAAACAATTGGAATCTATTTGAATAGAAATGAAATAACGGACTTGTATTGAAGAGATTGCGAATCAACATAAAAGTAAAAAAAAATTTTTTTCGTTATTCCAGTTTTTTTCATTTTACCGAAAACATTTAATGGAGTTTTTTCCCCAAACAATATCCAATTCATCGTTTTTCAAATTTTCCTACTTCCTTTTGTATTTTTCCCGAATTGTCTTTTGCTAAAAATTTATCCGCGAGCATAACGAACAAAACAAAACAAAATCAACCAAATATGTCGTTCCTATCGTTAGTTATGATCGAGACGGCATACAAAAATTATGAAGCAGTTGTTATATTTTTGTATGTTTGTAAGGAAATGTATCGAATCAGTTCCAGTTCCTGAAACCAATGAGTACAATGACTCTGTTGGTGGAACCAATGGCGCTAATTTCACTTTTCCATTTGCGCAATACAATCCATTTGCTTCATTTTTGTATTTCAATGCCTTACAGTTACAGTATGGGCGAACTAAGTTCATAGGTCCAATAGCAACGCATTCGTAGGAACTGTAGTCAATTGAAACATCGTAACTGAAAGCCGCTTGTGGAACATTAGAAGCAGTTCGAAGACGACGCGTTGCACGTAACCTATTCCTTTCAATTTCATTTCGCTCTTCACGTTTTTCTGTAGTCCGATTAGATTGAAAATTTGCTTGGTTTGTAGCATTTCGAGTTCTTTGACCCAAAATGTCTGCCGCCACGTTAATTATTACTATAATATTGTCTTTATTATTATTTTCACATGCTTAAATTGATATTCATACAGTCTAATCAACTTGAATAATAACCATAAATAAATAATTCAAACGCGCATTTGCTTAGACACGTTGACAATTTATGTCCACTGTTTGACAGCTAAAAAAAAAAGTGTTGTGTTTTTTCTTTCATAAAACATTCCGTGTACCTTCAGGAACATACGAAAAAAAATTAGCCGAATTGGTAGAGCCGTTCTCGAGTTTTGCGCTTAGCAACATTCATTTTTATTTATATAGATAGATAGATTTATATAGATGAATTTATTTGAGATATAAAGTTTATTTATTTATTTATTTTATTTTATAAGTAGTGTAATAATAATAAATTAATAACTAATGTATATAATTCAAGTATAATTAATATCTAGCTGTTGTACAATAAATTATTATTATTAGATTTTATTTCAATACAAAATTAAATATAAAAAAGGAAAAGGAAGAGTAACTAATAGCTGTAGGATTTTTTGTCCTTTAAAAGCTAATCAGTCACCCTTTTATTTAATACAACGTGATTACAGATGATTTTCAACTAATGATGCCAGATGAGTTTTCAATAATTTTTTAAACTTTGAAACATTTTCAGATGTTTTAATTACATTAGGTATTTTATTATATACAAATGGCCCGATGAATGTAATTGCTTTCCTGCCAAATTCGGTTTTGATTTTATTACTCTTCAGAAAGTTAAGTTAAAGTAAGAAATATGAAATATACGAATAAATGTAAATTACTGTCGAAATTGGCGAAATGAAATATGTATCTTGCGAGCGTGTGTGGTTTTGTGTTCGTCTTGATTTTTATGACCGTCTTGTTTCAAAATTGTTTTGTCTCTGTTTGTTTAAGTTCGTCATGTCTCGTTGATGCGTCAATGTTCGATGTTTTTTGGTCGATCGATGGCTCGGTAATATTTTGTAAAATATTTGTATGGGATCCCCCCGACCCCGAGGTCCGAGGGGCCTCAAATTTTAATAGAAAGTATTGTCACCGGAAATATACATGTGTGCAAAATTTCAATAAAATTGGGCTATGGGAAGTGGGTTAAAAATTGATCAGAAAATCTGACCAGCCAGCACGCCACCCAGCCAGCCTCGCGAAGTTAATATAGAGAATTTAAAAAGAAAATATAGTGGGGTGTATTTAGCTAATTTTTTACAATTGAGTGTTGGTTATCATAAAAATTCATTTCAAAAGTAAGAACTTAATTACATTTACAATATTTAAATTGATGTTTATCTTTATTAAAAAATTCAAGGGAAAAACAACTTAAAGAGTAATTAGTGAGAGCAAAAAAGTTTAGAATACAATACTACGTTACGTAACAAAAAGCAACAAATTTTCGATTTCGGAATGATTCAAATCAAGAAGCTACAGTCTTATTTTTTTAAGAAAATAGATAATTTTCTGACGATTCGTATGCTTGCAGGGACCCTGTTAAATAATCGACAAGAAACGATGGTGTAGAATCGGCTAAAATGTGTTGAATGAAACGAAGGAACATCTACTATAAAGCCTGAGTTGCTGCGTAGATTCAAACCTACATTTGGAGTCCTATAAAAACCCCTTCTTTTAAAGAACACTTTCAATGCTTTGAAGTAATATAAGTGCCTTACTGGTAGTATTCCTAGAAGTCTGAAAAACTCCATTGAATGGGCTAGACGACTTGCATTACAAATATTCCTAATAACACACTTTTGCAGCACAGCCAATTGCTGAATTTTATTTAAATATGCACCTCCCCAACAGATTATTCCATATTGAAATTTAGAGTGGAAAGGCCATAATAAATTGCCTTTAAGGTATTAATATTGAAATAATTTCTAAGACGGTAAAAGGATCGAATTACTGAAAGTAAGTATCTTTTTAAGATTTCAATTGTAACGAAGAAAATTTGAACTTTTCGTCTTACACCCACTGTGCACGCACGGAGATCAAATGCATGCAAAAAGCCCAGCGTAGCAACACAACACGTGCGTGCAAACAAGTACAGCAGGGCACGCACGCAAGAAGAAAAAATCAACAAGTGCCAATCGAATCATGCATGGCAACACAGCGCATGCATGCAAATAAATACAGCATAGCAACTCAACACGTGCATGCAAACAAGTATGTACGAAGTAACGGAGGTGAGAAAATGCGAAATGGAAAAAACCCAAGCGATCTGTTACAAGAGAAAACCACCAACATCACGAGAGAGATGAGAGAACTACAAAGCTGCAAGCCTACAAAAAGGCAAAGACAACCAAGAGGCAAAGATTATAAAAGGATTAGCACATGAAGAATTGTTCTCTTTGGTCTGCATCAGTGAGACTGTTCACTTCAACAGTGGGACACCAAAAACAGTGAACAGTGGAAAATTAAAACGCCTCAAGGAGATATCAGCAGCATCGGCAACTACCGGAAATTGACACAAAAGTATTTACCGTAAGCGAGACACCCGAACAACATAATTTACATGAGAACTACCCACGAAGCTAGAGACGGAGGAATTTTAAAGGCGTGGTACAGGACAATTAACGTTGGTCGGCGCTGGAATCAGGTTAGCCATCCATCTCGAGACTCTGAAAACCTCGATAGGGAGAGATTCCCCTTGTTAGATAGAAACCCTTCGAACTCAGGACACTGGCGGGCCTTATAGGACTCCATCTTGAGTTTCGATTCTCGTAGGGCCGAGTTTTCCCATTTAGTAGAAAGTGAACAGTGAAAGATCTGCCTCTCTCTATTAAATCTAGTTCAGAAACCCCTTTCTTTGTCTCGAGACTCTGGCGGGCCTTATAGGACTCCATCTCGAGACTCTGAAAACCTCGATAGGGAGAGATTCCCCTTGTTAGATAGAAACCCTTCGAACTCAGGACTCTGGCGGGCCTTATAGGACTCCATCTTGAGTTTCGATCTCTCGTAGGGCCGAGTTTTCCCATTAAGCGGGGAGCGAGTGGTGAAAGACCTGCTCCTTCCGACTAAATCCCGTAGGGACAAATTCCCCTTAAAGGCGCCTGAAGTGCGAACCAAAGTTTCTTGCCCGTACCACGTCGTTACGAGACCCGAGTCAGCGGCCAAGAAACCAGGCGTGACGGCAGAAGAATAAGCAATTTAATAATTATAATATAAATATTCAACCAAATTTTACGGAGTCAATAAAGAAATAATTTTGTAACTAAAACAACGGCTTATTAGTTAATAGGCAAACGACCCTGGACACCGGCGAGCGTACCCCGGCATTTACCTCGTTACACAATATGTTTAGACCAATTGAGGTTTTTGTCAAACGTTACACCTAGGTATTTAAAAGTGTTTACGTTTTCTACTACGAAACATTTTGCATCGCATATCTGTTCATTTGCAAAGTGGCATTAGAACTAAGTATAATGCAATCACTAATTTGTGACGCAAACAATTAGAAGAGTGAAAAACGATATCACAAGTAGGTAAATCCTGTGAAGTAAGGCGGAAATACATAAGTTTGGTTTTGCTGCTGACAACTAATTAGTTTTTTTGCAAACCATTCTCTTAGCAAATGTATGTTGTGGTTTAAAACAGCAACCAGATTGAAAGAGTTTGCAGAATTATAGGCAATGCCAAGATCATCCGCAAAGGCTGTGATTTTACCCATTAAGGGGAGATCAAAAATCGAATTCAAGTATATTAAAAACAAGATGGGGCCAATAACAGATCCTTGCGGTACACCTTGTATAATACATTTTGAATTACTAACCTTATCACTGACAAAAACCCTTTGGGATCTAATGGTAAGATACGACTTAAACCAGTCATAAATAAAACCACGAAAACCAGCATTATATAGTTTAGATAAAATAATTTATGGTTTACCATATCGAAAGCTTTAGTTATATCAACAAAAAGACCTGCACAAGAGCTTTTAGAATCAAGACCCCTATGCATAACTGAGCAAAAGTCGAGAAGAGCATCTTCAATAGAAAGGTCTGTTCTAAAACCAAGTAGTGCAGAACTTAGGTAATTAATCTTGCTAAGGTAAGCAAGGACTCTGTTTTTAACCGCTTTTTCAAAAAAATTTGAAATTGAAGGTTATAAAGAAATTGGTCTATAGTTGTTTTTGTCTGTTTCATAGCCCTTCTTAAAAAGAGGTATTACATTTGCGCATTTATACTTAAATTGAAAATATGAGCTTACACATCGACTATATTGAGCGAAATATTTTTTAATAAGATGTTGGAAATACCGTCTTTACCACAAGAGTTCGAGTTCCTTAGTGCACTAATTAATTTTAAAATCTCCAGTCCAGAGAAAGGATTAAAAAAGAAGCTGTTTCTTGAAGTACTATTTTCACAGGTTGCAGAGCCAGTGCAATAATTGCAATGAGTATAAGAATTTATAGAATTAGAAGATTGTCCAACTGAAGCAAAGAATTCGTTGAATTCATTTGCCACACTTGATAGTTCAGTAATCACAGTACTACCATTTCTTAATGTAATAGTTCTTCTTTGTCCTTTGGGTTTTCTATTTACAATACTGTTTACAACATCCCATTCCATCTTTAAATGTCCATGGGCATTTCTTATTTTATTTAGAAAGTAATTGTCACGAGTGGACCGAACTTCTATATTTATGTTCCGACACAATTGAATATAACGTGCTTTTAATTGAAAATTCAATGGGTGTTTACAGCATTTTTTATGCAATTTATGTCGAAGATTAATTTTACGTACTAAAGAGTGACTTATCCAGGGCTTGAGTCTTTTATTTGAACCCCTATGAACAACATAGTAGCTTCAAAAATTAATGCAATTTTTGAGTATATTTAAAAATAAATCATATGCGGCTGAAGCATTTACTTCAGCATAAACTTCTTCTCAATTAATGGAACGTAGCTCAAAGTTTAATTTATCAAAATTAATTTTCTGTAATTTAAGTGAAGGAGAAGAATTATTCTTGCTTTTATGTTGAATTATTTTAAATATTATACCCGTCATACAATGATCAGTTAATTGAAGATCAATGTTAATGCTACCACAATGTTTATTTTGGATATTTTTGAACCGACCAAGTACATGATCCAGACAGCTGCCTGAAGAACACCTAGTGGGCTGATTAATAAACGAAGTTAGGCCGTACTCAGCTAAAATAGCCCGGTAAGAATCGGACGCAGGACCGTAATTTAGTAGATCTAAATTAAAGTCGCCTAAAATTACAATGTTAAGTTTATTTTCAAGGATTAAGAAGTTCGAAAAATCATCCAAAAAGTGTTGAATAGGCTTAGAGTTAAATCTATATAGACACAAAAATATGAAGACTTCATTTCCTAAGGTGGAGGTTATTTTTATAGCGTCTGCACTCCCCGAATAAAAACACCAACTCCGCCAGCAGAATACGAATCGTTAGAGTTAGCATGAAATATGTAACCAGGTAAAGAATAATCTTCAATCTCACACGAGTAAATCCATATTTCGGACACAAAAATTAAGTCTAGTAATTTAGCAAAAGCTTCTAGGTTGCAAATCATTAATTTAAAATTCTGCCTTAAACTACGAATGTTCTGATGAACAACGAAAAAAGACCTATTACAAACTTAGAAGGAAATAAGTACATTATCGCTAGAACAATTAATGTTGTTAGTGGTGAAATTTTCGTCAAAATATTCATGAGCATTATTGAAAATTAACATAATAAAAGATAAATTAGTCTGGCACATATACTAGATCTTCAAAAATCGCAAAACAAAAATTTCACCACCATTGTCCTTCTTTAACAGAATGGTATTTCCCTTGAACCATAGAAACTTTTAATGCTTTTCCTTTTTGATGTTATTTGCTGCCTTAAACAAAGCTCTAGTATACTTAGTAAAACTATTATTCATATAAATGTTACTTATATTTTTCCCATTACTTATAAATAAGGAAGTGTTGAGTTTCTTCTTCGCATTTGTTTTTCTCCTTAGAATTTTCTGTACCGTCTTAAGGAAGTCACTGTTTATTTGCTTGAGACAGATGATCTCCTCATATAGTCGCTGCAGTTTTATTGGACTGTTAGACGGAGGTGTCGGTGCTGCTTGCTGTTACTTTCTATTACTTGCACTTTCTATTAAAATTTGAGGCCCCTCGGTTAACGGGGACGGGGGGCTCCCGTACAAATATTTTACAAAATTTTACTCGATTTTCTTCAAATTTTATACACATGTGTATCTCCGATAGACAACCCTTTTTTAAAAAATTTGGTGTCCCCGGGCCCGGGTTTGTGGGGCCCCATAACTTTTTTTAAAAAAATTAACCCGATTTTCTTCAAATTTAATACACATGTGTATCTTCGATAGACAAAACTTTTTGTAAAAAATTTGGAGACCCTGGGCCCGGGTTCGGGGCCCCATAACTTTTTTTTAAAAATTAACCCGATTTTCTTCAAATTTAATACACATGTGTATTTCCGATAGACAACCGGGTCCCAAATTTTTTTTTTAAAAAATTAACCCGATTTTTTTTTAATTTTATATACGTGTGTATCTCCTATTAGAGAATTTACATGAAAAATTGTATTTTTATGGGTTGTTTTTTTCTTGCAGCTGAAGTTGTTGTTGTTGATTAGCTACATTAGCAGATTTTAATTTATTCTCTTTGAATTGTTGTGATTGTGACTGACTTGATGTTGATGATGATGAAAACACGTCTTGTCGTGTGAAACAACGAACTAGAACTGCAAGAAATCTGATATGCGATAACATGTGTTCTAAATTTATTCTTCAATTTTTGCCATCATTGCATTTCAGCGATAACTCCATAATTTTACACACCCAAGCAAATTATTTTATTGTAGCATTTTTATTATTTGAGGTGGAAACAACGAGTAACACTGCTGTTGACATTAAAGCAAAATCAAATTATGCGCATGCGTCGTAATACTACGAACTTGCGGTTAAGATGTCAATTTTTCACATTTGCGGCTAAAATCCGTACACAGGACGTGTCTTTAATTATATTCGTAGACGTCGTTGGTAGCATCATCTCATCCGATTGATTGTTGATTTGTTCATATACATGACACATGTCGATGATGTCTTTCAGGTTATGCTCCTTTTCCAATAACCGTTTTATAGCTCTTTCGGTGCCCATATATCTATTAACTTATCTTTGATATTGATTTCCACGATTTCTTGCCTCGTTTCCCCAAACAATCATTTGACTGCCTAGTTCCGTAGCCTCAATAGGAATTTATTTAGATGTTCCCCTTCCTCAGGTCTCAATGACCGAAATCGGTGTCTTTCAAAGGTTGAATTCCTCACCGGAGAAAAATACTCAGTCAATTTGCGAACCATAACCTCGAAAATATTTTCCGTTCCGTCATTTCCACCAGCGTCTACTACCGCACCCGGAATGTTAAATACAACCTCTTGCAGTTGGGTCCCTCCTAAATGCAGTAATTTATTCCTTTTCTTCATGGGATCTGTGATTTCTTCCGACTGAAGGTAAAGGAAAAGGCTCAAAGCCATTTTTTCCATTCTGACCGGATCAGAGACTTATCTATGGCATCGCAGAGATACAGTATTATCCCAGTTCCACTCAGATCCCAACAAATTCTCCTTACGTTTTGTTAAAATATGTTACGCTTACGCAATTTATTGTGTTCCACCTCGTGTTATTTCCAGCAATTTAATGCTTAACAATGGCTTTTCGTCTGATATTCCTTTCCAATTACAATTAAATGTGATTCTGCAATTTAGTGCAATTTAGTAACCTCCGAAACAGTTATTAATAACTTTGTATCTATGTGCCAATTTAATACTGCAATTTAATGCTCACTAATTCAATATTATTTTCCTAAAGCAATTTAATGCGAATTAGTCACCTCTGCACTAGTTACTAACAACTTTGTTTCTATATGCTTACCCAATTACAATTAATTTCTTTCAACTTAATGCTGCAGTTTAATGCTCAATAATCCAATATTTTTTCCCTAAAGCAATTTAATGCAAATTAGTCAACTCTGCACCCGTAATCACAACCTTTATTTCTGTTTGCTAACCCAATTACAATTAAATGTAATTCTCTTTCTCCCAATTTAATGACAAGTAGGAAATAATAATAATAACATAAGATCTCTAGATTTCATCTCTATTCCTTTTCTCTCTCTTTTTTTTACCTCGTCGCCAATGTAACGACCAGTGGCCGCTTATAAATGAAACACAAATTACGATTATAAATTATCTTTTCTTTATGATTTATGAGCAACCGATGTGCTCAACCGCGTGACTAGCTAATGACTGACGCAGCAGGGCAGTGTGGCTGTGCTGCTGCTGATGTTGTGCGTGGACAGTTATCTGCATACTCTCATTCGACAGGTCGCCACAGCTACTATCATCCTTCAGAATATATACATGGATGATATATTGACAGGTAGCAACGACCTTAAAACCGCTCTACAAATGAAGTCAGAGCTGAAAAATCTTCTGGGTGAAGTCAAATTTCAACTACGAAAATGGTGCGCCAGCTCTGCTTGAGGGGATACCAAAACAAGATTGTGAAACGGAAACTATTCTGCACGATCAAGAAGAAGAATCCATCAAAACATTGGGGTTAACTTGGCTACCAGCATCAGACAAATTTCTTCTAAAAACGAATTGGAATGAAACAAAAAGGGTAACTAAACGAGACATATTATTGGATACTGCCCATATTTTCGATTCGATGGAATTGTGAGTCCCGGAATAGTTTTGGCTAAAATATTCATCCAAGAACTATGGGCTTTAAAACTGGATTGGGATGCAGAACTACCTATGGATAGGAACACTAAATGGACAGCCTTCCAAAAAGACCTTCTGAGGTGAAACAACCTCAAAATTCCTCGACATATGATAGTGAGAATTGCAATCAATATAGAGTTTTATGTATTCTCAGATGCCTCGTAACGAGCGTATGGAGCCGTGGTGTACTTGAAGTCAACTAATCAAAAGAGAAGGAGAAGTCAACGTTCACTTTGCGTGCTCCAAAACCCGAGTCGCACCAATTAAACAGCAAACCATTCCCCGCCTAGAACTTTGTGCTGCAAAACTATTGGTACAGTTAGTGAAATTGGTTAAGGAAAGCCAGTCAATCGAAGTCGGGCAAACAACGTATTGGACACACTCACAAATTGTATTAGCCTGGATACATACAAAGTCACCACTTAAAACCTTTGTGGCCAATCGTATTACCGTAATCCAGGACGAAACATCAAAATCACAATGGAAGTTTATTAGCTCAGAACTGAATCCAGCCGACTTACTATCCCGAGGATTTTTCCAGAACAGTTGTTGAACTCCAAAGTTTGGTTCCATGGCCCAGCAGAATGGCAATGGCCAAAAGAACCATTAAGGCAACAAGAAAAGGAAGTTCCAGAAACAAAAATTATAAAGACCATTCTACTAGCAGTATCACCGGATTATTTTCTTGAACGAATCAATCATAAAAACTCGTTTAAACTTCTACAACGGGTAACAGCATATGTTATACGTCTCATCAGTAATCTTAAGCAAGCAAAAAATTATCGACTGCTAGACAAGGTGATATTGATACAGGAACTTAAAGCAGCAACAACAACTATAGTAAGACACGTACAGGAAATATCCTTTCCAGAAGATTTGGAATAACTAACTAAATCTGGTTGTGTTCTTCAAAGCAGTCATCAATGAGGAAAACGGTTAGCGCAAACTATGGTAAACAACTGCATGAGATGCTTTAAAGCTAAACCGAGAAGTATTGAACAATTAATGGGGAATTTACCATCAGAACGTGTTCAACCTACAAGACCATTCATAAATGTTGGTGTTGACTTCTTTGGGCCAGTTTAAATTCACTTCAGAATCCGGAGTAAGCAAGGCACTAAGGCATACGTTGCGGTCTTTATATGCTTCGTAAAATTGGTTAAGGAGAGCCTGTCAATCGAAGTTTTCGAACTGGTTACAGACTTCACAACTCAAGCATTTCTAGAAGGCAAGGCGAGGATGTGCAGCAAAGATCTTTTCAGACAATGCGACAAACTTCAAAGGCTCGAAACGAACTCAACGAGCTCTATTCAAACGTTTTTACTAAAGAAGACCAGACATCGATCAAGACGCATTGCGCTGGAAGAAACATTGATTGGAAACCAATACCTCCACGATCGCCTCACTTCGGAGGTTTATGGGAAGCAGCAGTTAAGTCCGCTAAACACCATATGAAGCGGATATTTTCCAGTGCATCCTTAACCCAAGAAGAATTAACCACAGCCTTGCTCAAATCGAAGCTGTACTAAACTCCCGACCACTGACACCTATGTCTCCTGATCCAAATGATCTGGAAGTCATCACCCCAGGCCATTTTTTGATTAGGGCACCACTGACTGCCATGATTGATCCTGAATTAAGAACATATCAACTAACTTATATTGCTCGGTGGAATCTAGTTACAACAATGCATCGAGAATTCTGGCGCAGGTGGGCGCACGAATATTTGCATGAAATTCAACAGAGGCATAAGTGGAAATATCCTAAAGATATTGAACCAGGAACACTAGTTCTTATTAAGGAAAATAATCTTTCTCCACTTAAATGGCTGATGGACGAGTTTTAAGAGCTATCCCAGGAAAAGACAACCTCGCTTGATATTAAAACTGCTACTGGGGAAATAACCAAATAAACTATCTGAAGCTGCTAGCAAACCTAAGCTGACTACAGTGCAAACACACACAGCAGCCGAATCTACTGGTCAGTCTCATGGCCTACTAAAGGGAAACAGGGTAACACAACCACTTAAAGGACCAGATGCAACGTGAACCCATTGACAAACCTAATCACAAGCGATGTAATCCAAAACCACCTTCTTTGTCAAAACGGAAAATAAAAATAAATCAAAACGCTACTGATGACAGTGCAATTTGAAACAACCAGGAAGTTATCATTCAGCGAGACGATGACTTAGCATTACTAAGGAAGAAAATATCAAACCAAAAAAACATTGCCCAACTCCATCTCTCACCATGATTTCCATTAATACTTTGTCGGATACTTATCACTATTTACTATTTAGATCCTGATCATCTTAGTTCTACTTAAACAAAGGAATAGAAAGACTATCGGATCTACAAGCGACATAGGATTTGAGCTCAAAGACCTCAATGCCGAGGAGAATGTTAATACTTAATTAAAATTACTGCAGCCAGAATGCTCTGCATAAATATAATAAACAATTATCATGTATCATGGCATTGTTCCCATCAAATTGTTATCTGTGCACCTTCTACAGGTGCTCTCCTTACATTCCTAAATCCAACGGCAGCATAAACGATATTGTCAGCATTATTATGTACCATTGCCTTTTCCCACCAAATTGTATCTGTGCACCTTCTACCGGTTCTCTCCTCACATTCCTTAATCTGCAGACATAAACGATATTGTCAGCATTATCTGATATCATTCCCATTCCCATGAAATTTCTTTCTGTACAATGCTCGCCTCTCGCATTTTAACTTTATTCCCACAGAATAAATTGCTGACGCATAATTTTAGTTTGCAAATTAGAGTATAAATAGACATAAGCGTTAATAAATAAAATCACTTTGCATTCAGAAGTGAAATCAGAATTTTTATTTGCTACCCCCTACTCTAGGTAAGGCATTTAGAAAAATAACATTGGAATCAAAAGAGGTTCCAAGTCAAAACAGAAAGAAATCTTTATTATCTTAGACTAACTGTTCCCGGGCGCTCCACTACCCGCTACCAATCTCCTCTTACCAACGCGGGGTTGGCGTTTACTATACTCTTCCCCCACCAGCCAATAATTTACATTTAAAATTTTATAAAAATTTGTTTATAAATGTAACAGCCACATACAAAAATTATTATTTTTGCGACTTTCCAAAACAAATCCACAAACAAACGGGCAAGTGAAGTTAATATAGAGAATTTAAAAATAACTTTCAGTTCTACCCGAATTTTTCAATTTTCCGGGAAACTTTTCCAATTTTTTTCCGTAAAAGCCTTCCGAATATCGCGAACATTTTAAAAAAAATTTGCGCTTACCAACGAATAGGATTTAATTTTTATGTATATAGAAATATTGAAATATTTATCTAATTACCCTTTTCTTTTGACAGGAACTCTAATTGGTGTTTTTTTACCATGTATTCAAAACATTTTTGGAGTTATCTTATTTATTCGTTTAACATGGGTTGTTGGCACTGCTGGAGCTGTCTGCGGCTTTTTAATTGTTCTGACTTGCTGCTGTGTAGTGAGTTTTAGGCATATTCTTTTGTATAAACAAGTTTTGTTGAGTAATTTTTAAATTTCCTTAGACAATGTTAACTGCTATATCGATGTCTGCAATTGCGACAAATGGAGTTGTGCCAGCGGGGGGGAGTTATTTTATGATATCAAGGTAAATAATTTATGAAAAGCTTATAGCTTTCTAACTAAATCTATATTCTAACTAAAATTATAGACTTATATAATATATAAATAATTATTAAATTGTGTTTTTTTAAATAAAAAACTATATTTAATCAGATATTTCGGTGTTTTTTACCATTTTCAACAATCAAACAAATTATTTAACAAAAAAAAAAAAGAATTAAAAAACGCATGACCTGATCGACTTAATTTATAATTATTTTTAGAAACAATTAATAATTTATAAAATACATTAAAATCCAATTAATGAAATAATATATTATTTATTTTTAATTTATGATAATTTTATCTTATGTAATTTTTAATTATATTGATATAATTAGATTGTAATCTGTAACTATCTACTTTATAATTGACAGGATTCTTTGTCATCCAAATATAACAAGCTTCTTAAAACAAACGTTTAAAGAATAATATAATGAAAATATGATAATAATATTATGAATAGTGTAAATATAGTAAATAGTGTAATTAACACTGCTGGGCACACTTTTAAAAAATAAGAACGTCGACGCTGTTCTAATAAATTACATCTTACAGTATTCATAATATTTGATAATTTTTTTATAATTTCTTTTTTTCTAGATCTCTTGGTCCAGAGTTCGGGGGAGCTGTCGGCATGTTGTTTTACACAGGGACCACATTAGCAGCTGCCATGTATATAGTAGGAGCTGTCGAAATTGTTTTGGTAAAATAATATATAAATTTGTTTTATTTGAACTGGATTTTAAATGGATGCGTGAAACGATACTTTATTTAAAAATTATATTTGTTAGATTTTTTGATAATTTTTATATAAAAAATCAAATTAAACGAAGATTGTTCCTTTTTTTCAATAGAATGCTGGATTTTATTTAGATAAAAATGTGTGCAAATGTGAGCGAAAAACTATTTTCCTAAAAAAAAATTGGCAGGTGTCGTCTACACGGACGCGGTGGTTTTGAGCGTGACTCATTTTACAATGTAGTTTATTTTTTTATTATTTTTATTAAATTTTATTTAATTTTCAACGTGCATTAAACTTAGATACATCAATATATTATAATTAATTGAAGTGTAGAGATTTAGATTATATTAGATTTGCATAGTGCATGAGCCAGAGTACTGGCATGTTACATGTTGCTTATTACTTATACTATTACGTGTTGCATGTAGCATGTAGCGCATTGCTTGTTGCATCTTGCAAGCTTGGTGCTGCATGTTGTATATTTCGATTTGCATGTAACATATGGCATGTTGCAAGAGATGCCGCTGTCGCCACATCCTGCAGTTTTGTGGTATAGTCATTTGCTGACAGGTCTCTCCCTAGCCAAGCATGATTTCTAAGGTATTCCCCGAAACGTAAGCAATCTGCTGTTGCTTTGCTATAGGTCTTATATTCTTATTATTTCAGTGTTTATGCTGAAAGATAGATACTTATGGTTGACAAAAACCTGTTCCTTCTCAGCTCGTGAGCAGTACTGAAAAAAGTAACTGCACAAAATTTTCTATTGGCAATCACACACGCACGCTGTATGATTGGCCACACACACGAACTAATGTGTTTTTTCCTATAGAAAACTTACACTAGGCAAAATCGTCACTATCGAGTCACTTTAATCCGCGTTTTCCGGAAGAATAACTCGGAATTTTCCGGGAAAAATTGCAAAGATGAATAATTATATTTTCCGTAGACACAAATATCTTCAATTTACTCGCTCTCTTAACCGCGTTAATTTACTTTTGATAAACACAAATCGGAGAGCAAAATCGCACACGATTGTTCGCATCAAAACGTTGAAATCAACTGAGTGATATCACCACAGATTCTTTATTTGAGGGCAAGCCCTCCTCTTTCCCACCTTTCGGTATAAAGCATTATAGAAGGTCCGTCTTTACATCACACGAATCCACAGGCAAGAGAAACCAACCGCCAAATCGCACTCCAACAATTAGCGGGGAGACCTTTTATCATTTTGCTATGAGCAAATGTGATCATCCGATGGTTTTTTCGCCTTCGTATTCAAAGACTAATTTTTCGGCGAGCGTTTTCACGTCGTTTAGATATTCTTTAGTTGAGGCATCATCTATTCTTAATACGAGGTTCTCCTGACAATATTTGTCTTTGTATTCCCTTCGTGCTTCTATCCTCTGTGGGAGCGTACAGTCATTCAGTATGTGCTGAATGCTGTCGATATCTGGCAGGGACAGGTACGGGATTTCTTTGATCATAAAACGACGGAAGTAACTGAAGAAAAGTCCATGGCCCGTAATTAAGTGAACTGATTTTATTCCCAGGCTAGTACAGTTCTCTGTGGGTTTTGCTATGACATCGTGTACTGCGCGTCCGAAAATGGAGTTATTCCACTCTAGTATCCAGTGTTGAAAATGGAGTTATTCCACTCTTGTGCCTCTTGTTTAGATATCATGGCATTTCTGGCCATGCGGTCTGCTATTTCCATTTGCGCTACCTTTGCTTTGTGTCCTCTGGTCCAATGTAGCGCTACAGTGTTTCCGGTTTCCTGAAGAGTTTTAGCTTGTTGATGATATGAATAATATCTGGGTCGTCAAAGTTGGGCTTACAGATTTTTCCCAGTGCCACCCGGGAGTCTGACACAATATTTATTGTTTTTCCTCTTGCTTTCCTGACCCAAGTTATTTCCGCTCTATGAATTTCCGGTGTACTTGCGGCAGTCCATTTTTTTATAGACGTGGTGTATGCCTCCTGGATTATGACTCCTACTCCAGTTGCACTTTCCATTGGAGATGCATCAGTGAATACCCATATTGCATTGGGTTCCGTATCTTCGATGCTTTCGTCGCAGGTATTGAAATTTCTTGTTTTTTAATTTTGGCAGGGTGTGGCCACAGGTCCGACGTCAGTTTTTCCAAATACTAGTAATTTTTTCTGGCTTCTTGTATCTCGAATTCCTGCCTTGTTTCCAGATAGAGCGGTGGTTGGTTTGCCAGTATTTGAATAGATTTGTTCGCCGTAGTCTTGTAAGCTTTGCAAATGGCCAGAAGGAATGGACTTTGAGCTGCTTCAAGAACCTTTGCACCTGTTTCTTGGGTTTTTGCCCCATATTTCTGCCCCGTATGTGAGTAAAGGTCTGATGACTCCTTCATAGATCCTGGTCAGTATTTTCCTGCGTGTTCCCCAAGTTCTTCCCGCGACTATAAAGAGCCTATACGCTATAGCGGAGGCTTTACCTCGAACGATAGTTTGTCATCCGAATGATAGTTTGTCATCAATAATGAGTCCCAGGTATTTGATTTTATTTAAGTTGTCGATTCTTATCCGTGGGGGTCTCACTTTATCTTTGCCTTTGTCTTATGTGGGGCATAACTAAATTTGTTATTCTGCACCCATCTTTTGCAGCTCTCCCAGGTTTCTGATGAGCGATGTTCCTGAAATTGCTAGATTTTGGTCATCGGCAAAAGCCTCTGCATCTGTTTGCACGTGTTTTAACTCGTTGAACCAGTCCTCCATAATGAGTAACTAGAGGACTGGGCCTAGCACGAGCCTTGAGGAGCGCCTCTCTCTGTTGCCAATATTGATATATTGTAAATCACATTCATTCGATTTTTTATTTATTTTGAATTTTAATAAAGGGCTTAGCCCAACTTATTACCGTGAGCCAAGTCATTCAGGGAGTCCTCCTTTGGCAATAAGTCTCTATATAATAAAAAAAAATTTACTCAATTCTGTGATTTTGTAGGAAATCAACAATTGTTTTCCCTAGTCTTTCTGGGCATCCCGTTTTTGCCAGAAGAAGTCTGAACCTAGGATACTATGCCGAATTGAAAGCATTTTTGATGTCCATTGTGATGGTAAGCGTATGTCTCTTCTCCTCTTTATTCACCTTTATTACGTGCAGTATGTTTTCAACTGCTTGCGCGGTTGTACTAGTTTTCCTAAAACCGTATTGGTATGGCAAGAATTTTCCACTTGATTATAGATGGTGCGTTAGACGATCTGCCAAGATTTTGTCACAAATATTTCCAATGGTTGGAAGAAGGCTCTAACCTCATCTGAATCTGATTTTGGCAACCATGCTATTTAGGCTGTCTTCCATTTACCCTCTCTCAGGCAGAGGTTAAGAACCTCTTTCCAGTTCCCAAGAATTGCTTCTGAGAGTAGCTTTAATGCCTCAGTTGGAAATTAGTCTGGGCCTGGAACTTTCCTAATTTTCCGGGTTTTAATTAATGTAATCTTCTTGCGTTTGCCATACGCAAGTTTCTACTCTATCTGCCCTATTTGTGCAGAGTCATCAGCTGTAGAGTCTTTTGGGAAGTGATATCAACACATAGGGATTCATTGGTGCCCTCAAGAGATTCATCGGCCGGCGTGGACACTGTCAAACTTGTATTGTGGCAATGCAACGAACTTTGCTGGAGCGAATAATAAAATACCTGAATTGTCAACCGTAATTTACTCAGCGGACGCACAAGAAGCAGTTACAACAACAGCGGCATACAACGCACAGGCAATATCTATGAACACCAGATCGAAGTCAGTTTCTCGACTTAAACATGAATTCTGGATCAGGTGGTCGTGGGACTACCTTAGCGAATTACAATACCGAAATAAATGGCAAGAGCGGTCGAAAAACATTAAAAAAGGAGATATCTTTATCATCAAGGAACAGAACGTTCGAGTCATGAAATGACGCTTGCGACGTGTAAAAAAGACCTACAACGGAATCGACGACATCGTAAGAGTTGCAGATCTTAAAATGGCTTCAGGCGTATTTAAACAAGCAGTGCGATATCTGGCACCACTTCCTAGACTCAGCGACGAGATTGAAAAATGTGAACAGAACAACAACCAAATCAACATGCTACGACATCAACCGAGAATCATAAGTCACAGCCCTCTGTACCATCATCTGATGAAATGCCAAAAAATTAAAAACAGGGAATATCAGCCTATATTACTTATAGCACTGCTCACATTCCCACTCATTTTCGCATGGAAAGTGGAAATAACGGAGTTTGAATCAAAAATCGGCTTTCACTTCAAAGGAATTGGCAATACGGAAGCATCGCGATCCAAATGGAATATTATAACCTACTACGAACTAAAGGGTGTTTTTTTAGGAGGTTTGTTTTTCCGATAGATGTCGTTTTATTTTATGACAGTTGTTTTGACAGCTCAAAGTGGCATTTCTACTCAGTATTGTTTGGCAAATCATTATGAATAGGTAAACTCCAGAACAACGTTTTCAAATCGTGGAAATTTATTTTCAAAATCAGTGTTCAATTAAAAATGTTTATAGAGCACTTCGTGAATTTTATGGTGCACATAATCGTCCGTCAGAGACCACCATAAAGAACGTAATTACCAAATTTCGGTCTACATTCACTCTTTTGGATGCCAAGCCACCGACAAGAATGAGAAGAGTTCGTACAGAAGAAAATATTGCTGTCGTTGAGGCCAGTGTCGAAGAAAACGACAATTTATCGATTCGTCGTCGTGCTCAGCAAATTGGACTTTGTCCATCGACTTTATGGAAAATTTTACGTAAAGATTTGGGTTTGGTGCCATACAAAATTCAATTGGTGCAAGAATTAAAGCCACACGACCATCGTTTGCGCCGTGAATTCAGTGATTGGTCGTTAAATCAATTGAACGAAGATCCATTTTTTTACCGTAAAATTCTCTTCAGTGATGAGGCGCATTTTTTGTTAAATGGATACGTCAACAAACAAAATTGTCGCATTTGGAGCAAAGATAATCCACACGCCGTTCAAAAATTACCAATGCATCCTGATAAATGTACTGTTTGGTGCGGTCTATGGGCTGGTGGGATCATCGGTCCATATTTCTTTAAAAATGAGGAAGGACGACGCGTTACCGTGAATGGAAATCGATACAGAACCATGTTAAATGAGTTTTTGTTGTCAAATCTTGAAGATATGGATATGGATGAAATGTGGTTTCAACAAGATGGTGCCACTTGCCATACAGCACGTGAAACAATCGACTTATTGAAAGAAACTTTCAACGACAACATTATTTCGAGAAATGGTCCGGTGAATTGGCCTCCGCGTTCGTGCGATTTGACGCCACTCGATTACTTTTTGTGGGGATACGTGAAGTCATTGGTTTATGTGGATAAACCTCAATCGATTGACGCTTTGGAAACCAATATTCAACGTGTCATTGCTGACATACGCCCTCAAATGCTTGAAAAAGTGCTGGAAAATTGGACCTCCAGAATGACATTTGTGAAAAATAGTCGTGGTAGCCATATGCCAGAAATTGTGTTTAAATGTTAAATGCCAAAAAATTATCTACCAAATAAAAAAAAATTTTGGTCATTTCATAATTTTATATGTGTTTTATTCAAAAAAAAAATCGGCAACCTCTTAAAAAAACACCCGTTACAACCATATTGGCTGCTTTCACCATTGGAACTATCAATTTCATAAATCAAGGAATCAAACATCAATTATTGATGCTACGCTCAATGAACTCAAACGAGATGAATGCAAGATAAAGGAGAAATTCGACAACCTAGATGATCAATTAGCGGAAATTGTGTCAAAGCTACACGAGGATGAAAAAGAAAGTAATAAAACAAAATTAGCGAAAAAAAAATTTGTCACTATCAGTTCAAATTTTCATGATATCAGCAAGATTACATTGAATTCAAACCGCAATAGTCGCAGCATTATCTGAATCTAAATCGCGGAAAAATTAGTCCAATCACCATCACAACTTCAATCAGAATTAGTATAAGTAAAAAATCATCTTTTAACATCTCTACGGTTGCCGGTCAGCCAAGACAACGTCCTACAACTTTATAAGATAAGGAACATAAAGGTGGAGTAACCAACGACCATGTCATCTTTCACATAACCATCCTGTTATGTGATACAAAGTCTTTCGAACTCATCAAAACAGATCCAATTCCAACGCCAATAAACAACATAATGGTTGCGATTCAACCATGCAGTTACCTCATAGCTGTATATGCTCACAGAGATCATTAATTTGTATTGACTAAAAGGCAGTGGAGATCATGCATAACAATAAACGAAAATGAATTTTTGTGCCAAAACGTATAATATAAATTCAACGCAGACGCGGACAGATGCTTGTGTGAAATCTCACTTCTAAATAATAACAGTCGCACTAATTGCAATGTTGCATCCACCATGGATAACACTTCACTTACACAATTGCAACACAATAACTATCGACTGTACACATTGCAGAACCCCACTCGAATAAACGGCGTATGCGGACAAGAACAAATAAATCCAGATTGCACGTTCAAGCATCAGTCGATCGTTATCCAATGTTATCAAACATATTTCTATGCACTTCTATCCTCATACACAGCCACTGTAACATAAGTGATACCGTGTATCCAGTTGAAATGCAATCACTTTTTGTAATCCATCACTACATTGATCATCTTAAAAACATATTAGACATCGAGAGCAAGCTGCACCATCAGGTATGAATGATCACGCACTGAAAAACTTGGTTAGGCCCAGGCCTCAAACAAATAAATTGTTTTATTGTAACGACCCTTAATAATAAAAACCTGGTCACACTGAGG
Source organism: Nephrocerus scutellatus (assembly GCA_947095585.1). Classification (NCBI taxonomy): domain Eukaryota; kingdom Metazoa; phylum Arthropoda; class Insecta; order Diptera; family Pipunculidae; genus Nephrocerus; species Nephrocerus scutellatus. Next base: position 50,368,265 of record OX352762.1, read on the forward strand.
ATTACCCCAGCTGGGAAAAACATCGTTACAATACAAACTGACAGAAACGACGGTCAAAAAAAGAGTAATAAATGGTAGGCTGTACTGTCTACATAGCCGCGAGCATTTTAAGCGTGATAACGTCTACATGGCTTCTGAGCAGGAGGTTAGTGGTGCGAATCCCAGTAACACCAAAAAGTATTTTTCACAGTATCCCACCTCTTGCGAAAGTCTGACATGATAGCTGTGGGGAGGGGATGGGTGACCGATTTTAGTGTCGTTCTGTAGTTTTAGGGGTAGCTGAGGTGAATAGTGATGGTAAGAGAGCTCTAGTGGGATGTGGTCGATAGCTGTGAGGAGGAGGTTGGCGACCGATATCTGTGTCAGTTCTATAGTTTTCGGAATCGATGAGGTAAGTTATGGTAAGACATTTGCAGGAGGATGGATAGGGTATATTAGTGTTGTTTCTATACTTTTACGGGTAGCTGAGGGGAATAGTGATGGTTAGACAGCTCTAGGGATATGGGGTCGATAGCTATGTGTAGGGGGGGGTGACCGACATTAGTGTCGATTCTATAGTTTTCGGTGTCACTGAGGTGAGTAGTGATGGCAAAACAGCTCTAGGGTGATGGGGTCGATAGCATAGGGGAGGGTGGGGGGGGGGGTAACCGATAATAGTGTCGATTCTATAGTTTTCGGGGTGGCTGCGGTGAATAGTGATGGTAAATCAGCTCTAAGGCGATGAGGTTAATAGCTGAGTGGAGGTTGTGGTGATCAATATTAGTGTCGATTCCATAGTTTTCGGGGTCGCTAATGTAAATAGTGATGGTAAGTCAGCTCTCGGGTGATGGAATCGATAGTTGGTGATGAGTGATGAAGTGGATAGCTGATGTTAGAGGTGGGGAGGAGGTGATATCCAATATAATTGAAACGACTATATGGACAAGAAAGGGAAGTGGTGAAACAGTTTTTATCCGACGAACACCACTCATTTTGACGAATTTACATTTTAGATTTAAGAGATTGCAATTTCCAGTAAAACTTGCATTTTCGATGACGATCAATAAGTCACATGGACAGTGTATTAAGTACTAGAGTATAGATTTGAGATCGCCATTTTTTCACGGACAACTTTATTTTGCTTGCTCTAGGGTGGGTTCACCTAAGAATTTTTTTAATTTTGCTCCTGAAGGTGAAAATAAAAAATCTGTATATTATCAAGTCTGCTTTTAAATTAATGTTATGGTTTTTTATTATTATTTTATAATTTGAATACTGAGCCATACTTTAACTTTTGTAAATAAAATTACTGCGATTTTATCTCGTAGATAGATACCATCCTTTTTTCTACCCCTGCCTTATAGAAGATTGGGATAAATAAGTACGTGGGCAAAGCCGGGTAGTCAGCTAGTCTTTGCATATAACGCATATCAGGTTAGGTATTATCTATTGAAAGAACTCTAATAAACTTTTATAAATTATGAAAGTTATTAGAATAACAGCAGTGATGCAGCAACCGGGGACAAACCAATGTTCAGCAACAATTGTTACTAGAGGATTACTTTATGAATTAAAGAAACTGCACTTTACTAACAAATCACAATCTATTTGATTATTGTATAACATGAAGCGTATTGATTAATTTCACAACAACGAATTAAAGTGATACCACAGGTATCAACATGCTTGTGACAACATTAATAATCATTTCCCAACACACCATACGAATATGTCTGCTGTGTATGTTGACGCTCTCACTGACAGGTGTTGACATCGCCTTCTGACATCCGCCCGCGATGAAGACACATCATCCTCAGAAATTTCTCATGCAGCTGCTTGTCCAATGCTTTTGTGAAAATGTCAGCTAACTGATCCTTTGAGGTAACGTGTTCCAAATTTATATCTCCATCCCATGTCAATTCTCGAAGAAATTGGAACTTAGTGTCGATATGCTTACTACGACGAGTTTCAGGATTTTTGGAAATCATAATCGTAACCAAATTATCTTCGAACATTTTAATTGGAAGGGACATCTCCAATTTCAGATCATAAATTACCTTTTTCATCCATAAAGCTTCGCTCGCTGCTGAACAAGCGGCAACAAATTCCGCTTCACACGTTAAGAGTGTTACTAGATCATGTTTTTTGGTTCCCCAGTTGACCACGTTACCAAAAACTTTAAATATATATCCACTAGTTGACTTTCGATCGGTACTATCATTCGCCCAGTCAGCGTCGGCATACCCAATCAAAACATCTGCATCATTTCGTGAGAAGTTTTACTTAAAATCGGAGGTGCCTTTTAAATATCGGAGCAGCCTTTTTAAGTGTTGGTAATGTTCGTCGGTTGCGCAATCTTGGAATCGACTTATGTAACTAAGTGCAAAGCAAATATCAGGTCTACTTCCCAACATTAAGTACATCAGACTGCCTAATAATTCACGGTACGGCAGATTTGTTTGTTGTTCAGTGCTATTGGGTTTTAAATTTTTGATCATTGGTGTAGGCGATGAATTGCAATTAGACATTCCAAAACGTTCCAGTATGGCATCAATGTAGTGTGATTCATCAATTGAAGTACTTCCATTTACATCAACTTCAAGATTCAGACCCATAAACTGCTTAACAATACCCAAATCATCGAACAAACTTTTTTTAATATCACCTATCTGTTCTTCGTCGTTCCCAGTAATTAGATATATTATGGAACTATTATTAGTTCGAATGTACAGACAGTAGTCAGCGTTTGATCGTTCAAATTTCAGCTTAGTGATGAATGAGTTAAAACGGTCATTCCAGCACTTCGGCGACTGCTTCAGCCCATACAGGGATTTCTTCAACTTCAGTACATTACCTTCACCTACCTACCTACCTACCTACCTACCTACCTACCTAGTAGCAAGTCTAGCTACAGGTGAATAGGTGTCCTCATAATCTTGACCTTGACGTTCCGTGTAGCATTTTGCTACTATTCTGGCTTTTTATCGAGTTAAATTTCCGATAACATCTGGCTTCTTTTTGAAGATCCATCTTGAGCTGATTTCCACGTACAGGTTTAACGACATCCGAAGTCTCATTTTTCTCCAGTGAAACGATTTCTTCCTGAATTGCTCTGCGCCACTCTGTCTCATCATCACGCCCGAATACATCTTGAAAGTTCTTTGGAATCTGTGGTATTCCAGTAAATGTCATATAACTTTCGCATACATAGTCATTTGGGTATTACGGCTTTCGAGTTATTCGTTTGTTTTTTATAACTGGGCTATTATTTAACATGATAGTTTCATTTGTTTCCTTATTTCCGGTATCACTAACTTTTGTATTAGTAGTTACAACACTTTGTTTTGTGGATTTGTAGTTAGAATTCGTCACTGCATAGTTTTATCAAAGACTATGTGACGTTTCGCAACTATGTGACCAAGTTCCTTTTGTTTCCTTATTTCCGGTATCACTAACTTTTGTATTAGTAGTTACAACACTTTGTTTTGTGGATTTGTAGTTAGAATTCGTCCCTGCATAGTTTTATCAAAGACTATGTGACGTTTCGCAACTATGTGACCAAGTTCCTTATCAAATAATCGATAGCAAGTATTAGTATATCCAACCATAATATATTCGGAACTTTTATCTGAGAGCTTTCCTCGTCTATTCTGTTTCGGAATATGTGCGAAGGCTCTCGATCCAAAAACTCTAAGATGTGATAGAACTGGTGGTCGATTATACCACATTTCAAACGGAGTTTTGTTTTTTAATGCTTCAGTTGGTGAACGATTTGTTAAGTACATTGCTGTTAATATGGCTTCACCCCACATCGATCGATCAAGCTTGCTGTCATTCAACATGGCTCTGACTTTTTCACACAAAGTCCGGTTCAAACGCTCGGCAACACCATTCAGTTCTGGATTGTAAGCTGCAGTATATTCTAATGTTATACCATTTTTAGCAGCATAACTTTTCAAATGAGTTGACGTATATTCACCTCCTTGATCACATCGAAAGTGTTAAACTCTGCGACCAAACCTCGTTTTAGCCATTTCATGATATTTTTCAAATGCACCACCCAACTCATTCTTAAACTTCAATAAGAAGATAACGGAGAAGTGAGTAAAGTCATCCATAAAAGTTGCAAAGTATCTGTATCCATCATGCGTTTCAAATTCAAAAGGGCCACATAAATCTGAGTGTACTCGTTCCAACGAGCGCTGTGTTGGTGGCCTAGTTCCACCAAACGGCCGGCTGTCTTGTTTGTTTTGATTTAATGCAACATTCACAAACCAAAGGAATTTCGGAGATATCACTTGGCATTCCCTTGACTAAACCTTTTGACATTTTGCAAACGTTTGACATGCAAAGGTGGGCTAAGCGACGGTGCCACAACATGCTTGTTTCCTTTTTACCAATTGTAGCATTTGCATATTGCTCTTGACACATTGACTACTGAATGTCACAGGGTACATACCAGTTTGCTTTTCCGATTTGAAAACAACGATGCTATTCTTGATAGCACGCAGCGTACCATTTTCAATGACGATCTTGAAACCAGCATCATCGAGTTTGCTAACTGCCAATAAATGGTGCGTTAAGTCTGGTGCATGACATACATTGTTGTTCGTGTACTTTCCGCCCCTCGCCAAACGATAACACGGGCAAAGTTCCAGCTGCCGAAACTTTCAATGTTTCACCTTGTTTGGCGACTTGAATTTCAAATGGCACTATTTCCTTCTTGTTCGACAATAATTGTTCATCATTGATTAAATGTTCAGTACAGGCACACTCCAGTAGAAAATGTATTTCGTGTGCATCGGAGATTTGGCTGCTATTTCTTCTTTGACTGACGCATTCAAGATTATGTGGTGGTCGACCAGTAGGCTTCCTATTTTTTCGTGATTTTGAACACTTATTTGCCTTATATCCAATCTGGTTGCAATTATAACAGCGAATTTTGATGAAGTGTTTCTGATCATGTCTCGTTTTTGTCTTAAAGGCAGCTGATGTAGATGGATCAGTGTGATTTTTATCATCATTCTTTTTAAGTTCTTCTTCAAGTAACCGGCTTCGAACTTTATCAATCGTAAGTTCAGCTTCATTTAGCGTAGATAAGGCAACGACCGCTGATTCATACTTGTTAGGTACTTTGGATAACAAAACAGTCAAAATTTCATAATTTGACATCGTACCTCCAGCACTTCTATATTCGCGAACCGTACAATCAAACTCTCTGAAAAGAGTTTGCAAGTTTTTATTTTCACCACATTCCAGTTTGATTAGCTTTTTAAGCGTATAGATCCTTTTTGACAAGCTTTTACTTTTAAAAGTATCGCATAATTTTTTCCAAATATGATATGCTGATTTTTTTTCCTTGACATATTCCGTATAAGAGGAATCAAGACATTTTACAATAACGTTACGAGCAGCTACATCATTTTTTATATAATTATTCTCCTTTTTAATTATATCAGTGGGTTCGGTTGTAATGCACTTAAGTAACCCTTTTTCTTCTAATAACAGTTCAACTCTGAACTTCCAGTCATCAAAATCAGTCCATTTGAAGATGGGAATTCCGGTTGATTCACGTTGTGAGTCCATAACCTGTTGAAAGAACTCTATAATAAACTTTAATAAATTATGAGAGTTATTAGAATAACAGCGGTGATGCAGCAACCGGGGACAAACCAATGTTCAGCAATAATTGTTACTGGACGATTACTTTATGAATTAAAGAAACTGCACTTTACTAACAAATCACAGATTAGGATTTTTTTAAGATTAAGATATTTTATTTAACATTTAGGTATTATACAATTTTGACTTAAAACTCGTCGAATCTAGCATCTGTGAATCCTCTGATATGTATGTACCGGTGACTTGGCTCGATTTCTTTGCATCTCAGGACTTGGATGAGTTTCCAATCCGTCCACGAATTTCCTCGCCATTTGGAACAAGTGGTCGGTTATTGGCAGCAGACCAGCTGCTTCGTAAAGTCTTGCAGTCGACACAAACTTATAGCTGTTTGGCACCCTCCAGAGACCTGTACAGATCCTAAGTACCTTCCTTCCAAATAGGGAGATCTTCTTCATCGTTGTTGGTGAGACGGTGAACCATATGGGATAGCCATAGATTATCACTGGCCTGATGAGCTGTTTGTAGATGAGCAGCCTGGTGTTGTTGGACAGTCCGTTTCGTCTTCTTAGTAGCGGGTGCACCAAATGAAGAGCGTAGTTCGCTTTTTTCATTGTTTTATCGATGTGAGAGTTAAACTTGAGCCTCTCAGTAAAGTTGATTCCCAGGTACTTAGTCTCTGACTTAGTGTTTATTGTCGTGTTATCCGGAAGGGTGATTTTTAAGGCTCTGCACCGGCTTGCGATTTTTCTTATCTTTGTTTCGGTTGCTGGTACTCGGAAGCAGATGAGTTCCATTTTGTGGGCGTTGATCTTCAGTCCCCACTTCAGGTAGTACTCCCAAAGATTTCGGAAGTGTTCCTCCACTCTTCGGGCAGCTATCTCAGGAGAGCGGGAAACGGCATACGTGATGGAGTCATCCGCGAAAAGCATGGTACTTGTTCCGGCTGTATTGGTGGGTTGATCCGCCGTGAAGATGCTAAATAGGACTGGTCCAAGTCTGGAGCCTTGGGGAACTCCAGCTTTAATCCTTTTCCTTGTCGATGGGCTGCCATACACCTGTTCAAAAAAGACCCTGTTAAAAAGAAAATTTTTAATTATTTTCACAATATAAATGGGGAAACCAAATCTAATAAGTTTGTACAGAAGCCCGTTTGTCCAGACGCTATCGAAAGCTTTTTCGATGTCTAACAAACAGGCTACTGTACTACTTTTGACATACAGTCCTCGAGTGACGTTACTGTGAAGCTTCATCAGAGGGTGCAGCGTAGAGTGCTTTTCTCGAAAGCCGAACAGAAAGGAAGGAATTAGATTTCTTTCCGAAAAATACGCATTGATCTTTTTACGGATCAAAGACTCCAATACTTTACTGATACAACACAGTAAAGCTATGGGGCGGTAACCAGTTACACTGGAGCGGTCGGTTTTCTTCGGTACTGGTACTACTTTGGCTACCTTCCAGTTGTCTGGATAGTATCCATTGTTAAGGCAATTGTTGAATATGATGGTTAACATCAAAATTGCCATAACCGGCAGCTTTTTAAGCAAAAAATTTGAGATTCCGTCAGTGCCCGATGATTTTTTAGAGTTTCCATTCATAATTAAATCACTGACAACAGCTGTCCCGGTAAACATATCCACGTCTACGGGTGCGTTTGCGGGATTGTCTTCGCTGAACTGCACTTCAAAATTTCTTGGGGAAGTGGTGTCTTCCACAAGACTTTCAACCTGCTCTACGAAATCTGGAAGATGATTTGGTGAGTGGTCTGTAAAGCTACTTTCGAAATGACAGGCAAAGGCTTCGGCTTTTTCAAAAGGACTGGATACTAGTTGCTCTCCAAACGTGATACTTTCTGGAATAGAAATACGTTTTATTCAGCTTTTTAAAAGTATCCGGGCCTGGTTTGATGTTCTGATGTCCGTTGGTCAGTTCATCTTCCTGGTAACTTCGCACAGCTTGACGAAGCGTGATTACTGTACAACGCAGTTGCGAAAATACAGACTGATATTCGTCGTTAACAGTGTTGAGAGTCCTGTTGAAGTTCCTCTGAAGGCGTTTCCTTAGCCTTTGCTTTTGAGCATATATTGCCTGGATATTCTAAGGTAGATGTTGAAAGCGATCCCTGCTAGAGCGAACAGTTTTCTGCCGATCTATGGCTGTGTTCACTGAAGTCTCGAAATTTCTGATAGCATCATCAATTTAATTATTCTCCAGATTTCTACATGCCGCTGGAATTTGTAGTCCAGCTTCGACTTCTGATCTAAACCGGTTCCAGTTTATTTTCGTGTAAAGTTGATGTGTAGTTCAGGTGTTGGGGTAACTTGCACAATTCGCTGATTCAACCTCACTCGAAGCCTATGGCCAAATGATCCGAATCACTATCATGTGCAAAACAGCAATAATTCCTTAATTCTGGCAGAACGTTGACGAAATTTGTCGTCTCAACCTCGTTGACTTTGATGCTGACAGCTGTTGCTTCCATGCTACGCAAACCACTGATTTGCACCTTTTCGCCCACCATAGTGTTCCTGATAAGGACCGCCGTCCCAGAGCAATCACTGCTTTTGTCGACCCTGTGGATGTTGTATCCATCTGGACTGAATTGGTTTCTCCCTATGATATTAGTTTCCTGTAAAAGAAGAATGTCAGGTTTATTAGTTTTAATAAATAATTTTAGTGTGATACGCCTAGCTAACGAATAAATAGAGTTCACATTATATGAGAATATACTTATCCTGCTTATTGTGAACATAGTTCCCAAATAAGTCGACCCAAAACCTGTTGTTGTTAACCTGTCATCAAGACTGCTATAATTAGCAGGCACGACTTCTCTTGCTTTCTGCAAAATTGTGAAAAGGTCTGCTCCAAATAGCCTTTCCGTGTCGTCGAAAATGTTAGATTTTCCTAAAGATGGTGCCGGTTTTGGAGCTTGCTTACATACTGGTTTTTTGCTTGCTTGGATGGTTGGTGGTGTTTTGTTTATTGTTGCTGGCTTGCTAGCAGTCCCCATCGCAGCTATACTCCTTTCACTATCGCTTTTGCAGCAGATTTCTGGGCGAACTTATGCTGTTCCAACTTCTTATGAGCGGTTTTTACTTTTTCCGCCATTTTTTCTTTATATTTAGGTCATCCTCGATAGTTTGCAGGATGTTCAGTTTTTTGACAATTTTTGCAGAAAACGTTGTCGTGTTTCTTGTTGTCTGCGTTTCTCGGGCATTGTCCAGGTAAGTGTTCGTCCTTGCACTTAACGCATCTGTATTTCATGCCGCAATTGCTTGCGACATGTCCAAACTTTTGGCAATTTTTGCATTGGGTAATGCCTGCTGGTTTTAGCTTTTCCCAATGCACCTGCTGGTTCATCAGGAGGGTTTTTGAGCAAACTTCTGCCTTATCGCAGTTCTTCTTAAGTTCGACAATGAAATTGTTAAATTTCCTGTCGTTCCTCTGAGATTTGAAGGGTTTGACCTCTACTACAGGGACACCCTCTGCCGTCAACGCTTCCTTGACATCCTCAGTGTCAAAGGAGTGGCGAATACCTTTAAGAACCAACAATTCTTTCCTGTCCTCCTTAGCGGTATAGGTGTTGAATTCAGTCTTTTCCGACTGTAGGAAAGACCGAATTCGCTGGTGGCCGTCTTTGTTCATGGCCATAACGACCGATTTGCTGCTATTGATGTTGCGAATTCTCCAACTAATATTGGCACTCTTCGTGAACTATGAGACTTCAGCGACGTTCAGTCTGAAGCAGACTATTGGCGGCATGGCAAAAGCTTTTTGTTATTGGTCCCGTAGACTGGGGTTTTTTGGATGCTGGAGCGACAGGTGGTGGTGTCTGCTTAACTAGATTTTGTGCCTCTTTTGCCTTGGCTGTTTTCTCTACAGCAGTGACTTTCGGCGGATTTCTCACTTCAACAGCAACCACTGCAGGAGAAGATGATGTTGGTGGCGATGCTGGTCTGGAATTTCCAGACAACCTCCTTATTTTTGCCTCTATTGGCATGGGAGAACACCGCTCTTTGCGACTGTCTTATTCGTTAGCATTTTCCGTTCCGTTGCTGCTGCTGTATTCGGACGCATCATTGTCCATTAATTCGCCAAGACTCATGTTCTCCTCTTCAGAGGAAGCTGAGTCTTCGCACAGCTGGTTGACTTCATCCAGCCTTTCATACAAGGAGACTAGGAAGTCACCACCATGAGTGGAGACTTCTTGTCTGATTACGGTTAATACCTCATTAACCTTTTCCTTTCGTTTTTGTTTTTTCCCCATTTTATAGGGCTGGAAAATGAAAAAAAGTTATCTGCAATGAAATAACTATTAATTAAAAATATGTGCCTGAAATTAAAAAGTAATTAGTGAAGTTATATATTTTTTTTTTAAAGTCGCAGATAGCGAAATGCTCGCTTTTTGGTGTGAGGGTTTTTTTTCCGTAGCCGGTAGCAGGTAGCTGAGCGATCTGGTGCGGGATCTTTATAAGAAGTGCTCGTGTTGAGCGCTCGATGCTGACTGTGACTAACAAATCACAATCTATTTTATTATTGTATAATATGAAGCGTATTGATTAATTTCACAACAACGAATGACAACATTAATAATCATTTCCCAACACACCATACGAATATGTCTGCAGTGTATGTTGACGCTCTCACTGACAGGTGTTGACATCGCCTTCTGACATTATCCATTATCCGAAGATGACATTGCATCAAGCATGTGCACCATTAAATAGAGTGCAAGGTACCTATCCACCCAATCTCAACAAATTTACCGCCAGGGATCAAACATCAGGTTGTGTGAAGTCAATATGTTCAATAATAAACCTTCGCTATTGTCATATAGATTGAAGTTCGTTGGAACGTCCCTCGTCCGTTCAAAAATTCAAAACACAACCCAATGGATCTATTCCATAATCAACGAAACCGTTATAAATGGAGTACGCGGCAATCAAACATCATACAAACCTCTCATTTTTAGTTGAACTTCTTCATCGCATCTATTCTATTATTATAAACCAGATACTTTCAAGCTATCAGATTGCAGCCCAAGAGGCAGATCTTCCTAACCAGCTTCTACGGGGTGCCAGTCTATTCGACAAAATTCGTTTCGGAAATCTTCACTCGCATTAATCGAAATAAATTTTGTTTATTTCGCAAATCTTTGACTTACTTGCAACGTGATCATTTGAATCTAATTTTGCTTTTAATCACAACGCGAAATGAGAACTTGCTAAATAAAAATTTCAAATAAATTAATTGTGAAATAGTTATAAATCCTGGCGAAATGATTTTTTTTATAGTTCGCGCACGCTTAAAAGGGTTCACACCCTTATAATGCTCGGCTATATGCTTAGCACAGCGTGGGCGTTAAAGAAAAGAAGGAGGAGGCTAAAAAAGGAATCTCTGAATTGGGTAGTACGTCCGAAGATAGGACTAATGGTAGTCCCGTTGGCTTGAGTTGAGTCACGGGTATAACGGATGGTTTCGAGAATGGGCGGGATGCATCTGGATATTTCTTTTTAACACCGCTTGTGGAAGAAGCGATAAAACAATGCCAAGCAGGAAACATTCTTACGATGTTCAAGCGATTCGATTGTTTTCACGATATTGAAGTCACCAATTAGTTTGATCGCACGGTTCTGAATTCTGGCTAGAAGATGTAGATGTGTAGTTGTAGTAGATGTAGTAGTAGTAGATGTAGTAGTAGTAGATGTAGTAGTAGTAGATGTAGTAGTAGTAGATGTAGTAGTAGTAGATGTGGTCTTGGGGGCACCTGCCCATACAATACAGTTGTATTCAAGCTTAGGGTTAATATATGCCTTGAAAATAGCAGTCAAATCTGAAGGAGTGAGGTACATCTTACACCGTTTTAGGAAACCTAAACATCTCGCAGCATTTATTGGCCTATTGCAAAACGGGAGCTTTGCAATGCAAAAATAATTTTTTGCTGAAAGAGGGAACACCTATCACCAATTTTTATGAAGCTGTTCGTTTCGACCAACAAGCGCGTCAAAGAATTTATATACGAGAAAACATATACATACGTATATAAAAGAAGTAAATGTACAAAAACTTCATTTTTCGGGCACAAACTTTTATGTACACAACACACGTTACACGCGTCATACGTATCATACGTGTCACAGGTTAAAAAAATTTTAAGCTTTATACGACGTTTGAAAGTTGGTTAAAAAAGACCTCAAAGAAGTTGAAAAAAAAAACACTTTTGCACGCATCACACACACCAAACACAACTAGCGACACACGTCACATACATGACCCACAAACGCCCTACGAAACTAAACTACTCACAAAATTTAAACTCTCTAGGACGTGTGGAAGGTGGTTAAAAAGGTCTTTAATCTTTTTTACAGATTAACCAAAATTCAACGCATCACACGTGACTCGCAACTCGCGTCAAACGCGGGATCTGAGAAATGGTGCATCGCATTGAGCTGCTCACAAGATTTCAGCTCTCTAGGTTGCTTTGAAGGTGGTTAAAATGGACCTAAAATATCGGAAAAACATACAGACAGACAGACAGAAAAAGTCAAGCTAGATAAAAGTTTTTAAATAGTGCATACAAATAGTTATAAACACAGTTTTTCTAATCACTAAATCCATACCATTCTCTCCATTTATTTTTAATGACATCTTTTTGATAAACGTGTTCGTAGGAGGTTATTGTTTAGTGCTATATGTATAAAAGTTATCATAGGCGAGAGGTGACCAGGGTGACCAGACAAGGGTAACCAGATGGAAAAGTAGTTAAAAACATTGTTAAAATCGAAAAATCTTTAGAATCAATTGTGTCTTAAATATTATTTAATACTATAAAAGTTAAAAAAATAAGTAATGTCTCTGCTTATATACAGGTTGTCCCCTAATTTATGCACAATAATTTGGGAAATGATTCTTGGGTATAGTTTAAAAAAATATATATCTACAGTAAGGATCCATCTCCAATGTTGACATCATTTATCGGAGATTTAAGAAAAAGCTTACTTTGGTGTATCATGGCCAATGTTAACGGAAATTGCTCTGTTAATACTAACGGTACAAACTTCGATTAGAACTTTATTTTTAGAAGAAATACTAGCCTTGGTAACTGCGTTTGTATAAAATTGATATCTTATTTGAGTCTTCAGATACCCAACTTCTATGCATGTTCCAGTTTTCTTGCCCATGCTCCTTTTTGACTTTTTTAATCCCTTACCATGGGTCGGGGGAAATTCTCTGCTGTATAAAGCTAATTGCACTGTACGCCAGAGAAAATAAAGAATAAAGAACACCTTACCGCAAGTGGGGGGAAGTTCTTGACTGTGACGAAAAACAAACAAAGAAGAAAAAGGAAACTAGGAGGAGACTTACCGGACCGCACGCTACGCTGGCTTCAGAACGACTGAATGTTGGTTGTCCAACAGCCTCCTGTTTTATCCAACTAACGGGATATTCGTTTTGCGTTAGCGTGCATGTGCAGTACATACTTCTAATTTGCACATGCACGCTGTGTTTGAGTTTAAATGTTTTTTTCCGTGGGTTTGTAGTGTGTGGGTTTTTTGTTGTTTTCTCGTTATGTTTCTTTTTCTTGTTGTGTCCTCTGTTTAGTGATCACGACCAGTGTTTGTTTTGTTGTTGTGTTGGTACGGTGCTATGGAGCAGAGACCAGTTATAAGTAAAAATTGGAAATAGAGTGGTGATGATCCCATGTAATAATGATACTGGTGATAAATGCAATTCAGAGTGTTTTTAAATTCATTTATGTTTATATATACATTATTACTAATAAAAATTTGCGACTGAGGTGGTGGTGATCCCATATAATAAATATACTGATAAAAATGATAAATACAATTCAAAATGTTTTTATATACCGGGTGATTGACACTAAGTGGTACCAACTTCAGACTGTCATTGCTGTCAAACCACTGATGACAGAGCGCTCAAATTTACACTAATGACAGTTCATTTTTGTTAACAAGCGTACAAAAGAATTTTAGTGGGAAATATTCAGAAAAAAAGTAATCTGCAATGGAATTCAAGCGTAATAATGTAATACATTTGGCTGCAAAACCACAGCCGCAGATTGTTAACCAGTTAAAACATCTGCATGTGAATACAATGTTTGTGTATCGCACATCATCGTTAATACGATACTGGCAGCATTGCAAAACGCCATGGTGGTGGACCGAACCACACTGCAACATCGCCGGATATCATTCGGAAGGTGAAGGCCAAATTGGGTCGGAATCCGCGCCGTAGAAGCAGAAAAATGGCTCGTGCTCGCTCGCTCGAACTGATGCAGCACATATTGAAAGATCATCTTGGACCTTGAAATTCCAAAAAACGCATGGTCTCACCGATGCTCAAAAAAAATTAGAGTGGAAAGAGCAAAGGAGTTGTTACGCTTGCACGAAAGTGACGATTTGCCGAATTTGGTTTTCTCCGATGAGTCACCGTTCGTTATTGAGCATTATGTGAACAAGCAAAACGACGGGATTTACTTGCCCGGCCGTTCTTGGACCAACGGATTGCCACTCGAAACCAAGCGCCGCCGATGGTCATGGTTTTGACCGCCGTAACGGCCGAAAGCCGTTCACCGCTAGTTTTTTGGACTGTCATTAAGATAAATGCTCAATTTATCGGGATGATGTGTTGGAGGGAGCGTTGAAGCCTTGGGCACAAAATCATTTCGGCCGGAGAGCCTGGAAATTTCAACAGGAGTCGGCGCCGAGTCATTAAGCGCGCGTCAATCAAGATTGGCTGAGAAACAACGTTCCGCGGTTCATTTCCACTGCTCAATGGCCACCAAATTCACCGGATGCAAATCCGCTAGATTTCTCGGTTTAGGGTATTTTGAAGAGCAAGTTTGGGACAAAAAAATACCAGTGTCGATCATCTCAAGCAAGCGCTTCGCCGGGAAGTGGCGATTCCGGAATGAAATGAAATTTTATAATGATAATTATTATATAAAAATATTTTTCTTATCTTTGTGGGGGAAAATTTCTTATTCCCGGAAATTTGTGGTCACAATTCCTTTAAGCCCCTTCAAGACCCTCTGAAAACACCTCGAGACTACCTTATGACTCCCCCAAGACCACCTTAAGAACCCCTTCAAGATCATCCTCAATAACATGTTAGGACCATGTTACTACGGCCCCCATAAATACTCCGTGAAGACCCCCTTCAAACCCCCTTAATATTCCATTAAGACCCCCTTAAAACACTCGCAACTCAGATTACCTAAAAAGCTACTCAAGACTCACATCCTCACAAAACCCCCTCAAGACTCCACTTACGACCCTCTTAAAACCTTCAACAGACCACCTAAACACCCTTTTAAAGAACCCCAAAGACTACCCTCAAGACCACCTAAAGACCCCCTCAAGACCCCCATAAAACTATGTTAAGAGCCCCTAAAGACCCCACCCAAAACCCTCTCAAAATCGCCTAAAGATCACTAAATCTGGATTATTTGAGGCTTAAAAAAACAACCCATAAAAATTAAAATTGTTCTTGTAAACTCGGTAATCGGCAATACACATGTGTCAACGTTTCAATAAAATTTGGATAACTTTTAAAAAAAATTATATTGGGGCCCTCGGCCATTGGGCCTGATCACTTCCAAATTTTTCAAAAAGTGTTGTCCATCGAAGATACACATGTGTATACAATTTTAAGAAAATCGGGTACATTTTTTTGTATGTATTGTATGGGAGCCCCCGATCCCTGACCCCAATCACTTCAAAATTTAACTTAGTAATGAAAAATAATGAATAATGAAAATCACCGCAAGGATGATTTCATTAACACTTTTTAACGATAAAGTGTACTGGTGGAACAACGAGCTAGAAATCCTTCAACAGGATAAGCAAAATAAATGGAAAAACTATAAAGGTTTCCCAATTCGCAAAACCTTCTAGCGTACAAAAAACCCAACGCAAAATTTAAGAGGGATATTAAGAAACCAAAAAGGTCTTACTTTATAAATTTCACAAGGGACATAAACCTTGAATTCCATCAAAAATATTAATAAAGTTCGCTCCCTCTGAAATTGCAAAAATTTCATGTTTAAAAAATTCAGATGGGATCGATGTATGTATCGAACACATTGTTGTTCAAAAATTGTATCGAGCGCATTGTTTTTCGATAGAGAGAGAGGATATCTATATAAATATCAAGTTAATGTAAAAAAATCATCGTTTTTCGGGTACAAACTTTTATGTATACATCACCACACGCCACACAGTCCTTTTTTATTTGGTAATAATGGCCAAAATATCACAAGCGTACCACGCGAAAAAATGAAAATGAATTTTGCCATTGTTATGTTATGGAATCTCACGTTTACCAACCGATTTTTATGAAATTTTACATATAACTAATTATAATTATTTCAAAATGTTTCATGCATGTCGTTTCGAGAATCAACGACAGTGAGTCTTTCGAAAGGTTTTGGAAAGAGCATCTCTTGCTAGATTTTGTGAAAAAAAAAGATTGCAACATTGGTTTTTTATAATTTTTCCACTGTAGTTGTTTTTGATATCCTTTCTAATATTGCGGTCTAAACAATATCAGTCACCCTCAAGATATTGCCAATATACTACTAGCAAAATCATGGTCTGCATCTTTCAACGACTCCAATTTTATAAGCACTGTTAACAAAAAAACAGAAAGATCTCCCAGTCCGTATTTTTATTACCATATTAACATATTACCACTTTCGAGTTGCAGGCTTGCTTAAACACATTGTAAGGTAAGACGCCTGGCTATGATAAGTTGTCCCTCCTGTTCTGTACAAGCAAAGTACTCGAAAAAATAGTCGTAAAACGATTAGCCAAGAAAAAGTTCTATTATCTAGTCAAACTGCTTATAAGAAAGGTAAAGGCACCATGGATGCACTACATTCACTTTACCAAGCAATGTGCGATAGCATGTCAACAAGAAGCCATTTCTCTCTTATTTCAATAGACGCCGAGAAAGCTTTCGATAGAGTGGAACCACATTCCATAATTGATAAGCTTATTAAGTGGAAGCTTGGTCCAAACATAATTAACTCTATTAAAAGCTTCCTATCAAGCAATCTTAAAAATGTTCAAACATTTTTAACTAAATTCAAAAAATTTCTTATTGAATTAACATCGTGGAGTGATTATAGTGGAGCAAAAATATCTCTAGAGAAATGTAGCCATCTTCGCAATTGTAGAAAACAAAACTGTTCGAATATTCACATTAATCTTAACCCCATAACTATTAAAAATGTAACATCTCTTAAAATACTAGGCATTGTACTCAACAATAAATACTTATGGAGCAAACTTGTCGATTTCCACCCGCGCAGACAAACATACACGAAAGCGAGCTAATAAAAACGTTTTAAATAAATGAGTGCCTAGCCACGTGGGCATAAAAAGTAACACTGCCGCGGATACAGCATCAAAAATTGCATCCATCTCCCTATTAATCACCACAAATTGCCTACAAAATTGCTTACGGAATGCACTTCTCGCTTGCAACAAAATAGACTGGACTAACTATACCCACACTTATAAGCTTCTTAACCGAAACCAAACACAGCCTATCTACCCTGTTCCAATCTCAAGAAAAATACTATTGCCTACAAAAGATTTCGAATAGGATACACCAAAATCCCACACCAACACCTGTTCACCAATGATCCTCCGCCATATTATACTTTCTGCTCCTCCAATCGAAAGACAATAACAATACGACACTTCATCTGTGAATGCCAAGAAGTTGAGTCAATCTGAAATAATTTCAATCTCCCACCGATTGAAAAGAAGGGTTTCAAAACCCATCCAAAGATAATATTAAAAAAGTGTCTTTTCTATTATTATTAATTGATTCTACTAGGTAATTAATTGATTCTACTAGTACAGTAATCCCCGGTTAATTGCGTCGACCAAAAATGCACAATGTTTGACGCAATTAACCGTGGAACCCAATTACAAAAATCCCGCTTAATTGCGTCACTGGATCAATTAAGGAAATCCTGCTTAATTGCATCAGAGAAATAGTTAAGAAAATCTCGCTTAATTGCGTCAAAAAATCAATTAATAAAACTTTACTTTATTGTTGTGATAATGCGGTTATAGGGTTTTTCTCTCTAATTCTAATTCTCTAATAGGAGATGGGTATGTGTTAAAATTTGAAGAAAACCGCGCCAATTTTTAAAAAATTTACATGGACACCACACGGGGTCAGGGCCCAATCACTCCAACAAACTTAAAAAAGTTTTGTCCATCAGACAAAATTTGAAGAAAATCGAGCTAATTTTTAAAAAATTTATATGGTCGCCCCTCGGCCCTCAGGGCCTCACTCCAAAAACTTTACAAAAAATTTTGTCCATCGGAGATACACATGAATATAAAATTTGAAGAAAATCGGGTTAATTTTTTTGACAAATTTTTTTGGGCCCCGGACACCAAAATTTTTGCAAAAAGTTTTGTCTATCGAAGATACACATTTGAAGAAAATCGGGCTAATTTTTTTAAAAAAAGTTATGGGGCCCCACGAACCTGGGCCCGTGGTCTCCAAATTTTTTACAAAAAGTTTTGTCTATCGAAGATACACATGTGTATATAATTTGAAGAAAATCGAGTAAAATTTTGTAAAATATTTGTAGGGGAGCCCCCCGACCACGTCAAATTTTAATAGAAAGTGTTGTCTCCGTGTGCAAAATTTCAATAAAATCGGGCTTTGGGAAGTGGGTTAAAAATTGATCGCAAGATTCCACGACAGACGTCCGACAGACATCCGTGCCACGGGCAAGTGAAGTTAATATAGAGAATTTAAAAAAGAGCGTCATGCGTCACAACCAGCCTGCAGTTGGATTGAAGTCTTCGTTCATTTGAATGTCAAATTGTTTTGCCTTTTCAAGCAGCATATTTGAAGATACAGCAGCTGCCGAGGCTCTCATGTTGTGGAAACATATAGACAGTGCACGTTCCACTTGCATGTTCCTTTTCTGTCCCGCTTGGATTTATTTAGCGTGGCGCAATTAAATGGGAAAAATTCAGTATATTTTGTTTGAAATTTCAAGTATGCTTGATTTTAAACGCAATTAAGCGGGAAACGCTCTTAAGCAGGGCTCAATTAAACGGGGATTACATATCTAACAATAGTATGATGATCTTCCACCGATTGAAACCCTCCTTCAAAACCCATCCAAATAGAGTATTAAAAAATTGTTTTTTCTATTATTATAAATTGAATCTACTAGCTTATATCTAACAATAGTATGATATAAAAAAATATATATAACCAAATCCATGAATTTAATTAAAGCTAAAGCTGAAGGCCTTATGCTTCATTATTCCCTTTAAATTTGTAATTGTATTACTTTTTTAATAATAAGAAATAATAATAATAATTTTTTTTTTAAATATATATCTACAGACTTACATGGCACCTTGGGCTTCTATTTTTGGTGATTTTACGAAAGATGCTGACGCAATGTACAACAATTTTAGGGTCTATGGAACTTTTCTTCTTATATTTATGGGTGCGCTAAGGCAATATTTAATTTAAATGAAGAGCTCCAGTTCAAATCAGCTTATGTAATGTTAAGTAGTTTTTAAGAAAATACTTTTTTTTTTTGCATTTTTTTCTATTATATTTTTTAAGGCAAACTTACAATATCCAGGATTGTCAACAGCTGCTGGTAATTACAAAGTGATAATTTAGTGACTGTGGATCGATATCTCATTCACCCCTTAACAATCTGAATTTTGTGGTATTAAATTTTTTTTATTGTAAAATTTAGACGAAAAAAAAAAAGACTTTCACATTAGTAATACATGATACATAGGGACGGAGGGAGCTGAAGAATATAAGCTTCCATAATTGAAATTTCGAAAGTACTTGTACTTGCTGATCAGACATTTGATAGAAAAATATTCAAAAAGAATAATTTCATCTTCATCTTTAACTTTTGTTGTTTGTATTACAAGCCACAGTTTTGCAGATAAAACCCACGATTTTTATTCTATATATATAGAATACTAGACATGCATAAAATGTACAATTTTATTGTAAAATATCTCAGATTACAATTGCAAAGTTATTTGACAAAGCTTCGGATAGCGGTTACATTTCTGTTCTTATAATTTCCTTACCATTTAATTTTAAGCTTTCTATTTTTTGAGACGAATTTTTATGGCAGGTACTAGTGACGTTCAGAGTCCAAAATCTAATAAGCTCTCTGATTTAGATCCAAAAACATTATTACTAAAGGATTTGTAAAAAAAATTTGTTTGTGAGGATACGTCAAAACGTAAAAAAGTTTTCTAAATTTTTTTTATCAATTTAATAATATCAATTGCTACTTTTCTATTCGGACCGAAATAATACTCATAACATAAAAAGAATGGTGTATGTCACACTCAGGTTTTATCTTTGAAGTATTATTTTAGTCTTTAGTTTTTTAGACTGTCAGTTTTATCCAAAAAATTAAAAATTTAATAAATATATACCGGAGCTCTTCAAATAAAAGCCAAATAAAAAAATGATTTTATTCGAATATCTTTGATATCTTCCAAAAGGTCTTATTGTCTTTTTGGGTGTAAAGTTTGTGAACAAATTTGCTGCTGTTGCGTTGGCATGTGTAATTTTTTCGATTATTGCTGTATATGTTGGAATCTTTGATAATACAAACGGAAATGAGAAACTCTAGTAAGTCAAAATATTGTTCATTTGGATAACTTATTGTAAAATTTTATATTTCTTTGTTTTATCAGTATGTGTGTGCTGGGCAAAAGACTTTTAAAAGATGTACCATTGGATAATTGCACTAAGGATGACACATTTTTGTACAATATTTTCTGTCCTGATGACAAATGCGACGATTATTATTTGGGTAAGCCAAAAATAATAACCGAAATACTGACTTAATTAAGATGAAACTATATTTCAGTACTACTTAGTTTTTTAATGACTAAATAGGGGTTCTCGACCAATGCCGTCGTCTAAGCAAATCGTATACCCTCAAATAATATTGTTACGAAAAGTAGTTAGTAGCGCAGATAATGCGATTCGAATCCTAGATAAATCGCAATGTACATACTGCATACTAAAAATATGCATTGAATTGGAATTAAGCACTTTTGAGTAGGATACTTTTAGGCTATAACATTTATTAGATTATTTGAAATTGTGATGTAGCCTGTAAGTTTAAATCACTATGTACTGGTCAAAAACGTAGTCAAACCGGTTATTGCGGTTTGTCCGGATTTTGAAAAAAAAATGATTGAATGGTTGTTTGGAGCTCTTGCAAAGAAATACTGCTCTACCACCAAAGGGAATTATAGTGAAATACAAGTGTTGTTGTAGTAAGTGTTTTGTGTACATTTAAAAATATCACAAGTTTAATTAGAGAACTTTAGTTAATTTTTATTTCATAAAACAAAAATAGTACAAAAGAAATTGCATTCTTTTAATAGTACAAACAATTCAAAAATTTGGTTGGAGAATTAAATAAAAATTAGATTAAATAAAAATTAAATAAAAACGTTGAGTTAAATATATACAAAATAATACAAAAACACAAATAATTTATAAGAGAAGAAAAAGGAAAAAAAATAGAAAAAACAATTGGAGAACAGAGAGTAAAATTGAAAATGGAAGAAGCCGTTAAAATAAATAAATAAATAATTTTGTAAAATGAAACTAAAAATTTAACCTGGATTGATTCTGAAGTATTGATATTAAAGTATTACTAATGATTCCCGCCCAGTCCCCAAAAGAAAACCGTGTTGTGCCCACACCTCCATTTTTAAATTCTCTATATTAACTTCGCAACTTCCCAAATAAACTGACACGACTATGTAGGTTGACCATGACCAATGTTATAAGCCAAGTAAAAATATCCGGATCACTATCAAGCCCATACAACATCTATAACGGGCTCCGACAAGGGGATGGACTGGCCTGCGTCCTCTTCAACCTGACGTTGACCGAGAATCTGACGTAATGGCGAAATGTACAGGAAGCTTTCATCCATATAGAGCAGGCGGCACGAAATCTAGGGCTGCAAATAAATGAGAGCAAAACAAAGTACATACACATCTGCGAGTAGAAGATCCAACATTGGTCCCTCAATTCAAATAGTGGAGCGCGAATTTGAAGTAGTGCAATCCTTTAACTATCTCGGGTCAACTATAGCAGCCGATAACAGCATGGATCCAGAAATACGCGCACGGTTGCTTAAAGCCAACAAAGCCTACTATAGTCTGTCAAGACTCTTCAAATCCAGGAACTTAACCATAACATCCAAGCTGCTGATGTATAAGACAATGGTCAAACCAGTACTTACATATGGATCCGAGACTTGGGTGCTTAGCAAAAAGCATTCTGACCTCTTAGCCGCGTTTGAGAGTAAAGTCTTATGGAGAATTGTTGGCGTTACCGCAATGTCGACATCGTAAAGAAAATTAAGCTTGGTAGGCTCCGGTGGGCAGGACACTTAGCTCGCATGAGCGAAGAGTATCCTGCTCGGAAAGTCCTTTGCGGTAGGATTTATGGCACACGACAGCGAGGCCGGCCAAGCCTACGCTGGAAGGATGGCGTAGACCAGGATGCCCAAAGTTTAGGGATGCCAAACTGGATGACATCGACTCGAAATCGGGACCGGTGGAGAGACTTTTTGCGGGAGGCCAGGACCGGACCCCGGTTGTATAGCCAAATATGATGATGATATTAACTTCGCATGCCCGTGTGTTTGTTTGTTGGTTTGTTTGTTGTTGTTCGGAGTCGGGGGCTCCCATACAAATATTTTACAAAATTTACCCGATTTTCCTCAAATTTTATATACATGTGTATCTCCGATGGACAACACTTTTTGTAAAAATTGTGAAGGCCCTGGGCCCCGGGGTCGTAAGACCCGATACAAATTTTTTAAAAAATCAAATCCGATTTTCTTAAAATTTTACATACATGTGTATCTCAGATGGACAACACTTATTGTAAAAAATTTGAAGACCTCGGGCCACGAGGTCGTGAGACCCCGTATAAATTTTTTTTAAAAATTAGCCCGATTATTTTTATATACATGTGTATCTCCGATGGACAACACTTTTTGTAAAAAAATTTTTTTTATAGAGACTTAGTGCCAAGGGTGGACTCCCTGAATGACTTGCGCCGCGGCAATAAGTTGGGCTAAACCCTTTATTAAATTTCAAAACAAAATAAAAATCGAAGGAATGTGATTTACAATATATCGCATTCCTCACGTTTGTAGCCGGTTTCAATTATTTTCTCAGAATTCTCTCTGATTCATTGAAAAAGCAATACGAAAAAACAAATACTTAAAACTAAAACGACGAGAGTCCAGATGCTTTCATCAATGGATCATGGTCAGGGAAAACTACAAAAAACCTTGACCAAGAAAATATTACAAATTATAAAAATAATGTAAAAAATACTGATAAACAATTTTTTTTTTAAATATATATTTTATATTAATAAACAACTTATGAATACTTCATCCATCATCCTTCAGGAAGCTGTTAACGGCTAATTTGAAGGCCTGCAGATTATAAGATTCGGGAAACACAGGCTCGACCAATTGATTTCACATCGAAGAGACTCTCGGAAAACAGGAGGATTTAAAGTGTTGGGTTCTACATGAAAAAAGTTTTAAGGCAAATCTATGTTGGTTGGACCTTAAACGAGTGTTTACGTTACTGACAAAAGGACCTGGAACTAGAGAACGGGTTTCTAAAGAACATCTACCGTTGTAAAATTTGTAAAAAACAGATAAAGCTCTTACATTTCGTCTGTGCTCCAATGTATCAAGAGACGAAGTTATGGTTACATCGTTTATCAAACGGATAACTCTATTCTGAATTCCATCAAGATAAACCAAATGCGATCTCGGAGCCCCACCCCACACATATGAATTAAATTCTAAAATTGGTCTAACATAAGATTTATATAATCTTAATACTTCGGGGGAGTGAAGTAGAAGTTACAACGTCTTATGAAGCCCAAACATTGGCTAGATCTTTTTGAAATTTCATAAATATGTTCCTTCCAGGAACTTCACTCTTGATACTTATGTATAAACCTAACAACTTAAGTGAATCTGATCTCGCAATAGGGGCTCCATTAATAACAGGGGAAACGTAATGTTGAGAAAAAGACAAGACTGGAATTTATTTGGGTTAAATTCTACTCTATTAGAAATGCCCCAATCGAGAATGACTTGAATATTCGACAGAATAGTCAAGTTCATTAATTCACGCGAACCATTCAGTGTTGTATCATCAGCAAATGAATGGATATCACAGGTTGTAGAAGACAACAGGTCGTTGATATATATCAAGAAGAGCGTGGGCGACAAGGATGACCCTTGAGGCACGCCAGCATTGATCCCATGTGAAGCTGAAGATATACCATTTAATACAACTTTAATTTTACGGTTCCATAAATAATTCTCAATCCATGTAATGAGAGAGGAGTGTAAGTTCAGTGCACGAATCATGCCAAACTCTATCAAAAGCTTGTAACGAACCGTACCGCATACAGCTGGATAGCCCAATCGGCTAAAGCGCCTGCACGGCAATGCAATCGACAGGTTCAAATCCCACTTCCGACAAGAGGAGGAAAATAGAAAATTAATATTTTTTTTTAAAACATAAGTTAGAATTGGCAAATAAACAGCCAGAAAACAAGGCGGAACACCCAATCGGTGGGTGGGTAAAATTCTTAACCACAAGCAGCCTTCCAAGTCACTTGCCCTGTAATCATTTATTTTAAAATTGTTCACAACAATATGATTCCCAAATTATTGGGAAAAATAAATTAAGACCTGACGCCAGTAACTAGGCAAAAAGTGTGCTCGTTTTCAGAAAACGCACGATTGGTGTAATACACCAAAACCAGCTTTGAGTACAGTCACTCAAGGTAAAACCTCGACAAGATTAAAAATACTCGGAAGTGTTGATTTTCGTGGGAATTCATATCAAATTCCCACTTATATTCATTAACGCGTCTATTCGTATGGAATAGTTATTTATATTTCGATCTCCGACTGAGTATGTGCTGGATAACACCATCCTCAGCCGAACATCATTGAAAACACTACGGATCCCCTCCGTTTTGTTCGCTTTCTTTCTCAAGTAACGACTGAGTGACGTGCTGGATAACACCGTCATTCATGCGGCCCTTGCCATACCCCTTTCCGAACTCCTCGTCGTTCTACGAGCGCCTCTCCTTTGCGAAGTGCCGACTGAGTAGCGTGCTGGATAACACCGTTTCTCATTCGGCATTTACCAACTTTTGACGACCAGGGACAAAATACATAGGTTTTCGGCATAACCGAGACCCCCCTCGTCCATGAGTAGTTAGTTGTATGATTATCTAAGTATAAGAAAAATCAATGTTTTTAAGTATAGTAAGTACATCATAAAATTGTATACCAGTAGACATTACAGTAAATAAAGAAAAAAATTTGTAGAAACTTTAAAACAACAAAACTTTTAATTTGTAACACATTTATTTAACGAACCCTGGGCGTTCCGACGAGCGTAACCCCAGCAAGCAACGTTTGGCGCCCGAGCAGGGACGACTGTTTAATCGCTTCACCGACCAGAAGAAGAAGAGCATCAGAAAAAAAATCTCCGACCGAAGACTGTTTAGTCGCTTCACCGACCAGAAGAAGAAGAGCATTAAAAAATATATCTCCTACCGACTACTGTTTAGTCGCTTCACCGACCAGAGGAAGGAGAGCATCAGAAAATAAATCTCCGACCGGCGACTGGCTATTAGTACTGGATAACTTCGTTTAAATCACCGACCGTCCACAGAATTTCATTTGAAAAAAAGGCAACTACCGAAGCACTGCGTTCGAGTCCCCAAACCAGCAAAAATACTTTTTGAAAAAAAGGCAACTACCGAAGAACTGCGTTCGAATCCCCGAACCAAGAACAATACTTTTTGAAAAAAAGGCCACTACCGTAGAAGGATGAGCTACGCAAACGGCTATCCTCCAACCTGAAACGCCATAAATCACATGAAGACCTACGAGCCATGGAAGTACCCCCTTTCATTAGCAAAGAAAAAGATAAAGCCTCCTAGTGTAAAAGAAACACCCTCCATCATAATCCCACCAGAAGACACCAGTACTGCGCGGATACTTACCGAAATTAATTACCATCCGTCCAACGCCGAGATTATGGGTAAGGTCCGCAAATGGAACGTCCGATACGAAGGCACCAGTAATACACTCGAATTCATCGAGCGGGTGGAAGAACTGGCTGAGTGCTACCAGATACCACTTGATAGAATAGTCCGAACGTTACCAGAACTATTAAAATCCACCGCTTTAGTCTGGTATCGTAATAATAAGAATTGTTTATTGATTGGAACGCATTCAGTAGAGAGCTGCGCCAGTTCTTTCTACCGCCCCGATTTGCCACAGTTGCTCGATCGCATCCGGCACCGAACTCAGACCACCAAGGAAAAAGGCAAAGACTTCATCACGGCTATCCAAGCGCTGATGCGATGGCAGGTGTCGCTAACTAGCGAGGAAAAACTGGAAAGAATCTATGACAATCTTTCACCAGAATATAGACACTACATCAAGAGGAGAGAGTTC
The DNA here is from genome assembly GCA_947095585.1 of Nephrocerus scutellatus. NCBI lineage: Eukaryota > Metazoa > Arthropoda > Insecta > Diptera > Pipunculidae > Nephrocerus > Nephrocerus scutellatus. Next base: position 50,394,474 of record OX352762.1, read on the forward strand.
TCGTCATTGGCTGAACTCACTGTATTGGTAGAAGATTACGAATCTCTGATAAATTGAATTGAATTGAATTGAATTTTTATTTACCACAGAAAAATTTTTACATTTCATAAATTTTTTATCTGCAAAGCCTAAGGGGCTTGTCTGCAGAAGATTGATTACCTAAATGGGCATTTTACAATTGAGTGAGTTTTTACTATATAAGTATGTACAGCTAAATTTTATGTTTGTGAAAGAAAATAATCTTTTGGTTTTTTTATCATTAATGATTTAGACAGGCCACTACATTCTGCCGGTAGATCGTTGAAAGTCGTTGGGACCATCACATCTAGCCTTCTCATTCCAGTATCGTGGATATAGAAATCGCCCTTGTTCTCTGCGTCTTGTGTTTATATTGTGTTGTGTTAAAATTTTGTATGTGTCATCTGCATGGAACTCCGCTAACTTGTGTAGGTGTTGAATACTTAGTATCTTCGAATTGTTCTCCGTCTGAAGTCTTCTACATCTCGATCTAGATAGGATTTTAATTATTCTTTTTTGTGCATCTTGGAGTTTGCGTAGATTAGGAGCATTTCCCCATGCTAGTATTCCATACCGAAGATGCGACTCTACTAGTCTAGAATAGCATTGCCGTAGAACTTCAGGAGGGCAGTAATTGCTGAGGTGAAACAGTGCCTAAGCCGCATGTCTGAGCTTGTTAGTCAAATATCCCAAATATTTTACAAAATTTACCCGATTTTCTTTAAATTTTGTACACATGTGTGTCTTCGATGGAAAACACTTTTTGTAAAAATTTGGAGCGATCGGCCCCTTGGGGACCCCAATATACAATTTTTAAATATCGCTATGTCGCATCAGATCACGGCAAAGTATGAGCTCTGTGCTTTGTGAGCAGCGCTGTTCGCAGCCGCTGCGGCATTTGGTGGATGATTTTGCCACAAAACGAGCACGCAGTGTGTGTGTGTATCCCCGATTAGAGAATTTACAAGAAGAATTTTAATTTTTATGGGTTGTTTTTTTTAAATCTATGAACAATACTACACAGGTGTGGTTTTTTTTAAGACTTTTATTGAGCCTACTTGCGAGGTCACCAAGGAGTCGATTAATACTTTTATTTTTTCTGAAACCAAATTGATTACAGTTCAACAGCTTGTATTTTATGACGTATTCATTCAATCTTTTTGCAATAACCTCCTCTAAAACTTTGTCAACGGCGGACAGAATAGAAATTGGTCTGTAGTTTAATATATCATTCCTTTTGCCGGATTTATATATTGGTCGCACAACTGACATCTTAAGTGTATCGGGAACTACGCCTTGCTCTATACTCATGTTAATAAGCCTCATTATGGTTGATGCTAGAGCGACGTAATTACGTTTAAGATCGATTGACCTTATGCCGTCCATACCAGCAGACTTATTTTCTTTAAGGCGTGTCAATATATTTTGAACTTCCGTGAGATCTACTTCACCAACGTACATTGATCGACTTATACTACTCGCGCGTGTGTCATACATTACTTGAGCGCAGTCATGAACCGTGTTTGTGATCTCTTGTGTTAGTTGTTTTGCAAATTCGTTAGTTAAGTTATTGTAGTTCTTTTCATTGGGAAAATTCTTGGTGATATATTGATCTATATTGAGAGACTTTTTGCCCAATATCACATTAACTATCTTCCATGTTTCTTTGGGATCTGATCTTGTAGTATGAAATTTGTGTTTGTAGTAGCTCGACTTTGTGGCATTGATTTTTTTGTTAAGTTCATTACGATACTTTTTATATTCCCTTCCATAGACTTGATTACGTATTTCTTTACAATAATTCTGTCAGTGTCAGGCACCTGTCATCCAACTTAACTTATTCTTCCTCTTCTTTTCTTTCCTTTCGGAAGTGCAATTTTTTATAATGTTATTAATAATGTTCTTGAAGTTCTCATATAAGACGTTAATTTTATTGAACTGATGTAGTTGGTCCCAATTAAATGTTTCTATTAATTGAGACACCTTTCGGATTGATTTGAAATTCCTCATCTCACATCTGATTTCCGGTATTTCTTTGTCAGCCAAACCGCAATAAATGCCATAGTGATCGGAGATGCACATTTTTATTACAGCTGATTCCAAACTTTTACCCTTAGCTCGCAGTAAGCAAAGATCAATCAGTGTATTTGTGCCTCTGTCCACATCAATTCTGGTATTCGCTAGTATGGTATTAACTAGACCTTTTTCTGCAACCATTGATATGTAGTTATTTACATCGTTATTGTTGATATCATTCACATTTTTATTAATATCTCCCATCACAATTACAATATCTTTTGCATTCAATGTATCAATTAACTCGTCCATGTCATTGATAAAATTATTCACATTACATCTCGGTGGTCTGTATACTGAAATAAATGTTCCTTCTACATTGCCTAGTGTGATTTATAGAGTTATGTTTTCAAATGAAGAAAATTATATTATACATCTCTCATAAGATAATTCTTGTCTTAAGAAAACAGCTAATCCACCACCCTTTGTTCCGATTCTGTTATAGTACTCAGCATTAAAGCCTTCTAATGTATACAAATTATTTTCTTCTTTTGTAATATTTATTTCTGATAATGCAATTACATCAGTATTTAATAAATAATCATTAATAAAGATTGTAAAAGCATTCCAATTTTTTCTTAACGAACGAATGTTTAGAAAAAAGCATGAAAACTCTTTTTTCTTCTTTATATAATTGTTTATTTCTGCATCTGATTCTAAATTAAAGGTACAATTGATAATTTCAATATATTCATTTTCTATCATAATGGTATTAATTTTTTTATGTGCTACTGTAATGTGGTGAATTTTATAGGTGTTTACATTATTTTGTCTATGTCGTCTATGTGCACGACCTCAACAATAGCTCTCTCTACTTCATTATTCTTAGCAAGAACTTTATTATTCTTAAACCAAACAAACTTCCAGTTTACAGCTTTTGCTTTTCATTAAGCTAACCACAGAAGCTGCTTGAAGTGTGTCGTAAGCTGAGAGTTTATATAAATGGTTTCCGTAGATTACATTCTCTTGCTCTCTGCTAATATTTCTAGAGAAATCGCTGAATTTACAGTATTTTTTTTGTCTTTGCTTTTGCGATTATCAAATCTTTTGTTTGCTTCTTCGTGAATGAATCTACCATATTAGACATTTGTGTGTTTTTTTTTTGTGTAAATAAATAATTCGTCAATATCTGTCTCTTTTATTTCTGTTTCTAAGAAAGCACCTACCGCTTCAACTATATCAGACGGTTTATCTGTTTTCTTTAGTGGGACATTTTTGATCTCTAAATTTTTATTCAATAATTGTTGCTCCATCCTATTGACCTCGTGTTGCAAGTTTAAGATTAATGAATCTTATGTTTCGTTTAATTTTTTGTACTCTGTAAGTTCCCGTGTTAGGTCTTTCATAAGTTCGTTGTTTTCCGACAATTGTTTATAGAGGTCGTCGTATTTGTTGCTAGTAAACACACCAGTATTACCATAGTCTTTTAGCATTTCTTTTATCTCTTTGAGTTCTTTTTCTATTATATCAGTTTTGCTAGCTGAACTTTGGACGGAGGTATGTCCGGGTGTAGGTGGCGGGGTTTTTTAGGCGAATCCGCTGGTCTGGATCTTTTTGCCATTTGTAAAGTTTCTTCACTTTGCATTTTATCTTTATTTCTGCAGAAAGTGCATTCCCACTCCTTTTTGGACGTAGCGGACATTTTTCTATAAGTATTATATGAAAGAGAGGAACACTCAAAATGGTATTTACCTTTACATTTTCCACAGCTAGGATATTACCGATCTAATGGTAGTGGGTCATTACATCTCGTGCACTTAGCCATTATTAAAAGCGAAATTTTCAATACGTGTAAGTTCGCTTTAGTGTATGACCTTGTCTTTCATAAAAGTGTTCTATATTTGTCTCGCTCTTCCTTTCTGTATATTATACAATTTCTATATAAGAAATCTGCGAATATTAGATTTAAACTTCTGTCTTTAAGATCTATTATTTTACTCTTTTAACTGAAACGTTTACCAAACACTTTAACACTTTGTCAATTCGAGTTTATGCGTTTTATTTTTCCAGTATCAATTTGTACACTAATAATTTTAAAATTTATCCACCATAAAAGTACTCGACGTCTTACTCCTATGAAAGTACTCACTCCAAAAATGAATCACGACACCGCGACCGAATGGACCGCCCGTTCGACCACCTATACCGTCATACCGCCAACACGCTGTTCCAAACCGACCGCCAATACAACAATTTCAGCCAGCCAGTAATCCAAACCAGCCTGTGATACCACCGTTCTGACCGCCAATATAACAATTCCAGCCAGTCGGTAATCTAAGCCAGCCTGTGACACCACCGTTCCGGCCCCCAATGAACTCCAACCGACCTGCACCTACCCCCGACGTACCTAGGCAACCCATTTCGCCAAATACCTACCCACCATTCACTATGACCGCGTACCTGCTGCTGGTCCTGTGGTCAAGCCGGACATACACGCCGAAAGTGCCCAAACAGACGGCTATTTTGTTCTCACTGCGGGACAGAAGGACAGAAGCGGGAAACGCCAGCGGGCCGTCCTATCAAGGGAGGTATTAGACGACCCAACCACCACGACACCCTGTCTCACCTCCTACATGCTTCCCATTGAATTTTGTGGTCAACCATTTACCGCAGTAATCGATTCAGGCGCCGGGCGGTCATGCATCGGTAACGAGGTACAGAAGTTATGCGATGCGCAGCAAACCGTTTCTGCAAGAATTCATATATATTCCAACACTGATGGACAAAATATTAATCGGAACGGATTTTTTAGCCAAAAATGGCTTTCGATGAATCAAGGAGAGGAAGTAAAAAGAGCGCTAGCCGAGTTAAAGTTACCAAGCATTTTGAATATACAGACCGAAGAGCAACAACTACATTAACTCCTAGACATGGAACTACCGGCGTTTGAAAAATTTAATGGATTAACGACCCTAACCGAGCATGAAATAAGATTAAAGCATAACCGACCCTTCAACGACACATGCCCAGAATACCTGCGAAGCAATACGATTTCGAAATTCGCTATAGGAAGGGATCGACTCAAAGTTCCTACTCACGAAAACTAAACATGGGGAAAACCCCGAATATCAGATCTCCGAAGGGACCTTATACCGACAAATCTTCAATCCTACCTGCCACACCGAACCCAGCTCCGCCGCTTGGAAGATTTGCATACCGAAGCCTTTACGTCAGCAAGTGCTGAGAGAGAACCACACCGATATAACTGCTGGTCACCTGGGAGTCGCGAAAACTATTGCACGCATTGCGCAATCATATTTTTGGCCCGGACTATTTCGAGAGGTCGCCAAGTTCGTTCGAAACTGTCCAAACTGCCTACAATACAAAATCCGCACAAGCAAACCACCTGGTCAAATGTATGTAACTACCGCTACACAACCGTGGGAAACAATAAACTCAGATTTCATTGGTCTACTCCCTCGATCTACCAAGGGGAACACGATGATTTTAGTGTTCCACGACCGATTCTCACAGTGGACGGAATTCATGGCCTTGCGCGATTCAACCACCGCTGCCTTGATCCGCGGATTTCGCGAGCGAATCTTAAGCCAGTATGGGTGCCCGAAGCGGCTAATTACTGATAATGGGACCCAATATCGTAGTAAGCAGTTCCAAGAATTGTTGGCCGAACTCCACATCGAACACCGATTTACACCGCCGTACACGCCACAAGCAAATCCGACCGAACGGATGAATCGGGTGATAAAAACCAAGATCTCCCAGTACAGCCGACAAGACCCGAAAATGGGACGATCACCTACCAGAATTGATGCTGGCAATAAATACTAGCAAACACGAAACGACAGGCTACTCCGCCGCATACCTGAATTTCAGTCGCGAACTTCGATTGCCAACAACTTCCCGTCTTACTCCTATGAAAGTACTCACTCCAAAAATGAATCACGACACCGCGACCGAATGGACCGCCCGTTCGACCACCTATACCGTCATACCGCCAACACGCTGTTCCAAACCGACCGCCAATACAACAATTTCAGCCAGCCAGTAATCCAAACCAGCCTGTGATACCACCGTTCTGACCGCCAATATAACAATTCAAGCCAGTCGGTAATCTAAGCCAGCCTGTGACACCACCGTTCCGGCCCCCAATGAACTCCAACCGACCTGCACCTACCCCCGACGTACCTAGGCAACCCATTTCGCCAAATACCTACCCACCATTCACTATGACCGCGTACCTGCTGCTGGTCCTGTGGTCAAGCCGGACATACACGCCGAAAGTGCCCAAACAGACGGCTATTTTGTTCTCACTGCGGGACAGAAGGACAGAAGCGGGAAACGCCAGCGGGCCGTCCTATCAAGGGAGGTATTAGACGACCCAACCACCACGACACCCTGTCTCACCTCCTACATGCTTCCCATTGAATTTTGTGGTCAACCATTTACCGCAGTAATCGATTCAGGCGCCGGGCGGTCATGCATCGGTAACGAGGTACAGAAGTTATGCGATGCGCAGCAAACCGTTTCTGCAAGAATTCATATATATTCCAACACTGATGGACAAAATATTAATCGGAACGGATTTTTTAGCCAAAAATCAAGGTCCTATCAAGGGAGGTATTAGACGACCCAACCACCACGACACCCTGTCTCACCTCCTACATGCTTCCCATTGAATTTTGTGGTCAACCATTTACCGCAGTAATCGATTCAGGCGCCGGGCGGTCATGCATCGGTAACGAGGTACAGAAGTTATGCGATGCGCAGCAAACCGTTTCTGCAAGAATTCATATATATTCCAACACTGATGGACAAAATATTAATCGGAACGGATTTTTTAGCCAAAAATGGCTTTCGATGAATCAAGGAGAGGAAGTAAAAAGAGCGCTAGCCGAGTTAAAGTTACCAAGCATTTTGAATATACAGACCGAAGAGCAACAACTACATTAACTCCTAGACATGGAACTACCGGCGTTTGAAAAATTTAATGGATTAACGACCCTAACCGAGCATGAAATAAGATTAAAGCATAACCGACCCTTCAACGACACATGCCCAGAATACCTGCGAAGCAATACGATTTCGAAATTCGCTATAGGAAGGGATCGACTCAAAGTTCCTACTCACGAAAACTAAACATGGGGAAAACCCCGAATATCAGATCTCCGAAGGGACCTTATACCGACAAATCTTCAATCCTACCTGCCACACCGAACCCAGCTCCGCCGCTTGGAAGATTTGCATACCGAAGCCTTTACGTCAGCAAGTGCTGAGAGAGAACCACACCGATATAACTGCTGGTCACCTGGGAGTCGCGAAAACTATTGCACGCATTGCGCAATCATATTTTTGGCCCGGACTATTTCGAGAGGTCGCCAAGTTCGTTCGAAACTGTCCAAACTGCCTACAATACAAAATCCGCACAAGCAAACCACCTGGTCAAATGTATGTAACTACCGCTACACAACCGTGGGAAACAATAAACTCAGATTTCATTGGTCTACTCCCTCGATCTACCAAGGGGAACACGATGATTTTAGTGTTCCACGACCGATTCTCACAGTGGACGGAATTCATGGCCTTGCGCGATTCAACCACCGCTGCCTTGATCCGCGGATTTCGCGAGCGAATCTTAAGCCAGTATGGGTGCCCGAAGCGGCTAATTACTGATAATGGGACCCAATATCGTAGTAAGCAGTTCCAAGAATTGTTGGCCGAACTCCACATCGAACACCGATTTACACCGCCGTACACGCCACAAGCAAATCCGACCGAACGGATGAATCGGGTGATAAAAACCAAGATCTCCCAGTACAGCCGACAAGACCCGAAAATGGGACGATCACCTACCAGAATTGATGCTGGCAATAAATACTAGCAAACACGAAACGACAGGCTACTCCGCCGCATACCTGAATTTCAGTCGCGAACTTCGATTGCCAACAACTTCCCGTCTTACTCCTATGAAAGTACTCACTCCAAAAATGAATCACGACACCGCGACCGAATGGACCGCCCGTTCGACCACCTATACCGTCATACCGCCAACACGCTGTTCCAAACCGACCGCCAATACAACAATTTCAGCCAGCCAGTAATCCAAACCAGCCTGTGATACCACCGTTCTGACCGCCAATATAACAATTCAAGCCAGTCGGTAATCTAAGCCAGCCTGTGACACCACCGTTCCGGCCCCCAATGAACTCCAACCGACCTGCACCTACCCCCGACGTACCTAGGCAACCCATTTCGCCAAATACCTACCCACCATTCACTATGACCGCGTACCTGCTGCTGGTCCTGTGGTCAAGCCGGACATACACGCCGAAAGTGCCCAAACAGACGGCTATTTTGTTCTCACTGCGGGACAGAAGGACAGAAGCGGGAAACGCCAGCGGGCCGTCCTATCAAGGGAGGTATTAGACGACCCAACCACCACGACACCCTGTCTCACCTCCTACATGCTTCCCATTGAATTTTGTGGTCAACCATTTACCGCAGTAATCGATTCAGGCGCCGGGCGGTCATGCATCGGTAACGAGGTACAGAAGTTATGCGATGCGCAGCAAACCGTTTCTGCAAGAATTCATATATATTCCAACACTGATGGACAAAATATTAATCGGAACGGATTTTTTAGCCAAAAATGGCTTTCGATGAATCAAGGAGAGGAAGTAAAAAGAGCGCTAGCCGAGTTGAAGTTACCAAGCATTTTGAATATACAGACCGAAGAGCAACAACTACATTAACTCCTAGACATGGAACTACCGGCGTTTGAAAAATTTAATGGATTAACGACCCTAACCGAGCATGAAATAAGATTAAAGCATAACCGACCCTTCAACGACACATGCCCAGAATACCTGCGAAGCAATACGATTTCGAAATTCGCTATAGGAAGGGATCGACTCAAAGTTCCTACTCACGAAAACTAAACATGGGGAAAACCCCGAATATCAGATCTCCGAAGGGACCTTATACCGACAAATCTTCAATCCTACCTGCCACACCGAACCCAGCTCCGCCGCTTGGAAGATTTGCATACCGAAGCCTTTACGTCAGCAAGTGCTGAGAGAGAACCACACCGATATAACTGCTGGTCACCTGGGAGTCGCGAAAACTATTGCACGCATTGCGCAATCATATTTTTGGCCCGGACTATTTCGAGAGGTCGCCAAGTTCGTTCGAAACTGTCCAAACTGCCTACAATACAAAATCCGCACAAGCAAACCACCTGGTCAAATGTATGTAACTACCGCTACACAACCGTGGGAAACAATAAACTCAGATTTCATTGGTCTACTCCCTCGATCTACCAAGGGGAACACGATGATTTTAGTGTTCCACGACCGATTCTCACAGTGGACGGAATTCATGGCCTTGCGCGATTCAACCACCGCTGCCTTGATCCGCGGATTTCGCGAGCGAATCTTAAGCCAGTATGGGTGCCCGAAGCGGCTAATTACTGATAATGGGACCCAATATCGTAGTAAGCAGTTCCAAGAATTGTTGGCCGAACTCCACATCGAACACCGATTTACACCGCCGTACACGCCACAAGCAAATCCGACCGAACGGATGAATCGGGTGATAAAAACCAAGATCTCCCAGTACAGCCGACAAGACCCGAAAATGGGACGATCACCTACCAGAATTGATGCTGGCAATAAATACTAGCAAACACGAAACGACAGGCTACTCCGCCGCATACCTGAATTTCAGTCGCGAACTTCGATTGCCAACAACTCCCGATATTTCCCTGAAACACCGGCCCAATACATCCACACGTATGAAGGCGCTACACGACATCTTTAAACTGGTCCAGCTAAATATGGCCAAAGCAGCAACACAGTAGAAACATTATTACGACCTCCGACGCCGACCATAGTCCTCCGCTTTCGGAGAATTAGTATACTACCGCCACCGACCGCTCTCGTCTGCCGCCGACCAGTTTGCAGCCAAGCTCGCACCCAGATTTGTCGGACCATACCGCATACACCGAAAAATCTCACGAGTAGTCTACCTATTAGAAGGCGATAAAAAAAGAAAAATTACGGCACACGTGAAAGATATAAAACAAATAAATATCAACGACGCACCCCCTACATCTAATGCTCACGTTGTAAGTAACCACGGCCAGACAGACGGCCGCTCCAGACTCCAACCGTCGAACTAAGCCGGCATCATTGCCAACACCAGCCAGAACAACAGTACCGACCATCGAGCACAGGCTTGGAAGAAACAGCCACCACCACCAAAATGCCCACTCACAGCAAACGAGCTGCATTATTTATACAGGAAAGCTCCGAGGCTGAAGGTACCGCCGCTACCGCTTTCCCATTTTTACGCAACCAAAGGGAGCTATCGACGTCTCAATACTCCCTGACAAGGCCATAATAACTGACGTCCGCATGCTCAAAGGGCCCGACAAAGGAATCACCGTCGACCCACCAAAGACACCAGTCACCAACGAGATCCCCAACCATCCCCTCACAGTTTTCGGCCATGCCTTCCAAGCAACAAACTAAACCAGTACCAATCAGCCAGTTCGCCCCAGTAGAGCCAGTACCACACGAAGTAAGGGCTCTATTTGAGGGTATAACCATAACAGCCCGACAACGACGTTTCCGCATCCTTCCAGATCGAACCGGATGCCAGATACATGGACGACGAAACCCGGACGAAACATAACCATCACCACCAGCCAGGAGACGCCACCATCACCATCCGGCTCATTCCAGAATGAAAATTTGTTTATATTTTCTTTTTATTTTTATATATATATACCTTTAGAACATAAAGTTGTTTTTATTGATTTTTTTTTATGAAATTTTGTTTATTTTTAAATTCTCTATATTAACTTCACTTGCCCGTGGCTGGCTGGCTGGCTGGCTGGCTGGCCAAATCTTGTGATCAATTTTTAACCCACTTCCTACAGCCCGATTTTATTGAAATTTTTCACACATGTATATCTCCCAAGACAACACTTTCTATTAAAATTTCAATCTCATACAAATATTTTACAAAATTTACCCGATTTTCTTTAAATTTTGTACACATGTGTGTCTTCGATGGAAAACACTTTTTGTAAAAATTTGGAGCGATCGGCCCCTTGGGGACCCCAATAGACAATTTTTAAATATCGCTATATCGCATCAGATCACGGCAAAGTCTGAGCTCTGTGCTTTGTGAGCAGCGCTGTTCGCTGCCACTGCGTCATTTGTGAATGATTTTGCCACAAAACGAGCACGCGGTGTGTTTGTGTGTGTGTGTGTGTGTGTGTGTGTGTGTGTGTGTATCCCCGATTAGAGAATTTACAAGAAAAATTTTAATTTTTATGGGTTGTTTTTTTTTTAAATTCTCTATATTAACTTCACTTGCCCGTGGCTGGCTGGCTGGCTGGCTGGCCAAATCTTGTGATCAATTTTTAACCCATTTCCTACAGCCCGATTTTATTGAAATTTTGCACACATGTATATCTCCCATGACAACACTTTCTTTTAAAATTTGAGGCCGCGGGGTCGGGGGGCTACCATACAAATATTTTACAAAATTTACCCGATTTTCTTCAAATGTTGTACACATGTGTGTCTTCGATGGAAAACACTTTTTGTAAAAAATTTGGAGCGATCGGGCTCTTGGGGACCCCAATATACAATTTTTAAATATCGCTACATCGCATCAGATCACGGCAAAGTCTGAGCTCTGTGCTTTGTGAGCAGCGCTGTTCGCTGCCGCTGCGTAATTTGGTGGATGATTTTGCTACAAGACGAGCACGCAGTGTGTGAGTGTGTATCTCCGATTAGAGAATTTACAAGAAAAATTTTAATTTTTATGGGTTGTTTTTTATTATGATCTTTATTAAACAGATATCCTTTTTTGAATTATTAATTTAATTTTGAATTATAAATATATAAATTAAATATATGTATGGAAAAAATTTTTTTTAGACTTATAACGTTATCCGAAGAAAAAAAAACAAAAATAAAGGGAGAAAATTTTTTTTACACCGAAAAAAATATGAAAAAAAAAAAAAAAAAAAAACCCGAAAAAAAATTAATGAAAATTTTTATTATTTTATAAGAAAAAAAACTGAAGTACAATTTTGTAAACTTGAAAAATCCTTTCTGTAAACTTGGAGCGACACCGAAGGCACCGACAATAAAGGTCTAACCAAGTACAATTAATAATAAGTTTAACCGTTTAGTATTAGCATAAACATATAGATTAAGAAATATATATAGAAGCACCGTATATGTCAGAAATATTCAATGTATAAAGAGAAATTTTTTTTTATATAGATCCGATACACATACGATATCTAATAAATAAAAATGGTGTCTGTATTGTTTGAGATTGCCTTTCTCAGGAACCAGACATCGTAGGAAGCTGAAATTAGGATGTAGATTAGATTAGGATTTTAGCAGTTTGGGTTTTTGTTTTGGTTTGAACTCTCTAAGTGGCACTGCTGTCAAAATATAACGGTTTTTTTGTTTCTCAGAAAAGAAGCATCTTAGGAACTTCAGATTTTTACCATAGGTTTGTTTCATTGCTATTTGGGTTTTTGTGAAATTTAGACCTGATAGATGGCGCTGTTTCCAAGATATAACGGGTTTTCTGTTTCTTAGTAACGAAGCATCTTAGGAACTTAAAATTTTAACTATACGTTTGTTTCAATGCTATTTGGGTTTTTGTGAAATTTAGACCCGTTAGGTGGCGCTGTTTTTAAGATAGTAGGTGGTAAAACCGCTATTTTTGACATTTATTTAGTTTCATTACAACACGCGCAAGAAAACATCGTAGGACGCCAAATTAAAAATAAAATTTAAAATTAATCGTAAAAAAACGTTATTACACAAAATAACTGTTTTTATATTATACACATGAGTCACGAAAACTGCATTTGTTTGATTAGTAGTTATTTTATTTTACACACAGGGAATGTAAAATGTTAATATCAGCCACATTTTAAACTGAATTTTATGAAATTTTTAAGATATAATTATTGGCAGGTAGAGGAAAGTTATAGGTATATAGGGGAGAAATATACAATTTTAACATGAGATTTACAAACGTATTTTTAAAAAAATGTCAACGTAAATTATTGGCAGGTGAAGGAAAGTTATAGGCTATAGTACTCCCGTCACCCCGGGGGTTCATGTGTGCGGGTAGCAAAGCGCCCGGGAACAGCTAGTACTATATATATCCGTAGATAAGCTATACATCCGAAACCCAGCCCCGTTTTTTTCTCTCTTACATCTTTCTATCTTTATATTTTAAAATTGTTCACAACAATATGATTCCCAAATTATTGGGAAAAATAAATTAAGACCTGACGCCAGTAACTAGGCAAAAAGTGTGCTCGTTTTCAGAAAACGCACGATTGGTGTAATACACCAAAACCAGCTTTGAGTACAGTCACTCAAGGTAAAACCTCGACAAGATTAAAAATACTCGGAAGTGTTGATTTTCGTGGGAATTCATATCAAATTCCAACTTATATTCATTAACGCGGCTATTCGTATGGAACTGTTCTTTTTATTTCGATCTCCGACTGAGTATGTGCTGGATAACACCATCCTTAGTCGAATATCATTGAAAACACTACGGATCCCCTCCGTTTTGTTCGCTCCTCGTCAGTCTACGAGCGCCTCTCCTTTGCGAAGTGCCGACTGAGTAGCGTGCCTAGGTTTTCGGCATAACCGAGACCCCCATATACGTAGTCCACCTCCTCGTCCATGAGTAGTTAGTTGTATGATTATCTAAGTATAAGAAAAATCAATGTTTTTAAGTATAGTAAGTACATCATAAAATTGTATACCAGTAGATATTACAGTAAATAAGGAAAAAAATATGTAGAAACTTTAAAACAACAAAACTTTTAATTTGTAACACAATTATTTAACGAACCCTGGGCGTTCTGACGAGCGTAACCCCAGCAAGCAACGTTACAAGCTTTAGGAAGCAACGCTTGATTCACCTAGGTATTCAATGCTTCGCTCCAAACAATGAGTCATGCACGTCATTAGTTCACCTGAAGAGCGATTTTTACGAAATCCATACTACACATCGGATAAAAGAACATTCGAATCCTGATAGTTCATTAGTCTGAAAATAACGATAGATTCCATTACTTTAGATAGAACCGACAACAAAGCAATTGGACGGTAGTTCGTAGGTGCCGATTTATTACCTTTTTTTGGAACGGGTTGAATATTTGCTATTTTCAAATTTATGGAAAAACACTTGACTTCATTGAGAGATGAAACAATTTGCTAAGCGGTTTTGCCAAAGTATGATGACATCTTTTCAATACTAATGGCGGAATACCGTCGGGGCCAGTGGCTTTATTGGGGTCAAGTTCTTTAAGAATCTTTGAAACAACTCGTTTCCGGAAATAGATTTGAGACATACATGGGCCTAGATTCGGGAGAATTGGAGGGCTTTGGTTAGTTAAAGGAAGGGTAGACGCACCAGCGAAATGAGAAGCTAAGAGATTAGCTTTCTCAATGTCAGTTCTATAATGAATAAAATTATGAAATAAAGAAGGAATAGACGAAGACGAAAGTTTCTTTTAACCAATGCAGCAAACGACAAATTTTTTAAAAAAATTAATCCGATTTTCTTCAAATCTTATATACATGTGTATCTCCGATGGACAATACTTCTTGTAAGAATTTTTGAGAGCCTGGTCCTCGGGGTCGTGAGGCCCCATACAAATTTTTTTAAGAAAATTAGCCCGATTATTTTTATTTTTGAAAACCCCGGGCCCCAGGGTCGTGGGACCCCATACAAATTTTTAAAAAAAATTATCCCGATTTTCTTCAAAATTTATATTGTAACGAAGTTTCTTACGGCTGAGGTAAGCTCAGCGGATCCAGCGGTTCGTTACAGAAAATTTTTAAGTTATGTCAACAAATTTTGGTTATAAAGACAAATCTGTTATTGAATCGAGGTAATTCACTCGGAATTCTCTGTCATTTCATTACATTTCATTTTTATTTATGATCTTAAGTATTAGTACAAAAGACTGAGTCGTATAGTGTACACAGTTTTTTAGCTAATAAATGCAAGTATGAAACTGTGATATAAGCTAACAAACTTGAGATAATAATACTTGATAAAGTAGAAAAATTTAGAGGTTAAAAACAAACTAAAATAAAGAAGGTATAGGAACAAAAGTAAAAAGTAAGAAAGAAAGAATGGAGTAATAGAAAGCAGGGTTCATGGGGGAATTATTGCAAATTATCGTAGATAGCCCTCCGGAAGCGCGATGCGTTAGCTATTAATTTTAGAGAAGGCGGCAATGAGTTCCACAGTCGGGTGGCATGAACGAGAAAGTGCCTTGAGGAATTAAGAAAATTATACTTCGGTACAATAAGAGTGCTATTCCTGGTTAAACGCAGTTTATTGTATAGGTACGCCGGGGTACGTGCTACACGGGAGTTGGTCTCATCATTCGCATGGTACGTTGCGTGGGATGGGGCTTACTACCATCAAGTTACCCTGTCCAACAACTGTTGAGAGGTATAACCTCTGCCAAACTACTAGTGGATATAATGTGAATGGTTTGTAACCCCTTACCACGGGTGGGGGGAAGCTGTAAGATATGTATAACTAGAATAAGACTAAGAAGACAAGGCCTCTTACCCGCTCTGCACCGTACGATGGTTCACCAAAAACTCTCCCTGCTGATTAGATTAAGATATTTTATTATTAAACATTTAGATATTATACAATTTTGACTTAAAAACTAAACTTATAACTATTATTATTAAGTGTCGGCTCAACAATAGGGGCCCGACGTATTTACATTATCTTTTTTTTGTATTGCTTATTATTAAACAATATTTTTTACTACTTAATCTACTACATGTTTATTTTTAAAGCAATTTAATTTTAAACGATAAATTTTAAAATAAAATAAAAATGAAGAATAATATTAAAGGGGGTATAAACAGGGCGATCTTTAGCCTCTGTAATGTTGATTGCTGGCCTTCTCGTAGAAGGAGACGTCTTGATTATTAAAGATGTCGTCAAATCTAGCATCTGTGAATCCTCTGATGTTTATATAGCGGTGGCTTGGCTCGATTTCTTCGATTCTCAGTCCTTGCATCTCCGGACTTGGATGTGTTTCCAACCCATCAACGAATTTCTTTGCCATTCGGAACAAGTGGTCGGTTATGGGCAGCAGACCTGCCGCGTCGTAAAGCCTTGCACTCGAGACAAACTTATAGCTGTTTGGCACCCTCCAGAGTCCTGTACAGATCCTAACCTTCCTTTCAAATAGGGAGATCTTCTTCATCGTTGTTGGTGAGACGGTGAACCATATGGGATAGCCATAGGTTATCACTGGCCTGATGAGCTGCTTGTAGATGAGCAGCCTGGTGTTGTTTGACAGTCCGTTTCGCCTTCGTAGAAGCGGGTGCACCAAATGAAGGGCGTAATTAGCCTTTTTCAACGTTTTATCGATGTGGGCATTAAACTTGAGCCTCTCGGTGAAGTTTATTCCCAGGTACTTCGTCTCTGATTGGGTTTTTATAACTGTGTTGTCTGGTAGGGTGATTTTTAATCCTCTGCACCGGCTCACAAAATTTTTTCTCCCTGTTCTTGTCCCTGGCACTCGGAAGCAGATGAGTTCCGTTTTGTTTGCATTTATCTTCAACCCCCACTTGAGGTAGTAGTCCCAAAGATTTCGGAGGTGTTCCTCCACTCTTCGGGCAGCTATCTCAGGAGAGAGAGAAACGGCATACGTGATCGAGTCATCCACGTAAAGCATGCTGCTTGTTCCGGCTGTATTGGTGGGTTGATCCGCCGTGTAGATGTTGAAAAGGACTGGGCCAAGTCTGGAACCTTGAGGAACTCCGGCTTTAATCCCTTTCCTAGTGGATGAGTCGCCAAAAATCTGTACAAAAAAAACCCTGTGAAAGAGAAAATTTTTAATTATTTTTACAATATAATTGGGGAAGCCAAATCTTATAAGTTTGAACAGTAGCCCGTTGATCCATACACTATCGAAGGCTTTTTCGATGTCTAGCAAACAGGCTACTGTACTGCTTTTAACGTTCAGTCCTCGAGTGACGTGAAGTTTCAGCAGAGGGTGCATCGTAGAGTGCTTCTCACGGAAACCGAATTGAAAGGAAGGAATAAGGCCTCTTTCCGAACAAAATGTATTGATCTTTTTACGGATCAAAGACTCGAATACCTTACTGATACAACACAGTAAAGCTATTGGACGGTAACCAGTTACGCTTAAGCGGTCAGTTTTTTTGGGTACTGGTACTACTTTGGCCACCTTCCAGTTGTCTGGAAAGTAACCATTGTTAAGGCAATTGTTGAAAATGATGGTTAACATCAAGATTGCCATACCCGGTAACTTTTTAAGCAAAAAGTTAGAAATCCCGTCAATGCCCGATGATTTTTTTGAGTTTCCACTCATTATTAAATCACTGACTATAGCTGTTTTGGTAAACATTTCAACGTCTACGGGCGCTCTAGCGGGGTTTTCTTCACTAAACCGCACTACAGGATTACTTGCAGAAGTGACGTCTTCCACAAGACTTTCCACCTCTTCCAAAAAATCTGGAAGATGCGTTGGTGGTCGGTCCGTAAAACTCCTTTCAAAATGGCAGGCAAAGGCTTCGGCTTTTTCAACAGGACTGGATGCTACTTGATCTCCAAACGTGATACTTTCTGGAATGGAAATACGCTTTCCGACCAGAGCGTTCAGCTTCTTAAAAGCATCATGACCTGGTTTGATGTTCTGGAGTCGTTTGGTCAGGTCATCTTCCTGGTACTTCCGTAGTGCTTGACGAAGCATGTTCACTGTACAACGCAGTTGCGAAAGTACAGACTGGTATTCGTCATTGACTGTATTAAGAGTCCTGTTAAAAATCCTCTGAAGGCGCTTCCTCAGCCGTTGCTTGTGAGCATATATTGCCTGTATATGTCCAGGCAGGTGTTGGTAGCGATCCCTGCTGGTGCGTATTGTTTTCTGCCGATTGATGGCTGTGTTTACCGCATTCTCGAAATTTCTTATAGCATCATTAATTTCGTAATTCTCCAGATTTCTGCAGTCTGCTGGCATTGTTAAATCAGCTTCAA
This sequence comes from Nephrocerus scutellatus, assembly GCA_947095585.1. Classification (NCBI taxonomy): domain Eukaryota; kingdom Metazoa; phylum Arthropoda; class Insecta; order Diptera; family Pipunculidae; genus Nephrocerus; species Nephrocerus scutellatus. The sequence continues at coordinate 50,412,633 of OX352762.1, forward strand.
CTTCAGATCTAAACCGGTTCCAGTTTACTTTCCTGAAGTTGATGTGTAGTTCAGATGGTGGTGTGACTTTCAAAATTCGCTGATTCAACCTCACTCGAAGCTCTATGGCCATATGATCCGAGTCGCTATCGTGCGCCAAACATGAATAATTTGTTAATTCTGGAAGGATATTAATAAAATTTGTAGTTGCCAGAAAGAAATCCAGAGTGGACGGTGTCCGAGGGTACGTCTTCCGGGGCTGAGAAACTACAGCCATGGTATGCTGATGAGGATTTGAATCCAGCCAATCTGCAATAGCCTTTCCTTGACTGTTGCACACTTCATCTTGCCATCGGGTGTGTCTAGCGTTAAAGTCCCCTCCAACCACACAGTATGTGTGCCTAGAGGAGATGCCGCAGACAGTTTGCAGATCCCGTTGGATGTCTTCCCTCGTTGCGTTACAGTGATTGTATACAGATATCACCAGCAAGGTCTCAACCTCGTTGACTTTGATGCTGACAGCTGTTGCTTCTATGCTACGCAGCCCACTGATTTCTACCTTCTCGCCTGCCATAGTGTCCTTGATAAGGACCGCCGTCCCAGAGCGTCCACTGCTTTTGTCGACCCTGTGGATATTGTATCCGTCTGGACTGAACGGGTTTCTCCCTGTGAGGTTTGTTTCCTGTAAAAGAAGAATGTCAGGTTTATTAGTTTTAATAAATAATTTAAGTGTGATACGCCTTGCTAAAGAATAAATGGAGTTCACATTATATGAGAATATACTTATCCTGCTTATTGTGAACATAATTCACAAATAAGTCGACCCAAAACGGTTGTTTTGGACCTGTCATCAAGGCTGCTATAATTAGCAGGCACGACTTTTCTTGCCTTCTGCAAAATTGTAAAAAGGTCTGCGCCGAATAACCTTTCAGTGTCGTCAAAAATATTAGTTTTTTCAGTAGATGGAGCCGTTTTTAAAGCTTGCTTCTTCACTGGTTTACTGCATTCTTGGATGGTTGGTGGTGGTTTGTTGCTAGTTGCTGGCTTGCTAGCAACTGCATTACCCATAGCAGCTATACTAGCAAAACTCTCCCTGCTGACCGGTCAGCAGCCTTCTTTTATACTTAACTAGCGGTACTTTGGTCCAGCATGCATTAATTAAATTTTATGTGTGTTCGTTTGTCCCTGCCGTTGCCATTCGCATACACATTGCCTCTGCCTGCAAGTAATGTGATGCCTTGCGCCATGCCGATACCCGTGTGTGTGTAACGTATGTTCTCTTGTCCCGCCGTTGCCATGCGCATGCATACTGAACTTGCCTGCTTACAGCGTACATGCCATGTTACCCATGTGTGTACTGTGTGTGTCAATGCCCGTGTTCGTAATGTGTGTTCGTCCTCCTTCATGCTAGACCAAAGCACCGTGTTGTTGTTCTTGTTATATGTTGTTGTTTTCTAATTATGATTTCTTGTGTTTTGTTTTTCTCGTTTAACTCGTTGGCATTCACTCGCGTAAATATCCAATGCGTGCGTTACCTTAAGTATTGCTTTACAATTGTCGGCGCTGTGCTATGGAGCAAAGCCCGTTACAATTCTTTCTTACTCTACAGGGTGCTTATTTCTAATCCTAAAAATAATCGTGAGTATTATAAATTTATTCGTGAGTATTTTAAATATTATAAATTTATTCGTGAATATTTCCGATATTCTTTCTAAGTTTAATTTCAATCGTGAGCGTTAATTTCTAAGTGTATACAAGCATTTGTTTTAATCGTGAGTTTCTAATAGTGAGTGTTCTAATTTTAAGCATTTAAATTTCAAGTTTATTTTATTTCGAACAAAATTCTATGTTAAAATGTATTGTATATGTATGTATAATGAAAAAATGTATTTTAGGATGAAACCTGGCCCGCTGAGATGTGTTGTGGAGGTTGGTTGGTTGTGCTGTATGGGTGATTTTGGGAGCTCCTAAAATCGTCCTTACATACATACATGTGTATCTCCGACGGACAACACTTTTTGTGAAAATTTTTAGGACCCCAGGCCTCGGGGTCGTGAGACACCATACAATTTTTTTTTAAAAAATTAACCTGATTTTCTTCAAATTTTATATACATGTGTTTCTCCGATGGACAACACTTTTTGTAAAAATTTTGGTGACCCCGGGCCCCGGGGTCGTGAGTCCCCATACAATTTTTTTTTAAAATGCCGATTTTCTTTAAATTACAAGCCTGTATCTCCGATGGACAAAACTTTTAGTAAAATTTTTGGAGTGAATGGGCATTGGGCCGATTTCTTCAAATTTAAAAAAAACATGTGTATCTCAAATGGACAAAACTTTTTGTAAAATTTTTGGAGTGACCGGGCCCTGAGGCCCATATAAATTTATTAAAAATGAGCCCGATTTTCGTCAAATTTTTAACACATATGTATCTCCGATGACAACACTTCCTATTGAAATTTGGAAGTGATTAAGCCCCAAGGTCGGGGGTTTCCATACAAATTTTTTACGCTTGTGTATCTCCGGTGACAACAGTTTTTGTAAACATTTTGAAGTAAAAGGGCTCTAATATTATTTTTTTCCCCTTGGGTTCTTGCCTCTTCGATATCTTGGGTTAGAATGAGACGGTTAATTTAAGGTCGTTTTCCCTGTCTTTTCTCGGTAGTATTCTCCACTCTGGGTTCCGAAGCTCTTTGTTTTGGACCACCAGACTTCGGCTTATTTTTTTATTAGTTTCGTTGCTTAATAAGATTTATACGGTTTGAGGCGTAGGATTTTATCCTCCCAGACGGTTTTTAAGTTGGCATTTATCATGGTTTTTAGGTTTGGAACCGTCGTGGTGAGTCATGTCGCTGTGTCCTTGTCTGCGCAGTTTCCGGTTTGCCACATATTTTTTGTTCTGCAGCTCAGAAAAATGAGATTAATACTGTCCATGGGAAGCTCCGCTACCACATCCATAATGTGGTCTCTAACTGGACATTGGGAATGTTCTGGTTGGTGACTGTCAACCTAATGGTTTTTGTAATGTCGCTGTAGCGGGGTCATCGGTCCACCTCCTCTTCTGCCTCTGCCTCTGAACTTCGGTTCAGGTGGAGAAGTTTTTCGGTTCTTCGGACACAGGAAAGTAGGAAGTTTGTCCTGTTTTGGTAGGTTCATAGGAGTGGAGCCTTTTGGCCGGCTTAATTAGTGTTTATCGTTGCAGTCCTGTCTTTGTTCGGGCACTGCGATATGTCGTGAGTGAGTCCTGATTGTCTTAGAAAAGTCAGGCGTTTTTTATCGGCTCTGCTTAGGTCTGGCCTTTTTCTTTTCTTTTTTGTTCTCTTAGTCCAAATTTGTGAGTCCGTTCCTAAAGTCAGAAGGGGTAGATGTCGACAAATTATCCAAGCATTTTGGCACGTTTGTGGCTTGTTCAGGGACGCCGTTCACGGTTAGTGCGCTGGAGAAGGATCGTTATTGATTAAGCATAGTGACGGGTAAAAACCTCAATATAGGTTGTACTGTATTTATTCCTGATCTTCCTCAAAGTAGTTTAAGCAAATTTAAAATACAAGTATATAAAAAATTTTATTTTAAAATTTATCTTATTTATTTGCAGCGCATAACGTAACGAAAGTCAAGGGTATTAAAGGATTAGCCAGTGGAGTTTTTTACGATAATATATTTCCATCCTTTTTGGAGGTAAGTAATTACAGATTGGTGCCACACTCACATGTTATAACTATGGGTCTGATTTATCCAACATTTCGCTGATTCAGTGCAGTTAGCTTTGTCGCGATGCGTACTTTGGGTGGGACCGTATAAGCTATTGACACAACAAAAACAACATGCATCGCAATATTTATAACTCTGCCGTTCTTCTTCTACCGTTCCTTGGTGATTTGATATTCTTATATTATAGATTTTTTGGTTTAAATTGACATTTTCATGTGCCACTGAAACGACGTTTATATATCAGTATTTTTGCGTTAGTGAGTGCGTTCGTACGATGGTACGTTGAGTTCATACCCATATGTATCAATAACACATATGATGCTCATATCATGATCGAATAGTGCAAGTATCTGATGAAGAAGCGGTGCCTGAAGACTGGAGAAGAGGCATCCTGTGAGCCATGCATAAGATGCGAAATAACATACCGAGCAGCAATTAGCGTGGAAATTCTTAAGTCATCATTGGCCCATACCAGTATGGCTTAATTCCAGGCAAATCAACAACTGATCAGATTTTCACCATCACCCTTCAAAACTATAATACCACCTGTTTATAGATTTAAAAGCCGCCTAGAGTAGAATTTTATAAAGTCATGCGAGAATTTGGCATCTCAAATTTACCGTAAACTGTGTATGTTAACCATGATCGATGTTATAAGTCAAGTAAAAATATCCGTATAACTCTCTCACATCTATAACGGTCTCCTACAGACGATATTGGCTTCGTTGATAGAAACCCTAGAGCTGTACAAGAAGCTAACAACCAAGTCGAGCACGAAATAAATGAAAGCAAAAAAAAGTACATAGTGGCTACGACTACGGGTTGAAAATCCAATATTGGTCCCTAAATTTTTCTTAGTGCTATGCTTTAAATATTTTTAGTCAATTGTAACAGATGAAAACAGCGTGCAACCAGAAATATTCGCACGGTTGCTTAAATCCAACCAAGCCTAGTTTAGTCAGTCAATACTCTTCAAATATATGTATCTTTGCACACTATCGAACGACGGCTTCGATTGCAAAGTGGTTTTTTTTAATATCCAAGCCCACCCGAATGTAGCAACCGCCGAGTTGGTCCCTATTTTTAAATTCTCTATATTAACCTCGCGTGCCAAATTTGTGTGCCCGTGGCTGGCTGGCTGGCTGGTGTGCAGAATATTTTGATAAATTTTTAACACACTTCCTAAAGTCCGATTTTATTTAAACTTTGCACACATGTTTTTCCCATGACAATATTTTAAAATTTGGGCACCTCGGGCCTCGGGGCTCCCATACAAATTTTTTAAAAAGTTTACCCGATTTTCTTCAAATTTTATACGCATGTGTATCTCCGATGAACAACACCTTTTGTAAAAATTTTGAAGCGATCGGTTCCCGGGGTCGGGGGGCACCCATACAAATTGTTTTCCAAATTTACCCGATTTTCTTCCAATTTTATATGTGTATCTCCGATGGAGAACACTTTTGTAAAAATTTGGAAGTGAAATGGCCCCGATTTTATTCAAACTGCACATTGTGTATTCCCGATTAGAGAATTTGCACGAAAAAATTTTAATTTTTATGGGTTGTTTTATTAAGTACTAACTTAACCGAACGCTGCTTTACACTTTGAAAGTCCCCATACAAACGTGAATAATTTGAAACCTATGTTCAACGATTTTTGTGCAGAAATCTGCTATTGGTAAAGCAAAAGTTGTAAATTCATCATTATTTTATTGAAAAATTGCGTTATTCTTTTAAATTTTTTCAGTTTTCAATTTTTCATTTTTAAATTCTCTACATTAATTTCGCGTGCCCGTGGCTGGCTGGTCAGATTTTCTGATCAATTTTTCGACTTCGACTTTATTGAAATTTTGCACACATGTATATTTCCGGTGACAATACTTTCTATTAAATTAAATATTGGCCAGCACGTCAAAGAGGTTTCACTTCAAACGCGCGTAAATATTACACGATCATCTTTTTTTAAATGTGTATCTCCGATGGACAACACTTTTTGTAAAAATTTGGAAGTGATCCAGCACCGATACAAATTTTATAAAAAAAAGTACCTGATTTTTTTAAATTGTATATGCATGTTTATATCCAATGGACAACACTTTTTGTAAAATTTTTGGCAGTGATCGGGCCCCGGATCGGTGCGCGAGTTATATATACGAACCCTGCTAGATATTCAAAACCTGACAAAATCGAAGAATTCATAAAAACAATAAGTAAATAATAAAACTGTAAGTCTATTGCATCAGCAAAATTAACAATAAATGCATTTTCGTTCACAAAGTAAAAAATTTAACAATTCCACGAATTGTTGACAAATAAAATAATTTCATAAATACTTTAATTGTAACGGCACTTTCGTTCCAATTTAACTTAAGACATTTTTCATTTATCCAGACAGTTTTCCTGGAATTGTTTTTGATTAAATATCTATAGGTAAAAATAACGTCCGGTCACACCATAAAATTTAAAAAGAATTATTTTGAAACATTATGGATTAATAAATTGCAAGTTGGCAATTTATTGAACCAATCAGAATTATGCTGATGAAATAGATCAGAAATACAAAGTAATATGAAAAGACAGTTAAGATTGTAAATTTAGTATTAGTTTCTCCATTAAGAGTTGTAAGAAGTTGTATAATAAAAAACGTTGCGAATAAAGATAAAGTTGTTTTTAAAAAGGGTAACCAAATTGTGTTTTTTATCAAATAACGTAATCCGGTTATATGAATGGCGCAGTCGGTAGGATCCTAGTGAGTAAAAGGATCCAGTGATACGAACCGAATTAAAGTAAATTTTGTGCAGTGGGCATTTATTAAAATTGAAGTGAAACACCACAGTAGTGCAGTGAGCTCTTACAATTATAAATAGACACTACAAAAACCAATTGATGAAACACAAAAAAGTGCAGTAAACAATTAAGAAAAAAAAATTTAACGCCACTATATAAATAAAATAATTGTGCAGCAAACATTTAGAAAAAGTGAACACCACTATATAGTGTAGTGAACATTGATGTCAAGTGGACGCCACAATCCTTTCTTAAATTTTTTGAAAACAAGTTCTAAAAGGCAACGAATATTTGACAAAAACCGAACAATGGAGGAACAAGCTCAAGAGCAGATCAGCCTGGCAGACGAACTGATCAGGAAAGAGCAGCAGCTGGAACGCTTGCGCCAAGCTTATGTAGAATTACAGCAACAAGCGCAACAATTACAGCAACAACAACAGCAAAATCCAGTTTTACAAGACGGAGAGCAACAACAATGGCAACAGTAACAACACCAACAACCACAACATAATCAATTGGACAGGATCCACACAAATTGGGCATATCTACCAGTGTTTACGGGTATCGGAGAAATTATAATCAATTCATTCCTGAGCAGTGTTGAGTACCTACTATCAACAATAATGGATGAGGAATTAAAGAAGGAAGCTACAAAAGCCATTGTTTATAGAACTATACAAGGCCCAGCCAAGAACGTGATAATCAATATTCCGGAACCAGCCAACTGGCCGCTAATAAAGGAAACACTGAAACTACGGTATCGTCCTGATATTGAACCACACCAACTCTACAGGAAGATATCAAATCTTAAGGTAAATAATGTTTATGAATTAATGACAGAAATTCAAGAAATTAAATATAAGTCGGACGAATTAATAATATGCTATACAGGTGATCACTACATTGACCTTAGTAACATAGACAGTTTATTAGTGAACACAATAAAAGAAATGACGCAAGGAACTTTACTAGACAAAATTAATAACGATGGACATTTAAATAATATTTTGAAAATAATGACAAGCACAAGATTTGAAGACAGTTGTATTAGGACAGAGTATAGAAAATTCAAAATAAAGGAGGATAGGTCAACAAACGTATGGAACAATAGGTATCAGGATAAAAGACAACAATATAATAATGCACATGCAAAGGAAGGAAGGATTAACAGTTTTAATAGGTTCGGAAATTCAGGCCAATATCGCCAGAACCCATTTAGACAAGTTGCAGTTGAACCCATGGAGGTTGATACTATAGAAAAAGGTGAATATTATAATAATAACATCCAGAGGGTCGGGCAGGTAGGACACCCTAGATCATGTTACAGCCAAAATCGCTTGGAACATCCTAGGCAAAACCTAAACGAATAATGTGGAAATATATGGTACAAATAATATCCAGAAGGTCGGGCAGGTAGGACACCCTAGACCATGTTGCACCCAAAATCGCTTGGAACATCCTAGGCAAGACCTAACGCACCTATGGAATCTAATAACACGGTACAACATAATGAGGACGATAATTTTTTTTTTCAAAAACCGACTCTGACCTTTTACCCATCATAACAATTACCATTAATGGAAAGAAATATACTGCTCTGATAGACACAGGAGCAAATCTAAGTTTAATTAACAGTAATATAAAAGACTTTAAAAGAAATCTATTAGAAAGACCCATTGAATTTAGTCCAATAACAAAGAAAGATGTAATTAGATTTGAAATAAAACCTGACCCACCTGATGAATTTAATCTGGCAGGAAATGCAAAAATTAAATGGAAAATGACAGATAACATAGTTTTAATGAAAACAAAAAATAAAGAAATACTTCAACTAGAATTATAAGACGCTAGAAATAAATTAGGTACTTTGATACCAAAATAAAACAGACGCGGACTTATTAACGGTATAGGTAGCATGTCAAAATGGTTGTTTGGAACTATGGACGACGAAGACAGACATAGTACTCAAAAACATCTTTTTAAAATTGACGAAATAGAAAAGAATAACGACCAAAAAGTTTTAATTAATAATTATTTTAATGAGACTATAAATAACTTAAAAATTATTGTAAAAAATGATAGAAATATAATAGAAAAAGAATTAAATTCCATAAATAAATTGTTCGAAACTGAAAATGAAAAAAATATATACTTAGAACAATTATCAAATATACAACTTATTAAAAATAAAATAGAACATTTACAAGACAATATTATTTCTGCACAATACGGGATGGTACATCCAAGTATTCTAACCAGCAATGAAATAAGAAAATAGATAGGAACAACATATCTTAATAATACATGTCTAATTTTTGGTATAAAAATACCCAAAACATTTATAACAGTTAAGTTAAGATATATTGTTCCACTACCAAATGATCACAATAAAGAAATAAACTCAATAAGTGAAAAAATGATTGAGTTTGAAAATAAAACATATAAGTTTGAAGAAAATAAACATTAAAAGAATTTAAAATTAAGTAATCACTGTATAATAAAGAATAATTGTCTACTAGTAAGAAATACAGACATAGAAATAATACAATTATATTTAGACACAATATTAATTAAAAATGCAATGAATGTCAGGATAAATCAAACTTGTAATTTTGAAAAAATTGTATTAGACGGAAATTATATAGTAAATTTTAATAACTGTTCAGTCAGGATAAAAGATTATTATTTTTCAAATATAATATAACAAATATAATAGACACAGTAAGAAATTTTTCACACCAAATGACGTTTCAAGAAATTGAAACAGAGAACATAAATAACATAAGAAATATAAAAACATTAAAATACCACACCAAATTAACATATGGGTGTAACATAATAATAATACTTTTAATACTTATTTTAATCTTGATTATTTTGAAAAAACATAAAAATATAAAATAAAATTAAACAATAGAATTCAGGAGAATTCTAATATAAAGGAGGGGGTAGTTATATATACGAACCCTGCTAGATATTCAAAACCTGACAAAATCGAAGAATTCATAAAAACAATAAGTAAATAATAGAACTGTAAATCTATTGCATCAGCAAAATTAACAATAAATGCATTTTCGTTCACAAAGTAAAATATTTAACAATTCCACGAATTGTTGACAAATAAAATAATTTCTTAAATACTTTAATTGTAACGGCACTTCCGCTCCAATTTAACTTAAGACATTTTTCATTTATCCATACAGTTTTCCTGGAATTGTTTTTGACTAAATACTAATTGACTAAAGAGTACGTCTGTACCTACTGTCTGAGCGTGAGGGGGACAGACGTTCTCTCCGGCGAATTCGCTGCTGTGTGCCGTAGTGATCATCTACTGATGTCGTAAAAGAGATCATGCGTTGTGCATCTGCGTGGTGGTATTTTTGTTCAATGCACTATGATCTGTTAATCGCCTATCGCTCGTTAGAGAAAGAGAAAAAGAGGTGAAAACGAAATATTGGCCATTTCGCCGACAATTGAGTGACTTTTGAGTTACTTTGTAGAGAGTGCGTTGGTAACTATGAATGATTGTTAAAAACTACATTTTGAGTTTTTATTTCTTTATATATTTCTATGACAAAAGGCTTGGAAATTATTTCCAGACATGTTGTGTGGGGAAAATTCTAGTATGAAGAATTTTGCTCCTCACACTCCCCCGTTGCTTCGGCGGACAAGTACTTACCCTTCCTAATAGTTAGTACTTGGACACGGACGCTTGTCATACGGCTCCTTGTCGTTTTGAGTCTTCTGGTGACGGCGTTAATTATTGTCGGCGGCAGGTGCTGTGAGGTTCCAGACGACTGTGGCGATTGTGACGTCTGTAGCGACTGTGATGGCTGTGGCTTCTGCGATGAATATGATATCTGTAGCGACGTTTGCGGCGACTTTAAACGCTTTTGATTAAGTTTTTGGCTCTGGCAACAGTGATAATTCCTAAGGGCTACTTTAGTTTGAGGACTGGTTTTCTGGCTGTGGGGACTGGGACGGCTGTGGTGAATGTGACTGCTGTGGCGACTGTGACGGCTGTGGCTTCTGCGACTGCTGTGGCAACTGTGATGAATATGATATCTGTAGCGACGTTTGCGGTGACTTTGACAGCTTTTGATCTAGTTGATGTTTCTGGCGACAGTTATGATTCCTACAAGCTGCTTTGGTTTTTGACGTCGGGTTTTCTGGCTGGTGGTGGTTTAGAGTGACGGAAGTACTCCTCAACCATGACGATTGTTGATCTTTTATAGGCGACTTCTGGCTATGCTGATTGCAAATTGCTGTGACAATCTTTGGCGAGAGTCCTGACTGCAGTATGTCCAAACGGATGTGGTAATCCTTGAACACTATAGTATCTCTCGTCAATTCTTGGACTGCGCTGTTTTGGACGAAGGTAACTTTCGTCAACTCTTGTCCTCTTAGGCTGCGACGACTTTTGATGCCCTGTAAGTGTAGATGTTGTGACGTTTGGCGCGTGTAATGGTTTTGGGCGGCTGCGACGTCTTCTGCTGGACGGCGTGACTAATACCAAGTCTGATTTCAGCGGCTGCTGGGTCTTTGGCAGTTGTGGTTGTTTAACTTGTCGGAGGCAAACACTGCAAGACTATCTCTGCTGTCATGCAATGTGCGCTTTTAACAGTTTTAGACTGGTGCAGCAGGGAAGGGTTATCCATCAATCCTTGCAAGACGGTTCTAGTGCCTTTTACTAAAAGAATATTGATTGACTTAAATCCAATCATCATTAAAGGCACCACTCTTACGTATTCCAGCGAGGTCAAATACCTCGGAGTTATCCTTGACAAAAGACTTAACTGGAATGCTCATATTAAGTCTGCTACTAAACGCGCTACAAGGGCCCTATGGGCCTGCAGGAGACTTTACGGCAGTACTTGGGGCCTCAATCCTAAGATGATACATTGGATTTACACGTTGATGGTGAGACCCATAATCTCGTATGCGGCCATAATATGGTGGCCCAAGGCACTCGAGCGTAAAACGGCAAACGAGCTTCAGAAGCTCCAAAGGATTGCCTGTTTAGGTATTACAGGTGCTATGCGTACCTGCCCAACGACAGCATTAGAAGCTATCGTAGGTCTTTCGCCCCTTCAGGCATTCATTAGGAAGACGGCCGCTAGATGCGCTATTAAGCTGCAACTAGAATTTAAGTATAAACCAGGCGACCTTGTGGGACACCTGAGTATTCTCAACTCAATTCCCGAAAGAGACATGTTCTGCACAATACCGGACGTTATGGTCAGGGAGTACTGTTTCGGAAGGTTATTTGAAGTTGAGATCTCAGACCGCGCAAGCTGGTCAAACGGTGCTCCGACACTAGACACTAATGGACTGGTGTGGTTCACTGACGGATCTAAGATGGAATCGGGAGTCGGAGCCGGTGTCTATGGACCTAATACAAGGGTCTCGATACCAATGGGAGACAGTCCAACGGTCTTCCAAGCCGAACTCCATGCCATAGAGATCTGTGCCAGGTTAAACCTTAGCAAAGGCGTTAGAATATATATTTATTCAGACAGTCAGGCAGCAATTAAAGCTCAATCGTCCAACTCGATGGACTCTTTAACAGTAAAAAGCTGCTACGAAGCGTTGCAATCTCTGGCCAGACACAACAGGGTTAAGCTCGGTTGGGTACCAGGTCATCGAGGCATCGCAGGCAACGAAGCCGCAGATGAACTAGCTAGAGCAGGTTCGGAGGCTGCATTCATAGGACCTGAACCTTTTTGTGGCGTCAACTGGTGTGCCGCCACGAAGGTGATAAATAGTTGGGAGGGCGAACTTCGTCTGGCTCATTGGGTTAACACCCCAGGGCTTAGGCAATCCAAACAACTGATCAGACCCTATACATATAAAGAAATCCTTAACTTAGACAAAGGTAGCATTAGGAAACTAGCCGGTTTTCTTACAGGCCACTGTGGCCTTAGATATCATCTTAACAAAATAGGTGTGGGCTCTCAAACAGAATGCAGATTCTGTGCAGAGGATGAGGAGTCATCCGAACATGTTCTCTGCGATTGCCCAGCACTTATTTGGTTAAGGAAACGCATCTTCCATAAGGAAATATGCTCAACAGTGGAGTTGAAGAACTCTGCTACTAAGGATATATTATCTTTCATCAGGAAGGTAGTATGTCTATTAGACAACTAATGCCCTATCGATACAATAGATCTTTCAGGTCGCGGTGTCAGTCACTTGGACTAGGGTCTACACACAAAAAAAAAAAAAAAAAAAAAAAACTTGTCGGAATGTGTTGCATGTCAGACGTTTAACCGGACCTGCTGATAAAGGTTGAAGTATTAAGTACTCACCTCCGAAACAAAAAGTTGCTCTGGTTCTTGTAAGGAAGTCCATCCCCAGTGTAAGATTATCAGCGGCGTTCGGCAACACTAGCAGGCGCATTGAACATAAGGATTCCCCAAACCGAATGTTGACGTTTAACTCCTGACGGACTGTTGTCTGACTTCCGTTAGCCATTTGTATTGGGATGTGCACGGGGGTGGTGTTGTCCAAATTTCGAAACCTTTCAGCAAAAGCTTCGCTGACGAAACTGCGGGATGCGCCGGTGTCAACAGTGGTCTCAACGGGTTCGCGGTTGATGATGATGCGAGCGAGAATTCTGTGTTGCTCTTGGATCAGGGCTGATTTCTCGTTAGCCAGGGGCAAGTGACGATGCTCAGCGTGTGAATTACGTTGACGGCAGCAGTCAATTGTCCTGATTTTCTGTTGGCCACAGTCCCAGCAGAAAATCACTCGAGGGTTAGTGCATTCTTTTTGAAAGTGGCCTTCCTGTCGGCACAAGTCATTCAGGGATTGTATGGTCCTTCTTCAGGCTGACTCACCATACAATGCCTCTCCTGTGGACTTCTTCGAGGTGTCGACGTTGGGCTCTCCTGGTTTGCCTGGATACCTTCGTAGTCCTCTGCTAGGCCAATGAGCGCCTTTATGTCCTGAAAATCGCTTCTTCGGATATACAGTTGGTATTCCCGCCGAGAGTTCCGAAAAATCCTCTCGATCTGTTGAGTTTCTAAATAATTCGCGTGCCTCATGAGGTTCTGCATTGTGATTACAAAAACTTTAAAAATTTCGTTTGGTTTCTGATGACGCTGGCGAATCTCGTCGTCCAAACGTTCCCAGTATCTTGTGGGCAAGAAAAATTTCAGTAAATCTGTTTGGAAGAGGTTCCAGTCCTGCCACTGCAGGTTGTTATTGCGGAACCACAGTATGGCTCGGTCGCGAAGCAGCTCGGGCATAGTCCTTGGAAGGAGGTCTTTGTTTAACGAGTAGGCATCAGCGAGCTCTTCCAGCCTCTCGTTAAATAAAAGAGGTTCCTTGCCACCGTCGTACCGCACTGACCACTTTCGTACCTGGTCGATAACCATGGGATATGATGTCCCTGGTGTTTCCGATGGAATTCGAGTGGCTATTGTTTCTCATGGGGCTGGGGACGCTGTCCTGCTTATAACCCCCTTTGGTTCATCGTGGCCCACTGAATCCGGAGGGTTCACGGATATTAGGGGCCGCGGTGATTGGCCATGAGTGTGCATTCGTTCTAATTCGGTGAGACGCGTTTCGTCCTCCGACGTGACGTCTCGCCCTGTGATGTAATTGGAAAAACGTTTCCTCAATTCATCCAGTGCGCCATTACTGTCTAGTCTGAACTAGTTTATAAATAGTTATAGTTATATAAATAGTTTTTCAGCTCTTCCTTCGACAGGTTGTACACCCAGCTCGTTTTGACCATTTTGTCTTCGTGCTGGTATTATTGGGTTGTTGACTTGGTTTTTGTTTTATTTAAAATTCCAGGCTCCCTGCTCGGGCGCCAATTGTAACGAGGTTTCTCAGCCGGGGTAGTCCTCAGTGTGACCAGGGTTCAATAAGGGGGGCCGTTACAATAAAATTTGTGGTTTTGGGTTTTTGGAAAGTTAAATTGATCTCTTTATTCAAAAAAATTACTTGTGTTTTTAATTACAACATACTATCATTAAATTTACTTAAGTAAAGGAAAATAATGTAAGCAAAGGTGCAAAGTGCCCTTTATTCCTAGAATTAGGGAGAGAACGGATTAATCGTAGTGGCAAGGTAGTACTCTTAAACCACTGTAGCTGAAAAGAAATGATTATGGATTAATATAAGTACAAAGTACTTGTACCCCTTGGCTCCTAGAATTAGGGAGAGAACGGGTTAATCGTAGTGGCAAGTTAGTACTCTTGAACCACTGTAGCTGAAAAGAAGGTCGGAAGTAATAGCAAGGTAGTACTCTTGAACTATTAGTCTAGAACTTGGGGTTTCATCGTGTAGCTCGGAAGTAATAGCAAGGTAGTTCTCTTGAACTATTAATCGGGGATTTGGGTTTTCAGCGTTTAGCTCGGAAGTAGTACTCTTGAACTATTAGTCTGGGACTTGGGTTTTCAGCGTTTAGCTCGGAAGTAATAGCAAGGTAGTACTCTTGAACTATTAATCGAGGATTTGGGTTTTCAGCGTTTAGCTCGGAAGTAATAGCAAGGTAGTACTCTTGAACTATTAGTCTAGGACTTGGTTCTTGCAGGGTTTAGTTCAGCAGTAATAGCAAGGTAGTACTCTTGAACTATTAGTTGTGAACTCGGGAAGGAACTCGGGAAGAATAGAATTTTGCTTGAGCTGCGTGCTCCAGACGCATGTATGCGCGTTTGACATATACATGTTCTTCATAGAATGTTTCCTCTGAATAACAACATGTATGGTATACATGTTTCTTCTGCATTACAACGTGTGTGTGTGTATGCACAAATCCATTATTGTCTCAGTTTCGAATACGCATGTTGTTGTCTACATGCGTTGGCGAGCCCACTTGGTACTTTCTTGTCTGAGCGGTGCTCAGGTCATTGACACCATCAGCCGTTGCATGGTATTTTGATTTTTGTTTGTTGTGCGTGAGAGTACGTCTGTACCTACTGTCTGAGCGTGACGGGGACAGACGTTCTCTCCGGCGAATTCGCTGCTGTGTGCCGTAGTGATCATCTACTGATGTCGTAAAAGAGATCATGCGTTGTGCATCTGCGTGGTGGTAGTTTTGTTCAATGCACTATGATCTGTTAATCGCCTATCCCTCGTAAGAGAAAGAGAAAAAGAGGGGAAAACGAAATATTGGCCATTTCGCCGACAATTGAGTTACTTTGTAGAGAGTGCGTTGGTAACTATGAATGATTGTTAAAAACTACATTTTGAGTTTTTATTTCTTTATATATTTCTATGACAAAAGGCTTGGAAATTATTTCCAGACATGTTGTGTGGGGAAAATTCTAGTATGAAGAATTTTGCTCCTCACACTCCCCCGTTGCTTCGGCGGACAAGTACTTACCCTTCCTAATAGTTAGTACTTGGACACGGACGCTCTGTTGGAAGGTGCACGAAACCTGGTTTTGATTGTCGTACGGCTCCTTGTCGTTTTGAGTCTTCTGGTGACGGCGTTAATTATTGTCGGCGGCAGGTGCTGTGAGGTTCCAGACGACTGTGGCGATTGTGACGTCTGTAGCGACTGTGATGGCTGTGGCTTCTGCGATGAATATGATATCTGTAGCGACGTTTGCGGCGACTTTAAACGCTTTTGATTAAGTTTTTGGCTCTGGCAACAGTGATAATTCCTAAGGGCTGCTTTGGTTTGAGGACTGGTTTTCTGGCTGTGGGGACTGGGACGGCTGTGGTGAATGTGACTGCTGTGGCGACTGTGACGGCTGTGGCTTCTGCGACTGCTGTGGCAACTGTGATGAATATGATATCTGTAGCGACGTTTGCGGCGACGTTGACAGCTTTTGATCTAGTTGATGTTTCTGGCGACAATTATGATTCCTACAAGCTGCTTTGGTTTTTGACGTCGGGTTTTCTGGCTGGTGGTGGTTTAGAGTGACGGAAGTACTTCTCAACCATGACGATTGTTGATCTTTTATAGGCGACTTCTGGCTATGCTGATTGCAAATTGCTGTGACAATCTTTGGCGAGAGTCCTGACTGCAGTATGTCCAAACGGATGTGGTAATCCTTGAACACTATAGTATCTCTCGTCAATTCTTGGACTGCGCTGTTTTGGACGAAGGTAACTTTCGTCAACTCTTGTCCTCTTAGGCTGCGACGACTTTTGATGCCCTGTAAGTGTAGATGTTGTGACGTTTGGCGCGTCTAATGGTTTTGGGCGGCTGCGACGTCTTTTGCTGGACGGCGTGACTTATACCAAGTCTGATTTCAGCGGCTGCTGGGTCTTTGGCAATTGTGGTTGTTTAACTTGTCGGAATGTGTTGCATGTCAGACGTTTAACCGGACCTGCTGATAAAGTTTGAAGTATTAAGTACTCACCTTCGAAACTAAAAGTTGCTCTGGTTCTTGTAAGGAAGTCCATCCCCAGTGTAAGATTATCAGCGGCGTTCGGCAACACTAGCAGGCGCATTGAACATAAGGATTCCCCAAACCGAATGTTGACGTTTAACTCCTGACGGACTGTTGTCTGACTTCCGTTAGCCATTTGTATTGGGATGTGCACGGGGGTGGTGTTGTCCAAATTTCGAAACCTTTCAGCAAAAGATTCGCTGACGAAACTGCGGGATGCGCCGGTGTCAACAGTGGCCTCAACGGGTTCGCGGTTGATGGTGATGCGAGCGAAAATTATGTGTTGCTCTTGGATCAGGGCTGATTTCTCGTTAGCCAGGGGCAAGTGACGATGCTCAGCGTGTGAATTACGTTGACGGCAGCAGTCAATTGTCCTGATTTTCTGTTGGCCACAGTCCCAGCAGAAAATCACTCGAGGGTTAGTGCATTCTTTTTGAAAGTGGCCTTCCTGTCGGCACAAGTCATTCGAGGATTGTATGGTCCTTCTTCAGGCTGACTCACCATACAATGCCTCTCCTGTGGACTTCTTCGAGGTGTCGACGTTGGGCTCTCCTGGTTTGCCTGGATACCTTCGTAGTCCTCTGCTAGGCCAATGAGCGCCTTTAGGTCCTGAAAATCGCTTCTTCGGATATACAGTTGGTATTCCCGCCGAGAGTTCCGAAAAATCCTCTCGATCTGTTGAGTTTCTAAATAATTCGCGTGCCTCATGAGGTTCTGCATTGTGATTACAAAAACTTTAAAAATTTCGTTTGGTTTCTGATGACGCTGGCGAATCTCGTCGTCCAAACGTTCCCAGTATCTTGTGGGCAAGAAAAATTTCAGGAAATCTGTTTGGAAGAGGTTCCAGTCCTGCCACTGCAGGTTGTTATTGCGGAACCACAGTATGGCTCGGTCGCGAAGCAGCTCGGGCATAGTCCTTGGAAGGAGGTCTTTGTTTAACGAGTAGGCATCAGCGAGCTCTTCCAGCCTCTCGTTAAATAAAAGAGGTTCCCTGCCACCGTCGTACCGCACTGACCACTTTCGTACCTGGTCGATAACCATGGGATATGATGTCCCTGGTGTTTCCGATGGAATTCGAGTGGCTATTGTTTCTCATGGGGCTGGGGACGCTGTCCTGCTTATAACCCCCTTTGGTTCATCGTGGTCCACTGAATCCGGAGGGTTCACGGATATTAGGGGCCGCGGTGATTGGCCATGAGTGTGCATTCGTTCTAATTCGGTGAGACGCGTTTCGTCCTCCGACGTGACGTCTCGCCCTGTGATGTAATTTGAAAAACGTTTCCTCAATTCATCCAGTGCGCCATTACTGTCTAGTCTGAACTCGCTTAAATAGTTTTTTAGCTCTTCCTTCGACAGGTTGTACACCCAGCTCGTTTTGACCATTTTGTCTTCGTGCTGGTATTATTGGGTTGTTGACTTGGTTTTTGTTTTATTTAAAATTCCAGGCTCCCTGCTCGGGCGCCAATTGTAACGAGGTTTCTCAGCCGGGGTAGTCCTCAGTGTGACCAGGGTTCAATAAGGGGGGCCGTTACAATAAAATTTGTGGTTTTGGGTTTTTGGAAAGTTAAATTGATCTCTTTATTCAAAAAAATTACTTGTGTTTTTAATTACAACATACTATCATTAAATTTACTTAAGTAAAGAAAAAAAAGGGAAGCAAAGGTGCAAAGTGCCCTTTATTCCTAGAATTAGGGAGAGAACGGGTTAATCGTAGTGGCAAGGTAGTACTCTTAAACCACTGTATCTGAAAAGAAAAGATTATGGATTAATGGTGGATATAAGTACAAAGTACTTGTACCCCTTGGCTCCTAGAATTAGGGAGAGAACGGGTTAATCGTAGTGGCAAGTTAGTACTCTTGAACCACTGTAGCTGAAAAGAAGGTCGGAAGTAATAGCAAGGTAGTACTCTTGAACTATTAGTCTAGAACTTGGGGTTTCAGCGTGTAGCTCGGAAGTAATAGCAAGGTAGTTCTCTTGAACTATTTATCGAGGATTTGGGTTTTCAGCGTTTAGCTCGGAAGTAGTACTCTTGAACTATTAGTCTGGGACTTGGGTTTTCAGCGTTTAGCTCGAAAGTAATAGCAAGGTAGTACTCTTGAACTATTAATCGAGGATTTGGGTTTTCAGCGTTTAGCTCGGAAGTAATAGCAAGGTAGTACTCTTGAACTATTAGTCTAGGACTTGGTTCTTGCAGGGTTTAGTTCAGCAGTAATAGCAAGGTAGTACTCTTGAACTATTAGTTATGAACTCGGGAAGGAACTCGGGAAGAATAGAATTTTGCTTGAGCTGCGTGCTCCTTTTATACTGTTTCCTGCGGTTGGTTTTCCGTTGGCTTTTCATCGTGTTCGTTGTTGTTGCGCCAAGATTTTCGTAAATCCAGACGCATGTATGCGCGTTTGACATATACATGTTCTTCATAGGATGTTTCCTCTGAATAACAACATGTATGGTATACATGTTTCTTCTGCATTACAACGTGTGTGTGTATATGCACAAATCCATTATTGTCTCAGTTTTGAATACGCATGTTGTTGTCTACATGCGTTGGCGAGCCCACTTGGTACTTTCTTGACTGAGCGGTGCTCAGGTCATTGACACCATCAGCCGTTGCATGGTATTTTGATTTTTGTTTGTTGTGCGTGAGAGTACGTCTGTACCTACTGTCTGAGCGTGACCGGGACAGACGTTCTCTCCGGCGAATTCGCTGCTGTGTGCCGTAGTGATCATCTACTGATGTCGTAAAAGAGATCTTGCGTTGTGCATCTGCGTGGTGGTAGTTTTGTTCAATGCACTATGATCTGTTAATCGCCTATCGCTCGTAAGAGAAAGAGAAAAAGAGGGGAAAACGAAATATTGGCCATTTCGCCGACAATTGAGTGACTTTTGAGTTACTTTGTAGAGAGTGCGTTGGTAACTATGAATGATTGTTAAAAACTACATTTTGAGTTTTTATTTCTTTATATATTTCTATGACAAAAGGCTTGGAAATTATTTCCAGACATGTTGTGTGGGGAAAGTTCTAGTGTGAAGAATTTTGCTCCTCACACTTGATATGAAATTAGTTTGTATTAAATACCTTGCGATTTACGCGATATCTACATTATATTAGAAAATTAATTGAAAAATTAATTGTAAACGAACTGAAATAGTATATTATACATAACGAGCGAGGAAAGCGGAGATGAACACTTTTCTGCGAGTATTTCTTCACAAGACCAAAACTGGTTTTTTTGCTAAACCGATTATGCGCAATGCAAAATTACCCTGGGAATGTATGTTCGCTGTAACTGCAGTAAATAACAAAAGTAGTTTATATGTTAACTCACTAGTGTATACATGGGCTACTTTCGAAGTTAAGTTATAGTGTATGAAACAGTCACTTTCGTCTATGGGCGTGTGAAAAAAATATTATTGTGGATGGAGCTGTCGGTGTATGAAATTACTTTTCTTTATTTACTTTTCCTATTTTTTAATAATTTGATCGTATTATCGGCCACAACGCCAAATAAGTTTAACTTCAACCTCGCGGAAAGGTTACACGCTCATCTTTTTTTTGTTGATGCGCAGTTAAGAATGTTTTTCACGATTAGCAAATAATTTTATAAAAAAATCTTTATTCTTCTTATCCTGATCAGGATGTTGAGGATGTTTCCCACGATAAGGAATTGTTTTTGCACACACATTTTTTGACAAATTTTGAGGCCTTTTCCTGTGGTAATGAAGTGATTGATATTACGGATAGTGATGAGCGAAATTGGTCTTGGTCTTGCAGTCTTGCCTGGGACTGAGTGTATGCAAGACTGCAAGACTCTTGCATTTAAAGTTGAGTAATGCTCTGTTGAAATTTATTTTTAAAACCTACATATGTTGTATGTTTATTTGTATACGAGTAGGTACGTATAAGTTAATAAAAGAAATGTTCTTTTATGTTTTTAAAAAATACTATGCATCGAAGCTAGTTTCGATGTGTCTTTATTAAATGCCAAAATCCAACTCATCTTTATTCTATAATATTAAACTACATTAGCATAATACCATGGGGAAAGAAACTGTTTGTATTTTAGCGATTACCAATGCGATGGTTACCCGCTCTTTTTTTGTAAACAAGAATTTTATAATAAAGAAGTTCACTCAATTCTGTTTAAAGATGTATTTATTTCACTTGTAGGGAATAACAATACAAAAATATAATAATAATATTTACTTTTACTAATAAGATTACTTTATGGTACGACCGGGCCGGTTGACGAATAAAATTCAACTCCCCTGGTTTTGTTAAAATAAATTTAATTTTGACCACCGTCCACACAGAACGGTGGAATGTGCTGACGGTCGTGGGAAAGCCTGCACGGTCACATGACATGAAACACGCAAGCAAGCAAAATCATAGCAAGCTAGGTAATGATCTCGGCTTACCTGCGAATTTCATGCCATGTGATCCAGAACTTTGTGCATGAGGTGCAATGTACAATTTAGATAAGAAATATGAGTATAATACTAACATCATATACATATAATGATGTGTACAAGGAATGTGTGCTTGATATACACATTATATGGAACAAAGTTGTATTACATAATGTTTATAATTCGTTAAAAAATTCTTCGATTATCTACGTATTACGAGCATTATGACAAATGATAATTACACTCAGAATAATACTCGCAATACGCAAGCAATCAGGGAATTTTGTCCAGAAACAAAGAGATTATTTGTCCTTGAATGTCGGGCAGTGCAACTGCGTCATGATGTTGTTTTCGTCTGCGCAGCTGCATGATAATTTCACCTGTTGTTGTTTTGATGTGATGAGGTGTACGATGGTCGGTGATGTTGTATTGCTTATCTGATTTGAATCTCTGTTAGCTTAACTTATATAACAATACCAAACTAAAAAACTCAGACTGAAGATCTTCAGCGAGTCTGTTGTGTAGTATAGTATTTATAGGGATATGTATGTACATACATAGATTGCTATTTCCTGACAATTTTATATATTTGGCTATAGGTTTTTTTATGCCAGACAAGTCATATAAACGACGTTTTGCAAAAAATGAAAAAAGACGTCAACAAAGGCGTGTGCGACATTTTATCAGTTACAAATAGAAATGTTGAAATTGACTCAATTCTTTTGAAAGAATGAGTCTAGACTTTCTTTGGCAAAATTTTTTCCAAGTAACCGCAAAACATAAATTTTGAAAGTTTTGTGTATACCTACTAAGTTATGAGAGTAAAGTAATGAACAGACTATGGGACAAGAGTTTGTGAACATCATCACAGCTAAATACATACTAGGAATATAAGCATTTATGTAGAAGTTAAGACTATGAGAAATCTATACATAAAATAGAGAATTTATGGGTATGTTTTTACCAAACTAACTCTGGAACGCCTTGACCAACTTTAAGCAAACTTGGTATAAAAATTACATACAACCTGGAATCAAATATAGTTGGTGGGTGGTTGGTAGGTTGATTTGCATTGGTGGGAGGTTACCGATATTAATTTTGAGTCTTACATACAACCTGGAATCAAATATAGTTGGTGGGTGGTTGGTAGGTTGATTTGCAGTGGTGGGGAGGTTACCAATATTATTGATTCTTAAATTTTCGGGGTCCCTGAGGCGAATAGTTAGATACGGTAAGACACCTATAGGGAGTGGTAGGTGTGGGGAGGGAGTGACCGATATTAGAGTCAGGGGGTATAAGTGTCAAATTATACAACCTTGCAGCACCGCCACGCCGGGCACTCAGCTAGTATTAAATATATGGCGTATTCGGTAGGCACCGAAACTTCCACTGCCACATAATAATGGTTTTTGTTTTCTTCGCAGAGAGAAAATACCCATAAACCGAGTTAAGATCTTTGAACGTGACATTTTGTGTCCCAAATCTTTTTAAAAACTTTTATTTAACTAGACCCCTTTGTCTGTATTTTCAACTACTTTGAGGTATTTTTTAAACATCTTCCACATGACCCAGAGAGATGAAATTTTGTGTCTAAGTCCAAAATAGCATTTTTTACATCCCGCGTTTAACGCTTGTGGCCCGGCTTGAAATAGCCCCTACCTCAAAAACAGATATTTTTGCGATTATTACCAAATAACTGTGTGGCGTGTTTCTATGTATACATAAAAGTTTGTACCTGACCCGAAAAACGAAGTTTTTTTACATTTACTTGTTTAAACTTTAAAAAAAGTGTTTTGCAATTTCATTTTAAATTTATTGTTTGTATTAAAAAAAACAATTTTGTTTAAATTTTCTACTAAATAGATGAACCCATTTATATCTCCACGCTATTACATTTCATTATTTGGTGAGGAAAATTATGTTGATAGGGGGGGACGCACTGTATATCCAGTAACAAATTATTATGTAATTTTGAGCGTGTATCTTTCTAGGGCTAACATCAAAACTAAGTCTGATGCTCAAAAATCGAATACTAAAGAAATGAAAATTGCTTAGCGTATGGTGCAAGCGGCGCGCGTGCAATATATTATTTTTACGTGTAAATTTTTAAATTTTTAATTATTTCTTTTTAAATCATAAAAATTTAAAAGAAAAGAATCAAATTACAAATCGTCATGAAAGGCCTGAATTGGAGGAAGTTACGTGGAACTGCCGATAATCATCAAGAGTTCAATTTGAGTCCAGATTTTTCGCTCATCCTTGGTGTAATGTTTGGCGTTGGAGATTATCGGCTCGATAGTTATGCGTGCCTTTTTCGTTTGTTAGGCCTGGTACTACGAACGAATCCGGTACAATTAACTGTCGAGTTGTGGGCATTCAAAATAGAAGTCAGCTAGTTCCTGAAAGACCGAATTTTTCAATAGAAGCTCCAAGAATTTTGAAGGCTCACGTATGTCATTTTTTTGTAATTTTTTCTTGGTCAAGGTTTTTTGTAGTTTTGATCCATTTCATTTAAGCATTTGGATTCGCGTCGTTTTAGTTTCGTGAACGTTTTTTTTCGTATTGCTTTTTTCAATGAATCAGGGAGATTTCCGAGAAAATAAAATTGAAACCGGCTACAAACGTGAGAAATGTGATATATTGTAAATCACATTTCTCCGATTTAATTCTTAATTTTAATAAAGGGCTTAGCCCACCTTATTGCCGTGGCGCAAGTCATTCAGGGAGTATTCCCTTGGCAATAAGTTGAAATATTAAAAAAAAAAAAAAAAACTAATAGAGATGATAGTGGTATAATATATGCACCAACTAACAAGTTTAGTTAAAATTAAGCAAGGTGTTCAACAGTTATGCTGTAATGGTTTATTTTTACAAGTGCTGCTGCTTCGGGGCCATGGGGTACACGCCTAGCATACGCGCTAGCCAGCTCGCCGTATTGGGGTGGGATCTTGGCCCATCAGCCGCGCCTACCATCCACAAATAAATTTATAATTGCGTGTACTAAGATACCATAAAAACCGGTCATGAGGCAGCGAATCCAAATTCAATAAAAACTCTTTATTTTTTTTTCATCACGTTATAAACCATTTTATTTCATTTAGATCTATATTAACTATACGGAATTGACAACGTTAATTGCATATAACTAAGGTCCTCTTAAGTGTTTTATAATTATAAAGTTCCATACGTAATCTAAGCCAATTAATCTTAAGCGTAATATAACTATATGCAGTAGTGGTGTGAACATAGGTATGTAATCTTAAGGGAGATATAAGTATATAGTATCTATATATAAAATAGCTCAATTGATCATAAGTAGGTATGTAAGATAATTTAATAGGCATAAGTGATTATAATTTGATTATAACATGATTATGAAATAGATATATAATTAATAATAGGTAGGTATATAAGATAGCTAAGTGAGCATAAATGATTATGATTAAGAAATAGATATATACTTATTTATAAGTAGGTATATAAGATATCAAGTAAGCATAAATGATTATGAGTAAGAAATAGATATATAATTAATTATAGGTAGGTATGTAAGATAATTTAATAGGCATAAATGATTACAATTTGATTATAACATGATTATGAAGTAAGTATATAATTAATTATAGGTAGTTATATAAGATAGCTAAGTAAGCATGACAGATTATGATTAAGAAATAGATATATAATTAATTATAGGTAGGTATATAAGATAGCTAAGTGAGCATAAATGATTATGATTAAGAAATAGATATATAATTAATTATAAGTAGATATATAAGATTGCTAAATAAGCATAAATGATTATGATTACGAAATAAATAAATAATTAATTATAAGTAGGCATATAAGATTGCTAAGTAAGCATAAATGATTATAATTTATTATAACATGATTATGAAGTACGTTTATAATTAATTATAGGTAGGTAGATAAGATAGCTAAGTAAGCCTGACAGATTATGATTAAGAAATAGATATATAATTAATTATAAGTAGGTATATAAGATCGCTAAGTGAGCATAAATGATTATGATTAAGAAATAGATATATAATTAATTATAGGTAGGCACATAATATAGCTGAGTAAGCATAAATGATTATGGTTAAGAAATGGTTATGTGCATCGTTGGACTGGCGTGAGATTATAATTCATATATTAAGTATATAAACAAGATATGGGTGAACATAGTATGGATTGTAATGATAAAAAAATGTGTATTGTAATAATAATATAAATTATAACTAGGAATTTCTTTTCTTTTTCCTTTTGAAAGTAGCATAATGACAAAATAGTTATCTAATTATAATTTGGGGAGTACCCAGCGTCGTGTAATGACCAAGTGTGGTTATGCAATTTTTAATTGAGGAGTTTCACGTGTGATAAAATGATAAAATGGCCGTGTAATTGAAAATCGGCAGTGCTATGACAAAAGGTAATAACTAAAATTAACAAAAAGTACATAACTAGGTGGTTCTAGTGTGATATGATGGCGACCATTCGAAGTACGTTCTGTACGGACGACCAGGTGACGAACGTATTGGCGTTATTGGCTGCAAATTAGACGGCTGAGTGCACCGACATTCCTGGTATCGATGGCTATCCCCTCTTTTCCCTATGAAATAATTATTACGATTTTTCTCAATAACTAATTGACACGGTCTTACCTCTCTGTTTGTTCTTTTTTTTTTTTTTTTTGTATTTGTTCCTTCTTCGTTCTTTCCTTATCCTCTTCTTAATTTCTTTCCTCTTGATCTTGTCCTTTCATAAATATTTTCTACTTCTTTGACCTTTTTTTTTTATTTTTTTTTCAATTGGCTTCTCCTCCTTTTAGCGCTCATCACACGTGTTGCTGCCTGACAATCTCAAACCGGAAAGAGCGTTTCTGTCGCTTGCCTCATTTGTCAGACTTCTATGTGAGGGTTGTTCACCCAATTACTTGGGTCCACACATGGGAGGGTTGTTCACTCAGGGTTTGGTGTCTACACATGCCACATTCCACATGGGAGGGTTGTTCACTCAGGGTTTGGTGTCTACACATGCCACATTCCACATGGGAGGGTTGTTCACTCCGGTTTTTTTTTTTTCTCCACACCATGCACCATTACAATGCTAGAACAAAAATTCATACATACATATATCCATTTAAAGATATTAATCAAAAAAGACGTGGGTCTACAATAGTTTTATCAGCAAGACCGCAAGACCGAGACTCAGGCTACAAGACCAAGACCAAAACCAAGACTAATGGCACGAATGCAAGACCAAGACCAAGACTCGACCTGCATAAGACCAAGTCTCGACCTGCCAGACCAAGACCGAGATGAAATGGTCTTGCGTTTGCTCATCACTAGTTAAGGATCTGTGTTCCAAGCTTTTATGTGACACATGTAAGATTTTATACCTACATAGGGATTTTTGAAGTTCTCTAGGTGGAATCGGAATACGTGGGGCTATTGGGCGACACCCTGTTACCGCTTTAGTTGCAAACCTGAGGTTACTCTCTCAATTTAATTGTATTTTCTTTCTTACATTTGAATTCTGAATGTTATGTTAGAGACTGATCGGTCCTTCGAAAAATTTGATGCCCACATATTGCGAGTAATAACAAAATATGCTTAACGTGGATGATAATTCTTAATATGCTAATTGAAAACAATATTCTAAAAATATAAAAGTTTGCTCCGACGAGACGATACATCTTAATACGCTCAGTGGAAATAATGTTCTTAATAATAACAAAATATTCTTAGCGTGGACTCCTAATTTAATATTACGCCGAATGACCATCGTCATTATATTAAATTATTTGTGCAGAGGGGCTCCCATATAATTTTTTGAACATTAACCTAATTTTATTCAAACTTTGCACACATGTGTTTCTCCGATTAGAGAATTTACATGAACATTTTTTTGGCTTGTTTTTTTGGATTTCATACAAAATATTCAAAGAATATGTAGTTACTTAACAGTTCAAGGCGTATGGCACACTGCACTGCTTTAAGAGCTAACGCTATCATTCGCGTCTAAAAGTAGTTTTTCTTTAAAATTTTAATATTTTTAATATTTTTTATGATAGAAAGGGCAGTTGATTGCTTATGGCAAAAGTGCTATAGATATTGAAAACATGGCACCAACATCCTACAACCAAATCATGGCTGATATTACGACTTCATTTACATTACTGATCGGCATTTTCTTTCCATCGGTGACAGGTAATAAAGTATTATGTCATAAATGTCGCGTTACTTAATAATTTTATTTAAAATAAACAGGAATTATGGCCGGATCGAACCGGTCTGGAGATCTGGCTGACGCGCAAAAGAGCATTCCGATTGGAACAATTTGTGCAATTCTTACTACAAGTACAGTGTATTTATCGTGTGTCTTACTGTTTGCAGGAACTGTTGATAATCTGCTACTTCGCGATAAGTGTGTTTATTAGTTTAAAAATACTGAAGCCGTTTATTTCCTTACTTTACGTTCTTTGTGTAGGTTTGGTCAGTCTATTGGAGGAAAACTCGTGGTGGCGAACATTGCATGGCCAAACCAATGGGTTATATTAATTGGATCTTTTCTGTCAACTCTTGGAGCAGGTCTGCAAAGCTTGACAGGAGCTCCCCGGCTTTTGCAAGCAATTTCGAGGGATTCTATTATTCCATTCTTGTCGCCCTTTGCTAAATCATCGAAGCGTGGAGAGCCAACGCGAGCTCTTCTACTTACCATTGTCATCTGCCAATGTGGAATATTATTAGGTTTTAATAAATTAGTATTTTTATTATATCCTAAATTTTGACAAACATTTTTCAGGTAATGTCGATTTGCTCGCCCCACTTCTTTCTATGTTCTTTCTCATGTGCTACGGGTTCGTTAATCTTGCTTGCGCTGTGCAAACACTCTTAAAAACACCGAACTGGAGACCGAGATTTAAATACTATCACTGGTCTTTATCGCTTATCGGGCTTACGCTATGCATTTCTGTTATGTTTATGACTTCTTGGTATTTCGCGTTGGTTGCTATGGGTATGGCAATTATTATATACAAATATATTGAATATCGGGGGTAAGTTAAATTTGATAAAATCAATAAAATATTGAATGCCTTTTTGGATTTATTTATAGAGCTGAGAAAGAATGGGGCGACGGAATTCGTGGAATGGCACTTACAGCAGCTAGATACTCATTGCTTCGCCTTGAAGAAGGTCCACCACATACCAAAAATTGGCGACCACAAATTCTGGTGCTTTCAAAGCTTAATGATAACTTTATGCCGAAATATAGAAAAATATTCTCGTTTGCAACACAACTTAAAGCCGGCAAAGGTTTAACAATTTGTGTTTCTGTTATTGCTGGAGATCATACGAAAATTGGGTCACGAGCTGCTGAGTCAAAATTAGCATTACGTAAATTAATGGACGATGAAAAGGTTAAAGGCTTTTGTGACGTTCTTGTTACACGTGAAATTAGCGAAGGATTAAGTTCTGTGTATGACATTTATATCAATAATACTATTAATTATTATTATTATTAATATTTCTATTTTACTCACGTCTCATTAATCTATTTTTTTCATTATTAATTTTATCAAGTATGTGAAACTTGTAAATCTATTTTTTAAAACTTATTTAACTTTACATTTCCGTTCAATGGCAATATACATTTTTAAAAATATTAGACACGTGTCGCGAGAAGCGTTTGTGACGAACACCACTTTTTGTTTGTTTGGGTAAACTCTTGCAATCCAATTTTCACTTACTTTTCCTAACCAATTCCTTTAAAATTGTGTATACAAACTTGCTTTCGATGCTAATACACGTTTTACTTTCTTTTACATTGAAAAATCAAGTATAGTAATAATGAAAATTTTCGAATTCGGGATTTTTGCAGATTTACCCATTACCGAGTCTCCTGAGTCAGAAAAAACGAAAAAAAAAAAAATCTGTCTGTTAGTCTGTGTCCACTCTACAGCCCAGACGGTTAACTTATGGGGATGGAAATTCATATTTAAGCTTTTAACATAAATTGTGAGGGGCCAGTTGATTTTGACGGAAATCTGACAACCGGAAGTGACAGTTTACTTGGACACTTTTTCGTGTTTTTGCAAATAGCTCAGAAAGTAGAGTACTTAGGAGAAATCTGTTAAGTGCAAAAGAAACAAAAAAAATTAATTAAAAATAAAATAAAGTTATTAAAATACATTTACTGAAGAATCAGTCATCGTCCGTAAAAGAAAGTCGTGTTGTGTCCACACCTCCATTTGTAACTTTACACGTATGTAACGGTAGAATCTTGCAATCCAATTTTCACCTTCTTTCATTTAAAATTGACTAAAAAAATTCTTCACCATTTTGCACTAAAAATGAAATTGGATGGCCTATTGGGCTTAGGCTATGTCCTGACACTTGTAGAGATTTATTCCTGTTGATTTAACAGCAATTTTTCTTTATTGCAATGTTAAACAGGAGAAAGGAAAATTCATTGTCTTTTTTATTTTGGGATGTCGATAATGTTGAATTCCGATCATTGGGCCACGATATTGGGATTTAATTATTTTGTAATCTAGTATCTTTGGTTGCTGCTATATTTTGTGCTGATAGCCACGAAATATGGAGAAACTTCACCCTTCACCTTGCTCTTGTGTGTCTTCAAAATTTAAGATTGTTCCATTATAGGGCAAATTGTCGTTCTACATTAGGATTTTTGATGATATATTTTTTAGAGTTTTTTTTGTAATGACTACATCTTGGATGTCAGTCATAACTCATTATTGCTTGGGTTAAAGACAAGTACAATGCCATTCCTGTGAGCAATTACATCAATTATAGCTCTAAAGTAAATGTGCTGTGTAATGAAAAGATCTCACCCATGGTAGCCTTTTTTTGTTCCTAGCCATTCTTCTTTTGAAAAATCTTGCTTAAACTGTATTTGTATTATTCATATTAATATGATGATATTGTATTACATTATTATTACTATTAACTGGTAATTATTTATAATATTTGGATTTATCACTTTGACTATAACATATATTTTATGTTTAAGTAGTTAGTAACTATAATTTACTTAATAATTTTTCATACATAGGATTCAAACAATCGGCTTAGGAGGTATGAAACCAAACACTGTTATTGTGGGTTGGCCTTACAGTTGGCGAAAAGAGGGCAAGAACAGTTGGAAAACATTTATACAAACTGTTCGCACGGTGGCTGCTTGTCATATGGCTTTATTAGTTCCAAAAGGCATTAATTTTTTTCCTGAGTCTAACCATAAAGTATATATTTCGAGCATTCCTTTTGTGTAACTCAAATTTGTAAATCATTTTCATAAAAATAATACAGATTGGTGGAAATATTGATATATGGTGGATTGTCCATGATGGGGGTTTACTCATGTTATTGCCATTTTTGTTAAAACAACACAGGACATGGAAAAATTGCAAACTGCGAATTTTTACTGTTGCCCAAATGGAAGATAATTCTATTCAAATGAAAAAAGACCTTAAAACCTTTCTTTACCACCTAAGAATTGAAGCAGACGTTGAAGTCGTTGAAATGGTAAATATTATGTTCAAGAAAATAGGTGTCACCAAATTTATTATTCCAGATGAATAGTGACATATCTGCATATACTTACGAACGAACACTTATGATGGAGCAGAGAAACCAAATGTTACGTGAATTACGACTCAACAAGAAAGAAAACTCAAAAGTTGTGAGTAACTAACTTAATTTAAGTTTATTTTTTGTACCAAAAGTTTATTTTTAGCTTAAAATCCCACAACAGAACAATATCGCTAATAATTTTAGCATAAAACATTAATATTGTACTTTGTACTCATCTATATAAGATGAAATAAACATATTTTTTCTTTCAATCAAAAAGGTGCAAACTTTGGTGGACTTTAACGAAGGCACCGGAGAGGAAAAATTACCTTTGGTAAAAATTAATATGCATCCAAAGATGAAAAAATCAAAAAGAGCACTTTAAAAATTTGTTTAGACCCCTATTGTTTGTTGTGTATTACATTTATTTATTTCAATTAAAGCGTTATGTTACTCTTCTACTTTTAAATGCACAAAATCTTTAAATTAATACTATCACAAGTTAGAGGCCAGTTTAATGATTTATATATTCTTTATCTTCATTCTCATAATCATATTTCATAAGCTGCGCCTTTAATTCTTGTTTGATTTAATTAATTTCTATATCCTTAACGTGTGAATTTTATTAATGGACGTAAATTGAAATATTTTTTAATTACTTTAAAATAAAATAGTTGCTTATATACCTATGTATAATATACATATTAGGGTACAGTTTATGCCAAAGAAGCAATAACTAAAGTTTTGAACAAATAAAATTTGCTTACTTTTGTGTTCTCAACTTGAAAGTATTACATGCGCAAATGCTTTTAATTCTACGTGCGTTTTTGCTTTTAATAAACTAGAAAACATTTATTTGTAATCTGTTTTGTAATCTGTCGTCTTCGTCCCTACTTTTTAGAAACATTAATGGGCGCATGTGATACACAGCATTTATTAAGTTGTAGTGGATTTCGTGTAACCTTTGTTCCCTTTATTCTCACTATTGTTTTTTACATTTTCTCTCTTTTTAAAACTTTTATTTAACTTGGCCACAAATTGTCTGTCTGATTCTTTAATGACGTTTTTAACAAACTTTCACATCTTCTAGAGAGCTAAGATTTTGCGAACAGCTCAGTCCCATGTTTTTAGGATCCCCCGTGTGACAGGGTTTCAACTTATTTAAGGTGGCGAACCGCACGTCCCAGAGAACTGAAATTTTAATTTAGCCTCATGGAACATTTATAAGCCCCCGTGTGGAATGCTTGTTGGATGTAAAAGTTGTTTTCTGTAACTCTTTGACGTACTTTGCAATCAAAATTCAAACGTTTTCGGGACCTGAAATTTTGAAATCCCATAAGAAGAAAGTTATTTCTAAAAAAAACAACTTAAAATTCACAAAAAACAAACGGAACTTGAGACTATAACAGTGACTCCGGATATATTGTAAGAAAAAACGTAAAAATACGTTAAAATTTCATAATTTACATTCATTTTCATAAAATGCTCTTTGTGGGGTAAAAGATACGAATGTATAATTGCATCCATTCACTTTCATATTTTTTAGTCTAGATTTGTCTGCTTAATCAAATAATCTGTTATTTTAAAAGATATTTTATTAAAACATTTAGGTATTATACAATTTTGATTTAAAACTAAACTTATAACTATTATTAATAAGTGTCGGCTCAAAAATAGGGTCCCGACGTATTTACATTGTCTTTTATTTTGTATTGCTTATTATTAAAAAATATTTTTGACTACTTAATCTACTACATGTTACATTTAAAGCAATTTAATTTTAAACAATAAATTTTAAAATAAAATAAAAATGAAAAAAAATATAAGAGGGGGTATAAACAGGGCGATCTTCAGCCTCTGTAATGTTGATTGCTGGCCTTCTCGTAGAAGGAGACGTCTTGATTATTAAGGATGTCGTCGAATCTAGCATCTGTGAATCCTCTGATGTGTATGTACCGGTGACTTGGCTCGATTTCTTCGCTTCTCAGTCCTTGCATCTCAGGACTTGGATGAGTTTCCAATTCGTCGACGAATTTCCTCGCCATTTGGAACAAGTGGTCGGTTATTGGCAGCAGACCAGCTGCTTCGTAAAGTCTTGCAGTCGACACAAAATTATAGCTGTTTGGTACCCTCCAGAGTCCTGTACAGATCCTAAGTACCTTCCTTTCAAATAGGGAGATCTTCTTCATCGTTGTTGATGAGACGGTAAACCATATGGGATAGCCATAGGTTATCACTGGCCCGATGAGCTGCTTGTAGATAAGCAGCCTGGTGTTGTTGGACAGTCCGTTTCGTCTTCTTAGTAGCGGGTGCACCAAATGAAGAGCGTAGTTCGCTTTTTTCATTGTTTTATCGATGTGAGAGTTAAACTTGAGCCTCTCAGTAAAGTTGATTCCCAGGTACTTAGACTCTGACTTGGTGTTTATTGGCGTGTTATCCGGAAGGGTGATTTTTAAGGCTCTGCACCGGCTTGCGATTTTTCTTATCCTTGTTTCGGTTGCTGGTACTCGGAAGCAGATGAGTTCCGTTTTGTTGGCGTTGATCTTCAGTCCCCACTTCAGGTAGTACTCCCAAAGATTTCGGAGGTGTTCCTCCACTCTTCGGGCAGCTAACTCAGGAGAGCGGGAAACGGCATACGTGATTGAGTCATCCGCGAAAAGCATGGTCCTTGTTCCGGCTGTATTGGTGGGTTGATCCGCCGTGAAGATGCTAAATAGGACTGGTCCAAGTCTGGAGCCTTGGGGAACTCCAGCTTTAATCCTTTTCCTTCTCGATGGGCTGCCATACACCTGTACAAAAAAGACCCTGTTAAAAAGAAGATTTTTAATTATTTTCACAATATAAATGGGGAAACCAAATCGAATAAGTTTGTACAGAAGCCCGAGTGACGTTACTGTGAAGCTTCATCAGAGGGTGCAGCGTAGAGTGCTTTTCTCGAAAGCCGAACTGAAAGGAAGGAATTAGATTTCTTTCCGAACAATACGCATTGATCTTTTTACGGATCAAAGACTCCAATACTTTACTGATACAACACAGTAAAGCTATGGGGCGGTAACCAGTTACACTGGAGCGGTCGGTTTTCTTCGGTACTGGTACTACTTTGGCTACCTTCTAGTTGTCTGGAAAGTATCCATTGTTAAGGCAATTGTTGAATATGATGGTTAACATCAAAATTGCCATACCCGGCTGCTTTTTAAGCAAAAAATTTGAAATTCCGTCAGTGCCCGATGATTTCAAATAATCTGTTTATATCTACAAGGTAGGAAGCAATTTTAATACATCTACGATGATAACTCCGGAGTGGGAAGAAATACAGGAAAATTACCCCAAGAAAAGTATTGACCATTTCCAAGGCTATAATGATGAGACCTACGACCGTTACCGCTTTCTATTTTAATGCCTGTCCATTTCTCGTCTACGCACAGCACCTCAGCCCCAGGACTTACTCTTCATTAAGGGCGATGGCCGTACGTACACAGCATTTATTAAGTTGTAGTGGATTTCGTGTAACCTTTGTTCCCTTTATTCTCACTATTGTTTTTTACATTTTCTCTCTTTTTAAAACTTTTATTTAACTTGGCCACAAATTGTCTGTCTGATTCTTTAATGACGTTTTTAACAAACTTTCACATCTTCTAGAGAGCTAAGATTTTGCGAACAGCTCAGTCCCATGTTTTTAGGATCCCCCGTGTGACAGGGTTTCAACTTATTTAAGGTGGCGAACCGCACGTCCCAGAGAACTGAAATTTTAATTTAGCCTCATGGAACATTTATAAGCCCCCGTGTGGAATGCTTGTTGGATGTAAAAGTTGTTTTCTGTAACTCTTTGACGTACTTTGCAATCAAAATTCAAACGTTTTCGGGACCTGAAATTTTGAAATCCCATAAGAAGAAAGTTATTTCTAAAAAAAACAACTTAAAATTCACAAAAAACAAACGGAACTTGAGACTATAACAGTGACTCCGGATATATTGTAAGAAAAAACGTAAAAATACGTTAAAATTTCATAATTTACATTCATTTTCATAAAATGCTCTTTGTGGGGTAAAAGATACGAATGTATAATTGCATCCATTCACTTTCAAAATTTTTAGTCTAGATTTGTCTGCTTAATCAAATAATCTGTTATTTTAAAAGATATTTTATTAAAACATTTAGGTATTATACAATTTTGATTTAAAACTAAACTTATAACTATTATTAATAAGTGTCGGCTCAAAAATAGGGTCCCGACGTATTTACATTGTCTTTTATTTTGTATTGCTTATTATTAAAAAATATTTTTGACTACTTAATCTACTACATGTTACATTTAAAGCAATTTAATTTTAAACAATAAATTTTAAAATAAAATAAAAATGAAAAAAAATATAAGAGGGGGTATAAACAGGGCGATCTTCAGCCTCTGTAATGTTGATTGCTGGCCTTCTCGTAGAAGGAGACGTCTTGATTATTAAGGATGTCGTCGAATCTAGCATCTGTGAATCCTCTGATGTGTATGTACCGGTGACTTGGCTCGATTTCTTCGCTTCTCAGTCCTTGCATCTCAGGACTTGGATGAGTTTCCAATTCGTCGACGAATTTCCTCGCCATTTGGAACAAGTGGTCGGTTATTGGCAGCAGACCAGCTGCTTCGTAAAGTCTTGCAGTCGACACAAAATTATAGATGTTTGGTACCCTCCAGAGTCCTGTACAGATCCTAAGTACCTTCCTTTCAAATAGGGAGATCTTCTTCATCGTTGTTGATGAGACGGTAAACCATATGGGATAGCCATAGGTTATCACTGGCCCGATGAGCTGCTTGTAGATAAGCAGCCTGGTGTTGTTGGACAGTCCGTTTCGTCTTCTTAGTAGCGGGTGCACCAAATGAAGAGCGTAGTTCGCTTTTTTCATTGTTTTATCGATGTGAGAGTTAAACTTGAGCCTCTCAGTAAAGTTGATTCCCAGGTACTTAGACTCTGACTTGGTGTTTATTGTCGTGTTATCCGGAAGGGTGATTTTTAAGGCTCTGCACCGGCTTGCGATTTTTCTTATCCTTGTTTCGGTTGCTGGTACTCGGAAGCAGATGAGTTCCGTTTTGTTGGCGTTGATCTTCAGTCCCCACTTCAGGTAGTACTCCCAAAGATTTCGGAGGTGTTCCTCCACTCTTCGGGCAGCTAACTCAGGAGAGCGGGAAACGGCATACGTGATTGAGTCATCCGCGAAAAGCATGGTCCTTGTTCCGGCTGTATTGGTGGGTTGATCCGCCGTGAAGATGCTAAATAGGACTGGTCCAAGTCTGGAGCCTTGGGGAACTCCAGCTTTAATCCTTTTCCTTCTCGATGGGCTGCCATACACCTGTACAAAAAAGACCCTGTTAAAAAGAAGATTTTTAATTATTTTCACAATATAAATGGGGAAACCAAATCGAATAAGTTTGTACAGAAGCCCGAGTGACGTTACTGTGAAGCTTCATCAGAGGGTGCAGCGCAGAGTGCTTTTCTCGAAAGCCGAACTGAAAGGAAGGAATTAGATTTCTTTCCGAACAATACGCATTGATCTTTTTACGGATCAAAGACTCCAATACTTTACTGATACAACACAGTAAAGCTATGGGGCGGTAACCAGTTACACTGGAGCGGTCGGTTTTCTTCGGTACTGGTACTACTTTGGCTACCTTCTAGTTGTCTGGAAAGTATCCATTGTTAAGGCAATTGTTGAATATGATGGTTAACATCAAAATTGCCATACCCGGCTGCTTTTTAAGCAAAAAATTTGAAATTCCGTCAGTGCCCGATGATTTCAAATAATCTGTTTATATCTACAAGGTAGGAAGCAATTTTAATACATCTACGATGATAACTCCGGAGTGGGAAGAAATACAGGAAAATTACCCCAAGAAAAGTATTGACCATTTCCAAGGCTATAATGATGAGACCTACGCCCGTTACCGCTTTCTATTTTAATGCCTGTCCATTTCTCGTCTACGCACAGCACCTCAGCCCCAGGACTTACTCTTCATTAAGGGCGATGGCCGTACTTGTTTCTGATATTTTCGTTGCGAGGGGCAAACATTGTGACAAGAATGATTTGCGGATGCAGTCCTTCGTTATGATGCCATCCGGTTTAGGAACTCGTGAAAGTGCTTTTCCCATGGCTCTAAGATGCCTTTGAGATCGGCGATCAGACTACCCTCTTTTTCTTTGCAGTATGTGCAGCCCGGTGTATATTGCGTCATACCGCGGACTCTTTGGTAGAACTTCCGCGCCTGTTGCGGTCCTCGCTTTCCGAACTGTTCTATTTCACGAAAGAGATTCTACTCCCAAGCTTCTTTCTTTCGCCGGTGAACTGTTTTTTCATATCTTCTGAGCTCTTTGTATTCATCTTCGCGTACTCGCCTTCTATGAGATTGTTGCATTGCTCGGTACGAAACATTCTTTCGTTCAGTCGCTAGCTTACATTCGTCATCGAACCAATGTTTTGATCTTTACAACTACTGCCTAAGATGGAGTCAGCAGTACTAATGACAGTATTCTTAAGGCGTGTCCATTTCTCTTCTACGGCCGACATATCAGCCCCAGGAGTATCTCCATCAGGAGATACACAGGTGGCTTTGTGGATATTTTTACGCGTAAGCCTTGTATTCACAACGACCAAATTATTGCTTGCTGCCATCTCTAAGACTCGTTATCCATTGCTATTAGTGTTCTTGTGTATTCCAATGTGTTCCCTGAACACTGGCTCCATACCTATTTTTGCATTCACATCCCCAGAAGGATTTTTACGTCATAGTGAACGCAGGTATGGAGTTCTCGTTCAAAGAATTCTTTTTTTTTCATCATCTGGGAAATCCTCTGTAGGTGCTTGAACGTGTATGAGGTTTATGTTTTTAAATCTGACCCACACGCGAAGTGTGCATAGCCGTTCATTTAAGCCGATAACGGTGGGTTTCATTCTTTTGCTGACTAGAAACCCCGAACACATGTTGTCTAGTATGATAGCTGTAATATATGTCATATTACAATTTTGTAAGAGACCGTTCCCCATACACCGCATCTCCTGGATATGTCAGCATAATATTTGGACAGGGTATCGGCTAGCTGCTGTGCAGCTCGAGCTCTATATAGTGAGCGTACGTTCCATAAGAAAACTCCTTAATCGTTTAGCCCTTTTCGTTACCGCGGTCGTCATCGTTCATTTATCGTACATCCGAGGTAGATTGAAGGGACTAACTAGCCTGATGGCTGACCACCACCGGTATTCCATAACTTATAAAAATCTTTTTGATTCAACTTAAAATTAACAAAATGCAAATTATTAGTGCTACTAGTGAGTACCCGTCAAGATGACGGAATTTATTTTTTTTTCAATTGAGTCCCAATATATTATTACTACTCTAAAAAAATTTTGAGGATTTACACACAACAACAACACTATGCTGCCGACATTAGCCTATGCAGGAACACAACAGCCACAGTAGACAAACGGAATCCCCTACAACAACAAACATAAAGGGAT
The DNA here is from genome assembly GCA_947095585.1 of Nephrocerus scutellatus. Classification (NCBI taxonomy): domain Eukaryota; kingdom Metazoa; phylum Arthropoda; class Insecta; order Diptera; family Pipunculidae; genus Nephrocerus; species Nephrocerus scutellatus. Next base: position 50,450,971 of record OX352762.1, read on the forward strand.
TTACGTTAACATTTTTGCAAACAACAATGCTGTTGAGTGCATAGCCACAGTGGGCAAACGAAACCGCTTCACGTCCTATAAAAGGGGACACAGATCAAGTACACAGTCTATTCTTCGGACAGACTCCTGATAGTGAACCGAGCGTAGAATCCTCCTTTCACTGATCAAAATACTTGGACGCAGAGAGACCCTTGGCAGCGAGCTGAGCATAGAATCCTCTTTTCATTGGTCAACATACGGGGACATAGCAACTCTTGGCAGCGAACTGAGCGTAGAATCCTCTTTTCACTGGTCAACATACTGGGACATAGCAACTCTTGGCAGTGTAGCGTAGAATCCTCTTTTCACTGGTCAACATACTGGAACATAGCAACTCTTGGCAGCGAACTGAGCGTAGAATCCTCTTTTCACTGGTCAACATACTTGGCAGCGAGCTAAGCGTAGAATCCTCTTTTCGCTGGTCAAAACACTTGGACATAACGGCTCGGCTGACAGTGAAGTCAGCGTAGAATCCTTGATCACTGGTCAGATTATTCCTACGCAGACGGATTACTTCGATCCCGCTGGACCAAGGCATCAAAACCACACTACATAGAATCTAAGACTTAAGTCAATCTTACTATTTCATAATCAGTTCGCTTTTTAATAAAGAAATAAATATTGAATTCAGAGTTCCATAAAAAAACAAATCTTTTCTTGTAACGACCCTTATATCAAACGAACCCTGGTCACACTGAGGATACCCCGGCTGGGAAAAACCTCGTTACAAAATAAAGTAAGTTTTTATCTATATATATAAAAATGAATCGTGGTTTGTTCGGATGCTTAAAACTTGAAAACGGCTGGACCAAATTGGATACTTCCTTCTGCGAGTTTGTTCGTAATTGTTACGCGAAGGTTTAAGAAAAAAGATAATTCGGAAAAACCAAAAAGAAAAAATCGAATTAAAATGGGAAAATCAAAAAGGAAAAAATAAAAGTAGAAAAATTCTCAAATTTGCGAAATTACAATCCAACATTCAGGGAAAAAACCAAAAAGAAAAACCGGAAAATGGAAACATAACGGAAAATAGATTAAGAAAGTTCGCAAAAACCCAAAGGAAAAAACGGGAAATCTGAATAAATCGTAATCGTAAAATCGACTAAATTTAGGAACGAATTGGCTCAAATTGACACCATATAATATTTAAATAAAAAGAAAGTCGTTGACAAAATTTGGACCCGATAGGTGGCGCTGGGGTGGAAAATGTAGTTTTCCCTGTATATAATCTTCATATAAAGAAATTGGTAATAATTGGTTAGTTATTGGGGTGTAAGTGGGCGTGGCGTCAGTGGGCGGGAGGTCAGTGGGCGGGTGGTCAATGGATGGGAGGTCAGTGGGCGGGGGTCAGTGGGATGGGGCAGCCGGGAAACGCGGCTGTAAGTGGGCGTGGCGTCAGTGGGCGGGTAGCAAAGCGCCCGAGAACAGCTTGTTTTGGATAAAATTAAGTTAAAAAAAACCACTCATAAAATTTTTTCAGGTAAATTCTCAAATAGGAGATACATATTCATGTGTTTAAAATTTGACGAAAATCGAGCTTATTTTTTAAAAAAACAACCAATAAAAATTAAAATTTTTCATTAAAATTCTCTATTCGCAGAATTTTCTAATCTCGATCCTGAGTCATTTTTTTTATTGGAGGAGAAAATCGAAAGAGACATTTGACATCAGATGTTAAAATTGAAAATGCTCAGATCATTTTATTCTGAGCACTTCGAGCATGCTCATACTCTGAGAAAATAAAAAACACGAGCATTTTTCTTGAGAACTCTTTGACTGCTCTGAACTAATTTATGAAAACGCCAAATGACAGAATCTTGTGAAAACTTGTTGTTCTATCTGTAAGTTGATATCGACAACAAAAAACGGCATCAATTAAAATACAATTCAATAAATAAGTAAGTAAGTTGAATTAAGCATAACACATTTATGTCTCCTTTCATTTGCGGGGTTTATTTGTGCGTGAGCTAAGATTTCTCTCTCTCTCCACCACCAAAACCAAGCAGCGCAGCCGACTGCGCAGCACACACCGCACACAGTCATTAAGCACGACGGTATCTGATGCCACTATAGATATTTAAAAAATGTATAAGGGCCTTGCGGCTGAACCCAGGGCCTGATCACTACCAAATTTTAGAAAAAGTATTGTTTATTGGGTATACACATGAGTGTAAAATTTGAAAAAAAATCAGGTAATTTTTTTTTAAATTTGTATGGGAGCCCCACGAACCCACTTCCAAATTTTAAAAGAAAGTATTGTCACCGGAAATACAAATGTGTACAAAATTGCAGGAAAATCGGGCTTTAGGAAGTGCGTTAAAAATTGATAATTAAAAAAAAAAATTGTATGGGAGCCCCCCGACCCCGCGACCCGAGGGGCATCAAATTAATAGAAAGTGTTGTCATGGGAGATATACATGTGTACAAAATTTCAATAAAATCGGGCTTTAGGAAGTGGGTTAAAAATTTATCACAAGATTTGGTGTGCCAGCCAGCCAGCCGGCCGCTACGGGCAAGTGAAGTTAATATAGAGAATTTAAAAATATACATGGGCACCACTCGGGCCTCAGGACCCGATCACTCCGAAAATTTTGCAAAACGTTTTGTCCATCGGAGATGCACATGTGTTTAAAATTTGACGAAACTCGGGCTAATTTTTAAAAAAATTACGAAGTTTTAATAGAAAGTATTGTATTGTGTGCAAAATTTCAGTAAAGTCAGGCATTGGGAAGTGGATTAAAAATTGATCAGAAAATCTGACCAACCAGCCAGCCAGCCACGGGCTCGCGAAGTTAATATAGAGATTTTAAAAAGGCATATTTATTTGTTTAGTTCAGGATTTCCTTAATTACACTGTTTTTTGTAAACATTCTCGAGTTATTCAGTAAATCTCCTGTAAAATCTGTATTTTTAATTAAGACTTTTAAATTTGTATGATATCTTCCTCGAGTTAAAGCGACATATAACTGTCCATGAGCAAAAACTGGATCAGGAAGATATACACCGACGTGATCAAAGGACTGGCCTTGATTCTTGTTTTGGTCATTGCAAAAGCCAACATTAATAAAAATTGGCGACGCTTTATTCTGAAAGGCAAACTTTCACTTGGCTCCAAATCAATTCTAGGAATACAAATTTCTTCCCCCTTAGTAATCCTGTGATAATTTCAGCTTTTATACAGTTTCGATGAAGACTCCTGACTATTAATCGAGTTCCATTCAACTAACCCTTTTTAAATTCTCTATATTAACTTCGCGTGCCCGTGGCTCGCTGGTTGTCTGTCTGGCGGACTGGCACACCAAATCTTGTGATAAATTTTTAAGCCACTTCCTAAAGCCCGATTTTATTGAAACTCACACATGTGTATCTCCCATGACAACAATTTCTATTAAAATTTAGGGCCCCTGGAGCCTCAGGGTCGGGGAGCTCCCATACAAATATTTTACGAAATGTACCCGATTTTCGCCAAATTTTATACACATTTGTATCTCCGATGGACAACACTTCTTGTAAAAATTTGGAAGTGATCAGCCCCTGGGTCAGGGGCCCCCATACAAATTTTATAAAAAAAGGTACCCGATTTTCTTCAAATTTTGTACACATGTGTATCTCCGATGGACAACTCTTTTTGTAAAAATTTGGAAGTGCTCGGTCCCCGGTGTCGGCACCCATACAAATCTTATAAACAAAGTATCCGATTTTCTTCAAATTGTATATGCATGTGTAACTCCAATGAACAACACTTTTTATAAAAATTGTATCTCTGATTGGCAAAACTTTTTGTAAAAATTTGGAAGTGATCGTGCTTCGGGGTCAGGGGGCACCCATACAAATTTTATACAAAAATGTATCCGATTTTCTTCAAATTTAATACGCATGTGTATGTCCGATGAACAACACTTTTTGTAAAAATTTTGGAGTTATCGGGCCCCGGTGTCGGAAGGACCCATACAAAATTTTAAAAAATTTACCCAATTTTCTTCAAATTTTATACACTTGTGGAAAAACTATTTGTAAAAATTTTTGAGTGATCGGAATACGGGGCTTCTAACCAATTTTTATAAAAAATTTACACGATTTTATTCAAACTTTGCACATTGTGTTTCCCCCGATTAAAGAGTTTTACACGAAAAATTTTAATTTTTATGGGTTATTTTATTTGGGTTAAGATTTCGAAGAAGCATGATAAATGCACCAACTTGTGCGTGTAAAAATTCATCAGGAAAATCAATCTTAAGAACGTCTAGGTGAGAACCGGTCAAAAATTACGGCATATCTTTTCTACCACCTAACCATTTCACTATTTTTCTTCGGAGCATCAAACGAACATATGGTGTGAATATGAACCTACAAACACTAGAGCACTCCTCTGATAGCGATTCCTAGAGATTTAAACCACATCGGGACCACAACAAACTCCTTTCTCCATCTGGAAGAACAACGACAGTGCAAATTTTTAGCAATTTTTAGATAAATGATAAATAATTATCATTATCATCATTTTTGGCTCTACAACCGGGGTCCGGTCCTGGCCTCCCGCAAAAAGTCTCTCCACCCGATTTTGAGCCGATGTCATCCAGTTTGGCATCCCTAAACTCTGGGCGTCTTGGTCTACGCCATCCTTCCAGCGTAGGCTTGGCCGGCCTCGCTGTCGTGTTCCATAAATCCTACCGCGAAGGACGTTCCGAGCAGGATCCTCTTCGCTCATGCGAGCTAGGTGTCCTTCCCGCCTACCAAGCTTAATTTTCTTCACGATGTCGACATCGCGATAACGCTCGTAGATCTCATCATTATAGAGTCTCCGGAATCGTCCTTCCTCACATACGGGGCCAACAATTCTCCGTAAGACTTTTCTCTCGAACGCGGCTAAGAGGTCAGAATGCTTTTTGCTAAGCACCCAAGTCTCGGATCCATATGTAAGTACTGGAATGACCATTGTCTTATATATCAGCAGCTGGATGGTTAAGTTCCTAGATTTGAAGAGTCTTGACAGACTATGGATAGTAGGCTTTGTTGGCTTTAAGCAACCGTGCGCGTTTGTTTTTTTTTTTTTTAAATTTCGCGCACGCTTCAAGGGCTTCGCACACTTATAATGCTCGGCTATATGCTTGGCACAGCGTGTGCGTTAAGGAAGAGGAGGAGAAAAGATATTAGAGCGCCACGAGTATTGCGGTTGAATTCAAGGAGAGGTGGCACCGCTGATAGAAGAAGCGATACAACAGTGACCTGCGGTGTTCAAGCGAATCTATTGATTTCGCAATGTTTTCGTCACCGAAAAGTTTTATCGCACAGTTTTGAATTTTATCTAGAGATAAAATTGTCAGATATGGCAATTGAACTCAAGTGTAGGGCGAATAAGAGCCTCGTTTATAGTAGCCAGATCGGAGGAAGTGAAATATTGCTTGCACCGGACTAGAAAACCTAAACATTTCGCAGCATTTTTGGCGACGGTAAATATGTGGTCATATGAACGAAATCGAATGTCGTTAACCCACATACCAAGAATTGCGAGATTTTCAGTTTCCTATATGCAGGTGGCATGGATAATGGCATAAGATTTAAGAATCACTTAGACGACAGGAGACAGCATTGGGTTTTGGAAGCGTCAAATTCTACGTGATTGTTTTCTCCCCATTGTATTATGCTGTCTAGGTCAGAATTTAACATGCTTAACATACGAAGATGTTTGAGTTTCACATGAGAAGTGGAGGGACGTTCCTCAAACTTATATGAGAAGCTGAGAGTGCTGTCGTCAGCGAAAGAGTGATTTGGATTAGAAGTCACATAAAAGAGATCATTAATAAAAATTAGGAATAGTGTCGGGGACAAAACAGAGCCCTGGGAAACGCCAACATTTAAGTAATGAACCTTAGACTTGAAACCATCCACAAATTGAATTGAGCGGTCCAAAAGATAGATCTTAGTCCAATGAAGCAGCTTATCGTCGACTCCATAAGCACACATTTTGGACAAAAGTGGTTGATGCCAAACTCTGTCAAATGCCTTAGAAGTACCGAGTGCAGCAGCTTTGCTTTCTCCAAATTGATGCAAAGACCGGTTCCACTCTTCGGTGAGATATAACATCAAATCACCAGCAGAACGTTGCCCACGAAATCCATACTGCCGGCCACTTAGGATTTCGTTGGTTCCAAGATATTTCTTGAGCTGAAAATTGGTCAGCAGTTCCACGACCTTGGAAAGAATGGATTTGGGTTGGTATGATAAAGGAGAGTACGGCTCGCCTTTTTGGGGTCTGGGCTGGACAGAGGCTGTTTTCCAACTACTCAGGAAGAGTCCAGAAGAATAGGATAGATGAAAAAGCTTATGCAATGGTAATGCCAGCTTAGAAGAACACCTATTCAGAACTAGTGTGGAAATACCATCTGGCCCACCGGGTTTGTGAGTGTTGAGATCGTTTAAAACTCTAGCAACTACACGAGTACGAAAGAATATCTGACCCATAGTGGAATGTCATTATAAATGAGCGTTGGAATCGACGACGAGGCTGTATTTTTGATTCTTTTCGCGAAAGACCAGAATTGTTTACTACCTTTTGGACATTGTAGTATGTATCTTTTTTTCCACATCATGTTTCGGCCTTGATAGCGTAGGCCGATTTTGTCTAGCTGTGGTGTTCCGGAAAAAATCATTAACATCATTAAGGAGCTGTACCGCGACTCAACATGCCGCGTCATTCATAACGGTCATCTTGGCTCACCTTTCAACATCTTCTCGGGAGTCAAGCAAGGCTGCACCCTCCCACCATTGCTTTTTACAATTGTTATCGACTGGGTGATGAAAATAGTAACCCGTACTACATCGGGTTTGCCATGGAATGTTTTTCACCGCCTAGAAGACCTAGACTATTGCGATGATATCTGTCTCCTATCACAATCGCTAGGTGACATGGAGCAAAAATTAAACTCACTAGGAACTCTACGCTAACAAAGTGGGTTTAAAAATTAACGTCTCAAAAACAAAACTACTTCGCGTTAACGCTAGTGGAACATGTGATCTCTCGATTGACGGACATCAGATAGAGGAAGTCGATAAGTTTTGTTATTTGGGCAGCTGGATGTCAAAAAATGGTGGTGCTGACTCGGATGTGTGCTCTCGTGTAAACAAGGTGCGACACTCCTATAGTATGCTAAATAATATCTGGAACTCCTCACAAATCTCCCGGAATCTAAAGCTAATGATCTTCAGATCTAACGTTCTCTCAGTACTCTTGTATGGCTGCGAAACGTGGAAAGTCACAGAGTCAATTGCGAGGCGCCTCCAAGTTTTCGTCAACAAGTGCTTAAGAAGGATACTGAGAATAAGATGGCCGGACATTATCACCAATCAAGACTTTCCGAGAGTAACACAGCAGAAAGCAATCGAGATCACCATCAGACGACGAAAATGGAGCTGGATTGGCCACACTTTGAGAAAGCCAGCGGACGATATTACGAAACTAGCGCTCGACTGGAATCCACAAGGAAGCCGTCGAGTTGGCTGTCCTAGTGAGTGGCGTCTCTAAACCTCAGGCGTTAAATCGAGTTCATTGGCGGGCGTTTGTAGAAGCCCTATGCTCCCCCGCGGAGTAAAGGAAAGAAAGAAGAAAGAAGTATGTATCTCCTATTAGAGAATTTACATGAAAAATTTTAATTCTTGTGAGTTGTTTTTATTTTATCATAAGCTCATTGCCAAGCGAGAACTCCTTTAATGACTTGCACTATGGCAATAAACTGGGCAATGCCCTTTATTGGAACTAAAAACAAAAAGAATATATTACATATAATACAAAACGTAAGTCAGCCTTCAAAAATTATTGGATCCTCTATTGAACAACTCGAACCTTCAGGAACGTCTATTTTGACCTGTAGATTAAACGTTTCGGGAAACACGGAGTCTAATAAATGATTCTACATCGATGTTACTCTCGGATAAAAGGCAAATTTGAAGTTTTGGGTTCAACACGAAATAGGTTTTAAGGCAAACCTATATTGATAAGAACTGAAACGAGTGTTTACGTTGCCAACAATAGGACCTGGAACTGAGAACTAGTTTCTGAAGAGCATCTACCGGAGTAAAATTTGTAGAAGAGAGTTAAAGCAAAACATACGACTGTTATGTTTCACTAAGTTCTTTAGCTGCGCTGTTGAGGATGGGGTAGACGGACACACACACTACACTTTGCACTTGTTGAACAGCCGATCAACGCGAACCGTTTGCTTGCACTTGTTTTGATTTTTTTTTGTGCGCACACACAACACGGCATCTTTTTGTTTGTTTCCGCGTGTGCTGTTGTGCAGCACAACCGTCCACAGCGGCGATTGGGAGACAACTGATACATGGTTTCATGCTGTTATCGGCTGCTTTAGTTGACGCGAGGTAGTTAAAGGATTGCACTACTTCAAATTCGCGTTCCACTATTTGAATTGAGGGACCAATGTTGGGTCTTCTACTCGCAGACGTGGCCACTATGTACTTTATTTTGCTCTCATTTATGTGCAGCCCCAGCTTTCGTGCCGTCTGCTCTATCTGGATGAAAGCTTCCTGTACAGCTCTTCGGTTTCTACCAACGATGTCAATATCGTCTGCGTAAGCCAGTATCTGAATGGACTTATAGAGGATTGTTCCTCTCGCCGTTAGGTCAGAGTCTCGGATCACTTTCTCCAACGCCAGGTTGAAGAGGACGCAGGGCAGTCCATCCCTTTGTCGGAGCCCGTTATAGATGTTGAATGGGCTTGATAGTGATCCGGATATTTTTACTTGGATTATAACATTGGTCATGGTCAACCTACATAGTCGTGTCAGTTTATTTGGGATGCCGAATTCTCTCATGGCTTTATAAAGTTCTACTCTGGCTATGCTATCATAGGCGGCTTTAAAGTCTATAAAAATATGGTGTAGTGAGTTTTGAAACTCTAGACATTTTTCCATCACCTACCTTAGGGTGTAAATCTTATCAGTTATTGATTTGCCTGGGATGAAGCCACTGGTATGGACCAATGATGACTTTAGCGTATGGGGCTATTCTGTCTTGGAGGATAGAGGAAAAAATCTTATACACGGTACTCAACAACGTTATACCACGATAATTGCTGCATTTTGTGATATCTCCCTTCCCATACTTGCACTATTATTTCATGAATTGCTTGGTGTAATGTGGGGCCTCCTATTTTTATCAGTTCCGCTGGGATTCCATCAGATCCCGGGGTGTTATTATTTTTCTCCAAAATATTAACAAAATTGTTGTCCATCGGAGGTACATCCGTATATAAAATTTTAAGAAAGTTGGGTTAATTTAAAAAAAAAAAAATTGTATAAGGCCCCGGGGCCCGGGGTCTCCAAAATTTTTACAAAAAGTGTTCTCTATCGAAGATACACGCGTATATAAAATTTGAAGAAAATCGGGTTAATTTTATTAAAAAGTTTTTGGTGCCCCACAACCCCGGGGCCCGGGGTCTTCAAAATGTTTACAAAAAGTGTTCGCCATGTAGATACACATGTGTATAAAATTTTTAAAAAATCTAGTTAATTTTTTTTTTTAAATTTGTATGGGGCTCCGGAAATAATAGAAAGTTTTGTCTCCGGAAATACACATATGTGCAAAATTTCAATAAAATCAGGCTTTGGAGAGTGGGTTAAAAATTGATCGCAAGATTCCACGACAAACAGACCGACCGACCGACCGACAGACAGACGTGCCACGGGCAAGCGAACTTAAAAATTGAAATTGTTCTTGTAATGTGAGATTAGATTTTGTGGTGAAATTCCCTATTTGGTGGTGAAAACACAGCAGCCGCAGCGCACGGCTGGTGCGACGTTCACACAACGACGTACGAAGTACCACTAAAATTATTTCTTTGAGTTCAGTTAAGCTGTAAAGCAGTTGACTGTGTTCTTCATATACTCGTAATATTGTACAAAACACAAATTGAGAAAGCACTCACACAACTGAGTGTACAACACATTTGAATTGCAGAACCATTCAGTTTTGTATAAAAATACTTCCTCATGATATCTCTTTACTCTCTGCTGCAGCACAACAACAAAACAACCACAATCGTAAAGCAAGCAGCGTTGCTTACAGCGCATCAACTCATCAGCGCACAGAGAACACACTCATTATAATATGATATGATTTGATGCCGTTAAATGGAAAAATGTGTATGGAAACCCCCCGTTCCCGCTGCCCGATCTCTCTGAAATAGTATGTTAATAGAAAGTATTGTCGCCCGAAAAATATACATGTGTGCAAAATTCAGCCCCCTTAAAACCATTACCCCATACAAACATCCGCAAACCTCTTCCTTTTTGGCGGCGTAATCTTCAACGAAATGTTCTTTGGTGTTTATATGATTTGAACGATTACTAAAATTCTCCTCCTCAATCATTTATCTTCGTATACTTTAGTGGGATGATTGAATGACGATTTTACACCCAGGTCAGTTAAAAGTCTGCGTAAACATAAAACTTCTTTGCATGTTTCGAAAAGCGAAATAAATTCCGTCTCCGTTTGATGATAAAGCAACGCATGTTTGACATATGCAAGTCCAGCTCCCAGTACCAACGCCTAATTTAATAGCATAACCAGTAATTGATTTTCGGCTTTTCATACCACCAGCCCAATCAGCGTCTGCATAAGCGTAGAATTGATGTTCATCTTACATACCACCCAGTAATAATTCTAAATTGGCAGTAGCTTTCAAGTATATTACGATTCTTTTTACTTCGACCCAGTCTTCTTGCATATGATTCGAGAACTTTTGTGCCAAAATTTAAACAGCAGCAGATATATCAGGTCGGGTATTAATTGAAATGTAAAGTAGATATCCAATCGTCTTTTAGTATTGTTAATTATTGTTCATAGGTTCGGATTCATTTTTACCATAACCAATGCTAACTGGTATATCACTTAACTTTGCATTTTCAAGTCGAAGCTTTTTAGCGATTTGAATAATACTTGAATATTGATTTAAATTGAAATTACCTTTTGTTTTAATTCCCAGAAAATTTTTATCTTCACCAAGGTTTTGAATTTTGTTTTAGTATATTGGATTAATTCATCGGAATCACTGGCAATCTACTATTTACCTATGTCAGCTACGTAAACCAAAGCCATTGTTGGGGGAAATTGAAACTTTGATCCAATGTAGGTTTCATCAAGTTGTTATGCAAAGGTTTATGCCGTACTCTTGCGGATTGCGCACCTCCGGTGGAACAAAGACAAGTGCAAAATGCAAAAATTCGATTTTTTTAGTTAAGAAAGCCAAAAGTTTCAAAATGATAATTCTTTCTAATAAAACTAAGACATAATTGAAAAAGAGTTGTCAACTGAGATTTACGTCTTTATCCGTTAGTTTTTAAACTAATTTTTCGGACGAACAATGCGTTTTCTGAACATTTTTGAACTTACGCTTACATGATCATCTTTTTATTGTCAGTAACAAAACCAGGCGATTGCTTCATATATATTTCGAAACTTCCTTGTAAGAAGACGGTTCATGATTTTCACAAGCTAGTAAATTCATTTCATTATCAATCAATAGCCGAGCTAGAATCTCTTGGTTTGATCTGGATGAGCGTCTTATAATGATTGTTTCGTTGGAATCGTTGTCACTATCAACATCATGTTCTTCATCACTTGTTTAAAGTCCATTTGTCAAAATAGTCAAATCATTTTCATCAATTTTTAAATCAGCCGAATGTCTCCTCCTGAATGTTACTTACGTTTGGACTTGTGATTATATATGGATTTAAATCAATTTCAATGATTAAGCAATCATTTGATTTTTCAATCATTTTTGTATGAACATGTTTCGTTTTCTTTTCAAAGAACTTCACATCGCGTGTAACTACCAGTTAGTTTTTCGATTCAATAGCTGTATTTTATTGCCGAGGAATAAGGAATAACAACAACAATTGCACTGTCGAATTCCTTCTTTGGAATTTGAAAACCTGCTGTTTGGCTAGTTTTGGCTGGTTTTGACATTCGAATTCCTTATTCGGATTCCAAATAAAATACAGCTCATATAACATCTGCATGCCTTTGTAGTAATTAGTAATTGACCACCAACCAGTGCGGACGCGTTTTTCCTGCCGCTTCGTAAAATCAACTACTTTCCTCTCCCCGTAAACGTAGCAAAATAATTCGCGCCTACCGTGTTGAATAATTGCTCTATTAACAATAATCCGCTGTTCGTCGACCTCCCTAAGTGTTTACGCTTAACCTAACAGAATTTTTTGTGTCTGAACATTCGTATTTTCGACTGTGTAACAACTGTCCTACTTATTTCGGATTAGTGTTCAAAAGCTAAACGTATATAAAAAAAAATAAAAAAAAAAACGTTTTTGTTTCCTCTGTGTAACTGACCTATTTTTTTTTAAAGTAGTACGCGTATAGAGCTCGCCTTTGCTCTTTCCTCCTAGAGTGTCAATTACGTTGATCTTTAATTAACATAATCATAATCATTTAAAAAACTCAACTATGGTATGCGGTAACGAGGCATGTACCATCAATGACGATCACGAAGAGTGGGTGCTTTGTAGGGGAATCTGCGGCAAGTCGTTCCATGCACAATGTGTAGGTCTGAGAAAAAGATCTATACTATATCTAAAAGACCTTAGTGAAAATTTCTGGTTCTACTGCGACGAATGCAGAGAAGTTTCTCTCGCAGACTCGCAACTGGCCAAATACGACTATCTTCTTAAAAATTTCGATGACCTTAATTCCACCGTTCACTCCAATAGTGATTTATACATTTAAAAATTCAACTCAATTGAGAAGCAGCTCAAAATGATAAACCGTGCTTCTAAAGAGTCCATGGAATCCATCACCAACCTCATCATCTCTAGAAAAAATGACACAGCCCACACAGCCTCACAAGACGTCATCAACAAGTTGGAATTGGTAATTGAAGCTACCAACAAACTAAACACACAATGTGATTACCTCCAGATGAGTATCTCGTCCCAATCTACCAAATCATCACGGATCGATGCCTTATGTCTTCGATTGTCTCATCTATCCGAAACCATAAACGAACTAGTCGTCAAATCTAACGACTACAGGTTTAAGGGGTACATGTTCAAAAAGTTGAATGTTTAATGTTACACTGCTATGAGACACTGTTATGTCCCATGTATTGAGTTTTATCAGACACTGTTATATCACAATTTTATGCCTCTTTTTCTATAGTTATATATATTATATGTATATCTTCTTAATATATAAAAAAAGAGCAGGGTAGGCTGTGTCGTCTACACGGCCGCGAGGGTTTTGAGCGTGACAACGGTTACAAACATTTACTGATAGTGCACTGCTAATTTTTTATTTTTTTTATTTAATTTTATTTCATTTTTATGTATGTAAATTTAACTTAAATTAAAGTGTATATCTAGTTTTCCAGTTTATGTTGTTATACAATAATTTCCGAGTTTAAACCTTTTAATTCAATTGAATTAGTAATGTAATGTGAGTTGAGCAGAGAACCAACCAACAGAGACTCTACTACACTACTACTTCTCTAGAGAGGGTTTTGGTTTACGGGCTCACATCGTCTATTGTGACGTTTAGACGGCATACGAATATATTTCAGAGGGTGCAGCTTTATTGGCCAAAAACACGGTAATTTCAATATAAATTTTGCTAAGCCATAATCACATGTATTTTATATGACTGAATGCCATACACATGCGGAAATACAGAGTCGAGCAACTCATTTCACAAAATTTTCGAGCGGCTAAAAGAGGAATGTTTGAATTGATCGGTACGTCCGAAGATAGGTCTAAAGCTGTTTTCGTTAGTATTATAAAATATAAAAAAATGAGTTATAATGGTTAAAATCTTCCATGTAAATTCTTTAACCTGAGGCCATATCACTTCCATATTTTTATAGAAAGTGCTGTCGTCATATTATCATTATATGTATACAAAAGTGTATATGTGGAAAAGTATCGTATTGTATTGAAAGTATATTTCAGAGTCATTATTCTACATATAAACAATGGGAAATGAACAACCATTCCTCTTTTTTTATACACACTAGTATGGTGTTTTTTTTCTCTATCACAACAGCACTGTATAATTTTATGCAATGTTAAGAAAGCGAGCAGGGCAGATTACCGATTTTCTGTATCACGACAACACTGTATCGATTTATGCAATGTTAATAGAATGAACAGAGCAGAACACCGATATTAGACGAAGAGTGTTAAAAAAAAGCCGAAAGGGAACAAGCAGAGAAGCAACACAGAACCAAAAGAAACTATACAGTCCCTCATAACCTTCTCTACAGAAAAGCCAACTGTTTTGTTATTGACAAAACATGCTTAAAAGCGAACAAGATAGCTAAATCCATGTACAAATTTTCTGTGTCTCACTAAAATAAACTTACGTTTCTCGCTCTTTTTCTTTTCACTACCGCCAGTTATTTTTTTAGAGCATTAGAATGCGTACAGTTGGGCTTTCTGTACAGAAGGTTTTGCTATCACTACTACTGCACATGTTTTTTTCGTTCTACTCATGCTTGTAGCGGACACTTGGACATATCGATAATCGTTTACCTTGGGAAACCCCTGGCAACCCTAGTTTGTTTGCCTATAAATTTCTTTTTGCATATGCTTAATAATATTGTATTGCAGTATTATTGGGTATATTCGTTTTCGATTTGGGTTGGTGGCGTCATTCCCCATCCCATTTTTGCGCATTATCATCTATCTCGTCAAATCAGTCGATATCAGATGCATAATTGTCGGTATACTTAATAATATTGTATTGCAGTATTATTGCGTATATATTCGTTTTCGCTTTGGGTTGGTGGCGTCACTCCCCATCCCATTTTTGCGCACTGGCAACCGTCTCGCCAAATCAGGCGATGTCGATTTTTCCATTGTCTCCAATGCATACAGCCTAAAAACCTGTTGCATATGAGAATCGAATCGACCCGATGAGCGCACCCTACGTGTACGATACGCATGGCCAGTCGTTGTCGCCACAAAGAGAAAATTTGTATGTATGCATTTTTTTTGGGCAAGAGCCTGAAGAATGAGAGTGCAGCGAAGAGTTGCTACGAGGATCCCAACGAAAACGGACGTCCGCGAAAATTATTGTTTGCTTTTGCTTGATTTTTTTTTGTGGTATCTTGCCGAACGGATAATTGTTTGAAAATTGTTTAAAAATTATTTAAAAATTATTTGCTTTTCTCTGAGTTTCGTATCTCGCTAAACAGATAATTGTTTTAAAATAGCTGAATTTAGTGGCCAAAGTGCATTTCGTCGAAACGTTCGAAAAGAACCGATAATTGTTTGAAAATTGTGTAATTTGATGGCAAAATTGCATTTAATCGAAGCGTTCTTAATAGAAAATTGTTCAAAATTGTTTGATTTAGTGGCCATATTGCATTTCGTCGAAGCGTTCTTAAAGAACAGAAAATTGTTCAAAAATTGTTTAATTTGATGGCAAATTTGCAACTCGTCGAAGCGTTCGAAACGAACCGATAATTATTTGAAATTGCTTAATTTAGTGACCAAAGTGCATTTCGTCGAAGCGTTAGTAAAGAACAGATAACTGTTTGAAAATTGTTTGATTTAGTGGCACAATTGCATTTCATCGAAGCGTTCGAAAAGAACAGATAACTGTTTGAAAATTGTTTAATTTGGTGGCAAAATTTGCACTCTTTCGAAGCGTTCGTAAAGAACAGTTAACTGTTTGAAAATTGTTTGATTTAATGGCACAATTGCATTTCATCGAAGCGTTCGAAATGAACAGATAACTGTTTGAAAATTGTTTGATTTGATGGCACAATTGCATTTCATCAAAGCATTCGAAAAGAACAGATAGCTGTTTGAAAATTATTTGATTTGGTGGCAAATTTGCATTCCATCGAAACGCTGGAGAATCCGCCCACTGAGTGCAGTGCGGCCCCTCCAGTATATCCATCTTATATCGACGTAGTCAGCAGCTCAACGAACCGAAATGGGACCACGCCCCTTTTTGTCGCCGGTGATAAGTTTTCGTTTGGTTAACTGAGTTTAGGAGGCGTCCTCAAGTTCACTTGACAGAAAGAGCTGTTTAAGAGCTCTAATTGCTTAAAATTATTTTTTCTCAGTGTATGTGGTGGCCGGAAAGAGAACCCATTCCGTTTCGGTACATCTTAAATTTCGCTAATCCCCCTCTTGATTTACAGCGACACAACCTCTCCGCATAATCGAAAACAGCGCTGCCGGTGGAGATGCTGAGGGACGAGTCATGGTACATATACACAGCTTTATGTATACAAGTAAGTAAATTAATACAATTAGTTATATTGCCTGTGGTCGCAACTTACATTTTATATACTCGGATACCTTCACTAAAGGAAAACAAAGGGGTGTAACTCAATCGAAAATAAATTTTATTCTTCGCACCCAGTGCATCTTACTTTCCACCCACACTGAAAGAAAAGGATGTATATATATATATATATATTTATTTGTGATTTAAAAGGATTTCCTTATCCATCGCTCTGTTAGATTCGGTTATCTAGACCTGAAAATTAAAGAAATTGTGTAGTTGATCAAAGCTCAGGATTTA
Source organism: Nephrocerus scutellatus (assembly GCA_947095585.1). Taxonomy (NCBI): domain Eukaryota; kingdom Metazoa; phylum Arthropoda; class Insecta; order Diptera; family Pipunculidae; genus Nephrocerus; species Nephrocerus scutellatus. Next base: position 50,467,574 of record OX352762.1, read on the forward strand.
AGTAAAGTTTTATATTCTTGATTGACTAACGTAATTAATGTTAGCGTAATGTAGATCTGGAAAAAAAAGGGAAACCGCTTATATATTTGATCATTTAATTTAAGGTTTTTTTTTGATTGACTTACTTAACTAATATTAGTGTGTACTATTGATCTGAAAATTAAAAGATTATATGTTTGATCAAAACCTGATATTTAGTTTAAGCTTTATTCTATTGATGGACTTACCTAATTAATACTATCGTACTATTGATCAGAAAAATAAAGAGAGTACATAAGTGATCAAAACTTAAGAATTAATTCAAACTGATTTTTCCTTTTTATCAACTCACCTCTGTGATGCCCGGTAGCTTCCTCTGAAAGATAAATGGATTATTCAATGTCTCAATACTTCCTTTAATTAAAACTGATTTTAAATAGACTCACTCAAATTAACCTGAGTTTAGTTTACTCTGGACATTTAATCGAAAAATGATTAAACTTCGACTTGATAATGGTTTTACTCTTGTTTCTTTCGTTGTTGTTGATTAATTAGAGCTTACGTGCCTAAATTGAGAGTAAAATGGATGCTCCGGCACCAATTAACATTAAAAGAACAACTTTCTAAATGATTTCTTTTGCCAGGTAAATCGCTAAGCGAAGTTTTTTTTTCTAGGTACGAGTCGTGAGGGTTCCTAGGCTCCCCTTATGGGAAGCAGCCCTTTTAGTTTCCTTTCCCTTCCTTTTATGTTGTACCTTTCCTAATACACGCAAATTTTTTTTTTGTGTAATGGCGGTCGAGCGGGCTAGAAGCAAGCCCCCCCCCCCTTCCAGGCTAGCTAGCAAGAGCGACGCTAGGCGTGCACCCCGCTGACGGCTCCGCTCCTCAATCCAGGTAGCAACCAACACCTGCTGCCTATAAACCGCACCGTTGCAACGCAACACAACACAACCACACCGAAGACACCTTATATAAAATGGCGCCCAACGTGGGGCCCGAAAGAAGTTCAACATCTTTCTGATTTCCTATACGGGTTCCACACTCTTGCTTGTTGCCCTCTTTCCTCATTTTACCCCCCCTGTTAATTCGGTTTGAGATTCAGTCGTCGACTTGCGATATCCTCGTCACTTCATTAAGTCGTTCGTATTCTTTGGAACTTCGATGACTTATCTCTGTTTGATAACATCGACCAAAGGCAACCGTTCACTTAATGTGTTGTGCACGTATGACGCAGTGGATAACGAAAATCAGCCGTATAACTTGTAAATAGATGGTACTTGGAAGGACCACGCGTACGACTCCGATAGTTTACCTTTTGTAGGAATTCACTCAAAATTTATTTTCTTTTGGAATTCTGAGACCATTTGGTTCTAAAATAATCGAAAGCGATGCACGGGCCCAACCAATACCTGATCGATAATTTTTCTTTTGCCTTAAATAAAGTTGTTACTTTTCAATCGTTTTACCCTTAATAAAAATTTTGTTTTGGGTATGCTAATTGTCAGCCTTCGTCACATTCTCGCGTCGATATGGCGTTCGTCTCTTTTGGAATTTGAGGATATACCATTAATTGGTAATATCAACCCAAGATCAACGGTCGTTTCATTCGTCGTGATTGTTGAGTGGTGGCTGATAGTAGCAGCTCCGGAAACGAAGTTTTGTATCTGGACAGGCTTGGGTCGAATTCCTGTTGCTTACAATAGAATGTCTTTTCGGAATTCGTGTAATTTCTTTCGGGAGATTTAACGATCTTTGGTTTTACATATTTATTTGGAGCACGTTTTTATCGACTTAAAGTCTTCGTACAGAACTACTACTTAGCCTGTTTAAAACTAAAGATATTATTCCCGATATCATTCAATTTTTTTTTGCCTCAAACGAACCCTCCGACTCTGACCTAGGGAGAAACTTCATCTATTCTTGTTAAACCGTATCCTATATATATTCGCTATATTACCGTATCGATTTTTTTTCTCGTATCTTATCTTATAAAAACTTATCTCGTATTTTTTTTTATCGTATTGAGATAACCTCTCATTTATTGGCTTACTGAATAGAGTTTATAGCTTATTGTTTGTGGTAGCAAATTTTCTCGAATATTCATCTTTATTTTCGACGTTTGTCGTGACTTTTGGCGGACCTCGCGTCGTATCTTGTTGTCAATAGCGTCTTCGTGATTTCTATCATCGCCCACTTACCGTATATATCGATTAACTTGTGACAAAATGGCCGTACACCATAGTATGGAAAATTTGGTAGACTTGAACCTGAATAAGGATAAAGAATCCTGCTTAGTTTGTCGGGATATCTTGGATGATCGACAGATCCTAGTCGTGACCAAGTGTCAGCATACTTTTCACGAAAGTTGTATACTTGACTGGTTAAAAGCTTCCAATTCATGTCCAAACTGTTGTCAAATATGCGAGTTGTCTCAACTAAATATAAATATATAGTATCTTGGACCAGCGCGTTAGATTTACCAGCCCTACAGGTGCACACGATTCTGCTTCGGCAAACAGGCCTCCGCCTCCTTCTAGCTTTCCTACTCAAGATAATTCGCCTATGTCAAGGAAAGAACTCCTAGGGTTGGTTCAAGCCGCGATTAGCGAAGAGCAGAGACCATTTCGGGATGAGTTGGCTTCGTTTATCAATGAAACGATCTCAACTTCTGTACAGCGACCGTTTGACGGCTTAGCGCTACTCAATGGTTCAGTACCACCAGCAAACACTCCGATGACCGCCGTAACCCCCGATTGGCCTCAAGATATGCCTCCACGCTTGTTAAACCCGAGCGAGCGACTGGCTGGAGAACAGTCTCGTGCTAGCTACAGTAAATCAGTGCATCTACCCAGACCATCTAATCATTTTCCAGAAAATTTAAGTCGAAATAGTCTCCATTCCCAACTCGTGAATAACCCTAACAAAGTAACCAGCATAATTATGAGTTGGAATATTCATTTCGATGGTTCAACGAAAAGAATGCTTGTCGAAGAGTTTATATATCAAACAGTCGAAGCTTTTGGTCGTTTGCTGCATTGGTTAAAAGAAACTTTGTAGACAATAATTCGTATATTCCTTCTTTATTTCTTAATGGTATTCATTATAAAACTGATATTGAGAAAGCTAATCTCTTAGCTTCTCATTTCGCTGGTGCTTCTACCCTTCCTTTAACTAACCAAAGGCCTCCAATTCTCCAAAATCTAGGTCCAGCTATGTCTAAAATCTATTTCCGGAAACGGGTTGTTTCAAAGATTCTGAAAGAACTTGACCCCAATAAAGCGACTGGCCCCGACGGTATTCCGCCAATAGTATTGAAAATGTGTCATCATACTTTGGCAAAACCGTTTAGCAAATTGTTTCATCTCTCAATGAAGACAGGTGTTTTTCCATCTAATTGGAAAATAGCAAATATTCAACCCGTTCCGAAAATAGGTGATAAATCGACACCTACGAACTACCGCCCTATTGCTTTATTGTAAGTTCTATCGAAAGTAATGGAATCTATAGTTAATTTCAGACTAATGAAATATCTGGATTCGAATGTTCTTTTATCCGATGTGCAGTATGGATTTCGTAAAATTCGCTCTTCAGGTGAACTCATGACGTGCATGACTCTTTGTTTGGAGCGAAGCATTGAAAACCTAGGTGAATCAAGCATTATTTCCTTATATATTTCTAAAGCTTTTGGTAGAGTATGGCACGATTGTCTTATTAATAAGATTCGTGCGCTGAGCCTACACTCCTCTCTAATCCTCTCTAATTGCATGGATTGAGAATTATTTACGGAACCGTAAAATAAAAGTTGTATTAAATGGTATATCTTCAGCTTCACATGGGATCAATGCTGGCGTACCTCAAGGGTCATCCTTGTCGCCCACGCTCTTCTTGATATATATCAACGACCTGTTGTCTTCTACAACCCGTGATATCCATTCTTTTGCTGATGATACAACATTATCGGCTTCCATTGAGTTTGTCAGTCAAAAAAAATGCAATTCTCGCTTGATTGGTTCGCGTGAATTAATGAATTTGACTATTCTGTCGAATATTCAAGTCGTTCTCGATTGGGGCATTTCTAATAGAGTAGAATTTAACCCAAATAAATTTCAGTCTTGTCTTTTTTCTCAGAAGACAGTTCAACATTACGTTTCACCTGTTATAAATGGTGCCCATATTGCGAGATCAGATTCACTTAAGTTGTTAGGTTTAAAAGTATCAAGTGATCTTTCCTGGAAGGATCATATTTTTGAAATTTTAAAAAGAGCTAGCCAATGTTTAGGCTTCATAAGACGTTGTAACTTCTACTTCACTCCCTCTGAAGTATTAAGATTATATAAATCTTATGTTAGACCGATTTTAGAATTTAATTCATATGTGTGGGGTGGGGCTCCTAGATAGCATTTGGTTCATCTTGATGGAGTTCAAAATAGAGTTATTCGTTTGATAAACGATGTAACCATTACTTCGTCTCTTGATACTTTGGAGCACAGACGAAATGTAGGAGCTTTATCTGTTTTCTACAAATCTTACAACGGTAAATGTTCTTTAGAAACCCGTTCTCTAGTTCCAGGTCCTTTTGTCAGTAACGTAAACACTCGTTTAAGGACCAATCAACATAGGTTTGCCTAAAAACTTTTTTCACTCGTTTAAGGACCAATCAACATAGGTTTGCCTAAAAACTTTTTTCATGTAGAACCCAACACTTTAAATCCTCCTTTTTTCCGAGAGTCTCTTCGATGTGGAATCAATTGGTCGAGCCAGTGTTTCTCGTATAATCTGCAGGCCTTAAAATTAGCCGTTCACAACTTCCTGATGAAGGTTGAAGGATGAAGTGCTCATAAGCAAAAAGCTGTTTTATTAAATATATATAAAAAAAAAAAAAAATTATTATTATAATTATTTTTTAAGATTTGTAATATTTTCTTGGTCAAGGTTTTTTGTAGTTTTCCCTGACCATGATTCATTGATAAAAGTATTTGGACTCGCGTCGTTTTAGTTTCGTGTTCGTTTTTTCGTATTGCTTTTTCAATGAAACAGGGAGAATTCTGAGAAAATAAATTGAAACCGGCTACAAACGTGAGGAATGTGATGTATTGTAAATCACATTCCTTCGATTTTTATTCTATTTTGAATTTGAATTTTTAATAAAAGGCTTAGCCCAACTTATTGCCGTGACGCAAGTCATTCAGGGAGTCCTCCCTTGGCAATGGGTCTCTATATATAAAAAAAAAAAAAAAAAAAAAGGGAATGACTGATCAGAACCTGAATAGCGATTATAATCTACTCTGTGACAATGTTCATTTACTGTTTACGGGAAAAGCACGAGATTGGTTTTGGAGGTTTCATCGAGTCAGTCGACAATTTAACTGGAACCAGCTATGTTGCGAACTCAAGCCACAATACCAAGACATGCGAACTGATTTTGATGTTATGGAATTTATCCGAAATTGTAAGCAAAAAGACCGCGAAGATTTTGATGAATTTTACCTGTCAATTGTCGAATAACTGATAGGTTGCGAACTCCTCTGAATGAACCGGAACTCGTACAAATGTTGACTAGAAATCTGAAGACTGGCGTGCGTTACGAAATCTTGCATTTAAACATTCGTACGATCGATAAATTGCGCGAAACAGTTCGTCGTCACGAACTTTTATTTTCCAAAACCCCGCGTACTACGCCACCTTCTAAGTTGAATCCATTTCGTCGGAATATTTCCGAAATAGCTCATTCATTTGACAGTGATTATGTTGAACCAGTATTAATTTCGGAGGTAGATCGAAATCGCACGGATGTGAAACTAGTATGCTGGAATTGCGAAGGCACTGGTCACACGTACCATGACTGTGTGCTTGAAAAACACCTACAAACCGAATTGTCGTAAATGTAACCCACAGGGAAACGGACGGAAGGATGCGACTACCAACACCCAGTCGTATCCGAGAACAAGGACCCATCAATCTTTCAAGAAATCACCACTACGGAGCAGTCCACACAAACTGACCTAATATCGATCCTTTCGAACCCATCTACGGAACGGATGCCACTTTTGTACCCTAAAGTTCCATATCATGAAAGATTGTTAAGGTATGACAAAACGCGCGAGCGAATTTTTAATGACAAACCGATCGATAATCTGAAAGTCCCACATAGACAAAAACGATCCACGGTGCGTATGCGAAACTTTTATCGACAGATTAAAAACACCCACAAATTGTTGCTTTCGGCTGTGTTTACCAATTCAGATATAAGGCCGTATGCTGAAGTTAGTATTTTTGGCAAGAGACATAGCGGACTTCTTGATTCCGGCGCCTCTATTAGCTGCTGCGGCTCGAAACTTGCACTTGAATTTTTAAACTCAGCTGACAATATTAAAAAAGTCAACAGTTCTGTTAGTACCGCTGAGGGAAAACGACAACCAGTACTAGGGTATATTTTGACCGAAGTTACTTTTCGCGAAGAAACGCATAAAATAAAACTTTTCCTTGTGCCGACCTTATCGCAAAATTTGTACTTGGGAGTAGATTTCTGGAGGGCCTTCCAATTAGCTCCAAATATTATCTCGGAAATTAATGTGAGTGAACCAGCCAAAAAAGATCAAATGGCTCTGCACGATTTGTCGGAGATCCAGACGCAAAAGTTAGAAAACGTCAAGAAGATATTCTCATCTTTCGAAGAGGAAGGACTTGGTAGAACGAACCTAATCGAACATGTAATCGATGTCGGCAACGCGAAGCCCAGTAGTCCTTGGAGTTCACCAGTCGTCCTTGGAGTTCACCAGTCGTCCTAGTTAGGAAACCTGGAAAAGTCAGATTGTGTCAAAGTCAACTCCATTACCTTGAAGGGTGCATACCCATTGCCTCATATTGATGAAATGCTGAGCCGACTACCGAAGGCAAGATTCATTTGTAGCTTGGATCTAAAGGATGCCTTCTGGCAAATCCCTCTAGCGAAAAACTCTCGTTGTCTGACTGCGTTCACAGTACCGCACCGGCCCCTCTACCAATACAAGGTAATGCCTTTTGGACTGTGCAATGCCCCACAAACCATGTCAAGGTTAATGGATCGTGTCATTCCGAATACCCTGCGTGAAAAAGTCTTCGTCTACCTGGACGATCTGCTCGTGTTGTCTGAAACTTTCGACGAACATCTGTGTCTGTTTCAAGAAGTTGCCTTTCTGATGAAAAAGGCTGGCCTTAAGATCAACATCCGCAAAAGTAAGTTTTGCATGAAAGAGGTCAAATATTTAGGTTTTATTATAGGGAATGGAACTTTGAAAACTGGCACAGATAAGATTACCACGAATTCTGACTTTCATGTCCCCACCTCTGTTCGGCAAATGCGTCGTTTCCTAGGACTAGCAGGGTGGTACAGACGATTTATTCCTAACTTTTCGTCTGTTACGTATCCGCTCACCGAGCTTTTGAAAAAGAGCAGAAAGTTTGAATGGAATCCGAAAGCTCAAGTTGCTTTTGATGACTTTAAATCGTTGCTGACTACAGCCCCTGTTCCGGCCACTCCAGATTATTCTCGTCCTTTTACAATTGTCTGCGATGCAAGTCAATGGGGAATCGGAAGCGTTCTAGCCCAAGTGAACGATTAAGGCATCGAAGCACCGATTGCGTATTATTCGCAAAAGTTGAATAAGGCACAGAGAAATTACTCAGTGACCGAGCAAGAATGCCTCGAAGCTGTTCAAAGCGTAAAGAAATTCCGTAGCTATGTCGAAGGACAAGAGTTTTAGATCATAACCGATCACGCTAGCCTTCAATGGTTAATGAACCAAAAAGACCTCAATGGCAGACTCGCTAGATGGGCGCTCAAGCTCCAAGGTTTTGTTTTTTCGATAAAAAATCGTCGTGGTTCAGAAAACGTTGTTGCTGATGCTCTATCACGCAAAGGTTATGAAGTCAATGCAATAGAAAATGTAGAACCGATGATTGACTTGTCCTCTGATCAATTTTCCTCAATTGAGTACAACGAGTTGAAAAAGAAGATCGTTGAAAATCAATCAAAGTTTCCTGACTTAAAGATTGTCGATAATTACATCTACAAACGCAATGAGTATGCTACTGGAAATGTGGACCAAGAATCGAATTCATGGAAATTGTGGGTGCCGGCAGGTTTAACGGCTGAAGTTTTGAGTCATGCGCATGATTCAACAACCTCCGCACATTGCGGAATTGCAAAAACGCTTGAAAAGCTTCGTCGTCATCTCTTTTGGCCTGGTATGGTAAAACAAGTCAGAGACTATGTCACGCAGTGCGAAATTTATCGTTGCGTTAAAAGCCCGAATATTGTTCTCAGACCTCCAATGGGAAGACCATTGACTGCTGATCGCCCCTTTCAAAGATTGTATATAGACCTGTTGGGACCTTACCCCAGATCCAAACATGGAAATATAGGATTGTTGATTGCGCTTGATCATTTTACGAAGTTTCCGTTTTTGAAACCCCTCAAGAAGTTTACTTCCCCTGGCATTTGTAATTTTCTTGAAGAAAATATCTTTCATTTCTGCGGAGTTCTTAGACTATCTTGTCTGATAATGGATCCCAATTCAAGTCGAACTTGTTTGAATCGTTTCTGACCAAGTATGGCATATCGTATATGTGCACGGCTATCTACTCTCCCCAAGCAAACTCATCGGAAAGGCCGAACCGATCAATCTTATCTTCGATCAGGGCATATCTCGGCAAGGATCACACGTCCTGGGACTTAAACGTGAGTGCCATTTCGTGTTCCCTTAGGAACCCCATCCATCAATCCACCGGATCCACTCCGTATTATCTCGTTTTCGGACAAAACATGATTACGCATGGCTCAGACTATCAATTACTGTGGAACTTGAAATTACTTTCCTCGGAGGAAGACTCTCGGTTGTCTCGTCAAGATGCGTTCGCGCTACTCAGACAAAAGGCCAAAGAAAACATGAACATTGCACACGATAAAAACTCCCAACGTTACAATTTGCGATCTAGGCCCATTACGTTCAATGTCAGAGAAGAAGTTTTTAGTCGTAACTTTGTACAAAGTAACGCAGGGAAAAGGTTTAGTGCCAAATTAGCCCCAACTTTCGTCAAGTCCAAAGTAAGGAAAAAGTTAGGCACCGCCTTTTATGATATCGAAAATACGAAAGGAAAACTCTTAGGCGTGTATCATGCGAAAGTTCTACAGAAGTGCAAGGTGCATGAATAGTCCGTTTCAAGCTAATGAAGCTCTGAACATAGTTCACGCTCATTACCTGTTTTGTAGCGGACACTTGGACATATCGATAATCGTTTACCGTGGGAAACCCCTGGCGACCCTAGTTTGTTTGCCTACAAATTTCTTTTTGCATATGCTTAATAATATTGTATTGCAGTATTATTGGGTATATTCGTTTTCGCTTTGGGTTGGTGGCGTCACTCCCCATCCCATTTTTGCGCATTATCATCTATTTCGTCAAATCAGGCGATATCAGATGCATAATTGTCGGTATACTTAATAATATTGTATTGCAGTATTATTGCGCATATATTCGTTTTCACTTTGGATTGGTGGCGTCACTCCTCATCCCATTTTTGCGCATTATCATCTATCTCGTCAAATCAGGCGATATCAGATGCATAATTGTCGGTATAGTTAATAATATTGTATTGCAGTATTATTGCGTATATATTCGTTTTCGCTTTGGGTTGGTGGCGTCACTCCCCATCCCATTTTTGCGCACTGGCAACCGTCTCGCCAAATCAGGCGATGTCGATTTTTCCATTGTCTCCAATGCATACAGCCTAAAAACCTGTTGCATATGAGAATCGAATCGACCCGATGAGCGCACCCTACGTGTACGATACGCATGGCCAGTCGTTGTGTCCACAAAGAGAAAATTTGTATGTATGAATTTTTTTTTGGGCAAGAGCCTGAAAAATGAGAGTGCAGCGAAGAGTTGCTACGCGGATCCCAACGAAAACGGACGTCCGCGGAAGATATTGTTTGCTTTTGCTTGACTTTTTTGGTGGTATCTTGCCGAACTGATAATTGTTTGAAAATTGTTTAAAAATTGTTTAAAAATTGTTTGCTTTTCGTATTTCGCTGAACAGATAATTGTTTTAAAATTGCTTAATTTAGTGGCCAAAGTGCATTTCGTCGAAACGTTCGAAAAGAACCGAATTTTGTTTGAAAATTGTGTAATTTGGTGGCAAAATTTGCACTCTTTCGAAGCGTTCGTAACGAACAGACAACTGTTTGAAGATTGTTTAATTTGATGGCAAAATTGCATTTTTTTTGAAGCGTTCTTAAAGAACAGAAAACTGTTTGAAAATTGTTTAATTTGGTGGCAAAACTTGCATTTTTTTTTGAAGCGTTCTTAAAGAACAGAAAACTGTTCAAAATTGTTTGATTTAGTGGCCATATTGCATTTCGTCGAAGCGTTCGAAAAGAACAGTGATTTGTTTAAAATTGTTTAATTTGATGGCAAATTTGCATTTCGTCGAAGCGTTCGTAAAGAACAGATAACTGTTTGAAAATTGTTTGATTTAGTGGCACAATTGCATTTCATCGAAGCGTTCGAAAAGAACAGATAACTGTTTGAAAATTGTTTAATTTGGTGGCAAAATTTGCACTCTTTCGAAACGTTCGTAACGAACAGACAACTGTTTGAAGATTGTTTAATTTGATGGCAAAATTGCATTTAATCGAAGCGTTCTTAAAGAACAGAAAATTGTTCAAAATTGTTTGATTTAGTGGCCATATTGCATTTCGTCGAAGCGTTCGAAAAGAACAGTGATTCGTTTAAAATTGTTTAATTTGATGGCAAATTTGCATTTCGTCGAAACGTTCGTAAAGAACAGATAACTGTTTGAAAATTGTTTAATTTGGTGGCAAAATTTGCACTCTTTCGAAGCGTTCGTAAAGAACAGTTAACTGTTTGAAAATTGTTTGATTTGATGGCACAATTGCATTTCATCGAAGCGTTCGAAAAGAACAGATAACTGTTTGAAAATTGTTTGATTTAATGGCACAATTGCATTTCATCGATGCGTTCGAAAAGAACAGATAACTGTTTGCAAATTTGCATTCCATCGAAGCGCTGGAGAATCGGTGACCCCGCCCACTGAGTGCAGAGTTGAATGGAACTTTCCAGAAACTTGGTTGACGCAGCTCGCAGCCCCTACCGGTCCCTCCAGTATATCCATCTTACATCGACGTAGTCAGCAGATCAACGAACCGAAATGGGACCACGCCCATTTTTGTCGCCGGTGATAAGTTTTCGTTTGGTTAACTGAGTTTAGGAGGCGTCCTCAAGTTCACTTGACAGAAAGAAACTCAATTAGAATATTTGTTCTTTGTTTTCTTGCTCTTGCTGTTTAAGAGCTCTAATTGCTTAAAATTATTTTTCCTCAGTGTATGTGGTGGACGGAAAGAAAACCCATTCCGTTTCGTTACATCTTAAATTTCGGTAATCCCCCTCTTGATTTACAGCGACACAACCTCTCCGCATAATCGTCGACAGCGCTGCCGGTGGAGATGCTGAGGTACATATACACAGCTATATGTATACAAGTAAGTAAATTAATACAATTAGTTATATTGCCTGTGGTCGCAACTTACATTTTATATACTCGGATACCTTCACTAAAGGAAAACAATACACCCCTTTGTTTTCCTCAATCGAAAATAAATTTTATTCTTCGCACCCAGTGCATCTTACTTTCCACCCAGGATGTATATATATATATATATATTTATTTGCGAACTTGATTTAAAAGGATTTCCTTATCCACCGCTCTGTTAGATTCGGTTATCTAGACCTGAAAATTAAAGAAATTGTGTAGTTGATCAAAGCTCAAGATTTAAGTTAAGTTTTATATTCTTGATTGACTTACGTAATTAATGTTAGCGTATTGTAGATCTGGAAAAAAGGGAAACCGCTTATATATTTGATCATTTAATTTAAGTTTTTTTTTTTGATTGACTTTATTAATATTAGTGTGTACTCTTGATCTGAAAATTAAAAAGATAATATATTTGACCGAAACTTGAAATTTAACTTAAGTTTTATTTCCTTGATTGACTTACATAATTAATATTAATGTTAGCGTAATTTTGATCTGAAGAAAAAGTAAACAAATTATATATTTGACCAAAACTTGGAATTTAATTTTTGTTTTTGATTGACTTACTTAATTAATGTTAGGGTAATTTTGATCTGAAATTTAAAACGATTGCATATTTGAACCAAACCTGAAATTTAATTTAAGTTTTTTTTGATTGACTTACTTAACTAGTATTAGTGTGTACTATCTGAAAATTAAAAGATTATATATTTGATCAAAACCTGAAATTTAGTTTAAGTTTTTTTTTTGATTGACTTACTTAACTAATATTAGTGTGTACTATTGACCTGAAAATTAAAAGATTATATGTTTGATCAAAACCTGATATTTAGTTTAAGCTTTATTCTCTTGATGGACTTACCTAATTAATACTATCGTACTATTGATCAGAAAAATAAAGAGAGTATATAAGTGATCAAAACTTAAGATTTAATTCAAACTTATTTTTCCTTTTTATCAACTCACCTATGTGATGCCCGGTAGCTTCCTTTGAAAGATAAAGGGATTATTCAATGGCTCAATACTTCCTTTAATTAAAACTGATTTTAAATAGACTCACTCAAATTAACCTGAGTTTAGTTTACTCTGGACATTTAATCGAAGATTGATTAAACTTTGACTTGATAATGGTTTTACTCTTGTTTCTCTCGTTGTTGTTGATTAATTAGAGCTTACGTGCCTAAATTGAGAGTAAAATGGATGCTCCGGCACCAATTAACGTTAAAAGAACAACTTTCGAAATGATTACTTTTGCTAGGTAAATCGCTAAGCGAAGTTTTTTTCCTAGGTACGAGTCGTGAGAGTTCCTAGGCTTCCCTTATGGGAAGCAACCCTTTTAGTTTCCTCTCCCTTCCTTTTATGTTGTACCTTTCCTAATGCACGCAAATTTTTTTTTGTGTAATTTTGGTCGAGCGGGCTAGAAGCAAGACCCCCCCTTCCCTGTGAGCTAGCAAGAGCGACGCTAGGCGTGCACCCCGCTGACGGCTCCGCTCCTCAATCCAGGTAGCAACCAACACCTTTTGCCTATAAACCGCACCGTTGCAACGCAACAACACAACCACACCGAAGACACATTTCATGCTGTAAGCTGTAAGTATGTTTTGAGTTTTGTAATTTATAAATTATTAAAGAAAAGTCGAAAGGAAGCAAGTAGAGAACCAACACAGAACCATTTTTCGTGCAACCATATGGGTTGCAAGTTGCACCTGCAAGGTTAAGAGAACGAGAAAGCAGAGCACCGAAGGGGACTTTCGAGTTTCAATACAATTACTAGTACTACACATATTTGCCGTAGAGAGAAGTTTTTGGTTGTTTACACATGTTTGCAAGGGTGATTAATTGGTTGGGGAAGTAGTATGGTATGGAAATAGAAGTATACATCAAAATGTTTTTCGCTTTGAAACGCACAGACGCAATATGCGCCATTAACTTCGTTTTATCTGGTTCTCTTTTTATTATGTAATTTTATGGAAGAGTTACTAACTCTTAGTAATGTTGGAGTGATTAAAGAAAAGACAAGCCAAAAGAAAGGAAATGGTAGCAATAGCAACGTCGCTTGCAACTTGTAAATGGTACATGGAGCATTGATAGCGAACTTCGATCACGACTGCTGTACATGTTTATGGTATCGTACGAGCATCGAAGAATGTCGCGTTGAAACATGCAGGCCAATTATTTATTATTAAATTTCTTTTGCATGGTTCTCTCATTTCTGTAATTGATCAAAGAGTTATTTACTCTAGTTACTGTAAACATAAGTAGGGATAAGATAAGCGAAAAGAAAAGGAAATAGTTGCAAGGAAGCTTGCAGGTTGTCATTGTTATATGCCTCTTTTTTTGTAGCTTATAGTAGTATTTTTTTCTGTTACACGACCAGAAACGAGAGCACTGTATTACTTTATGCAATGTTGATAGAACGAGCAGAGCACTTATAGAAAATGAACATGGACTATACTATCACTACGGCTGCGGTAAAGAATTAAGTAGCTTCGCAGCTTGTGCTGCACAAAAAATGGCAGGCAGTCGGTAGACACTCACAGCCTGCTTGTAGGGCGACAATTTGACATTTACATTTTACTATTTGCATCCAATTTAAAGTGGCTGCGTAAACTGCGCAGTCAATTTTTCTTTAATGTATTGGCTGCAAAAGTGAATTTTTGACAAACGTGCAGCATAAACTGTGCAGCGGCTGAATTCTTGACCGCAACGTTCTACTGCATATGTTTGTTTCGTTCTGCTCAAGCTATGAGGTTGATTGTACGTTATTGAAATCACATATATCATCACCAATCCCATCACATACAACAGAATAAATAATTTATAAGCTGATTTAAATGTTCATAACAATTTATTGTATGGTCGGTGCATTTTGCATTTTGGATATTGCATATCACTGCACAAACAGAGTAATGCAGTTGCGTCGATAGAGTAGGATAAGTAAGATTAGTGCAAAATTTTCGCTCCGTTGGAGTGAAATTTCTTTGACGTTGTGGGCGATATTACGATTAAATTAAAAGGCACAAGTCGCTTGAGAAACGGCTAAGTTTCAGAAATTCCATTTCCTAATGACCATATCCCAGAATTTCGATGGGAACAAGTTTTACAGTCGCATCTTAATCCTACATTCCGAATTTTATACAAATCTCTTGAGAAATGGCTTAGCTCCGAAAATTTCTGATCCTATTGACCATATCCTAGAATTTCCATAGGAAAAGGTCTTATAGTTGCATCTTAGACCTACATTCCGAATTTCATACAAATCCCTTGAGAAATGGATTGGTTCCAAAAATCCCAGACCCTATTGGCCAGATCCCAGAATTTCCATAGGAACAAGTCTAATAGTTACATATTAGTCCTACATTCCGAATTTTATACAAATCTCTTGAGAAATCGCTTTGTTCCCAAAATTTCAGACCATACTGATCATATTCCAGAATTTCCATAGGAACTAGTCTTACAGTCGCATCTGAGTTCTACATACCGAATTTTATGCGAATCACTTGAGAAATTGCTTTGTTCCCGGAACATAATACCATAAAGATCATATTCCAGAATTTCCATAGGAACAAGTCTTAGATTCACATCTTACCCCTACATACCGAATTTCATGTAAATCGCTTGAGAAATTGCTTTGTTCCCGAAATTCCAGACCATAATGATCACATTCCAGAATTTCCATAGGAAGAAGTCTTAGATTCACATCTTACCCCAACATACCGAATTTCATGTAAATCGCTTGAGAAATTGCTTTGTTCCCGAAATTCCAGACCATAATGATCATATTCCAGAATTTCCATAGGAAGAAGTCTTTCAGTCGCATCTTAGTCCTACATTCCAAATTCCATGCGAATCTCTTCAGAAATTGCTTTGTTCCAGAAATTCCAGACCATAATGATCATATTCCAGAATTTCCATAGGAAGAAGTCTTGCAGTCGCATCTTAGTCCTACATTCCGAATTTAATGCTAATCGTTTGAGAAATTGCTATGTTCCAGAAATTCCAGTCCATAATGATCATATTCCAGAATTTTCATAGGAACAAGTCTAGCAGTCGCATCTTAGTCCAGTGTATATCCAGCAAACAGTGTATTAACAGTGTGAGCAGTGTATTAACAGTGTGAGCAAGCAGTGTATTAACAGTGTGACCAAGCAGTGTATTAACAGTGGGAGCATTAACATTTTACTTTTTGAACATGGACCCTCCTGTAGTGAAACGTTATCTCGTCAAAACCGGTAAAAAATTTTCATGTAAATTCTCTAATTGGAGATAGGTATGTGTTTAAAATTTGAAAAAAACCGAGCTCATTTTAAAAAAATTTATATGGCCACCCCTCGGGCCTCAGGGCCCGTTCACTCCAAAAATTTTACAAAAAATTTTGACCATCACATACACATGTGTATAAAATTTATAGAATATCGGGTTAATTTTTAAAAATACACATGTGTGCAAAATTTCAATGAAATCGCCTTTGGGAAATGGGTTAAAAATTGATCGCAAGATTCCACGACAAACCGATCGAGCGACATCCGGACGTGCAACGGGCAAGCGAAGTTAATATAGAGAATTTAAAAATTTACATGGGCACCACTCGGGCCTCTGGGCACGATCACTCCAAAAATTTTATTTACAAAAAGTTTTCTCCATCGGAGGTACACATGTCTTTAAAATTTGAACAAATATTTTTTAAAAAATTACATGGGCACCCTTCGGGCCCCGAGCCCGATCATTCCAAAAATGTCACAAAAAATGTTGTCCATCGGATATACACATGTGTATTAAATTTGAAGAAAATCGGGAAAAAAAATTATGGGACCCCACGACCCCGGGGCCCGAAGTCTCCTAAGTATTTACAAAAAATGTTGTCCATCGGAGATACACATTTGTATAGAATTTAAAGAAAATCGGATTAATTTGAAAAAATTAAAAAAAAAAAATTAATAGATAGTATTTCCTCTGGAAATACACATATGTGCAAAATTTTAATAAAATCGGGCTTTGGAAAGTGGGTTAAACATTGATCGCAAGATTCCACGACAAACCGACTGACCGATCAACCGACAACCAGACGTGCCACGGGCAAGCGAAGTTAAAATAGAGAATTTAATAATTACATAGGCACCCCTCGGCCCTGAGGCGAGAGGGCTTTGGGAAGTGGGTTAAAAATTGATCGCAAGATTCCACGACTGCCGACCGACTACCTACGGACTGCCGACCGACCGACATCCGTGCCACGGGCAAGTGAAGTTAATATAGAGAATTTAAAAATGAAACTTTGTCTGTATGTATGTAAGTCTGTTCTCCCATGACTCGAAGACCGCTTATCCGATATAGCTGAATCTTTGAGAAGTGGTGGGGACGGTTTGTAGGGGGTTAGTGTGGTAATTGTGTTGAGGGGGTTGACGTGGTGGGTGGCTTGACCGTGATTTTTTTATTCATAAACTTATTAGCAAGGGACAACTCACTGAATTACCTACGCCACGGCAATATGGTGGACTATACCCTTTATTAAAATAAAAATAAAAATAATACAATAATAATAATAACAGTGCTGTGTGATGGTGAATGGTGAGTGGCAGGTGTTGTGGGGGGGGTATCTCATGGTGTTGGTGAGGGTAGTGTTGTTGGGACAGCCAGGCAACGCTGGGTAATATATAAAAACTAGTTGATTACCTGGCATTGCGCAGGTATTTAATCATCTCAATCTTCTATTAGTCAGGGGTAGAAAAAAGAATGATATCTATCTATAAGGTAAAATTGCAGTTTTTATTAACAAAAGTATTATAAAATAAAATTAAAAAAAAATATATAATACTAATTTAAAGCAAAACTTGATTGTATGCACTGTTTTTAGTTTCACCGTCAAGAGCAAGAATTAATATATTCTTAGGCCAACCCATCCCAGAGAAAGCAAAATAAAGTTGTCCGTGGGAAAAACATGGCGATCTCAAATCTATACTCTGCAGTTTTTAATAAACAGTCCGACTTATTGATCGTCATAGAAAACGCAAGTTTTACTGCAAATTGCAATCTCTTAAATTTAAATGAGTGCTATTTGTGGGATAAAAACTGTTTCACACTGTCCCTTTTCTGTCAAGATATTCGCTTCAATTATATCTCAGCATCTCTTTTACGCATAGTCTTGTGCCGTTGCAAAGTTTTGGCGAGTCGAGATTCCGTAGTAAAATAATTGGAGATCCCAGTGTAAGACGATGTGGTGGCAATCCAGACGAATCAAGTGAGTTTAGGAACTCAGTTAGAAGATGAACTTCCTCATCAGGATCTACAACGGTATCGATACACATATATTCAGTGACTATGCCTATTAACATGGCAAGTATTTAATTGTTTATTTCGTGGGTGTCTCCATTTTTAGCAGCAAGAATGGCCCCTTCTCGCAACCGGTTCAACAGAGAAACAGATGGATAAATGGAATTTATTAGTTCTGCTGCAGATTTCAAAAATCGATGTCAATTTCATATTACTAATCTATCTTTTCTAATTTAAAGTAGGGGCGACAATGTCCTCACCCCGAAATTCGTCGCCAAATGGTTGCCAAGTACCATTTTAAATACCACTATTCATCTCAGCGACTCCGATAACTATGGGATCGACACTAATATCGGTCACCCTCCCCACTCCGGGGATACAACGCACCCATAGGAGTCTTCTACCAACACTTTTCATCTCAGTGGCCCCGAGAACTATTTAATGGACACTAATATCGGTCATCCCCCTCAGGTATCGACCCCATTCCTCTAGAGCTGTCCTACCATCAGCATCCAACTCAGCGGCCCCGAAAACTATAAAATCGACACTAATATTAGTCAACCCCCCTCAGTTATCGACCCGTCCCCCTAGAGCTGTGTTACTTGCACCATTCAACTCAGCGACTCCGAAAACCATAGAATCGACACTAATATCGGTCAACTCCCCCTACCCCTCAGTTGTCGACCACATCCCCTTAGAGCTGTCTCACCAGCACCATTCAAATCAGCGACCCCGAGAACCATAGAATCGACACTAATATCGGTCATCCCCTCCCTTAGTTATCGACTCCACCCCCCTAGAGCTGTCTTACCAGCACCATTCAACTCAGCGACCCCGAAAACCATAAAATCGACACTAATATCGGTCACCCCCCTCAGTTATCTACCCCATCCCCCTAGCGCTGTCTTACCAGATCGATCACTCACCCCACTGCGGGGATACATAACTCACCCATCGGAGTGTACTATCAGCACTATTCGTCTCGGCGATACAAAAAACGGTGGGTCCAACACTAATATCAGCTGCCATGCCTCTGCCAGCCAAAAAACGTGCTACCCTCCACCACCTATATTTGATTCCAGATAGTAACTAATATGTATACCAAGTTTGGTTGAAATTGTTTAAGGCGTTCCAGAGTTAGTTAGGCATAAATATACAAATATACAGATATATAAACAAATACATTCTCTATTTTATACATGTATATAGAAGATAGAAGATGAAACTTTCTGTTCACGCATAACTCGAAGACCGTTCATCCGATATAGGTGAAACTTTGTGATGTGGTGAGGACGGTTGGGGTGGATGGTTGACCATTAACCCCTAAACTCTGAGAGTCCTAGTCTATGCCATCCTTCCAGCGTAGACTTGGTCGACCTAGCTGCCGTGTTTCATAGTTTCTACCGCAAATGACTTTCCGGGCAGGATCCTCTTCACTCATGCAAGCTAGGTGTCCTGCCCTCCGGGGCCTACCGAGCTTAATTCTCTGCACGATGTCGAGATCGCGGTAACGCTCATAGATCTCATCATTATAGAGTCTCCGGAATCGTCCTTCCTCACATACGGGGCCAACAATTCTCCGTAAGATAAGCACCCTGGTCTCGGATCCATATGAAAGTACTGGTATGAACATAGTCTTATACACCATCAGCTTGGATTTTATGGTTAAATTCTTGTATTTAAAGCGTTTTGACGGACTAAAGTAGGCTTTGTTGGCTTTGAGCAATCATACGCGTATTTATAGTTCCAGGCTGTTATCGGCTGCTACAGTTGACCCAAGATAGTTAAAGGATTGCACTACTTTAAATTCGCGCTCCACTATTTTAATTGAGGAACCAATGTTTAAGCTTCTACTCCCAGACGTTGCCACCATTTACTTCGGTTTGCTCGATCAGTAATTGGTTTTAATTTTTAACTTTTCCTTCAGTTGACAAACTTTTTTTACGAAACCACAGTTTACTCAATTGTAAATTCTTCAAGCTAACCAGATGTTTTTTCAAAGCTTATGGCTGCAAAAAAATTGGATGGGATGACGAGCTACCGCCTGAGGCCAAAATTGCATGGATCGACCTTCGAAACAACCTCTGCCAAATACCAAAATTGAAAATTCCACGATGTGTTGCATTAACAGCTATTATAACTAAACACGGATTTTGTGATGCAAGCAAGTGGGCATATGCCGCGGCCATATACGCTCGATCGCAGACTAATCAAAAATCGTCACGCATCTTATTTGTGCTAAGACAAAGGTGGCGGAGTTAATGGGTGCGGTACTCCTAAACAGACTGGAAAACCAAATCACAAATATTCTATCAATTAAAGTTGCTTCAGTTACATTATGGACTGACTTGAAGATTGTATTCGGCTGGCTCTCCAGTCAACCACGGCGTTGGACTACGTTCGTCGCCAATAGAACAGCTGAAATCATTGGAGCATATAATAGAGATTCATGGCAACATGTTCCGTCCACCCAGAATCCAGCTTATTGCGCAACCCGGGGAAAATAGCTAAGGAAATATTTAAAAGCAAACTCTGGTGGGATGGCCCAGCTTGGCTGGCAAAGGACGAGAAACACTGGCCGGATCAGCGACAAACAACAGAGACCAACGAAGAAGTCCAAGTTGAAGTCTACAATGTGATCACTACCAAATATAAAGCTGCCAATCTAAACGACGTCATACTGTTGTTGAGTAAGAAATACTCAAGCTACTTCAAGTTGCAAAAGAAAGTTTCGTACATGCTAAGATTTTTTAATAACATAAGAGAAAGAACAAAGGGGCCAGGCTATCAGGCGTGTTGACACCACCAGAGCTTGAGCTGGCGAATCAAAAAATCATTATATATTGGCAAATTAACGAGTTCACCGATGAATATCATTGGCTACAAAACAACAAGGCAATTTCCGTATAAAGCAAACTAAGGCAACTAAATCCATTCATATGTAATGAAGGCCTTTTGAGAGTAGGAGGCAGGCTAGAAAAGTCGGCATTGCCATACAATACCATTCATCCAGTGATAATCTCACCAACGGCGCCAATCGCGACATCAATCACCTACGATGTACATATCCAAAAACAACATCCTGGCACAAATCTGTTAATGAGTATCGTACGTCAAAATTTTTGGATACTCAGAGGAAAGGAAGTCGCGAGAAGCGTATTTCGTAAATGCATCAAATGTATAAGACAGAATCCCAAGATGATAAAACAGATAATGGGGCAGTTACCTCAGGACAGAGTGAAGCATACAGTATCGTTTGGTGTCGTGGGGCTAGATTTTTGCGGACCGTTTAAAATCCATCCAATTAGACGAAGAGGTTCAATTCCGATGAAGGCATAATTGTGCATTTTTGTGTGCTTCAGTGCGCACGCTATACATATAGAAATTTGCATGAATCGCACAACTGAGTCATTCCTTGGCGTATAACGACGATTTGTAAGCCGAAGAGGGTTATGTCACTCTATATATTGTGAAAATGCTACCAATTTTACTGGTGCAAGGAATTACCTCCGAGAAATACACACATTTTTAAGCAATCATGATAACATAATCGCTTCCACAAAAATACAACTCACTCGATCCAGATTAATTCAAATCGGAACAGAACTTAACTCTAAACAAAAAGTATTAGCCAGTTGTCACTGTTTTGCCTAAGATAGATTAAATTACTGAAAACTGACTGGAATTGCATGTTGCCAAATAACAATGTAAAATTAAGTTAACCCATCCGATAGGTCGAATGAAATCATCGATACAATGAATGTATCGAAACGTTAAAAATACATTGGATGAATTCGATGCATCGAGTGTTTTTAATATATCGATGTTTATCGTGCATCCCTAGTTAAGCCTGCCGTAAGCTGGTTTGTAAGCCAATTCGTATGCTTATTAAAACTCGAGTTTTGAGCTCCCATATAGATTTTTTCATAACTAACCATACCAACTAACTAACTAATTTCTTATGGGTTCTTTTTACTTATCCCCTTTTTATAATGTGCGTTTATTAATATTGCTCCTGTGTCATTGGTGCGTGCTAACACACATGACTTTAATAAATATATAAATATAAACATTGCGTGTGTTAATGTTAACACCCGGTGATAACACACATTGCCCCATGTATTTAGAGTCATGAAACGTCATTCGATATTTTTATTTTTTGTATTTCATAAATCATATTTTTCCTGCCGGCATTTTGAATAGGTGCCGGTAATTGAACACTTGTGCGATTGTAGAGTTCCGTACACTATAAAACTTTGTCTTCGTGTAATAATAAATCTATATTGTCGATTTATCTCTTTTTACTAATAAAAAATACTCTTGTTCTTGTACTTTCCACTGAAACTGACATCTTATGACACAAATAATATTTATACACCGATAACACACAGCCGATAATTGACGTAGCCCGCAGACAATTTTGACATAGCCAATATGGCTCATTTTGTGCAATATTTATAAACCCACAATAGAATGATTAGATGTCTCTGAATGTTATCATTTGACAGATGATACCTATATGTATGAAACTACCTTTTTTAAATTCTCTATATTAACTTCAGCGGTCAGCCATCAGCAGAAATAGGGGGAATAACACAGAATGCTCTAGAATTGCATGTGGCCGTAACTATCTCTGACTGGTGGAAGTGCGATCAAACCTCCACGTAGTGGCCGCTGGTAATTTTCCTCCAATTCAGGAAAAGCTGAATGATCGGGCTAGTCCCTTCAAAGTAAGGTTGGCGCGAGGCCAATAACCTCGCCTGTAAAAAATTATTATTATGGAACCCAAAATCAGCCTCGGATACACTGATGAACGACGACGACCACGGCAACGAAAACGGCTTTAAGAATTTTCTCATGGAACGTACACTCACTGTATAGAGCTCGAGCTGCACAGCAGCTAGCTGATACCCTGTCCAAATATAATGCGGACTTAACAGCAATTCAGGAGATGCGGTGGACAGGAAATGGTGTCTTACAAAAATCAGAATATGACATTTATTACAGCTGTCATGCAAGACATCACGTGCTCGGTGTGGGGTTTCTAGTCAGCAAAAGAATGAAACCCACCGTTATCGGCTTTAATGCAGTAAATGAACGGCTATGCACCCTTCGCGTGCGGGGCAAATTTAAAAACATAAGCCGCATAAACGTTCACGCACCTACAGAGGATTTCCCAGATGATGAAAAGAAGAAGAACTCAGTATGATGTAAAAATCATTCTGGGGGATTTGAATGCTAAAATGGGTAGGGAGCCAGTATTCAGGCAGTACATTGGCACCCATAGCTTACACGAGAACACTAATGATAATGGACAACGAGTCATAGAGATGGCAGCAAGCAATAATTTGGTCGTTGCGAGTACAAGGTTTGCGCGTAAAAATATCCACAAAGCAACCTGGGTATCTCCCGATGGAGCCACTTGCAACAATATAGACCACGTGTTGATAGACCGCCGCCACAACCCGAACCTGATGACGGTACGAACGTACCGAGGTGCCAATGTCGACTCGGACCACTATCTTGTTGGTATGGTGCTCCGAGCGCGGATTGCATCATCACGGAAGACTGCATCCGCGAATCAGATTCGAGTCAACACGGCTGCCCTTCGCAATGAAGAGACCAGAAACAACTACGGTCAAGCGATAGGACTCGCCCTAAATGCAGGGAGAGAAAGTCCTGGGGCTGAGATGTTGGGCGTAGTCACGCCTTAAAAATAATGTCATTAGAACTGCAGACTCCATCTTAGGCAGTAGTCGTAGAGATCGGAACGACTGGTTCGATGACGAATGTAAGCTAGCGACTGAACGTAAGAATGTTACGTACCCAGCAATGCAACAATCTCATAGAACGCGGGCACGCGAAGAGGAATAAAAAGAGCTCAGAAGATATGAAAAAACAGTTCACCGATTTCAAAGGCATATTAGAGCGATGGGAAGAACACTTTCATAATTTTCTTAATGGCCAGATAACTAAGGATTTGGTGGCTCCACCAATGACCGAAGACCACACTATGCTGCCGCCACCAAGCATAGACGAAGTTAGCAGAGCGATAAATCGGCTCAAAAATAATAAAGCCCTGGGATGGACTTGCCTCCGTCCTCTTCAACCTGACGTTGGAGAAAGTTATCCGAGACTCTGACGTAACGGCGAGAAGAACAATCCATAAGTTGATTCAGATACTGACTTACGCAGACGATATTGACATCGTTGGTAGAAACCAAAGGCTGCACATAAATTAGAGCAAAACAATGTACATGGAGGCCACGTCTGCGAGTAGAAGATCACACATTGGTCCCACAATTCAAATAGTGGAGCGCGAATTTGAAGTAGTGCAATCCTTTAACTATCTCGCGTCAACTGTAGCAGCCGATAGCAGCATGGAACCAGAAATACGCGCATGGTTGCTTAAAGTCAACAAAGCCTTCCATAGTCTGTCGAGACTCTTCAAATCCAGGAACTTAACCATAACATCCAAGCTGCTGATGTATAAGACAATGGTCATACCAGTACTTACATATGGATCCGAGACTTGGGTGCTTTGCAAAAAGCATTCTGACCTCTTAGCCACGTTCGAGAGAAAAGTCTTACGGAGAATTGTTAGCCCCGTATGTGAGAAAGAACGATTCCGGAGACTCTATAATGATGAGATCCACGAGCGTTACCGCGATGTCGACATCGTGAAGAAAATTAAGCTTTGTAGGCTCCGGTGGGCGGGACACCTAGCTCGCATGAGCGAAGATGATCCTGCTCGGAAAGTCATTTGCGGTAGGATTTATGAAATACGACAGCGAGGCCGGCAAAGCCAACGCTGGAAGGTTGGCGTAGACCAATACGCCCAGAGTGTAGGTATGACAAACTGGACGTCATCGGCTCAAAATCGGGACAGGTGGAGAGATTTTTTTCGGGAGGCCATGACCGGATACCGGTTGTAGAGCCAAATATGATGATGATGAATAAGTGTAGTTGAAGTATTCTGTACCGTAACCATGATTAAATGAGGTTATTTCTTTTCGTCAACATCTATTATTTTCGCAATGATAAACTTTACAAAGCCAGTGTTTTGTTATTGGCTGAACAAGTGGCCGATTTGGTAAAGCTGTTATGACACTACATTTTTTGCGGATTGTAAATTGGCTGGAAACTAGCGGCGAATAAACGAGATAGAAGTTATTTTTGACATTTTCGAATTTTTGTCGCTATGGTGAACGTACTCGCACCTACTGAGAAGCTGAATATAAAATCTATCTTACTGATCTACTTTAATAATAATTATAACATTCGGCGCGACAGACCGTACGGTCCAATGCCTAGCTTCTCGCAACCATTTGTATTGAGCATGTATATTTGTGCACCCAAATGGAGGGGACCTACAATTTAATGCCGTATCCGAACGGCGAATTGAGAAGCCTTCCGTGACAAGTTATTACTTTCGGACGTTTGTCAGACATTCGCAAGAGGTGGGAAATCGTGAAAAATACTTTTTGGTATTACTGGGATTCGAACCACGAATCTTCTGCTCAGAAGCAAAGAGTGTAGAGATGTAGATATATGGAGATATCTCTATACTCTTTGTCAGAAGCCACGGCGCCCACCTGATCTACTTTATTTTTATTAAAAACTAGCCCTGGATAAACGAGCTAGCAAGTTATTTATTGAAAGAGATAAGATGTAGCCCGATTTTCAAAACTTTGATCGGAAAGCGCTACTATTACTATTATAACCTGCTATCTCGTTTATCCACCAGCGTTTCAGCCAATTAACAATCAAAAAAAACAACCCATAAAAATTGTTCATGTAAATTCTCTATTAACCAAAAGAATAATTGATTCCACTATAAGTGTTGATATATAAAAACTAATACGAAGCACTGCAACCCAAAAACAAAACAACCTGTCTAAGACGCAGACATAGCTGAAAATTATGTATTTAAATTACTTACTGAGTGCGCGTCTCGCTCTGGCGGAACGTTCCCACACTTTTTGCTATGTGCGCTTCTCGCACTGGCGGAATGTTCCCACACTTTTGCTGATTGTCATCATTTTAATTTTTTTTTTCAATTGAGATCTTCTTGACGAGAATCTTCGAAATGCAGCTAAAAAAATTCTTCTTTAGTAAGGTACGATACTATTTCTATGTGCATCGCTTTTGTACACAAGCAAACAAATATTGCAATGTACCCTTTTTAGGATTTATGGCCCCTTCCTCTAGTTGTTCGTATCACCAACATGTTTTACACCTTCTGATCATCTCTTTTATGTACTATGTTTTTTCCATGAACAATCCAAAATTGACGTCGTAAGTAGCGTGGAGTGCTTCAGTAAGTAGTTTGTTAATGTGATCATTATTGGGCAGTATAATTTGATGTTTTTGTTGATACGGTATACTGGCTTTATTAAGGCGTCCTCCCACTCTTAATAAATTATTCACATCTATAAAAGGATGAAGTGATTTTAGTTTGCTTATATTGTTGTTGTATTAGAAAAATAAAAGTGTTAAAGGATTGTTTTTTTTTTTTTTTATAAAGAGACTCATTGAATGACTTGCGTCACGGCAATAAGTTGGGCTAAGCCCTTTATTAAATTTAAAATGAAATAAAAATCGAAGAAATGTGATTTACAATATATATCACATTTCTCACGTTTGTAGCCGGTTTCAATTTATTTTCTCAGAATTCGTTCTGATTCATTGAAAAAGCAATACGGAAAAACGAACACGAAAAACTAAAACGACGCGAGTTCAAATGCTTTCGTCAATTATGGCCAGGGGAAACTACAAAAAACCTTGACCAAGAAAATATTACAAATTTTAAAAATAATGTAGATAATATTGATAATCATTTTTTTTTAATTATTTATTTTATATTCATTAAAAAGCTTATGAGCACTTCAACCTTCATCTTCATCCTTCAGGAAGTTGTTAACGGCTAATTTGAAGGTCTGCAGATTATAAGAATCGGGAAACACGGATCTACCAATTGATTCCACATCGAAGAGACTCTCGGAAAAAAGGAGGATTTAATGTGTTGGGTTCTACAAGAAAAAAGTTTTAAGGCAAATCTATGTTGATTGGACCTTAAACGAGTGTTTACGTTACTCACAAAAGGACCTGGAACTAGAGAACGGGTTTCTAAAGCACATCTACCGTTGTAGAATTTGTAGAAAACAGATAAAGCTCCTACATTTCGCCTGTGCTCCAAAGTATCAAGAGACGAAGTAATAGATACATCGTTTATCAAACGTATAACTCTATTTTGAACTCCATCAATATGAACCAAATGAGATTTTGCAGCCCCACCCCACACATATGAATTAAATTCTAAAATTGGTCTAACATAAGATTTATATAATCTTAATACTTCTGAGGGAGTGAAGTATAAGTTACAACGTCTTATGAAGCCCAAACATTGGCTAGCTCTTTTTGAAATTTCATAAATATGTTCTTTCCAGGAAAGATCACTTGATACTTTTAAACAAACAACTGCAGTACTTACATATCCGAGACTTGGGTGCTTAGCAAAAAGCATTCTGACCTCTTAGCCGCGTTCGAGAGAAAAGTCTTACGGAGAATTATTGGCCCCGTATGTGAGGAAGGACGATTCCGGAGACTCTATAATGATGAGATCAACGAGCGTTACCGCGATGTCGACATCGTGAAGAAAATTAAGCCCGGTAGGCTCCGGTGGGCAGGACACCTAGCTCGCATGAGCGAAGAGGATCCCGCTCGGAAAGTCCTTTGAGGTAGGATTTATGGAACACGACAGCGAGGCCGGCCAAGCCTACGCTGAAAGGATGGCGTAGATCAGGACGCCCAGAGTTTAGGGATGCCAAACTGGATGACATTGGCTCGAAATCGGGAGAGACTTTTTGCGGGAGGCCAGGACCGGACCCCGGTTGTAGAGCCAAATATGATGATGATGATGATATTAACTTCGCTTGCCCGTGGCTAGCGGGCTGGCTGACTGGATGGTCAGATCTTGTGATCAATTTTTAACCCACTTCCCAAAGCCCGATTTTATTGAAATTTTGCACACATGTATATTTCCGGTGACAATAATTGCCATTTAAATTTGAGAGTGATCGGGCCGCGCGGTCTGGGGGCTCCCATACAAATTTTTTTTCCCGGCATCAGAACATGCTATCATGACTGTGTTTTGTGTGCGCTGTGGGCAGCGCTGCTTGCTTTACGAATGGGGTTGTGTTCGCGATATACAAAGATAAGAAAATAAAAAGAATAGAAGTACTGTTCGATCCGAGGTCTTTAACCGAAGTGGTCATTTTTAATTTCTCAAAATTAAAATTAAAACTAATATATATAACAATAACAAAGTATTGCAAAAATCGCAATTGGCAAAAAAAATGAAAATGATTGTGAAAAGCACAATCAGCAAAAGTGTGGGAACGTTCCGCCAGTGCGAGAAGCGCACTCAGCAAAAAGTGTGGGAACGTTCCGCCAGTGCGAGACGCGCACTCAGCAAGTAATTTAAATACATAATTTTCAGCTTATGTCTGCGTCGTAGACATTCTGTCGCCATCTTGAGAGGCCTTGTCCTGGTACTGGACTTCTAGAACAGAGAGTGACTCGAGCATGAAATCTGCCTTCGATTTTGTTGTTGGTCTTCTTCTTATGCACATTACGCACTTTCACAATAGGTAAAGTGCAAGTATCGTTGACACCAATAGGCTCACCGCCATCGAGACAACATCTGGTCGTTGTTACTGACCTCGCTTACTTGGTCCCATGAATCAGCTGTGGATAGAATGTACTCTTTCAATCTGTAATTATATGGTTTAGTACTTTCTTCGGAATAATTAGTGTAATTTATCGGTTTAATAATGGTGCGAGTTTCCTTGATATATTTTCAATCACTGCATTCAAGTGTCCCGGTTGTATAAATTTTAAGAATGGGGTTCTGCGGTATTTAGTTGAATTAATCGCTCTTCCATTTCACTGAGAAGATCCATGAAAATTTGATATGCTACCAGGATTTTCAATAAAATTCGGTTGTGGTCGACCTTTTCAAACCATTCGTTTCGTTCATCTTATTAATTTCTGTGTTTCGTTGTCGTTGACACCATTAGTGTATTATGTTGCTGGATTGCCTTTTTAAGTATGTCTTGATTGTGACTTAGATCATCGATATTTTTGTAGACTTCATTGTTCACTCCGAACACCATTTGCAATAGTTTTCATAACAATCCCCGTCTAGACCGCTTCTTGTATTGCTGTGTGCTTGTAGCGGAAAATATTTCCAGTTCACGTTTAATTGATTTTTCCTTTTCTTTAAGATGGCTTAGAAAATTGTTGCAGTGTGTCTCCCAGTCTATGGACGCTGCACGGATACATGCTTTATCCATTTCCTTAATAATGTCATCCACCCTTTGGATTTCTTCAGTTTTATTCATATTAAATACAACATCAATTTTAAGTGTTCCACGATTTATCTTAACATGCCGTGCCTGTTCAACGTAAAGTTCTGGCTGCGGATGTTTAAGAGTAAATTGTGCAACTGTCGATGCGGCGACACTTAGAATTATTAACGTGTAAAACAAAAGATTTTGTGAAGGGAGCATACCAGCGCTAACATTGTATTCAAGGTTAGATCGATTCTTTATTCCTATAGTCTACACTCCATGCCTGAGCATGACAGCATACAAAGTAATGAGAGTACGATCGGCGGTCGTTAGCCTATGACAACAAAATGCACAGAGAGCATTATAAGCAAGCGAGCGCTGATCATAAAAAAGTAAATAACGTTCGGTCACTTACCCTTGCTGTGCATGGCACTGACCGAGCATGCAATAAAATTATAAACAAAATAAGTCACTTGCCTGTGCTGGTAAATATGTCACATCAGCAATATAGGCAAGCGACCTAAAGCAATAATACCAAAATGCTGACCAGCACTAATCGATCTAAACTAGTATGCATGTGTGTACATTTTATATTCTTATTCAATTATGTAGTATGTTTTTAAGTCTTTGAACACCTATAAATAAGCAACAATTATCCAATAAAGATTACTTCGAAATAGAACGTCAAAATTATACCACCGGCATTTTATTAGGCTTGCGAGCCTTAAATTCTACAGGTATCAAAAAGATCCACTCTAATTGGAATCCCACCTTAAGTGCAGGAAACTGCCTAAAGGTCTAAGTCGAAGGCGAAATAGCCAGGACTAGTGGAGGACTAAGTAAAGAACGAGCGTTATCCATTAAATGGCGATCATGCCTTTACATTGCTATTACCTTTACATGGCGACCCTACCATGCCTACCTGGAATCTTCGAATCTTCTAAATATTACCAGATCCTACCTTTACTAAACGACCCAAGTTTTTAATACGACCAATTACAAAGTCTTGACATATAATTTTTAACTAATGTCCAGTGAGGAGCAGCTAGCCATCGCAGCCGAATACATCAGAAAAGCTGACTTCTAAATAACTACATCCAGTAGGAATCTTCGCAGCCATAGACAATTGGAATCCAAGTGAGAACTGACTTTAGCATTACTGCCAGTTTTTTCACCAACACCTCACATAACGACAACGAAAAAAAAATTAAAATGAAGATAAACAACAACGCATGGAAAATGGCCGCCCGAGGACAACCTAATTTGCTAGGGACAACAAGAATCCGCCTACTAGAGAAGAAGCTACTACTTCAGTATGCGCCAAGCGCCCGAATTACAGCAATCAAGGCTTATGCACATATACTCGTATTCTTATATGAGTGGCGTAAAGAAGGCAATCAAACTTTATCGAACAAAAGATGTATGACGCCCATATTTGATGCTACAGAATATGGACTATCAATACTACCAAGCCTTATACAACAATTGATGCCAAAAATCAACATAATGAATTCAATATCTGCCAATTCTTCAGTTACTGGATCAGATGATATTGGTGAAGTTTCTATAATGCAACAGCCAGATACAAATATAAGTCAAATATCCTCGACATCAGGAGCAGTGAACGGTTCACAAATACAGCAAACGTATTCGTATTAATTATTATATTATCTTTTAAAATGAAATACTTTAAACGCCTTTACAAAATTAAAATAAACTTATAAAATTTTTATAATGACTTCAACAAACGTAAAAACAATACAAAAACCTAAGTCTAGACCGTGACGAATTACTTATAAAACTCAAAACGACTGACAACTTTACGACATTAATTCCACTAGAACTCCACTTCCACGAACTATTTTTAATAAATTAAACAGAATTCGAAGAAACAGTCGCGTTTTCAATAACTACCATGGATATTAAATAATTGAGCTTATAAAATATAACAGTTTCGAGGACGAAGAATATGAAAAAAAATATATTGATACAATCCTGGGATCCAACAATGTTTTGGCATACATCCCAATAAAGAATTGCACACTCATAAGAAGGAACAAGGGTGGCACTACAGCCCGAGCGGCATCATTTTTCGATTTGTTGTCAAGGGACGTGCATCACATCTGCGGACCATTAATAAATTATACATTACAAAAGAAGAAATGAAGTAATCCAAGGAAAGCACTACAACCCAAGCGGCAGAATTTGGCAAAATACTGTTAAGGGATGTGCAAAAACTCTGCGGATCAAGATGAAATAAGAAGATATATATTACTAAAAATGAATTAAAGAAACTTGCAGGTGGCCGCCAAGAATGCAATGAATACATGAAATAAGATTTAAGAAGAGTAATGTAAATGTGCAACAAATAAATGAATAAATATATAATTAAATTACCGATCCTCATAAAAAGAAAAAAAAATTTGATTACCGTATTACATAAAACACCAGCGCTAACATTGTATTCAAGGTTAGATCGATTCTTTATTCCTATAGTTAATTGCATTCCTCATATTGCCTTCTGCATATGAACCGCAATTAAAATATTACAGCATAAACACTCAACGAGTGAACGAACAAAAAAAAGAGTGTTATTACTTTGTTGGCACACTCCATGCCTGAGCATGACAGCATACAAAGTAACGAGAGTACGATCGGCGGTCGTTAGCCTATGACAACAAAATGCACAGAAAGCATTATAGGCAAGCGAGCGCTGATCATAAAAAAGTAAATAACGTTCGGTAACTTACCCTTGCTGTGCATGGCACTGACCGAGCATGCAATAAAATTATAAACAAAATAGGTCACTTGCCTGTGCTGGTAAATATGTCACATCAGCAATATAGGCAAGCGACCTAAAGCAATTAAGAATGTTCGGTATGCAATAATACCAAAATGCTGACCAGCACTAATCGATCTAAACTAGTATGCATGTGTGTACATTTTATATTCTTATTCAATTATGTAGTATGTTTTTAAGTCTTTGAACACCTATAAATAAGCAACAATTATCCAATAAAGATTACTTCGAAATAGAACGTCAAACTTATACCACCGGCATTTTATTAGGCTTGCGAGCCTTAAATTCTACAGGTATCAAAAAGATCCACTCTAATTGGAATCCAACCTTAAGTGCAGGAAACTGCCTAAAGGTCTAAGTCGAAGGCGAAATAGCCAGGACTAGTGGAGGACTAAGTAAAGAACGAGCGTTATCCATTACATGGCGATCATGCCTTTACATTGATATTACCTTTACGCAGGAATGAAGTGCCAACGTACACTATCTGATGGCAACCATAATGGATTATAGGCTATTTCGTTCAATGCTTTTCTAACATCAATCTCCGGTATTCTTTTTGCACCGACGAAAGTGATACCATTATCACTGTACATGTCTGTAGGAACACCTCTTCTTGACGAGAATCTTCGAAATGCAGCTAAAAAAAATGCTTCTTTAGTAAGGTCGGATACTATTTCTATGTGCATCGGTTTTGTACACAAGCAAACAAATATTGCAATGTACCCTTTTTAGGATTTATGGCCCCTTCCTCTAGTTGTTCGTATCACCAACATGTTTTACACCTTCTGATCATCTCTTTTACTATATTTTTTCCATGAACAATCCAAAATTGACGTCGTAAGTAGCGTGGAGTGCTTCAGTAAGTAGTTTGTTAATGTGATCATTATTGGGCAGTATAATTGATGTTTTTGTTGATACGGTGTACTGGCTTTATTAAGGCGTCCTCCCACTCTTAATAAATTATTCACATCTATAAAAGGATTAAGTGACTTTAGTTTGCTTTTATGGGACACAGCTTTACCTATTTGCAACAAAAGAATTTTGGCATGAAAATATTGTTGTTGTATTAGAAAAATAAAAGTGTTAAAGGATTGTTTTTTTTTTTTTATAAAGAGACTCATTGTCAAGGGAGCACTCCCTGAATGACTTGCGTCACGGCAATAAGTTGGGCTAAGCCCTTTATTAAATTTAAAATGAAATAAAAATCGAAGAAATGTAATTTACAATATATATCACATTTCTCACGTTTGTAGCCGGTTTCAACTTTTTTTATCAGAATTCTTTCTGATTCATTGAAAAAGCAATACGGAAAAACGAACACGAAAAACTAAAACGACGCGAGTCCAAATGCTTTCGTCAATCATGGTCAGGGGAAACTACAAAAAACCTTGACCAAGAAAATATTACAAATTTTAAAAATAATGTAGATAATATTGATAATCATTTTTTTTTTAATTATATATTTTATATTCAATAAAAAGCTTATGAGCACTTCAACCTTCATATTCATCCTTCAGGAAGTTGTTAGCGGCTAATTTGAAGGTCTGCAGATTATAAGAATCGGGAAACACGGGATCTTCCAATTGATTCCACATCGAAGAGACTCTCGGAAAAAAGGAGGATTTAATGTGTTGGGTTCTACAAGAAAAAAGTTTTTAGGCAAACCTATGTTGATTGGACCTTAAACGAGTGTTTACGTTACTCACAAGAGGACCTGGAATTAGAGAACGGGTTTCTAAAGCACATCTACCGTTGTAGAATTTGTAGAAAACAGATAATGCTTCTACATTTCGTCTGTGCTCCAAAGTATCAAGAGACGAAGTAATGGATACATCGTTTATCAAACGTATAACTCTATTTTGAACTCCATCAAGATGAACCAAATGAGATTTTGGAACCCCTCCCCACACATATGAATTAAATTATAAAATTGGTCTAACATAAAATTTATATAATCTTAATATTTCTGAGGGAGTGAAGTAGAAGTTACAACGTCTTATGAAGCCCAAACATTGGCTAGCTCTTTTTGAAATTTCATAAATATGCTCTTTCCAGGAAAGATCACTTGATACTTTTAAACCTAACAACTGCAGTGAATCTGATCTCGCAATATGGACACCATTAATAACAGGTGAAACGTAATGTTCTGAGAAAAAAGACAAGACTAAAATTTATTTGGATTAAATTCTACTCTATTAGATCTGCCCCAATCAAGAATGACTTGAATGTTCGACAGAATTATTGAATGCATTAATTCACGCGAACCTATCAGCCGAGAATTGCATTCGTTTTGACTGACAAACTCAATGGAAGCCGATAGTGTTGTATCATGAGCAAATGAATGGATATCACAAGTTGTAGAAGACAACAGGTCGTTGATATATATCAAGAAGAGCGTGGGCGACAAGGATGACCCTGGAGGCACTCCAGCATTGATCCCATGTGAAGCTGATGATTTTTTTTTTTTTTTTTTTATAATTCGCGCACGCTTCAAGGGGTTCGCACCCTTATAATGCTCAGCTATATGCTTGGCACAGCGTGGGCGTTAAGGAAGAGGAGGAGAAAAGAGGAGATGTCTATGAGCTTGTGTTTTAAATGCCTGTGGATCATAGTGATGTGGGAAGACAGAGCTTGGCAGAGCATTCCACATACGAGTTGTACGGCTGAAGAACGAATCCCTGAATTTAACTGTACGTCCGAAGATGGGCTTAAGGGTAAACTGATGAGCACTTAGAGCGCCACGAGTATTGCGGTTGAATTCAAGGAGAGGTGGCATGCAGCTGGCTATTTCTCTTGAGCACCGCTGGTAGAAGAAGCGATAAAACAGTGACAAGCAAGAAACGTTCCTGCGGTGTTCAAGCGAATCAATCGATTTCGCTGTATTTTCGTCACCGATAAGTTTTATCGCGCGGTTTTGTATTCTATCTAGCTGATGCAAAGTAGTCTTAGGCGCACCAGACCAGATATGGCAATTGTACTCAAGTTTGAATTAGAGAACGGGTTTCTAAAGCACATCTACCGTTGTAGAATTTGTAGAAAACAGATAATGCTTCTACATTTCGTCTGTGCTCCAAAGTATCAAGAGACGAAGTAATGGATACATCGTTTATCAAACGTATAACTCTATTTTGAACTCCATCAAGATGAACCAAATGAGATTTTGGAACCCCTCCCCACACATATGAATTAAATTATAAAATTGGTCTAACATAAAATTTATATAATCTTAATATTTCTGAGGGAGTGAAGTAGAAGTTACAACGTCTTATGAAGCCCAAACATTGGCTAGCTCTTTTTGAAATTTCATAAATATGCTCTTTCCAGGAAAGATCACTTGATACTTTTAAACCTAACAACTGCAGTGAATCTGATCTCGCAATATGGGCACCATTAATAACAGGTGAAACGTAATGTTCTGAGAAAAAAGACAAGACTAAAATTTATTTGGATTAAATTCTACTCTATTAGATCTGCCCCAATCAAGAATGACTTGAATGTTCGACAGAATTATTGAATGCATTAATTCACGCGAACCTATCAGCCGAGAATTGCATTCGTTTTGACTGACAAACTCAATGGAAGCCGATAGTGTTGTATCATGAGCAAATGAATGGATATCACAAGTTGTAGAAGACAACAGGTCGTTGATATATATCAAGAAGAGCGTGGGCGACAAGGATGACCCTGGAGGCACTCCAGCATTGATCCCATGTGAAGCTGAAGATTTTTTTTTTTTTTTTTTATAATTCGCGCACGCTTCAAGGGGTTCGCACCCTTATAATGCTCAGCTATATGCTTGGCACAGCGTGGGCGTTAAGGAAGAGGAGGAGAAAAGAGGAGATGTCTATGAGCTTGTGTTTTAAATGCCTGTGGATCATAGTGATGTGGGAAGACAGAGCTTGGCAGAGCATTCCACATACGAGTTGTACGGCTGAAGAACGAATCCCTGAATTTAACTGTACGTCCGAAGATGGGCTTAAGGGTAAACTGATGAGCACTTAGAGCGCCACGAGTATTGCGGTTGAATTCAAGGAGAGGTGGCATGCAGCTGGCTATTTCTCTTGAGCACCGCTGGTAGAAGAAGCGATAAAACAGTGACAAGCAAGAAACGTTCCTGCGGTGTTCAAGCGAATCAATCGATTTCGCTGTATTTTCGTCACCGATAAGTTTTATCGCGCGGTTTTGTATTCTATCTAGCTGATGCAAAGTAGTCTTAGGCGCACCAGACCAGATATGGCAATTGTACTCAAGTTTTGGGCGAATAAAAGCCTTGTAAATGGTAGCCAGATCAGAGGGAGTGAAATATTTCTTGCACCGGGCTAGAAAACCTAAACATTTCGCAGCATTTTTAGCGACGGTAAATATGTGGTCATTCCAACGAAGCTTGTCGTTAACGCACATACCGAGAATTGCGAGATTTTCAGTTTCCTCGATGCAAGTGCCATTCATGGATAATGGCATGGGGTTTAGGATTCGCTTGGATGACAGGAGACAGCATTGGGTTTTGGAAGCGCTAAATTCTACTCGATTGTTTTCTCCCCATTGTATTATGCTGTCAAGGTCAGAATTTAACGTGCTAAACATACGAAGTTGTTTGAGTTCCACATCAGAGGTGAAGGGACGTTCCTCAAACTTATATGAGAAGCTGAGAGTGCTGTCGTCAGCGAAAGAGTAAATTGGATTAGAAGTCACAGATAAGAGATCATTAATAAAAATGAGAAAGAGTGTCGGGGACAGAACAGAGCCCTGGGAACGCCAGCATTTATGTGGTGTATTTCAGATTTGAAACCGTCTAAAACAACTTGAATTGAGCGGTCCAAAAGATAGCTTCGATGATAATCCATTGAAGCAGTTTATCATCGACACCATAAGCACGCATTTTAGACAAAAGAGCTTGATGCCAAACTCTGTCAAATGCCTTTGAAATATCGAGTGCAACAGCTTTGCTTTCTCCAAAATGATGCAAAGATCGGTTCCACTGTTCGGTGAGATAGACCATCAAATCACCAGTAGAACGTTGCCCACGAAACCAATACTGCCGGTCACTAAGGATTACGTTGGTTTCAAGATATTTCTTAAGCTGATAATTGATCAGCGTTTCCATGACCTTGGAAAGAATGGATGTAAGTGCTATGGGTCGGTACGAAAAAGGAGACGACGGTTCGCCTTTTTTGGGTATGGGCTGGACAAATGCTGTTTTCCAACTTCTCGGGAAGAGTCCAGAAGAATAGGATAGATAGAAAAGCTTACGCAATGGTAATTCCAGCTTGGAAGAACACCTATTCAGAACTAATGGAGAAATACCATCTGGACCAGCGGATTTGTATGTGTTAAGATCATTTAAAACTCTAGCAACTGCACGAGTACGAAAAAATATCTGTCCCATAGAGTGTTCAATACTCTGAGGTGCAGGAGGCGGCAATGCACAATCTGGAAGCGTAGAGCTAGCTGCGAAATGCGCAGCAAACAGATTGGCCTTGTCCATAGAGCTGACAACTGGAATGTCATTATAAATGAGCGTTGGAATCGACGACGAGGCTGAATTTTTGATTCTTTTCACGAAAGACAAAAAATTTTTACTACCTATGGGACATTGTAATATTTTTTGCCTTATTTTTCGGTCGTAGGCGAATTTGACTCGCCGAAGATGGGCATTGCAATCATTTATTGCTCGTTTAAACTTTTTTCGGTTTTCCTCGGAAGGCTTTGCTTTGTAAAACCGAAAGCATACCTCTCTAATCCTAAAAGCCTCTTTACAGCTCAAGTCATACCATCCATCTTCCTTTGATTTGATAGATTTATTCCTAAAAGGGATAAACTTTCTCATACCAATAAGAATGATGTTTGTTATTGCATCAGCGGCGGCATCCACGTTGCTATCGCGAAACAATAGCGACCAGTTATAACTCCCAAAGAGGTTGTTAAGGCCGTCCCAATTGGCTTTCTCGTATTGCCATACTATTTTTTTGGGAGTTTTTTCTCTAACTACGTGGTTTATTGACGAGAAATTAGCTGATACTACACAATGGTCTGATGAGCCTAGGGGCGATAATACATTGACGGAGTATTTATCAGGACGAGAGGTAAGGAACAAGTCTAGGGTGTTTGCGGAATGATTTGCAATGTCAGGTATTCGTGTAGGCTCATTTACAAGCTGAGTAAGGTGATTAAACTTAGCGAATAACTCAACACACCTTCCTTCGAGTGTTGTCTGGCCAGAATGACGAAGCCACCCAGAATTGTGTACATTGAAATCGCCCGCAATAACGATTTAATTTTTACGATTTCCAATTCTTAAGATGGAATCAGACAGTGCATCAAACTCGCTCTGAGTTGAAACACTGTCTAAGTGGGGGCTTCTGTAAAGGAAACAGTAGTAGATGTTGCGCTCATGTACCTTTACTTTGAGCCAAATGAAATTGAATTCCGGATTGGAACTCTGGCTAAATTGAGGCAAAAGCTGAAACGCAACATCTCTACGGACATAGATTGCGAGTCCGCGTCGAGGGAAAAATAATGGCACCAAGCTATACCCAGGTAGATTAAATTCCGATGCATCAGAATTATCAAATACCTGAGTTTCACTCAGTGCCAGAATTGCTGGCCTGTGGACGTGTACATGGTTAAACACAGCGAACGAATTCGTTCTCAGCCCACGTATGTTGCTGAGATCCACTCTGAAAACACACATAACTACAACAAACAAACACACAAAACACAACTTACCGCTTCTTTTTACCTAATTGAGAAGAGAATGTCTCAAAATGGATTATTAACACAAATTGTCGCCAGTGTTATGCCTTCACGACAAAATGAGTTAAATCACCAGTAGAAACAAACACTCACAATCCGTTATTCTAATAGCTAAAGAATTAGATCATCAACAGACTGCCGCATACAAAATATACGACAGTTATATTTCACCAATTTCTTTAGCTGCGATGATGGGGATGGGGAACACGGACACTCACACTGCACTTTGCACTTGTTAATCGGCGCCGATCACGCGAACCGTTGATTATTTTGCGAGCACTTTAATTTTGGTTTTGTTTTTGCGCAAGCACAATACACGACGTTGTTGTTTTTTTACTTCGCGTGTGCTGGAGTGCAGCACGACCGTGCGCAGCGGCGTTTGGGAGACGTTCCATGTAATGAGAGAGGAGTGTAAACTCTATCAAAAGCTTTAGAAATATCTAAGGAAACAACGCTTGATTCACCTAGGTTTTCAATGCTTCGCTCCAAACAATGAGTCAATGCACGTCATTAGTTCACCTGAAGAGTGATTTTTACGAAATCTATACTGAACATCGGATAAAAGAACATTTGAAACAACCCGTTTCCGGAAATAGATTTTAGACATACCTGGGCCTAGATTCGGGAGAATTGGAGGGCTTTGGTTAGTTAAAAGAAGGGTAGACGCACCAGCGAAATGAGAAGCTAAGAGATTAGCTTTCTCAATATCAGTTCTATAATGAATACCATTATGAAATAAAGACGGAATAGACGAATTATTGTTTGCAGTTTCTTTTAACCAATGCAGCAAACGACCAAAAGCTTCGACTGTTTGAATCAGAATTCAAAATTTTTCGCATGTTATCTCGAATCTTAAGGTGAAATATTATTTTTGACCTTTTCAAAATAGCGTTTGATCTGTTTCTAGCTATTCGAAACTTAACAAGGTTTTTTTTCAGAAGTACAATTAACGTAGTCCAAATGGGCTGCTTTTTTACACGCGACTGCTGACCTGCAATTTTCGTTAAACCAATTATTCTTACGAGTATTTTTTTTTAAATGAAGATGGAATGCAATTTTTCATTTCTAACAAAATGGTTGTCGTAATAAGTTGAGATGCTTCATCAGCATTATTGCTGGAAAAGCAGGTTGACCAATCAAATGAGCTATAAAATTGGTTCAGGTGCTCCCAGTTAGCATTTTTATAGTGCCAGAGTAGCCTTTTATGTGTAGGCTCTATAAAGGCAGGAGTTACTGAAAATTTGGCTACTACCAATGCATGGTCTGAAAGTCCTAATGGAACAGATACATCAATTGAATATTTATCTGGCATAGTAGTTAGAAATAAATCTAAAAGGTGAGGAGATTGACCAGAAGTATCAGGATACCTAGTTGGCTTATCAACGAGTTCGGTGAGAAGATTAATATTTGAAAATAGTTCTGCAGTTTCACCAGAACTATCTCTACCATTCGAATAGGTCAACCATGAATCATTGTGGACATAAAAATCGCCCAAAACAACAATTTCTGATAATCGTGAGGATTGGTAAATTTTGTCTATAGTTTCTGATAAGTAAATCAACTCTTTTTTAGTATCATCAGGTGACAAATTTGGACTACGATAAAGGGAACAAATAAACATTGAATGGTTTGAAATTTTAATTTCAATCCATATCGTATTGAACATGGGATTACTGTTTGGATAAATAAAATTAGGTATACTAAAACTTATGTCATGACGAATAAAAAGAATAACCCCACGATGTGGAACCAAATAGTCGACACGAGAATACCCCGGACTATGAAAATCATTCGGGGTACCCATATAAGAGGCCTGCGTTTCACATAAACTTAGAACCGCAGGTTTATTCGCGTCAAGATGTGCCACGATCGAGTTGAAATAACTTTTAATGCCTCGGATATTTGTGAAATGAATTTCAAAATATGAATTCATTTCACAATGTAAAAATACCGAACCCGGTAAGATTGTGAAAATAAATGTAAAATTAGTATAGAATAAAATAAAAAATTAAAAATATTAAAAATAACAACAAAACTAAGAAGAATTTCTAAAAACCAACCACTCAATAGAGACACTTAACTGATTCGTATATAGTACTAGGCCTTATAAACAAAAAAGGCACGCACAACTACCAAGTCAGAAAGTCAATAAAAATTCTGCTTATAAAAACTACTCAAACAAAATAAATTATTTTAAAAAATTTGAAAAAATTGAAATTAAAAATACTATTTCTACAATGATTGCTGATAGATTGTGACAGTGTAGCAAAACAACAGACTCGTTACTGTTTGTTTGTGGTCCTTTGGGTTGGCGTAGCTTGCTTCTTATGACTGACTGACAAAATGTCCACTTTTGCTAGCCAAGGGAGGTTTTTTCTAGCGGATGTGATGATTTGCCAACTCTCCAAACTCCAGAAAAATTAAAGCAACACAACAATAAACACTAATGGACACAAAACACAACCCGAAATAAAAGAAAAGAACTTAATTTTAATTAATATGAAAAAAGAAAAAACTAATATTTAAATTATTTA
Source organism: Nephrocerus scutellatus (assembly GCA_947095585.1). Lineage (NCBI taxonomy): Eukaryota > Metazoa > Arthropoda > Insecta > Diptera > Pipunculidae > Nephrocerus > Nephrocerus scutellatus. The sequence goes on from OX352762.1 coordinate 50,508,853, forward strand.
AAAAATCTATTATTATTTTCGAAAATTTTTTAGCTTGCGTATGTCTCAACGCACACTTTTTTTCAGATCATCGACACATAGTATTAATGATTTATATTTAAGACCGGGTTTGCATAATACAGCAAATTTTTTGCAATAGGCTATTACACGTTGCAATTTTTTAAATGAAGAATACTTGTCTAGCAGTTCAAATCTGGTGTTTATAGTTTCTACAAACATACAAGTTGTGTGACTCTTTGACTCTTACTAAGGCTTTTGCCAGCAAAGTGCTTCTTTTCTCACCTATCCATATTTTCTTCTCAGCCAAGGACACATTGGATGAAATATTACTTTCGTTCCTTGCAATTTTTTGTCCACTATTCTAGAGGTGCAATAGGGAATGGTGTTGTCTGTTGCACATGGCACATTTCGAATTGCTATAACACTTCTCGGTAGTGCTGTGATTAAGACAATTCTGACATATTTTGTTTTGTTTAATAAAGACAATTCTTTCTGAGATTGGTTTGTCCCTAAAACTCGCGCATGCGTATATTAGATGTTGGCCTTTGCAAAATTTACAAGATCTAACCGAGGCATGGTAGTTTTTAATCAGCCACTTTCCAGTCTCATTGTACTTGTGAAATGTTTTTTCTTGGATTGGAGTTTTCTTTGTATCCCCTAATGTTAAGAGTGATTGGAATCAATTCTCTAAGAAGGTTTAAACTTCTTCTAGATTGGGAATCTTTCTTGGTTTTTCAAGTGACTGTTGGTATAGTCTGTGAGTTTCCTTGTCCATTTTATTAATAATAATATATGCTAATAATGGGCTCCAGGATGTAGTATCAATTTGCAAGTTAGCTATAGCGTGCAGACTTTCTTTAGTTGTGTCATGCAGTTGCTTTATTTTATCTGCCGATTCGTGCAGAATAGTTCGCTGATTTCGCAGTGTGTCTACATGACAGCAAAATAAAATTCTGTTATTGTTGTACCTATGTATCATCATCTCCCATGCTGACTTATAATTTACATCGGAGCTTGTCAAATGTTGTACTAGCTTCAATGCGTCTGCCTTTAGTGATGTCTTAAGGTAATGCATTTTCTCTACATCCATAATACGTTTATTACTATGTAAAGGGTGTTTTTTTGGGAGGTTTGTTTTTCCGATAGATGTCGTTTTATTTTATGACAGTTGTTTTGACAGCTTAAAGTGGCATTTCTACTCAGTATTGTTTGGCAAATCATTATGAAAAAAAAAAAAAAAAAAAATGACATTTGTGAAAAATAGTCGTGGTAGCCATATGCCAGAAATTGTGTTTAAATGTTAAATGCCAAAAAATTATCTACCAAAAAAAAATCGGCAACCTCTTAAAAAAACACGTTATATCTAACGGGTGTTTTTCACAAATGTCATTTTTTTTTTTTTTCATAATGATTTGCCAAACAATACTGAGTAGAAATGCCACTTTGAGCTGTCAAAACAACTGTCATAAAATAAAACGACATCTATCGGAAAAACAAACCTCCCAAAAAAACACCCGTTATTATTCTGTCAAACGTTTGTCGGAATGTTATCCATTCTTTTATTGCGCCATCAAATATCGGTACTTTAATTGCTGGCAGTTGTACTTCATTAGATGGTTGTTTGGTGGTTTCATTGGGAGTTTTTAAACATCCATGAAGCTCTAGTACAAAGTTTCTGTATTTCTGTTCAATGATGTCAATAGCATTTGTTTTCAAATATTCTTCTTCTATATCAGTTTCTGTTGAATGTATCAGTATTTCTTCGTGTAACTGGGCAATATTGTTCCACGCTCCACTTACTTCATTCAATTTGAAGTGTGTTGTGTCTCATCTCGTAGCGCGTCTTTTTAAATTCTCTATATTAACTTCACTTGCCCGTAGCTGGCTGGCTGGCTGGCTGGCTGGCTGGCCAAATCTTGTGATCAATTTTTAACCCACTTCCTACAGCCCGATTTTATTGAAATTTTTCACACATGTATATCTCCCAAGACAACACTTTCTATTAAAATTTGAGGCCCCTCGGGCCGCGGGGTCGGGGGGCTCTCATACAAATATTTTACAAAATTTACCCGATTTTCTTTAAATTTTGTACACATGTGTGTCTTCGATGGAAAACACTTTTTGTAAAGCGATCGGCCCCTTGGGGACCCCAATATACAATTTTTAAATATCGCTATATCGCATCAGATCACGGCAAAGTCTGAGCTCTATGCTTTGTGAGCAGCGCTGTTCGCTGCCGCTGCGTCATTTGTGAATGATTTTGCCACAAAACGAGCACGCAGTGTGTGTGTGTGTGTGTGTATCCCCGATTAGAGAATTTACAAGAAAAATTTTAATTTTTATGGGTTTTTTTTATTAAATTCTCTATATCAAGACAACACTTTTTAATTTCTAATTTGGCTCCCATACAAATATTTTACAAAATTTACCCGATTTTCTTTAAATTTTGTAAACATGTGTGTCTTCGATGGAAAACACTTTTTGTAAAAATTTGGGGACCCCAATATACAATTTTTAAATATCGCTATATCGCATCAGATCACGGCAAAGTCTGAGCTCTGTGCTTTGTGAGCAGCGCTGTTCGCTGCCACTGCGTCATTTGTTTGCATCCCCGATTAGAGAATTTACAAGAAAAATTTTAATTTTTATGGGTTGTTTTTTTCTTTTATAAGTTTTTGTTCCAATAGGGATATTCTAATGTTATGCTTTTCTACTCGCAGATTTTGTTCTGAAGAACTGCTGTCGACGCTTTGGTTGCGTTTAACGCGACATTCCTGATTAGATTAAGATATTTTTATTAAACATTAAACTAATATACAATTTTGATTTAAAACTAAACTTATAACTAATATTAATATGTGTCGGCTCAACAATAGGGGCCCGACGTATTTACATTGTCTTTTTTTTTGGTATTGTTTATTTTTAAATAATATTTTTTACTACTTAATCTACTACATGTTTATTTTTAAGGGAATTAAATTTTAAACAATAATTTTAAAATAAAATAAGAATGAAAAATATTAAGCGGCGTATAAACAGGGCGAACTTCAGCCTCTGTAATATTGGTTGCCCGCCTTCTCGTAGAAGGAGACGTCTTGATTGTTAAAGATGTCATCGAATCTAGCATCTGTGAATCCTCTTATGTGTATGTGCCGGTGACTTGGCTCGATTTCCCCGATTCGCAGTCCTTGCATCTCCGGACTTGGATGTGTTTCCAATGCGTCGACGAATTTCCTCGCCATTCGGAACAAGTGGTCAGTTATTGGCAGCAGACCTGCTGCTTCGTATAGTTTTGTAGTCGACACAAACTTATAGGTGTTTGTCACCCTCCAGAGTCCTGTACAGATCCTTAGTACCTTCCTTTGAAATAGGGAGATCTTCTTCATCGGATGGATGTTGTTGGTGAGACGGTGAACCATATGGGGTAGCCATAGGTTATCACTGGCCTGTTGAGTTGCTTGTAGATAAGCAGCCTGGTGTTGTTGGACAGACCGTTTCGTCTTTTAAGTAGCGGGTGCACCAAATGAAGAGCGTAGTTCGCTTTTTTCATTGTTTTGTCGATGTGAGAGTTAAACTTGAGCCTCTCAGTAAAGTTGATTCCCAGGTACTTAGTCTCTGACTTGGTGTTTATTGTTGTGTTATCCGGAAGGGTGATTTTGAAGGCTCTGCACCGGCTTGCGATTTTTCTTATCCTTGTTTCGGTTGCTGGTACTCGGAAGCAGATGAGTTCCGTTTTATTGGCGTTGATCTTTAGTACCTGTTAAAATTACCAAAAAAGGAATATAGTATTTGTCAACATAACATGTATTCTACTACATTCTTGTAATTTCACTACTGTCATATACTACATTTATATTTTAATAAAACTCGTTCAGTTCGCTTTTGACTCTCTTGTACTCCAGAGTTCTTTCTTTTTGCTCGCAAATTTTCACAGGTTATGTGCCCAGGCACGCGGCAGTAGAAGTTTGCAATAGTTTATTCAAAGCGTTATATCGTGCAAAATTTTTAGATATACTTAAAGTATTAAAATTTTTGGAGCACTGGTTAATTGTTTTTATATATCGCGGATTTTGAATTCAGGCAGAATGGAAAGTAATTTGCAAAGAGTAGATAAGTTGCAAAATGGCGAACATTGGCTAGTATGGAAGTTCCAGATTAAGGTATTGTTAAAAGCAAATGATTTATGGGATATTGTCAATGGTACAATAACAAAGCCGGTAATAAAATTGGAGTCATATGACGCAGATTCAGAGTTGTTAAAAAAATGGACAAAGTCCGATAGTAAAGCTCAAAAATATATTGTGACGTCGATGGGACAAGAGCCACTATTACATATTATGAGTTGCGAAAGTTCTTTCGACATGTGGACGAAATTGGAAAACATATACGAACAAAAATCTAAAACTACGGTACACTTGCTACAGCAGAGATTTTACAGCTTCACCAAAAGCGAAGATGAATGCCTGTCAATACATATATCGAAACTGCAAAAAATTGTACAGCAACTCAAAGATCTTGGTGAAGATATGTCGGACTCAATGATAATTACAAAAATTATGATGACACTGCCTTCATCGTATAATCATTTTTTTAGTGCATGGGAATCGACGGCAGCCAGTGAACAAACTTTAAAAAACTTAACTGCATGACTTTTAATGGTAGAAGCAAGAATAAATTCCCAAAACCAAGTAGAATGTGAGGCACTAGTTGCCAGGAAAGCAAAAATTTCAACTAAATATGTTCAACATGGCAACGGTGCTTCTACAAATAAAAAACCGGGAAAATGTATCTTTTGTAATAAAACTGGACACTGGAGGTCTGAATGTCCTAAAAGGCAAACAACAAAATCCAGTTTTAATAATTACGGAAAAAGAGGCGAAGCTTTTATTAGTCAAGCTACTTTAGATAATATATCAGAGCGAGACAGCTGGTTTCTTGATTCGGGTGCAAGTGATCACATGATATCGCATAGGCATTGGTTTGTCACTTTCAAAAAAATTGACACACCGATAAATATTCGCGTTGGTAATGGAGAGGTTATATTGGCTCATGGCTCTGGAGACATTAACATTGTTGCATACAATAATATAGTTAACTTCAAAGAAAAACATCTATCAAACGTGCTGTATGTACCTGATATAAAATTAATATAAAATTATTTTCTGCAAGCTGTGCGCTGGATAAAGGCCTGAGATCCAAAAAGAACCGATGTGAGCTGTTAAAATCAGGTGTTGTTGTTGCTGTAGGGATACGTGAAAACAAAATGTTTAAGTTGTGGTTCAAGGTGGTCGCAGATGAATCTTTTTTGAATATTGCAGCCAATGATACCAAAAGTTCATCAGCAGGTGATATCAACTTGTGGCATGAGCGTCTCTGCCACCAAAATATTAAGCAAGTGAAAAAGTTTTTATCTACGATTAATATATCTGTTCCTGATGATACATCATTTTTTTGTGCGGCATGCGCTATGGGAAAAAGTCATCGATTACCATACGCAAGAAGTATTAACAGGGCTACGAAGCCAAGAGAATTGGTGCATTGCGATTTATGTGGCCCCATGCATGTGACATCATATGGAGGATCGAGGTATTTCTTATTATTCAAAGATGATTTCTCTAATTTTCGCCATGTATTTTTTATAAAACAAAAAACCGAAGTAACAAAGCTGATAGAAAGTTACATCAAGCAAGTGGAAATTGACACAGGTTATTATGTTAAGTCGCTTCGAACTGACAATGGACTTGAATTTATTAACAAAGATGTTCAGTCTTTACTGAGAACTCGCGGCATACACCATCAAAAAACAGTGCCATATACTCCTCAACAAAACGGCCGTGCGGAGCGTGATATGCGTACACTAGTAGAGGCAGCGAGATCGATGTTACACGGTAGAAATCTAAATGTTAAACTGTGGGCTGAAGCTGTTAATACGGCTTCCCATGTTTTAAATAGAAGTGGTCCGTGCCAGTTTTCACACAAAACACTGTTTGAGCTATGGTTTAATAAGTCGCCTAATAATTTAGAATTTAAAGTATTCGGTAGTGAAGTGTTCATGCATGTTCCCGACGAAAAAAGAAAAAAAATGGCAACAGAAATCGAAAAGAGGAATTTGGGTCGGTTATGGTGATAAAACAAAAGGACATCGAATTCTTTTGGACGGCTGTAGAACAGTAAAAATTTCATGTGACTTATTGTTTAATGAAAGATGTGTTTCAAAGAAAAAAGAAGACGGTCAAAACGCTGACGCCACATTTTCAGGGATATTCGACATCCAAACTAGCGATAAAGAAGATGAAGAATCTATTGATACATCAAAGCCTAATGCACTTGTCGAGAGTGAACAAGACGTGTTCGATAAACCAACAGTAAGCGATTACAGTTGTTCTGTAAATGAAATGACGGCAACGGAAATGGATGACGGCAATAAAAGTAATATACTCAGGGATTCTGGTGAGTTAGAAAATGCTTCAGAAAACTCAATAAAAAATAGATTACGCAAAAGAAAACAAACAAACATCGTAATATCTGAAGTTTTTGCTTTTGTCGCCGAATTAATAGAACCGAGCAGTTATGAGAATGCGATTCAGTCACATATATCAAAGAAGTGGAAGCTTGCCATGGAAGAGGAAATTTCAAGTTTATTAGAGAATAATACGTGGAGGCTAGTTGATTTGCCGATAAACAGAAAAGCCATAGATAATAAATGGGTGTATAAATTAAAACTGTCTGTAAATGGTGAAGTAAGCAGGCACAAAGCCCGTTTGGTTGTAAAGGGTTTCAATCAAAAGTTTGGTCTAGATTATTTAGAAACATTTAGTCCTGTAGTTAAATTTTCTTCATTGAGAATGATTCTAGCAGCTGCAGCAAAAAATCTAAAATTATTTCAATTCGATATAAAAACGGCATTTTTAAATGGTGAACTTCACGAGCACATATATATGGTACAACCCAAGGGCTACGATGATAAAAGCGGAAAGGTGTGTAAATTGCTAAAAAGCCTTTATGGCTTGAAGCAGTCATCAAGATGTTGGAATAGGAAGTTTAGCAACTTTCTCCAAAAGTTTAAATTTAAGGCCAGCGCATCTGATCCATGCGTATTTGTTAGCAATTCTAAAGAAAAAAACATGTTGCTGGCAATTTATATTGATGATGGATTACTGGCCGCCTCATGCAAAGAGGATGTAGACGTGTTTCTCTAATGTTTAAAGCAGGATTTTGAGATAACACATGACGTTGCTGATTACTTCCTAGGATTGGAAATAATACACAGAAAGGATGGTGCAGTGTTAATACATCAAGCAGCGTATGCCCGAAAGCTGTTAAGAAAATTTAACATGGAACATGCCAAAGCTGTGTCAACACCGTGTGAAAAGCTATCAAGTAACATCAACAGAGGTGTTTACGAGGGGCAATATCCTTTTCGCGAAGCGGTCGGAAGCCTTATGTATCTGGCTGTCGCCACTAGACCTGATATTTTGTTTGCTATTGGCTGTGTTAGCAGACATTTGGAACAACCGAATGAAGCAGATATTGGCGCAGTGAAGCTTATCTTTAAATACATTAAAGGCACCATTAATCACGGTATCTTTTACAGTAATGTGAACCAATTATTTTTAAATTGTTTTAGTGATGCTGACTATGCGGGTGATATAGAAACAAGGCGATCGACAAGCGGTCTGGCTGTGCTACTATGTGGTGGAGCAATATCTTGGCAGTCGCAGCGTCAGAAATGCGTTGCATTATGCAGCTCCAACGACATCAGCAGAGCTTTTATATCCTCTTGTAGAGAGAGCTTGGGAGGTAGAAAGTTTCCCCGAAGAGTGGAAGAAGGGAATGATTGTCAAGCTCCCTAAAAAAGGTAGTCTTATGGAGTGCGAAAACTGGAGAGGCATTTGCGTTCTCCCTGCAGTTGCAAAAGTAATAGCCAAAGTAGTACTTGAACGTATTAAGGAACATCTGGAAGATACACTCGATGCCGAACAAGCAGGTTTACGCACTGGATCCTCCTGTGTAGACCACATAAACACCCTGCGGATCATTATTGAACAGTGCGTTGAATTCCGGTCACCACTGCACCTGCTGTTCATCGATTTTGAGAAGGCGTTTGACAGTGTCAACAGACAGTTTATCTGGCTCGCCTTGCGCAGGAGAGGTATACCCGATAAACTAATAGCTATTATTAAAGCAACCTATGATGGCTCTAAATGTCATGTGCTGCATAGAGGAAAGCTGTCAGAGGAATTCGAGATCCTAAGTGGGGTACGACAAGGTTGCATTCTATCGCCGATACTTTTTTTGTTGGTGATTAGCGATGTACTTCGCGCAGCTTTATCTACTGGAAACGGAGGAATTCGTTGGACTCTTACATCTCAACTCAAACATCTGGATTACGCTGACGACGTTTGTTTACTCTCACATAGAATTATGGAGCTGCACCAAATGACAACAAATGTGGAGAGGGAGGCAAATGTTGCGGGTTTGAAGATTAATACTGCCAAAACCAAAATCATCAACCTCGGCACTAACTCAGTTACTCATGTTAACATTGCTGGACAGCCGGTAGAGAGAGTAGAGAGTTTCCAATATCTTGGGAGTATTGTCTCGACCGAAGGTGGAACCGAACAGGACATTGCCAACCGAATCGGCAAAGCAAAATCGGTGTTTGGAATGATGTCCACGAAGCAATGCGATCAGCTTAAACACCAAGCTGCGACTGTTCCGCTCAAATGTTGAATCTGTGCTGTTGTATGGGTGCAGCACTTGGAAGGTGACCGCTACTATCACAAAAAGATTACAAACATTTGTAAATAGGTGCCTACGGAACATCATAAGGGTTTTCTGGCCTAACCGTATCTCTAACGAACATCTTTACCAGAGAACGGGTCAGGAACCAATAGGCACAACCATCCAACGACGGAAGTGGCAGTGGATTGGTCATACACTCCGAAAAGGCGACAGTTCCATAGCAAACTACGCAATGCAATGGAACCCGTTATCTCAGGATGGTAGAAGAACGGGTCGTCCGAGAAATACATGGCGCAGAACAGTTGAGGAGGAGGCACGGCAATTGGGGAAGAGTTGGAGAGAGCTGAAGCTCATTGCCAGGAACCGCACGCGATGGCGCGTAGGCGTAGTAGAGGCCCTAGGACCCATAAGGGGATACAGGACATAAAGAAGAAGAAGATTATCCACAACTGAATCGGAGCATGTTGCAGCATCCGAAGCTATAAAGGACCTGATATGGTTGCAAAAACTTTTACAGGAGCTAACACAAAACCAAAACTTGACATCTACTTTATACATGGATAACCAGAGTGCTATAAAGTTAATTAAAATCCTGAATTTCACAAACGCACAAAACATATTGACGTGCGATATCACTTCATAAGAGAAATTTACGAAGATAATTTGTTTAAATTAGAATATATTTCTTCTGAAGAACAAACAGCAGATATATTAACAAAGCCATTGTTTAAAGAAAAGTTTCATAAGTTTAAAAGTGCTTTAAATATATTTTCGTTAGAAGATTTTCGTAAATAATTAAAGTTATACTTAACTAATGTAAATTTTAATTTTCAATATCTTTTTGAACTTCTGTTTTTAAAAGTTAATACGTTAATGTAAATGTAAATTTTGAACAGACTTTTTGAATCTCTATTGTTTTTAAAGATTATGTAGACAAAAGTGGAAGTGTTAAAATTACCAAAAAAGGAATATAGTATTTGTCAACATAACATGTATTTTACTACATTCTTGTAATTTCACTACTGTCATATACTACATTTATATTTTAATAAAACTCGTTCAGTTCGCTTTTGACTCTCTTGTACTTCAGAGTTCTTTCTTTTTGCTCGCAAATTTTCACAGGTTATGTGCCCAGGCACGCGGCAGTAGAAGTTTGCAATAGTTTATTCAAAGCGTTATATCGTGCAAAATTTTTAGATATACTTAAAGTATTAAAATTTTTGGAGCACTGGTTAATTGTTTTTATATATCGCGGATTTTGAATTCAGGCAGAATGGAAAGTAATTTGCAAAGAGTAGATAAGTTGCAAAATGGCGAACATTGGCTAGTATGGAAGTTCCAGATTAAGGTATTGTTAAAAGCAAATGATTTATGGGATATTGTCAATGGTACAATAACAAAGCCGGTAATAAAATTGGAGTCATATGACGCAGATTCAGAGTTGTTAAAAAAATGGACAAAGTCCGATAGTAAAGCTCAAAAATATATTGTGACGTCGATGGGACAAGAGCCACTATTACATATTATGAGTTGCGAAAGTTCTTTCGACATGTGGACGAAATTGGAAAACATATACGAACAAAAATCTAAAACTACGGTACACTTGCTACAGCAGAGATTTTACAGCTTCACCAAAAGCGAAGATGAATGCCTGTCAATACATATATCGAAACTGCAAAAAATTGTACAGCAACTCAAAGATCTTGGTGAAGATATGTCGGACTCAATGATAATTACAAAAATTATGATGACACTGCCTTCATCGTATAATCATTTTTTTAGTGCATGGGAATCGACGGCAGCCAGTGAACAAACTTTAAAAAACTTAACTGCATGACTTTTAATGGTAGAAGCAAGAATAAATTCCCAAAACCAAGTAGAATGTGAGGCACTAGTTGCCAGGAAAGCAAAAATTTCAACTAAATATGTTCAACATGGCAACGGTGCTTCTACAAATAAAAAACCGGGAAAATGTATCTTTTGTAATAAAACTGGACACTGGAGGTCTGAATGTCCTAAAAGGCAAACAACAAAATCCAGTTTTAATAATTACGGAAAAAGAGGCGAAGCTTTTATTAGTCAAGCTACTTTAGATAATATATCAGAGCGAGACAGCTGGTTTCTTGATTCGGGTGCAAGTGATCACATGATATCGCATAGGCATTGGTTTGTCACTTTCAAAAAAATTGACACACCGATAAATATTCGCGTTGGTAATGGAGAGGTTATATTGGCTCATGGCTCTGGAGACATTAACATTGTTGCATACAATAATATAGTTAACTTCAAAGAAAAACATCTATCAAACGTGCTGTATGTACCTGATATAAAATTAATATAAAATTATTTTCTGCAAGCTGTGCGCTGGATAAAGGCCTGAGATCCAAAAAGAACCGATGTGAGCTGTTAAAATCGGGTGTTGTTGTTGCTGTAGGGATACGTGAAAACAAAATGTTTAAGTTGTGGTTCAAGGTGGTCGCAGATGAATCTTTTTTGAATATTGCAGCCAATGATACCAAAAGTTCATCAGCAGGTGATATCAACTTGTGGCATGAGCGTCTCTGCCACCAAAATATTAAGCAAGTGAAAAAGTTTTTATCTACGATTAATATATCTGTTCCTGATGATACATCATTTTTTTGTGCGGCATGCGCTATGGGAAAAAGTCATCGATTACCATACGCAAGAAGTATTAACAGGGCTACGAAGCCAAGAGAATTGGTGCATTGCGATTTATGTGGCCCCATGCATGTGACATCATATGGAGGATCGAGGTATTTCTTATTATTCAAAGATGATTTCTCTAATTTTCGCCATGTATTTTTTATAAAACAAAAAACCGAAGTAACAAAGCTGATAGAAAGTTACATCAAGCAAGTGGAAATTGACACAGGTTATTATGTTAAGTCGCTTCGAACTGACAATGGACTTGAATTTATTAACAAAGATGTTCAGTCTTTACTGAGAACTCGCGGCATACACCATCAAAAAACAGTGCCATATACTCCTCAACAAAACGGCCGTGCGGAGCGTGATATGCGTACACTAGTAGAGGCAGCGAGATCGATGTTACACGGTAGAAATCTAAATGTTAAACTGTGGGCTGAAGCTGTTAATACGGCTTCCCATGTTTTAAATAGAAGTGGTCCGTGCCAGTTTTCACACAAAACACTGTTTGAGCTATGGTTTAATAAGTCGCCTAATAATTTAGAATTTAAAGTATTCGGTAGTGAAGTGTTCATGCATGTTCCCGACGAAAAAAGAAAAAAAATGGCAACAGAAATCGAAAAGAGGAATTTGGGTCGGTTATGGTGATAAAACAAAAGGACATCGAATTCTTTTGGACGGCTGTAGAACAGTAAAAATTTCACGTGACTTATTGTTTAATGAAAGATGTGTTTCAAAGAAAAAAGAAGACGGTCAAAACGCTGACGCCACATTTTCAGGGATATTCGACATCCAAACTAGCGATAAAGAAGATGAAGAATCTATTGATACATCAAAGCCTAATGCACTTGTCGAGAGTGAACAAGACGTGTTCGATAAACCAACAGTAAGCGATTACAGTTGTTCTGTAAATGAAATGACGGCAACGGAAATGGATGACGGCAATAAAAGTAATATACTCAGGGATTCTGGTGAGTTAGAAAATGCTTCAGAAAACTCAATAAAAAATAGATTACGCAAAAGAAAACAAACAAACATCGTAATATCTGAAGTTTTTGCTTTTGTCGCCGAATTAATAGAACCGAGCAGTTATGAGAATGCGATTCAGTCACATATATCAAAGAAGTGGAAGCTTGCCATGGAAGAGGGAATTTCAAGTTTATTAGAGAATAATACGTGGAGGCTAGTTGATTTGCCGATAAACAGAAAAGCCATAGATAATAAATGGGTGTATAAATTAAAACTGTCTGTAAATGGTGAAGTAAGCAGGCACAAAGCCCGTTTGGTTGTAAAGGGTTTCAATCAAAAGTTTGGTCTAGATTATTTAGAAACATTTAGTCCTGTAGTTAAATTTTCTTCATTGAGAATGATTCTAGCCATAGCTGCAGCAAAAAATCTAAAATTATTTCAATTCGATATAAAAACGGCATTTTTAAATGGTGAACTTCACGAGCACATATATATGGTACAACCCAAGGGCTACGATGATAAAAGCGGAAAGGTGTGTAAATTGCTAAAAAGCCTTTATGGCTTGAAGCAGTCATCAAGATGTTGGAATAGGAAGTTTAGCAACTTTCTCCAAAAGTTTAAATTTAAGGCCAGCGCATCTGATCCATGCGTATTTGTTAGCAATTCTAAAGAAAAAAACATGTTGCTGGCAATTTATATTGATGATGGATTACTGGCCGCCTCATGCAAAGAGGATGTAGACGTGTTTCTCTAATGTTTAAAGCAGGATTTTGAGATAACACATGACGTTGCTGATTACTTCCTAGGATTGGAAATAATACACAGAAAGGATGGTGCAGTGTTAATACATCAAGCAGCGTATGCCCGAAAGCTGTTAAGAAAATTTAACATGGAACATGCCAAAGCTGTGTCAACACCGTGTGAAAAGCTATCAAGTAACATCAACAGAGGTGTTTACGAGGGGCAATATCCTTTTCGCGAAGCGGTCGGAAGCCTTATGTATCTGGCTGTCGCCACTAGACCTGATATTTTGTTTGCTATTGGCTGTGTTAGCAGACATTTGGAACAACCGAATGAAGCAGATATTGGCGCAGTGAAGCTTATCTTTAAATACATTAAAGGCACCATTAATCACGGTATCTTTTACAGTAATGTGAACCAATTATTTTTAAATTGTTTTAGTGATGCTGACTATGCGGGTGATATAGAAACAAGGCGATCGACAAGCGGTCTGGCTGTGCTACTATGTGGTGGAGCAATATCTTGGCAGTCGCAGCGTCAGAAATGCGTTGCATTATCCACAACTGAATCGGAGCATGTTGCAGCATCCGAAGCTATAAAGGACCTGATATGGTTGCAAAAACTTTTACAGGAGCTAACACAAAACCAAAACTTGACATCTACTTTATACATGGATAACCAGAGTGCTATAAAGTTAATTAAAATCCTGAATTTCACAAACGCACAAAACATATTGACGTGCGATATCACTTCATAAGAGAAATTTACGAAGATAATTTGTTTAAATTAGAATATATTTCTTCTGAAGAACAAACAGCAGATATATTAACAAAGCCATTGTTTAAAGAAAAGTTTCATAAGTTTAAAAGTGCTTTAAATATATTTTCGTTAGAAGATTTTCGTAAATAATTAAAGTTATACTTAACTAATGTAAATTTTAATTTTCAATATCTTTTTGAACTTCTGTTTTTAAAAGTTAATACGTTAATGTAAATGTAAATTTTGAACAGACTTTTTGAATCTCTATTGTTTTTAAAGATTATGTAGACAAAAGTGGAAGTGTTAAAATTACCAAAAAAGGAATATAGTATTTGTCAACATAACATGTATTTTACTACATTCTTGTAATTTCACTACTGTCATATACTACATTTATATTTTAATAAAACTCGTTCAGTTCGCGTTTGAATCTCTTGTACTTCAGAGTTCTTTCTTTTTGCTCGCAAATTTTCACAGTACCCACTTCAGGTAGTAGTCCCAAAGATTTCTGAGGTGTTCCTCCACTCTTCGGGCAGCTATCTCGGGAGAGCGGGAAACTGTATACGTTATGGAGTCATCCGCGAAGAGCATAGTCCTTGTTCCGGCTGTATTTGTGGGTTGATCCGCCGTGAAGATGCTATACAGGACTGGTCCAAGTCTGGAACCTTGAGGAACTCCGGCGTTGTTCCTTTTCCTTGTCGATGGGCGGTCGTACACCTGTACAAAGAAGACCCTGTTAAAAAGAAAATTTTTAATTATTTTTACAATATATTTGGGGAAACCAAAACTAATAAGCTTGTACAGGAGCCCGTTTATCCAGACACTATCGAAAGCTTTTTCGATGTCTAGCAAACAGGCCACTGTACTACTTTTGACGTTCAGTCCTTTAGTGACGTCACTGTGAAGCTTCAGCAGAGGGTGCAGCGTAGAGTGCTTCTCTCGGAAAACGTACTGAAAGGAAGGAATAAGATTTCTTTCCGTACAAAACGTATTGATCTTTTTACGGATCAATGATTCCAATACTTTACTGATACAACACAGTAGAGCTATTGGACGGTAACCAGTTACGCTGGAGCGGTCAGTTTTCTTGTGTACTGGTACAACCTTGGCCATCTTCCAGTTGTCCAGAAAGTAGCCATTGTATAGGCAATTGTTGAAAATGATGGTTAACATCAAAATTGCCATACCCGGTAACTTTTTATTTTATTTATTATTATTATTATTGTTTGGTGGGCTGAAGAGCCTGGTACACTACGACCTAGAAATCTATTGTGCATCCCAGATGATTACCACTTTATGTGGTGGCTTAGTTCCTTAATGAGTGCCATTACGTCTTACAGTTCGATTGAAATGACATTCTGTCCTGGGACTGTGTAAGCCTTGAGGTACTTGAGTCTTTTCCTTATAAGAGCATCACACATGAACAATATGTCTTCTGGCGATTCTTTTGCCTTGTTGCAGAACCGGCAGCTGTCCGTCTGGGATTTTCCCATTTTCAATAGGTGGCTGTTGAATGGGCCGTGTCCCGTTATGTACCAGACTAGAGATCTGAGTGCATGACGGTTCAGCTTAATTGCCTTGTCTATATGTACAATGTTGTACTTGAGAAGCCTTTTGGTATGTTTCATCCATGTTGACGATGCCCATTCAGCTTCGATGGCATTGTTAGCCCACTCTTTAATTTTGTTTTTGAGGTGGCTAAGGGAGTAAGCAATGCTTGGTTCCGGCCCAATGAAGGTACCTTCTGCGCCTTCTCTTGCGCAGAGATCTGCTCGTTCCCTGCAATGCCTGAGTGCCCTGGGGACCACATAAGGGTGATTTTATTAGTTTTGGCCAATTGTTTTAAGTGGCAGTAGCAGCTCCACGTTGTTCTTGTGTTGAAAGTAGGACCTTTTAGTGCAAGTAGTGCGGCCTGGCTATCTGAGATCATGTAAATCTCAGTTCTTCTGTATTTTCTTTTAGTGCATTCCAAGATGCAGGCTTCAAGTGAAATTGTTTCTGCCTGGAAAACGGTTGGGGAGTTGCCTAGGGGTATTCGCAGTGTGGTTCTGGGTCCGAATACTCCTGCTCCTGTTCCTGTATCTGTTTTAGATCCATCTGTGTACCAGATGGATGCATGATGGGGGGGGGTTATTGATGATATTTCCAACGTTCGGGAATTCTAACCAAGAATTTCCTTTGGAAATCAGTTGTTTTCATCATTGAGTCTGATTGTAGGACAATACCATGATCCGAGTTAATTTTGGAGATGATGTTTGTATGTCCTGGTCTATTGGATTTAACCTGGTTGTGTATATTGAGATTAGAGAGTCTTAAGCCAGCTTCTTTTTTAATGTGTATGTGAAGTGGTGTTATTCCTATAATTTTCTCGAGGGCTGCCGTAGAGCAGGTCTTTATGGCACCTGTTGCACTAAGACAGATGAGTCTTTGTATCTTATTGAGTTTTGAGCGTGTCTTAAATTGCTCTGTTTTTGGCCACCATATCAAGGCTGCGTATGTCAGCCTAGGTCTGATAATGCTCTGGTATAGCCAAAGAGTCATTTGCGGGCTGATTCCCCACGTTTTGTTGAACATGCGTTGGCATGTGAAGTAAGCTTTATTAGCTTTGTTAATAATGTACATCATATGAGAGTTCCATGTCAGTTTTTGATCGAATATAACTCCCAGATATTTGGCCTCCGGCATTATTTGGAGGACCTTGCCTTGGAAATTTATAATGGGAAGATTTATTTTTCTCCTCTTTGTGAAGATGGTGCACACTATCTTGTCTGGGTTGACACTTAGGTTCACCTCTTTACACCAATCGTTTACTAGTTTGAGAGCAATTTGCATCCGTTCTGCTATCGTACTCTCGAATTTGCCACGGACCATAAGGACGAGGTCATCCGCATAGCCAATATTGGTAATATGATAATTCTTAAGCCTTGAGAGTAACTGGTCCATCACCAGCAGCCACAAAAGAGGTGACAGGACTCCACCTTGTGGGCAGCCTCTAGTTGCCGCTACTGTGATGGCTTCGTCGCCGAATGAGGCCCGAATTCTCCTACCCCTTAGCATGCTTATAACCCAACCTATGATTGAGGATTCTACACCCTTGTTTCTGGCTTGTGATTGAATCACTTCGGAGTTAGTGTTGTCAAAAGCGCCTTGAATGTCTATGAAGGCACATATTAACATTTCTTTGTTCCGAAGTGTATCTTCGATTTCGTCTGTCAGCTCGTGCAGTGTAGTTTCTGTTGATTTCCCTGTCTGATATGCATGCTGGCTGGGGTTTAGTGGGTTAATTTGGAGTGCATTAGATTTAATGTGGTGACATAGTATCTTCTCCATGGATTTGAGTAGAAATGAAGATAGGCTGATTGGTCTGTATGACCCGTATCTTCGGGAGTTTTTTACCAGCCTTTGGTAGGAATATAACTCGCACTTCTCTCCAGCACCTTGGGACGTATTCTAGGTTATAGTTGGCTCTGTAGAGTTTCACGAGCAAAGATTCTATCGGATGGAGCCCACGTTGCATCAAAATTGGGTAGACCCCGTCACCTCCAGGGGATTTTAGTGGGTCGAATGAATTTTCAGCCCAGCGGACTCCTTCAATGGAAAATATGTTTTTTGAGCGCCTCTAGGCCTCGATTGGTATGATATAAGGATGTGAGTTTATGTCCTCGTTTTCCTCATTGTTACCCAGTATTAAGCAGTCTGGGAAGTGGCTATTTACCAGGCAGGTGAGTGTTTCATACCTTGAGGTTGTCTTTTATCCGTTAGGTTTTTTGACAGACCCGAGTGAATTTGTGTGGTCGAGGTATAGAGCCTTGTGAAGTCGACACGCTGTTGGTAGTTTGTCGATGCTTTCACAAAATTCTCTCCAGCTGTTATGTTTGCTGCTTCTTACTGCCGCGTTGTATTTTGTGAGAGAAGTTCGATAGGCCGTCCAAATGTTTGTTCGTTTGGCCTTGTTGAACATTTTTCGGACATCTCTTCTCTTAGCCTCGAGATCATGGTTCCACCAGGGAACGTCTCTTGTACCTTTGACTCGGACTGCAGGACAGCTTGTGTGATTTATGATTGCCTCGGTAAGGTCGTTGGCTGTGGAGTCTAGGTAGGCTATCGAGTTTATTCGGGTACTAATACCAGTCAAGTTTAATTGCAGTTAGTCTTGAAAGACTTGCCAATTGATGTGTTTGGGGGTTCTTATAATGGATTCAACCCTATTGGGAGTTTCTACATTAAATTTTATGTACATGTGGTCTGATAGCGATGCCTCTTTCATAACATGCCAATTACGGATTGCGCTGGCCGTACCCTTATCCGATAGAGTAAGGTCCAGAACTTCTCTCCTTATGGCGTTTATGAAAGTTGCATCACTTCCCACGTTGTTTATAATTACGTTAGTAGATAGACAGTAATTAAGAAGTAACTCACCTCTTGTGTTAGTGTCGGTGCTTCCCCAGACTTCGTGGTGTGCGTTTGCGTCACATCCGATCAGAAATTTTTGGTTGTGAGCTATGCAGTATTCAACGAAGCTCTGTGTGGTTTTTGGTGGCGATTCTTCATCATCTCCCGGTAAATAGGCAGCGGTAAAGTTGATGATGCTCGTGCAGCCTTGAGTAGTATGCGTCTCTAAGGAGATCGCAGTTAAGTCTCTGGAAATAGATTGATTTATAGTGTAGGTGTTGTATTGGTGGCGACATAGGATAGCTGTCCTTGGCCTCTCGTCACCTTTGCTATAGATCAACTTACCTATTTTATTGCGGATACCCTGGATTCTACCTTTGTTGGTCCATGGCTCCTGAATAAGAGCGATGTCCCAGTTATGAGCCACAAAGAGTTGGCAGAGGTTGGCAGTGGCTGCCTGTAACTTTTTAAGCAAAAAGTTAGAAATCCCATCTGTGCCTGATGATTTTTAAATTCTCTATATTAACTTCGCGTGCCCGTGTGTTTGTGGGTTTGTGTGTTGTGGAATCTTGCGATCAATTTTTAACCCACTTCCCAAGGCCTGATTTTATTGAAATTTTGCACACATGTGTATTTGGTGACAATACTTTCCATTAAAATTTGAGGCCCCTCGGACCTCGGGGTCGGGGGGCTCCCATACAAATATTTTACAAAATTTTACTCGATTTTCTTCAAATTTTATACACATGTGTATCTCTGATATACAACAATTTTTGTAAAAATTTTGGAGACCCCGGACCCGGGTTCGTAGGGCCCCATAACTTTTATTTAAAAAAATTTACCCGATTTCCTTCAAACCTAATACACATGTGTATCTCCGATAGACAACACTTTTTGTAAAAAATTTGGAGACTCCGGGCCCGAGTTCGTGGGGCCCCATAACTTTTTTTAAAAAAAATTAACCCAATTTTCTTCAAATTTTAACACATACCCATCTCTTATTAGAGAATTTACATGAAAAATTGTATTTTTATGGGTTGTTTTTTTTTTGAGTTTCCACTCATAATCAAATCGTTGACAACAGCTGGTCCGGTAAACATATCGACGTCTACAGGTGCGTTGGCGGGATTTTCTTCACTGAACTGCATTATAGTATTTCCTGGAGAAGTGGTGTCTTCCACAAGACTTTCAACCTCTTCCAAGAAATCTGGAAGATGCGTTGGTGGTCGGTCCGTAAAGCTCCTTTCAAAATGGCAGGCAAAGGCTTCCGCTTTTTCAGCAGCGCTGGATACTGTTCGATCTTCAATGGTGATAATCTCTGGAATGGAAATACGCTTTCCAACCAGAGAGTTCAGCTTCCTAAAAGCATCAGGGCCTGGTTTGATGTCCTGGAGCCGTTTGGTCAGTTCATCTTCCACGCGATCTTCCTGTAGTTTTTCTAGTTCTTCCGTTCTATTTAGAATTTCTATTCTTTGTTCGATATCGCTCATCATTTTTTGTACAAGTGTTTCTACTTGTTTCTTTTTTAAAGTAGTCATGTGTTTAATTATTTTCTTTGTTCTTTATCAGTATTGAGTCGTTACTACTAAACTCCTCCCAGCTTTTCTTCAAGCCTTCTTTCTTATTTTGTAAAGAATTCAAAGTCTTTCTAATCGAACTGTCTTTTTATAATTATTGTAAAAAGTTTCTAAAGGCTTACCGAAGTCAAACTGTTTATCAAACAGTTTTTCATCCGCGTTTACCTCAGGCATTTTTTGTTCAATTGTTCAGATAGTCACAAATTGTCCACGTAGATTATAGTTCAAATTGTCAAATTATAGACAAAAATTTCCACATAGTTTGTAGTTCAAATAAAGTAGTCACAGTTTTTCCGTATAAGTTCAAGTTCAACTTGTCACAATTTTCCACAAATAATTCAACTATTATAGTCACAGTTTTTCCACCGAGTTTAAATATTATAGTCACAATTTTCCACCGAGTCTAAATATTATAGTCACAGTTTTTTTCACCGAGTTTAAATATTATAGTCAGAGTTTTTCCACATATGGTTTAAATATTATAGTCACAGTTTTTCCACCGAGTCTAAATATTATAGTCACAGTTTTTTTCACCGAGTTTAAATATTATAGTCACAGTTTTTCCACATATGGTTTAAATATTATAGTCACAGTTTTTCCTCATATAGTTTAAATATTATAGTCACAGTTTATCCACATTTAGTGTAAATATTATAGTCACAGTTTTCCACAGAGTTTAAGTTCTAATAAATAGTAGCTCGAAGGACCATTAAATGTTCGCGATATAAAAAGATTAGAAAATAAAAAGAATAGAAGTACTGTTCAACCCGACGTCTTCAATCGAAGTGGTCATTTTTAATTTCTCAAAATTAAAATTAAAACTAATATGTATAACAATAACAAAGTATTGCGAGAATCGCAATTGACAAAAAAAAGAAAATGATGACAATCAGCAAAAGTGTGGGAACGTTCCGCCAGTGCGAGAAGCGTACTCAGCAAAAAGTGTGGGAACGTTCCGCCAGTGCGAGAAGCGCACATAGCAAAAAGTGTGGGAACGTTTCGCCAGTGCGAGACGCGCACTCAGCAGATAATTTAAATACATAATTTTCAGCTTATGTCTGCGTCGTAGACAGGTTGTTTTGTTTTTGGGTTGCAGTGCTTCGTATTAGTTTTTACATATCAACACTTATAGTGGAATCAATTATACTTTTGGTTAATAGAGAATTTACATGAACAATTTTTATGGGTTGTTTTTTTTGGATTGTTAATTGGCTGAAACGCTGGTGGATAAACGAGATAGCAGGTTATAATAGTAATAGTAGGGCTTTCCGATCAAAGTTTTGAAAATCGGAAAATCTCTTTCAATAAATAACTTGCTAGCTCGTTTATCCAGGGCTACTTTTTAATAAAAATAAAGTAGATCAGGTGGGCGCCGTGGCTCAGTGGATAAGAGCATGGCTTCTGACAAAGAGTATAGAGATATCTCTATATATCTACATCTCTACACTCTTTGCTTCTGAGCAGAAGGTTCGTGGTTGGAATCCCAGTAAAACCAAAAAGTATTTTTCACGATGTCCCACCTCTTGCGAATGTCTGACAAACGTCCGAAAGTAATAACTTGTCACGGAAGGCTTCTCAATTCGCCGTTCGGATACGGCATTAAATTGTAGGTCCCCTCCATTTGAGTGCACAAATATACATGCTCAACACAAATGGTTGCGAGAAGCTAGGCCTTGGACCGCAACGGTCGGTCGCGCCGAATGTTATAATTATTATTAAAGTAGATCAGTAAGATAGATTTTATATTCAGTTTCTCAGTAGGTGCGAGTACGTACACCATAGCGACAAAAATTCAAAAATGTCAACAATAAATTGCTATCTCGTTTATCCGCCGCTAGCTTGCAGCCAATTTACAATCCGCAAGAAATATAGTGTCATAACAGCTTTACCAAATCTGCCACTTGTTCAGCCAATAACAAAACACTGGCTTTGTAAATTTTATCATTGCGAAAATAATAGATGTTGAGGAAAAGAAATGACCTCATTTAATCGTGGTTACGGTACAGAATACTTCAACTTCACTTATTCATCATCATCATATTTGGCTCTACAACCGGTATCCGGTCATGGCCTCCCGAAAAAAATCTCTCCACCTGTCCCGACTTTGAGCCGATGTCGTCCAGTTTGTCATACTTACACTCTGGGCGTATTGGTCTACGCCAACCTTCCAGCGTTGACTATGCCGGCCTCGCTGTCGTATTTCATAAATCCTACCGCAAATGACTTTCCGAGCAGGATCATGCGAGCTAGGTGTCCTGCCCACCGGAGCCTACAAAGCTTAATTTTCTTCACGATGTCAACATCGCGGTAACGCTCGTGGATCTCATCATTATAGAGTCTCCGGAATCGTTCTTTCTCACATACGGGGCTAACAATTCTCCGTAAGACTTTTCTCTCGAACGTGGCTAAGAGGTCAGAATGCTTTTTGCTAAGCACCCAAGTCTCGAATCCATATGTAAGCATATGTAAGTACTGGTATGACCATTGTCTTATACATCAGCAGCTTGGATGTTATGTTTAAGTTCCTGGATTTGAAGAGTCTTGACAGACTATGGAAGGCTTTGTTGACTTTAAGCAACCATGCGCGTATTTCTGGTTCCATGCTGCTATTGGCTGCTACAGTTGACCCGAGATAGTTAAAGGATTGCACTACTTCAAATTCGCGCTCCACTATTCGAATTGTGGGACCAATGTGTGATCTTCTACTCGCAGACGTGGCCTCCATGTACATTGTTTTGCTCTAATTTATGTGCAGCCTTTGGTTTCTACCAACGATGTCAATATCGTCTGCGTTAGTCAGTATCTGAATGAACTTATGGATTGTTCTTCTCGCCGTTACGTCAGAGTCTCGGATAACTTTCTCCAACGTCAGGTTAAAGAGGACGCAGGCAAGTCCATCCCGGGGCCTTATTGTTTTTGAGCCGTTTTATCGCTCTGCTAACTTCGTCTATGCTTGGTGGCGGCAGCATAGTGGGGTCTTCGGTCATTGGTGGAGCCACCAATTCCTTAGTTAACTGGCCATTAAGAAAATTGTGAAAGTGTTCTTCCCATCGCTCTAAGATGCCTTTGAAATCGGCGATCAGATTACCCTCTTTCTCTTTGCAGTATAACGCGGTGTATATTGTGTCATGCCGCGGACTCTTTGGTAGAACTTCCGCGCCTGGTGCGGTCCTCGCTCTCTGTACTGTTCTAGTTCACGGACGAGATTCTTCTCCCAGACTGCTTTCTTTCGCCGTTGAACAGTTTTTTCATATCATCTGAGCTCTTTATATTCATCTTCGCGTGCCCGCGTTTTATGAGATTGTTGCATTACTCGGTTCGCAACAATCTAACGTTCAGTCGCTAGCTTACATTCGTCATCGAACCAGTCGTTCTTATCTCTACGAATACTGCCTAAGATGGAGTCAGCAGTACTAATAACAGTATTCTTGAGGCGTGCCCATTTCTCTTCTACGCCCGACATTTCAGCCAGGACTTACTCTCCCTGCTTTTAAGGCGAGTCCTATCGCTTGATCGTAGTTGTTTCTAATTTCTTCGTTGCGAAGGGCAGGCTTGAATCTGATTCGCGGATGCTGTCTTTTTTGATGATGCAATCCACGCTCGGAGCACCATACCAACAAGATAGTGGTGCGAGTCGACGTTGGCACCTCGGCACGTTCGTACCGTCATCAGGTTCGGGTTGTGGCGCCGGTCTATAAACCCGTGGTCTATCTGGTCGCGAGTGGCTCCATCAAACCTTGTACTCGCAACGACCAAATTATTGTTTGCTGTCATGTCTATGACTTGTTGTCCATTGTCATTATTATTATTTGGCATTCATGTCCCCCAAAATGATTTTTACGTCATACTGAGGACAGGCATGGAGTTCCCGTTAGACTGATAAAAAGAATACTCTGTAGGTGCGTGAACGTTGATGAGGCTTATATTTTTAAATCTGCTCCGCACGCGAAGGGTGCATAGGCGTTCATTTACTGCTTTGAAGCCGATAACGATGGGTTTTATTATTTTGCTGACTAGAAACACATGATTTTTTGCATGATAGCTGTAATACATGTCACATTGTAATTTTTTAAGACACCATTCCCCGTCCACCGCATCTCCTGAATTGCTGTTATGCTAACATTAATTTGGACAGGACAGGCTAGCTGCTGTGCAGCTCGAGCTCAATACAGTGAGCGTACGTTCCATGAGTCGTTAAATCAATTAGCTGTTTTCGTTGGCTGATTTGGGGTTCCGTAATATGGTTTTTTTTACGGGTTATTAGCCTCGCTCCAACCTGACTTTGAAGGGACTAGTCTGATCATTTCGCTTTTCCTGTACTGGAGGAAAATTACCAGCAGCCACCACGTAGAGCTTTGATCGCACTTCCACCAGTCAGAGATAGTTGCGGCCACATGCATTTCTGAAGTATTCTGTGTTATTCTCCCTACTCTGCTGATGACTGACCGCAGATTACCTCACTTAAAATTCTAGCAACTGTACGCGAGCGAAAGTCGATCAATACTCGGATGTACAGGTAGAAGCAACGCTATATTTGAAAGCGTGGAGCCAGCTGCAAAATGCGCAGTAAGCAGTTTCACTAGAACCTTAGAGCTAGAATCTATAATTTCATTACAAATGAGCGTTGAAATTGATGACCAGCCTACTTTTCAATTTACTAACCTCTTTCTCATTCTATACTTTTTCTATTCAAATTTTGGTTGTAAGCGAATATAACTCGCCGTAGGTGAGTATGGCAATCATTTCTGGCTCTTAAGAATTTTGTTCGGTTTTCTTCAGTAAAATTTCCTTTATAAAACCGATAGCATCTCTTTCTAATCATGGAAGCCTCAAATTATAGCATCCATTTTCTTTTGAAGAATGATGTTTGCGATTACATCAGCGGCGGCTTGCAGGTTGGTATCACGGAACAATAGCTACCGGTTAATACTCCCAAAGAAGTTGAACTTTTTCGTCAATACAGTACTATACGGAACAACAGCAATGCCGTAAATGATATTTAGTTGCAAACAGAAGATAGCTCAAGACCATCAGGTTGAAAGTTTTTGCAAAGCGACTGCTATTCGGATGATGCGATGATTGCTGCATATGATTTAACCGTGGTAACAGAAACATAAAAGACGTTATTATCAGTCAGTGTAGCAAGGCATGACTGCCTACTTTAACAATTTAAACATTCAAATCCATTTTGCAAGCTTAAAAGGATAAAAGCGTATTGTCTACGATTCATTGGAATAACTAAGAATGGTCCGTTTCATTTTATCTATGCGACGGGACACTTACCTTCACAAATACCCAAGCTTCCAAGCTTCCAAACTTTCAAATTCTTTTGGATCAGCACCCACCTTTTCAAATAGTAATTTCAGTTGTATCAGTTATTCGCATAGACAGAGGAAAAACCAATGGAATGGTGTAACTCAGAACTAGCCATCTATTACGACTCAACCACTTAAATAGCACAACGATAATGCAGCACATTTGTAACAAAACCCAATTAATGCGAGCATGTACGCAAGTTCATGGAACTGACAAATCAGATGAATCAGCCTAGACCACGGAAGGTAAATAGATGATCTAAGGACGGTTTTGGCAACAATCGAATTTATCTACTCAATAACTCAAAAATCACAAGATAATCTTTAGATTTCACTCTGAATTATATCGATAAAATATCAGACAGCTATGTTTCAACGACAAAATGAACTTGTACCGTAACTAGATTAAAAAATCCATCGCTTGCATAACATAACATCACCCAATACTTACTTACTTATGTCCTATATCCCCTTGTGGGTCATAGGGCCTCTACTACGCCTACGCGCCATCGCGTGCGGTTCCTGGCAATGAGCTTCAGCTCTCTCCAACTCTTCCCCAATTGCCGTGACTCCTCCTCAACTGTTCTGCGCCATGTATTTCTCGGACGACCCGTTCTTCTACCATCCTGAGATAACGGATTCCATGGCATTGCGTAGTTTGCTATGGAACTGTCGCCTTTGTGGAGTGTATGACCAATCCACTGCCACTTCCGTCGTTGGGTGATTGTGTCTATTGGTTCCTGATCCGTCCTCTGGTAAAGATGTGCGTTCGAGATACGATTAGGCCAGAAAACCCTTAAGATGTTCCGTAGGCACCTATTTACGAACGTTTGTTATCTTTTTGTGATAGTAGCGGTCACCTTCCAAGTTCTGCACCCATACAACAGCACAGATTCAATATTTAAACGGAACAGTCACAGCTTGGTGTTTAAGCTGATCGCATTGCTTCGCCATATCATGGACATCATTCCAAACACTAATTTTGCTTTGCCGATTCGGTTGACAATGTCCTGTTCGGTTCCACCTTCGGTGGAGACAATACTCCCAAGATATTGGAAACTCTCTACTCTCTCTACCGGCTGTCCAGCAATGTTAACTTGAGTTACTGAGTTAGTGTCAAGGTTGAAGATTTTGGCAGTATTAATCTTCAAACCCGTAACATTTGCCTCCCTTTCCGCATTTGTTGTCATTTGGTGCAGCTCCATAATTCTGTGTGACAGTAAACAAACGTCGTCAGCGTAGTCCAGATGTTTGAGTTGAGATGTAAGAGTCCAACGAACTCCTCCGTTTCCAGTAGATAAAGCTGCGCGAAGTACATCGATAATCACCAACAAAAAAAGTATCGGCGATAGAATGCAACCTTGTCGTACCTCACTTAGGATCTCGAATTCCTCTGACAGCTTTCCTCTATGCAGCACATGATATTTAGAGCCATCATAGGTTGCTTTAATAATAGCAATTAGTTTATCGGGTATACCTCTCCAGCGCCAGGCGAGCCAGATAAACTCACTGTTGACACTGTCAAGCGCCTTCTCAAAATCGATGAACAGCAGTGGTGACCGGAGTTCAATGCACTGTTCAATAACGATCCGCTGGGTATTTATGTGGTCTATATAGGAGGGTCCAGTGCGGAAACCTGCTTTTTCGGCAACGAGTGTATCTTCCAGATGTTCCTTAATTCGCTCAAGTACTACTTTGACTATTACCTTTGCAGCTGCAGTAAGAACGCAAATACCTCTCCAGTTTTCGCACTCCATAAGACTACCTTTTTTAGGGAGCTTGACAATCATTCCCTTCTTTCACTCATCGGGGAAACTTTCTGCCTCCCAAGCTCTCTCTACAAGAGGATATAAAAGCTCTGCTGATGTCGTTGGAGCGGCACGCAGAAGCTCTGCGGGTATACCTTCTAGTCCTACCGACTTGTTGTTCTTTAGTGCCTTGATAGCGGTAGCGATCTCATCTTTACTGGGCGTTGAGGTGCGAATTCGGGAAATTGTTACTTCCGGCAGCTCCGTTTGATTTGGGTGCATATCGTGTCGATATAGTTAAGGACCGTAGAGAAATGATCCTTACATCGCTTGAGCTGATTCTCATCTGAAACGAGTACGGCACTATCTAGGGCTTTCACCTGATGTTGGCTAGCGCGGTGACCACTTGTCAGCTTTTGGTGATTCTGTAAACGGTTCTGCTATTGCACCTGCTCGCTGTTTCCTCTGCTTCTGATGCCAAGTTGTTAATATAATTACGTTTGTCACGTCTTACACTACGCTGCAGATGAGAAAACATTTTTCACAACCTTCCAATGTTCCTGGATGGTTGTCGGCAGTGAGCTGCTGATTGCTTCGATTCCTTGCAATAAATTATCCCTTAATTGTTAGCGTACTGTGGAGACCTTTAGCCGGTCGATTTTATACCTAGGCATTCGGATTATATTGCAGATTCTTTGAACTGATGCAGTACGTAACTGGACAGCAGCTACCATAAGGTGATGATCCCGTACCATACCCATGACGGCTGCTCGTCTGTTTCGGATGTCTAAAAGACAGCTTCTAAACCGTCGGCTGATCGCCACATGGTCGATTTGGTTAGATGATGATTGCCTGTCAGTTGACACCCAGCAGACTTTGTGGCAGGTCTTCTGCTCAAACATGGTGCCTTCTATGACAAAGTGGTTGGTGTTGAAAAATCAACAAATCTTTCACCATTGTCATTTCGTTCGCCGAGGCCGTGCTTCCCAATCACATGTTTAAGTCCTTCATTGTCGTTGTCAACCTTGGCATTCAAGTCCCCCATCATGATGACGATATCTCCGTTCGGCGTTGGGTTGAATACAGCGCTTAGTTGATTGTAGAAGTTGTCCTTTTCATCCTCAGTCGAAGGATTCGTTGGAGCGCAACACTGTATGATCGTGACGCGCTGTACTCTACTCCAAAATCTGGCCGATAAGATCCTATCACCATGTGGGTGCCAGGAAATTAGGCCTCTGCGTGCTGTTGGCGTTAGCAGAAGACTCACTCCAGATTCACGGGGACTGCCGGAGTAGAGTAGCACAGTGTTATAAGTTGGGGATTGGTACTCTCCCGCGTCGAACCAATACGCATATCAAATAAAGATTCAGCAATTATTCTCATCTACTCCATTTCGAACTAAACAACAGACTGGCACTCAAATGACAACAATACAATATTTGACAGCATAAATCTATCTATCTACATATATAAACAAAAGTTAAACTTACCCCTTCCAGTGTGGCCCACACCAACACAAATTAGTGTTGATTCTATAGTTTTCGGGTCGAATAGTTATGATACGACAGCTCTGGAGGGGTGTGGTCAATATTTTAGTTGGTGGGGGGGTGACCAATATTGGTGTCGATTCTATAGTTTTAGGGGTAGGTTAGTGATGGTAAAAGCGAGCTCTAGGGGAATGGGGTCGATACCTGTGGGGAGGGGGTGGGTGACCGATTTTTGTGTCAAATCTATCATTTTTGGAGTCGATGAGGTGAAAACTTATGGTAAGACAGCTCCAGGGGGATGGATGTGGATTATTAGTGTTGATTCTATACTTTTACGTGTAGCTGAGGTGAATTGTGATGGTTAGACAGCTCTAGGGGGATGGGGTCGATAGCTGTGCGGAGAGGGTGGGTGACCGATGTTTGTGTTAATTCTATAGTTTCCGGAGTTGATGAGGTGAAAAGTGATGGTAAGAGAGCTCTAGGGGATAGGGATGATAGCTGTGGGGAGGGGATGGGTGACGGATATTTGTGTCAATTCTATAGTTTTCGGAGTTGACGAGGTGAAAAGTGATGGTAAGAAGGATCCAGGGGGATTGATGGGGGATATTTGTGGTATTTATTCTATACTTTTACAGGTAGCTGAGGTGCATAGTGATGGATAGACAGCTCTAGGGGGATGGGGTCGATAGCTATGGGTAGGGGGGGTGACCGATATTATTATCGACGTGGTGAGGTGAATAGTGATGGCAAGAAAGCTCTAGGGGAATGGGGTCGTCCGTTGAGGGGAGGGTGGTGGGGTGACCGGTATTAGTGTCATTCTATAGTTTGTGGTGAGGTGAATAGTGATGATAAGACAGCTCTGGGCGGATGGGGTCGATACCTGTGAGGAGAGGGTGGGTGACACATGCAATTCTGAAGCATTCTGTGTTATTCGCCCTACTCTGCTGATGGCTGACCGCCATTCACTTATTACTCACTTTAATCATAAACAATTTAAACAACACTGCTAGAGGATAACTTTGAAATAATAAATATATAAACAAAACATGCTGTTAATTTAATATTTGTGTTTCTTTCATTTTGACCAATTGTGTACTAAGTTTATAAAAAAAAGTTGTGTAGTAAAAGTTCCCTTTCACATGATTATGTTCCCTTTCTCTTTCTTATTATTTTATAATTATGAGTATTTAGAAGAAATTGTTATTTCCTTCTTAATTTGTTATACATTATGAATGCCTGCAATTTTTCAATAACAATTTTTTTATAAGGCTAAATTGTAATAGATTCCGAAAATCACAAAAAAATGTTGATACGTTTTAATATAAATCGCAGCAGCTTCTTATTGTAAATACCTTTTTTTTTATTTATTTGTTTAAGTATCATAGAAAAAATACTCGCTTGTTAAAGTTTATTCAAATCGAATTTCATTATGTTTATTGGCTATTGAGTATAATAGCATATTTCCATGCATATATTAGTTCGAATTTATTTTATCTTGTAGGTACAGGCGATTATTGATCATCATCACGATGTAACTAAAACGTCGTCCAAAGTTAGGTTTGCTGACCCGACTCTTATGCACGATGAGAACAAAACGGAGAAGGTAAATAAAAAATAATCTTAAGCAGTTTGTTGCTTTTACATACTTGTACATAATGGAATAAAAATCCAAAACAACGTCGTTCTCGAAAGAACTGATATGCATTCAAAATAATTTTTGTGGTTAAATACGTAGGAGTATGTATGCGTGATAACGAATTTTTAAAATTCTTAGGTGTAGCGTGTAAATTCTTAAGGGTATTCGCCCGTTCAAAATATTTTAACGTAATTTTAAGGATGAAAGAGAGGTTCAAATAAAATATCTAAAGTTTAATTTTTGTTATGTTGTTTTATTATAATAAAATAATAATAATATTTGGCGCAACAGATCGTTGTGGTCCAGGACATAGCTTCTTACAACCATTTGTGCTATGCATGTTGTATTTTTTCACACAAATGGAAGGGGCCTACCATTTAAACCCATATCCGAAAGACGAATTGAGAGTTTTGAATGTCAAATATTATTGTTTTATGCAAAACAAACTTTTAATTAATTAAATATTTTTGGTATTACTTTTATTACATTTGTTTTTAAGTTTGGTGTCAATAAAAACATATAAAATCATCAGAAATTAAAATAAATTAATTTTTAGAATTTATTTTCCCATTTATTATTGTTCTATTACTTCGAAAACGAATCTCATCAAACTGAAAAGTTTATTAAAGAAGCGACAAGTCGGAGAAAAGATTGCGTTCGTCCATTAAACTAAAGGCATCCACATCTCATATTTTACGTGAGTGCATCTTGCAATTCTCTCACAATTAAATTTTCAAATAAGTTTTCACAATGTATGTAGATGTCGCGAAAAACCCAAAAATAGCAAAATCGTAAAAGTTTATCGAATATATTTTCTATACATATATTTGTTGTAAAAGATGCGTAAC
Organism: Nephrocerus scutellatus; assembly: GCA_947095585.1. Classification (NCBI taxonomy): domain Eukaryota; kingdom Metazoa; phylum Arthropoda; class Insecta; order Diptera; family Pipunculidae; genus Nephrocerus; species Nephrocerus scutellatus. The sequence continues at coordinate 50,539,737 of OX352762.1, forward strand.
TCTCGGACGTTTGGCATACATTTGTTAAAAGTGATACCGTAAAAAGCTTTTTAATCCTTTTCTGGTATTCAAACAACGAGCCTCCCGGTCATTATTCCAACGCATTGACCGCTAGATCCTACTGTAATAAAGTAAGATAATATTAGCATTTGTTATGTTCGCAAAAACAATGTCTGATTTTTCAAAATGTGCTATTATTAAAAGATGTTATATCTTGTACAAAGTACTGAATAATTTATTTTAAGGTTAATATATTCATGATATGCTTATATTTAAAAGTTCGTTCAATCTCCTGACATTTAACCACTTAATGAAAAATTAACGACCTAAATCATTGTTTTACATATTTACATACCTAAGTTCACTCATGAACAACTTAAGGTGATTGCATATAAATAATAGAATTTCAGTCAGTTATTCGGTACAATTCATAGCATGTTTGTTGGCAGCGTAAGGGTCTCGGGATGTAACTTGCACTCCAGAATTACTTGTTATCGGTATAAAAATAATCAAAGTGGTCAGAGCCGTTTTTAAAATGTATTCCCTTATATTATATTATTATGTCTAACTTATCCTATCATAGCAATCTAAAGATGAAGAATCATACGAAAAAGACAATCAAACTGATAATGATTTATCCACGGTCAAAACCAGTGAAGATGCGAAGGAAACTGCGAAATTGGAAAATGAAAATGAAAATGAAAAAGGACATGTAGAAAAAACAAGGCCGGAGAAGATTGCGTCCGATATTAACTCCAAGGGCAACGTGAGACCGTAAGTGTATACATTAGAATCATGAGATTATTTGGTTTTAATTAAACATTGAAATTTTAGAGACGAATTTAATGTTCGGCGCATGCACACGGCTGTAAAGCTCAATGAAGTTATTGTAAATAAATCACAAGATGCCCAACTGGTGATAATGAACCTGCCAGGACCACCGAAAGATATTAAATTTGAAAGAGAAAGCAATTGTATCCTTTACAAAAAAAATCTAAAATGTCTTTTATAAAGGGTGTTTTTTTGGGAGGTTTGTTTTTCCGATAGATGTCGTTTTATTTTATGACAGTTGTTTTGACAGCTCAAAGTGGCATTTCTACTCAGTATTGTTTGGCAAATCATTATGAAAAAAAAAAAAAAAAAAAAAAAAAAAAAATGACATTTGTGAAAAATAGTCGTGGTAGCCATATGCCAGAAATTTGTAAAAAAAATTTTTGGTCATTTCATAATTTTATATGTGTTTTATTCAAAAAAAAAATCGGCAACCTCTTAAAAAAACACGTTATATCTAACGGGTGTTTTTTTAAGAGGTTGCCGATTTTTTTTTATATCTAACGGGTGTTTTTTTAAGAGGTTGCCGATTTTTTTTTTGAATAAAACACATATAAAATTATGAAATGACCAAAAATTTTTTTTATTTGGTAGATAATTTTTTGGCATTTAACATTTAAACACAATTTCTGGCATATGGCTACCACGACTATTTTTCACAAATGTCATTTTTTTTTTTTTTTTTTTTTTTTTTTTTTTTCATAATGATTTGCCAAACAATACTGAGTAGAAATGCCACTTTGAGCTGTCAAAACAACTGTCATAAAATAAAACGACATCTATCGGAAAAACAAACCTCCCAAAAAAACACCCGTTAGATGTAAATACGTGCATATCCTAAAACTCATGAACTTTTAATATTTTTGGGATAGAAATTTTTTGGTGTTCGCAAATAATAACCGACAATGGTTACATAAAAGCTTTTAAAACTTCAATACCTCTAATAGTCAAGTCGGCCATATTGTAATCCGTTCGATGACGTCGGCGGTGACAAGAAAGTGTAAATGTCGTTATTTTTTTTCTTATCGTTTACGCACTGAATCTACGCATCGCTATCGATTTTTAAGCCTAAACGTTTGCAAAGTAAAATGTGTTTTTTCAGTCTATTTCAGAAATCGTTTATGACTGAATAACCTATCGCTTTTGAATTAAAGACCTACATTTAACGTTGCATACGTTGCATTATGCTTCTATGATAAATTAGTCTTTATACTGAATTACAACTACAACAACAATTCCCATTTTGTGGTGGATTTCACCATCTGAGGTTGACAAATCCGTAGCTAATAAGTTGTTTGGAACACTTTTAACTAAGTTAGTTGGTCATATTTAGCATAAATCTTCTTATTTTTAAAATTAAAAATTGAGTGGTGCTCAGAAACATGTAACAGGGAATAGCAGTTTAAGTTATCACAAACGACAGCCACAATTTTGAAACTGCATTTCTCGGTTAAGTCAATATTTTCTAATAATTTTTCTCTTATTTGGTCACCTTTCCTATTATTTTTTGATGAATAGTACGACAATATGTACTTATAATTTGAAAACATACCTCGGATCATAAATAAGCAAATAGATTTTGCGATTGTCTTTTCCCGTTTCAGCTAGGTTGTGTGGAAATTGGTTAAAGAAGACTTCAAAGAAAAAAAATAATGTTCAAGCCATCACACGCGCCACACGCGACACGCGTCATACGCGGAATATAAAAAATGATATTTCGGAGTTAGACACTCACAAAATTTCAGCTCTATAGGTCGTGTGGTAGGTGGTTAAAAAAGTCGAAAAAAATATTTCAACCCATCACACGCGTCATACGCGGAATATAAAAAATGCTACTTTGGACTTAGATACTCCCAAATTTCAGATCTCTAGGTCGTGTGGAATGGGGTTAAAAAGGACCTAAAAGAAGTCGAAGAAAAATTTGTATGGGAGCCCCCAGAACACAGGGCCGGATCACTACAAAATTTTAATAGAAAGTATTGTCATCTGAAATACACATGTGTACAAAATTTCAGGAAAATTTGGCTTTAGGAAGTGCGTTAAAAATTGATCGCACGATTCCACCAGCCACCCAGCCAGCCACAGACAACCGTGCACGCGAAGTTTATATAGAGAATTTAAAAAAAACCCATAAAAATTAAAATTTTTATTGTAAACTCTCTAATCGGAGAATTGTTTTTGTGGGGAAAATCCACCACTAATGGGAAAAACATAGCAGCAAACAGCGCACGACGACGCACGAAGTACTACTAAAATCCTTTCTTTAGACGTTGAGTTAAGCTGTGCGAGTGCGTAACCGGTTCTTCATATAATATGATACAAAACATAAATTAAGAATGTACTTACACAACTGAGTGTACAACCCATTTGAATTGCGAAACCCATTCATTTTTGTATAAATGTTCTACTTCGTACCTCTTGATATCTCCATACTCTATGGTAAAATCTTTGTTGACCAACAGTTTTTTCTGTTAAAGTATAATATTTCAAATTAAAATGCAATATTAGATGTGCAGTTTTTAACTGTGATTCCAAAAACAATAATTAGGAAAACAAATTTAGATTTAATCTCAGAAACTATTTCACAGAATTTTCCTCAGAAACTATTTCACAGAATTGTGATATAGTATATTACATAACGAGCGAGGAAAGTGGACGATAAGAACTTTTTAGCGATTAATGTACGCTATTTTTCACACTACCAAAACAATTTTTCTGGTAAACAGCTCAAATGACAAATGGTTTTTCTATGTTAACACACTATTCACACTAATCACTACTTTCGAGGGTAGGTTATAGCGTAAGAAACAGTCACTTCCGTCTATAGTCGTGTGAAAAAAATGTAACTCTTGCTGTCTGTCTACAATAATCATTTCAGTTTCAGTCATTGTAGAAATTTCCATTACTTGACCCGTGCCGGCTTCGCTTGTCATTTTCAATTGAACTGTGTGGAGCAAAATGGACATATTTATTCTTTATTACGTCCTTTCAGCGGCAAAAATGAATACATTTTTTAATAGATCCCATCTTTTAAAAACGATAAAATCTAAATATGTTTTCCTTATTGTTATTGGTGCAATCAGAATAAAAAACTGCGCATCTCATATTGAATTTTAAATTTAAATTATGAACTTTAGTTGAAAAAACTGTTGGACTACGAACTTTTTTAAGGTGCTTTCACAATGGAAAAACTTAATACTTAAGACTTACTGAATTGTATGGATGTTGGCACCTTATATTGTGGTGCTCTTTGTAGAGGGCAACCATACAACTTTTAAAATTTGTATGGATTCTTTGTTTGTGTTCAAAAGTTTTTTTTTAAGAATACAAAATATTTGATAATTAAAATTTAATGATTATAGAAAACTGCTACATACGAGTATATCATAATCAGTTATAACGCAATGAATTTTTTTAATGATATTTCAAATTTGCAACATGAATGTCTGGCAAACGTTGACAAATGTACTTACATTCATGAATGAAATAAGCCACATAATGGGAAATAGTGTGAACTTTTTCTGTTAACACACTATTCACACTAATCACTACTTTCGAGGGTAGGTTATAGCGTAAGAAACAGTCACTTCCGTCTATAGTCGTGTGAAAAAAATGTAACTCTTGCTGTCTGTCTACAATAATCATTTCAGTTTCAGTCATTGTAGAAATTTCCATTACTTGACCCGTGCCGGCTTCGCTTGTCATTTTCAATTGAACTGTGTGGAGCAAAATGGACATATTTATTCTTTATTACGTCCTTTCAGCGGCAAAAATGAATACATTTTTTAATAGATCCCATCTTTTAAAAACGATAAAATCTAAATATGTTTTCCTTATTGTTATTGGTGCAATCAGAATAAAAAACTGCGCATCTCATATTGAATTTTAAATTTAAATTATGAACTTTAGTTGAAAAAACTGTTGGACTACGAACTTTTTAAAGGTGCTTTCACAATGAAAAAACTTAATACTTAAGACTTACTGAATTGTATGGATGTTGGCACCTTATATTGTGGTGCTCTTTGTAGAGGGCAACCATACAACTTTTAAAATTTGTATGGATTCTTTGTTTGTGTTCAAAAGTTTTTTTTTAAGAATACAAAATATTTGATAATTAAAATTTAATGATTATAGAAAACTGCTACATACGAGTATATCATAATCAGTTATAACGCAATGAATTTTTTTAATGATATTTCAAATTTGAAACATGAATGTCTGGCAAACGTTGACAAATGTACTTACATTCATGAATGAAATAAGCCACATAATGGGAAATAGTGTGAACTTTTTCTATGATCATTAAATACGTGTGTTAAACAAGTGTGTTGATATCAGCACTCGTTTAATTTTAAATGAATCAATTTGTTTGCGAGGAATAAAAGTGAAATAAGTTTGAATTACTTGAGCTCTGTTCAGGCCATCGCAGTCAATGGAAGTTTTACAGAAGTAGATCAGATAGAAAACAAGTTAAATAATATTATTTTACGAACTCTATTGTGTGGTCCTAGTAACAAATCAGCTAAAAGAAAGTTTGCCGGGTAAAAAGAGCTTTTGACAGTGGAACTTATTTTGTGGAATCTAAATCGCTAAGCTTTTACTAATCTATCAAAAGCTTTCTTCCAATTTTTAAAAAAAATCTATACTTTACCATCGACAAATTAGAGCTTTTGACTGTGGAATCTGAATGTGGATCCTAGATCACTAATAATAATAATAACTATAGGAAATGGGAATGGAAATAACTTCTTCCGCGGGAGGAAGAAAATAAAACATCTATATCCAATCCAAATGAAACAGATCAGAAAGTTCTGTTACTTGAAAACAAACTGCTTGATCTACAGGATAAAATTCAGAAATTAGAATTGCAAATAAGTTAACTAATTTAAAAACCGAATATAATAAACTAATGCCTGTTTCGATTTGCTAAAACCTTACCATAAACTTTACCCACGGGTAAACTACCAAAATGACAGGGTTTTCGTGGTTTTCGTGGTGAATGCTTTGCAAATAGAACGCCAAACCGAAACCAAATTTGACAAGAACAACAAACTGAGAAATTAGTCTGCTTGCTATCTCTTCGCCAACTTGCTGAGTAAACGAAACCATCCCCGTCGATTGCCGACGGGTAGCAAAGTTGCAGTGTCGGTTACAAAACCTTGCAAATAAAACGCAAAATCAAACTGTTCCGCGGGTACAGTTTTCAAATAGAACGCCAAACCAAAACCACGAGAGACAAATTTTACCTCTACCCTGTAAATCGAAAGAGCTATAAAAGAGACTGAAACAAAGTCAAATAAAAAAAACCCATAAAAGTCAATATGAACTTGATAAACCCTCAACAGACGAAGATGAGCTGATCCAAGAAATAGATTGGGCAAAAAAAAGTAGTGAGCAAGCAAGAAGAGGAAAGCTAGTAACTCTCCAAAATCTACCTAGCCAATCGCTTCTCGAACATCCTTTACCAAAGTAATGCTGGATATTCACAGAGAGAATGTGCTCGGATGACTCTTAATTTTCCGAGCAAAACCTACATTCTGTCTCTGAGCCAACACCAATTTTGGTAAGGTGATATCGTAGTCCACAATAACCTGTTAGAAAACTTACCATCTTCCTAATGCTATTAAAATTAAGGATTTCTTGTTTGAAAAGGGCCTGATTAATTGTTTGGATTGCCTAAGCCCCCGGACGCTTTCCCAGTGGGCTAGACGAAGTTTTTATTCCCAACAATTTATCAGTACTGTGGCGGCAGCCCAGTTGACACCACAGTAGGGATTAGGTCCAGTGAACGCGGATTCCGAGCCAGCCCTAGCTAGTTCATCTGCAGATTCGTTGCCTGCAATTCGCTGATAACCAGGGTTCCAACCTAGTTTGACTTTGTTGTGTCTGGCAAGATATTGATGTGCATCGTAACAATTTTGGTCTAATATCGAGTCCATTAAATTGGATGACAGCGCTTTAAGTGCTCCCTCGCTATCAGAAAAGATATATATTCTAGCGCCTTTAATTCCTTAATTAAAGTTAATCCCGGCGCAGATATCAATGGCATGGAGTTCCGCCTGGAAAACCGAGGAAATTTTTCCCAATGGTATCGAGACTAGTGTTGGGTCCAAGAACACCAGCCCAGACCTCTAGCATCCAGTGCCGGAACACCATTGCACCAGTTTGCCAAGTCCAATGATTCTCCGAAACAGTGCTTCCTGACGGGGATAGTGCAAACATGTCTCATTCAGGATATGAGTCAAGAATTTTCAGGTGACCCACATATTCACCCGGTTTGTACCCGTATTCTAGTTACAGCTTAATAGCGCATCTAGCAGCCGTCTTTCTAATGAAGATTTGCAGGGGTGAAAGCCCTACAACAGTTTCTAGTGCTGTCGTAGGGCAGGTGCGCATGGCACCCATTATACCTAGACAGGGAATTCTTTGTAACTTCCAAAGCTTAGTTGCCTTTGTCCGTTCAAGAACTTTTGGCCACCAAACGATGGCCGCGTTATAATAGGTCTCATTATCATTGTGAACATCCAATGTACCATTTTAGGATTTAGACCCCAAGTTCTGCCGTAGAGGCACAAAGCCCTAGTGGCGCGTTCGATGGCGGACTTGATATGAGAATTCCAGTTTAGCCGTTTATTAAGGATAACGCCGAGATATTTTACTTCGCTGGTGCCTTTGATGATGATAAGTCCCAAATAGACCAGTCTTCTTTTCATGAAATGCACTAGAACGGTTTTGCAAGGATTGATGATTATTCCTTCTCTGCTGCACCATTCTAAAACATGTAGTAAAGCACCTTGCATGACACAAGTGATAATCGTGCAGTGCTACTAATAAAAATCGCCGAATCGTCTGCATAACTAATGGCGATGTAGCCTGATCTCTAAAGATCGACTAGAAGATTGTCAACGAAGAGTGACCATAGAAGGGGAGAAAGCACTCCTCGTTGTGGACATCCCTTAACTACAGTCACAGACACTTCTCCCGAGGAGGAAATAATATATCGACTTTCAAGCCAATGATTGGTCGAGTCTACGATACCTCTGCTACTGATTGCCGTTGTAATAGAGTCGTAGCCAGTGTTATCGAAAGCGCCCTCAATGTCGAGGAAGGCACACAGGGCCACATTATTGAAACGAAAAGTTCCTTCTATCTCTTTACAAGATAGTGAAGGGCACCTTCTGTTATTTTGCCTTTTCTGTACTCAAACTGACTTGAGTGCAGAGGGGTAGACAATTCTAACCGGTCGGACAATGTTTTCGCAGCATTTCCTCCATGTGGCACGTTTGTATCGTCTTAATTCACAGTTGTACTCTGTAACTTAGCGCGAGGCCAATTACCTCGCCTGTAAAAAATTATTATTACGGAACCCAAAATCAACCTCGGATACACTGATGAATGACGATGACCACGGCAACGAAAACGGCTAATCGATTTAAGAATTTTCTCATGGATCGTACGCTCACTGTATAGAGCTCGAGCTGCACAGCAGCTAGCCGAAACCCTGTCCAAATATAATGCTGACTTAACAGCAATTCAGGAGATGCGGTGGACAGGGAATGGTGTCCTACAAAAATCAGAATATGACATATATTACAGCTGTCATGCAAGACATCATGTGCTCGGGGTGGGGTTTCAAGTCAACAAAAGAATGAAACCCACAGTTATCGGCTTTAATGCAGTAAATGAACGGCTATGCACCCTTCGTGTGCGGGGCAAATTTAAAAACATAAGCCTCATAAACGTTCACGCACCTACAGAGGATTCCCCAGATGATGAAAAAGAAGAATTCTTTGAATCAGTCGAACGGGAACTCCATGCCTGCCGTCAGTATGATGTAAAAATCATTCTGGGGGATATGAATACTAAAATAGGTAGGGAGCCAGTATTCAGGCAGTACATTGGCACCCATAGCTTACACGAGAACACTAATGACAATGGACAACGAGTCATAGAGATGGCCGTTGCGAGTACAAGGTTCGCGTGTAAAAATATCCACAAAGTCTCCTGGGTATCTCCCGATGGAGCCACTCGCAACCAGATAGACCACGTGTTGATAGACCGCTGCCACAACCCGAACCTGATGCCGGTACGAACGTACCGGAGGTGCCAACGTCGACTCAGACCACTATCTTGTTGGTATGGTGCTCCGAGCGCGGATTGCATCATCACGGAAGACTGCATCCGCGAATCAGATTCGAGTCAACACGGCTGCCCTTCGCAATGAAGAGACCAGAAACAACTACGGTCAAGCGATAGGACTCGCCCTAAATGCAGGGAGAGTAAATCCTGGGGCTGAGATGTCGGGCGTAGACACGCTTTAAAAATGCTGTCATTAGAACTGCTGACTCCATCTTAGGCAGTAGTCGTAGAGATCGGAACGACTGGGTCGATGACGAATGTAAGCTAGCGACTGAACGTAAGAATGTTACGTACCGAGCAATGCAACCCACAGTTATCGGCTTTAATGCAGTAAATGAACGGCTATGCACCCTTCGTGTGCGGGGCAAATTTAAAAACATAAGCCTCATAAACGTTCACGCACCTACAGAGGATTCCCCAGATGATGAAAAAGAAGAATTCTTTGAATCAGTCGAACGGGAACTCCATGCCTGCCGTCAGTATGATGTAAAAATCATTCTGGGGATATGAATACTAAAATAGGTAGGGAGCCAGTATTCAGGCAGTACATTGGCACCCATAGCTTACACGAGAACACTAATGACAATGGACAACGAGTCATAGAGATGGCAGCAAGCAATAATTTGGTCGTTGCGAGTACAAGGTTCGCGTGTAAAAATATCCACAAAGTCTCCTGGGTATCTCCCGATGGAGCCACTCGCAACCAGATAGACCACGTGTTGATAGACCGCCGCCACAACCCGAACCTGATGCCGGTACGAACGTACCGAGGTGCCAACGTCGACTCAGACCACTATCTTGTTGGTATGGTGCTCCGAGCGCGGATTGCATCATCACGGAAGACTGCATCCGCGAATCAGATTCGAGTCAACACGGCTGCCCTTCGCAATGAAGAGACCAGAAACAACTACGGTCAAGCGATAGGACTCGCCCTAAATGCAGGGAGAGTAAATCCTGGGGCTGAGATGTCGGGCGTAGACACGCTTCAAAAATGCTGTCATTAGAACTGCTGACTCCATCATAGGCAGTAGTCGTAGAGATCGGAACGACTGGGTCGATGACGAATGTAAGCTAGCGACTGAACGTAAGAATGTTACGTACCGAGCAATGCAACAATCTCATAGAACGCGGGCACGCGAAGAGGAATATAAAAACAGTTCACCGGCGAAAGAAAGCAGCCTGGGAGAAGAATCTCGTCCGTGGACTGGAACAGTACAGAGAGCAAGGACCGCACCAGGCGCGGAAGTTCTACCAAAGGGACCGCGGTAGGACGCAATATACACCGCGTTGCAGATACTGCAAGGACAAAGAGAGTAATCTGACCAGCTAAATGAGGAATTGGAGGCTCCACCAATGAAGATCATACTATGCTGCCGCCACCAAGCATAGTCGAAGTTAGTAGAGCGATAAATCGGCTCAGAAATAATAAGGCCCCGGGATCTGATGGGATCCAAGCGGAACTGATAAAAATAGGAGGCCCCACATTACACCAAGCAATTCATGAAATAATATTGCAAGTATGGGAAGAAGAAGTTATGCCAGAAGACTGGCGAAGAGGCATCCTGTGCCCCATACATATAAAGGGAAGGTGGTATAACGTTGTTGAGTACCGCGTATAAGATTTTCTCCTCTATCTTTCAAGACAGGATAGCCCCATACGCTAAAGTCATCATTGGTGCATACCAGTGTGGCTTCATCCCAGGCAAATCAACAACTGATCAGATTTACACCCTAAGGCTGGTGATGGAAAAATGTCTAGAGTTTCAAAACTCACTACACCATATTTTTATAGACTTTAAAGCCGCCTATGATAGCATAGCCAGAGTAGAATTATATAAAGCTTGAGAGAATTCGGCACCCCAAATAAACTGACACGAATATGTAGGTTGATCATGACCAATGTTATAAGCCAAGTAAAAATATTCGGATCACTATCAAGCCCATTCAACATCTATAACGGGCTCCGACAAGGGGATGGACTGGCCTGCGTCCTCTTCAACCTGGCGTCCTCTTTAAGTCCATTCAGATACTCGCTTACGCAGACGATATTGACATCGTTGGTAGAAACCAAAGAGCTGTGTGTGTGCTAACCATACCATCCAAGTAATAATGCTCGAGGTGGAAGTGCTATAATCGTTAATCAACGAATAGAGCACCCACTCTTTACTCCTTCTTTTAAAGCAGTATCGTTAACTGTAAAAACTAAAGCGAACGTCTTATCTTTAATCCTCCTTTTTTCCGAGAGTCTCTTCGATGTGGAATCAATTGGTCGAGCCCGTGTTTCCCGAATCGTATAATCTGCAGGCCTTTAAATTAGCCGTTCACAACTTCCTGAAGGATGAAGGTTGAAGGATGAAGTGCTCATAAGCTGTTTTATTAAATATAAAAAAAAATATTATTTACATTATTTTTTAAGATTTGTAATATTTTCTTGGTCAAGGTTTTTTGTAGTTTTCCCTGACCATGATTCATTGATAAAAGTATTTGGACTCGCGTCGTTTTAGTTTCGTGTTCGTTTTTTCGTATTGCTTTTTCAATGAAACAGGGAGAATTCTGAGAAAATAAATTGAAACCGGCTACAAATGGCAATGAGTCTCTATATCATTCAAATAAATGCCTTTATCTAATATAAAGATCTAATCCAGACTCATAATAATAAATGCATCGTTAGGGCTGATTTCAACGCTAAAGACACCCACTGGGGATCTCGGTTTACCACAACCAATGGCCGTGAACTTCTAAAAGCAATACAAGAAACGGGTTGTGAATTTATTTCAAACTACAAACTGGCCAACTGATTTGTCTACGTCTCCACACTTACTTGACTTTTTCATAACCAGCGACGAGACGAGCGATAGAATTCCCAACATTACGGAAAATTAACTTAAAAATTCATTCATTATTCAAAAAAATCTAAAATCAAAAAAGCACCTAAATTCGACCTAATAACAGCAGAGTTACTAAGACAGCTTCCATCCAAAGCACTAAAAAAGCATACCCTACTATACAGGGTGTCCCCCAATTCGTCAAGGATAATTTGGAAAATGATATTCTAAGAAAAAAATCATTCTACAGTAAGGGTCTATATTCAATATTGACATGATTTAAGAAAAAGCTTACTTTGGTGTACCATGACCCATGTGAACGGAAATTTCTCTGTTAATACTAATGGAACGTTTAGGAAGTTACTTACTCACTTTTAGAAGAAATACTAGCCCTTGGAACGGCGTTTAAATAAAGTAAATATCTTATTTGAGTCTAAAGATATCCAACTTTAATGCCTGTTCCAGTTTTCTTGCCCATGCTAATTTTCAACTTTGAGGTCAATTTTCTCCAGAAAATTCGTAATAAACATAGCGTTTTACTATTTTTTCTTATGAACGTAACAATAAAAATGTTTAACAAGTTTGCGGAAAAACTTATAGATTTTATGATACTTGGAAAAACCTGCAGCAGGTAAATTTTTTTAAAAATGGGTTTTTTGCTTTAAGCTCTAAAGCTATGAATCAAAAATGATTTTGTGTGGTTTTAGATAATTTTTGTTTTATTTGTGTACAACAACAATTATAACAGGGACTCAAAGTGTCCTCATTGGTTTTGTATGCATGCTAGAGTCCGTTTTTAGATTAATTAATTATCTTTACCTTTGCTTACACTATACGAGTGTAATTAAATAAACTGCTCGTTAGTTTGCTCATAAACTAGTTGTAATGAAATGTAATAAATTTTTATATCGTTTCAATAAAAATAAAAATTAAAATTTTTCATGTAACTTCTCTAATCAGGGGATACACAATCACTTCTAAAAAGTGTTGCCTAAAGGAGAAACACATGCGTATAAAATTTGAAGAAATTTTGTAAAATATTTGTATGGGAGCCCCTCCACCCCGAGCCCCGATGGGCCCAAAATTTTAATAGAAAGTATTGTCATGGGAGATACAGATGTGTGCAAAGTTTGAATAATATCGGGCTTAAGAAAGTGGGTTAAAAATTGATCACAAGATTCTACCCACCAGCCAGCCACGGGTACGCGAAGTTAATATAGAGAATTTAAAAATTAAAATTTTTCATGTAAATTCTCCAATAACCACTATACTGAATTCCCGACCCGAGGCCCGATTACACTAAATTTAAAGAGAAAGTATTGTCACGGGAAATATACATGTGTGCAAATTTTAATAAAATCGGGCTTTAGGAAGTGTGTTAAAAATTGTTCACAAGATTCTGCCCAACAGCCACGGGCACGCAAAGTTAATATAAAGAATTTAAAAATATTTTCTTTCATTCTCCATCGTTATTCGTTTTATGTTATATAAGTTCAGTCCGTGTACGTAACTATACGAAAATTTAGTCTGTGACCGTGACTGACGAAAAAAGTGAAGCGAACAGCAAATATTTTGAATGGAGGAACAATGAACGTCGGAAAAAAGCACTAAAAAGTTCTATCCGCGACCGTCCTGGAAAAATAGCTGTCACATCTCTAAATAGCTGTGAAACAGCTTATCGCAATGATTTAAGATTTGGTCCCGTGACAAAAACTTCATTTTGTTTTTCTAGTTCTTCAATGATTTCGAGCTACGTAAGGTCGTATGCCGGTCCACCGATGTCGCAGTGTACCACCGCTTCTGTTCCGCCGATACGTAGCTCTCGTAGTTGGATTGATGTTCTGTCGGGTGTTTCGACGAGTTCGTCGTCATTTTTCTGCATATCAGCCAGTTCTTGTGTACCGAAAATTAGCGGCAGGTCAATCGTTTGCACACATGACAGACCATCTGCTACAAAGTTGTCTTCTCCGGAATTTGGCATTATCTTCGTGGAGTGTTGACCAATCTCCACAACTTGATGTGTGACTTGATCACAGGCATGATTCCTCTTCTTGTTGAAGGCATGCGTCAGTGGTTTATGATCGGGCAGAATGATGAGCTCCCTTTCTTCAATAAGATGTTTGTAGTGTCGAACTACTTTGAAGATGGCTAGTAGTTCCCGATCGTGCACCTTGTAGTTGGCTTCTGTTTCGCTCTGTTTCTTCCAAAAGAAACCAAGAGGCTGCAATATGTATCCACAGCGTTGGTCTAGTGCCGCTCCTATGGCTGCATTGGAAGCGTCGCAATGAAGGACAAATAAGTACGTTTACTCAAGGATGAGCATGTTGCATGGCATTCATTAGCTTGTCTTTGCATTTTCAAATGCTCTGTTTGCTTTGGGTGTCCACTATATAGGTTGCTTTTCCTTCTTCTTGGCTCCCAGGGTGAGTTTGATCAGTGGAGCTTGAATTGTTCCAGCTCCTGGTATACAGTGTAGAAGTCCCATGAGCCAAGAAAACGCCGTAGCTTTTCCATCGTGTCGGGTTTGGCGTAGTTCGAGATTGCTTCCATTCGGTCCTCTGGTGGCTTGATACCTTTTTTGTTGACAGTTTATCCTAAGTATGGGACTTCAGCTTTTCCAAAGCAGCACCTTGCGACGTTGATAGTAAGGCCAAACTCTTTAAGTCGTTCGAGGACTATGCGAACATATTTGCGATGTTCGTGACGCAATGATGATGTCATCAATGTAGTCCTGTGGGTGCGGTATTGGATACTTGTCAGGCACCGTTATATTGTTGAACGGACGATAGTCACCGCACAATCCCCAGATGCCACTCTTCTGCACCATATGTAACGGTGAGGCTCATTCGCTTTTCGAAGGTTGACAAATCCCATGTTGCATCATACGCTCGAATTCCTCCTTCGCTGCTTTGAGTTTGTCGCCAGCAAACCAGTGTGCCCTTTCCGAAATAGGATGGCCTTTTTGATTATGTGATGTTGGATGAAATGTTTGGCGACGTTGGGATTGCTCTCTCGTGTGATGTCGATGAAGTCCTTCAGTACGTCGGCGAATAGGTTTGTCAAATCTATGGAGCGCAGGGTAGGCAATTTTTAACTGACGATGTATCCTCCCGTGCTCAAGTTGGGGGTGTTGTGTAGCAGCATCTTGCGTCTAATCGAATAGTGAGGTCATAGTGGTAGATGATGTCTGCCCCAATAATTGTTTGTGTGACGTCAGCAATTATGAAAGGCCAACGAAAGTCGGCCGATGTCAATCAGTCAATGTCAATGTCAATCAGGAAAGGAATCTTATTTTTTTTGTCAGCGATTTTCAGGCGATATTGATTTCTGCTATTGCCAATTACGCTCGCCAGCAAACGAATCGTCATGTTAAGTTTTTCCGATTTTTTGTATTGTGGACACCATGAGCGACAGTTTCGGGTCTTTTTTTCCAAACATTTCGTGGAAATAGAAGAGTGGAGCCTTAAGAGGGCTTGTAGGTGGTCTTGAGAGTGCTTTCACGGGTTCTTAAGGGAACCCTAAAAGGCTTTGAGGGGATCTTGAGACGGTTTTTAGGTGGTCTTGAGGGGATCTTGAGGGGATTTTGGGGGTGTCTTGAGTGCAGTCTTAAGAAGGTTTTGTTGGGTCTTAATGGGGTTTAAAAGGGGACTTGAGGGGGTTTGAGAGGGTCTTGAGTGGGGTTTTAGTAGGGGTTTGCGGGGTTCTTTAGGGAATCTTGCTCAGTGTCTTATGGCGGTTTTGAGAGGGGTCTTGAGAGTGTTTTGAGGGGACTTAAGGGAATCTTAAGGTTGGTTTTCGGGGGGTCTTGAGGAAATATTGATGGGGCTCGTAACGTGTTATTAACGGGGTCCTGAGGGTGATCTTAAGGATGGTTTTAAGGAGGTCCCTAGGTGGTCTTGAGGAGTTTTTTGGAGGGTCCTTTCGGGGTTTTTTGAAAGTCTTTTGGGGGTATTTTGGGGACTTTTAACTGTCTCCATCCCCCTCCCATCTGAATAATATTGACATTTTATATACATATATCATTTAAAACTAAAAAGTATAAAACAATATTATATAAAACATTTTTGTCATTGGAGCATAACTAGCCCCCTAAAAGGTAGAAAATAAAATAGGTGGTAGATCTGGAGCAAATAGAACTGTTATAAAATAAATAAAAATTCCTGGAATGTTTTTTATGGAAATCTGAAATATTTGTGGCTTAAAAAAATCACATAATCACATTTGATGTTCTTTTAATTTGTCATAAACTTCAGTAAAAACATTTTTAAAAAAAAAATTGTTATATACTTTTATTTTACTTAATGCACCACGAAACTAGATAGTTTTATGACAGAAACAGTATTCCTTTCATAAGCGTCATTTATTTTTTCAAAGTTGAAGATTCCAACGGAATTTAACATATTGTGCTTTGCTGCTTATCTTTTTAAATTCTCTATATTAACTTCGCGTGCCCGTGGCTGGCTGGCCAGACTTTCCGATCAAATTTTAACTCACTTCCCAAAGCCCGATTTTATTGTAATTTTGCACACATGTATATTTCCGGAGACAAAACTATCTATCTCAGGGCCCAATTCTCCAACTTTTTTTATTGTTGTCTTTATTGGTTTTTTTCTTTTAATTTAGGGATGATCTTCTAATTCAAATTATGCATAATTAGGAGGATAACGAGCTGTAGCTCAAACTATTTCTTATGAAGTTTGTTTGGCTTTAATTATAATATCATTTATTTTTTTAATTGGGGGTCTCTCTGATGGACAGCACTTCTTGTAAAAATTTTGGAGACCCCGGGCCCCACGGCCGTGGGGTTCATAAAAATTTTTGCAAAAAATTAACCCGATTTTCTTCAAATTTTATACACATGTGTATCGCCGATGGACCACACTTTTTGCAAAAATTTTTGATACCCCGGTCCCCAGGGTCGTGGGATCCCATACAAATTTTTTAAAAAAATTAACCCGACTTTCTTCAAACTTTATACACGTGTGTATATCCGATGGACAAAATTTATTTTAAAAATGTTACAGACTCCGGGCCCTGGGGTCATTGAGCGAATGTGCCCTGTAGTCCGAGGGCGGGGACATATTTTTTTTTATATTAGCCCGATTTACTTTAAATTTTAAACATTTGTGTTTCTCCGATAGGCCGAACTTTTTGTAAAAATTTTTTAGTTTTTGATTTAAATTTTTTTCCCATACAAACTTTTTTTTTAAACATGTGTATCTCCGGCGACAACAGTTTTAGAAAAATAATCTAATATTAATTTTTTCCAAAATAAACCGGTTCAAACTTTGCACACATATGTATCTCCTATTAGACAATTTACATGAAAAATTTTAATTTTTTGTGTTGTTTTTTTTATCAAATTTTCTGATTTCTTTCTTATATCATAAACTACCCTAAGTTTGAGCGCCAATTGTTTTGTGAACTTTTCTTTGTTTAGCCAATTGCAAACTAAAATTTATATACGTATATTAATTTTAGGGAAAACATTTGACGATTGTAAAAGACTCAAGCAGAAAATATTAAAATACAATGTACAAGCAAAATGACATACATAACATTTGCAAATTTTCTCATGAGAGAATATTGCTTGAAAATTTTTGAAAATTCCAATTTAAAATTTATCTGCCAAGAGGATTCATGATTTGATGATGATTGTTCTTCAATATAATTATACATACATACATATATTACTTATACATACTTTAATAGGTAGCTAGAATTTTATTTTTTATTTTTAACAATTTTATAAAATTAATATTTTATAAATTTGTTGGTTTTAATTTTTAAAATAACAATTTTTGAATGTGTAAACCAACGAAATTTTCCTTAACGAACGTGTTTTATGGAATTTTATTGAAGATATGGAATTCTTAGAAGTACTTACAGAAGGTCTTGAAAAGGTACTCATGGTACGTGGTGGCGGACGAGAGGTCATTACAATTTATTCTTAAGAAGTTGCAATTGAAGTTTTACTGGTTGATGGTTATTTCGGAATAGATCATTTCGATTAATCGTTTTAAAAAAAGCCCGCGGATACAACAAATTTTAGTTTTTTTATATATTAAGTTTCAAGCCACTTTAGTAGTCAAAGTTAAATTAACTAATTTTTATCTTTTATGTAGGCTTATGTAAAAATTCATACAACACGAAATATATAATAAACAATTATATATATAAATGTATTACCAAAAACATAAAATTAAAATTGTATGCATACGAGTATTTTTTTTACAAAAATACATAAGCACTCTAAGGGTTCCCCTAAAAAAAGTGATAGCTAAAGCATTTCAATATCAAACAGATACTAGAAAAATATGCTCTCACTTGCATTTTTTATTGAAACAATATTTTTGTTTATCAAGCTAGATAAATAGTGTTAAAAGTACACGCGAATTAGTGAATATCAAAAATAAAATAAAGTTACTGATTATGATGATGAAATGAAGTATATTTTTAAAACATATTTTCGGTATTCACTTTTTCATTTCGGGAACCTACTATAATCATTAAAAAAGAAAAATTATTAAATCAAATTTTAAATACAAATCGATAAATTTAGGAAAATTTATCAACTAAACAGGCTTTTTGAAAATACGAATCAACAACACACTGTAAATTATTTTATTTTATCTAAAAATATAAAAGATATGTTGTTATTATTAGTTAATCATTTTAAAATAAAATATATTTTTATTGGTTATAAATATTTCTATTTATTTGGAATTTATAAATGTAAATGTATTTTTATTAACTTATGACTAAAATGACTTAATTTAGAATTGTTAAAGTTTATAAATTAATAAATTTAGGACAATTTCAATAAATAAAATTTTTCTTTAAAAATAAAGCTATAAATATTTCCCTTTTTAAATTCTCTATATTAACTTCGCTTGCCCGGGTGTTTGTTTGATTGTTGGTTTGTTTGTTTGTCGTGGAATCTTTCGATCAATTTTCAACCCACGTCCCAAAGCCCGATTTTATTTAAACTTTGCATCTCCGATGAGAACACTTTCTATTAAAATTTGGGGCCCCCTTTTTGTAAAAATTTGGAAGTGATTGGCCCATACAAATTTTATAAAGTATCAGAATTTCTTCAAATTTTATACACATGTGTAACTCCAATTGACAACACACTTTATAAAAATTTGGAAGTGATAGGGCCCCGTAGTCGGGGTCTTCCATACACCTTTTTTTCAAAAAGGTAACCGATTTTCTTCAAATTTTATACACATGTATATCTCCGATTGAAAACACTTTTTGTAAAAATCTGGTAGTGATCGGGCCCCGAGGTCGGGGAGCTACCATACAAATTTTATAAAAAAATTACCCGATTTTCTTTTAATTTTATTCACATGTGTAGCTCCCAGACAAATATTTTACAAAATTGACCCGATTTTCTTCAAATGTGTATCCCCGATGGACGACACTTTTTGTAAAAAATTTGTTAGTGATCGGCGGGTCGGGCTGCTCCCATACAAATTTTATAAAAAAAGTACCTGATTTTCTTAAATTTTTTTGCACATGCGTATCGACAACCCTTTTTTTAAAAATTTGGAAGTGATCGAGCAGCAAAGCACAATATGTTAAATTCCGTTGGAATCTTCAACGTTGGCAGAAAAGTGGTGCAGGCTTGGAGGATATTTGCGAGCTGAAATTGTGGTGCTTTGGTCAGTAAGAGTTCCTGATAACATACTGCAAAACAAAGCCATCAATATCTACACCAATGAGGTAAATTAAAAATCTTTTTATTTTATTAAGTTTATTACAATAGCTAAACAATTTTTGTGTAAGAACTTGCAGAATGACAACATAGAAAACTCTAATGAATTGGACAGAGGGCAGCCATGCAAGACAGGCGAGAGTTCCCAGTTCAAATTATGCATAATTAGGAGGATTACGAGCTGTAGCTCAAACTATTTCTTATGAAGTTTGTTTGGCTTTAATTATAATATCATTTATTTTTTTAATTGGGGGTCTCTCTGATGGACAGCACTTCTTGTAAAAATTTTGGAGACCCCGGACCCCACGGCTGTGGGGTCCATAAAAATTTTTGCAAAAAATTAACCCGATTTTCTTCAAATTTTATCCACATGTGTATCGCCGATGGACCACACTTTTTGCAAAAATTTTTGATTTTTTAAAAAAATTAATCCGAATTTCTTCAAACTTTATACACGTGTGTATATCCGATGGACAAAATTTATTTTAAAAATGTTACAGACACCGGGCCCTGGGGTCATTGAGCGAATGTGCCCTGTATTCCGAAGGCGGGGCCATATTTTTTTTTTATATTAGCCCGATTTACTTTAAATTTCAAACATTTGTGTTTCTCCGATAGGCCGAACTTTTTGTAAAAATTTTTTAGTTTTTGATTTAAATTTTTTTCCCATACAAACTTTTTTTTTAAACATGTGTATCTCCGGCGACAACAGTTTTAGAAAAATAATCTAATATTAATTTTTTCCAAAATAAACCGGTTCAAACTTTGCACACATATGTATCTCCTATTAGACAATTTACATGAAAAATTTTAATTTTTTGTGTTGTTTTTTTTATCAAATTTTCTGATTTCTTTCTTATATCATAAACTACCCTAAGTTTGAGCGCCAATTGTTTTGTGAACTTTTCTTTGTTTAGCCAATTGCAAACTAAAATTTATATACGTATATTAATTTTAGGGAAAACATTTGACGATTGTAAAAGACTCAAGCAGAAAATATTAAAATACAATGTACAAGCAAAATGACATACATAACATTTGCAAATTTTCTCATGAGAGAATATTGCTTGAAAATTTTTGAAAATTCCAATTTAAAATTTATCTGCCAAGAGGATTCATGATTTGATGATGATTGTTCTTCAATATAATTATACATACATACATATATTACTTATACATACTTTAATAGGTAGCTAGAATTTTATTTTTTATTTTTAACAATTTTATAAAATTAATATTTTATAAATTTGTTGGTTTTAATTTTTAAAATAACAATTTTTGAATGTGTAAACCAACGAAATTTTCCTTAACGAACGTGTTTTATGGAATTTTATTGAAGATATGGAATTCTTAGAAGTACTTACAGAAGGTCTTGAAAAGGTACTCATGGTACGTGGTGGCGGACGAGAGGTCATTACAATTTATTCTTAAGAAGTTGCAATTGAAGTTTTACTGGTTGATGGTTATTTCGGAATAGATCATTTCGATTAATCGTTTTAAAAAAAGCCCGCGGATACAACAAATTTTAGTTTTTTTATATATTAAGTTTCAAGCCACTTTAGTAGTCAAAGTTAAATTAACTAATTTTTATCTTTTATGTAGGCTTATGTAAAAATTCATACAACACGAAATATATAATAAACAATTATATATATAAATGTATTACCAAAAACATAAAATTAAAATTGTATGCATACGAGTATTTTTTTTACAAAAATACATAAGCACTCTAAGGGTTCCCCTAAAAAAAGTGATAGCTAAAGCATTTCAATATCAAACAGATACTAGAAAAATATGCTCTCACTTGCATTTTTTATTGAAACAATATTTTTGTTTATCAAGCTAGATAAATAGTGTTAAAAGTACACGCGAATTAGTGAATATCAAAAATAAAATAAAGTTACTGATTATGATGATGAAATGAAGTATATTTTTAAAACATATTTTCGGTATTCACTTTTTCATTTCGGGAACCTACTATAATCATTAAAAAAGAAAAATTATTAAATCAAATTTTAAATACAAATCGATAAATTTAGGAAAATTTATCAACTAAACAGGCTTTTTGAAAATACGAATCAACAACACACTGTAAATTATTTTATTTTATCTAAAAATATAAAAGATATGTTGTTATTATTAGTTAATCATTTTAAAATAAAATATATTTTTATTGGTTATAAATATTTCTATTTATTTGGAATTTATAAATGTAAATGTATTTTTATTAACTTATGACTAAAATGACTTAATTTAGAATTGTTAAAGTTTATAAATTAATAAATTTAGGACAATTTCAATAAATAAAATTTTTCTTTAAAAATAAAGCTATAAATATTTCCCTTTTTAAATTCTCTATATTAACTTCGCTTGCCCGGGTGTTTGTTTGATTGTTGGTTTGTTTGTTTGTCGTGGAATCTTTCGATCAATTTTCAACCCACGTCCCAAAGCCCGATTTTATTTAAACTTTGCATCTCCGATGAGAACACTTTCTATTAAAATTTGGGGCCCCCTTTTTGTAAAAATTTGGAAGTGATTGGCCCATACAAATTTTATAAAGTATCAGAATTTCTTCAAATTTTATACACATGTGTAACTCCAATTGACAACACACTTTATAAAAATTTGGAAGTGATAGGGCCCCGTAGTCGGGGTCTTCCATACACCTTTTTTTCAAAAAGGTAACCGATTTTCTTCAAATTTTATACACATGTATATCTCCGATTGAAAACACTTTTTGTAAAAATCTGGTAGTGATCGGGCCCCGAGGTCGGGGAGCTACCATACAAATTTTATAAAAAAATTACCCGATTTTCTTTTAATTTTATTCACATGTGTAGCTCCCAGACAAATATTTTACAAAATTGACCCGATTTTCTTCAAATGTGTATCCCCGATGGACGACACTTTTTGTAAAAAATTTGTTAGTGATCGGCGGGTCGGGCTGCTCCCATACAAATTTTATAAAAAAAGTACCTGATTTTCTTAAATTTTTTTGCACATGCGTATCGACAACCCTTTTTTTAAAAATTTGGAAGTGATCGAGCAGCAAAGCACAATATGTTAAATTCCGTTGGAATCTTCAACGTTGGCAGAAAAGTGGTGCAGGCTTGGAGGATATTTGCGAGCTGAAATTGTGGTGCTTTGGTCAGTAAGAGTTCCTGATAACATACTGCAAAACAAAGCCATCAATATCTACACCAATGAGGTAAATTAAAAATCTTTTTATTTTATTAAGTTTATTACAATAGCTAAACAATTTTTGTGTAAGAACTTGCAGAATGACAACATAGAAAACTCTAATGAATTGGACAGAGGGCAGCCATGCAAGACAGGCGAGAGTTCCCAGTTCAAATTATGCATAATTAGGAGGATTACGAGCTGTAGCTCAAACTATTTCTTATGAAGTTTGTTTGGCTTTAATTATAATATCATTTATTTTTTTAATTGGGGGTCTCTCTGATGGACAGCACTTCTTGTAAAAATTTTGGAGACCCCGGACCCCACGGCTGTGGGGTCCATAAAAATTTTTGCAAAAAATTAACCCGATTTTCTTCAAATTTTATCCACATGTGTATCGCCGATGGACCACACTTTTTGCAAAAATTTTTGATTTTTTAAAAAAATTAATCCGAATTTCTTCAAACTTTATACACGTGTGTATATCCGATGGACAAAATTTATTTTAAAAATGTTACAGACACCGGGCCCTGGGGTCATTGAGCGAATGTGCCCTGTATTCCGAAGGCGGGGCCATATTTTTTTTTTATATTAGCCCGATTTACTTTAAATTTCAAACATTTGTGTTTCTCCGATAGGCCGAACTTTTTGTAAAAATTTTTTAGTTTTTGATTTAAATTTTTTTCCCATACAAACTTTTTTTTTAAACATGTGTATCTCCGGCGACAACAGTTTTAGAAAAATAATCTAATATTAATTTTTTCCAAAATAAACCGGTTCAAACTTTGCACACATATGTATCTCCTATTAGACAATTTACATGAAAAATTTTAATTTTTTGTGTTGTTTTTTTTATCAAATTTTCTGATTTCTTTCTTATATCATAAACTACCCTAAGTTTGAGCGCCAATTGTTTTGTGAACTTTTCTTTGTTTAGCCAATTGCAAACTAAAATTTATATACGTATATTAATTTTAGGGAAAACATTTGACGATTGTAAAAGACTCAAGCAGAAAATATTAAAATACAATGTACAAGCAAAATGACATACATAACATTTGCAAATTTTCTCATGAGAGAATATTGCTTGAAAATTTTTGAAAATTCCAATTTAAAATTTATCTGCCAAGAGGATTCATGATTTGATGATGATTGTTCTTCAATATAATTATACATACATACATATATTACTTATACATACTTTAATAGGTAGCTAGAATTTTATTTTTTATTTTTAACAATTTTATAAAATTAATATTTTATAAATTTGTTGGTTTTAATTTTTAAAATAACAATTTTTGAATGTGTAAACCAACGAAATTTTCCTTAACGAACGTGTTTTATGGAATTTTATTGAAGATATGGAATTCTTAGAAGTACTTACAGAAGGTCTTGAAAAGGTACTCATGGTACGTGGTGGCGGACGAGAGGTCATTACAATTTATTCTTAAGAAGTTGCAATTGAAGTTTTACTGGTTGATGGTTATTTCGGAATAGATCATTTCGATTAATCGTTTTAAAAAAAGCCCGCGGATACAACAAATTTTAGTTTTTTTATATATTAAGTTTCAAGCCACTTTAGTAGTCAAAGTTAAATTAACTTATTTTTATCTTTTATGTAGGCTTATGTAAAAATTCATACAACACGAAATATATAATAAACAATTATATATATAAATGTATTACCAAAAACATAAAATTAAAATTGTATGCATACGAGTATTTTTTTTACAAAAATACATAAGCACTCTAAGGGTTCCCCTAAAAAAAGTGATAGCTAAAGCATTTCAATATCAAACAGATACTAGAAAAATATGCTCTCACTTGCATTTTTTATTGAAACAATATTTTTGTTTATCAAGCTAGATAAATAGTGTTAAAAGTACACGCGAATTAGTGAATATCAAAAATAAAATAAAGTTACTGATTATGATGATGAAATGAAGTATATTTTTAAAACATATTTTCGGTATTCACTTTTTCATTTCGGGAACCTACTATAATCATTAAAAAAGAAAAATTATTAAATCAAATTTTAAATACAAATCGATAAATTTAGGAAAATTTATCAACTAAACAGGCTTTTTGAAAATACGAATCAACAACACACTGTAAATTATTTTATTTTATCTAAAAATATAAAAGATATGTTGTTATTATTAGTTAATCATTTTAAAATAAAATATATTTTTATTGGTTATAAATATTTCTATTTATTTGGAATTTATAAATGTAAATGTATTTTTATTAACTTATGACTAAAATGACTTAATTTAGAGTTGTTAAAGTTTATAAATTAATAAATTTAGGACAATTTCAATAAATAAAATTTTTCTTTAAAATAAAGCTATAAATATTTCCCTTTTTAAATTCTCTATATTAACTTCGCTTGCCCGGGTGTTTGTTTGATTGTTGGTTTGTTTGTTTGTCGTGGAATCTTTCGATCAATTTTCAACCCACGTCCCAAAGCCCGATTTTATTTAAACTTTGCATCTCCGATGAGAACACTTTCTATTAAAATTTGGGGCCCCCTTTTTGTAAAAATTTGGAAGTGATTGGCCCATACAAATTTTATAAAGTATCAGAATTTCTTCAAATTTTATACACATGTGTAACTCCAATTGACAACACACTTTATAAAAATTTGGAAGTGATAGGGCCCCGTAGTCGGGGTCTTCCATACACCTTTTTTTCAAAAAGGTAACCGATTTTCTTCAAATTTTATACACATGTATATCTCCGATTGAAAACACTTTTTGTAAAAATCTGGTAGTGATCGGGCCCCGAGGTCGGGGAGCTACCATACAAATTTTATAAAAAAATTACCCGATTTTCTTTTAATTTTATTCACATGTGTAGCTCCAAGACAAATATTTTACAAAATTGACCCGATTTTCTTCAAATGTGTATCCCCGATGGACGACACTTTTTGTAAAAAATTGGTAAGTGATCGGCGGGTCGGGCGGCTCCCATACAAATTTTATAAAAAAAGTACCTGATTTTCTTAAATTTTTTTGCACATGCGTATCACCGATCGACAACCCTTTTTTAAAAAATTTGGAAGTGATCGAGCAGCAAAGCCCAATATGTTAAGTTCCGTTGGAATCTTCAACGTTGGCAGAAAAGTGGTGCAGGCTTGGAGGATATTTACGAGCCGAAATTGTGGTGCTTTGGTCAGTAAGAGTTCCTGATAACATACTGCAAAACAAAGCCATCAATATCTACACCAATGAGGTAAATTAAAAATCTTTTTATTTTATTAAGTTTATTACAATAGCTAAACAATTTTCATGTAAGAACTTGCAGAATGACAATATAGAAAACTCTAATGATTTGGACAGAGGGCAGCCATGCAAGACAGGCGAGAGTTCCCAGGATACTCCCAAACGAAAAGTAAGTACAATGAACATGTTTCACAAACGTAGCTTTAATGTTGCTTATCCTGCCATTTCACTTGTCCTTCGCGTGTGAAATATTCGGCAAAACTTTGGCGTAATCGCTCTGCTGCACCTCTATGAGGAATATCCGTAGTGTTTTGAGGCGTGGATGCTGCGGTAGCACTAGACGAAGGCAAAGACCATGTGTTCGTATCACTTCCGTTGTGGTGTAAAAGAAAGTTGTGCAAAACACAAAACGCTTGCGTTATGAGTAGCACATTTTCGACTCGGAGGTTTATTGTGCTTTGTAAGACTTTGAATCTATTGCACAAAATTCCAAAGGAATGCTTAGCTCTGGAGAGGCGTATGTTAAAAATTTGTTTGGTTTTGGGAGCGATAGAAAACAATACATTAATTCTTTAAAAAACAATTTAATTTCATTTAATTCGTTCAAAGAATATAAACTTAACATATACTAAACTTTCTACTATGCTGTCCGAACAAGAAGTCTGTGTAAGAAATCTTCTCTGTCGCAGAGCGAATAAGGCAAAATGACAAGCGGCAACAGTGTATGTCATCATACACAGCAGTGATGCCATACACAACGGTTTTGCATTTGGTTGCAAAAGGATATGGCTTCATGGTATGCTTTTGAAGGGAAAAAACATAATCTCCTACAATGACATACGGAAGCTCTCTCCCATCCCCAATGACTTTATCTGCAGGAAGTTGTTTACTGGCGTCCAATTGTAGTTTTTAACGAACTTTGTAACAATACTCCGGCGTCTTTCGTACATCTGCCAATGCAAGCAATATAATGCTATTTGTTCCTTTATAGTTATGATAGAACGCTCCGTTTTTCCGGACACTTCTGAAAGCCAAGTGTTTGCCGTCTAGTGCACCCAAGCAGTTTGGAAATTTCCATCTTATAGAGAATTCTTCGGCAACTCTTTCCCATTCTTCTCTCGCTTTTGGAAATTGAAACAAATATAAGATTATATGTGATAAGTTTAGATTGTAATTACCATTAGAGGAAAGAAAATAAACCTTTCATTTTTATTTTTATTTTTACTTTCAGGTATCACAGAAGGAGTCTAGTTTTTCAAAAAAGATTACAAAAATGACCGAGATGATACAAGCATCGAAGACAGCGAAAAAATCAGAGTACGCTTGGTTGGGGAAGCAGGTGGAGTTTGAGCTGGAAAATATACAGGATAAACAAATCCAAAGGAATGCTTCTTGGGGCATTCAAAAAATACTCCACACAAGTTCCCGGGAGGATTTAAATTTAAGGCAACAGCAGGTATTGGCGACCACACCGTCCACACCGTCCAAATCATCCAATTCATCTGAATTGTCTAGGAGGGAACCGCTGCATGTCCGCAGTTGGAATGTGGATGAAATAAACTCTCCATCATATCAGTCGCAAGCAACGAGGCATTAATTTACTCCAGACTTACTGGAACAATCCATGCAGGGTATATTTGAAGAAGATTTTGTGTAGATTTAAAAAACAAAACAAATAAAACATAAATTTTACCTTTAAATAAGTGTTTTTTAATCTTTTCGAAATTGATTGGCATACTTCAGGTACTGCTTTCGAGAGAAAAGATTCCGACAGCCGCGTTTGGTAGTTGTTGGTACTTTTGTAGGTTTCGCCCGTTGCGAGAAATCGCGAGAAGAAAAGCTGCCAGCTTTTGCTCTCTTGTAAGAAAGGAGAATGAACCACGTTTATCCCTCACTTTTCTCCACGAATTTTTCACCCAAATTTTTTTTTCTTTTTTTTTGAAACTCTAATGCATCTTTACATAAGTTCAGCAATTCAACCACCACTTCCTCGTCTGCACTACTTCCGGAACACATATTTTGTACAGCTACAGAAGTCTTCTTCTTTCTTTCCTTTACTCCGCGGGGGAGCATAGGGCTTCTACAAACGCCCGCCAACGAACTCGATTTAACGCCTGAGGCTTCAAGAGTCGCCACTGGGTTCCCTGGGATCTTGCTTCCTCTTCTATTGTCCTTTTTCATGTCTTGCTAGGACAGCCAACTCAACGGTTTCCTTGTGGATTCCAGTCGAGCGCTAGTTTTGTAATATCGTCCGCTGGCTTTCTCAAAGTGTGGCCAATCCAGCTCCATTTTCGTCGTCTGATGGTGATCGTGATTGCTTCCTGCTGCGTTACTCTCCGCAAGTCTTGATTGGTGATAATGTCCGGCCATCTTATTCTCAGTATCCTCTTTAAGCACTTGCTAACGAAGACTTAGAGGCGCGTCGCAATTGACTCTGTGACTTTCCACGTTTCGCAACCATACAAGAGTACTGAGAGAACGTTAGATCTGAAGATCGTTAGCTTCAGATTCCGGAGATTTGCGAGGAGTTCCAGATATTATTTAGCATACTCTAGGAGTGTCGCGCCTTGTTTACACGAGAGCATACATCCGAGTCAGCACAACCATTTTTTGACATCCAGCTGACCAAATAACAAAACTTATCGACTTCCTCTATTTGATTTCCGTCAATCGAGAGATCACATGTTCCACTAGCGTTAACGCTAAGTAGTTTTGTTTCTGAGACGTTAATTTTTAAACCCACTTTGTTAGCGTGGAGTTCCTAGTGAGTTTAATTTTCGCTCCATGGCACCTAGCGATTGTGATAGGAGACAGATATCATCGCAATAGTCCAGGTCTTTTAGGCGGTGAAAAACATTCCATGGCAAACCCGATGGAGTACGGGTTACTGTTTTTATCACCCAGTCGATAACAATTGTGAATGGCAATGGTGAGAGGGTGCAGCCTTGCTTGACTCCCGAGTAGATGTTGAAAGGTAAGCCAAGATGACCGTTATGAATGACGCGGCATGTTGAGTCGCGGTACAGCTCCTTAATGATGTTGATGAGTTTTTCCGGCACACCATAGCTAGACAAAATCTGCCACGTCATGTTTCGGCCTACGCTATCAAAAGCGCGTTTAAAATCTGCAAAAACCATATACAGAGGAGAGCGATACTCAACTGACTGTTCAATGATTATACGCAGGGTGTTTGGGCGAAATCCTGCTTGTTGATTTCTCAAAATTGGCTCTAAGCCTTCTTTAACGACGATGGAATGGAATCAGATTCCCAGATATCTTGACGTCGGCTTAAAGGACTTCTGCGACGATGTTGTCATTGCCTGCTGCTTTACCTGATTGCAGTGAATGAATTGTTGTCCTTATCTCATCCAACGAAGGAGTAGCGACGCTGATGTTAAGTAGCCTATTAGGGTACATATGTGGGTTGATGGACGTGCCTGGCAAAGTACAATTCAAAACATTCTTAAAATGTTCTGTCCAGCGGGTTAATTGTTGTTGATTCCATAAGGATCAAAGAGCCGTCTATGGCCTTAACAAGGTAGTTAATATGGTGTTTCTTGTTGGCGAGCTTACGAGCTAGTTGGTAGACTGTGCTATATTGTCTACTATCAGCGGCTTGCTGTGCTTGTGTTGCGATGTCGCTTAGCCATGCTCGTTTGTCGTTCCTAGCTGAACGGCCAACTTGCCGGTCCAGTTCCCTATACTTCCGCACTAATGCGCTCGACACCCGAGGCCGCGTTTAACTTTGATTTGCTTTGATGGATTGGCGTTCACGAATGGTGTTCCATGTGTTATCAGATATCCATTATTTTCTAGTTTTGTCGGGATAACCTAAAATGGATAAGGCTGCTTCCGTATACGCATTTACTGTTTTCTCCCATTTAGACTCTAGGTTTTAGGGTTGTATCTCAGAGAGAGACTGTTGTACGCGGGATACATATTGCAGTTTCACATCTGGGTCTTTCAGTGCTGCTACAGTTGGCTTTCTCGTTATTTGACTTCATGTGGTTGAGTGAACCGCGAGCTTCAATCGCACATTGTCAACCACAAGGTGGTGGTCGCTGTAGACGTCGGCTGCTCTTCGGGTTCTAACGTCCAGCAACAATTATCGCCACTTACGGCTTATGTGATCAATCTGCTTGTTGTACATATGATCAGGGGAGGTCCAGGTGGCTTTGTGGATGTTTTTGTGGGGAAAAATTGTGCCTCCAATGATTAGGTTGCGAACAGAACATAAATCAGCAAACCTTTCACAGTTGTTATTCATAGAACCAAGGCCGTGTTTTCCCATGACATGTTCCCAATCACTGTTGTCGCTGCCAACCTTTGCGTTAAGGTCACCCATCAAAATAACGACGTCACTCTTCCGTAGTTGATCTAATGAATTATTTAGACGCAAGTAAAACGTGTCCTTTTCTTCAGAGGTGGCTTGTTCCGTTGGTGCGTAAACTTGAACAAACACGATCTGTCGAACAGCTGATTTAAATCTTGCAATAATAATTCTATCG
Source organism: Nephrocerus scutellatus (assembly GCA_947095585.1). Lineage (NCBI taxonomy): Eukaryota > Metazoa > Arthropoda > Insecta > Diptera > Pipunculidae > Nephrocerus > Nephrocerus scutellatus. Next base: position 50,570,167 of record OX352762.1, read on the forward strand.
GATATTGCTTGCCATACCTGTATTAATTTCACTTAATAGTGAACACACAAATTTATACATTATATTAAGATTTAAAATTAGATAGGTAATATTTCCAGAAATTAGAGCTAAAGTGAACCAAAATCTTAATTAAATAAAAGTGAATCAAAATTTCAATTAAGCAAACGTGAATCAATATTTTTAATTAAGTAAAAGTGAATCTAAGCGTAATAATCAATCATCATTAATAAGAATTATAATACAATAAATAGAGTAAATATAGGAATTAAGTGAATCCTAACCCAATCCCCGTCTTCTCTTACTGCGTCAATCTCTTACATTTTCAATACTCTTTCCGCAATGACTGAACCAATTATTCGCCCATCTGTGCTAAATCCAGAAAATCCGAATCTGGCACCTTCGAATCCAAGACCACCAGTACAAAATGCTATAGTTAATGCTTCTGAACTGGAAGCTCTGATTGCAGGAATCGCAAGTCGAGTTTGCGTATCGGAATGTAGGAACGTAGTAAATTCAATGGTTAACCCCAACGAACAATTCAACAGGGCTGTTGACGAAACTATTGACGTCCAGCACAGGACCAATCTTACTGATTTGGACAAGGTCCCTGATGTAGTAAAAGGTCTCAGGGAATTTACCGGAACTCCAGATGAGTTCAGCTCCTGGCGCAAAAGCGTTGAGAGAATTTTGAACATTTACGAATTCTCTAGGGGAACACCCAAATACTTCGGCATGTTAAATGTCATACGAAATAAAATCATTGGAAATGCTGACGCTAGATTGGAGTCATATAACACCCCCCTAAATTGGGAATGCATTTCAAAGTGTCTAACACTACATTACGCGGATAGACGTAATGTGGGCACTTTAGAATACCAGATGACGATGCTTGTACATGGAAGTGAAAACATCGAGTCCTATTACCAAATGGTTTACAATCATCTGTCCCTTATTCAAAACAAAATCTTGAGCATGGAACTTCCACCTAATGCACTGCATCATTTATCGGAATCATAAAGAGCGAAGGCCTTAGACACCTTCATAAGAGGTCTCAAAGGAGACTTGCCTAGACTAATAGCTACGCGCGAACCAGTTGATCTACCCACTGCACTCAATCTGTGCCAAAAACAAGAAAACCAACAATTTAGATCCAACTGTGCGAACCACAATATTGGAGGAATGCGAAAACCTTCATATCCAGCTCCACCAATTCCTACACGGAATCACCAACCGTTTTACCCTCAATTGGCGTATCTACCACAACGCCCCATGAACTTTACACCTCGTCCTCCACCGCGTCTTCAAAACTATCAAGTAAAACATTCTCAACAGCAACCATTCCCAATGAACAATCAACATAACCAAAGATCAAATTTCCAGAACAACAACACCTATTATACCCAACGAAATCATCAACCCAATAATAATTTTCAGACCAGAGGACCAGTGGATACAAGCACCCTGAGGACAAATAATGTCAATTACATGAACAGACCAGCACAGCTAGCTAAAAACTGGCCACCCGCTCCTAATCGACCAATGCTTCCCTCTCAACAATATTTAACCTCCGAATAAAATGCAAAGAAATTTTCACGTTGAATCTTCTGCAGTCGAGCCTCAATTTAATTATCAAATACCAGAAGTACATACCACAATCGAATCCAAAAGTGAAATGAACGATTATTGTGCCATGATCTCTGCCATGAACATCCAGCCAGCCAATGACCAAACATTCAACGATTATTTAGACCAACAGACTAATAACGAAACTACTGAACAATGTACAGACTTTGTTGATGTGCATTTTTTAGATTAACGAATTCGTCTCTACCATATTTTCAGTGTAAGACGAATGATAATAAGATTCTCCAATTTTTAGTGGACACAGGTTCAAATAAAAATTATATTCAGCCCAACCTTGTCCGAAACCCTATACCTAATCAGAAAAACTTCCGCGCAAATTCAATTTGCGGCGATATCGAAATCACTCACCATACCATGATTAATTTATTTGACTCAAGCACAAACATAAAATTTTTCCTTTTACCATCTCTCAAGTCATTTCACGCCATTCTTGGCAACGACAGTCTTAAAGAGCTATCTGCCATCATTTTCACTAAGGAAAATAACATGATCGTAAATAATAACGTCAAAGTCAATTTGAGACAGCAAATTTCCGAATCAATCCACAACATAAGAGACGATCATATGTCCCAGGATCAAAAGGACAAAATAAACTCTTTGACTATAAGTCATTCCAGTCTATTCGGCGAGCCGAATGAGAAATTAACTTTCACTACCAACGTTAAGGGTAGAATCCGCACAACCACCGATTATTCTAAACACTACTCATACCCCGTACAACTTAAAGAGGAAATAGATAAACAAATAATCAATTACTAAATGACGGAATCATTCGACCCTGAAGGTCTCCGTTTAACTTTCCGGTATGGATTGTACCAAAGAAAGCCGACGCTAGAGGCGAAAAAAAGTACCGCATGGTAATTGATTACCGAAAGTTTAATTCGGTAACGATCCCCGATCGCTACCCAATTCCCGAGACAAACGAGGTCTTAGCCCAACTAGGGAAAAATAAATATTTTTCGGTAATTGACCTTAAGAGCGGATTTCACAAATTCCTCTTCACGAGGATGACATCGAGAAAACCTCATTCTCCGTGAATAACGGGAAATATGAGTTCACAAGACTACCCTTCGCACTCAAAAACGCGCCGTCTATTTTTCAAAGAGCATATTACGTGAGCACATAGGTAAAACATGCTATGTCTATATCGATGACATAATTGTGTTCAGTGAGGTGTCAAAACTGGAAAAGATTATTAAAACCCTACAACAAGCTAACCTCAGGGTTCAATTAGATAAATGCGAATTTCTGAAATCGCAAGTTGAATTAATAGGATTCATAGGCTGGCCAAAGTGGAAGCCAACTCTAAATTTCCGCATCCAAAAACTCTGAAAGATTTGCAGTCGTTCCTTGGCCTGTCGGGATTTTACCGCAGATTCATCAAGGATTATGCTAAATTGGCAAAACCCCTTACAACCCTTTTAAGAGGGGTGGACGGACGTACGTCAAAAACAGCCTCAAGTAATAAAATGCATTTAATAAAATTAAAAATTCGCTGATTTCAGAAGACGTTATCCTCACGTTTCCTGATTTTAAAAAAGAATTTCACCTGACAACTTATACGTCGGACTACGCCATTGGCGCTGTATTGTCGCAAGATAATAAACCAATTACTTTTATATCAAGAACTCTTAATGAAGCGGAAGAACACTACGCCGCTAACGAAAAAGAGATGTTGGCCATAGTATGGGCCCTTAATTCATTAAGAAGCTATCTGTACGGCCCAACTCAACTCAAGATTTTTACAGACCATCAGCCATTGACGTATGCGTTGAGCAATAAAAACCAATCATAAAATGAAACGATGGAAGTCTATACTCGAAGAATACAACTACGAGTTGAAATATACGCCTGGTAAATCCAATTTCGTTGCCGATGCATTATCTAGACCTCCACGAAATAGCCAAATTAATTATCTCACAGTAACTCAACATAGCGACGAAAGCTCCGGCCAAGATCTAATCCAAATTGTAGATGCACCACTAAATGTGTTTAAAAATCAAATTATTCTAAATGTAGGAAATACTCCATCCTACCAATTTCAAATAGTTTTCCCTACCTATCATCGCCACACTATTACAGAGCCTGAATACACTCAAGAAAACTTAACAAAAATATTTAAGAAATATCTCAACCCTTCAGTCACTAATGGACTTAAAACAGAAGAACAAATTCTGGGCATGGTCCAAGAAATACATCCAGTACACTTCAAACAGTATCGGACACGCTTCTCAAGGTCAATAGTCACTGATCTAACTGATAAGAACCAACAAGAAGCAGTGATTATTGAAGAGCATAACCGTGCTCATCGAAACGCTCGTGAGAACAAATTCCAAATCTTACAAAGCTTTTACTTTCCCCAAATGAAAGCTAAAATAGATAAAGTAACAAAATTGTGTAAAGTGTCCAAAGAACACAAGTATGATCGATACCCCAATAAACCCCAAATTCAATCGACCCCTATTCCAGAATACCCCGGCCAAATTATACATATTGACATTTACTTTACCGACAAAAAAATCATTTTAACTGCAATAGATAAATTTTCCAAGTACGCTTAGCCAAAATACTAAAATCAAGAGCCTCGGAGGATATTAAACAACCTCTCAGAGAATTGGTATTAGCGTTCGGAGTTCCACAAACCAATGGACAATAAAAAATCCTTGGCTTCTAGCTCCATAACCTTCATGTTGCAAAACATGTTCGGCGTAAAAGTCTTTCGAGCTCCCCCTTACACAAGTTCGGCAAATGGACAAATCGAAAGATTCCACTCAACACTCTCCGAAGTAATCCGTTGCCTCATAACAAAAAACACACATAAAACATTTTCAGAGTTACTTGATAGATCTATCTACGAGTAGAACCGATCCGTACACTCTACAACTGGTAAAAAACTAATCGATACATTTTTCGGGAAACAATTGCTTAACAACCCAGAAGAACTCATACGCGTAAGACAGGAAAATACGCAGAGAATAGAAAATAAACAACAAACTGACTTAGAGTATCACAACAGGAAGAAAGACCCTATAAAAAATTATTCTGTAAGAGAAACAATATACGTAAAAAATAACAAAAGAATAGGAAACAAATTAAACCCCAGATACAGAAAAGAGGTAGTAGTTGAAAACAGGAATTCCACAATAGTAACAAAATCCGGTAAAATAATTCACAAGAGTTAAATTAAAAACTAATTTTTCTTTTACCAGCCTATTACTTGTGCCCTTGAGCACTGCAACCGTTCAAGTACTAGACTATACGAATTCTCAACTAATCAAGATCAGTACAGGAAGTGCGAATTTCAGAGCGGATCTTTCAAAATAATTCGCACAGTTAACGTAGAATCCTACCAAGACCTTGTCAACACTATAGAAAAAAACATAATATCCGTTGTAAAACCCGATAATCCTCTACACGATATCCTCTCCTTCGAAACACTACGAATTAAAGATTATTTAGGTAGATTAAGAATAAATAACAGAAAAAAAAGATTATAAGATTTCATTGGTAGTACGTGGAAATGGGTCGCGGGAAGCCCGGATCATCACGATTACGAAATTTTAACTGACAAATTGAATAATGTATTGCAAAACAACAATAATCAAGTTGTGATTAATAGAATAACATTAGACAAGATAAACGAAGTTACAAACATGTCCAATTAAATTTTTAAAATAATAAAAGAAAAAGTGTAACAAATAGTTTAATTTTTGGAATGAAATATAAATTAGAATTAGTTAAGGAAGAAATCGTAAACATTGCATATGCAATACCTTGGGCCAAAGCCAACATTGTAAATTCGTTCATACTTTCAAACAACGAAATAAATATAACAGAAATTATAATTAAGCAAGAGCATTTTCCATATGTTAATCTAGACGAAGCATTAGAATTTGCAAATGTAAAGATAGCTTCCAATAATAAAGATATAGTTTTCATATTAGATTTACCTACTACCGAAAACAAAAATTGTAATATTATGATGCTTAAAGCTGTTAAAAATTTTTATAAAATTAACAAAATACCATATGAATCAATACTTGAATGTAACAAACAAATTTATGGTTTAATAAAGGATTGTAAAACATTTAATAACCTAGCAATATGTAATAGAAATAGTATAATAGATATAAGTAAATCAACCTGTATACCCAGACTGCTCAATAGTAAACAAGCTAATTGCACCCTCATCAACAATCACCACATACCAAGTATAGATGAAGTATCAGCAGGAGTATTACTACTATTAACGATGGACCAATAGAATTAAACGGAACATACGTCATTCGCCACACAAACTCTACAATACAAATCGATGGAAAAGAAATAAGAAACACCGAATTAATCATTCATCAACCAATGCCAGCAATACTTCAACCGACTTCTCTTCCAAATAAACTCGAAGAAATGCTGTCACTACAGATGTTAAAGCAGCTCTACAATAAGGGAACATCAAAGATAGAATTTTTAGAGAAGAAAAATAAAATTGGCACAGTAACAAGTATTGTATTGATAATCGTCATACTAATAGTTGCAATAGCATCCGCAAAAAAGATGATCAGCAAACGCCTTAAGACTGAAACAAAAGATGTTCAACAACCCATACATTCAACATCAACAACCATAGGTATCGAAGATATCCCCAATCTTCTAAAAGCATCAAAATCGAACGAGGACGTTCGAACCTTAGGATGGAGGAATTAACGACAATCAGATTACGATACTATCAGCGGGCAGCGAGACGCGCAACATAGGTTCACACAGGTTCACACAGTGGCGGGCATAGACATGTCGTCAGCAGATATGTAATACTTAGAATTGCTTAGATTCATGAATACAAAATGCACCGTGGAAACTATGCTGAGCGAGCAGTTCTGGCTAGGTTTCATTCTTAGAGTAAACACATTTGTAAAATTAGTTATTAAGTGGCCGTGAAGGCATAAAGTAATAAAAGTATTTTTTTATGATTTTTAATTAATAAATTGTTTAATTTATATAATATTTTCTTTGATATGACATTACATTAGTACATTTTTTTGGTAAAGTTCATTGGTAAAGATCAAATAAAGTAAAGATATTAACTTTTTTTTGTAAATTTCATTGGAGAACCTACTTATATAGCATAGATATTACTTATTCAAGTAATACCTTGTCAAATCGGTTGATAGTATTCGACTACCTATGTTACAACCAACATGAATACCTACTTGTTTCATCTTTGGCATAATTCTGTCTTATTTTGTTTTCTAATATTATAATTATAGGAAATACTCTTTATATATGTTATCGAAGTTTATATAATTACTTATAAGGCTCCGCTTATGATTTCCTTTGTATACCTTTACGTTTTTTTATAAAGTAAATTAAAGTTCTTATAAAGTAAAAAGAAACAAAAAGAGTTTTTATTGAGTTCAGGTGTCGCCGCCCCTAGGTTCCGTTTATAGGTCATTTCACACTTAGTGCACGCATTAAATTTTATTTATGATGGTGGAGCAGCTGACGGGCCAAGATCATTTGACTATTGTAAAAGCGTCAAGCAGAAAATATTAAAATACAATGTACAAGCAAAATGGCATACATGACATTTGTGATTTTCTCATGGGAGAATATTGCTTGAAAATTAGTTGCCACATTTCTCGCTTGTACAATTTAAAATTTATTCGCCAGGAGGATTCTTGATGATTTGATGATGATTGTTCTTCAATATAATTAAACATACATACATATATAACATTAAATTATTTTTACAATTTTATAAAAAAAATATTTTATAAATTTGTTGGTTTTAATTTTTAAATAAAAATTTTTGAATATGTAAACCAACGACTTTTTCTTTAACGAACGTATTTTATGGAATTTTATGGAAGATATGGAATTCTTAGAAGTACTTACAGCAGATCTTGAAAAGGTACTCATGGTACGTGGTGGCGGGCGAGAGGTCATTATAATTTATTCTTAAGAAGTTGCAAATAAAGTTTTACTGGTTGATGGTTATTTCGGAATAGACCAGTTCTACTAATTGTTTTAAAAAAAGCCCGCGAATACAACAAATTTAAATTTTTATTTATATATTAAGTTTCAAGCCACTTTAGAAGTCAAAGTTAAATTAATTAATTTTTATCTTTTATGTTGGTTTTATGTAAAAATTAATACAACACGAAATATATAATAAACAATTATATATATAAATGTATTACCAAAAATATAAAATTAAAATTGTATGCACACGAGTATTTTTTTTGCAAATAATAATAATAATAATAAAAATAAGCACAAATAGTGATAGCTGAAGCATTTAAATAAAAAACTGATACTAAAAAATATGCTCTCACTTGCATTTTTTATTGAAACAATATTTTTGTTTTATCAAGCTAGATAAATAGTGTTATATTTTCGGTATTCACTTTTTCATTTCGGGACCCTACTATAAGCATTATAAAAGAAAAATTATTAAATCAAATTTCAAATAAAAATCGATAAATTTAGGAAAATTTATCAACTAAACACTGTAAATTATTTTATTTTTTCTAATAAAAAAAAATAAATGAATTAAGTCAGAAATTAATATTATTATTAGTTAATCATTTTAAAATAAAATATATTTTTAAAAAAAAACTTGGTTATAAATATTTGTATTTATTTGTAATTTATAAATGTAAATGTGTTTTTATTATCTTATGACTAAAATTACTTAATTTAAAATTGTTAAAGTTTATAAATTAATAAAGTTAGGAACATCTGAATAAATAAAACTTTTCTTTGAAAATAAAGCAATAAATATTTCCTTTTTTTAAATTCTCTAGATTAACTTCGCTTGCCCGGGTGTTTGTTTGTTGGTTGGTTTATTTATTTGTCGTGGAATCTTGCGATAAATTTTCAACCCACGTCCCAAAGCCTGACTTTATTAAAACTTTGCATCTCCGATGACAACACTTCCTATTAAAATTTGGGGACCCCCTTATTGTTCCGTCTCAATCACAATACACTTGTCTCGTTTCTTAAATGTTCTATTTATTGAATAAATGGTCAATGCGTCTGCGTCTGCTCTGTTTGGGTGGCGCACTTAGACTGCCAGACCACCAAGCAGCCTTGCGACAAGTCCACAAACATGCAGCCTATTATCTACATGTCACATGTAAATAAATATATGTGTTGCACGTCACAAAACTTCTCCCCCATCACAAAACAAAGTTCACACTGAATTATTAAAAACAAAAATGAAAAACAATATTATAAATAAACAAATAAATAACGCGTATTCATAAGGGCAATGGATTCGTCTTGTCATGTCGTAGTCCTCAAAACGCTGTGGGATTCTTCCGGCCCCAGCTCGAGTCGTGCGACTGGCATCCTCGAAAAGCTCGTCCTCGGATACTACTTCCTGTTCAGGTAAGACCTCCGGCTCTATTACTCGTTTTGTTGGTGCTGATAACCCAAAATCTTTCATCAAAATGTTGTCGTGGTCATCGAGGAAGGTAAACCGCTATTTCATTTGGTTCGCATGGCTTTTAACATCCCTCTTGCCCATCGCTGTTTCTGTTAAAACTAAGTAGTTTGCCAATACACATCTCTTGACAACTACTCCGGGTGATCATTTCCACTTGTTATTACAGAACGTTTTGACTAGCACTTCATCACCAGCTTCGAACTCCTTCCACCTTGCGCCGTGGTGCGGGTTGAACTGTTGTTCCATTTTTGTATTGCGCTCAATCGGACGATTGGTTCTTATTTTACACAAGCCTAACTTAATTTTCATCGGTCGTCCCATCATCACTTGAAAGGGTGACTTCATGCCGAAAGAAAACGAAGGTGTGTAACGATAGCACATCAAGAATTTGCGCAAAATTTGATCGGCATTACCTTCTCCTACTAATCTTTTTAATCCGATCTTCAACGAGTCAACAAATTTTCTTTCTGACACAAATTGGGGACCATTGTCTGAGACGATGGTGTCGCAGAGTCCTTGGCGGGAAAACACATCCTCTAAACGCCTTGCAATGCTGTCGCCTCCAGGTCCTTGGGGCGGTTGTGGAATCGTAACGGGTGAATATTAAGTGACCTAGGTGCGGGGCGGGTCACGCTAATTGACAGCAATGGGCTGGATCAAGGTGTAATGCGAACCGAGCCGATGATCGACTAGGCTGGGGCCCATTTAAATAGCTCAGTCATGATCGGAGCCCTCTGGATACCTGGCGACCTCCAGAGGTACCCTTAGCGGATGCCTTGCCTGGGTAATTCGGATCTCTGCCCAGGTGGACCACCCTTTCTCCGACACTCGTGGGAACAAAAATGGACCAAAATAATAAAATTAATTTTTTCAAAAAACCCGAGATCGGCGCTCTCCAAAGGCCGAAAAACGAGATCGGTGCTCACCAAATACCGAAGACCTCAGGGGGGAGCTACTCGAACCTTAAAGGTGGGTGTCTCTCCAGAGTTATAGTGCTGTCCGATCCTAAGGATTCAACTCCAGGGACCAGCAAAGCATCAGGGGTGAGCTACTCGAACCTTAAAGGTGGGTCTCCCTCCAAAGTAATAGGGTTGTCTGATCCTAACTCATCGACTGGGATCAGCAATGCCAAGTCTCTTCCTTTGGGCAAGCGACAGTATAGAGAACGTCGTTCAGCCCATAGGATACTAGAAAGGTGGGCTGAGACCCCCAAGGGGCAGCTCACTAAGGAGCAGAGAGACTCTCTAGCATGGGCGAAAAAGACTGCTGACTACGTCGGTAGCCCTGAAAGGGACTGCGTGCCGAAAAGGCAGAGGTCTCTGGATGAGGTGGAGGTGGCGAGTAGTAAAAAAGCCAAACTGCATGAGTCGGGAGCTCTAAAGGCGCACAAACCTAAGTCGTATAGTGACGTCATAAGGGAACATGCGTTAGTGCTTGCTGTCTTTGACAGAAATCATGATGAAGGGAACATCTCTTCGGATAGATGGAAGTCAGTGGCTAATGCTTTTAACCGATTGCTTTTAAAAGTCCTTAGGTAAAACCCGGGACCTCCTCCGTCCTGTAGAGATGCGGGATGGTTTCAAGGCAGGGTGAAACTAACTGCATGCTCAGACCAGAGATCTGCACTTCTCTATAAGAGGGCCATCTCTGAGGTTGGGGAGGTGTGGCCAGGCGCTAAGCTTGAAGCAGTCAGTAGGGAGGAGATCCCGAACAGGCCTAGAGCACGCGTTTGGCTTCCAACTGAACCAACAGAGCAAGAAATTAAGGCCACAATTAATAACCAGTCCCTTCAAGGGGAGGTTGCCACTGCACTCGATGGTGACAGTCGTTCCAGCGAAGACCTAGTCAGCAGAATGGAAGGCCTGCTCTCCATTGAGTCCGACGAGAAATGCTTGTCAGATTCGTTGGGGGAACTGGCATACACTACAGTCATAGAGGCCTTGAGGAACGAGACGGATGCATCCGGCGTGTCCTCGGGGACAGAAAATTAAACCGCTATAGCGGTTATAGAAGGAGAAGGTAAGGTAATTTTCTTCTGTCCGAATAGGCAGAAGACCTAATTCTTATCCAGGAGCCATGGATAAGCAATAATAATAGGATCTGTGGACTCAACTTAAAGGGGTACACAATCCTACATTCATGTAAGACTGGAAGGGTCAGATCATGTTTAATGGGAAAGACTAATTTGAATATTTTTCTACTTCCACAATTTAGTGACGGGGACATAACCGCGGCCAGCTTAGAGTTTGGCAACAACACCACGATCTGGCTGGTTTCTGCGTACCTCGATCGCGAGAAAAATACACCGCCGGATAACCTGGCTGAACTTATTCTGGAAGCAGACAAACAAAAAATCAATGTGATTCTCGGGTGCGATGCTAATGCACACCACACACTCTGGGGTAGCACTGACATTAATGATAGGGGTGAGTCTTTTTTTGAATACCTGTTAAATACTAACCTACTAGTCTGTAACATTGGGCAAGAGCCCCCCTTTATTACTAAAAATAGACGGGAAGTGCTAGACGTAACTCTCGTTTCTGAAAAGATTTTCCATATGGTAAAAGAATGGAGGGTAGCAAAAGAGCACTCCTTCTCTGACCACAGGTATATCACTTTTAATCTCGGCATTCATCCTGTCAGTCAGAACGCCTTCAGAAATAAAAAGAAGACGAACTGGATCTTGTACGGGATGGTGCTAGAGAAGTTTTTACTACAAAATAACCCTAAGCCCCCAGTGACAGATGAAGAACTTGACTGCATGGTGAACACTGTCACTAACGCATGTTATAGTTCTATGGGAACAGCGTGTCCTACGGTTTACCCAAGAGGTAAACGTAGACCAGTATGGTGGTCCTTCGAAATAAGGGAGCACCAGAAAACTAGTAGAAGGGCCTTTAACAAGAGTACTAATAGTACCGAAGATTGGGACTTCTATAAGGAATGCCTTAAACTCTACAAGAGGGAACTAAGGAAGGCAAAGAGGAAGTCCTGGAGACTCTTCTGTGAAAAAATGGAAGGAGTCTCAGAGACCAATCGCCTTAGAAAGATTCTCTCCAACAACCCAACCAATCCTAGTTACTTAATAAAACCGGATGGTTCATGGACGACTTCGAGCAAGGAAACTCTGGAGCTTCTCTTGCAAACCCACTTTCCAGGCTCGACCCACTTGAGGAACCAATCAGAACTCACTACTCAGCAAGGAACTCACACGCTATGCATAAATAATATCATTATCACTAAGCGGATTAAGTGGGCTATTAGCGGCTTCATGCCTTACAAAGCAGCTGGTCCAGACCAAATCATACCAGCGGAATTACAGAAAAACTCAGATATCATCCTACCATGGTTAGAGGTGATTTTCAAAGGGTGTGCTTAATGCACATTCCTAAGAACTGGACGGAAGTCAAAGTGGTCTTCATTCCAAAAGCAGGAAAAAGCTCACTTGGGTACCCAAAGGACCTAAGGCCTATAACCTTATCCTCCTTTCTGCTGAAAACTTTGGAGAGGTTATTGGATGTTTATATAAGAGACCAGGTGGGTTATGACAGATGGGCTCAGTCTCAACACGCTTACTGCAAAGGTAAGTCGGTAGAGACTGCGCTGCACACACTGGTACGTACGATTGAGAAATCACTACAATCGAAGGAATACACACTCATAGCATTCCTCGACATTGAAGGGGCCTTTAATAACGTAAAGACGGAGGCTATAATGAAAGGCATGTATCTTCTAGGTATTGACCACACTGTTTGCAAGCTAATTAATCATATGCTCTTAAGCAGGATTGTTAACGCTGAGCTGGGTGGCTCCACCATTAGAAGGCATGTAGCTAGAGGAACGCCGCAAGGAGGCGTTCTATCCCCTTTGCTCTGGAACATAGTAATCGATGGACTACTAAAAGAGCTGGAAAGAGAGGGCATGAGCGTAGTTGCCTATGCTGATGATGTAGCCATAGCTGTCACAGGTAGGTTTCTAGTAACCATTACAGAGGTTATGCAAAATGCCCTCTCCATAGTCACAAAATGGGCCGAAGGCTGCGGACTAGGAGTAAATCCGTCCAAGACAGAGCTGGTCCTCTTCACAAATAGATATAAAGTGCCAATAGTCACACCACCAACTCTAAACGGAACCAGTCTAGTTTTCACCAATAGGGCGAAATTTCTGGGCACAATCCTGGATGATAAACTAAGCTGGAAACCAAACATTTTAGAGAGAGTTAACAAAGCTACTAAAGCTCTATATGCGTGTAGAAGCGCCATCGGAAAAAGCTGGGGATTAAAGCCAGAGCTGGTACACTTGCTATACACTGCAGTAGTAAGACCAATACTCATGTACGGTGTAGCGTTTGGTGGCCGGCTCTTGGAAAATCCGCCTATGTTAAAATTCTGGAGAAGGTGCAAAATTCAAGCTGAGGTAACAGCGATTGAGGAAGCGGCGACCTGGCTGAAACATAATATATTATCGGTAACCGATATTATAATTTACATAGACAGTCAGGCGGCAATCAAATCGCTGGAATCGGTCTTGATGACATCGGGGGTAGTGATAAGCTGCCACACATCTCTCAAGGAGATGAGCGAGTTTTTTAACATATGCTTAGTATGGGTCCCCGGTCACTCTGATATCGTTGGGAATTGCAAAGCAGACGAACTAGCCAGAAATGGCACAAAACTCCAACTGCAACCGGAAAGGGCATGCATAGGAAGACCACTATCAACGGTCAAGCTAATGCTTCGGAAAGAGGCAGAAAAATTAACAAACGAGAGATGGTTGCATACCAACACATGTAATATTGCAAAGCAAGTCTGGCCTAAGCTGGACCTAAATCTCTCAAAGGAATTAATATCGCTACGAAGAGGGGATATAAGAATGATTATAGGTATCTTAACGGGACACTGTCTTCTTGGAGTGCATGCGAGAAAGATGGGCCTTGAGTTCAATGACTTCTGCAGAAGCTGTTATGACGCCGAGGAGGAGGAAACAGTATCCTATTTCCTGTGTACATGCCCGGCTCTTGCCAGCAGAAGACTAAAATATCTGGGATATGGTACACTAAACAGCTTATCGGATGTCGAAAACTGCAAAGTGGGAGACATCCTAAAATTTACAAGGAGCACGAAATGGGCTCAATGATAAAAGGGGAAAGGCTCTGATCCTGTGGTATCACAATGGACCGTACTTTGGTCTAAGTGTGCAATAGCAGCCACCGAACCTAACCTAACCTAACCTAAACGTTCGATCGTCTTTTCGGTTGTTGTTAACTGGATTTTAAAAACATCTGGCCACTTGCTAAATGCGTCAACGATCACCAAGTACCAAAAATCTTTAACGGGCCCAGAAAAATCAATGTGCACTCTCGACCACGGGCCCTTGGACACTGGCCACGCCTGCAACGTGCACTTGGTTGGTGTTCTAGCGTTAATAGCACAATTTCCACATCGTTTCACCAGTTTTTCGACGTCCTCGTCAATTGATGGCCAGTACACCTTGCTCCGTGCCAACATTTTCACTCCGAGCCACTCCTGGATGGCCTTGGGGGAGCTCGGCAAGGATAGGATTACGGTAGCGACTCGGAACGATAATGCGATCACCATAAAATACGCATCCTTGAATGGTCGTTAGTCCTTCTCGTCGAGGAAAGATTTTTGCAACCTCTGGTTCCCTTATCTGCTTCGGTGATCGCGGCCATCCGTTTTTGATGAGGTCGGATACTTTTGTCAACTTTTCACATGTGCTGGTTTCATATTGCATGGCTTCAAACGTTACTGGTAGCTGTTTTCCTGTATCATTCGCGAAACATCCGTCAACGCAGATTAATTTTTCCAAACTTCCAATGACAACTTCTTCATCTGGTTTCTCGTGACCGGCAATCAATCTCGAAATGAAGTCTGCATACGCAAAACTATGCGTGTCCACGTATTTGATGGTGAATTCGTAAGTGAGCATGATGAGTGCGTAACGCTGTAACCGGATAGCCGTGTAAACCGAAATGCCCTTCTTCGATCGAAAAATTGCTAAAAATGGCTTGTGATCGGTCTGAAGGGCGAACATCAACGCCAAGGCCTCTCGCTGGGTCTGCGGATGGTATTTCTCGGACTTCGTAAATGCCAACGCGGCATGCATGATAGGCCGCATAGTACCGTCGGGCAGTTCGTGCATCAACACTGCCCCCATGCCATACCTGGATGCGTCCGCCGCTACGATGATTTTCTTCTTCGGGTCAAGTGGGTTAACGCCAAATCCGATGCAAGTAATTTCTTTAGCTTCTCGAAAGTCCTTGTTGCGCTGCTCGCCACTTAAAAGGCACATCGCTGCACAACAGTTCGTCCAACGGCCCGCGAAGGTCTTTTAGCTGTTTTACGAATTTGCCGTACCATGTAACGGCCCCTAGGAATGATTGCAATTGTTTGACGTCCCTTGGTGTGGGAATTAGCTTCAGCATCTCGATTTTCTGGGGATTTGGTCGTAAGCCATTTGCGTCAACGATGTGGCCCAAAAACTCTAACTCGTTCTGGCCAAACCAACACTTATCGAGCTTAAGCCGAAAACCGTATTCTTTGATGCGCTTCAATGCTTCGAAGAGATTGTCTCCATCTCCACCTGCAAAAAGGCGTCGGACAGGTAAATTTTACTGAACACTCGGTACTGACTCAGCTTTGCAAAAATTTCTTCCGGCGTAGGCAACGGATGCTTGTTCGGCTTCAGTGCTTCATTCCAGCCTGTTTAATAATCGGCACAAACGCGTATGCGCCCTTCCTTTCTTTTTACAGCTACTAATGGTGCGGCGAAATCCGAGTAATCGACCGGACTAATAACTCCCAACAATTGCAATCGCTTAAGCTCATTTTCAATCGCCACCGCTGCTGCGAAGGGCACCGGGCGCCTGTTGCGAAAGATTGATTTAGTTACCGGCTTTAGTGTTAAATATGCCTTAATTTTGTTAATAAAAAGCGATGGAAATTTTTGCTTGATTTCCTCGCTAATTTTTATGTTGCCTTTCTTTTCCCCAAACTTGTTGCAGACGCTCGCAATGGGCACGCTCCATAGATCCAGAGCTTCCATCCAATAACTTCCAAGCACGTTTAATTCGGAATTTGCTACATAACACGTACCTACGTCTTCTCGGTCATGCAATCTCAATCGTGCCGTAAATCTCCCAAGCATCATAACTAGGTCTCCTGAAGCGCTAATGGCTTGCCCTTCGCACGCGACTAATGCCGGTGATCCCAGCAACTTCCAATTCTTTGCAGAGATAATCGTCTAGTCAGATCCGGAATCGAGTTGTAACTTTAATTTCGTGCTTTCAATTGTTGGCTCGACAAATTTCCGGGTCGAGACGCCAACAGCATCCACAGCAAGGCTTTGGCGTGGATTGAAGTTTCGTCTTTCATGAAAGCGTCGCGTCGTTGCCGCTGACTCACAGTAACCTGCCTTATGACCCAGCAGTGTGCAATCAAAACATTGTTTATCGCGGAAGGGGCAATCACGGTGGAAATGGATTGCTCCACACTTTCGACATGGAAATCTTGCTTTTGGTGGCTCTGCTTTGGGACATTTAGCGTTCAGTTCCGCACAAAACCATCGATTTCTCGACTTTGAGGCTGCTTAACCGTATTGCAATATTGACAACATCTCTTAATGTTAGCTTGGGTCTCACTAGCTTCATCGTGTTGTATCTCTTGGGCGTCCAACTTAATAAGCAGCTTCTGCAGAGTATGCGCATCTTGCGATTTGTTGAGTCCAAACATCAAAACTTTAAAATCGTCAGGTGTACAATTTGCCATATCGAATTTTTCACATATTACGTTTACACGTGCCGCATACTCTGAAAACCCTTCACTAGCTTTCTTCTCCATTTTCAAACACTTGTTACGCAACGAAAATTGTGATTCCTTTCGGCCAAAAATGCGCTTGAGCTCCCTCACTGCATCATCGAAAGGAATGGTGTCTTTTGTTAGTGGCAAAATCGTATTGGCAAACCTTTGGTAATCGGCTGTAGAGAGTTTCTCTGTCAGCAAATCCACCTTTTGTGCTGCTGTCATTGTAGCCGCGTTAGACGTAAAAATAATTTCGTATCGATGGTAACACAATTCGAACGTCAAATTGTCTTCGGCGCAATACACAAATTCCTCTATGCGTTCCGACAGCTTCTTATGCATTGATGCTATCTGCGCACTTTCCGTTTTTGCTGTTTGCTGCTGCCCTTCTGCCTGTAGCTTCAACCGCGTCATCAAAAATCAAAAACGCAATCATATCGTCAGTTTTCCCTGTCTTTCAGCCATCATTTTCAAAATTTCTCTCAATTCTGAATCCATTATTTCACACACAAAAATAAAACGATACTGCCGTAAGAATTTTTAAAGATTTTAACGCGTGAATTCTAATTAAACCTCGTCGCCGCTGTTGTGTTCCGTCTCAATCACAATACACTTGTCTCGTTTCTTAAATGTTCCATTTATTGAATAAATCTGCTCTGTTTGGGTCGCGCACTTAGACTGCCAGACCACCAAGCAGCCATGCGACAAGTGCACAAACATGCAGCCTATTATCTACATGTCACATGTAAATAAATATATGTGTTGCACGTCACAACATTGGCCCCCGTGGTTGGGGGGCTCCCATACAAATTTTATAAACAAAGTATCCGACTTTCTTCAAATTTTATACAAATGTGTAACTCTAATTAAAAACACTTTTTGTAAAAATTTGGAAGTTATAAGGCAGCTTTCGGGGGATGGGGTCGATACCTGAGGCGGATGGCCGATATTAGTGTCCATTTAATAGTTCTTGGGGCCACTGATAGTGTTGGTAGAATACTCCTATGGGTGAGTTGTATAAAATACAATTTTATTTCAAAAAGGTAACCAATTTTCTTCAAATTTTATACACATGGATATCTCCAATATTTTTACACATGCGTAGCTTCGATTGACAACACTTTTTTTAAAAATTTGGAAGTGATCGGGCCATGAGGTCGGGGGCTCCCATACAAATTGTTTTTTAAAAACAAACCAGATTTTCTTCAAATTTTATACACATGTATATCTCCGACTGTAAACACTTTTTGTAAAAATTTGGAATCGGGCCCCAGGACCGAAGGACTCCCACATAATTTTTTTAAAAACCAACCCAATTTTGCTCAAACTGCACACATGTGTATCTCCGATTAGAAAATTTACAAGAAAAATGGTAATTTTTATGGGCTGTTTTTTTTAATTAAAAAAAGTCCACTCTATAGTTCTACTAGCGATTGTGGAGTAATGTGGACTATATTAATTAACTAGCTGATTACCCGGCGTTGCCCAAGTATTTATTTATCCCAATCTTCTATTAGGCAGGGGTAGAAAAAAGAACGATATCTATCTATAAGGTAAAATGGCAGTTTTTATTGACAAAATTTATTTTAAAAAATATATTTTAAATTATAGCTATAGTATTCAAATCTATATATATATAAGTGAAACTTTGTTTGTATGTATGTATGTATGTATGTATGTCCGGTATGGACTGCCAAACCCTTCAACCGATCGCGTTCTAACTTTACATATGGGTTTTCTACCATAATACGCACTTAATATACGATTTTTTTTGATTGTTTTTACAAATTGCATGTTTTTATGAATCGATAGCGTTCAAACTTTGCATAGGTGTTATATACCATAATGAACACATAATAGGCATATTTTGAAAGTGGTCAGACTCCTAGGTCAAGGGGTCACCATACGAATTTTTTTTATTGTTTTTACAAATTGCATGTTTTTATGAATCGATCGCGTTCAAACTTTGCATAGGGGTTTTATACCATAATGAACACATAATAGGCATATTTCGAAAGTGGTCAGACTTCTGAGTCAAAGGGTCTTCATAAGAATTTTTTATTATTTCTACAAATTGCATGTTTTATAAACCAATCGCGTTCAAACTTATTCTTTAGTTTTCTGGACTGGTGAGGTGGTCAGTTGGTGTGAGTTCAGTGGGTGGGGTTGGTCTGTGAATGGGTGGTCATCTGAGGTCAGAGGTCCGTGGACTGGCGGTCAGATGGCGGTGGGTCAGTGGGCGGGAGGTCAGTGGGTGTAGTGTCAGTGGGCGGGTGTTAACTTGGTGGGGGTCAGTGGGATGGGGCAGGCGGGAAACGCCGGGTATTTCCGCTAGATATATTATTGGCAGGTAGGGGAAAGTTATAGGTATAGATGGAAGGGAAGAAAGTAAAATTTTAACATGAGATTTACAAATGTATTTTTAAAAAAATGTAAATTATTGGCAGGTGAGGGAAGGTTATAGGCTATAGTACTCCCGTCACCCCGGGGATTCATGTGTGCGGGTAGCAAAGCGCCCGGGAACAGCTAGTTATAAAATAAAATTAAAAAAACATACATAATATTAATTTAAAACAAAACTTGATTGTATACAATCAAGCAAGAAGTCTCTCAATCGCCGCTGGGAACGGTCTTGCTGCACTCCAGCACTCGCGTGAAAAAAAAACAAAAAAGTGTCGTGTTATGTGTTTGAGCACAAGAAAATCAAATCAAAAGTGCAAGCAAACGGTTCGCGCGTTCGGCCTACTATCAAGTGCAAAGTACAGTGTGTGTGTCCGTGTGCCCCATCATCAACAGCGCAGCTAAAGAATTTAGTAAAACGTAACTGTCGTATGTTTTTCATGCGTCAGTTTGTTTATGATCTAGTTCTTTAGCTATAAGAATAACGGATTGTGAGTGTTTGTTTCTTTTGGTGATTTAACTAATTTTGTCGCGAAGGCATAACACTGGCGACAATTTGTGTTAATAATCCATTTTGAGACTCTTCTCAATTCGGTCGAAGAAGCGGTAAGTTGTGTTTTGTGTGTTTTTTTTGTAGTGATGTGTAGTTTCAGAGTGGTTCTCAGCAATATACGTGGGCTGAGAATGAATTTTTTCGCTTTATTTGCTCATGTAAATGTCCAGCAATTCTGGCACTAAGCGAAACTCAAGTATTTATGAATTCTGATACTTCAGATTTAAATCTGCCTGGGTATAGCTTAGTGCCATTATTTTCCAACGACGCTCGCAACATATGTCCGTAGTAATGTTGCGTTCAAACTTTTGCCTTAATTAAGCCAATGTTCCAATGCGGAATTTAATTTCATATGGCTGACAGTAATGGTACAGGGGCGCAACATCCACTACTGATTTCTTTATAGAAGCCCCAACTTAGACAGAGCTTTAACTCTTCATGAGTTTGATGCATTACGTTTATTACAGCTGTCATGCACGACATCATGTGCTCGGGGTGGGGTTTCTAGTCAGCAAAAGAATGAAACCCACAGTTATCGGCTTTAATGCAGTAAATGAACGGCTATGCACCCTTCGCGTGCGGGGCAAATTTAAAAACATAAGCCTCATAAACTTTCACACACCTACAGAGGATTCCCCAGATGATGAAAAAGAAGAATTCTTTGAATCAGCCGAACGGGAACTCCATGCCTGCTCTCAGTATGATGTAAAAATCATTCTGGGGGATATGAATGCTAAAATAGGTAGGGAGCCAGTATTCGGGCAGTACATTGGCACCCATAGCTTACACGAGAACACTAATGACAATGGACAACGAGTCATAGAGATGGCAGCAAGCAATAATTTGGTCGTTGCGAGTACAAGGTTTGCGCGTAAAAATATCCACAAAGCCACCTGGGTATCTCCCGATGGAGCCACTCGCAACCAGATAGACCACGTGTTGATAGACCGCCGCCACAACCCGAACCTGATGACGGTACGAACGTACCGAGGTGCCAACGTCGACTCGGACCACTATCTTGTTGGTATGGTGCTCCGAGCGCGGATTACATCATCACGGAAGACTGCATCCGCGAATCAGATTCGAGTCAACACGGCTGCCCTTCGCAACGAAGAGACCAGAAACAACTACGGTCAAGCGATAGGACTCGCCATAAATGCAGGGAGAGTAAGTGCTGGCGTTCCCGAGGGCTCTGTTTTGTCCCCGAAATAGCCAGCTGCATGCTAAATCTAAATGCTCATCAACTTACCCTCAAGCCCATCTTCGGACGTACAGTTAAATTAAGGGATTCGTTCTTCAGCCGTATAACACGTATGTGGGATACTCTGCCAAGCTCTGTCTTCCCACATCACTATGATCCACAGGCATTCAAAATACAAGCTCATAGACATCTCCTCTTTTCTCCTTCTCTTCCTTAACGCCCACGCTGTGCCAAGTATATCATCATCATATTTGGCTCTACAACTGGGGTCCGGTCCTGGCCTCCCGGGGTTCCGTAATAATAATTTTGTACAGGCGAGGTTATTGGCCTCGCGCCAACCATACTTTGAAGGGACCGGAAGGAAAATTACCGGCGGCCACCACGTGGAGGTTTGATCGCACTTCCAACAGTCACAGTTATTTGTTATTCCCCCTATTCTGCTGATGGCTGACCGCCATAGCATATAGCCGAGCATTATAAGGGTGCGAACTCCTTGAAGCGTGCGCGAATTATAAAAAAACCCACCTATCTGTCGTTAAATTTAAGGCCTCTTGACACGATTTAATAACCTCTTATAACCTCACCTGTAAAAAATTTATTATTACGGAACCCAAAATCAGCCTCGGATACACTGATGAACGACGACGACCACGGCAACGAAAACGGAAAACGATTTAAGAATTTTCTCATGGAACGTATGCTCACTGTATAGAGTTCGAGCTGCACAGCAGCTAGCCGATACCCTCTCCAAATATAATGTTGACTTAACAGCAATCCAGGAGATGCGGTGGACAGGGAATGGTGTCTTACAAAAATCAGAATATGACATAAGCTGTCATGCACGACATCATGTGCTCGGGGTGTGGTTTCTAGTAAGCAAAAGAATGAAACCCACAGTTATCGGCTTTAATGCAGTAAATGAACGGCTATGCACCCTTCGCGTGCGGGGAAAATTTAAAAACATAAGCCTCAAAAACGTTCACGCACCTACAGAGGATTCCCCAGATGATGAAAAAGAAGAATTCTTTGAATCAGTCGAACGGGAACTCCATGCCTGCCCTCAGTATGATGTAAAAATCATTCTGGGGGATATGAACGCTAAAATAGGTGCGGAACCAGTATTCAGGCAGTACATTGGCACCCATAGCTTACACGAGAACACTAATGACAATGGACAACGAGTCATAGAGATGGCAGCAAGCAATAATTTGGTCGTTGCGAGTACAAGGTTTGCGCGTAAAAATATCCACAAAGCCACCTGGGTATCTCTCGATGGAGCCACTCGCAACCAGATAGACCACGTGTTGATAGACTGCCGCCACAACCCGAACCTGATGACGGTACGAACGTACCGAGGTGCCAACGTCGACTCGGACCACTATCTTGTTGGTATGGTGCTCCGAGCGCGGATTGCATCATCACGGAAGACTGCATCCGCGAATCAGATTCGAGTCAACACGGCTGCCCTTCGCAATGAAGAGACCAGAAACAACTACGGTCAAGCGATAGGACTCGCCCTAAATGCAGGGAGAGTAAGTCCTGGGGCTGAGATGTCGGGCGTATAAGAGAAATGGACACGCCTTAAGAATACTGTCATTAGTACTGCTGACTCCATCTTAGGCAGTAGTCGTAGAAATCGAAACGACTGGCTCGATGATGAATGTAATCTAGCGACTGAATGTAAGAATATTGCGTACCGAGCAATGCAACAATCTCATAGAACGCGGGCACGTGAAGATGAATATAAAGAGCTTAGAAGATATGAAAAAACAGTTCACCGGCGAAAGAAAGCAGCCTGGGAGAAGAATCTCGTCCGTGAACTGGAACAGTACAGAGAGCAAGGACCGCACCAGGCGCGGAAGTTCTACCAAAGAGTCCGCGGTATGACGCAATATACACCGCGTTGCACATACTGCAAGGACAAAGAGGGTAATCTGATCGCCGATCTTAAAAGCATCTTAGAGCGATGGGAAGAGCACTTTCATGAGTTGCTAAATGGCCAGCTAACTGAGGAATTGGAGGCTCCACCAATGACCGAAGATCATACTATGCTGCCGCCACCAAGCATAGTCGAACTTAGCAGAGCGATAAATCGGCTCAAAAATAATAAGGCCCCGGGATCTGATTGGAACCCAGCGGAACTGATAAAAATAGGAGGCCCCACATTACACCAAGCAATTCATGATATAATAGTGCAAGTATGGGAAGAAGAAGTTATGCCAGAAGACTGGCGAAGAGGCATCCTGTGCCCCATACATAAGAAGGGAGATATCACAAAATGCAGCAATTATCGCGGTATAACGTTGTTGAGTACCGCGTATAAGATTTTCTCCTCTATCCTTCAAGACAGGATAGCCACATACGCTAAAGTCATCATTGGTCCATACCAGTGTGGCTTCATCCCAGGCAAATCAACAACTGATCAGATTTACACCCTAAGGTAGGTGATGGAAAAATGTCTAGAGTTTCAAAACTCACTACACCATATTTTTATAGACTTTAAAGCCGCCTATGATAGCATAGCCAGAGTAGAACTTTATAAAGCCATGAGAGAATTCGGCATCCCAAATAAACTGACACGACTATGTAGGTTGACCATGACCAATGTTATAAGCCAAGTAAAAATATCCGGATCACTATCAAGCCCATTCAACATCTATAACGGACTCCGACAAGGGTATGGACTGGCCTGCGTCCTCTTCAACCTGGCGTTGGAGAAAGTGATCCGAGACTCTGACGTAACGGCGAGAGGAACAATTCTCTATAAGTCCATTCAGATACTGGCTTACGCAGACGATATTGACATCGTTGGTAGAAACCAAAGCGCTGTGCAGGAAGCATCCAGATAGAGCAGGCGGCACGAAATCTGGGGCTGCACATAAATGAGAGCAAAACAAAGTACATGGTGGCCACGTCTGCGAGTAGAAGATCCAACATTGGTCCCTCAATTCAGATAGTGGAGCGCGAATTTGAAGTAGTGCAATCCTTTAACTATCTCGGGTCAACTATAACAGCCGATAACAACATGGAACCAGAAATACGCGCACGGTTGCTTAAAGCTCACAAAACCTACTATAGCCTGTCAAGACTCTTTAAATCCAGGAACTTAACCATAACATCCAAGCTGCTGATATATAAGACAATGGTCATACCAGTAGTTACATATGGATCCGAGACTTGGGTGCTTAGCAAAAAGCATTCTGACCTCTTACCCGCGTTCGAGAGAAAAGTCTTACGGAGAATTGGTGGCCCCGTATGTGAGGAAGGACGATTCCGGAGACTCTATAATGATGAGATCTACGAGCGTTACCGCGATGTCGGCATCGTGAAGAAAATTAAGCTCGGTAGGCTCCGGTGGGCAGGACACCTAGCTCGCATGAGCGAAGAGGATCCTGCTCGGAAAGCCCTTTGCGGTAGGATTTATGGAACACGACAGCGAGGACGGCCAAGCCTACGCTGGAAGGATGGCGTAGACCAGGATGCCAAAAGTTTAGGGATGCCAAACTGGATGACATCGGCTCGAAATCGGGACCGGTGGAGAGACTTTTTGCGGGAGGCCAAGAACGGACCCGGTTGTAGAGCCAAATATGATGATGATTGTTTCGCGATAGCAACGTGGATGCCGCCGCTGATACAATCACAAACATCATTCTTATTGGTATGAGAAAATTTATCCCTTTAAGGGATAAGTCTATCAAACCAAAGGATGATGGATGGTACGACTCGAGCTGTAAACTGGCTCCTAGGATTAGAGAGGTATGCTTTCGGTTTTACAAAGCAAACCCTACAGAAGAAAGGAAAGAGGAAAACCGAACAAATTTTAAACGAGCCAGAAATTATTGCAATGCTCATCTTCGGCGAGTCACGTTCGCCTAAGACCAAAAATTGATGCAAAAATACTACAATGTCCCAAAGGTAGTAAACATGTTTGGCCATTCGCGAAAAGAATAAAAAATACAGCCTTGTCGTCCATTCCAACGCTCATTTATAATGACACTCCAGTTGTCAACTCTAAAGACAAAGCCAATCTGTTTGCTGCATATTTTGCAGCTAGCTCCACGTTTCCAGGTTGTGCATTGATGCCGCCTGAACCCCCGAGTACTGAACACTCTATGGGACAGATCTTCATTCGTACTCGTGCAGTTGCTAGAGTTTTAAACGATCTCAACATTCACAAATCCGCTGGGACAGATGGTATTTCCTCATTAGTTCTGAAGAGGTGTTCTTCCAAGCTGGTATTATCATTGCTTAAGCTTTTACATCTATCTTATTCTTCTGGACTCTTCCCAAGAAGTTGGAAAACAGCCTTTGTCCAGCCTTTACTATGAAATCCTTAGTGACCAGCAGTACGGATTTCGTGGGCAACGTTCCACTGGTGATTTGATGCTATATCTCACCGAACAGTGGAACCGGTCTTTGCATCAATTTGGTGAAAGCAAAGCTAATGCACTCGATAATTTCCAAAGCATTTGACATAATATCTTTTGTTGAAAATGCGTGATTATGGTGTCGATGATAAACTGCTTCATTGGATTATAAGCTATCTTCTGGACCGCTCAATTCAAGTTGTTTTGGACGGTTTCAAGTCTGAAATACCACATAAATGCTGGCCCAGGGCTCTGTTCTGTCCCCGACACTCTTTCTCATTTTAATTAATGATCTCTTATCTGTGATTTCTAATCCAATTCACTCTTTCGCTGACGCAGCACTCTGAGCTTCTGATATAAGTTTGGAGAACGTCCCTCCACTTCTCCTGTGGAACTCAAACAAATTTGTATGCTAAGCACGTTAAATTCAGACCTAGACAGCATCGAGGAAACTGAAAATCTCCCAATTCTCGGTATATGCGTTAACGACAAGCTCCATTGGAATGACCACATATTTACGGTCGCCAAAAATGCTGCGAAATGTTTAGGTTTTCTAACCCGGTGCAAGAAATATTTCACTCCCTCTGATCTGGCTGGATGTTTGGTCTGGTTCACCTAAAACCACCTTGCATTAACTATATATAATACAAAACCGTGCGATAAAACTTATCGGTGACGAAAACATTGCGAAATCAATAGATTCGCTTGAACACCGCAGGAACGTCTCCTGCTTGTCACTCTTTTATCGCTTCTTCCACCAGCGGTGCTCAAGAGAAATAGAAAATTAATTAGCTCATCAGTATTTACAATGGTATCGACACACTTATATTAAGTGACTATGCCTATTAACATGGCAAGTATTTGATTGTTTATTTCGTGGATGTTTCCATTTTGAGCAGCAAGAATGGCCCCTTCTCGCAACCGGTTCAAAATGTGATAGTTTTGAGAAACTGCGGCAGATTTTAAAAATCGATGTCATTTTAATATTACCATAAAACACAGCTACTAATCTACCTTTTCAATTTGAAGTAGGGGCGATTCCTGCAAATTCGTCGCCAAATGGTTGCCGAGTACCATTCTAAACACCAGTATTCATCTCAGCGACCCCAAAAACTATGGTATCGATACTAATACAGATCAACCTCCTCTATAAAAGTATTTTACCAATACTATTCATCTCAGTTGCCCCGAGAGCTATTGAATGGACACTAATATTGGTCACCCCCTCCCCCGCAGTTATCGACCACATCCCCCTAGAGCTGTCTTACAGAACCATTAACTCAGCGACCCCGAAAACCTTAGAATCGACACAAATATCGGTCACCACTCCCCTCAGTTATCGACCCTATCGCCCTAGCGCTTTTTACCATCACTATTCAATTCAGCGAATCATGTTTGAAGATTTGCCCGTGGCCGAGCGAGAGAGAAAAGAGTGAGGTAGGGAAGACTGGAACTGGAACAGTACAGAGAGCAAGGACCGCACCAGGCGCGGAAGTTCTACCAAAGAGTCCGCGGTATGACGCAATATACACCGCGTTGCACATACTGCAAGGACAAAGAGGGTAATCTGATCGCCGATCTTAAAAGCATCTTAGAGCGATGGGAAGAGCACTTTCATGAGTTGCTAAATGGCCAGCTAACTGAGGAATTGGAGGCTCCACCAATGACCGAAGATCATACTATACTGCCGCCACCAAGCATAGTCGAAGTTAGCAGAGCGATAAATCGGCTCAAAAATAATAAGGCCCCGGGATCTGATGGGATCCCAGCGGAACTGATAAAAATAGGAGGCCCCACATTACACCAAGCAATTCATGAAATAATAGTGCAAGTATGGGAAGAAGAAGTTATGCCAGAAGACTGGCGAAGAGGCATCCTGTGCCCCATACATAAGAAGGGAGATATCACAAAATGCAGCAATTATCGCGGTATAACGTTGTTGAGTACCGCGTATAAGATTTTCTCCTCTATCCTTCAAGACAGGATAGCCCCATACGCTAAAGTCATCATTGGTCCATACCAGTGTGGCTTCATCCCAGGCAAATCAACAACTGATCAGATTTACACCCTAAGGTAGGTGATGGAAAAATGTCTAGAGTTTCAAAACTCACTACACCATATTTTTATAGACTTTAAAGCCGCCTATGATAGCATAGCCAGAGTAGAACTTTATAAAGCCATGAGAGAATTCGGCATCCCAAATAAACTGACACGACTATGTAGGTTGACCATGACCAATGTTATAAGCCAAGTAAAAATATCCGGATCATTATCAAGCCCATTCAACATCTATAACGGACTCCGACAAGGGTATGGACTGGCCTGCGTCCTCTTCAACCTGGCGTTGGAGAAAGTGATCCGAGACTCTGACGTAACGGCGAGAGGAACAATTCTCTATAAGTCCATTCAGATACTGGCTTACGCAGACGATATTGACATCGTTGGTAGAAACCAAAGCGCTGTGCAGGAAGCATCCAGATAGAGCAGGCGGCACGAAATCTGGGGCTGCACATAAATGAGAGCAAAACAAAGTACATGGTGGCCACGTCTGCGAGTAGAAGATCCAACATTGGTCCCTCAATTCAGATAGTGGAGCGCGAATTTGAAGCAGTGCAATCCTTTAACTATCTCGGGTCAACTATAACAGCCGATAACAGCATGGAACCAGAAATACGCGCACGGTTGCTTAAAGCCTACTATAGCCTGTCAAGACTCTTTAAATCCAGGAACTTAACCATAACATCCAAGCTGCTGATATATAAGACAATGGTCATACCAGTACTTACATATGGATCCGAGACTTGGGTGCTTAGCAAAAAGCATTCTGACCTCTTACCCGCGTTCGAGAGAAAAGTCTTACGGAGAATTGGTGGCCCCGTATGGGAGGAAGGACGATTCCGGAGACTCTATAATGATGAGATCTACGAGCGTTACCGCGATGTCGGCATCGTGAAGAAAATTAAGCTCGGTAGGCTCCGGTGGGCAGGACACCTAGCTCGCATGAGCGAAGAGGATCCTGCTCGGAAAGCCCTTTGCGGTAGGATTTATGGAACACGACAGCGAGGACGGCCAAGTCTACGCTGGAAGGATGGCGTAGACCAGGATGCCAAAATTTTAGGGATGCCAAACTGGATGACATCGGCTCGAAATCGGGACCGGTGGAGAGACTTTTTGCAGGAAGCCAAGAACGGACCCGGTTGTAGAGCAAAATATGATGATGATTGTTTCGCGATAGCAACGTGGATGCCGCCGCTGATACAATCACAAACATCATTCTTATTGGTATGAGAAAATTTATCCCTTTAAGGGATAAGTCCATCAAACCAAAGGATGATGGATGGTACGACTCGAGCTGTAAACTGGCTCCTAGGATTAGAGAGGTATGCTTTCGGTTTTACAAAGCAAACCCTACAGAAGAAAGGAAAGAGGAAAACCGAACAAATTTTAAACGAGCCAGAAATTATTGCAATGCTCATCTTCGGCGAGTCACGTTCGCCTAAGACCAAAAATTGAGGCAAAAATACTACAATGTCCCAAAGGTAGTAAACATGTTTGGCCATTCGCGAAAAGAAAAAAAAATACAGCCTTGTCGTCCATTCCAACGCTCATTTATAATGACACTCCAGTTGTCAACTCTAAAGACAAAGCCAATCTGTTTGCTGCATATTTTGCAGCTAGCTCCACGTTTCCAGGTTGTGCATTGATGCCGCCTGAACCCCCGAGTACTGAACACTCTATGGGACAGATCTTCATTCGTACTCGTGCAGTTGCTAGAGTTTTAAACGATCTCAACATTCACAAATCCGCTGGGACAGATGGTATTTCCTCATTAGTTCTGAAGAGGTGTTCTTCCAAGCTGGTATTATCATTGCTTAAGCTTTTACATCTATCTTATTCTTCTGGACTCTTCCCAAGAAGTTGGAAAACAGCCTTTGTCCAGCCTTTACTATGAAATCCTTAGTGACCAGCAGTACGGATTTCGTGGGCAACGTTCCACTGGTGATTTGATGCTATATCTCACCGAACAGTGGAACCGGTCTTTGCATCAATTTGGTGAAAGCAAAGCTAATGCACTCGATAATTTCCAAAGCATTTGACAGAGTTTGGCATAATATCTTTTGTTGAAAATGCGTGATTATGGTGTCGATGATAAACTGCTTCATTGGATTATAAGCTATCTTCTGGACCGCTCAATTCAAGTTGTTTTGGACGGTTTCAAGTCTGAAATACCACATAAATGCTGGCCCAGGGCTCTGTTCTGTCCCCGACACTCTTTCTCATTTTAATTAATGATCTCTTATCTGTGATTTCTAATCCAATTCACTCTTTCGCTGACGCAGCACTCTGAGCTTCTGATATAAGTTTGGAGAACGTCCCTCCACTTCTCCTGTGGAACTCAAACAAATTTGTATGCTAAGCACGTTAAATTCAGACCTAGACAGCATCGAGGAAACTGAAAATCTCCCAATTCTCGGTATATGCGTTAACGACAAGCTCCATTGGAATGACCACATATTTACGGTCGCCAAAAATGCTGCGAAATGTTTAGGTTTTCTAACCCGGTGCAAGAAATATTTCACTCCCTCTGATCTGGCTGGATGTTTGGTCTGGTTCACCTAAAACCACCTTGCATTAACTATATATAATACAAAACCGTGCGATAAAACTTATCGGTGACGAAAACATTGCGAAATCAATAGATTCGCTTGAACACCGCAGGAACGTCTCCTGCTTGTCACTCTTTTATCGCTTCTTCCACCAGCGGTGCTCAAGAGAAATAGAAAATTAACTAGCTCATCAGTATTTACAATGGTATCGACACACTTATATTAAGTGACTATGCCTATTAACATGGCAAGTATTTGATTGTTTATTTCGTGGATGTTTCCATTTTGAGCAGCAAGAATGGCCCCTTCTCGCAACCGGTTCAAAATGTGATAGTTTTGAGAAACTGCGGCAGATTTTAAAAATCGATGTCATTTTAATATTACCATAAAACACAGCTACTAATCTACCTTTTCAATTTGAAGTAGGGGCGATTCCTGCAAATTCGTCGCCAAATGGTTGCCGAGTACCATTCTAAACACCAGTATTCATCTCAGCGACCCCAAAAACTATGGTATCGATACTAATACAGATCAACCTCCTCTATAAAAGTATTTTACCAATACTATTCATCTCAGTTGCCCCGAGAGCTATTGAATGTACACTAATATTGGTCACCCCCTCCCCCGCAGTTATCGACCACATCCCCCTAGAGCTGTCTTACAGAACCATTAACTCAGCGACCCCGAAAACCTTAGAATCGACACAAATATCGGTCACCACTCCCCTCAGTTATCGACCCTATCGCCCTAGAGCTTTTTACCATCACTATTCAATACAGCGAATCATGTTTGAAGATTTGCCCGTGGCCGAGCGAGAGAGAAAAGAGTGAGGTAGGGAAGACCTGCATTTTAGTACACACGACTGGAGCGTGTTCGGGAATTAAATCCAACGTTCGGCCATTTTGACGGGACATCCGTCCCGGATGTACGTCTCAACGGCTTGATTCCATCGGCAGCGGTAGTGGTCGTATTCGGTCCTTTATGGTCTCCGACCTTCTCGATCTCATACCGATCGTGCATGCACACTTGGGTCACTTTGTACGGACCCTTCGGGTTCAGTTTGAGACCTGGGCCAAACTGAGTTCTACTTACTGCAATCAGCTCACCAAGCTTGTACGTCTTGTGATCCTTCATCTTCCGGTTAATCTTCTGAATATTGTCTCTGGCTTCAATCCTAACCTCGTCTCGTTGGCTCCCTAATTCCTCGATAATGACTTGATGGAACATCTCTTAAATTTTCGGCATCATGTTGATCTTTATCTGTAGGCCAGACAGTATTTTGAATGGGGAAATTTTGGTGCTTCTAGGTGGAGTGCTATTGATTATCTGTTGAGCGCGTCCTACGTGCTTATGCCAGCTCGTTGGGTCTTCTAACGACATTTTCATCAACAATGGTATTAGGAGTATGTTGATCCTTTCGACCTGACCGTTTCCCCACGGCACGCCCGTAGCAATCAGTCAAATACCTCATACTGTTTGCTAAGTTGGTCTATCACCTCCGCATTCGTTGTACTATTGGTGGGGTTCAACCATGCAAATTTGGTGAATGCGTCAAGCACCATGAGGATGTGGTTATACTTCTTTTTGGTCTTCTCCATGGGACCAACATAGTCGATGTGATAGGTCTATAATGGTCGATCTTTTTTATCTATTGGCGATAGGAATCCATCTTGTCGTCCCGCCTTATTTTTAGCCAGAATACATCCACACAACTTTGCACTGCCTCCGTCGCCTTAGCTCTCAACCCCGTAATAAAATACATCAAGACTAAAAAGCTCCTCCGTCTTCTTCGCTGCGAAATGCCCCTCCCGGTGCGCAGCCTCGATGATTTCCTTTTCTAAGGCAGTTGGAATGACGACCAACTCCTTAACGGGGTCTCTGTTCAACACTTAGTTTTTCAAGTAGTAATCGTCGTACGTCGTATACTCGAGCACCTTTCGAATGGCCCTCACACAAGCATCCTGCATTTTTGCCTCCCTGATTCGATAACTCAAGGTATACACAATCAACATCGCGACCCTACTTAGAGCATCTACATCTCGCATCTTTTTTTTTTATATAATTTGCGGACGCGAAAAGGGGTTCGCACCTTTATTATGTTCGGCTATATGCTTGGCACAGCGTGGGCGTTAAGGAAAAGGAGAAGAGGAAAGGATATGTCTATGAGCTTGTGTCTTGAATGTCTGTGGATCATAGTGATGTGGAAAGACAGAGCTTGGCAGAGCATTCCACATACGTGTTGTACGGCTGAAGAGCGAATCCCTAAACTTAACTGTCCGTCCGAAGATGGGCTTAAAGGTAATCTGATGTGCATTTAGAGCGCCACGAGTATTGCGGTTGAATTCAAGGAGAAGTGCCATGCAACAGGCTATTTATTTTGAGCACCGCTGGTGGAAGAAGCGAGAAACAAGTGACAAGCAGGAGACGTTCCTGCGGTGTTCAAGCGAATCTATTGATTTCGCAATGTTTTCGTCACCGATAATTTTTATCGCACGGTTTTGTATTCTATCAAGTTGATGCAAGGTGGTTTTAGGCGCACCAGACCAAATATGACAATTGTACTCAAGTTTAGGGCGGGCATTTTTAGCGACGGTAAATATGTGGTCATTCCAACGAAGCTTGTCGTTAGCGCACATAGCGAAAATTGCAAGATTTTCAGTTTCCTCGATGCAAGTGCCATTCATGGATAATGACATCGGATTTGGGATTCGCTTAGACGACAGGAGACAGCCTTGGATTTTGGAAGCGTTAAATTCTACTCGATTGTTTTTTCCCCATTTTATTATGCTGTCTAGGTCTGAATTTAGCGTGTTTAACATACGAAGTTGTTTGAGTTCCACATGATGGAGGGACGTTCCTCAAACTTATATGAGAAGCTGAGAGTGCTGTCGTCAGCGAAATAGTGAATTGGATTAGAAGTCACAGATCATTAATACAAATGAGTAAGAGTTGTAACAGTGTTTGCTCGGGTGAAGCTCGCCGGTCACCCAGGGCTCGTTCTCCTTCTACTTGTCGTTACAAATTAAAAGATTTTTCGTGGTTTCGGTGTATTAGTTATAATCGGTTTTTATTTTCTGGTTTAAATCCTACTTACTTAATACTATTTGTCTTATAATTAACAATATCTTATACGTATAATACTACCTACTATACTCTGGTCTGTACGCTTAAAATGCGGGGAAACCATCGGGGCTTGGTTGCGCTCTAGGCCAATACTGTGTCGTCCGACGACAGCATTTGCACAGATTGCGGAAGGGGTGATGGGCGACTTCTTCTCTTAGGTTCGTTGCTACCATTAAATGGAGCACATGAGCAGCATTCAAGCGAACGGCGCAGCACGATATGGCCGATAACGTGTCGTCCGACGAAGTTACTTGGCTGCACTGTAGGCAAAAGGTTGTGGGGTGCGCGGGGATTGCTACCGCTCTGGGAGCATACGAACAGCCGGCGTATTGCAAATCGATTATAAACCCTGTGTCGTCCCACGACAGTGTTTGATAATTAATTTGGCACAATATGGCAAATTACCGTGTCGTCCGAAGATGGTACATTGCTATATTGGCAACAACAAAAGGGGCGGTGTCTTAACTCGTTTATTTATAAGATTTGTTCGTACCGAACGGCGGTCAGCGGGTAAGATTTCCTGAGGAGATGCTGTTGTACATAACAGAGTATTCTCCCTCTGAAGAGATATTACTGCCTTCCGCAGTATGTTCTTCCTCGGTTTCTTTCTGTTTTTTTAGCCTATGATTGTCTGATTATCTGTATTTCTTAGGAATTTTATTGCCACCCGTGTGAAAAATAATAGATGTCTTCATATATTGACATATAAGGAGATTTCTTAGTAATATTATATTATTATCTTTTTATAGTGTCGTTTTTCTTAAATTTGTATTATTATTCGGGTGGCAAACCTTTTCCCAGAAAAAAAATAATTTGATTGGTTCGGTCGCCGGATTTGAACACCGCACCCACTGAATGTCGGCAGAATACACTCGCATGGTGCCAACGTTATGTATGAGTTGTGTTGGTTGACCATGCAATATGTATCGTTTTTCGTGTGATTTATGTGTTTCGTAAGGCGAGTATTTAGACATATGGTTTGTGACGTAGTCGGTTTTACTCGACTTCGTTACAGAATGTCGAGGACAGAAAAGAGCCCTGGGGAACGCCAGCATTTATGTGGTGTATTTCAGACTTGAAACCGTCGAAAACAACATGAATAGAACGGTCCAAAAGATAGCTTCTAATCCAATGAAGCAGTTTATCATCGACACCATAAGCACGCATTTTTGACAAAAGAGCTTTATGCCAAACTCTGTCAAATGCTTTGGAAATATCGAGTGCATTAGCTTTTCTTTCACCAAATTGATGCAAAGACCGGTTCCACTGTTCGGTGAGATATAGCATCAAATCACCAGTGGAACGTTGCCCACGAAATCCGTACTGCTGGTCACTAAGGATTTCATTGGTTTCAAGATATTTCATGAAAGCCGAAAATTGATCAGCGTTTCCATGACCTTGGAAAGAATGGATGTAAGTGCTATGGGTCGGTACGAAGAAGGAGACGACGGCTCACCTTTTTGGGTATAGGCTGGACAAAGGCTGTTTTCCAACTTCTTGGGAAGAGTCCAGAAGAATAAGATAGATGTAAAAGCTTAAGCAATGGTAATCCTAGCTTGGAAGAACACCTCTTCAGAACTAATGAAGAAATACCATCTGGCCCAGCGGATTTGTGAATGTTGAGATCGTTTAAAACTCTAGCAACTGCACGAGTACGAATGTAGATCTGTCCCATAGAGTGTTCAATACTCGGGGGTGCAGGCGGCATCAATGCACAAACAGGAAGCGTGGAGCTAGCTGCAAAATATGCAGCAAACAGATTGGCTTTGTCTTTAGAGTTGACAAGTGGAGTGCCATTATAAATGAGCGTTCGAATCAACGACGAGGCTGTATTTTTGATTCTTTTCGCGAATGACTAAAAATGTTTACTACCTTGTAGTATTTTTGCCTCAATTTTTGGTCGTAGGCTAATTTGACTCGCCGAAGATGAGCATTGCAATCATTTCTGGCTCGTTTAAAATTTGTTCGGTTTTCCATTGTAGGGTTTGCTTTGTAAAACCGAAAGCATACCTCTCTAATCCTAAAAGCCTCTTAACAGCTCGAGTCGTACCATCCATCATCCTTTGGTTTGATAGACTTATCGCTGAAAGGTACAAACTTTCTCATACCAATAAAAATGATGTTTGGATTGCATCAGCGGTGGCATCCACGTTGCTATCGCGAAACAATAGCGACCAGTTAAATCTCCCAAAGAAGTTGTTGATTTGCAAAGTCTGGTAATCGTGTTGGCTCAATTACATGCTGAGTAAGGTAATTTAACTCAGCGAACAACTCAACATCCCTTCCTACGGGTGTTGTGTGGCCAGAATGGCGAAGCCACCCAAAATTGTGTACATTGAAATCGCCTGCAATAACGATTTCAGTGTTATCATAATTTGTGACAATTCTTGCAATTGAGTCAGACAGTGCATCAAACTCGTGAAGAGTTGAAACTCTGCCTAAGTTGGGGCTTCTATAAAGAAAGCAGTAGAGGATGTTGCGCCCCTGTACCATTACTCTCAGCCATATGAAATTAAATTCCGCATTGGAACCTTGGCTTAATTTAGAAAAAAGTTTGAACGCAACATCACTACGGACATAAATTGCGAGCGTCGTGGGAAAAATAACGGCACTAAGCTTTACCCAGGCAGATTTAAATCTCAAGTATCAGAATTCACAAATACTTGAGTTTCGCTTAGTGCCAGAATTGCTGGACTGTGGATATTTACATGTGTGAATACAGCCCGGCCGCATGAAAAACAAACGACAGTTAGATTTCACCAAGTTCTTTAGCTGCGCTGTTTCGGATGGGATCCACGGCCAATCTGTTAGCTTCGCATTTTGCTAGTGCGTCAACCCTTCCATTTTCTAACCAAAGTCCACCAATTCATCCGAATGTAGGCCTAGGTATGTCTTCAATTTATTTCCGTCGTCGGGTTGTTTCCAAAATTCTTAAAGAACTTGACCCCAATAAAGCAACTGGACCCGACGGTATACCACCATTATTATTGAAAAGATGTCATCATACTTTGGCTAATCCGCTTAGCAAATTGTTTCATCTCTCAATGAAGACAGGCGTTTTTCCGTCAATTTGGAAAATAGCTAATATTCAACCCGTCCCGAAAAAAAGGTGATAAGTCTGCACCTACTAACTACCGCCCTATTGCTCTGTTGTCAGTTTTGTCAAAAGTAATGGAATCTATCATTAATTTCAAACTAATGAGCTATCTGGATTCGAATGCTCTTTTATCTGATGTACAGTATGGATTTCGAAAAAATCGATCTTCAGGTGAACTAATGACGTGCATGACTCATTGTTGGGAGCGAAGCCTTGAAAATCTAGGCGAATCAAGCGTTGTGTCCTTGGATATTTCTAAGGCTTTTGATAGAGTTTGGCATGATTGTCTTATTAATAAGATTCGTGCGCTCAACTTACACCCCTCTCTCATTACATGGATTGAGGATTATTTATGGAACCGCAAAATAAAAGTGGTATTGAATGATTTTTCCTCATCTTCGCATGAGATCAATGCTGGCGTTCCTCAAGGGTAATCCTAATCGCCAACATTATTCTTAATATATATCAATGACTTGTTGTCTTCTACAACATGTGATATCCACTCATTTGCTGATGATACGACGTTATCGGCTTCAATGGAGTTTGTTAGTCAAAAAGAATGCAATTCTCGCTTGATTGGTTCGCGTGACAATTCTGTCGAACATTTAAGTTATTTTTGATTGGGGAAGATCTAATAGGGTGGAATTTAACCCAAATAAATTCCAGTCTTGTCGTTTTTCTCAAAAGGCAATTCAACATTACGTAGCACCAGTAATTAATGGTGCCGCTATTGCGAGATCAGTTTCACTAAAGATGTTAGGTTTGAAAGTTTCTAGTGAACTTTCCTGGAAGGAACATATTTATGAAATCTCAAAAAGAGCGAGCCAATGCTTGGGCTTTATAAGACGTTGCAACTTTTACTTCAGCCCCTCTGAAGTATTTAGATTATATAAATCTTATGTTAGAACAATTTTAGAACTTAATTCATTTGTTTGGGGTGGTGCTCCAAGATCTCATTTGGTTCATCTTGATGGAATTCAAAATAGAGTTATCCGTTTGATAAATGATGTAACCTTTCTTCATCTCTTGATTCTTTGGAGCATAGACGTAATGTTGGAGCTTAATCTGTTTTCTACAAATTTTACAACAGTAGATGTTCTTTAGAAACCCGTTCTCTATTCCCAGGTCCTTTTGTCAGCAACGTTAACACTCGTTTGAGGTCTAATCAACATAGATTTGCCTTAAAACCTTTCTCATGTAGAACCCAACACTTCAAATCGTCCTTTTATCCGAGAGTGACTTCGATGTGGAATCAATTGGTCGACTCCGTATTTCCCGAATCTTATAATTTACAGGCCTTCAAAATAGCTGTCAACAACTTTCTGAAGGACGACCGTAGTGTTCATTAGAGGATACGATTATTTTATATAATAAAATTTGTTATTGAATGTATATTTTTTGTATTATTTATAATATTTGTTGTTTATTTTGTAATATTTTCTTGGTCAAGGTTTCTTGTAGTTTTCCCTGGCCATGATTCACTGATAAAAGTATTTGGACTCGCGTCGTTTTAGTTTCGTGTTCGTTTTTTCGTATTGCTTTTTTCAATGAATCAGAGATAATTCTGAGAAAATAATCTGAAACCGGCTACAAACGTGAGGAATGTGATATATAATTTTAATAAAGGGCATAGCCCAACTTTATGCCGTGACGAAAGTCATTCAGGGACTTATCCCTTGGCATTGAGTCCTTTAAAAAAAAAAAAAAAAAAAAAACACACACACTGCACTTTGCACTTGGTGACCGAGCGACCGCGCGACCTGTTATTTTGAACGAAAGCACTTATGTTTTTAATTTTTTTTGCGCCAACACAACACTATATTCTTTTTGCTGTTCTCGGTTGTAAGTTTGCAACAACGCGCGTGCTGAAGTGCAGCACGCCCGTGCACCGCGGCGATTAAGAGACAACGTTGTCTCCCAACCGCCGCTGAGCACGCTGAGTGAAACTCAGGTATTTGATAATTCTGATGTATCGGAATTTAATCTGCCTGGGTATAGCTTGGTGCCATTATTTTTCTCTAGACGCGGACTCGCAATCTATGTCCGGAGTGATGTTGCGTGTCGGCTTTTGCCTCAATTTAGCCAAAGTTCCAAACCGGAATTCAATTTCATTTGGCTCAAATTTAAGGTACAAGAGCGCAACATCTACTACTGTTTCCTTTACAGAAGCCCCCACTTAGACAGTGTTTCAACCCAGAGTGAGTTTGATGCACTGTCTGATTTAATCTCAAGAATTGGCACAAAACATGAAATCGTTATTGCGGGCGATTTCAATGTACACAATTCTGGATGGCTTCGCCATTCTGGCCAGACAACACCCGAAGGAAGGTGTGTTGAGTTATTCGCTGAGTTTAAACACCTTACTCAGCTTGTAAATGAGCCTACCCGAATACCTGACATTGCATATCATTCCGCTAATACCCTTGACTTGTTTCTTACCTCTCGTCCTGATAAATACTCCGTCAATGTATTATCGCCTCTAGACTCGTCAGAACATTGTGTAGTATCAGCTAATTTCTCGTTAATAAACCACGTAGTTAGAGAAAAAACTCCCAAAAAAATAATAGACATTCCAGTTGTCAGCTCTATAGACAATGCCAAGGAAGCTCTACGCTTCCAGATTGTGCATTGCCGCCTCCTGCACCTCAGAGTATTGAATAATCTATGGGACAGATATTTATTCGTACTCTTGCAGTTTTAAATGATCTCAACGCTCACAAATCCGCTGGGCCAGATGGTATTTCTCCATTAGTTCTGAAGAGGTGTTCTTCAAAGCAACACAATTCAAAATATATAGCCATCTATTATAGTAATTTTCACCCGCAAAACAACTTCAAACTATCCCTTATAAAGTGCAAAACTCAACAACTAATAAGTTACACAAAAATATAATTTGTTGTGCCTGTAACCATTGCACGACTGTCTGTTGGTGGTACTGCCTGTGTATTGGTGGGTCATATCTGCCTGCCATTGGCCTTGGATTGATTCTTCCTGTATGTGCATGTTCATACATGACTGTCGCGACGTTTCCGATTGTATGCCTATGCCTATCAATATGTACCGCCTTTGTTGCCAAACATACGAAAATTACTACGTACGTTTTGGTTGTTTAGCGTGTAGCGCCTAAGCGAACCAGAAATGGTCCACAATAATCCACGCCAGTGATGAGAAATGGACGATGTCGATTTACGCGATACTTCGGTAGATCACCCATTCGGTGCTTTGCCACCGTATCTCGTTGCAAGCGACACGTGACACATATGTTGATGTATGACTTCACGAGTGCCCAACCTCCTATGATCCAATGTGTCCGTCGTATGGTTTAAAGCATCAGCTGCACACCGCCATGTAAAGTTTCTGTGTACCTCAGCGACAATCATGTACGCCAGCCTGCCTTCCCTTGATAAGAAGATGGAGTGCTTTTGATTCTCATCTAAAGTCGCTCGTTTGTTTTGGCCTCCTACTCGTAGAATTTGCTCTTGATGGATGAATGGGTTCAATGAGCTGAGCCTGCTTTTGCACGGCAGGCCCTTAGCATTGTTGCATATTTTTATTTCGTGTTCGTACCACTGCCTCTGATCTAAGCACGTCAATGCCAGTTAATTATCCGCCCGACCATTGTAATGGAGTTTTCCAGCCGGGGTAAACTCAGCGTGACCAGAGTTCAGAGAAAAAAAGGGGTCGTTACAATAAATTTATACTTTGTGGGACTTTTAGTTATATTCAGTCTTTATTTCTTAAATTGTACTCTTTTCAAAGATGTAATCCTGTGTGATGATGATCCTGAGCGATTAGTGATTGTGAGCCTGAGACGATCGTGAATCCTGAAAGACGCGTGGGCGTGAGACGATCGCAAGTCCTGAGAGATGCGTGGGCGTGGCCCTGACGATCGTAAGTCCAGAGCGATGCGTGCGTGCGAGCCTGAGATAAGCAAGAGTCCTTAGCGATGCGTGAACGCTAGCCTGAGATTAGCGTGCAACCTGGGTGATGCGTGAGCCTGAGAAGATCGTAAATCCTGAGCGATGCGTTCGTGCGAACCTGAGACAAGTAAGAATCCTGAGCGATGCGTGAGCGCCTGAGATGAGCGTGCAACCTGGGTGATGCGTGAGCCTGAGCTGATCGTAAATCTGGAGCAATGCGTGCGAGCTTGAGACAAGCAAGAATCTTGAGCGATGCGTGCGTGTGAGCCTGAGACAAGCAAGAATCCTGCTCGATGCGTGAGCGCTAGCCTGAGACGATCGTGAATCCTGGGTGATGCGTAAGCCTGAGAAAATCGTAAATCCGGAGCTATGCGTGCGTGTGGTGGTAGTCGGCAGTGGTAAGCTGAAGTGTACCAGCTTAACTACCCGGTGGGAAATCGCTCGGCGAAGTTACGTCGTACGAACGATAGATGCGGCGACGTTGGCAGAGAAAATCACAGATAACGTTGGCAGCAGTAAGCTGAAGTGTACCAGCGTAACTACCCGGGGGGAAATCGTCCGGCGAAGTTACGTCGTACGAACGATGGATGCGGCGACATCGGCAGAGAAAAGCACAGATAATGTTGGGAGCAGTAAGCTGAAGTGTACCAGCGTAACTACCCGGGGGGAAATCGCCCGGCGAAGTTACGTCGTATGAACGATTGATGCGGCGAAGTCGGCAAAGAAAAGCACAGATAGCGTTGTCAAAAAGTAAAATGTTATCGCTTACCGAAGTGATCCTGTCCGAAGACTACCAGAACTAAGAGAGGAGCGCCCGCGTGCTCGCCTTTTTATACCATTTTGCATGCCAAAATTCTAAATAGCGTGCTGCGCTGTGATTGGTCAATCCGGTGGCGTGATGTTTGGCTATTTTACTTTCATATGCGTTTGGTGGCTGCACTGCGTGTGTACACGGTGCACCCGAATTTAGGAAAAAAACAAAATTCGTTCCTCACACTCCCCCGTTACTTCGGCGGAAAGACACTTGCGCTTCACTAGCTAGTTCTAATAACAGTGGGTCTACTTTCGTAGTCCCAGTTTACATTGTTGCGTCTGCTGCTATCGACTTCGTTGCTGCTGTTGACTTCGTTCTTGTTGTACTTGTTGCTATTGTTGTTCTCTAGATGCTGTATGTTCTGTTGCTGTGCTCGTTGCAGTAAGGTTCTTATACTGCACTCTGTTGTCCTACTGATTAATTGGTATTGCTGTTGCTGTGCCTGTGGTTGTTGTTGTACAGTTTTTGCTGCTGTGCTCTCTTGTTTTGCATGTAGTTGTTGTTGTCGCAGTTTTAAATTTAGATTTTTGTTGCTGCGGTCGTTGTTGTTGTGTTGATGCGCTGACTTTCGAATGCTGCGTCGTCGCCGCTGCGTTTTAAGTACTGCGATCTTTGCTGCCGCGCTCGTCGTTGTTTCACCTTTTATATGGTGACTTTTGCTGCTGTGCTCGCTGTTGTGTCGTTCTGCCGCCGTTGTTGGTTTTGTTCTTGTGGTACTGTTGTCGACGTCTTGCAATACTGGCTACTGAGGCGTCTGTGGCAACTTCTAGTGGAACTCCTCACTGGAGTTGATTCAATCGGAATTGGTAATACTTTACGGCATTGACGTATCACGCCAATTTTAGTACAATGCTGCTTTGGAAAGAGGTGACTTTCATCAACTCTTGTGCTCGTGATAGCTTTAGACGACGTTGTCGGCTGCTGCGTCTTTGGAAGTTGTGGGTGCATGGGTTTTCGGAGTTTGTTGCGAGTCGAACATTTAACCAGCCGTACTGGTCCAGTTTGGTGTGATAGGTACTCACCTCCGATGCTTAAAGTGGCTCTGGACCTTGCAAGGAAGTCCATCCCCAGTGTGAGGTCATCAACGGCGGTCGGTAGCACCAGCAGGCGCAGTGCGTACGATGACTCCCCAAAACGAACGTTGACGTTCAACCCTTCTCGGACTGTTGTCCGACTCCCGTTGGCCATTTGAATTGGGGTGTTCACGGGAATGGGGTTACCCAAATTTCGATGACTATCGGCCAAACGTTCGCTCACAAAACTACGGCATGTGCCGGTATCAATGGTGGCTTGGACGGATTCGCGGCCGATCATGATGCGGGCAAGAATTCGCTGTCGGTCCTGGATCAGAGCTGCCATTTTGTTGAACTGGACAGAATGACGCTGCTCCACGTGTGAAGTATGTTGACGGCAGCAGTCTATTATTCTGATTCCTCTTTGACAACTTCGCCAGGTGTGTCCGTCCTGGCCGCAGCGTCGGCATGCCGTTCGAACGTTGATGCGATTCTCCTGGTCCTCTGCGACCATGAGGTTCCTCTCGATCGGTCGTGGCCTGGGGGCTTGTCGAGTGGGTTCTGGAGTGGCGGATATATTCTCCAGGTCTTCTGCTAACCCAATCAAGTTCTGGAAGCCCCTCATCCGAACGTATAGCTGGTATTCCTTGCGACAGCTTCTGAATATCCGCTCTAGCTGTTGCGCCCTTGAGTAGCCGGCGTGCCGCATAAGGTTTTGCATGGCTATGACGAAATCTTTGAAGTTTTCTCATGGCCTTTGTCGTCGTCAACGGATTTCGTCATCCAGTTGTTCCTGGTAATTTGCTGGTAGGAAGAAACGTAGGAAGTCTTCCTTGAAGGCGTGCCAGTTTGTCCACCGTTGGTTGTTGTTTCGAAACCAAACCAGGGCTCGGTCACGCAGCAGTTATGGCATTGTCCTGGCTAGGAGGTCCTTGTTTAAGGAATAGGCGTCGGCCAATTCCTCCAACCGCTCAATGAAGGAGATCGGGTCTTTCCCGCCATCAAACCGCATGGACCACTTCCTCACCGTGTTAACGACCATTGGGTATGGCACCGCGGCTGTCTCTTGCGCTTGATGGGGTGGTATTGCGACCTGCGATTCCCAGGACCTTGTGTTGATCGCTACTGTTTCCTTGGTGTCATGTGCCGGTGTTGTCCCGTGTGGTGTCAAAGCAGCTGCGCCGGTGGGCTTCCTTTCCTTTTGTATGTCGTCTAGTGTTAGGATCACTGGCGGTGACGGTGATGTGCCGCGTCGGTGCTTCGCTTCCAGTTCAGCCAGCCGAACCTCATCTTCCGATATTACGTCATGTCCCGAGATGTAGGTTACGAAGCGCTTCCTTTACTCTTCCACTCCACCGGAATTGTCCAACCTGAATTCGGCCATGTAGGTTTGTAGCTCCTCCTTTGAGAGGGTGTATACCCAGGTTGTCTTTTATGCTTTCTCAAAAGTCAAAGGTAAGTTTTATTATTATTATTGCGTGGGCGTGGTCCTGACGATCGTAAATCCTGAGCGATGCGTGCGTGCGAGCCTGAGACAAGCAATAATCCTGAGCCATGCGTGATCGCTAGCCTGAGATTAGCGTGCAACCTGGGTGATGCTTGAGCCTGAGAAGATCGTAAATCCTGAGCGATGCGTTCGTGCGAACCTGAGACAAGTAAGAATCCTGAGCGACGCGTTCGTGCGAGCCTGAGACAAGAAAGAGTCCTTAGCGATGCGTGAACGCTAGCCTGAGATTAGCGTGCAACCTTGGTGATGCGTGAGCCTGAGAAAATCGTAAATCCTGAGCGATGTGTTCGTGCGAACCTGAGACAAGTATGAATCCTGAGCGACGCGTGCGTGTGAGCCTGAGACAAGCAAGAGTCCTGAGCGATGCGTGAGCGATAGCCTGCGGTGAGCGTGCAACCTGGGTGATGCGTGAGCCTGAGCCGATCGTAAATCCGGAGCGATGCGTGCGTGCGAGCTTGAGACAAGCAAGAATCTTGAGCGATGCGTGCGTGTGAGCCTGAGAAAAGCAAGAATCCTGCTCGATGCGTGAGCGCTAGCCTGAGACGATCGTGAATCCTGGGTGATGCGTAAGCCTGAGAAAATCGTAAATCCGGAGCTATGCGTGCGTGTGGTGGTAGTCGGCAGTGGTAACCTGAAGTGTACCAGCTTAACTACCCGGTGGGAAATCGCTCGGCGAAGTTACGTCGTACAAACGATAGATGCGGCGACGCTGGCAGAGAAAATCACAGATAACGTTGGCAGCAGTAAGCTGAAGTGTACCAGCGTAACTACCCGGGGGGAAATCGCCCGGCGAAGTTACGTCGTACGAACGATGGATGCGGCGACATCGGCAGAGAAAAGCACAGATAATGTTGGGAGCAGCAAGCTGAAGTGTACCAGCGTAACTACCCGGGGGGAAATCGCCCGGCGAAGTTACGTCGTATGAACGATGGATGCGGCGACGTCGGCAAAGAAAAGCACAGATAGCGTTGTCAAAAAGTAAAATGTTATCGCTTACCGAAGTGATCCTGTCCGAAGACTACAAGAACTAAGAGAGGAGCGCCCGCGTGCTCGCCCTTTTATACCATTTTGCATGCCAAAA
The DNA here is from genome assembly GCA_947095585.1 of Nephrocerus scutellatus. Classification (NCBI taxonomy): domain Eukaryota; kingdom Metazoa; phylum Arthropoda; class Insecta; order Diptera; family Pipunculidae; genus Nephrocerus; species Nephrocerus scutellatus. The sequence goes on from OX352762.1 coordinate 50,614,761, forward strand.
TTCTAAATAGCGTGCTGCGCTGTAATTGGTCAATCCGGTGGCGTGATGTTTGGCTATTTTACTTTCATATGCGTTTGGTGGCTGCACTGCGTGTGTACACGGTGCACCCGAATTTAGGAAAAAAAGTATATGCCATGTTTTGTGTGAACAAATGGGCCACAAGAATTTTGTTCCATCCACCATCTCGTTGCCTTGTCATAAGCAGACTTGTTCGGCCACGTGTATGTATCACTACTGTTGCCTTCGCATCATCTTGAAAATACTGCAAATCATCTGCCGTGCAGAAAGGATCGTGTGATGTGCTATACTGATCGCCTCGTTGAAGAAATTCTGGCCCTGTCCACCAGAGCGTATGAGCCTGTAACTGTGAAGTCGTTAGTCCTCGACTAGGACAATCCGCTGGATTCTGAGCGGTTGGAATATGATGCCACGATGTTGGTTCACTTTTCTGTTGCACGTAGCTCACCCGATTCGCAACATATGGTTTGAAGCAGACCGGAAACTGTCGTAATCATGCCAATACAATTGTCGAGTCCGTCCAAAGGAAACACTCAATTGCCGAAATGTTCATTGCCTTCTGTATCGTCTTCATTGTTTTTACCAACAGTTGATCTCCGCTAAGCTCTAGCCTCGGAGCTACTCGTGTCTTCGACGTGATCAATCTAACAGTTGCATTGCCTGTGGTATTGATGGTTCGCGCGAAAATGACTGCTGCATACGCATGAACTGATTCATCGCAGAACCCGTGCAACGTAGTCTGCTGTCCTGCATTCCAATATGTCGTGGAATTTCCAGATTTTTTATTTGGAACAAGCCTTGTCGGTATAGGATCCACTCGCTGAGTAACTCACTAGAAATTTCTTTGTCCTAACTAGTGCCAGCCAACCATAGTTTCTGCTTAAAAATCTTCGCCTTAACGACGACTGGTGCCAATAGTCCTGTCGGGTCATATAGCTTCGCTATGTCGCTTCCGTTTTGTGCGTGTCACTGCTTCGGTCAAAGTAATTTCAAATGACTGTGTATCCGACACTTCCGCCTAAAACGGAAGTTTCTACTGAATTTACTGATCTGAGCGTGTGTCATATGTCACCGTAGTGAGCCGATAAATGTTTAGCTGATTGGTTGGGTTCTCCCGCCATTGAATAAGTTGCCACTTTTGATCCTTTTGATTCACGACCAGTTGACGAAACATCTACTCGACGTCTGCCACCATTGCCACGCGATACATCCTGTACTGTAGAATAATGTTCGCCAATTTATCTTGTATTATTGTCCCGCTATGTTGCGTGTCATTGAGCGACACACCGTTGCCTGTTCTCGTCGATGCATTGAACACAACCCGAAACTTTGTTGTAACTGCATGATGTGGAATATAGTACACCTGAGAGCCCTCGTATACCTCGCCATCGTATAATGTCATGTGACCTAATGCCTGGTAATCACGCATGAATACAATGTACTTCGCCAATAGCTTGGGATCAGAATGCATTCGCCTCTCATTTTGATAAAATTGCTGAGGGATCATTCGACGTGAACTGCGAGTCTCGGTTCATCCGGTAAAAATGGTATGCTGACCACATACCTGCCGTCCTCCTGTCGTTGCACCGTTGTACATAATGTTGTTCGCATTCATCTGACTGGATGTGGCCTTCCGATACTGCTCTTCCGAAATCTTGTCGGTTGGTGTGGCAGTATAACCACAGGTTACAGTGTATTAAATCAACCGGGCCTGATACTACCCAGCCAAGATGCGTATTCTACGCGTGTGGTTGATTCGCCTCGCTGAATTTCCACATTGTATTGCTTATCAGTCCATCCTTAATGACGAGACCCCAAACATCTGCTCCAATCAACAGATCAATCTCGCCTGGACTCCCGAAAATTGGGTCCGCTAATTTAAAGCCTTGCAGATGGTTCCATTGGTCGATGCGTATGCGATGACTTGGCAAGTCCGTTGTGAGTTTGGCCAACACAAACGCATTTATTCACATGGAAAGCCCTCTTCGTGCCGCGATTGTAGCTGCAATACCGCAACATCCCGTGTTGTTGGTCCTCAAACATGGCCCGCACCAACGACAACCATATCAAATTTCTGCCTCTTAATTTTTAGCTGCTGCATGAATCATTCCGCAATGAACGTGATCTGTGAGCCTGGGTCGAATAGTGCTCATACCGTAATACGATTGCCTTTGATGTCGAGTATATCTGCATTTGCTGTTGCCAATAACGTAGTATGACCGTTGTATATAAACAGTGCAACGGCCGGATGATGAGCCGATACAATTAGCCGCTTGTTATCATAGCGAGCCTTCAACGTTTGCCACTCTGACTCGTAATTGTCGTCCGTTGGTAGGAAGCCATCCACAACCTGCGAAGCAGTGCCTTTTAATGCTCTCATCAGCCTCGTATACTTTGCTGCCGTGGAAAAATGCTCCTGCGTATGCACCATTGCCTCGAACATGTCTCGAAATCCTACCCATCTATTGAATTCTCCATGGAATTCTGGAATGAGGATCTTCTCCATCATGAATAACGCCTCGTTGCCCGTGAATCGAGTACACCACACTCGTAACCGATGGTGATCGTTATTGTAGAATTTCCGTTAGCATTGCCTTCACATTCGAATATTTGTCTTCCACTTCCTCGAAAAGAGTCGTTTGCGCATCTAACTCAGTGTCTACCGCCTTGCCTTCTAACGCCAAATGTGCGTCCATAAATCGCCTTTGGTACAGTACGCAAAACAATTGTTCGACTCAATGCTGATGGCCTATGCACTGAAATTTTGCCTTTTTACCGTACGCGCACAACCGTTCAATTCGATGCTGATGGCTTATGCACTGAAAATTCTGCCTGCAGTTTTTGTACAGTATGCGCACAATCGTTCAATTCGAAGCTGATGGCTTATGCACTGGAAATTCTGCCTGCCTTTTGTACAGTACGCGCACAATCGTTTTCTAAATTAATTTTACGAATTCAATTTCTCGCCATGAAATTACAGTCTATATTGGACTAGCGTCAAAAAATTCCTCACAGGAGGCAACAAAATGTTTCGTAACATTACCTCGTAATTGCAAATCGTTGCCTATAATATTTTGCTGTAAACTTCCATTAAATTGTAACAACACATTTAAAAATATATAGCCATTTATTATAATAATTTTCACCCGCTTAACAACTTCCAACTATCCTTGATAAAGTGCAAAACTCAACAACTAATAAGTTACACAAAAATATAATGTGTTGTCGGTCACCTGTGTGTTGGTGGGTCATATCTGCCTGCCATTGGCCTTGGTTTGATTCTGCCTGTATGTGCATGTTCATACATGTCTGTCGCGACGTTTCCGATTGTATGCCTATGCAGGCAGAATGTGCAGCATCGACTGTCGCCATAATTAAGTCGTATTTTTCCGTACAATCTGCGACACATGTTGTTGTCTACTTGCTGTAATGCGTTAGTAGGCACCTTTAGTAATTTTTGCGTAAAAAATGTTATCTCGTTTTGAAAACCGGTTTCTAATCTATCAGCGGTGCTCTGGTCATTGACCTCATCAGCCGTTACATGGAATTTGTTGATTTCTGATTAATGCGTGGTAGTCCATCTGCACCTAAAGCCCGTGTGTGAGTGGGACAGCCGTACTCTCGGGTGAATTCGATGTTGCGTGCTTTGGCTATCAATCGGCTTAAACTTCACAAAACTTATATATGATGCATGGTAACACCAACAAGGGTAAACCTCACCAAACGAGGACAAAGGAAAAAAAACGAGAGTTTAGTCGGTTTCCCCAAAAATGTAATGCGATATTAGGAGTGAGGAATACACACAAGCTGGAGACGGAAAACAATATAGAGAACCGATCTCAGGTATTGAGAGTGGGGTTGAAAAAAAAAAAAATTTTTCCCGATGCATCGAATGTGAACAAAGGAGAGTGCATGCTGGTGAAATTACACAAGATGTAATAGAAGGACAGTTCGCTCCATATATTCACCGCGTGCGGTCAACTTTATTTGCTCGCCAAAAATAAGTTTTAATTTTGAAATGTGGAAAAAAAAATAATGGCGGATTTAGCAATATAGTTCCGGAACATTCCTGAAAATCATAAAAATTAAATTGGAAAAATTGAAAACCAATAGACTTCGTGAATTTTAATGCGCAGTGGCGCTATGAACATGCTCGTAAAGAAATTTTACGACATGTTAATAAAAGTATTAGCAAATTTTTTTTGGCAACGTGTAATTACCGCGTGCGGCCATACTTATTAGTTTGTTCGAGAACTTTTGCTCGATATATTTTTTTCAATTGTGATGCGCAATGGCGCGTTATAACATGTTTGTGAAATATTTACGCATGTTAAAGAAATCGACAGTTCGCTTCATATACTTACCGCGTGCGGTCAACTTTATTTGACTCGCAAAAAATTATTCAATTTTAAAATAAAGTGGGAAAAAAAGTAAAGGCGGACTTAGCAATATAGTCCTGAACATTCCTAAAAATCGTAAAAGTTGAAAACCAATACAGTTCGTGAAAAAAAATCGTAGCATAAATTAAAAATTTAATAATTATATATTATTAATGCCCAACGGTGCTGTGAACATGTTCGTAAAGAAATTTGACGACATGTTAATAAAAGTATTAGCAAATTTTTTTTTGGCAACGTGTAATTACCGCGTGCGGCCATACTTATTAGTTTGTTCGAGAACTTATGCTCGATATATTTTTTTCAATTGTGATGTGCAATGGCGCTTTATAACATGTTTGTGAAATATTCACGCATGTTAAAGAAATCGACACAGTTCGGTTGATATACTTACCGCGTGCGGTCAACTTTATTTGCTCGCCAAAAATAAGTTTTAATTTTGAAATGTGGAAAAAAAAGTACTGGCGGATTTAGCAATATAGTTCCGGAACATTCCTGAAAATCATAAAAATTAAATTGGAAAAATTGAAAACCAATAGAGTTCGTGAATATTAATGCGCAGTGGCGCTGTGAACATGGTCGTAAAGAAATTTTACGACATTTTACTAACCGCGTGCGGTCAACTTTCTTTTTTTTGTTGCTCGAAAAACAATTATTGAATTCTGAAAAGTGGAAAATAAGGGCAGACTATGCAGTTCCAAGCAAAAATCGCAAAATTAAAAATTGCAAAAATATCGAGAACCCATACAGTTCCGGATAAATCATCGAGAACTTTCATATCATTCTCTTTTTCTTTTTTTTGGAAAAAAAAAAAAAATGGCGGACCCAGCCAATACCGTTCCTAAGGATTTTTTTTAAGCACCGGATATCGAGGAGATCCATCGTAGCTATGTTCCTGATTCACTTCGGACGGGCGTTCTGGTAGACATCATTCAACCAGGAAATTAGATCTAGGCTAATGGCCTGAAGCAGATTTCGATGCTTAGCATCATTTATACACTTATGTAGATTTTCATGTCACATAGATATTCATTTGATCCTTACAAAAAAAGAAAAAAAAATTTTTGTTTCCTGATTCCTGAAAAAATTATTTGCTTATTTCAAACCGGGACTGTTCGGCCCTGTAATATCGATTACGGTCGATGGTTCGGAGGGCGATGAGAGAAACACCTTTAAGTCGTGTTGAGGAGGTTGTTCTCTCCTTTATTATTTGCTTTCTTTTGTTCGGGACGCGAATAGCACACGTAGATGATCGATTAATCCTTGCGTTATTAGCTTGTTTTAACCCATTTTATTCCAGCACATCGTTCTCGTCAGCGCTGTCGGAGGAAATGTGATGGTCAACAGGGTAAGTCTCGTTTAATATATATATTTTTAACTGAACTCAAGATTGGTAGAATGTTGGTGCCAGTTATGACTCTTAACATTCAACAAGAAAGTTTTCCTTTTGTTTATGTTTAACTCAATACTTTTTTTTTGTTTTGTTCGCACCACCGAGCCATTGACTGGTGTAAAGTATGTTCAGAACAACAATTTTGTTGTTGTTTGCAGTTACCATATGTAACAGTGTTTATTGGTCGTCGCGATTACTCGACCATCTAGTGGTTAAAGTCGACAGTCGGTTTCTTAACTTAACATTAACCCTTAAGTAATTAATAGAAAAATAAGAAAACCCTTGAAAAGAATTTTTTTTGTTGGTGCTAATCATTATAGATTGATTAACAAAAAGAAACTATTAAATTTAGGCTTGTTATTTTTTTTGAATATGATTTAATGCCTTTAAATTTTGATTTTGTATATATTTTATTATTATGCGACAATCGATTTCTTCGTTTAATAATATCCCTAAAGTAATGGTTTAAAATTAAGAATCACATTGAAAAGGATTTATTTTCTTTTATGCTTATCATTATAGATTGATTAACAAAAGAATATTTACTATTAAATTTAGGCTTGTTATTTTTTTGAATATAATTTAATGCCTTAAATTTTGATTTTGTATTATTTTATTATTATGCGACAATCGATTTCTTCGTTTAATAATATCCCTAAAGGAATGACTTAAAAATAAGAATAACATTGAAAAGGATTTTTTTTGTTGCTTATCCTTATAGAATGTATACATATGGATATAAATATATCTAGGAAAAATAAGGAACATATGTAAATAACCTAATTCTTCGTATATGAAAACTTTAGAAAGATTAAATAAAAATTCACTACTATTCCTCTGTTTATAAACTAAACCGTAATGAGTTCTAATTAAATTTGAATCAATGGTGGCATTTCTCTGATTCCTCTCTCCAACGATGGCCTTAGTAATTCCACTCACGGTGAGCTGGCACACCGCGCCCACTAAAAGATAGCTTTGAACGGGCAATCTCAGGTCCGCTGTCGAACAGGTCTGTTCGTTAATAAGCCCCTCTCACTGGAGTGAGAGGTGGCACATAGTGCACGCATAATAATAATTTTTTTTTGTAATGTAGATGATTTGGGCAGGACCGTCAAGGACCCACAACCCGACTGATCGCACTGATCTGTTTGATTGGACTTGGAATTACAAGATTTGGCATCTGCTGAATACTTGACCAGAAAAATCGTACAGTACACTGTAACGAAAACCTATGCTCGATCAGTAATTGGTTGGATTGGGGAATGGTCCCAGTCGATGAGAGAGAGAGAGAGAGAGAAATGTCAAACCAGAACCCATTATCAATCCTGTGATCTTTTGACAATTGATTACAATTTTTGTGATTTCTTCAACTTTTCCGGTTTTAACGCGAGGTCGTTGACCGCAGAGTTGGATAAGTTCCATTTAACACATTCCAAAAGGGTTATACAAGTTATATAGTTGAAGTTTGCCTTATTTTTTTGCTTTATCGAACATATGCTGAGCGGTTCCTCGGGGTTCCTAAAGCATAGCTCCTTCTTATACATCTAAATATACAGTTTTTTTTCGGGATCGCTTACGGGCGTTTTTGAATTTTATTTTAAGACCGCTATTTTAAGGCAGGTCCGTGAAATCCGTGCCTTGCCTCTTATTAAATAATATCTACATTTGAATTCTGGAACTATAGGGTTAAACCCTGTTTACAATTTTTGTGAGGGGCCTGAAATTGTGCCTATCAAACTGTCTAGTCTCTGGAAGACTAAGCGGAAGTTATATTTTTGTTGAAACTTTTTTTTCGATTTAGGGTACATTCTGCTCCTGCGCCTAATTACGGCGCTGTACGTTCGACTTCTCGCGTTATTCTGGCAAGGAATCCCCTGATCGCTATCACTCCTATTAACCAATTAATTATTTTTGCACGAACTTATTTAAATCTCGACATGGCTGTTCGGCGTAGCCTTGAAGGTATTAAAAGGCCTATGGTACCTTCGGAGGTGGTTGCTCATGAGTCACTAGAGTGCTCACTGTGCAGGATTGCTATAGACGGTAGTGCGGAGAGCGTTATCACTAATTGTAATCACACTTTCCACCGATATTGTCTGGCTGAAACCCTCAAAAGCAAGGAAACCTGCCCAGAGTGCAATCAGCCGTGCTTTCTGAGTACGTTGCGTCCGTTGTTGGTCCGACCTGGTCCCAGTGTTGAGGTTGGTAACGATGTAATGGATACCACCAATGCCCATAACACGCGCAACAGATCGAAAAGGAAACCTCCATTTCGACTCCAACAGAGTGCACAGAGTGGTCAGCGAAATGAAGATCAGTTAGCCGGTGAGGGACTGCAACGAAACTCTAGGGGCGTCGCTGTCACCGAACGTCGCACCGACTATCTTTACCAGACAACACCGTCCGACAAAGTCGGCGAGACTCAAGCCTAGTGACTAAAATACAGCGTGTGGTTAATGACTCCATTGACCAAATTCAAGGGTCAATGTTACATCATATCACGCAAGACAGCTCACAGATTATCGAGACCAACGTCGAACGATGTTTTGAAAAGTTGAAACTGCAGGAAAACGAACCTAGGATGAACGAAGCGCCAGCTAACACGCCAGACTTCGAAAATTATCCGTGGCCGCACGATATGCCATTCGAGCGAAGAGATCAAAATCCGTAGACTTCCTACCCAGTTCGCTCGTCTCAATTAGACATAAACACCGCCGTTAAAGTATCCAACATCATATCGAGCTGGCATCTCCAATTCGAAGGATCGTCAGATGGTCTAACGGTGGATAATTTCATCTATCAAGTGCAGTCCTTGACTCAGCAAAGCCTGGATGGAAATTTTGAATTACTTTGCAAAAACGCACATCTCTTATTCAGGGGCAGAGCCAAGGAATGGTTTTGGAGGTTCCACAGGCCGCACCCGTTTTTTTTATGGGACGATTTAATTGACTACCTGCGACAGCAATACAAGGACAGCCGGTCGGACTATGACATTCGCGAAGCTATCAGATGCCGGAAACAACGAGACAAAGAGACCTTTGATGAATACTATGACTCGATCGTTTGAATGACGGATAGGCTTAGAAAACCGATCGCTGAATTGGGCTTGGTAGAAATTCTGATAAGAAACCTTCGTTCCGAGGTAAGGCATGAGATCCTCCATTTGGAAGTTGCCTCCGTCGCCATGCTGCGGCGTGTTGTTCGGCGTCGGGAGCGGTTCTTGAATGATGTCTATCGGACTACGCCAATCATCAAACCAACATATCCGAGACGTCAGATCGCGGAGTTGAATCGACCACTGTACAAGGAGATTAGTCCTTTAACGACTCCCTCATCACCGGATCCTCCAAGGCCCGCTAACCGTGAAGGTCAGCAGATCCAGAATCCAGATCCTGGAGGGGTGTGAACAGAAACACCAGTTCACACCCACGTTAAACCCAAACACTACTCGGATTGACAAACCACCGCCATCGAAGGTGATCCTGATGAGAAACCTTAAGGTCCCAGCTCTTGATTCGTCCCGTAGGAAAGCAATTGTGACACGGACTCCCTTTAAGTCATACAGCAATCGTATCAACGATTACCAGTTGACCCGTGCAAGAATTTTCGAGACGATAGAAGAGCTGGAACCGACCCCACCAAGCAGATCCTCCAGGCGGATGAAGAATTTTTGGAAAAGGATAAGAGAAAACCGAGTAATGAGCACAATCCTTAGCAAAAATAATGACGTCAGACCATATGCTTCAGTCACGCTTTTAGGTAGGGAACAGTTAGGATTACTAGACAGCGGCGCGTCCATAAGTTGCATTGGCGGTTCATTGGCGACAACAGTTCTAAACAGCAAAGTGGCACTTAAGCGTTTCATGTCACCCCTCAAAACAGCTGATGGGAAGTCTCAAACCGTCTGCGGTTTTTTCCAAGTGGACATCAATTTTCGGAACAAGACCAAGCGGCTCACGTTGTATGTGGTTCCTTCCTTAGCCCAAGATTTATATCTGGGAATCGACTTTTGGAGAGCATTCGGTTTAGCTCCCGACATCGTTTCGGAGATAGTCATCAGCCAAACGGAGGATGATTTGAAAAATAGACACCAGTTGAATGATTCACAATTAATTAGGATGGAGGCAGTGAAAAACTTATTTCTATCTTACGACACCGAGGGTTTGGGGAAAACCTCACTGGTGGAACACATAATAGACACAAACGGATGTAAAGCCATAAAACAGCGGCACTACCCGGTGTCACCTTTTTACCGTACGCGCACAACCGTTCAATTCGATGCTGATGGCTTATGCACTGAAAATTCTGCCTGCAGTTTTTGTACAGTATGCGCACAATCGTTCAATTCGAAGCTGATGGCTTATGCACTGGAAATTCTGCCTGCCTTTTGTACAGTACGCGCACAATCGTTTTCTAAATTAATTTTACGAATTCAATTTCTCGCCATGAAATTACAGTCTATATTGGACTAGTGTCAAAAAATTCCTCACAGGAGGCAACAAAATGTTTCGTAACATTACCTCGTAATTGCCAAATCGTTGCCTATAATATTTTGCTGTAAACTTCCATTAAATTGTAACAACACATTTAAAAATATATAGCCATTTATTATAATAATTTTCACCCGCTTAACAACTTCCAACTATCCTTGATAAAGTGCAAAACTCAACAACTAATAAGTTACACAAAAATATAATGTGTTGTCGGTCACCTGTGTGTTGGTGGGTCATATCTGCCTGCCATTGGCCTTGGTTTGATTCTGCCTGTATGTGCATGTTCATACATGTCTGTCGCGACGTTTCCGATTGTATGCCTATGCAGGCAGAATGTGCAGCATCGACTGTCGCCATAATTAAGTCGTATTTTTCCGTACAATCTGCGACACATGTTGTTGTCTACTTGCTGTAATGCGTTAGTAGGCACCTTTAGTAATTTTTGCGTAAAAAATGTTATCTCGTTTTGAAAACCGGTTTCTAATCTATCAGCGGTGCTCTGGTCATTGACCTCATCAGCCGTTACATGGAATTTGTTGATTTCTGATTAATGCGTGGTAGTCCATCTGCACCTAATGCCCGTGTGTGAGTGGGACAGCCGTACTCTCGGGTGAATTCGATGTTGCGTGCTTTGGCTATCAATCGGCTTAAACTTCACAAAACTTATATATGATGCATGGTAACACCAACAAGGGTAAACCTCACCAAACGAGGACAAAGGAAAAAAAAACGAGAGTTTAGTCGGTTGCCCCAAAAATGTAATGCGATATTAGGAGTGAGGAATACACACAAGCTGGAGACGGAAAACAATATAGAGAACCGATCTCAGGTATTGAGAGTGGGGTTTGAAAAAAAACAAAAAATTTCCCGATGCATCGAATGTGAACAAAGGAGAGTGCATGCTGGTGAAATTACACAAGATGTAATAGAAGGACAGTTCGCTCCATATATTCACCGCGTGCGGTCAACTTTATTTGCTCGCCAAAAATAAGTTTTAATTTTGAAATGTGGAAAAAAAATAATGGCGGATTTAGCAATATAGTTCCGGAACATTCCTGAAAATCATAAAAATTAAATTGGAAAAATTGAAAACCAATAGAGTTCGTGAATATTAATGCGCAGTGGCAATATGAACATGCTCGTAAAGAAATTTTACGACATGTTAATAAAAATATTAGAAAATTTGTTTCGGCAACGTGTAATTACCGCGTGCGGCCATACTTATTAGTTTGTTCGAGAACTTTTGCTCGATATATTTTTTTCAATTGTGATGCGCAATGGCGCTTTATAACATGTTTGTGAAATATTCACGCATGTTAAAGAAATAGACATAGTTCGCTCCATATATTCACAGCGTGCGGTCAACTTTATTTGCTCGCGAAAATAAGTCTTAATTTTAAAAAGTAGAAAAAACAGTAATCTCATCCTTAGCATATATAGTTCTTGAAACATGTTTCTGAAAATCGTAAAAATGGAAAACCAATACAGTTCGTGAAAAAAAACTCGTAGCATAAATTGAAAATTTATTAATAGTATATATCCGAATATTAATGCGCAACGGCGTTGTGAACATGTGTTGAAAATTAATGGCGGACTTAGCATATATATAGTTCTTGAAACATGTTTTCTAAAAATCGTAAAAATTGAAAGACCAATACAGTTCGTGAATAAAAAATCGTAGCATAAATTGAAAATTTAATAATTATATAATATTAATTCCAACGGCGCTGTGAACATGTTCATAAAGAAATTTTAAATAATATTTGGCGCGACAGACCATTGCGGTCCAAGGCCTAACTTCTCGCGACCATTTGTGCTGCACATGTTAATTTTTTGGACACAAATGGAAGGGACCTACAATTTAAGGCCGGATCCGAACGGCGAATTGAGAAGCTTTCCGTGACTAGGTATTAATTACTCTCGGAACGTTTGTCAACCATTCGCGAGAGGTGGGACACCGTGAAAAATACTTTTGGTGTTGCTGGGATTCGAACCTGAACCTCCTGCGCAGCAGCCATGTGCATTAACACTGAGACACGGCACCTACAGTGTTTTTACGATTTTACGACATGTTAATAAAAGTATTAGCAAATTTTTTTTGGCAACGTGTAATTACCGCGTGCGGCCATACTTATTAGTTTGTTCGAGAACTTTTGCTCGATATATTTTTTTCAATTGTGATGCGCAATGGCGCGTTATAACATGTTTGTGAAATATTCACGCATGTTAAAGAAATCGACAGTTCGCTTCATATACTTACCGCGTGCGGTCAACTTTATTTGACTCGCAAAAAATTATTCAATTTTAAAATAAAGTGGGAAAAAAAGTAAAGGCGGACTTAGCAATATAGTCCTGAACATTCCTAAAAATCGTAAAAGTTGAAAACCAATACAGTTCGTGAAAAAAAATCGTAGCATAAATTAAAAATTTAATAATTATATATTATTAATGCTCAACGGTGCTGTGAACATGTTCGTAAAGAAATTTGACGACATGTTAATAAAAGTATTAGCAAATTTTTTTTTGGCAACGTGTAATTACCGCGTGCGGCCATACTTATTAGTTTGTTCGAGAACTTATGCTCGATATATTTTTTTCAATTGTGATGTGCAATGGCGCTTTATAACATGTTTGTGAAATATTCACGCATGTTAAAGAAATCGACACAGTTCGGTTGATATACTTACCGCGTGCGGTCAACTTTATTTGCTCGCCAAAAATAAGTTTTAATTTTGAAATGTGGAAAAAAAAGTACTGGCGGATTTAGCAATATAGTTCCGGAACATTCCTGAAAATCATAAAAATTAAATTGGAAAAATTGAAAACCAATAGAGTTCGTGAATATTAATGCGCAGTGGCGCTGTGAACATGGTCGTAAAGAAATTTTACGACATTTTACTAACCGCGTGCGGTCAACTTTCTTTTTTTTGTTGCTCGAAAAACAATTATTGAATTCTGAAAAGTGGAAAATAAGGGCAGACTATGCAGTTCCAAGCAAAAATCGCAAAATTAAAAATTGCAAAAATATCGAGAACCCATACAGTTCCGGATAAATCATCGAGAACTTTCATATCATTCTCTTTTTCTTTTTTTTGGAAAAAAAAAAAAATGGCGGACCCAGCCAATACCGTTCCTAAGGATTTTTTTTAAGCACCGGATATCGAGGAGATCCATCGTAGCTAATTATGTTCCTGATTCACTTCGGACGGGCGTTCTGGTAGACATCATTCAACCAGGAAATTAGATCTAGGCTAATGGCCTGAAGCAGATTTCGATGCTTAGCATCATTTATACACTTATGTAGATTTTCATGTCACATAGATATTCATTTGATCCTTACGAAAATAGAAAAAAAAAATTTTGTTTCCTGATTCCTGAAAAAATTATTTGCTTATTTCAAACCGGGACTGTTCGGCCCTGTAATATCGATTACGGTCGATGGTTCGGAGGGCGATGAGAGAAACACCTTTAAGTCGTGTTGAGGAGGTTGTTCTCTCCTTTATTATTTGCTTTCTTTTGTTCGGGACGCGAATAGCACACGTAGATGATCGATTAATCCTTGCGTTATTAGCTTGTTTTAACCCATTTTATTCCAGCACATCGTTCTCGTCAGCGCTGTCGGAGGAAATGTGATGGTCAACAGGGTAAGTCTCGTTTAATATATATATTTTTAACTTAACTCAAGATTGGTAGAATGTTGGTGCCAGTTATGACTCTTAACATTCAACAAGAAAGTTTTCCTTTTGTTTATGTTTAACTCAATACTTTTTTTTTGTTTTGTTCGCACCACCGAGCCATTGACTGGTGTAAAGTATGTTCAGAACAACAATTTTGTTGTTGTTTGCAGTTACCATATGTAACAGTGTTTATTGGTCGTCGCGATTACTCGACCATCTAGTGGTTAAAGTCGACAGTCGGTTTCTTCACTTAACATTAACCCTTAAGTAATTAATAGAAAAATAAGAATACCCTTGAAAAGAATTTTTTTTGTTGGTGCTAATCATTATAGATTGATTAACAAAAAGAAAATTTACTATTAAATTTAGGCTTGTTATTTTTTTTGAATATGATTTAATGCCTTTAAATTTTGATTTTGTATATATTTTATTATTATGCGACAATCGATTTCTTCGTTTAATAATATCCCTAAAGTAATGGTTTAAAATTAAGAATCACATTGAAAAGGATTTATTTTCTTTTATGCTTATCATTATAGATTGATTAACAAAAGAATATTTACTATTAAATTTAGGCTTGTTATTTTTTTGAATATAATTTAATGCCTTAAATTTTGATTTTGTATTATTTTATTATTATGCGACAATCGATTTCTTCGTTTAATAATATCCCTAAAGGAATGTCTTAAAAATAAGAATAACATTGAAAAGGATTTTTTTTTGTTGCTTATCCTTATAGAATGTATACATATGGATATAAATATATCTAGGAAAAATAAGGAACATATGTAAATAACCTAATTCTTCGTATATGAAAACTTTAGAAAGATTAAATAAAAATTCACTACTATTCCTCTGTTTATAAACTAAACCGTAATGAGTTCTAATTAAATTTGAATCAATGGTGGCATTTCTCTGATTCCTCTCTCCAACGATGGCCTTAGTAATTCCACTCACGGTGAGCTGGCACACCGCGCCCACTAAAAGATAGCTTTGAACGGGCAATCTTAGGTCCGCTGTCGAACAGGTCTGTTCGTTAATTAGCCCCTCTCACTGGAGTGAGAGGTGGCACATAGTGCACGCATAATAATAATTTTTTTTTGTAATTTTGTGATTTCTTCAACTTTTCCGGTTTTAACGCGAGGTCGTTGACCGCAGAGTTGGATAAGTTCCATTTAACACATTCCAAAAGGGTTATACAAGTTATATAGTTGAAGTTTGCCTTATTTTTTTGCTTTATCGAACATATGCTGAGCGGTTCCTCGGGGTTCCTAAAGCATAGCTCCTTCTTATACATCTAAATATACAGTTTTTTTTCGGGATCGCTTACGGGCGTTTTTGAATTTTATTTTAAGACCGCTATTTTAAGGCAGGTCCGTGAAATCCGTGCCTTGCCTCTTATTAAATAATATCTACATTTGAATTCTGGAACTATAGGGTTAAACCCTGTTTACAATTTTTGTGAGGGGCCTGAAATTGTGCCTATCAAACTGTCTAGTCTCTGGAAGACTAAGCGGAAGTTATATTTTTGTTGAAACTTTTTTTTCGATTTAGGGTACATTCTGCTCCTGCGCCTAATTACGGCGCTGTACGTTCGACTTCTCGCGTTATTCTGGCAAGGAATCCCCTGATCGCTATCACTCCTATTAACCAATTAATTATTTTTGCACGAACTTATTTAAATCTCGACATGGCTGTTCGGCGTAGCCTTGAAGGTATTAAAAGGCCTATGGTACCTTCGGAGGTGGTTGCTCATGAGTCACTAGAGTGCTCACTGTGCAGGATTGCTATAGACGGTAGTGCGGAGAGCGTTATCACTAATTGTAATCACACTTTCCACCGATATTGTCTGGCTGAAACCCTCAAAAGCAAGGAAACCTGCCCAGAGTGCAATCAGCCGTGCTTTCTGAGTACGTTGCGTCCGTTGTTGGTCCGACCTGGTCCCAGTGTTGAGGTTGGTAACGATGTAATGGATACCACCAATGCCCATAACACGCGCAACAGATCGAAAAGGAAACCTCCATTTCGACTCCAACAGAGTGCACAGAGTGGTCAGCGAAATGAAGATCAGTTAGCCGGTGAGGGACTGCAACGAAACTCTAGGGGCGTCGCTGTCACCGAACGTCGCACCGACTATCTTTACCAGACAACACCGTCCGACAAAGTCGGCGAGACTCAAGCCTAGTGACTAAAATACAGCGTGTGGTTAATGACTCCATTGACCAAATTCAAGGGTCAATGTTACATCATATCACGCAAGACAGCTCACAGATTATCGAGACCAACGTCGAACGATGTTTTGAAAAGTTGAAACTGCAGGAAAACGAACCTAGGATGAACGAAGCGCCAGCTAACACGCCAGACTTCGAAAATTATCCGTGGCCGCACGATATGCCATTCGAGCGAAGAGATCAAAATCCGTAGACTTCCTACCCAGTTCGCTCGTCTCAATTAGACATAAACACCGCCGTTAAAGTATCCAACATCATATCGAGCTGGCATCTCCAATTCGAAGGATCGTCAGATGGTCTAACGGTGGATAATTTCATCTATCAAGTGCAGTCCTTGACTCAGCAAAGCCTGGATGGAAATTTTGAATTACTTTGCAAAAACGCACATCTCTTATTCAGGGGCAGAGCCAAGGAATGGTTTTGGAGGTTCCACAGGCCGCACCCGTTTTTTTTATGGGACGATTTAATTGACTACCTGCGACAGCAATACAAGGACAGCCGGTCGGACTATGACATTCGCGAAGCTATCAGATGCCGGAAACAACGAGACAAAGAGACCTTTGATGAATACTATGACTCGATCGTTTGAATGACGGATAGGCTTAGAAAACCGATCGCTGAATTGGGCTTGGTAGAAATTCTGATAAGAAACCTTCGTTCCGAGGTAAGGCATGAGATCCTCCATTTGGAAGTTGCCTCCGTCGCCATGCTGCGGCGTGTTGTTCGGCGTCGGGAGCGGTTCTTGAATGATGTCTATCGGACTACGCCAATCATCAAACCAACATATCCGAGACGTCAGATCGCGGAGTTGAATCGACCACTGTACAAGGAGATTAGTCCTTTAACGACTCCCTCATCACCGGATCCTCCAAGGCCCGCTAACCGTGAAGGTCAGCAGATCCAGAATCCAGATCCTGGAGGGGTGTGAACAGAAACACCAGTTCACACCCACGTTAAACCCAAACACTACTCGGATTGACAAACCACCGCCATCGAAGGTGATCCTGATGAGAAACCTTAAGGTCCCAGCTCTTGATTCGTCCCGTAGGAAAGCAATTGTGACACGGACTCCCTTTAAGTCATACAGCAATCGTATCAACGATTACCAGTTGACCCGTGCAAGAATTTTCGAGACGATAGAAGAGCTGGAACCGACCCCACCAAGCAGATCCTCCAGGCGGATGAAGAATTTTTGGAAAAGGATAAGAGAAAACCGAGTAATGAGCACAATCCTTAGCAAAAATAATGACGTCAGACCATATGCTTCAGTCACGCTTTTAGGTAGGGAACAGTTAGGATTACTAGACAGCGGCGCGTCCATAAGTTGCATTGGCGGTTCATTGGCGACAACAGTTCTAAACAGCAAAGTGGCACTTAAGCGTTTCATGTCACCCCTCAAAACAGCTGATGGGAAGTCTCAAACCGTCTGCGGTTTTTTCCAAGTGGACATCAATTTTCGGAACAAGACCAAGCGGCTCACGTTGTATGTGGTTCCTTCCTTAGCCCAAGATTTATATCTGGGAATCGACTTTTGGAGAGCATTCGGTTTAGCTCCCGACATCGTTTCGGAGATAGTCATCAGCCAAACGGAGGATGATTTGAAAAATAGACACCAGTTGAATATTCACAATTAATTAGGATGGAGGCAGTGAAAAACTTATTTCTATCTTACGACACCGAGGGTTTGGGGAAAACCTCACTGGTGGAACACATAATAGACACAAACGGATGTAAAGCCATAAAACAGCGGCACTACCCGGTGTCACCAGCAATTGAGAAACAGATTTTTGACGAACTAGATAGGATGCTGAAATTGGGAGTGATTGAAGAGTCCCAAAGTTCGTGGAGCTCCCCAGTAGTTCTAGTCCGAAAACCGGGTAAGGTGAGGCTTTGCCTAGACTCGCGAAAATTAAGTGCTGTAACGGTTATGGATGCGTACCCCCTTCCACACATCCAGGGAATTCTAAGTAGGTTGCCACGGGCCGAATTCATATCGAGTTTGGATCTAAAAGATGCATTTTGGCAAATTCCGCTGGAATTAAACTCTCGACAGAAGACTGCTTTCTCGGTTCCTAAGCGCCCGTTATACCAGTTTAAGGTTATGCCCTTTGGGCTATGTAATGCTCCTCAAACCATGTGTCGTCTGATGGATAAAGTCATCCCTGCTGACCTCCACGACAGAGTTTTCGTGTACCTAGATGATCTGTTGGTTATAACCGAGGATTTTGATAGCCATGTAAATACACTTCAAGAAGTCGCAAAACATCTGCGTCGAGCTGGTCTAACATTAAATGTCGCTAAAAGTAAGTTTTGCCTTACGGAGGTTCGTTATCTTGGCCATATCATCGGCAATGGTGGATTGAGAACTGATCCCGAAAAGATTCAAGCAATTGTGGAGTACCCTGTCCCAAAAACAGTGCGCCAGCTACGTCGCTTCCTCGGCATGGCTGGCTGGTATAGGAAATTCATTTCAAATTTTTCAGTAACTTGTACACCGTTGACGGACCTATTAAAAAAATCCAAAAGTCTACAGTGGAACGGTGAGGCACAGGCGGCATTCGAAGCACTGAAGGTTAAAGTTACCTCTTCACCCGTGTTGTAAACACCTGATTTCTCCAAACCATTTTTTATTCAGTGTGATGCCTGACAATCAGGAGTTGGTAGTGTTCTTGTGCAAACCTTGGACGATGGTTCCGAAGTGCCAATTGCGTATTGGTCACAAAAGCTCAATAAGGCCCAACGTAACTATAGCGTAACCGAGCAAGAATGCTTGGCCGCAGTGCTTAGCATCAAACACTTTCGCCCCTTCGTAGAGGGACTTGATTTCACGGTGATTACTGATCACGCGTCCCTACAGTGGCTTATGCGCAAAACGGATCTTAGTGGTAGGCTAATGCTTTTAAATTTTGATTTTGTATATATTTTATTATTATGCGACAATCGATTTCTTCGTTTAATAATATCCCTAAAGTAATGGTTTGAAATAAGAATTTATTTACTTTTATGTTTATCATTATAGATTGATTAACAAAAGAATATTTACTATTAAATTTAGGCTTGTTATTTTTTTGAATATAATTTAATGCCTTAAATTTTAATTTTGTATATATTTTATTATTATGCGACAATCGATTTCTTCGTTTAATAATATCCCTAAAGGAATAACTTAAAAATAAGAATAACATTGAAAAGGATTTTTTTTTGTTGCTTATCCTTATAGAATGTATACATATGGATATAAATATATCTAGGAAAAATAAGGAACATATGTAAATAACCTAATTCTTCGTATATGAAAACTTTAGAAAGATTAAATAAAAATTCACTACTATTTCTCTGTTTATAAACTAAACCGTAATGAGTTCTAATTAAATTTGAATCAATGGTGGCATTTCTCTGATTCCTCTCTCCAACGATGGCCTTAGTAATTCCACTCACGGTGAGCTGGCACACCGCGCCCACTAAAAGATAGCTTTGAACGGGCAATCTTAGGTCCGCTGTCGAACAGGTCTGTTCGTTAATTAGCCCCTCTCACTGGAGTGAGAGGTGGCACATAGTGCACGCATAATAATAATTTTTTTTTGTAATGTAGATGATTTGGGCAGGGCCGGCAAGGACCCACAACCCGACTGATCGCACTGATCTGTTTGATTGGACTTGGAATTACAAGATTTGGCATCTGCTGAATACTTGACCAGAAAAATCGTACAGTACACTGTAACGAAAACCTATGCTCGATCAGTAATTGGTTGGATTGGGGAATGGTCCCAGTCGATGAGAGAGAGAGAGAGAGAGAGAGAAATGTCAAACCAGAACCCATTATCAATCCTGTGATCTTTTGACAATTGATTACAATTTTTGTGATTTCTTCAACTTTTCCGGTTTTAACGCGAGGTCGTTGACCGCAGAGTTGGATAAGTTCCATTTAACACATTCCAAAAGGGTTATACAAGTTATATAGTTGAAGTTTGCCTTATTTTTTTGCTTTATCGAACATATGCTGAGCGGTTCATCGGGGTTCCTAAAGCATAGCTCCTTCTTATACATCTAAATATACAGTTTTTTTTCGGGATCGCTTACGGGCGTTTTTGAATTTTATTTTAAGACCGCTATTTTAAGGCAGGTCCGTGAAATCCGTGCCTTGCCTCTTATTAAATAATATCTACATTTGAATTTTGGAACTATAGGGTTAAACCCTGTTTACAATTTTTGTGAGGGGCCTGAAATCAAACTGTCTAGTCTCTGGAAGACTAAGCGGAAGTTATATTTTTGTTGACGCTAAGAAACTTTTTTTTCGATTTAGGGTACATTCTGCTCCTGCGCCTAATTACGGCGCTGTACGTTCGACTTCTCGCGTTATTCTGGCAAGGAATCCCCTGATCGCTATCACTCCTATTAACCAATTAATTATTTTTGCACGAACTTATTTAAATCTCGACATGGCTGTTCGGCGTAGCCTTGAAGGTATGAAAAGGCCTATGGTACCTTCGGAGGTGGTTGCTCATGAGTCACTAGAGTGCTCACTGTGCAGGATTGCTATAGACGGTAGTGCGGAGAGCGTTATCACTAATTGTAATCACAATTTCCACCGATATTGTCTGGCTGAAACCCTCAAAAGCAAGGAAACCTGCCCAGAGTGCAATCAGCCGTGCTTTCTGAGTACGTTGCGTCCGTTGTTGGTCCGACCTGGTCCCAGTGTTGAGGTTGGTAACGATGTAATGGATACCACCAATGCCCATAACACGCGCAACAGATCGAAAAGGAAACCTCCATTTCGACTCCAACAGAGTGCACAGAGTGGTCAGCGAAATGAAGATCAGTTAGCCGGTGAGGGACTGCAACGAAACTCTGGGGGCGTCGCTGTCACCGAACCTCGCACCGACTATCTTTACCAGACAACACCGTCCGACAAAGTCGGCGAGACTCAAGCCTAGTGACTAAAATACAGCGTGTGGTTAATGACTCCATTGACCAAATTCAAGGGTCAATGTTACATCATATCACGCAAGACAGCTCACAGATTATCGAGACCAACGTCGAACGATGTTTTGAAAGGTTGAAACTGCAGGAAAACGAACCTAGGATGAACGAAGCGCCAGCTAACACGCCAGACTTCGAAAATTATCCGTGGCCGCACAGCCGGTCGGACTATGACATTCGCGAAGCTATCAGATGCCGGAAACAACGAGACAAAGAGACCTTTGATGAATACTATGACTCGATCGTTTGAATGACGGATAGGCTTAGAAAACCGATCGCTGAATTGGGCTTGGTAGAAATTCTGATAAGAAACCTTCGTTCCGAGGTAAGGCATGAGATCCTCCATTTGGAAGTTGCCTCCGTCGCCATGCTGCGGCGTGTTGTTCGGCGTCGGGAGCGGTTCTTGAATGATGTCTATCGGACTACGCCAATCATCAAACCAACATATCCGAGACGTCAGATCGCGGAGTTGAATCGACCACTGTACAAGGAGATTAGTCCTTTAACGACTCCCTCATCACCGGATCCTCCAAGGCCCGCTAACCGTGAAGGTCAGCAGATCCAGAATCCAGATCCTGGAGGGGTGTGAACAGAAACACCAGTTCACACCCACGTTAAACCCAAACACTACTCGGATTGACAAACCACCGCCATCGAAGGTGATCCTGATGAGAAACCTTAAGGTCCCAGCTCTTGATTCGTCCCGTAGGAAAGCAATTGTGACACGGACTCCCTTTAAGTCATACAGCAATCGTATCAACGATTACCAGTTGACCCGTGCAAGAATTTTCGAGACGATAGAAGAGCTGGAACCGACCCCACCAAGCAGATCCTCCAGGCGGATGAAGAATTTTTGGAAAAGGATAAGAGAAAACCGAGTAATGAGCACAATCCTTAGCAAAAATAATGACGTCAGACCATATGCTTCAGTCACGCTTTTAGGTAGGGAACAGTTAGGATTACTAGACAGCGGCGCGTCCATAAGTTGCATTGGCGGTTCATTGGCGACAACAGTTCTAAACAGCAAAATGGCACTTAAGCGTTTCATGTCACCCCTCAAAACAGCTGATGGGAAGTCTCAAACCGTCTGCGGTTTTTTCCAAGTGGACATCAATTTTCGGAACAAGACCAAGCGGCTCACGTTGTATGTGGTTCCTTCCTAAGCCCAAGATTTATATCTGGGAATCGACTTTTGGAGAGCATTCGGTTTAGCTCCCGACATCGTTTCGGAGATAGTCATCAGCCAAACGGAGGATGATTTGAAAAATAGACACCAGTTGAATGATTCACAATTAATTAGGATGGAGGCAGTGAAAAACTTATTTCTATCTTACGACACCGAGGGTTTGGGGAAAACCTCACTGGTGGAACACATAATAGACATAAACGGATGTAAAGCCATAAAACAGCGGCACTACCCGGTGTCACCAGCAATTGAGAAACAGATTTTTGACGAACTAGATAGGATGCTGAAATTGGGAGTGATTGAAGAGTCCCAAAGTTCGTGGAGCTCCCCAGTAGTTCTAGTCCGAAAACCGGGTAAGGTGAGGCTTTGCCTAGACTCGCGAAAATTAAGTGCTGTAACGGTTATGGATGCGTACCCCCTTCCACACATCCAGGGAATTCTAAGTAGGTTGCCACGGGCCGAATTCATATCGAGTTTGGATCTAAAAGATGCATTTTGGCAAATTCCGCTGGAATTAAACTCTCGACAGAAGACTGCTTTCTCGGTTCCTAAGCGCCCGTTATACCAGTTTAAGGTTATGCCCTTTGGGCTATGTAATGCTCCTCAAACCATGTGTCGTCTGATGGATAAAGTCATCCCTGCTGACCTCCACGACAGAGTTTTCGTGTACCTAGATGATCTGTTGGTTATAACCGAGGATTTTGATAGCCATGTAAATACACTTCAAGAAGTCGCAAAACATCTGCGTCGAGCTGGTCTAACATTAAATGTCGCTAAAAGTAAGTTTTGCCTTACGGAGGTTCGTTATCTTGGCCATATCATCGGCAATGGTGGATTGAGAACTGATCCCGAAAAGATTCAAGCAATTGTGGAGTACCCTGTCCCAAAAACAGTGCGCCAGCTACGTCGCTTCCTCGGCATGGCTGGCTGGTATAGGAAATTCATTTCAAATTTTTCAGTAACTTGTACACCGTTGACGGACCTATTAAAAAAATCCAAAAGTCTACAGTGGAACGGTGAGGCACAGGCGGCATTCGAAGCACTGAAGGTTAAAGTTACCTCTTCACCCGTGTTGTATACACCTGATTTCTCCAAACCATTTTTTATTCAGTGTGATGCCTGACAATCAGGAGTTGGTAGTGTTCTTGTGCAAACCTTGGACGATGGTTCCGAAGTGCCAATTGCGTATTGGTCACAAAAGCTCAATAAGGCCCAACGTAACTATAGCGTAACCGAGCAAGAATGCTTGGCCGCAGTGCTTAGCATCAAACACTTTCGCCCCTTTGTAGAGGGACTTGATTTCACGGTGATTACTGATCACGCGTCCCTACAGTGGCTTATGCGCAAAACGGATCTTAGTGGTAGGCTAATGCTTTTAAATTTTGATTTTGTATATATTTTATTATTATGCGACAATCGATTTCTTCGTTTAATAATATCCCTAAAGTAATGGTTTGAAATAAGAATTTATTTACTTTTATGTTTATCATTATAGATTGATTAACAAAAGAATATTTACTATTAAATTTAGGCTTGTTATTTTTTTGAATATAATTTAATGCCTTAAATTTTAATTTTGTATATATTTTATTATTATGCGACAATCGATTTCTTCGTTTAATAATATCCCTAAAGTAATGACTTAAAAATAAGAATAACATTGAAAAGGATTTTTTTGTTGTTGCTTATCCTTATAGAATGTATACATATGGATATAAATATATCTAGGAAAAATAAGGAACATATGTAAATAACCTAATTCTTCGTATATGAAAACTTTAGAAAGATTAAATAAAAATTCACTACTATTCCTCTGTTTATAAACTAAACCGTAATGAGTTCTAATTAAATTTGAATCAATGGTGGCATTTCTCTGATTCCTCTCTCCAACGATGGCCTTAGTAATTCCACTCACGGTGAGCTGGCACACCGCGCCCACTAAAAGATAGCTTTGAACGGGCAATCTCAGGTCCGCTGTCGAACAGGTCTGTTCGTTAATTAGCCCCTCTCACTGGAGTGAGAGGTGGCACATAGTGCACGCATAATAATAATTTTTTTTTGTAATGTAGATGATTTGGGCAGGACCGTCAAGGACCCACAACCCGACTGATCGCACTGATCTGTTTGATTGGACTTGGAATTACAAGATTTGGCATCTGCTGAATACTTGACCAGAAAAATCGTACAGTACACTGTAACGAAAACCTATGCTCGATCAGTAATTGGTTGGATTGGGGAATGGTCCCAGTCGATGAGAGAGAGAGAGAGAGAGAAATGTCAAACCAGAACCCATTATCAATCCTGTGATCTTATGACAATTGATTACAATTTTTGTGATTTCTTCAACTTTTCCGGTTTTAACGCGAGGTCGTTGACCGCAGAGTTGGATAAGTTCCATTTAACACATTCCAAAAGGGTTATACAAGTTATATAGTTGAAGTTTGCCTTATTTTTTTGCTTTATCGAACATATGCTGAGCGGTTCATCGGGGTTCCTAAAGCATAGCTCCTTCTTATACATCTAAATATACAGTTTTTTTTCGGGATCGCTTACGGGCGTTTTCGAATTTTATTTTAAGACCGCTATTTTAAGGCAGGTCCGTGAAATCCGTGCCTTGCCTCTTATTAAATAATATCTACATTTGAATTCTGGAACTATAGGGTTAAACCCTGTTTACAATTTTTGTGAGGGGCCTGAAATTGTGCCTATCAAACTGTCTAGTCTCTGGAAGACTAAGCGGAAGTTATATTTTTGTTGACGCTAAGAAACTTTTTTTTCGATTTAGGGTACATTCTGCTCCTGCGCCTAATTACGGCGCTGTACGTTCGACTTCTCGCGTTATTCTGGCAAGGAATCCCCTGATCGCTATCACTCCTATTAACCAATTAATTATTTTTGCACGAACTTATTTAAATCTCGACATGGCTGTTCGGCGTAGCCTTGAAGGTATTAAAAGGCCTATGGTACCTTCGGAGGTGGTTGCTCATGAGTCACTAGAGTGCTCACTGTGCAGGATTGCTATAGACGGTAGTGCGGAGAGCGTTATCACTAATTGTAATCACACTTTCCACCGATATTGTCTGGCTGAAACCCTCAAAAGCAAGGAAACCTGCCCAGAGTGCAATCAGCCGTGCTTTCTGAGTACGTTGCGTCCGTTGTTGGTCCGACCTGGTCCCAGTGTTGAGGTTGGTAACGATGTAATGGATACCACCAATGCCCATAACACGCGCAACAGATCGAAAAGGAAACCTCCATTTCGACTCCAACAGAGTGCACAGAGTGGTCAGCGAAATGAAGATCAGTTAGCCGGTGAGGGACTGCAACGAAACTCTGGGGGCGTCGCTGTCACCGAACCTCGCACCGACTTTCTTTACCAGACAACACCGTCCGACAAAGTCGGCGAGACTCAAGCCTAGTGACTAAAATACAGCGTGTGGTTAATGACTCCATTGACCAAATTCAAGGGTCAATGTTACATCATATCACGCAAGACAGCTCACAGATTATCGAGACCAACGTCGAACGATGTTTTGAAAGGTTGAAACTGCAGGAAAACGAACCTAGGATGAACGAAGCGCCAGCTAACACGCCAGACTTCGAAAATTATCCGTGGCCGCACGATATGCCATTCGAGCGAAGAGATCAAAATCCACAGACTTCCTACCCAGCTCGCTCGTCTCAATTAGACATAAACACCGCCGTTAAAGTATCCAACATCATATCGAGCTGGCATCTCCAATTCGAAGGATCGTCAGATGGTCTAACGGTGGATAATTTCATCTATCAAGTGCAGTCCTTGACTCAGCAAAGCCTGGATGGAAATTTTGAATTACTTTGCAAAAACGCACATCTCTTATTCAGGGGCAGAGCCAAGGAATGGTTTTGGAGGTTCCACAGGTCGCACCCGTTTTTTTTATGGGACGATTTAATTGACTACCTGCGACAGCAATACAAGGACAGCCGGTCGGACTATGACATTCGCGAAGCTATCAGATGCCGGAAACAACGAGACAAAGAGACCTTTGATGAATACTATGACTCGATCGTTTGAATGACGGATAGGCTTAGAAAACCGATCGCTGAATTGGGCTTGGTAGAAATTCTGATAAGAAACCTTCGTTCCGAGGTAAGGCATGAGATCCTCCATTTGGAAGTTGCCTCCGTCGCCATGCTGCGGCGTGTTGTTCGGCGTCGGGAGCGGTTCTTGAATGATGTCTATCGGACTACGCCAATCATCAAACCAACATATCCGAGACGTCAGATCGCGGAGTTGAATCGACCACTGTACAAGGAGATTAGTCCTTTAACGACTCCCTCATCACCGGATCCTCCAAGGCCCGCTAACCGTGAAGGTCAGCAGATCCAGAATCCAGATCCTGGAGGGGTGTGAACAGAAACACCAGTTCACACCCACGTTAAACCCAAACACTACTCGGATTGACAAACCACCGCCATCGAAGGTGATCCTGATGAGAAACCTTAAGGTCCCAGCTCTTGATTCGTCCCGTAGGAAAGCAATTGTGACACGGACTCCCTTTAAGTCATACAGCAATCGTATCAACGATTACCAGTTGACCCGTGCAAGAATTTTCGAGACGATAGAAGAGCTGGAACCGACCCCACCAAGCAGATCCTCCAGGCGGATGAAGAATTTTTGGAAAAGGATAAGAGAAAACCGAGTAATGAGCACAATCCTTAGCAAAAATAATGACGTCAGACCATATGCTTCAGTCACGCTTTTAGGTAGGGAACAGTTAGGATTACTAGACAGCGGCGCGTCCATAAGTTGCATTGGCGGTTCATTGGCGACAACAGTTCTAAACAGCAAAATGGCACTTAAGCGTTTCATGTCACCCCTCAAAACAGCTGATGGGAAGTCTCAAACCGTCTGCGGTTTTTTCCAAGTGGACATCAATTTTCGGAACAAGACCAAGCGGCTCACGTTGTATGTGGTTCCTTCCTAAGCCCAAGATTTATATCTGGGAATCGACTTTTGGAGAGCATTCGGTTTAGCTCCCGACATCGTTTCGGAGATAGTCATCAGCCAAACGGAGGATGATTTGAAAAATAGACACCAGTTGAATGATTCACAATTAATTAGGATGGAGGCAGTGAAAAACTTATTTCTATCTTACGACACCGAGGGTTTGGGGAAAACCTCACTGGTGGAACACATAATAGACATAAACGGATGTAAAGCCATAAAACAGCGGCACTACCCGGTGTCACCAGCAATTGAGAAACAGATTTTTGACGAACTAGATAGGATGCTGAAATTGGGAGTGATTGAAGAGTCCCAAAGTTCGTGGAGCTCCCCAGTAGTTCTAGTCCGAAAACCGGGTAAGGTGAGGCTTTGCCTAGACTCGCGAAAATTAAGTGCTGTAACGGTTATGGATGCGTACCCCCTTCCACACATCCAGGGAATTCTAAGTAGGTTGCCACGGGCCGAATTCATATCGAGTTTGGATCTAAAAGATGCATTTTGGCAAATTCCGCTGGAATTAAACTCTCGACAGAAGACTGCTTTCTCGGTTCCTAAGCGCCCGTTATACCAGTTTAAGGTTATGCCCTTTGGGCTATGTAATGCTCCTCAAACCATGTGTCGTCTGATGGATAAAGTCATCCCTGCTGACCTCCACGACAGAGTTTTCGTGTACCTAGATGATCTGTTGGTTATAACCGAGGATTTTGATAGCCATGTAAATACACTTCAAGAAGTCGCAAAACATCTGCGTCGAGCTGGTCTAACATTAAATGTCGCTAAAAGTAAGTTTTGCCTTACGGAGGTTCGTTATCTTGGCCATATCATCGGCAATGGTGGATTGAGAACTGATCCCGAAAAGATTCAAGCAATTGTGGAGTACCCTGTCCCAAAAACAGTGCGCCAGCTACGTCGCTTCCTCGGCATGGCTGGCTGGTATAGGAAATTCATTTCAAATTTTTCAGTAACTTGTACACCGTTGACGGACCTATTAAAAAAATCCAAAATACAGTGGAACGGTGAGGCACAGGCGGCATTCGAAGCACTGAAGGTTAAAGTTACCTCTTCACCCGTGTTGTATACACCTGATTTCTCCAAACCATTTTTTATTCAGTGTGATGCCTGACAATCAGGAGTTGGTAGTGTTCTTGTGCAAACCTTGGACGATGGTTCCGAAGTGCCAATTGCGTATTGGTCACAAAAGCTCAATAAGGCCCAACGTAACTATAGCGTAACCGAGCAAGAATGCTTGGCCGCAGTGCTTAGCATCAAACACTTTCGCCCCTTCGTAGAGGGACTTGATTTCACGGTGATTACTGATCACGCGTCCCTACAGTGGCTTATGCGCAAAACGGATCTTAGTGGTAGGCTAATGCTTTTAAATTTTGATTTTGTATATATTTTATTATTATGCGACAATCGATTTCTTCGTTTAATAATATCCCTAAAGTAATGGTTTGAAATAAGAATTTATTTACTTTTATGTTTATCATTATAGATTGATTAACAAAAGAATATTTACTATTAAATT
The DNA here is from genome assembly GCA_947095585.1 of Nephrocerus scutellatus. Classification (NCBI taxonomy): domain Eukaryota; kingdom Metazoa; phylum Arthropoda; class Insecta; order Diptera; family Pipunculidae; genus Nephrocerus; species Nephrocerus scutellatus. Next base: position 50,643,648 of record OX352762.1, read on the forward strand.
TAGGCTTGTTATTTTTTTGAATATAATTTAATGCCTTAAATTTTAATTTTGTATATATTTTATTATTATGCGACAATCGATTTCTTCGTTTAATAATATCCCTAAAGTAATGATTTAAAAATAAGAATAACATTGAAAAGGATTTTTTTGTTGTTGCTTATCCTTATAGAATGTATACATATGGATATAAATATATCTAGGAAAAATAAGGAACATATGTAAATAACCTAATTCTTCGTATATGAAAACTTTAGAAAGATTAAATAAAAATTCACTACTATTCCTCTGTTTATAAACTAAACCGTAATGCGTTCTAATTAAATTTGAATCAATGGTGGCATTTCTCTGTTTCCTCTCTCCAACGATGGCCTTAGTAATTCCACTCACGGTGAGCTGGCACACCACGCCCACTAGAAGATAGCTTCGAACGGGCAATCTTAGGTCCGCTGTCAAACAGGTCTGTTCGTTAATTAGCCCCTCTCACTGGAGTGAGAGGTGGCACATAGTGCACGCATAATAATAATTTTTTTTGTAATGTAGATGATTTGGGCAGGACCGGCAAGGACCCCTCCCACAACCCGACGAGCTTGAGCTAGGCGTGCACGCCACCGATCGTCCCTTCCAAAATCCAAACCGTCTTGGTAACCACCAAAACCAACCGTTACGACGAGAAATTTTCTTTCTTTCTTTTGTGTAAGTATACTTTCGTCGAGTTAAAAATGGCGAGATATACATTTGGTCGGTATAATAAACCAGAACAAGAACCGAGAAGACAATATGACTGACAAACCCTTACAAAAATGGCGCCAGGCATGGGGCATACGTGTAATGTGGTAGGTTGGCCGGTTTGTGGTTCAATTCCGTCCAAACTTATAGATAGAAAAAAAACAATCGATAGATCGAACTGACAATAAAGGAAAGAATAAAATTTAACGGAAAATCATTACATAAAAATGGCGCCCAACGTGGTGCCGGAAGGGGTTTAGACGTAAGTCCGAACTCTTTTGGGTTTCACACACTTGTTATTTCAACCAACGGTGATGGTTCCCTGCCATCTCGTTCAGGTTCAAAACATATTTTTTTTTTTCAAATTTTAACAAAGTTTAAGCAAAGTTTAATCAAGATCGGTGTCTGAAGACATTTAGTGTTCTCTACTGTTCGTCCAGCGAGAGGCTGGTTGTCCAGCGATAGAAGTGCTGCCCAGTTGTATTCGGAAATACAGGCGATTTGGCGTCCGACGGCTGAGTGCCTGACCAATGCCACTGGGTTGCTTAGGATTGCATCTGGAAATGCAGGTGATCTGGCGTAAAACAGCTGGATACCTGACCGATGCTTTTGGTTTTGTGTGATTGGTTCCTCGGAGACCAGTTTGAACTCGATCTCATCTGGAAAGGCAGGTGATTTGGCGTAAAACGGCTGGATACCTGACCAGTGATTTAAAAAAAAAAAGTTTGAGTTTCTTATTTGTTTGATCGTTTCGATAGTTTTATGTCGTAGGACATAAACTCACGCCGGATGAACCAGGGTAGGGGTTTCGCACTTGATCTGTTCGATTGGACTTGGAATTACAAGATTTGGCATCTGCTGAATACTTGACCAGAAAAATCGTACAGTACACTGTAACGAAAGCCTATGTTCGATCAGTAATTGGTTTTGATTATAAACTTTTCCTTCAGTTGACAAACTTTTTTTACTAAACCACAGTTTACTCAACTGTAAATTCTTCAAGCTAACCAGATGTTTAGTTCATTAGACTTTGACTTATTTTTTGGTCTCGACAGACCTGGAAGGTCTGAAATTGTGCCTATCAAACTGTCTAGTCTCTGGAAGACTAAGCGGAAGTTATTTTTTTGTTGACGCTAAGAAACTTGTTTTTCGATTTAGGGTACATTCTGTTCCTGCGCCTAATTACGGCGCTGTACGTTCGACTTCTCGCGTTATTCTGGCAAGGAATCCCCTGATCGCTATCACTCCTATTAACCAATTAATTATTTTTGCACGAATTTATTTAAATCTCGACATGGCTGTTCGGCGTAGCCTTGAAGGTATTAAAAGGCCTATGGTACCTTCGGAGGTGGTTGCTCATGAGTCACTAGAGTGCTCACTGTGCAGGATTGCTATAGACGGTAGTGGGGAGAGCGTTATCACTAATTGTAATCACACTTTCCACCGATATTGTCTGGCTGAAACCCTCAAAAGCAAGGAAACCTGCCCAGAGTGCAATCAGCCGTGCTTTCTGAGTACGTTGCGTCCGTTGTTGGTCCGACCTGGTCCCAGTGTTGAGGTTGGTAACGAGGTAATGGATACCACCAATGCCCATAACACGCGCAACAGATCGAAAAAGAAACCTCCATTTCGATTCCAACAGAGTGCACAGAGTGGTCAGCGAAATGAAGATCAGTTAGCCGGTGAGGGACTGCAACGAAACTCTGGGGGCGTCGCTGTCACCAAACCTCGCACCCGACTATCTTTACCAGACAACACCGTCCGACAAAGTAGGCGAGATTCATGCCTAGTGACTAAAATACAGCGTGTGGGTAATGACTCCATTGACCAAATTCAAGGGTCAATGTTACATCATATCACACAAGACAGCTCACAGATTATCGAGACCAACGTCGAACGGTGTTTTGAAAAGTTGAAACTGCAGGAAAACGAACCTAGGATGAACGAAGCGCCAGCTAACACGCCAGACTTCGAAAATTATCCGTGGCCGCACGAAATGCCATTCGAGCGAAGAGATCAAAATCCGCAGACTTCCTACCCAGCTCGCTCGTCTCAATTAGACATAAACACCGCCGTTAAAGTATCCAACATCATATCGAGCTGGCATCTCCAATTCGAATGATCGTCAGATGGTTTAACGGTGGATAATTTCATCTATCAAGTGCAGTCCTTGACTCAGCAAAGCCTGGATGGAAATTTTGAATTACTTTGCAAAAACGCACATCTCTTGTTCAGGGGCAGAGCCAAGGAATGGTTTTGGAGGTTCCACAGGTCGCACCCGTTTTTTTTATGGGACGATTTAATTGACTACCTGCGACAGCAATACAAGGACAGCCGGTCGGACTATGACATTCGCGAAGCTATCAGATGCTGGAAACAACGAGACAAAGAGACCTTTGATGAATACTATGACTCGATCGTTTGACTGACGGATAGGCTTAAAAAACCGATCGCTGAATTGGACTGGTAGAAATTCTGATAAGAAACCTTCGTTCCGAGGTAAGGCATGAGATCCTCCATTTGGAAGTTGCCTCCGAGTCCATGCTGCGGCGTGTTGTTCAACGTCGGGAGCGGTTCTTGAATGATGTCTATCGGACTACGCCAATCATCAAACCAACATATCCGAGACGTCAGATCGCGGAGTCGAATCGACCAGTTGACAAGGAGGTTAGTCCTTTAACGACTCCCTCATCACCGGATCCTCCAAGGCCCGCTAACCGTGAAGGTCAGCAGATCCAGAATCCAGATCCTGGAGGGGTGTGAACAGAAACACCAGTTCACACCCACGTTAAACCCAAACACTACTCGGATTGACAAACCACCGCCATCGAAGGAGATCCTGATGAGAAACCTTAAGGTCCCAGCTCTTGATTCGTCCCGTAGGAAAGCAATTGTGACACGAACTCCCTTTAAGTCATACAGCAACCGTATCAACGATTACCAGTTGACCCGAGCAAGAATTTTCGAGACGATAGAAGAGCTGGAACCCCTGGACCCCACCATGCAGATCCTCCAGGCGGATGAAGAATTTTTGGAAAAGGATAAGAGAAAACCGACTCTTAGTAATAAGCACAATCCTTAGCAAAAATAATGACGTCAAAACAGCTGATGGGAAGTCTCAAACCGTCTGCGGTTTTTTCCATGTGGACATAAATTTTCGGAACAAGACCAAGCGGCTCACGTTGTATGTGGTTCCTTTTTATATCTGGGAATCGACTTTTGGAGAGCATTCGGTTTAGCTCCCGACATCGTTTCGGAGATAGTCATCAGCCAAACGAAGGATGATATAAAAAATAGACACCAGTTAATTGATTCACAATTAATTAGGATGGAGACAGTGAAAAACTTATTTCCATCTTACGACACCGAGGGTTTGGTGAAAACCTCACTGGTGGAACACATAATAGAAACAAACGGATGTAAAGCCATAAAACAGCGGCACTACCCGGTGTCACCAGCAATTTAGGAACAGATTTTTGACGAACTAGATAGGATGCTGAAATTGGGAGTGATTGAAGAGTCCCAAAGTTCGTGGAGCTCCCCAGTAGTACTAGTCCGAAAACCGGGTAAGGTGAGGCTTTGCCTAGACTCGCGAAAATTAAATGCCGTAACGGTTACGGATGCGTATCCCCTTCCACACATCCAGGGAATTCTAAGTAGGGGCCGAATTCATATCGAGTTTGGATCTAAAAGATGCATTTCGGCAAATCCCGCTGGAATTAAACTCTCGACAGAAGACTGCTTTCTCGGTTCCTAAGCGCCAGTTATACCAGTTTAAGGTTATGCCCTTTGGGCTATGTAATGCTCCTCAAACCATATGTCGTCTGATGGATAAAGTCATCCCTGCTGACCTCCACGACAGAGTTTTCGTGTACCTAGATGATCTGTTGGTTATAACCGAGGATTTTGATAGCCATGTAAATACACTTCAAGAAGTCGCAAAACATCTGCGTCGAGCTGGTCTAAAATTAAATGTCGCTAAAAGTAAGTTTTGCCTTACGGAGGTTCGTTATCTTGGCCATCGGCAATGGTGGATTGAGAACTAATCCCGGAAAGATTCAAGCAATTGTGGAGTACCCTATACCCAAAACAGTGCGCCAGCTACGTCGCTTCCTCGGCATGGCTGGCTGGTATAGGAAATTCATTTCAAATTTTTCAGTAACTTGTACACCGTTGACCTATTAAAAAAATCCAAAAGTCTACAGTGGAACGGTGAGGCACAGGCGGCATTCGAAGCACTGAAGGTTAAACTTACCTCTTCACCCGTGTTGTATACACCTGATTTCTCCAAACCATTTTTTATTCAGTGTGATGCCTGTCAATCAGGAGTTGGTAGTGTTCTTGTGCAAACCTTGGACGATGGTTCCGAAGTGCCAATTGCGTATTGGTCACAAAAGCTTAATAAGGCCCAACGTAACTATAGCGTAACCGAGCAAGAATGCCTGGCCGCAGTGCTTAGCATCAAACACTTTCGCCCCTTCGTAGAGGGACTTGATTTCACGGTGATTACTGATCACGCGTCCCTACAGTGGCTTATGCGCCAAACGGATCTTAGTGGTAGACTGGGAAGGTGGGTACTTAAACTCCAAGGCTTTAAATTTGAAATCCGGCATCGGAAAGGATCGGAACACAAAGTCCCGGATGCGTTGTCGAGGGTGCATGAAGATTTTATCGCTTCGATTGATTTGTTATCACTGGAAATCGATCTGGATTCTCAGGAGTTTACCTCCCCATAATACGAAGACCGAAAGCGACAAGTCCTTGAGAATAGTGATAAACTGCCAGATTTAAGAGTGGCTAACCGACATCTCTACAAGCGGACCGAATTCTGCCGTGGTGAGGAGATACAAGAACAATCAGGGTGGAAGCTATAGGTTCCAAAAAACCTCACGAGACAGGTGATCGAACGAGCGCACGACTCTCCCAGGTCAGCACACGGTGGCATAAATAAAACCCTACAAAGGATAAAGAAATACTTCTTTTGGCCGCATATGTTTGCCGAAGTACGGGATTATGTCCTTAAGTGCACCATGTGCAAAACCACTAAACACCCTAATGTTACCCTAAGACCATACATGGGTCGACAAAACACTTCAGAAAGACCCTTCCAACGGTTATACCTGGATTGGATCAGTGTATTTATGGTGTTTTATGGTGAACGGACGTCTTTTCAAATCGCTGCCGGAATAAAGTAGAAATCTGTTGTCAGTTTGATTTACTTTGACCTGAATAACTGTAACTGTTGAATAAGTGATAGGAAAGTGACTTTTAGTTTTTTATTTTTTTATTTTCGCTTATAAATAAAACCAAGTTAGAAAAATTAAAATATTTAGTGTACTCTATTGAACATTAACCCCTCGCCACCATTATTTTGTCTTCGACTTTACTTTGTGTCGGCTCTCTTAAAACGTTAAAAAATTAACGCGTATGATGTTTGCGGTGAGAACCTGCCCTGCGACGGTGATTTCGTTACTTGTGTACCATGCACAAGAAAATACCACTACCAATATACAATGCTATCTGAAAGATCCTACCGTAATCTTTCGACCTGGAAGTGCCAACAAATAAGTGATGTCCAACCAAATAAGAGAACAAGAAGCGTAACTAGTCCAAGTAATACTAATACTATAAGTTGCACTAACAACAATAGAAACATAAACACTAATACTTTATTAACCCTAGAATACTAATTTTTTTTTTGTCGCTAAACACTAATCCTCGCCTGGGAGGCTACTTATAAAAGAACACCTGATGAATCATTTAAAACAGTTATTTTTACCATTTAAAAGTATTTCTCATACTTTGCAAAACGTTACTCTTTGAGAAAAAAAACTCATTTTGAAGTTTTATTAGAATTTAAATAATGAAAACCTTAACTTATAAAACACATTTTTTAACTTTTTAAATAAATGGCGACTTCACAAAAACGAAAAAAAATATTTTTTTTTTAAAATTGCATATAAGCTTTCCAAAAACCAATAAATAAATAAAAGCGCTTTCATAATAAGAAAAAATCAGAGCTGAATCACAAGAATTGTGGCCTCCAGGTTAATTTAAATAGTAGCCATTGTTAGGAACTTATTTCTCTGTACATCCGAAGCAGTTCGGCTTCCTATGTTCTAGGCAATACGTATTGTCGCAATTTGCACATTTGTACACGCTCATGCGTCGTTTTTTAGCAGGACAAAAGCTGCATACTGATCTCTTTCCTTTTTTAATGGTCGGTTCTTCAGGACAAGGTGCAGAATCATCATAAGCAGGCAAATTAAGCACTTCGCGTAAGGCTTTACGAACTCGTTTCTGCATAGTGGGGCGCTCTTCCAAACGTGTCCTCTGCCAATTTTCGCACAAAACATTGCTTAATGTTATCATAAAGTTTCTCCTATTTATTAGCTTGATATTTTTAGCATAGGAGTTGGAGACGTGAAGGATATAGCTATTCAAAACCGCCATATTCAGCATCCCGTAAAATACACACTGCGGCCAACGCCTTGTCTTACGACTACAACTTAGGTGACCACACATTTGGTCATATGTGTCGACAGCACCTTTTGTTGAATTGTATGACTCTATTATAGATGGTTTTTTTGATACTGGATCAATAGCTGGTTCATCGAAAGAAGAAGAACGGTTTTTTTAGCTTTAGGTTTGAAGCTGACAAGGGTAAGCTTATCATGAAAGCCAAACATAGACGTTCCAACCAAACGTGATGTAGTGTGTTTGAACTATTCAGGGATTTCTTTTTTGTTACTCCTGATTGTCCCAAGAAGGGTTAACTTGAATGGTTCAGCAAGTAACTGTTCAGCTAAAGGCACTGATGTAAACCAATTATCTGTTGTAAGATTCCGGTGGCTCCCATGTATTGTTTTTGTAAGCAGCTTGCAATAGTAGCTGCCGAGAGGATTGCCAGTAGCAGACGTGTCCTTGTTTTTTCCTAAATATGGGCAAGCATCAAACATATATTTAGTGTTAACATCACATGCTAGGATGATCTTTATTCCATATCTAGCAGGTTTGTTCGGTATATACATTCTGAAAGGACATCGCCCTCTAAATGCAAGAAGTTGTTCGTCTATCGTGACATAAGAACCTGGATTGTATAGATCACGACATTGTTCGATAAATGTTTCCCATATACTTCGGATTGGAGCAAATCTGTCCTCCTTTTTTCTGTCCTCTCGACTGCTACGATCATCAAAACGAAGACATCGTATGAGGAAATCAAAGCGTTCATGACTCATTGTAGCAATATACTTAGATCCGCAAAGTGAAGAATCAAAAAGTTCCTTACTTGCCAGATTATTATTTTTTATCGCACCGGTTAAAATTAATAGGCCAAGTAGTGCTTGAAGTTCTTCTTTTCTAGAAGTGAACAGAGTGGAAGTATTATGTACTTTATATTTTCCTGATTTGACCTCAATATCTTCATTATTACGAAGGAGTATTTCGCTGATCATATCTGGCGTAAAAAAATTTTCAAAACACTCCAATGGTTTTATAAGATTCTTGCCGCATTGTTTTGGTCCTGGCATAACGTGAATAATATTCCTTGCAGCCGTCCTGCTTGAACTTTGCCGAGATGAAGCTGGTTGCGATGACCAAATATAGTTGTTCTTACCTCGAGTAATGTGTGTCGATGGCGAAATGATGAGATCATCACATTCTGCATTCGATGAATTTGATGCTTTAAGAACGCACTGAGGTCTATTAAAAGTTGAAGTTGATGGCGTGTTATCATCATCTGGATCATGTACAGCTATAATAGCTAACTCATCGTCAGAATCAGCTAAATACGTGGGGTCACCCAAACTATCATCGGAATCGTAATCTTGGATTTCCAAATTATCCTGATTTTCATTTTCATCGTCGGAAAGTTCTTCTAACCACTGGCTTATTTGCTCTTCATTGGAATTCATCTTTTAAAAAAATGCAATTTTCTTAATTTAATTCCATGCAAATAACAGAAATACTACCAAAAATTAAAACTAAAGACTTGAAAAAAAATTACCTTAAACACTAATCCTCGCCTCTCAGGCGACACCGAACTCTATAACTTGGAAATTAACCACTGAAATTGTACAAACGTCCGCTATCCACCGCGTCTGATTCCCAACTAAGTTGGCAAGCCTCACAGGCGAGGATTTGTGTTCTAGGGTTAAATGAGATTCGGGCAATGAGAGAGGAATTAAGAAACTTTACAACCAGCTGTGACTTTCTCTCTCAAAAATATGAAGACGTAAACAAAAACATAAAAATAAACACCGAAATAATGCAAAAACTAAGAGATGAAATTGCCGAACTAAAACAATGCAACTCAAAAAAAGATGAAGTCATTTCTGATATGCAGGCACAAATTAATAGACTTGAACAGCAACTTCTAAAAAACAACATAGAAATAAAAAACATTCCACCGACCGCAAATGAAAATTATGTCGAAGTTGTAAAAGCAGTGGGAAAAATTATAAATTGCGAAGTTTGGAGCATTGATATAAGTGACATCTACCGAACAAAATCAAAAACGCCAGAGCAATCGACCATTGTCGCATCTTTTGCAAAATATATGTGCAAGAACAATTTCGTTAAGCTCGCCCGTGCGTCTCGTTCTATTAAATTGTCACAAGTCTATGGAAGGCCAACAAACTCGAGCACCACCAACTTTCAGGATGCCACTGTGTATGTTAACAATCAGTTAACAAACGCAAATAAACACCTAATGTGGCTTACCAAAAACAAAGCAAAAGAGCATAATTGGAGATTTGTTTGGGAGAGCGCTGGGAGAGTACTCGCGAGAAAACATGAAAATGCTCCACCCCTTCTGATAAACTCTTTTAACGACTTAAGCAAAATAACAAACAATTAATAAAAGGAAAAGAAGAAATCAACACAAAATAAATTTAAGCCAAAATGGATTACAACAACATAAACTATTTAAACTTAGACTTTAAGGTTTTGAATGATTTTAGCGATATTGAAGAAAATGAATTGAACTTTCGCTGTCTATGCATGAATATAAGATCGATGAAAAAGAATTGGGATAGTTTGTTAGTGAGTATTTACACAATAATTAACTGCCTTGATGTCATTGTTCTTGTGGAAACCAATATTAAAGACTTTTTGAATTTTTAAATAGGGAAAAACGTAGAGGTGGAGGAATTGCCCTGTTTATTAAAAAAACATAAGCTATGAAAGACTTAATAACATCACAGTATCCTTTGAGAGCATAAGCATTAAATGTAACGAAAACCCAAAACAAAAATTTATAACTGCGATTTATAGACCACCGGACTTAAGCGAGAGAAGTTTCATTAATGAATTAGAGCTCACCATTGACCAGGAAAGGTGTCGAAGTGACGACGTAATAATAATGGGCGACATGAACCTAAAAATCCTCGATATTAAGAGACAGGTAGTAAATGACTATGTCGAGATGATTGCTGCAAAGGGGCTGGTCAATGTCATTAAAGAGCCAACCCGCCGGGATATGCGAATCGGTACCGCGACACTAATTGATCAGATCCTAGTAAGCATACCTGCACAGTCTATGTTTTCGGGGCTGATTGAGTCGTGCATATCAGACCACTACGCAACCTTCTATGGAACGTTAACAAAAATAAAGACTAATTTAAACAGAAACAAGAATGAGCGGATTCGGAATCATGTCGTAAACGCATTAATAAAATCCACTGACTGGGAACCTGTACTTCGGGAGCAGAATATCGTCGTAATTTATAGAAACTTCGCCGAAAAAATGCATGAGATTTAAAAGTGTGCGACAGTCAAAGACGATGAAAAAAGAGATAGAATCCAACACCTATGGATAACAACTGAGCTGAAAGAGAAGTGTAGGATGCGCGACCAACTGTACAGAAGATGGAAAAATAACAGACTTAGCTCAATGTACGTTAGAGGGGATCCTCGAAAAACCTGGAAACTTATCAACGAAATAATTGGAAAAAGCAAAATGTCATTGGACCAGCAGGTATTCTTAAGAACAATATTAACAAAAATATCAATGAGGTTATCGATGAGTTCTCAAATTACTTCTCCAAGGAAGCAAAAAATATAATCCATAGATGCGGGAGCACTACCTCAAATCATATGAATAGCAGCATTGCGAACTCAATATATATACAGCACACCAACGCTCATGAAATTCTTAATATATTGCGTGAGTTAAACGTAAGTAAGGCACCGGGCATTGATGGAATAAGGCCAGTTGATTTAAAGGAAAATGCAGAAATTCTTGAACCTATACTCACAAAAATAATCAATAGTAGTTTGGAGCAATGTGTAATACCAAAAACGCTCAAAAAGGCTTTTGTACGTCCGATTTACAAGAGAGGAGCAAAAAGTAACATAGAAAACTACAGGCCAATATCAATCTTACCTGCTGTCGAAAAATGTCTTGAACAAATTGTTGTGAAAAGGCTCAAAGAATTTGTTGGCAGGTATTCCGTGCTTGGAGCAAATCAATATGCTTATCAAAAAAATAAAAGCACGAACAAGCTCTTAGGCGAATTTACCAATACGGTCAACGTGAGCCTTAACAAAAATCATCACGTCTTGGTTATGTTCATCGACTTCAGTAAAGCTTTTGACACCCTAGATCATCATAGGCTACTGGACGCTATGTATAGGGTAGGAATTATGTGATCTTTGGCCAGCTGGTTACTTGACTACCTCACTGATCGTCAGTTCCAAGTTAAAATTTCCGAAAACTATGGTGAACCTACAGATATTGAATATGGCGTACCACAGGGGTCAAAACTGGGTCCGTTACTATTTATTATATACACAAACGAGCTGCTGCGAGTCTTCACAGAAAGCATTCCCTTTGCGTACGCCGATGATACAGCCATTGTAGTAAGACATCGATCGCTAGATACCGCGAAACAAATAATGCAAGCCGAATTTGACAAGGCTGTAAGATGGTGTCACGACAATGGTCTTGTCATAAATGTGTCAAAAACGAAACTGATGCACATCCGTGGACCTCATTGTCCACCAGTAAATATAGGCATTACTTACCAAAACAACGATTGTCAAGCCGCAACGACTGTACTATGTATCGAAGAAGTAAGTTCCTATAACTACTTAGGAATCACAATCGACTGCAACTTCAGATGGGACTCGCACATAATAAATCTTCATCGTAAGCTAAAGAGCGCCTTGTTTGCACTATTCTACTTAGAAAAATGCACACAAACATCAGTTTTACAACAAGTATACTATTCGCTGATAGAGTCACAGCTTCGCTATGGTATTCTAGCATGGGGTTGCGCGGCAGATACACACATACAATCACTGGAGAAACTCCGAAACAGAGCCCTGAAAATAATAGCCAACAACGATTTCAGAACTCTAAGCGTTTCAAAAATATTCAAATTGACAGTCGTACTAGAATTTTACGAAGACAATCGCTTCCAAACCCCTTTACAACATGATGTCAATACAAGAAGACAAGCTCAACGTCTACTACACATTCCACGAATCTATAACATATATGGAAAACATCAACTAAACCATCTGTTTCCTTCCCCCCTTAACGAGTTACCCAGAAGTCGCATCAACATCAGAGGTCAACACAGAAGAAAGTTTCTTATAAAACAACATTTTCTAACATCAAAACTATTAAAAAAAAAAAACAAATTAAAACTAAAATTGAAGCTAGATTTAAATTAATTAAATTAAAACAAATATTGAATATCCAGTGTTTTGGAAAAATCCCATTCAACTCTTAACATTTTTATACTTTTTTTAGTAAGATAACCTCCTGCAGATAAGCCATAAGCTTTGCGGGAAAGCAATGTAATATGAATTCTAAAAAAAAAAAATTTAATTGGGCCTTTTCCACGATCCAAAGCAGGACACATCGGGTTGCTAATTATCCTGGATCATTTTACCAAATTTCATTTCCTGTGGCCGCTTAAGAATTTCGTTACAAAACCCATTGTAGAATACTTGAGAAACCACCTTTTCCCAACCTTTGGCGTGCCCGAAACCATCGTTACGGACAACGGAGTACAGTTCAAAAGCAATGATTTCAACAATTTATTGGCCGGGTATGGCATAAAGCATACTTATACAGCGCTCTATTCCCCGCAAGCGAATGCGTCAGAGCGAGTAAATCGTTCTTTGATCGTGGCCATTCGAACCTCAGGGATGACCATTCATGCTGGGATCTGAACCTTTGCCATATAAGCTGTTCCTTACGGAGTTCCGTACATGCTGCCACCGGATTTTCGCCATACTTTCTGACGTTTGGCCAGAACATGATGGTACACGGTGACAGTTATGCGCTTCTGCGGCAGCTGGAACTATTAGAATCACCCGACACTCTGATATCTCACGAAGATGGATTGGCCCAGGTTCGTAGCCAAGCCAAAGAACGAATGAGAAAGGCCTACGAGGTAAATGAACGAAAATATAATACCAGATCGAGACCGATCGACTTTCGAGTGGGACAAGAAGTATATCGGCGCAACTTCGCCCAAAGTGATTGGCATAAAGGTTTTAACGTCAAATTGGCGCCCACTTTCCTGAAGGCCCGCATTAAGGACAAGTTGGGAAGTTGCTACTACATGCTAGAAGATCAACAGGGGAAACAGATCGGCGTGTACCATGCGAAAGATATCAAACAGTAGGATTGATACTGCGTTGTAGTCGCCTGTTCTCAGCCTTTCGGGGCCTTTAGGGTAAACTCCCCGGAAAGCCTGTTTTGTGGTGGCGCCTGCTAATCTGGAAATAGCATAAGCACCCGGTGCCCAACACCTTAACAACCTTGTAGTGGCAAGAGCGTGATTGCATTTAGCACTAATACTCATGCTCAACAAGAAACGATACTCATACGTAGAACTGAAATTGAGAAAAAAATATATATATTGGAATCGTCAGTAACCAACTAGATATTTCCCACTGGCTTGGATTGATCACTGTTACGACGCACCAGGCAAAACGCTGTGGTACAATTGTCCAACCATGAGTTTGTGCTAGTGTTTCTCTCCCCCCCCCCTCTCTCAATCGGCTTAGACTTCACAAAACTTATATATGATGCATGGTAACTTAAAGTAACACCAACAAGGGTAAACATCACCAAACGAGGACAAAGGAAAAAAAAGAGAGTTTAGTCGGTTGCCCCAAAAATTTAATGCGATAAAGTAATGGCGGAATTAGCAATATAGAATAAAGGAACATTCCTGAAAATCATAAAAATTAAATTGGAAAAATTGAAAACCAATAGAGTTCGTGAATATTAATGGCCAAAGGCGCTGTGAACATGCTCGTAAAGAAATTTTACATGTTAATAAAAGTATTAGAAAATTTTTTTTGGCAACGTGTAATTACCGCGTGCGGCCATACTTATTAGTTTGTTCGAGAACTTTTGTTCGATATATTTTTTTCAATTGTGATGCGCAATGGCGCTTTATAACATGTTTGTGAAATATTCACGCATGTTAAAGAAATTGACAGTTCGCTTGATATACTAACCGCGTGCGGTCAACTTTCTTTTTTTTTTGCTCGAAAAACAATTATTGAATTCTGAAAAGTGGAAAATAAGGGCAGACTATGCAGTTCCAAGCAAAAATCGCAAAATTAAAAATTGCAAAAATATTGAGAACCCATACAGTTCCGGAGAACTTTCATATAATTTTTTTTTTTTTTTTGGAAAAAAAAAATGGCGGACCCAGCCAATACCGTTCCTAAGGATTTTTTTTTGAGCACCGGATATCGAGGAGATCCATCGTATCTAATTATGTTCCTAATTCAATTCGGACGGGCGTTCTGGTAGACATCATTCAACCAGGAAATTAGATCTAGGCTAATGGCCTGCAGCAGATTCCGATGCTAAGCATCATTTATACACTTATGTAGATTTTCATGTCACATAGATATTCATTTGATCCATACGAAAAAAGAAAAAAAAATTGTTTGTTCAATTCCTGAAAAAAATTATTTTCTTATTTAAAACCGGGATTGTCCGGGATGGTTCGGAGGCGATGAGAGCGACACCTTTAAGTCGTGTTGAGGAGGTTGTTCTCTCCTTTATTATTTGATTTCTTTTGTCTGGGACGCGAAATAGCACGTAGATGATCGATTAATATATATATATATATATTTAACTTAACTCAAGATTGGTAGAATGTTGGTGCCAGTAATGTCTCTTACCATTCAACATGAAAGTTTTCCTTTTGTTCATGGTAAACTCAATACTTTTTTTTGTTTTGTTCGCACCACCGAGCCATTGACTGGTGTAAAGAATGTTCATAACAACAATTTTGTTGTTGTTTGCAGTTACAATATGTAACAGTGTTTATTGGTCATCGCGATTACTCGACCATCTAGTGGTTAAAGTCGACAGTTGGTTTCTTCACTTAACATTAACCCTTAAGTATTTAATAGAAAAATAAGAATATGTACCCTTGAAAAGAATTTTTTTTGTTGGTGGTAATCATTATAGATTGATTAACAAAACGAAAATTTACTATTAAATTTAGGCTTGTTATTTTTTTGAATATGGTTTAATGCCTTTAAATTTTGATTTTGTATATATTTTATTATTATGCGACAATCGATTTCTTCGTTTAATAAGATCCCTAAAGTAATGGTTTAAAATTAAGAATCACATTGAAAAGGATTTATTTTCTTTTATGCTTATCATTATAACGGGTGTTTTTTTGGGAGGTTTGTTTTTCCGATAGATGTCGTTTTATTTTATGACAGTTGTTTTGACAGCTCAAAGTGGCATTTCTACTCAGTATTGTTTGGCAAATCATTATGAAAAAAAAAAAAAAAAAATGACATTTGTGAAAAATAGTCGTGGTAGCCATATGCCAGAAATTGTGTTTAAATGTTAAATGCCAAAAAATTATCTACCAAATAAAACACACGTTATATCTAACGGGTGTTTTTTTAAGAGGTTGCCGATTTTTTTTTTGAATAAAACACATATAAAATTATGAAATGACCAAAATTTTTTTTTATTTGGTAGATAATTTTTTGGCATTTAACATTTAAACACAATTTCTGGCATATGGCTACCACGACTATTTTTCACAAATGTCTTTTTTTTTTTTTTTTTTTCATAATGATTTGCCAAACAATACTGAGTAGAAATGCCACTTTGAGCTGTCAAAACAACTGTCATAAAATAAAACGACATCTATCGGAAAAACAAACCTCCCAAAAAAACACCCTATAGATTGATTAACAAAAGAATATTTACTAGTAAATTTAGGCTTGTTATTTTTTTGAATATAAATAAATTTTGATTTTGTATATATTTTATTATTATGCGACAATCGATTTTTTCGTTTAATAATATCCCTAAAGTAATGACTTAAAAATAAGAATAACATTGAAAAGGATTTTTTTTTTGTTGGTTATCCTATCTCGTTTTTTTTTGCTGCTTAATCTCTCTCGCAATAAAATAAATCGAAAATCAATAAAAAAATCAAAATTAAAAAAAATTAATGAGTAAATATTTACTACTGCTCTTAGTAGCCAAGATTAATAAAAGAATATGGGAGTGCACTTACTTGGATTCTTCCAAAAATATGATTTCGTTGAAATTACCTGTTGCAAAATTGGTTAATAAATTATTGGCAACTATTAAATGCAGTTTACACTTAGAAGTAAATTCAATACAATTTAATGAAATTTGAAATCAAAAATTTAAAGGAATAAAAAAAAACAAGGTTAAAATTGGTTATAATTTCTCTTAATTGTTTGAAAATTAGAAAATTTACGAAAAAAAATGAAATAAGATTCAAAATAGTTTTACAACCGCTTCTATTGGTATTCGAATGCTCTGCTTTCAAAAAGCTCAATTATCATAAAAAAATTTCTTCTTTCCTCTGCGTGGTTTTAGGCTTACATGTTCTCTTCAATACTTTCCGCCGAAATTCGTTTTACCTTTTTACAACTTGTTGATAAGAAGTTGGTTTTCTTTTGCTTTTTGTTGGATTAAAACCCCTTTTAATGGTGCTTTCCTTTATAAAATATTTGGTTTTTCCACTTATTATATGCACTAGCATATGACGCTTTATAACTGTGTATAGCACACTAACACTGTTTTAGCAAAGTAGAATTTAAATATTTAAATTGTGGCTTTAATATAGCTTGCTTAAATTATAGCAGCTCTTATTATGTCGCTTTTTAATTTTGTCTAGAACACTATCAATAAATTAAAGACTTTGAATTTTGAATTTTTCACTTTAATTTCGCTCGCCAAATGGCTGACCTTTATACGACGCCTTTAAAATTTGCCTAACGCACCAACACTCACATGAATTGAAATATGAATTGAAATCTTTGGGTTTTTGAATTTTCAGCTTTAATTTAGCTTGCTTAAAAAAAACGGCTAGTCTTTATACGACGCCTTTAAAAATTTTCCTAGCGCACCGACACTCACATGAATTGCCATCTTTTAATCTTGAATTTTTAATTTTTGTTCAATTTGTTTTAACTATGGCAGTTATTGCTTTTGCCACCCAGAACGACGGCTTAACTATGCACACCAATGGTTAGTTTTCGACTGACTCCTCTTACCCGCTTATCATCGAAAATTCTGGAATTCTTTCTAAAATGCTAAATCTTTCTTTCTAAAGTCTAAATGCAGTCTCCTCATCCCGTCCCTTTTTAAAATCTTATTACCTTCACCGATGAACATAAAACATGAATACTATTAATATGGACATAAAACAAGAATACTATTAACCTAACACCTACAACGATCACTTATTACACCTATTTATTAATATATTCTATTGTGAATGGAAAACTATCTTCGAAGATTATTCAATACACGAACCAGTTTTCTGCAAAAAAAATGAACTTAATAGTTCGGAAACTTAATATGAATTCATCCACCCCAACTCGTTTGTCAAGCCAGGCAATCGCTACTCTGTTTTCTTGTATGACAGAATAGACGTCAAACTATCTTTGTTTTGTCATTTGTGAATATTATTGAATATTGTTTGTACATTAATTTGCAGATGCAGTCGAATAGATAATGCAAGTACCTGAGTTGTGAGTGGTACAGGAAGCAGGTGGTATAGTGAATAAGTTAAACACCGGAAGGCAGCAAGCTGCAGTCAAGAGCTCTCACAACCACTGCATTTGTGTATAAATTATTATTATTATTATTATATTAGGTGGGGCCGAACAGCCCTGAGCACTGCGACCTTTAGGTCTATTGTGCGTCCCTGACGTTTTACCACATTATGTGGTTGTTCAGTTCCTTCGTGAATGCCACCACATCTGACAATGCGATTGGTCTGGCATTCGGCCATGGAACCGTATAGGCCTTGAGATATTTCATTCTTTTCTGGGTGAGGGCTATGCATACGAAGAGTATATGCTCTGACGTTTCCTTTGCCTCGTTACAGAACCGGCAGCGGTCCGATTGGGATTTGCCTATTTTCAAAAGGTGGTCTTGGAATGGGCCATGTCCTGTCATATAACAGATTAGTGTTCTTAGTGTATGGCGGTCTAGTTTGATGGCCCTGTCCATATGACTAATGTTGTAGTTTAGAAGCTTCTTGGCTTGCCTCATCCCAGGCGAAGAATTCCATTCTGCTTCGATAGTAGCGTTTTCCCACTCTTTAATTTTTCTGTTGATATGGCATTTGGAATAGGCAATGCTGGGTTCTGGGCCAGTGAAAATTACTTCTGCGCCTTCTCTTGCGCATAGGTCTGCTGCCTCGTTTCCTGATATGCCTGAGTGTCCGGGAGACCACATAAGTGTGATTTTGTTGTTTTTGGCCAGTTCTTCTAAGTGGCGGAAACAGCTCCACGTTGTTTTAGAGTAAAAGACTGGACCTTTTAATGCTAGCAATGCTGCTTGACTGTCTGAGATCACATAGATCTCGGTTCTTCTGTACTTTCTTTTAGTACATTCCAGTACGCAGGCTTCTATTGCTATAGTTTCTGCCTGGAATACTGTTGGAGATCTTCCTAGGGGTATTCGTAGGGTGATTCTGGGTCCGAATACTCCTGCTCCGGTTCCTGTGTTTGTTTTTGATCCGTCTGTATACCAGATGGATGCATGGTTTGGAATGGTACTTATGATATTTTCAACTTGATTCCGATCGGGTATTTTAATTGAAAAATTCCTTTTGAAATTAGTAGTTTTTATCATTAGGTCTGATGGTTGGACAGTTACATATTCCAAGTCTATTTTTGTTATGATGCTGGTGTGTCCTGGTTTGTTTGCCTTTATTTGTTTAAGGATTTTTAGTTTGTGTGGCTCTTGATACAGCCTCGCTTTTGATGTGTATGTGCAGGGGAGGAAGTCCTAGAAGTTTTTCCAGAGCTGCCGTTGGGCAGCTCTTAACTGCACCCGTTGCACTTAGACATATTAGTCTTTGAATTTTGTTCAGTTTTGAGCGTGTCGTTGATTGCTCTGTTTTTGGCCACCAAACCAGGGCCGCGTATGTGATCCTGGGTCTGATTATGCTTTGGTATAGCCAGAGGGTAATTTGCGGGTTTATTCCCCACGTTTTGCCAAACATACGCTGACAGGCAAAGTAAGCTTTATTAGCTTTGTTTGTGGTATATGATATGTGGGGGTTCCATGTTAGTTTTTTGTCAAACAAAACCCCTAAATATTTAGCTTCTGGCATTAATTGAAGAGTTTTGCCTTGGAATTGTATTGCTGGTAGCGTTACTTTTTGTCTTTTGGTGAATAGGGTGCAAACTATTTTGTCAGGATTGACGCTTAGTCCAACCTCTTTACACCAGTCTTTGACTTGTTTTAGAGCAACCTGCATGCGATCTGTTATCGTGCTCTCGAATTTGCCACGAACTACTAGGACTAGGTCATCTGTATAGCTAATATTAGTTAGGCCGTTGTTTTCTAGCCTAGCGAGCAGCTGATCCATCACTAATAGCCACAGAAGGGGCGATAGGACACCACCTTGTGGGCAGCCTCTGGTTGCCGCTATTGCGATGCTTTCCTCGCCGAATGAGGCTTGAATCTTCCTGCTTCTTAGCATGCTCATGACCCATCCTATGGTAGAGGAGTCGATGCCCCTTGATCTGGATTGTGTTTGAATTACTTCGAAGCTTGTGTTGTCAAAAGCGCCTTGTATGTCGATGAAGGCGCATAATACCATTTCTTTGCTTCGAAGTGTGTCTTCGATTTCAGTTGTCAGCTCATGTAGTGCTGTTTCCGTCGATTTACCAGTCTGGTATGCGTGTTGGCTGGTATTCAAGGGAGTTCGTTGGAGAGTATTCGACCTTACGTAATGGCCTATTATTTTCTCCATAGACTTTAGGATGAAGGATGTAAGACTGATAGGTCTATACGACCTAGTATCCTCTGGGGATTTCTTTCCTCCTTTTGGTAAGAATAGAACCCGCACATCTCTCCAGCACCTTGGAACGTATTCTAGGCTGTGACTGGCTCTGTAGAGTTTTACGAGTACTGGTTCTATTAATTTAATGCCTTGCTGAAGGAGGATTGGATACAGCCCGTCTCCACCTGGAGACTTGTATGGACCGAAAGAGTTTATCGCCCAGCGGATGCTTTCTGGTGGGAAAATGCTGGCTGAGCGTCTGTAGGCTTCAGTTGAGATAAGGTGTGGGTGCCTGCTTATATCCTCGTATACTTCTTGATTATCCAGTATGATGCACTTGGGAAAGTGACTCTTGACCAGACACTCAAGAGTTTCTTGTCTAGAGGATGTCAGTTCCCCGTTTGGTTTTTTCACCGAACCAAGTGGATTATTGTGGTCAAGTGAGAGGGCTTTGTGTAGTCGACAAGCTGTTGGCAGTGTGTCGATGCATTCGCAAAACTCTCTCCAGCTTTTTCTTTTGCTGTCCCTTAAAGCCACGTTGTATCTGGTTAGGGCAGTTTTATAGGCCGTCCAGGTGTGTGTACGCTTGGCTTTGTTAAAGAGTTTGCGAACTTCTCTTCGTTTAGCCTCAACTTACCTAGTTTACTTGGGAATCCCAGAATTTTTTCGTTTTTGGTCCAGGGCTCTTGGATAAGAGCAATGTCCCAGTTTTTGATTGCGAAGAGGTGGCAGAGATTGGCAGTAGCTGCCTTCGACCTATGCAAGTTTATTTATGAGATGTGTTCTCATCGCTTTGTTTTGTTATTGGGCTATTTGGATCAGCCTGTATACCCTGACTTGCTACAGTTGTGGGAGTCTTTTTTAACCTGTCCGCCGATAAACCGTGCTTCTTTGAGGCCTTTATACCGACCTTGTGTCCCAAGTGACCAGGTTTCCGTGTTCGGTCAATGGGTTTGGCTTTAGTGTTGGCAGTGGTGGGATGTGTTGGTCTCTTTGTCAGACTTTGTTGCCCTGGTTTTGATGGCGCTTCTGTGGTTTTGGCTTCCCTGTCCATTTCTTTAGCCTTCTTTGGTCTGAAGTAAACGAACCCGAAAAGCCAGTTTACTTTATAATTGGTGCCCTTTAGGTTCTCCGTTATTTTTTGTGACGCGGAGATGGTCAACTGCAGGTAGTCATTTTCTCTGTCTTTTCTTGACAGGATTTTCCATTCTGCGTTGCGTAGCTCCTTATTTTGAACTACCAGGCGCCTGCTGATTTTCTCGTTCGTCTCATTCCTGCAGTGCGGAAGATAGACGTGGAAAATCTGGTTGCGAGGGATTTCGTCCTCCCGGATTATTTTCAAACTGGAATCTGGCCATGGTTTCAGGGCTGGTACCGTATTGGTAAGCCATGCTGCCGTTTCGTCATCTGCACCGTTCACGGATAGCCAACCACTTTTGGCCTTGCAGCCCAGAAAGTTAGGGCTAATGCCATCGGTGGGAAGCTCCGCTACCGCGTCCATGATGTTGTCTTGGATCGTTGACATTTGCGCCGCGTTCAGTTTAACATCAGGAAAGCCTTGGTCAGATATTGCCACCCTGATGGCCTTCGTGACGTCACTGTAGCGTAACGTTACGTTCGATCCGCCCGCTACCCCCGCCTCGCCTGAACCAGTATTTCCCGACCTTATGGGGGTTTCGGCTGGTTTGAGGGGGTGAGTTTGTCTGTCTCTTTTTGGCGGGTTCTTTGGACTAGAGTCGTTCGATCGGCTCCGCTTAATGGTGGATGTGACCTTCCTATCTTTTATTTTTGTTTGGCACTGGGCTAGTGCCTCGTCATGGGAAAGTCCTGTCTGTTTAAGGAAATTCAGACGTTTCCTTGCGGCTCCACTTAGGTGTGGTTTTTTCTTCCTTCTGTCTTCGAGGTCTAAGCTTGTTAGCCCATCCCTTATGTCAGAGGTGGTAGAAGTGGACGCATTGTCCGAGCATTTTGGCACGATGGAGCCTTGTGCTGGGACGTAGTCCTCGGTTAGGGTTATAGACGAGTCTGTGCTGTCGTCTGTTTGTAAGAGATTAATCTCGGAAGTAGGACTTTGACGGTCCTTGGCTTCCGAGATTGGTGCGTTTGGAGGAGCACCGCCCTCAGGGGTTATATTTTCAAAACTATCCATGGATTTTGTGGGATGAGGAAGGGAAAGGTCCGCCACTGCAGAGCCTCTTGCCGTGGTAAGGCTGTCTTGATGACTTGAAACCGGAAGGCGCCAGGTATCCGGAGTTCCGTGCTAGCGACCAAAATTCTCATGGCCATTCATCCCTCAGCGCACGTGTCTCACCTTGGATTGAGGATTATTTATCGAGGTTCTCTCCTCTAGATCCGTTGAATTTTGCAAGAGAGGATCACCTCGTGTAGGTGGGTAGATTGTACCCTTTAACGGTCTTGCAGCGAGAGAGGCTATGTGTTGCGCGTTTTCGTTGCCTGATCCAAGGAGGAGGATTCCGAGGAGCCCAGCCTTCCCTGGATTTCTCGATATAAATAGTAAATGGTAAAAAAATTGATTACTTTTGTTGCTAAACGCTGTGAATATTGCTACTTAATCAATGTTCCTTAATTTCTGTGCTTCTGCACGAACATCGGTTGAACCACATCGAGCTGCACTTCACTGTCTCATACGTACGAGCATCCTGCATAATGAGTTTTTATTAAGTCATGCCATGAAAATGAAATCTCTGGAATTGTGTGATATTTTTGCATTCAAACGTTACAAAGCAATGGGCATTATTTACAATTTCAAAAAAAAAAACATACCCCACACCTGATGAATTGCTAATCGGTAGGGAAATACAAGAGACTTCAAAGTAAATTACATACGTGTCTCAGTAAAACTGAAACATGCATGACTGCCACCCAAGTCAACAGGTAAGTCATAAGCCGCAAAAAGTCTCTCCCGGTCCCGATTTCGAGCCGATGTCATCCAGTTTGGCATCCCTAAACTCTGGGCGTCCTGGTCTACGCCATCCTTCCAGCGTAGGCTTGGCCGGCCTCGCTGTCGTGTTCCATAAGTTAATTGATTTTGCTCTAATTTATGTGCAGCCTTTGGTTTCTACCAACGATGTCAATATCGTCTGCGTAAGTCAGTATCTGAATCAACTTATGGATTGTTCTTCTCGCCGTTACGTCAGAGTCTCGGATAACTTTCTCCAACGTCAGGTTGAAGAGGACGGAGGCAAGTCCATCCCGGGGCCTTATTATTTTTGAGCCGATTTATCGCTCTGCTAACTTCGTCTATGCTTGGTGGCGGCAGCATAGTGTGGTCTTCGGTCATTGGTGGAGCCACCAATTCTTCAGTTATCTGGCCATTAAGAAAATTATGAAAGTGTTCTTCCCATCGCTCTAATATGCCTTTTAAATCGGCGATCAGATTACCCTCTTTGTCTTTGCAGTATAACGCGGTGTATATTGTGTCATGCCGCGGACTCTTTGGTAGAACTTCAGCGCCTGGTGTGGTCCTTGCTCTCTGTACTGTTCCAGTTCACGTACGAGATTCTTCTCCCAGACTGCTTTCTTTCGCCGGTGAACTGTTTTTTCATATCTTCTGAGCTCTTTTTATTCCTCTTCGCGTCCCCGCGTTCTATGAGATTGTTGCATTGCTCGGTACGTAACATTCCTACGTTCAGTCGCTAGCTTACATTCGTCATCGAACCAGTGGTTCCGATCTCTACGACTACTGCCTAAGATGGAGTCAGCAGTTCTAATGACATTATTTTTAAGGCGTGACTACGCCCAACATCTCAGCCCTAGGACTTTCTCTCCCTGCATTTAGGGCGAGTCCTATCGCTTGACCGTAGTTGTTTCTGGTCTCTTCATTGCGAAGGGCAGCCGTGTTGACTCGAATCTGATTCGCGGATGCAGTGTTCCGTGATGATGCAATCCGCGCTAGGAGCACCATACCAACAAGATAGTGGTCCGAGTCGACGTTGGCACCTCGGTACGTTCGTACCGTCATCACGTTCGGGTTGTGGCGGCGGTCTATCAACACGTAGTCTATCTGGTTGCGAGTGGCTCCATCGAGATATCCAGGTGGCTTTGTGGATATTTGTACGCGGAAATCCTGTACTCGCAACGACCAAATTATTGCTTGCTGTCATCACTATGACTCGTTGTCCATTGTCATTAGTGTTCTCGTGTAATCTATGGGTGCCAATGTACCGCCTGAATACTGGCTCCCTACCTTTTTTAGCATTCATATCACCCAGAATGATTTTTACATCATCCTGAGGGCAGGCATGGAGTTTCCGTTCGACTGATTCAAAGAATTTTTTTTTCTTCATCTAAGGGAATCCTCTGTAGGTGCGTGAACGTTTATGCGGCTTATGTTTTTAAATTTGCCCCGCACGCGAAGGGTGCATAGCCGTTCATTTACTGCATTAAAGCCGATAACGGTGGGTTTCATTCTTTTGCTGACTAGAAACCCCACACCGAGCACGTAATGTCTTGCATGACAGCTGTAATAAATGTCATATTCTGATTTTTGTAAGACACCATTCCCTGTCCACCGCATCTCCTGAATTACTGTTAAGTCAGTATTATATTTGGACAGGGTATCGGCTAGCTGCTGTGCAGCTCGAGCTCTATACAGTGAGCGTACGTTCCATGAGAAAATTCTTAAATCGTTTAGCCGTTTTCGTTGCCGTGGTCGTCGTCGTTCATCAGTGTATCCGAGGCTGATTTTGGGTTCCGTAATAATAATTTTTTACAGACGTGGTTATTGGCCTCGCGCCAACCTTACTTTGAAGGGACTAGCCCGATCATTGAGCTTTTCCTGCATTGGAGGAAAATTACCAATTTGTGGGACTAAGGTGGGACTACAAGACTAGTTCCTATGGAAATTCTGGGATCTCGCCAATAGGGTCTGGAATTTTGCGCTAAGCCCTTTCTCAATGTACTTCGCCAATAGCTCGGGATCAGAATGCATTCGCCTCTCATTTTGATAAAATTGGTGGGGGACCATTCGACGTGAATCGCCGAGTCTCGGTTCATCCGGTAAAAATGGTATGCTGACCACATACCTGCCGTCCTCCTGTCATTGCACCGTTGCTACATAATGTTGTTCGCATTCATCTATCGACTGGATGTGGCCTTCCGATAATGCTGGTTCTTCTAATTGCCAGAAACGTGTCAGAGCCTCTTCCAAAATCTTGTCGGTTGGTGTGGTTATACTGTGCGCCAGATTACAGTGTAGTAAATCAACCGGGCCTGAGACTCCCAGCCAAGATGCGTATTCTGCGCGTGTGGTTGATTCGCCTCGCTGAATTTCCACATTGTATTGCTTATCAGTCCATCCTTAATGACGAGACCCCAAACATCTGCTCCAATCAACAGATCAATCTCGCCTGGACTCCCGAAAATTGGGTCCGCTAATTTAAAGTCTTGAAGATGGTTCCATTGGTCGATGCGTATGCGATGACTTGGCAAGTCCGTTGTGATTTTGGCCAACACAAACGCATTTATTCACATGGAAAAGCCCTCTTCGTGCCGCGATTGTAGCTGCAATACCGCTACACCGCGAGTTGTTGGTCCTCTAACATCGCCCGCACCAGCGACAACTATATCAAATTTCTGCCTCTTCTGCTGGTGATACTGCCTCTAATGACGGACAGCGCCCAATATAGTGGTCACCATTGCAGTAGTAGCACAGCCCACGCTCTGCCCTCGGTAAATTTGATCGTGTTAGCCTTGGTGATCCGCCTGTGCTCATATGCGCCTTTGGGTTGGCTGTTGATCTTCTGTTCCTGTTGTTGCCTGCATGCGTTGCCCGTTCAGCCATTGCACATCCCATATGATCGAGACCACGTGCTCTGCCTTTGATACATTTTAATAAATCTTTCAATTTTGGAAGATCCGTGCCTCGTTGTTCTATTTCCCAATGGATAATTGCCGCCTTTGGTAGCTTTCATATACTCAAGTAGTAGGTTCTT
This sequence comes from Nephrocerus scutellatus, assembly GCA_947095585.1. Lineage (NCBI taxonomy): Eukaryota > Metazoa > Arthropoda > Insecta > Diptera > Pipunculidae > Nephrocerus > Nephrocerus scutellatus. The sequence goes on from OX352762.1 coordinate 50,669,626, forward strand.
CTCTAGTAGGCGGATTCTTGTTGTCCTTAGCAAATTAGGTTGTCCTCGGGCGGCCATTCTCCATGCGTTGTTGTTTATCTTCATTTTAATTTTTTTCGTTGTCGTTATGTGGTGAAAAACTGGCAGTAATGCTAAAGTCAGTTCTCACTGGGATTCCAATTGTCGATGTCGCTGTCGTTGTCCATGTTTAAGTTTTATGCTGTGATTTCGGCAATGGAAATTGAATTCTGGCAGGATTTATGTAGTTATTTAGAAGTTAGCTTTTCAGTTTAGTATTTGGCTGCGATGGCCAGCTGTTCCTCACTGCACATTGGTTTTTCTCTCTTCTTTTTTTTCAACTGCTTATGTTTGAATAAAATGGGTAGAATTTTGCAATTTGTCCCAGATTAATATTTGGATGTAATTCAAAAATTATATTTGAATACTGGCAATAATTTTGATACTGCAGGATCTTTTTGCAGCTATTGTAGTTGATTGACAGGATCTTTTCAGTATAATCGGCAGGATCCTAATAAGCAGGCAGGATCGCCATGTAATGGATGTAGCTACTACGGATAAGCTTATTAAGGGTAACCTGGCAGGGTCGCCATGTAATGGATAACTCTTTTACTGGGTAACGCTAATGGATAACTTTAATAATTAATCGAGCCCCGATGTCCTCTTATTGGTTTCCGCTAGTCGAGGCTACTACGCCAATGACTTAGACCTTTGGGCAGTTTCCTGCACTTAAGATGGGATTCCAAATAGAGTGGATCTTGTTGATACCTGTAGAATTTAAGGCTCGCAAGCCTAATAAAATGCCGATGGTATAGCTTTGACGTTCTATTTCGAAGTAATCTTTATTGGATATTTGTTGCTTATTTATAGGTGTTCAAAGACTTAAAAACATACTACATAATTTTATAAGAATATATAAAAGGTATACACATGCATACTAGTTTAGATCGATTAGTGCTGGTCAGCATTTTGGCATTATTGCATACCAATATACCAAACATTCTTAATTGCTTTAGGTCGCTTGCCTATATTGCTGATGTGACATATTTACCAGCGCAGGCAGAGACCTATTTTGTTTATAATTGTTGTAATTAAATTATATATATGTGTTCCAACACTTTGTAAGAATAATGATATAATGAACTATACTGTCGTCTCTTTCATACAGTACATCTGTCATTTTATCTTGTACATTAATATGAAAAATAAATTACTTGCTCTCTTGCAATTTAACCTTCAAGGCGACAAAACGTGTTTTCACTCCACTGAAATTACAACAGGTTATGGGCCCTTAGCTTGCAAAACAAAATGGGAAAACCTAAGAAATTGGAAGGTAGGAGCAATTACGACGAGTGGAAGGTTGAAGCAAAGGCGTATCTTGCGACAAAAGGACACTGGAAGTGCTTCAATGGAACAGAGACGGATGAAGAAAAAAATTTTTTGGCGATCCAAATGTTAAATTTATTACTTTCATCAGCTCTATATACGTACACTGAAAAGTGCACAACGGCCAAAGAAGCGTGGGATGCAGTTTGTGGTGCTTTTGAGGACAATGGAATTGGGAGGCGTGTAGATCTGCTTAAACAAATGGTCGGACTCAAGCAAGCTGATTGTGCATCGATGGAGGACTATGTTCATAAAATGAAGCTTATGTCGACAAAAGTCAAGAAAGCTGGTCTGGAAATCGGAGATGATGTTGTGGCAGCGCTATTGTTGGCAAATTTACCAGACGAATATCGTCCAATGGTAATGGCCATTGAAAATTCGAAGCCAGAGTTAACATCTGATTTTGTCCAAAATCGTCTACTGCAAGAGGTTTCACCTAAGTCGGATGCTGTTGCAGCATTAGTTGCGAGAAAGTCATACAATAACCAGAAAAATAAGCTGCAATATTCTAGACAGAAAATCAACAAATCTGTGAAGTGTTATATTTGTGATGAATTGGGCCATTTCGCAAACAAGTGTCCAAACAAAAGAAGAAAATCTGAAAAACTTTTTTTATGTTCATTTGTGGCTCAAGCAAAACATGATGAGTGGTATATAGACTCAGGTGCTTCTTCTCACATCTCAATGAGCGATGCTAGTTTGACAAATGTCCGAAAGCCTTCGAAGAAAGAAATAATTGTGGGAGACAATTCTCATCTAAATGTGAAATGTGCAGGTGATATAAAAATGTCTATTGGCACAAATTATATGTCACAAAATGGCGATGTTACTGTGAAAGACGTTCTTCATATACCAGACATTTGTGCAAATCTTATGTCAGTGAGTCAGATGGCAAAACGCGGTAACACATTGGTTTTTGACAAAGAAAGCTGCAAGATTTTTGATGCTAACAAATCATTAATTGCAACGGCACCGCTTATTAACGATTTGTACAAATTAAACTGCTCAATGGACCGAGCAGAAAATGCATCAGCAGAAACTGTATTAGCAGCAAGTACATTAGCAGAAAATGCATCAGCAGAAACTGTATTAGCAGCAAGTACATTAGCAGAAAATGCATCAGCAGAAACTGTATAAGCAGCAAGTACATTAGCAGAAAATTCATCAGCAGAATTTGTATTAGCAGCAACTACATCAGTAGCAATGGATGAAAATATTTGGCATCGTCGATTAGGACATCCATGTGAATCGAAATTAAACAAAGTTAAAACAGCCATAACCGGAATGGAGTTCTCGAGAAGTAACAAGAAGGAGATAAAATGTGCGGTATGTATCAAAGCTAAACAGACCCGTTTTTCATTTAAAGAAAGCAAAAACCATGCAAAAAGTGTTCTCGAAGTAATACACAGTGATGTTGGATTCATGCCAGTGCGTTCATTTGGAGGGGCTAAATGTTTTGTCACATTTATTGACGACTACAGTCGCAAAGTGTTTTTGTACCCGATGAAGCATAAAAATGAAGTTTTTGACATTTTAAGAGGTTCAAAATTTTTGTTGAAAATCAACAAGGCTGCAAAATCAAAATACTTCGTACAGACAATGGTAAGGAATACTGCAACAAATTGTTCGAAACATTCACTTCAAATCATGGCATACTACATCAACGAACCGTGCCTCACACTCCGGAGCAGAATGGCGTTGCGGAGCAAATGAATCGTACGCTAGTAGAGAAGATCCGATGCATGCTATTTGACGGAAACTTAAGCGGTAGTTTTTGGGGCGAAGCAGCAGCGACAGCAGCCTACCTGACAAACAGAATACCTTGTCGTGGAATGGAAGGTGAAACGCCGGAGGAGCGTTGGACGAAACGAAAGCCGGACTTATCAATGCTGCGAGTATTTGGAAGCAAAGCTTTTGCCCATATACCCAAAGCACAACGCAACAAGTTATCAGCAAAAGCTAGTGAGTGTATCATGGTTGGATACAGCGAGCAGTCAAAGGCATATCGACTTTACGACCCAAGGGCTAGAAAAATCATCGTCAGTAGAGATGTCACATTTATAGAACCGAGTGGAAATCAGGTAATCTTCAAAAATAACATTTCTAATGACTCTGTTCTCTCATCCAAGGCATCAGAAGATATCCATTATGTTGATAATGTTTTTTCCGGAAGCGATTCAAGTGATGACAGTGATTCGGACAATGACTTCAGTGAGACTACAGTGACGTCAAGTGTTGATAGAAGACATTCAGTGTTGGAGAACTCTGACGACATCGTAACAGAGATGGACGACACCATTATTGAGATCAACTCAGCAGATAACGAATTCAGTGAGGCGGTAGATAGTAGGAATTCGTCATACACTTCTGTTGCTGAAACTGATTTCGACGTTGCTAACAGTGAACTCTCAGTTGTTCCATGCCCGATCATAGTGGAAGAAAGCTCAATTTCGAAAAATACTGAAGATGTACGCAATACTCTCAGTCTATATGCGATGTTGGCAGCAGCTACCAGAGACATTAGCGAACCCAAATGCTTTCAAGAAGCTAGACACTGTGACGAAAGCGAGAAATGGGAAGCAGCGATGAATACCGAACTAAACTCTTTGAAGTCCAATAATACTTGGGACTTGTGCCAGCTACCTGATGGATGAAAGGCGATAGACAGTAAATGGGTCTACAAAATAAAACGAAACGGTATCGGCAAAATCGACTTGTTGTCAAAGGGTATTGTCAAGTCAGAGGCATTGACTACGACGAAACCTACTCACCTGTAGCACGTTATGCATCAATTCGATTTCTGTTGGCAATGGCAGCTAAACATACGATGATTATACATCAAATGGATGCAGTAACTGCTTGTGAACTAGTTGAAGAAGTGTATATGAATCAACCGGAAGGCTTCGATGACAGATCGGGGAGGGTTTGTCGTCTTAAGCGAGCATTATATGGTTTGAAACAGTCAAGTCGTGTTTGGAACGACAAGCTGAATGATGTACTGGTGGGGCAAATGAAATTTAAGAGATCATCAATTGACCAGTGTATTTACTACAAGCATTCACTACAGAACAAAATCATATTAGCTGTCTGGGTCGATGATATAATGATTTTTTCAACAAATGCAACGATGTGCACGAAATTGAAGACAGAATTGTCAACTCATTTTAAGATGAAGGATTTAGGCGAAACTAAATCAATACTTGGTATGAACATTTCTCGAAATTCCTCGGGCTCCATATCTATTGATCAAAGCCACTATATTACAAATGTTCTCAAGCGGTTTAATATGAAAAATTGCAATCCAGCTAACACTCCAATGGACCCAAACCAAAAATTATCGGAAGAATTCTCTCCAAAGTCTGAAGTTGAGCAAAGAGATATGAGCCGAATCCCATATCAGGAAGCGATCGGATGCATAATGTATGCTGCTCAAATCAGTCGTCCTGATATCTGTTATGCTGTCAGTGGACTCAGTAGGTACAACAAAAACTATGGTAGTGTACATTGGGCAGCGGTTAAAAGGGTGCTGCGATATCTTAAGGGTACAATCAACTACAAGCTGACCTTTTATCCTGAGAAAAATGAAGACCTCATCGGATTTTGTGATGCTGATTGGGCCGGTGATCCTGACAAGCGACGATCAACCACAGGCTATGTATTTCTTGTTCAAGGAGGAGCTGTCTCATGGACAACAAGGCGTCAACCAACTATCGCATTGTCTTCGACAGAGGCAGAATTTATGTCCATGGTTGCTGCAATACAAGAAGCGCTCTGGCTAAAACGTTTCGAGTGTGAATTGTTTCCAGGTGCAACGAAGATCATCACTTTATATTGTGACAACCAAGGAGCACTACATCTCGCGAAAAATAAAAGCTATCATGCTCGTACAAAACACATAGATGTGCGCAAATATTTTATCCAGGAGCACTTAAACCAAGAAGCTGAAGGTGAAATTAAATTGGATTTACAATATATAGCAACGAATGAAATGGTTGCCGATATTTTTACCAAGCCGGTAAATTTCTGTAAACTAAACAGATTTTTGCCCAGGATTTTTTAATTACCATATTTAAAGTTTTTTAATTTGGAGATTGATATCTAATTTTTGAATTCTTATTTTTATTGATAATATTATTGCTATTACTTTTTCTTGGAACACTAGTGAGGCTGTTGTAATTAAATTATATATATGTGTTCCAACACTCTGTAAGAATAATGATATAATGAACTATACTGTCGTCTCTTTCATACAGTACATCTGTCATTTTATCTTGTACATTAATATGAAAAATAAATTACTTGCTCTCTTGCAATTTAACCTTCAAGGCGACAAAACGTGTTTTCCCTCCACTGAAATTACAACAATAATTTTATTGCATGCTCGGTCAGCGCCATGCACAGCAAGGGTAAGTGACCGAACGTTATTTACTTTTTTTATGATCAGCGCTCGCTCGCCTAAAATGCTTTCTGTGCATTTTGTTGTCATCGGCTAACGACGATCATACTCTCATTACTTTGTATGCTGTCATGCTCAGGCATGGAGTGTGCCAACAAAGTAATAAGACTCTTTTTTCTTCGTTCACTCGTTGAGTGTTTATAGTGTAATATTTTAATTGCGGTTCATATGCAGAAGGCAATATGAGGAATGCAATTAACTATAGGAATAAATAATCGATCTAATCTTTAATACAATGTTAGCGCTGGTATGCTTGGCCTCGCGCCAACCTTACTTTAAAGGGACTAGCCCGATCATTGAGCTTTTCCTGCATTGGAGGAAAATTACCAATTTGTGGGACTAAGGTGGGATTAAAAGACTAGTTCCTATGGAAATTCTGGGATCTGGCCAATATGGTCTGGAATTTTGCGCTAAGCCATTTCTTAAGCGATTCGTATAAGATTCGGTATGTAGGACTAAGATGCGACTATAAGATTAGTTCCTATGGAAATTCTGAGATCTGGCCAATAGGGTCTGGAATTTTGCGCTAAGCCAATAGCTCAGAATGCATTCGCCTCTCATTTTGATAAAATTGGTGGGGGACCATTCGACGTGAATCGCCGAGTCTCGGTTCATCCGGTAAAAATGGTATGCTGACCACATACCTGCCGTCCTCCTGTCATTGCACCATTGCTACATAATGTTGTTCGCATTCATCTATCGACTGGATGTGGCCTTCCGATAATGCTGGTTCTTCTAATTGCCAGAAACGTGTCAGAGCCTCTTCCAAAATCTTGTCGGTTGGTGTGGTTATACTGTGCGCCAGATTACAGTGTATTAAATCAAACGGGCCTGATACTACCCAGCCAAGATGCGTATTCTGCGCATGTGGTTGATTCGCCTTGCTGAATTTTCTCATTGTATTGCTTATCAGTCCATCCTTAATTCCTTAATGACGAGACCCGAAACATCTGCTCCAATCAACAGATCAATCTCGCCTGGACTCCCGAAACTTGGGTCCGCTAATTTAAAGCCTTGCAGATGGTTCCATTGGTCGATGCGTATGCGATGACTTGGCAAGTCCGTTGTGATTTTGGCCAACACAAACGCATTTATTCGCATGGAAAAGCCCTCTTCGTGCCGCGATTGTAGCTGCAATACCGCTACACCCCGAGTTGTTGGTCCTCTAACATCGCCCGCACCAGCGACAACCATATCAAATTTCTGCCTCTTCTGCTGGTGATACTGCCTCTAATGACGGATAGCGCCCAATATAGTGGTCACCATTGCAGTAGTAGCACTGCCCACGCTCTGCCCTCGGTAAATTTGATCGTGTTAGCCTTGGTGATCCGCCTGTGCTCATATGCGCCTTTGGGTTGGCTGTTGATCTTCTGTTCCTGTTGTTGCCTGCATGCGTTGCCCGTTCAGCCATTGCACATCCCATATGATCGAGACCACGTGCTTTGCCTTTGATACATTTTAATAAATCTTTCAATTTTGGAAGATCCGTGCCTCGTTGTTCTATTTCCCAATGGATAATTGCCGCCTTTGGTAGCTTTGACACCAAGATGTGGACAAGAATGCCGTCCGACTTGTCTACTGGACGTTTCAATGCTGCAAATGATCGCGTTGTTTCGTTGGTGAGGTCGACTAGCCGACACAAGCCTGTGTTTGTCTCCCTTTCAAGTGATTCCATGTTTAAGAACACATTAAGATGAGCCGATAAAATTAGCCGCTTGTTATCATAGCGAGCCTTCAACGTTTGTCACGCTGACTCGTAATTGTCGTCCGTTGGTAGGAAACCAGCCACCATCTGTGCAGCAGTGCCTTTTAATACTCTCATCAGCCTCGTATACTTTGCTGCCGTGGAAAAATGCTCCTGCGTATGCACCACTGCCTCGAACATATCTCGAAATCCTACCCATCTATTGAATTCTCCATGGAATTCTGGAATGAGGATCTTCTCCATCATGAATAACGCCTCGTTGCTCGTGAACCGAGTGCACCACACTCGTAACCGATGGTGATCGTTCTTGTAGAATTTCCGTTAGCATTGCCTTCACATTCGAATATTTGTCTTCCTCTTCCTCGAAAAGAGTCGTTTGCGCATCTAACTCAGTGTCTACCGCCTTGCCTTCTAACGCCAAATGTGCGTCCATGAATCGCTAATAATATCCTTCCAAATTTTCCAAGGTTACGTGCTTCATATTAATTTCTAACTGCGCCAATTTGCCCGCCTCAAGTTTAGCCATCAACTTGGTGATGGCTGTCGTAGCACTTGCCCGTAGTCTTAATTCTGCCATGGTGCAAAATTTGCCTCAGAAAATTGAAATTGAATATATTACGCAAGAAAGTTCTAGCAAAATCTGCCCTTTGGTACAGTACGCAAAACAATTGTTCGACTCGATGCCTTCCAGAAATCAATCGTCGAAATAATGTACATATACTCAAGAGACGAGTATTACAAAATACCACAAGGATTGCCTTTTTACCGTACGCGCACAACTGTCCAATTCGATGGTGATGGCTTATGCACTGAAAATTCTGCCTGCAGTTTTTGTACAGTATGCGCACAATCGTTCAATTCAAAGCTGATGGCTTATGCACTGGAAATTCTGCCTGAAATTTTGTACAGTACGCGCACAATCGTTTTCTAAATTAATTTTACAAATTCAATTTCTCGCCATGAAATTACAGTCTATATTGGACTAGTGTCAAAAAATTCCTCACAGGAGGCAACAAAATGTTTCGTAGCGTTACCTCGTAATTGCCAAATCGTTGCCTATAATATTTTAAATTAAATTGTAAAAACACATTTAAAAATATATAGCCATTTATTATAACAATTTTCACCCGCTTAAAAACTTCCAACTATCCTTGATAAAGTGCAAAACTCAACAACTAATAATTTACACAAAAATATAATGTGTTGTGGCTGTAACTGTTGCCCGACTGTCGTTCGCCTGTGTGTTGGTGGGTCATATCTGCCTGCCATTGGGCTTGGTTTGATTCTGCCTGTATGTGCATGTTCATACATGTCTGTCGCGACGTTTTCGATTGTATGCCTATGCAGGCAGAATGTGCAGCATCGTCTGTCGCCATAATAAAGTCGTATTTTTCCGTACAATCTTCGACACATGTTGTTGTCTACTTGCTGTAATGCGTTAGTAGGCACCTTTAGTAATTTTTGCGTAAAAAATGTTATCTCGTTTTGAAAACCGGTTTCCAATCTATCAGCGGTGCTCTGGTCATTGACCTCATCAGCCGTTACATGGAATTTGTTGATTTCTGATTAATGCGTGGTAGTCCATCTGCACCTAATGCCCGTGTGTGACTGGGACAGCCGTACTCTCGGGTGAATTCGATGTTGCGTGCTTTGGCTATCAAAAGCCCTCGATTTGTACGAGATTAGATTTGTTATTGTGTGTTTGTTCTTCTTGTTGTGTGTTTGCGTGGTGCTGGTTCTATCCAACGCAATATGAATTGTTATGGGACGTACAATACCGCTCATTGATTTCAAGAAAATGAGAAAGGAAAAAGAGGAGAAACATGGCCATTTCGCCGTCAATTGGATGACTTTTGAGTCACTCAACAATTGTTAGAATCCCGTCGGTTTATACTTGTTTTATTAGGGTACTTTTTGTTTTGTTTAAAAAATGGTGTAACCAAAGATTTCATCGCGGTTGTTTTGGCTGGGCAAAATTATAGTGTGAAGAATTTTGTTCCTCACAATTGTGGGCGAACTGCAAATAATTTTACTGTGGATGGAGCTGTCGGTGTACATGATATAAAATTAGTTTGGCCTTGCAACTTACGCGACATCTACATTATATTAGAAAACTTAAATGAAAATTTAATTGTGAGCGAACTGCAAATAATTTTAATGTGGATGGAGCTGTCGGTGTACATGATATGAAATAAGTCTGTATAAAATATCTTGCGATTTACGCGAGAATATTAGAAACTTAATTGAAAATTTAATTGTGAGCGAATTCCAAGATAAACTCATGAAAAATATGACATTGCCCGAAGTGGATGCTTAAGTTTAATCGAACACCGCAATAGTTTTGCCGAATTGGCGGTTTTTTAATAAAAATTTCTGTTTAATATGTTAATTCTTTTTCGAAGTTACTGAAGAATAAATGGAAAATTAAATAATTTCTGTTCATTTTATATGATTTTATTGACACGCGCTATTTTCGGTAGTTAATTTGTGAGTCAGTATGTTATTGTAAATGAAACTACTTTATCAATTCTGGGATATGGTCAATAGGGTCTGGAAATTTGAGAATTAAGCCATTTCTCAAGCGATTGTTCTGAAATTCGGTATGTGCGACTAAGGTCCGACTATAAGACAAGTTCCTATGGAAATTCTGGGATGTGGCCAATAGGGTCTGGAATTTTGTGCTAAGCCATTTAAGCAATTAGTATAAAATTTGGTAGGCCATTTCTCAATGTACTTCGCCAATAGCTCGGGATCAGAATGCATTTGCCTCTCATTTTGATAAAATTGGTGGGGGACCATTCGACGTGAATCGCCGAGTCTCGGTTCATCCGGTAAAAATGGTATGCTGACCACATACCAGCCGTCCTCCTGTCATTGCACCGTCGCTACATAATGTTGTTCGCATTCATCTATCGACTGGGTGTGGCCTTCCGATAATGCTGGTTCTTCTAATTGCCACAAACGTGTCAGAGCCTCTTCCAAAATCTTGTCGGTTGGTGTGGTTATACTGTGCGCCAGATTACAGTGTATTAAATCAACCGGGCCTGATACTACCCAGCTAAGATGCGTATTCTGCGCGTGTGGTTGATTCGCCTCGCTGAATTTCCACATTGCATTGCTTATCAGTCCATCCTTAATGACGAGACCCCAAACATATGCTCCAATCAACAGATCAATCTCGCCTGGACTCCCGAAATTTGGGTCCGCTAATTTAAAGCCTTGCAGATGGTTCCATTGGTCGATGCGTATGCGATGACTTGGCAAGTCCGTTGTGATTTTGGCCAACACAAACGCATTTATTCGCATGGAAAAGCCCTCTTCGTGCCGCGATTGTAGCTGCAATACCGCTACACCCCGAGTTGTTGGTCCTCTAACATCGCCCGCACCAGCGACAACCATATCAAATTTCTGCCTCTTCTGCTGGTGATACTGCCTCTAATGACGGACAGCGCCCAATATAGTGGTCACCATTGCAGTAGTAGCACTGCCCACGCTCTGCCCTCGGTAAATTTGATCGTGTTAGCCTTGGTGATCCGCCTGTGCTCATATGCGCCTTTGGGTTTGCTGTTGATCTTCTGTTCCTGTTGTTGCCTGCATGCGTTGCCCGTTCAGCCATTGCACATCCCATATGATCGAGACCACGTGCTCTGCCTTTGATACATTTTAATAAATCTTTCAATTTTGGAAGATCCGTGCCTCGTTGTTCTATTTCCCAATGGATAATTGCCGCCTTTGGTAGCTTTGACACCAAGATGTGGACAAGAATGCCGTCCGACTTGTCTACTGGACGTTTCAATGCTGCAAATGATCGCGTTGTTTCGTTGGTGAGGTCGACTAGCCGACACAAGCCTGTGTTTGTCTCCCTTTCAAGTGATTCCATGTTTAAGAACACATTAAGATGAGCCGATACAATTAGCCGCTTGTTATCATAGCGAGCCTTCAACGTTTGTCACGCTGACTCGTAATTGTCGTCCGTTGGTAGGAAACCAGCCACCATCTGTGCAGCAGTGCCTTTTAATACTCTCATCAGCCTCGTATACTTTGCTGCCGTGGAAAAATGCTCCTGCGTATGCACCACTGCCTCGAACATATCTCGAAATCCTACCCATCTATTGAATTCTCCATGGAATTCTGGAATGAGGATCTTCTCCATCATGAATAACGCCTCGTTGCTCGTGAACCGAGTGCACCACACTCGTAACCGATGGTGATCGTTCTTGTAGAATTTCCGTTAGCATTGCCTTCACATTCGAATATTTGTCTTCCTCTTCCTCGAAAAGAGTCGTTTGCGCATCTAACTCAGTGTCTACCGCCTTGCCTTCTAACGCCAAATGTGCGTCCATGAATCGCTAATAATATCCTTCCAAATTTTCCAAGGTTACGTGCTTCATATTAATTTCTAACTGCGCCAATTTGCCCGCCTCAAGTTTAGCCATCAACTTGGTGATGGCTGTCGTAGCACTTGCCCGTAGTCTTAATTCTGCCATGGTGCAAAATTTGCCTCAGAAAATTGAAATTGAATATATTACGCAAGAAAGTTCTAGCAAAATCTGCCCTTTGGTACAGTACGCAAAACAATTGTTCGACTCGATGCCTTCCAGAAATCAATCGTCGAAATAATGTACATATACTCAAGAGACGAGTATTACAAAATACCACAAGGATTGCCTTTTTACCGTACGCGCACAACTGTCCAATTCGATGGTGATGGCTTATGCACTGAAAATTCTGCCTGCAGTTTTTGTACAGTATGCGCACAATCGTTCAATTCAAAGCTGATGGCTTATGCACTGGAAATTCTGCCTGAAATTTTGTACAGTACGCGCACAATCGTTTTCTAAATTAATTTTACGAATTCAATTTCTCGCCATGAAATTACAGTCTATATTGGACTAGTGTCAAAAAATTCCTCACAGGAGGCAACAAAATGTTTCGTAGCGTTACCTCGTAATTGCCAAATCGTTGCCTATAATATTTTGCTGTAAACTTCCATTAAATTGTAAAAACACATTTAAAAATATATAGCCATTTATTATAACAATTTTCAACCGCTTAAAAACTTCCAACTATCCTTGATAAAGTGCAAAACTCAACAACTAATAATTTACACAAAAATATAATGTGTTGTGGCTGTAACTGTTGCCCGACTGTCGTTCGCCTGTGTGTTGGTGGGTCATATCTGCCTGCCATTGGGCTTGGTTTGATTCTGCCTGTATGTGCATGTTCATACATGTCTGTCGCGACGTTTTCGATTGTATGCCTATGCAGGCAGAATGTGCAGCATCGTCTGTCGCCATAATAAAGTCGTATTTTTCCGTACAATCTTCGACACATGTTGTTGTCTACTTGCTGTAATGCGTTAGTAGGCACCTTTAGTAATTTTTGCGTAAAAAATGTTATCTCGTTTTGAAAACCGGTTTCCAATCTATCAGCGGTGCTCTGGTCATTGACCTCATCAGCCGTTACATGGAATTTGTTGATTTCTGATTAATGCGTGGTAGTCCATCTGCACCTAATGCCCGTGTGTGACTGGGACAGCCGTACTCTCGGGTGAATTCGATGTTGCGTGCTTTGGCTATCAAAAGCCCTCGATTTGTACGAGATTAGATTTGTTATTGTGTGTTTGTTCTTCTTGTTGTGTGTTTGCGTGGTGCTGGTTCTATCCAACGCAATATGAATTGTTATGGGACGTACAATACCGCTCATTGATTTCAAGAAAATGAGAAAGGAAAAAAAGGAGAAACATGGCCATTTCGCCGTCAATTGGATGACTTTTGAGTCTCTTGTTAGAATCCCGTCGGTTTATACTTGTTTTATTAGGGTACTTTTTGTTTTGTTTAAAAAATGGTGTAACCAAAGATTTCATCGCGGTTGTTTTGGCTGGGCAAAATTATAGTGTGAAGAATTTTGTTCCTCACAATTGTGGGCGAACTGCAAATAATTTTACTGTGGATGGAGCTGTCGGTGTACATGATATAAAATTAGTTTGGCCTTGCAACTTACGCGACATCTACATTATATTAGAAAACTTAAATGAAAATTTAATTGTGAGCGAACTGCAAATAATTTTAATGTGGATGGAGCTGTCGGTGTACATGATATGAAATAAGTCTGTATAAAATATCTTGCGATTTACGCGAGAATATTAGAAACTTAATTTAATTGTGAGCGAATTCCAACTCATGAAAAATATGACATTGCCCGAAGTAGATGCTTAAGTTTAATCGAACACCGCAATAGTTTTGCCGAATTGGCGGTTTTTTAATAAAAATTTCTGTTTAATATGTTAATTCTTTTTCGAAGTTACTGAAGAATAAATGGAAAATTAAAATAATTTCTGTTCATTTTATATGATTTTATTGACACGCGCTATTTTCGGTAGTTAATTTGTGAGTCAGTATGTTGTTGTAAATGAAACTACTTTATCAATTCTGGGATATGGTCAATAGGGTCTGGAATTTTGAGAATTAAGCCATTTCTCAAGCGATTGTTCTGAAATTCGGTATGTGCGACTAAGGTCAGACTATAAGACAAGTTCCTATGGAAATTCTGGGATGTGGCCAATAGGGTCTGGAATTTTGTGCTAAGCCATTTAAGCAATTAGTATAAAATTTGGTAGGCCATTTCTCAATGTCCTCAAAAACAAAAACTCAAGAGACGAGTATTACAAAATACTACAAGGATTGCCTTTTTACCGTACGCGCACAACCGTCCAATTTGATGGTGATGGCTTATGCACTGAAAATTCTGCCTGAAGTTTTTGTACAGTATGTGCACAATCGTTCAACTCAATGCTGATGGCCTATGAACTGAAATTTTGCATTTTTACCGTACGCGCACAACTGTTCAATTCGATGCTGATGGATTATGCACTGAAAATTCTGCCTGCAGTTTTTGTACAGTATGCGCACAATCGTTCAATTCGAAGCTGATGACTTATGCACTGGAAATTCTGCCTGAAATTTTGTACAGTACGCGCACAATCGTTTTCTAAATTAATTTTACGAATTCAATTTCTCGCCATGGAATTACAGTCTATATTGGACTAGTGTCAAAAAATGCCTCACAGGAGGCAACAAAATGTTTCGTAGCGTTACCTCGTAATTGCCAAATCGTTGCCTATAATATTTTGCTGTAAACTTCCATTAAATTGTAACAACACATTTAAAAATATATAGCCATTTATTATAATAATTTTCACCATCTTAACAACTTCCAACTATCCTTGATAAAGTGCCAAACTCAACAACTAATAAGTTACACAAAAATATCATGTGTTGTGCCTGTAACGGTTGCGCGACTGTCGTTCGCCTGTGCGTCATATCTGCCTGCCATTGGCCTTGGTTTGATTCTGCCTGTATGTGCATGTTCATATTTACATGTCTACATCTTCATTATATTAGAAAACTTAAATGAAAATTTAATTGTGAGCGAACTGCAAATAATTTTAATGTGGATGGAGCTGTCGGTTACATGATATGAAATAAGTCTGTATAAAATATCTTGCGACTTACGCGAGAATATTAGAAAACTTAATTGAAAATTTAATTGTGGGCGAATTCCAAGATGAACTCGTGAAAAATATGACATTGCCCGAAGTGGATGCTTAAGTTTAATCGAACACCGCAATAGTTTTGCCGAATTGGCGGTTTTTAAATAAAATTTTCAGTTTAATATGTTAATTCTTTTTCGAAGTAGAATAAATAGCAGAATAAATGGACAAATTTAAATAATTTCTGTTCATTTTATATGATTTTATTGACACGCGTTATTTTCGGTAGTTAATTTGTGAGTCAGTATGTTATTGTAAATGAAACTACTTTATCAATTCTGGGATATGGTCAATAGGGTCTGGAATTTTGAGAATTAAGCCATTTCTCAAGCGATTGTTCTGAAATTCGGTATGTGGGACTAAGGTGCGACTATAAGACTAGTTCGTATGGAAATTCTGGGATCTGACCAATAGGGTCTGGAATTTTGCGCTAAGCCATTTCTTAAGCAATTAGTATAAAATTTGGTAGGACTAAGATGTGACTATAAGACTGGTTCCTATGGAAATTTTGGGATCTGGCCAATAGGGCCTGGAATTTTGCGGTAAGCCATTTCTCAAGATATTCGTATGAAATTCGGTATGTAGGACTATGATGCGAATTCTGGGATCTAGCCAATAGGGTCTGGAATTTTGCGCTAAGCCATTTCCCAAGCGATTGTTATGAAATTCGGTTTGTGGGACTAAAAGACTAGTTCCTATAGTGTAGTGTAACACTACGTACACACAACCAAAACCCATAAACAATACAATTTATTACTCTATAAGTCACACACAATAAATTACACTAGTCGCCTAAGTAAACAAACTGCACGTGTTCGGCAATAACTACACAAAGAATGCATAGGCGACAATAGTGAATTACATTTGTAAAGTAGGGCATTTGCATTGCGCCCTACTCAAATGAATTTTTGTTTACACTAGAAATGTTTCAAGTGCATCAATGACGATGCACGATTTTAGATATTTAGTTATTTACTGTAAGATTGTATATAGTAAAATCTAGGTTAAGAAATAATATAAAAGAATAGATTTTAACGAAATAAAAATCAGAGTTAGTTTCAAACTAGAACGACACACGCATGGACATTGTCCAAAGTGTGAAGACTAATAGCATCATGCTAGTTGTCAAACACAATATTTAAATACAGTTGTCCTATAGTAAAACATATTTAAACAGTAATAAGAATACTTTTATTACAATGGAAATTCTGGGATCTGGCCAATATGGTCTGGAATTTTGCGCGAAGTCATTTCTTAAGCGATTCGTATAACATTCGGTATGTAGGACTAAGATGCGACTATAAGACTAGTTCCTATGGAAATTCTGGGATCTGGCCAATAGGGTCTTGAATTTTGCGCAAAGCCATTTCTCAAGCGGTTCGTATGAAATTCGATATGTAGGACTAAGATACAACTATAAGCCTTTCTCCTAATTTGATCAGTTTAATATTCGTTGGTTTCATTCGTGATGTAAACCAAGAAGTAAAATAATAATAAAAATAATTGAAGTGATTGATCAAATTATTATGTTTTAATAATTTATAATTAAAATAATAGGTAAAATTAAAGCAATTTTTACATCAAAAATTAAAAAAATAATAGTAATTACCAAAAATCGTAATGAAAATGGTAGACGAGATGAAGAGCTAGGATCAAATCCACATTCAAACGGAGGATTTTTTTCTCGATATATAAGAGATTTTTTTGATACAATTGAAGCAATAAGTATAGTTAATAAAGAAATTATTAAAATAATTATTGAAATTGAAAATAATAAGAAAATAATTTATACTATTATTTAAACTATTATTTGTACTATTAATTTTACTACTATGTAATAGACTAAATGATTGGAAGTCATATATACTTAGTTAATATTATATAAATAATATTGTATCCTCCTAATCAATAAATTGAAATATAAAAAAACAATCATACAATATCAACAAAATGTCAATTCACTTCAAATCCAAAATGATAATTTTTTGAAAAATGATTATTTAAATGACGATTTAAACAAATTAATAAAAATTTTGTTCCGTTTAATACATGAATTCCATTGAACCCAGTAGCTAAAAAAAATGTTGATCCAAATACAAAATCAGCAATTGTAAAAGGGGCTTCAACATATTCAAAGCTTGAAGAAAATAAAAATAAATTCCTAATAAAACTGTAAAAAATAATCCTTGAGTAGTTTGTGAATAATTATTTTCTATTAATCTATGATGAGCTTAAGTTACAGTTACACCTGACGCTAATAAAATAGAAGTATTTAATAATGGAATATGAAATGGGCTGAAAGAGATAATTCCTATTGGTGGTCAAGATACTCTTAATTCAATATTAGGAGGTAATCTTATATGAAAAAAAGCTCAGAAAAATGAAACAAAAAATAAAATTTCTGAAATAATAAATAAGATTATTCCTCATCGAAGTTCTGTTATTACAGGACTTGTATGTAGGCCTTGAAAAGTTCCTTTTGAGATTTTAAATGTGATTTCACAAGATGTAAATTGATAAAAATTACACAGCAATTTAAAATACGTCTGACTCGTATATTGAATAAAAACAGAAGAGTAGATTTCTTTATTGTCTTGAGTAAAACATGTCTGACATTAACTTGTGTAAAAGTACATCGATCGAATACATAAAATAAAGGGTTGACAGTTTGATATTTACATTATTCAATACTCCCACTAAATGAGAACTCGTCAATAAGAAAATAAAATTTTAAGTTATTTTAATTGAATACATCGTTGAAATATAATCTCGTAGAGTTTTGAATCTATCCGTGGTAATGGTTTAGTGAAGATATCGGCCAATTGATCTTTAGTACATTTGTATTGTACATAAATTTCTCCTTGTTTTAGTTTTTCTCTGATGAAGTGATATCGAATATCGATGTGTTTGGTTCGCTTGTGAAACTCTGGATTATGAATCAATCGAATTGCACTTTGATTGTCTATGAATAATATGGATGGACCTTTCACTTCTTCACCGATGTCTTTCAACAACTGACGCAACCAAGTCACTTCTTTAACTGCTGCACATCCAGCCATATATTCAGCTTCGGTCGTTGAGAGTGCGACTGAATGTTGTAGTTGACTGCTCCATGTTATTGGTCCACCATTGAGCATGAAAACATATCCGGAGGTTGATCTTCATGTATCGATGTCATTTGCATAGTCCGAGTCTGAATATCCAACAAGTTGTTCAGGATTGATTGAAGGCTTGTATTCAATTCCTCGATTATTTGTGCCAATTAAATATTTAATTATTCTTTTTACTGCGTTCCAATGTGCTTCCGTGTGATTTGAGAGGAATCTGCTGACAACTCCCACTGCAAATGAGATGTCGGGTCGACTGACTATTGCAGCAAATATTAGGCCACCGACGGCTTCTCGATACGGTAACGATTTTTCTTTAGATTCATGACTGTTATCTGTTGAAGTTAGATGTATCTGTGGATCAACCGGAATGCTTATAGGATATGCTGTTTCAAGGTTAAATCGTTTTATAATTTGATTTATATAGTTTGTTTGATGAATAAAAATGGAACTTTTTTCACGATTTCGTTCTATTTGTTTGTGCGGTTTGCCAGGTTTTTGTTAAAGAACATGATTGAACATGTTGTCTATTTTTAGAAGATGACTCAATACATATAAGTATCGTTAGTTGTAAATAAGAGAATAAGGGTATAATTTTCTGGTCTATTCTCGATATTTCTGTCTAGTTTTTAATTGAGTATAAATAGAGGCGTTAAGCCGAAATAAGATAAGATATAAGATTAACCGGTGAAGTTGTAAAAGTTCTTGTAAAGTGATTAAGCTATTACCTAAGAGAATTATTGTAAAGTAAAATTATTATAAGTTTTCTTGTGTAAGTTATCAACAATTAACGCAACAACGATCTCCGCAACATTTCTGCTGACGGAGATCCAAGCATCACAACGCAATCTGAGCATTAGCAGGCATACAAAATAACAATTCTGCTGACGACATGTCTAGCGATCATCCAAACACAACAATTAATAGCGATCATCCAGACAGAACAATTAATAGCGATCATCCAAACACAACAATTAACAGCGATCATCCAGACAGAACAATTAATAGCGATCATCCAGATACAACATTAAAGTCTGTCATGGCAATCCAAACAACAAACTTGCAAGTTAGCGAATAGCCATCATCAGCAGAGTAGCAGATCATCGGAACAACAGAGCAGCAGCATAAATAAGGATCTTAGTCTTAGAAAATATTCATTCACTTTATAGCTTCCAACTAGATCACACTTAGTGCTATTTAAGTTTTCCACATAGTGCTAGCTAAGTTTTAACTTGTATTTAATTAATTATTTTTTAAACTTGTTTTTCTCTACTAGCACATAAGATAAGTGCTAGCTTTTATAAAAATTATTTAAATTAAATTAATTTGCTTGTTCTTATTTGTTTCTGTGCTTTTGTACTAGCACATAGTGCTAGCCAAAATAAAATAATTTGTACATTTAAAGTAATCACCATTATAAATTGTGAACTTGTGTTAATTTTATTATTGTTCATTAAAGTTGTTATTTGTAAATTAATTAACTTGTGTTGTGTTTTAATTGCAAAATCCTTTACGAACTCGAAAGCCTGAATTTCGTAACAATTGGTGTCAGAAGTGGGATTTTGCAAATCGTGAGACATTAAAATTTTGCAAATCGTGTAAATTGAGAGATAATAAAATTTTGCAAATCGTGAGACAGTTAAATTTTACAAACCGTGGAACAATAAATTAATTGGTGAATTTCAAACCTTGAGACAATAAATAAATTAAGTGAAATTTTACAAACCGATAAACAGTAAATAATAAAATGGATAGTGCAGTGAACATAAAATCCTATAGTTCTCAGGAGCTTAAAGAAGAGCTTGGAAGGCGAGGTCTAAGTACTGCAGGAAATAAGCAAGAGCTATTTCTCCGTTTACAACAAGTCGTTAAAGCAGAAAAACAGCAGGCTGGTGAACCGTTTTCAATTGAGATGGAGTTGGTGGAGCGAAAATCGTCCACTTCGGAAGAAAAGAGTGGTGTGCCAAACATGGAGGCGATGTTGCAAGTTTTAATGCAACAAATGAAGCAACAAAATGAGCAAATAAACAGCAAGCTTGACCGGCAAAGTGAACAATCGCAGCAGATATGGCAGCAACAGAGTCAGGAGAATAAACGGATGAATTTAGAATTAAGTTCCAAATTAAATGAGAAGTTGGAACAGCAAAGCCAAAAGTTGAAGAAAGAATTGGATCAGCAAAATCAGCAGTTAAATTTAAAATTGACTGATAAGTTTGAACAGCAAATTCAACAATCGCAGAAACAAAGCCGAGAACTAAGCTTGAATTGAACTCCAAATTCGACCAGAAAAATGAAAATCTAGATGTCATTCAAGAAAGGCTAAGAGGTGAAATGAGCGGTATTCAAGAAACGCTCAAAGGGGAAATAAATGAAATTCAAGAAGAAGTGAAATCTCTCGAGACAAACATGACAGGAAAAGTCAGTGGTTTGGAAGGAAAAATTAAAGAGTTTGAGACCCGGTTGGATAGTCGTAACCAATTTGTAAGGGAAAACCCTCAACAAAAAAGTCCCAGAGTAATTCCAGAATCTTCTAGTAACCAGAAAGGAATTTTGAAGCCTCCTGCATTCGATGGCGAGACAGCATTTGAAAATTTCAAAGTTAAGTTTGCAGCGGCTGTACAACATTATGGATGGGGTGCGGAAGAGCAACTAAGTTCTCTAATCTTAGCGTTGAGGGGCAGGTGGCTGATGTATTGCAAATGATTCCAAATGCCGAAATGAGTTCCGGAAGAATCTTGAAAGAGTTGGACTTGCGTTATGGACAATCTCACACACAGGAGCTAAGCAAAATACAACTCCAGATGAAGAAACAACAGCGAGGAGAAGGCCTTCAAGAATTAGATCGGGAAATAACTAAGCTCGCACGACAAGCCTATTGTGGAGTTCCGGCTGGTATCTTGGACGGACTGGCAGTGGATGCGTTCATCAATGCTATCCGAGCAATTAAAACTTCATTTGAGAACAACAGCCAGAGGAAAGTCAATGAATGAAGTATTGGCATCGGCTTTGGAATACAAAGCAGCTAGAGCCAATTTGTTAACTTAGATTGCGCAAGTTGGAAACTGAGGACAAAATACAAAAATAAGTCCTTATTGATGAGAAGATTATAAAATCAAAGACTGGACGCTTCCAGAACGACAGGAATTCCACATCGAATTCTCGTCCAAAATGTTTTAGATGCCAGAAACCTGGACATTTTATCCGTGACTGCAAGGAACCAAGATCAATACAAACTACAGTACAGCATTTGAATCGTGTCAAGAGGCCTGAACATTTACGGCAGATAGGCGCATCACAAATGAATGAGATGCAGCAGCCAGCTTACCTCATTGCTGCAGACCAGGAAAACTAAGTTACACCAGCTTTACGGGGCGTAAGCTGGTGAAGAGGGGAGACAGCCCCAAGATCACGGTGAACATTGCCAAACTTGGAAAGGACAGCAATAGCTTGGTTGTTAGAAGGAAAACCATGTACGTTTACCTTGGATACAGGAGCTTCCAGATCAGTTGTAAATCCCAAAGTGGTGTCCAAAGGTCAAGTGGAAAAAGTATTTCGTTACAATTTAAGGACAGCGACGGGTGAAGTTACACCAATTAAAGGAGAGAGCTCCTGTAGCGTCATGTTTGGAGGAATACGCTTTTCTCATCGGTTTATTGTTGCCAGCATTACAGATTAATGCATATTGGGCTTGGATTTCATGACAGAACACGAGATGTCCCTTGATCTGAAGAACCACGTGTTAAAGTGGCGTAATGTGGAAGTACCCCTGCAAATAAACGACAACCAGACTGGTGGGCTAAGAATTATTACTGAAGAAAAAGTAGATATACCACCGATGTGCAAGAAAATCATCTATGGCAAGGTGAACGGTGATCTTGGGGACAGTACAGTAGGAATAGTGGAGCCAACCAATTTCAATAAGAACGGATTGATATGCGGAAGAACTTTAGTGAAATTCCAGCCCATAATGATCGTTAGCCCATCACCGAAGGTAATAAGAGAAGGAACAGTCATTGGAAAAACTCAGGGAGTAAACTGTATCGCAAACTGTTAGCCTGTAAAAGTAAAGAATACGCCACTAGATCTGGAAAGGAAGCAGATAATTCGTTCGCTATGTAAACATCTTCCAGCAGCACAGCGACAACCAGCAGAAAAGGCTCTAGAGCAATTTACCGACGTTTTTGCTGTCAGCGACAACGACATGGGTAAAACCAATATAGTGCGACATCGAATCGATACAGGAAATGCTGCTCCAATTCGACAGGCGCCAAGACGATTGCTACTTGCTAAACAACAAGAGGCAGAAACACTGGTTAAGAAAATGGAACGGGATGGAATCATAGAGAAGTCCAAAAGCCCATGGAGCTCACCTGTGGTACTTGTTCAAAAGAAAGATGGTTCAACGAGATTTGGTGTGGACTATCGGAAGCTGAACGATGTCACCAAGAAGGATAGTTATCCATTACTACGTATAGACTTCTTCAGTACATTGGATCTGAAAAGCGGATACTGGCAGGTAGCAATTCATGACAACGACAAGGAGAAGACAGCATTTACTGCGGGAAACGGCTTGTATCAATTTTCTGTAAAGCCGTTTGGTTTATGCAACGCTCCTGCTACGTTCGAGCGGTTGATGGAATATGTTTTGCTAGGCCTTAGCTGGAAGACATATCTAGTCTATTTGGATGACATCATTGTTTTTTGTCGCACATTCAATGAGCACGTGAATAATCTTCGGCAAGTTCTGGAAACCTATAAAGCTGCAGGATTGAAGTTGAGTCCACCGAAATGTAGCCTTTTCAAAAATGAAGTGAATTATTTGGGCCACATTGTATCCAGTCAAGGAGTACGCTCGGATCCCAAGAAGTTGGAAGCTGTTAACGAATGTCCGGTACCAAAGAATTGACATGAGCAGCGAAGTTTTCTGGGGCTATGCTCCTACTATCGACGGTTTGTGCCTAACTTCGCAGATGTTGCACGAAGCCTTCATTGCCTTACTGAGAAGAACCAAAAGTTCCAATCGAAATCCAATCCAAAGTTCGAGTGAGCACCAAAAATCATTTGTGTTGCTGAAGGGAAAGCTGTGCAGTTCTCCAATTCTGGCGTATCCCCAGGCAGGAGAACTCTTTATTATGGACACTGATGATAGCAATGCGGGAATAGGAGCGGTTCTATCGCAGAATCAAGAAGGAAAGGAGCGTGTAATAGCGTACTACAGCCGTTCGCTTTCTAAGCCCGAGAAGAACTACTGCGTGACGTGAAGGGAATTGCTAGCTGTTGTCGATAGCGTCAAACACTTCCAGAAGTACCTTTACGGTCAGGAATTTTTTCTTCGAACTGACCATGCAGCTCTCAAATGGTTAATGCAGTTCAGGGAACCGGAAGGTCAAGTGGCCAGATGGATCGGACTCCAGGCATATTCATTCAGAACAGAGCATCGCAAAGGAATGCTGCACAATAATGCCGATGGGTTGTTATCCAGAAGACCTTGTGCACCCCAATGCAAACACTGTACAAGGCAAGAAAACAAGAAGTGCTCTGAAGTAGTTGCACAAATAAGACTACAAGTCGAAGATCGCTGGACAAAAGAGCAGCTAAGGGAGGAACAAGTGCGCGATGACTCGATTGCTCCAATATTTCAATGGATGGAGCAAGCTGAAAGAACGGATTGGCACGAGATTGCAACAGCAAGTCCTACAGTAAAAAGTTACTGGGCTCAATGGCAGTCATTGAGATTGGAAGATGGACTACTGGTAAGACAATGGGAATCGGCTGATGGTCAAAGCACAAAATCACAGATTGTGCTACCAACGAATCGAGTCAAAGAAGTTCTGCAAGAATTATATAGTGGTACATCAGGAGCGCATTTGGGCGTTAATAAGACGCTAGATAATGTTAGGAATCGATTTTATTGGGTCAATTGCCGCAGAGATGTGGAAGACTGGTGCCGAACGTGTGATACATGTGCCGCAAGTAAAGGACCACAACCAAAAACCAGAGAAAAAATGCAACAGTGCAATGTTGGAGCACCATTTGAGCGGGTGGCAATGTTCATAGCTGGTCCATTCCCAGAAACAAGAGACGGTAATCGCTATATACTCGTGTGCATTGATTACTTCAGTAAATGGGCACAAGCATATCCCATCGCAAACCAGGAAGCTAGCACGGTGGTTAGGGCATTCGTGGGCAATTGGATCTGCAGATTTGGAGTACCACTGGATTTACATTCCGATCAAGGGTGGAATTTTGAATCGCTAGTCTTTCAAGAGCTGTGCCAAGTACTCAACATTAAGAAAACGAGGACAACTCCGTTACATCCACAGTCAGACGGAATGCTCGAAAGATTCAACAGAACGCTAGAAGAGCATCTGCGAAGTTAATGCCAACCAAGATGAATGGGATCGTTGTATACCGTTGTTTATGATGGGTTATCGTAGTGCTGTCCACAACACAACTAAAAACTATCCAGTAATGATTGTATTTGGCAGAGAACTTCGTCTACCATGCGACATCAAATTTGGATCACCACCAGTAGAGCCGACAACAAAGGAGAACTACGTTAGTGATCTAAGGCAGAGGATGACCGTTGTTCATGCTGCAGTAAGGAGCAACATAGTGGATGCTAGCAACCGGATGAAAATGCGATATGACTTGCGAGCAAACTGTGGTGGATTTCAGGAAGGAGATTTGGTCTGGCTTTACAATCCCAAGAGAAGAATAGGTAAATCTCCAAAACTACAGCAGAGTTGGGAAGGACCTTATAAGATCAGGTACAACAACATAAGGAGTGCTGAATCTGTTCGGGACGAACAGAATTAAGGTGGGGGTAATGTTACGAAAAGTAGTTAGTAGCGTATATAATAGAATTAGAATCATAAGATAAATCCCAATGTAAATACTGCATACTAAAAATAATCACTTTCATGTTGCATACTTTTAGGCTCTACCACTATTTGATTATTTGAAATTTGAAATGTAACTGCCAGCAAGTTTGAATCATTGTGTACTGGTCAAACAAGTAGTCAAACCGGTTTGTGCGGTTTGTCCGGTTTTTGTTAAAGAATATGATTGAACATGTTGTCTATTTTTAGAAGATGACTCATTACATATAAGTATCGTTAGTTGTAAATAAGAGAATAAGGGTATAATTTTCTGGTCTATTATCGATAATTCTGTCTAGTTTTTAATTGAGTATAAATAGAGGCGTTAAGCCGAAGTAAGATTATGAGTGGTTTGGAATTTAACCAGTGCAGTTGTAAAAGTTCTTGTAAAGTGATTAAGCTATTACCTAAGAGAATTATTGTAAAGTACAAGTATTATAATTGTTCTTGTGTACATTAAAAGTAATCACCATTAAAAATTGTGAACTTGTGTTAATTTTATTATTGTTCATTAAAGTTTTTATTTGTTCGTAACAAAACTTTCACATTATTGAATTGTCCTCGATAGACACAATTATCAGCATTACTTTTTACGAACCCGTACTTGCTCAGAAAAATATGAAATGTTGTATTCCAACAGTGCGAAGCTTGTTTTTAAACCGTATAGTGATTTTTTAAATTTACAGTTCATCCCGTCTGGTGGAATCAATGTCTTCTTGCAACTTGCCGTACAGGAGTTTTGGAGTCAAAATTGTTTCGTGCTGCAACGGAGAGAAGAATCTTCATTGAGTCAAAACGTGTTGTCGGTGCAAACGTTTCATTGTAGTCGATGCCCTGTTTTTGTGCATACCCTTTTGCACAAAGTCTTGATTTGTAACGAACAACATCTCCATTCGGATTTCTTTTAATTTTGAAAACCCATTTTGATCCAATAGTACTTCCACCAGGTGGTAACTTAACAACCTCCCATGTGTTGTTCTTTTCGAGTGCATCTAATTCTTCCTATATTGACTTCGTCCAATTTTTCGCTTCTGTTCATGATAGCGCTTCCTCATAAGTCTCAGGAATATCAGCTTCAGCAAAATTCGCCACGTAGTCGTATCGTGCAGGCATTCTGATTTCGTCGCGATTGCGTATGTTGTAGTCAGCATTGACTTGACTATTTATTGACTGCTGTGTTGTTGCTTCTTGTTTCTCTAAATCGTCTTCTATGTCTTGAATTTCTTCAGTTCTGTTATTTTCAGATTCATAAATTTTTGTTTGGTTTTCGTGTTGATTTGACTGAGCACAACCATCATTAGTGTTGTCTTCTATTATTTGTATTTCAACCGTATTTCTTCTTGGAAAACGAACAGCTGCATTTTCGTTGAAAATAACATTGCGAGAAACTTTGATTTTTCCGGATTCTTCATCATAAAGTCGATAATTCGTAGAATTTCCATCGAAGCTAACGAACATTAGTTTCTTGCACTTTGGATCCAGTTTTGTACGAAGCTCTTTTGGAATATGCATGTACGCCTCACATCCAAAAATTTTTGCAGGGTCCAATATAGGCTTTTTGCCTGTCCATAATTGGTATGGTGTTGAACCGGGTGCTTGAGTGGTTGGAGTGCGATTTAGAATATACACTGCTGTGTTGACAGCCTCACTCCAAAAATTAATTGGAACATCCTTTGCATATATCATCGATCGTGTACTCTCCACGATAGTTCTCATGTCTCGTTCCGCTCTCCCATTCTATTCGGGTGTATAGGGAGCTGTTGTTTCCAAAGATATTCCATTTTTCGAGAGATACTCCTTGAAAATGTTGTCACAGTATTCGGTTTTGGTGGCGACCCGAACTTGTTACGTGAGTGATTGATAAAATCTTTAAAAGAGTCGAAAGCATCTGATTTATGTTTAATGAAATAAACCATACGATAACCAGAACTGTCATCTTTGAAGAGAATGAAATATCTCATTCCACTGACTGATGGTTGAGACATGGGACCATATACGTCACTGTGTATAAACTCGCCTGGTTTGGTTTTTCTGTTTACTACTGTTTTAAATGATAACTTATGACCATTTCCATATACACATGCTTCACAGAAAAATTTGTTGATGTTATCGATACTGACATTCTTAATGTCTCCCTTGGTAACCATTTCTTTTAACGCTTGCTTGTTAATATGTCCAAGTCTCTCGTGCCATAGTTTTATGTCCACACTGGTTGTTGCATTCGCATCTGAGACAGTGATTGTTCGAAATAACAATCGGTATGTATTGTTTGATTCTCGAATCGCATAGGCTACTATATTGTTGTTTTCGTAAACATCAGCGTGGTTGTCTTCTTTAATAATCTTCATGCCCTTCGCCGTTATTACACCTTCGGAGCTGTTTTCAACAATCGTAAATGCTGTCATTTGATTGTGAATGTTTATTTTGTTTTGAATCTTTCTTATTTTTTCCTCGATTTTTCTTTGGAGCCCGACATTGACTAGCAAAATGCCCCTTCTTTTGACAATTATAGCATGTTAGTCGATGTCGATTACTTTTTCTTTCGATTGAATTGATGAGATGCTGCATCCTGCCTTGATTACTAGCAATGCCGAGCCTGATTCTTCATATGACATTAGACTGGCTTCTTCGTCCAAAAAACGTGCTCTAAGATTAGCAATCGTTTGCTTTGCTTCGTCCATCGATATCCAGGCTTGTCTTAGATTTCTGTATTTTTGAGGCAAGCTTCCGAGTATTTTTGTGATAATCGCTACATCACTGACTTCTTTTCCTGTTTCTTTAATATGTTGTGCCAAATTTTCTACCTTTGCGATGTGCTGGGAAATGGTGTCACTTGAGATCATTTTATATTGATGGAATCGCTCATGCACTATCATTTTGTTCATTTCCGACTTTTGTTCGTAAATGGAATCTAACTTGATGATTATCTCACTTGACGACTTGCAATTTTCCACCAACGTAATTTGATCAAGAGCCATTGCGGAGGTTAGGGTGAACATGGCGTTCGCGTCATCCTTAATCCATTTTTTGTGTTCCTGAAGTTTTGTTTTATCTGGCTTTACTTCGTCACAATTTACAATGTCTTGTAGACCTTTTGCTCGCAATGCACATATAATTTTGAACTTCCATTGTCGATAATTTTTACCGTCGAACTTGTTGATATTCATAATATCTATTTTATCCGCCATTTTTGCTGCTAGGTACAACGCTAATCGTAGTACGTTTATTCAGTATATAAAATGACTGAACTTTTCTTTCCCCGTAAAAAGTAAACTTTGATGCCTATTTTTTTAATATTTTTGCAAATACAGATATTTACTTACAATGCGATATCTGGGCCCATAACCTTTTGATATTTTAAATGTAAGATGTAAATTGATAAAATACGTCTGTCTCGTATATTGAATAAAAACAGAAGAGTAGGTTTGTTTATTGTCTTGAGTAAAACATGTATGACATTAACTTGTGTAAAAGTACATCGAGCGAACATACCTAAAATAAAGGATTGACAGTTTGATATTTACATTATTCAATAGTTCCTTCTTGAGATACATCTCGTCATCATTGATATACAGTTAAAATGGTGATTAAATATCCTAATAAAAATAATGAATTATCATATTGATGTAATCAGTTTACTATTCCTGAGACTACTAAATGGAATGGGTGATTAGAATGTGTTGCAATTTTTAGATTACTTCTCTAGAATATAGGGTTCTTAATACAGCAAATACCTAAGCTCATTTGTATGGGAGTCCCCGGGCCCCGGGGTTGTGAGGCCCCATACAAATTTTCTAAAAAATTAACCCGATTTTCTTCAAATTTTATACACATATGTATCTCCCATGGACAACACTTTTTATAAAAATATTGAAGACCGCGGGCCGCGGGGTCGTGAGGCTCCATACAAAATTTTTAAAAAATAACCCGATTTTCTTTAAATTTTATACACATATGTAAATCCCATGGACAACACTTTTTGTAAAAATTTTGGAGACCCCGGGCTCCGGGGTCGTGAGACCCCATACAATATTTAAAAAAAACCCGATTTCCTTAAATTTTTATATACATGTGTATCTCCCATCATGGACGACACTTATTTTTGTGGGTCGTGAGGCCCAATACAATTTTTAAAAAAAAATCCATCCGATTTTCTTCAAATTTTATACACATATTTATCTCCAATGGACAATACTTTTTGTAAAAATTTTGGAGAACCCGGGCCCCGGGGTTGTGAGGCCCCATACAAAATTTCTTAAAAAATAACCGGATTTTCTTCAAGTTTTATACACATGTGTATCCTGCGGCCCGAGAGGTGCCCATATCATTTCCTTAAAAATTAGCCTCATTTTTTCGAATTTTAAACATATGATATCTTGCACTCGTCTGTAAAGAGTACAGTTCTCTAGTTGTCCATGGTCCAATTTGAATGCTCATGGGCGTACCTTAAGCGCGCTGCCCGATGGGCCGCTGTAAGTTTAGGCCGAATAGCACACACTCTGAAACGTTGGCCATCTTCGTGGAGTCGATTGCACATAGTTTGATCACTGACTTGAGTGCCAGTTGACTGTCGCAGTTGAGTTTGTAAAGCCCGGGCGGTAACGGTACGGTCCCGAGGTGCAGTAATTCGAATGTAAAAACTTTTTGCAAAATTTTCGGAGCGATCGGGTCCTTAGACCCGAGTGGTGCCCATGTAAATTTTAAAAAAATTAGCCCGATTTTTTTCAAATTTTAAACATATGTGTATCTCCGATGGACAAAACTGTTTGTAAAATTTTTGGAGTGAACGGGCCCTGAGGCCCGATATTCTTCAAATTTTATACACATGTGTTTTTACGATGGACAAAACTTTTGCAAGTTTTATGAAGTGAGGCTGAGGCCCGAGGGGTGCCCATGTAAATTTTTAAAAAATTAGCCCGATATTCTTCGACTTTTAAACACATAATATGTATCTCCTCTTAGAGAATTTACATGAAAAATTTTAATTTTGAAATTCTCTATATTAACTTCGCGTGTCCGTGTCTGGCTGGCTGGCTGGCTATTCAGATTTTCTGATCGATTTTTAACCTTCCCAAAGCCCGATTTTATTGAAATTTTGCACACATATAAATTTCTAGCAGCGGGATCGGGGGGCTCCCATAAAAAAATTTCCATTTAGCGGCATCATATCATACTATAATGACTGTGTTCTGTGTGCGCTGATGAGCTGATGCAGCAGAGAGTATTGAGATATCAAGAGAAAGTAGAACAAATATTTTTATCCAAAGTGAATGGTTCCGCAATTGAAATGTGTTGTACACTCAGTTGTGTGAGTTCATTCTTAATTTGTCTTTCGTACAATACTACGAGTATATGAAGAAATGGTTACGCACTCACACTGCTTTACAGCTTAACTCAACTCAAAAGAAAGAATTTTAGTGGTACTTCGTACGTCGTGTGTGTGTATTGTCGTACAAGCCGTGCGCTGTGGCTGCTATGTTTTCACCACCAAATGGGGATTTTCACCACAAAATCGAATCTCCGATCAGAGAATTTAGAAGAAAAATTTAAATTTTTAAATTGGCTTGCCCGTGACACGTATGTCTGTCGCTCTGTTTGTCATGGAATCTTGCGATAAATTTTTAAGCCACTTTCCAAAGCCCGATTTTATTGAAATTTTACACACATGTGTATTCCAGAAGACAAAACTTTCTATTAAAATATGGTGCCCATATAAAATTTTTTAAAAACTAACCCGATTTCACTTTACATATCTTCATCCCTTTTTGTAAAAATTTTGGCCCGGGGTCACAGAGTCATGGGGCCCCAACAAATTTTTTTAAAAAAATTAACCCAATTGTCTTCAAATTTTATATACGTGTATCTCCATGGAAAACACTTTTTGGAAAAATTTTGAAGCGAATAGGCCTAGTGGCCAGGGGGCGGGGCCATACAATTTTTTATAAAATTTAGCTCGATTTACTTTAAATTTTAAACATATGTGTATCTCCGATAGACCGAACTTTTTGTAAAAATTTTCAAGTTTTCGATTTGAAGTTTTTCCAAAACAAATTTTTTTTACATATTTTTTTTAAAAATATAAGTGAAGTGGAACTAACCCGGTTCAAACTTTGCACACATATGTATCTATTAGAGAATTTATATGAAAAATTTTAATTTTTATGGGTTGTTTTATTTTATTTTATTTCAGCAATAATAGTGGAATTCAGTATACTTTTGGTTATTAGAGAATTTAAATGAAAATTTTTAGTTTTTATGGGTAGTTTTTTTATAATCAATGAGCAATACTAAATTTTAATATTCACTTTTACTTTGATTTATGAATATGGCGTTTTCGCCGTTCTCTCTATCCAACATTAAACTCTGGGTTGCGACTTCTAGGATTCGGATTTTTTCCGTGCGGACTCTTTCGCTATTAGAAATACACTAACTATTTCTTTCTCTTCGGGTGGCCAAAATTGCTTTTTTTGGACGAACTTTCCAGAAAGATTTTTGGCGTGAAATTATTTCCTTTTTCTTATCACTTTATTTTTCTATTTGTCCTTATTTAATAAGATGAAATTAACCTACTTCTCCCCGTCAAGCTTTCGAGTTCGTAAAGAATTTTGCAAATAAAACACAAGACAAGTTTATTAATTCACAAATAAAAACTTTAATAATCAACCAGTAAAATTAACACAACTTCACAATTTATACTGGTGTTAACTTTAAATGTATACAACAACACTTATAATACTTGTCCTTTACAATAATTCTATTGGGTAGTAGCTTTATCGCTTTGCAAGAACTTTTACAACTTCACTGGTTAAATTCCAATTAACTGATGAATCCTCTGCAGCGAACACCACCTTTTATAATCATTAAAAAGTTTCCAGAAACTTCCAATCTTATAGACAGAAATATCGAGAAAAGACCAGAAAATTGTAGCCTTATTCCCTTATTTACAACTAACGATACTTATATGCAATGAGTCATCTTCTAAAAACAAACTACATACAATCATGTTCTTTTACAAAAACTAAGGAAACTACTGAAACGAGCCAGAAATGATTACAATGCCCATCTTCGGCGATTGAAATTCGCCTACGACCAAAAATTGAGGCAAAAAATACTACAATGTCCCAAAGGTAGTAAAAATGTTTGGTCTTTCGTGAAAAGAATCAAAAATACAGCCTCGTCATCGATTCCAATGCTTAATTATAATGACATTCCAGTTGTCTCTATAGAAAAGGCCAATCTGTTTGCTGCGCATTTCACAGCTAGCTCCACGCTTCCGTATTGTGCATTGCTGCCTCCTGCACCTCAGAGTATGGAACACTTTATGGGACAGATATTTATTCGTACTCGTGCAGTTGCTATAGTTTTGAATGATCTCAACACTCACAAATCCACATTAGTTCTGAAGAGGTGTTCTTCCAAGCTGGCATTACCATTGCCTAAGCTTTTCCATCTTTCCTATTCTTCTGGACTCTTCCCGAGAAGTTGGAAAATAGCATTTTTCCAGCCCATACCGAAAAAAAGCGAGCTGTCGTTTACTTCTTCGTACCGACTCATAGCACTTACATCCATTCTTTCAAAGGTCATGGAAACGCTGATCAATTATCAGCTCAAGAAATATCTTGAAACCAACGAAATCCTTAATGACCGGCAGTATGGATTTCGTGGGCAACGTTCTACTGGGGCTTTGATGGTATATCTCACAGAACAGTGGAACTGGTCTTTGCAGTAATTTGGAGAAGGCAAAGCTGTTGCACTCGATATTTCTAAGCCATTTGACAGTGTTTGGCATCAAGTTCTTTTTTCCATAATACGTGCTTATGGAGTTGAGGATAAGCTGCTTCATTGGACTAGAAGCTATCTTTTGGACCGCTCAATTCAAAATGTATTGGATGGTTTCAAGTCTAAAGTTCATTACTTAAATGCTGGCGTTCCCCAGGGCTCTCTTTTGTCCCCGACACTCTTCCTCATTTGTATTAATGATCTCTAATCTGTGACTTCTAATCCAATTCACTCTTTCGCTGCTGACAGCACTCTTAGCTTCTCATATAAGTTAGAGGAACGTCTCTCAACTTCTTATATGGAACTCAAACAACTTCGTATTTTAAGTTAGTTAAATTCTGACCTGGCATAATGCAATGGGGAGAAAACAATCGAGTAGAATTAAACGCTTCCAAAACCCAATGCTGTCGTCTAAGCAAATCCCAAATCCGATGTCATTATCCACAAATGTGCTTCAACGTGCGTTAACGACAAGCTCCGTTGGAAGGACCACATATTTACCGTTGCTAAAAATGCTGCGAAATGTTTAGAGTTCTTGCCCGGTGCAAGAAATATTGCACTCCCTCTGTTCTGGCTACTACATACAAGGATTTTATTCGCCCTAAAGTTCAATTGTCATATCTGGTCTTGTGCGCATTAATCTACTTTGCATCAGCTAGATGGAATTCAAAACCGCGCGATAAAAATGATCGGTGACGCAAATATAGCGAAATCAATAGATTCTCTTGAGCACCGTAGGAACGCTTCCTGCTTGTCACCGTTTTATCGCTTTTTCTACCAGCGGTGCTCTAGAGAAATAGCCAGCTGCATGCCACCTCTCCTTGAATTCAACCGCAATACTCGTGGTGCTCTAAATGCTCATCAGTTTACCCTCAAGCCCATCTTCGGACGTACAGTTAAATTCAAGGATTCGTTCTTCAGCCGTACAACACGTTTGTATGTTCCATAAACCGCTCGAACGTGGCAGGAGCGTTGCATAAACCAAACGGCATTACAGAAAATTGATACAAGCCGTTTCCCGCAGTAAATGCTGTCTTCTCCTTGTCGTCGTCATGAATTGCTACCTGCCAGTATCCGCTTTTAAGATTCAATGTTCTGAAGATTCTGGCTCCGGATAAGGTGTCCAATATTCATCTATACGCGTAATGGATAACTATCCTTCTTGGCGACATCGTTCAGTTTCCGATAGTCCACACAAAATCTCGTTGTACCATCTTTCTTTTGGACAAGTACCACAGCTGAGCTCCATGTGCTTTTAGACTTCTCTATGATTGCATCTCGTTCCATCTTCTTAACCAGTGTTTCTGCCTCTTGTTGCTAAGCAAGTGGTAATCGTATTGGCGCCTGTCGAATTGGAAAAGCATTTCCTGTATCGATTCGATGTCGCACTATATTGATTTTACCCATATCGTTGTAGCTGACAGCAAAAACGGCGGCTGCTGCTGCTTGTCGCTGTGCTGCTGGAAGATGTTTACACAACGAACGAATTATCTGCCTCCTTTCCAGATGCAGATGCAGCTTTCTCCCTGAGTCTTGCCAATGACTGTTCCAATAGCCCAATATGCATTCATATGTTGCTGGCAACAATAAACTGATGAGAAAACTGTATTCCTCCAAACATGACACTACAGGAGCTCTCTCCTTTAATTGCTGCAACTTTACCCGTCGCTGTCCTCAAATTATAAAGAAGTACTTTTTCCACTTGACCTTTGGACACCACTTTGGGATTTACAACTGGTCTGGAAGCTCCTGTATCCAAGGTAAACGTGCATTGTTTTCCTTCTAACACGCCACTAACAACCAAGGTGTTGCTGTCCTTTCCAAATTTGGCAATATTCATCGTGATCCTAGAGCTCTCTCTCCTCTTCACCAGCTTACTGGTGTTACTTAGTTTTCCTGGTCTGCAGCTACGAGGTAAGCTGGCTGCTGCACCTTATTTATCTGTGATACGCATAGCAGCTGTAAGCTGCTGGGATTATTACGGTCTCTTAACACGATTCACAGGATGTACTGCAGGTTGTACTGGTCTTGGTTCCTTGCAGCCGCGGATGAAATGTCCAGGTTTCTGGCATCTAAAACATTTTGGACGAGAATTTGATGTGGAATTCCTGTCGTTCTGGAAGCGTCCAGTCTTTGATTTTATAATCTTCTCATCAATAAGGGCTTATTTTTGTGTTTTGTTCTCAGTTTCCAACTTGCGCAATCTAAGTTAACAAATTGGCTCTAGCTGCTTTGTATTCCAAAGCCGATGCCAATACTTCATTCATTGACTTTCCTCTGGCTGTTGTCCTCAAATGAAGCTTGAACTGTTCATCTCGCATAGCATTAATGAACGCATCCACTGCCAATCCGTCCAAGATAACAGCCGGAACCCCACAATAGGCTTGTCGTGCTAGCTTAAATCTTTTCCGTTCTAAATTATGAAGCCATTCTCCTCTCTGCTGTTTTTTCATCTGGAGCTGTATTTTGCTTAGCTCCTGTGTGTGAGACCATACCGCAAGTCCAACTCTTTCAAGATTCTTACGGAACTCATCTCGGCATTTGGAATCATTTGTCGCCATCGGATGCAGGTGGCTTCAAAATTCCCTTCTGGTTACTAGAAGATTCTGCAATGACTCTGGTACTGCTTTGTTGAGTGTTTTCCCTGATAAATTGGGTACGTTTGTCCAGCCGGAACTCAAATTCTTTAATTTTACCTTCGAAACCAGTGACTTTTCCTGTCATGTTTGTCTCTAGAGATTTCACTTTTTCTTGGATTTCATTTATTTCACCTTTTAGCGTTAATTGAACTCCACTTATTTTCACTTTAAGCTTTTCTTGAATTCTCCTCATTTCACCTCTAACCCTTTCTTGAATGACAATTAGCTTTTCATTTTGCTGGTCGAATTTGGAATTTAATTCCTGCTTCAGTTCTTGGCTTTGCTGTTGATGTTGTCGATTCAGCTTTTGGCTTTGCTCTTCCAACTTCTCACTAATTTGAATATTCAAATCTTTCTTCAGACCTTGCTGCTTGCCTTTCCTGTTCCAACTTCTCGTTTAGTTGCTGTGATTGATGCTGCGTTTCTTGCTTTTGCTGAATCAACTCCTTTTTAATCTCTTGATTCTGTTGCTGCGATTGTTCTCAATCAATTCAATTTGCTATTCATTTATTGCATTAGAACTTGCAACATCGCCTCCATGTTTGGCACACCACCCTTTTCTTCAGAAGTGGACAATTTTCGCTCCACTAACTCCGTCTCGATTGAAAACACTTCACCAGCCTGCTGCTTTTCCCCTTTAACGACTTGTTACAATCGGAGAACTAACTTTTGCTTATTTCCAGCGGTGCTTAGACCTCGTCTTCCAAGCTCTCTTTTAAGCTCCTGGGAACTATAGGATTTAATGTTCACTGCACTTTCCATTTTATTATTTACTGTTTATCGGTTTGTAAAATTTCGCTTAATTTATTTACTGTCTCAAGGTTTAAAAATCACTAATTTATTTATTGTCCAACGATTTGCAAAATTTTATTGTTTTCCGATTTTTAAAATTTTACTGTCTCACAATTTGAAAAATTCCGCTTCTGACACAAATTGTTACGAACTTCAAGCTTTCGAGTTCGTAAAGGATTTTGCAAATAAAACACAACACAAGTTTATTAATTTACAAATTACAACTTTAATAATCAAACAGTAAAAATAAACAACTTCACAATTTAGACTGGTGATAACTTTAAATGTATACAAGAACACTTATAATACTTGTCCTTTACAATAATTCTATTGGGTAGTAGCTTAATCGCTTTGCAAGAACTTTTACAACTTCACTGGTTAAATTCCAATTAACTGATGAATCCTCTGTAGTGAACACCACCTTTTATTTTTATACTCATTGAAAAGGTTCCAGAAACGACAGAAATATCGAGAAAAGACCAGAAAATTGTAGTCTTATTCCCTTATTTACAACTAACAATACTTATATGCAATGAGTCATCTTCTAAAAATAAGCTACATGTTCAATCATGTTCTTTTACAAAAACCAAGAAAACCGCACAAACCGGTTTGACAACATTTTTGAACAGTACGTAATGATTCAAACTTACAGGCGGCTACATTTCAAATTTCAAATAATGTAAAGTCTTCAGCCTAAAAGTATGCTTCATAAAAGTGCTTATTTTTAGTATGCAGTATTTACATTGGATTTATTTTTTAGGATTTGAATTCTGTTATACTCGTATGCGCTACTAACTACTTTTTGTAACAACATTTGAATTTACATTTAAACATAGAAATTGGATTTGCATGAATGTTACAACACCTATAAAGATCTTTTAGCACACACATTTCTATGACTAGTCATCGAATACTAACACCTTATCGACCATAATAAATAATAGAAAACCATTTAGTCTATGGTGACGTCCTACAGCCCCATCTATAATTCAGTAGATTTACAAAAAACATTGTGAATCAAAATTTATTACTTGTGTGGTCATTGTGAATATTTGTGGCTATATATTAAAACAACAGATGATGGACTTCTCAAGCTTAGAGAAAAGTCGGTGATTCACCTTTTGATAGTCGTCGTTTTTATTTTTATTTTATCATTTAATTTGTTATATTTGGTGATATTTTTGTTCGGTCGCGAGTTATTAATTGGGAAGGTGTAATTGTTTTTTTTCCGTGCGTCGGGAAGACTAGGGGTTAATCTACCCCCTTGTCAAAAACCAACTTTGCAGCTTTCCAGCAGCAGCGACAGACTCTCTGTATTTGTTGTTGTTGTTTTGTTGTCAAAACAAAACATTCTACAGGTGAGTGTAAACTTTATGTCCCAGAGACGTACATTCCTCCTTTAACATAAAATGTAATTTCTTAATAAAAAAAGGACCGCGTCTCGGTATAATTATTTATTTTAGATTTGGTACTGTTTGCTTTTTTAAATTCTCTATATTAACTTCGCGTACCCGTGTGTTTGTTTGTTTGTCGTGGAATCTTGCGATCAATTTTTAATCCACTTCAAAAAGTCCGATTTCATTGAAATTTTCTTCAAATTTTATATACATGTGTATCTCCGATGGACAAAACTTTTTGTAAAATTTTTGGAGACCCCTAACCACGGGTTCGTTAGGCTCCATTCAATTTTTTTTAAAAGAATTAACACGATTTTTTTTTCAAATTTTATATACATGCGTATCTTCGATGGACAAAACCTCTTGTAAAAATGTTGAAGACCCTATGCCTCGGGGCCGTGAGGCTCCATACAAATATTTAAAAAAATAAACCCGATTTTCTTTAAATTTTATACAGGGTGGCTGAGACCAAGTGTTACCAAATGAAAACGCTGTTTTTAATTTTGATTATTTTTTATTGAATATTGAAGTGGAATATGTTGAAAACATATTACATTTTATGAAAAACATACAAAAAGTTCAAGATCTTACGGAGGCACAAAAAAAAGTTAGGCTTGAAAGAACACGAGCATTAAAGGCCTTGGCCGAACGTGATGAGATTCCAAAAATTGTCTTTACTGATGAGAAAATTTTCACCATTCAACAGTATGTGAATAAACAAATGATCGTGTTTGGTTAGAGCACAAGTCCAACGATAATTTGGACACAAGAGTTGCCATGCGCAAGCAATCACCAGCTTATGTTATGGTTTGGGCTGCAGTGCCTGCAGATGGACGCACTCCTCTGGTTTTCAACGAACATGGAGTCAAGGTAAACCAAGAGGTGTACCGCCAAAAGATCCTAAACGATGCTTTGGTACCTTGGGTACGTAAACACTTTGGTACGAACCGTTGGACATTCAACAGGACTCGGCACCGTCACACAAAGCTCGAGCGACACAGCAATTTTTACAAAATTGCGTTCCGCGGCTGATTTCGTCGAAAGAATGGCCACCATATTCACCAGACTTGAATCCCATGGATTTCTCCATATGGTCCATTTTGGAGAGTAAGGTGTCCACTAAAAAATACGAAAGTGTTGATGCATTGAAGTCAGCTCTTGTTCGAGAATGGAATAAAATTCCGCAAGCCCACGTTCGGTCAGCATGCAATGCTTTCTATGGAAGACTGAATCAAATAATCAGAGCCAAAGGAGGTCATATCGAGCAGTAACATGTTTTTCATAAAATGTAATGTAATAATGTAATTCCACGAAATTTCAATAAAAAATAATCAAAATTAAAAAAATTACAGCGTTTTCATTTGGTATCACTTGGTCTCAGCTACCCTGTATATATGTGTATCTCCGATGGACAACACTTTATCTAAAACTCTTGGAAATTCCGGGGTCGTGAGGCCCCATACATTTTTTTAAAAAAGTTAACGCGATTTTCTTCAAATTTTATACACATGTGTATCCTGAGGCCCGATGGGTGCCCATAAAAATTTTTTAAAAACTAGCCCGATTCTTTTCAAATTTAAAACATGTGTATCTCCGATGGACAAAACTTTTTGTAAAATTTTTGGAGTGAACGGGACCTGAGGCCCGAGTGGTGCCCACGTATTTTTTTTTTTAAATTAGCCCGATTTTCTTCAAATTTTAAACACATAATATGTATGTCCTATTAGAGAATTTAAATGAAAAATTTAAATTTTTATGGGTTGTTTTTTTTATTATTCAGAGAAAAGAGTAAATGTCATTTAGGCTTCCATATGAAATAGTTTTTCCTTTATTAGTTTACCTATTTCTTTTCAGGTGCATGTGCAGACGGAATGGACGCAGCGGAGTATGTGGGCGTACGTAACAAAATGGCTGACGGCCTGAGGTGTTCACTTCTCCTATTTGGAATTCGTGTTCCAGTTACTATATGTGTACTGTTGTTGCCAATGCCGTCCGTGTGAACCGTTTCACTGATTTCGCAGGAAAGAGAACAATCTTCCTGTGTTTCTCCTTTTTCTTTTTTTTCTTCTGCTTATGCATTGCAAATGTTTTGGGTTTTTTTTCCATCTGGAATTTTGTCACCTCCGTTATTTCGTACATACCGCGCTGGCTGTGTCGCTACGCTCGATTTATTTGCATGCATTTGCTGTGTTGGTATGTTGGATTTATTTGCATGCATGTGCTGTGTTGTTATGCTGTATTCATTTGCATGCCTATGCTGTGTTGCTATGCTGGACATGTTTGCATGCATTTGTACTCAATTAGCGTTTGCGGGATTTTTCTTTATGTGTGCATAGTGGGTGTAAGACGAAAGTTTGACGTTAAAATTTTCGTCATTACAATAACTACCGGTTATTGTGATCTTCGCTTCTCCTTGGCGATTAAGCTGGAATTTCACTCCTTTGCCATCGATGGTTGGTGGAAAGATCTCCAATGGACGTGATTCATGTGCGCCTGTTTCCTTATGTCCTCGTGATCCTCTTTTCGTGTAGTTCTTCTCTGTATCTCTTGATTGCCTTGCGCTTTCCGTCATCGGTTTTGCCGCTATTGCTGTGTCCGTGTTCTTTGCTGGGGGTTGTTAGCATTGTTCTTGTGCCCATGTCCGTGTTTTCATGGTCTTGTTGGCATGTCCGTATTCTTTCCTTAGGTTGTTATCATGCGGTTGTTGCCATGTCCGTTTTCGTTGCTTGGGTTATTATCATTTGTGTCCGTCATAACTTGACTTGAGTTGACTTAATTTAAGTTGATTCGACTTGACTTAAATTGCGACTTGACCCGACTTGACCCGACATGACTCGAATGACTTGGCTTGACTCGACTTGACCCGAATTGACCAAAATTACTTGACTTGACTCGAATTGACTCGACTTGTCTCAATTTGACTCGACTTGACTTGATTTGACTCGAGTTGACTAGGTCGACTTTACTTGAGTTGACTTGGGATGACTTAAGTTGCTTGCGATCACTTTAGTGGACTTAATTTGACTTGGCTCGACAGACTTGACATTAGTTGACTTGCGATGATTTGCGTTGACTTGCGATGACTTGAGTTGACTTGATTTCGTCCTTCACGTTCCTAACCAAGGTAAGCCTGGTGACTGCTTCCTCCTCCTTCAAAGGCAAAGCTCCGTGTTGCTCCCGTGTCTATAGTTGCGACCGCCGGTTTACCGTTGAGGGTTACATGTGAGTCCACCCGGCTTGCGTCTTCCTTGAGGACTTCTACTCTGATCGGTGGCATTAGTATCCGCGGTCCGGATGTGGGCCGCTCCTTCCGGTCCACTCTTGCGTTTCCCGCGTTTATTGTGCAGAATTCTTTGGTGCGTGTATTTCTTCAGCCGCATTTCAAACAAAACATTAGCGACTCATTCATGCAACCTCTGTAGATATGCCCCTGTTGGCCACATCGTCGGCATGCTGTTCGTGGGTCGATGAGAAACTAGGCGCCTGATGTAATTCCACAGTGTAATGGCTGTGGACTGCGTCTGGGTGTGGCTGGAACTGGCTCTTTGTTTCCCCGAATCCACTCTTCTATTCCACATTTCCATCAGGTCCTCCAGGTGATGGAAATCTCTGCGGCGTAGGTACAATTGGTACTCGTGTAGTGCGTTATCGTATATGCGATCAAGCCATTGGTCGTCAGCGTAGTTAACACGACGCATTAGAGTTTGCAGAGCGATAACGTAATCATTGAAGCACTCGCAAGGCTTTTGGTACCGTTGTCGAATGTCGTCTTATAGCCGTACTTGATAACGGCTCGGGAGGAAGAATTTTATGCAATCCTTTTTGAAATCGTTCCATCGCTGCCACTGTTGGTTGTTGTTCCTGTAACAAACAAGAGCACGTTCGCGTAGCAGCTCGGACATTATTCGAGGCAAGAACTCCTTGTCCAAGTCGAAGACATCAGCAAGCTCCTCCACCCGTTCAACAAAAGACCGCGGTTCCTCCCCGCCGTAATATTTCACTGGCCACTTTCTCATTTGATCGATGAGTGCACGGTATTTGGATGTACGTTTATTTGGGACCATTTGTGTTAATTCTCACTGAATAGCTTTGGTACTTGTGTCAGCATCTTTTCTGAAGTTTTACACTCTCTGCCGTATATTTAGATTGTTTTCCGATTATACTGCCTGTTGTTAAGTTATATGTTATTTTTGTTATTGTAAAACTTGACTTGGTTTTTTTTTCTCTTACGGATTCCCTCCTCGGGCGCCATTTGTAACGAGTTAAATTTTCTGTGGTACGCTCGCCGCCGTTCATGCTCGTTTGTATATCCACTAATAGACCGTTGGTTTCGTTACAAAATATATTTCTTTATTTGACTCGTTAAATTTCAATTACAATTATACAAACTTCAATTATATTATCTTTCTTTCGGGTTTCGTAGCGACGTGGAACGGGCAATAACGTTGCTCTGCGCTCAGCAATGTATTTTGGGGAATTTGTCCCTACCGGATTCAGTCGAAAGCAGCAGGTCTTTCACTGCTCACCCTCTACTAAATTGAGAACTAAGGCCCGCCAGAGTCTTGAAACCAAGAAAGGGGATTTAAACTAACACTGAAAGGACTGGACTAACCTAATTATACCGCTGATCAACGTTGGTTGTCCCGTATCCCGTCGCCAAAATTCTTCATGTGTTTCTCCTTTTATATGATTTTCCTATTTGTGGACTTTGCTGCTTTGCAGCTCTCTCAGCTCTCTCGTGTTGTTGGTGTTTTCTTTTCTGCTTATGCATTGGAAATCTTTTGGGGGTTTTGTCCATCTGGCATTTTGTCGCCTACGTTATTTCGTACATACTGCGTTGGCTGTGTCGCTCCACTCGATGTATTTGCATTCATGTGCTGGATTTATTTGCATGCATATGCTGTGTTGTTATGCTGGATTTACCGAACCTACCGAGTTTAATTCTCTTAACGATATCGACATCGCGTCAATGCTCGTAGATCTCATCATTATAGAGTCTCCGGAATCATCCTTCCTAACATACGGGGCCAACAATTTACCGTAAGACTTTTCTTTCGAACGCGGCTAAAAGGTCAGAATGGTTTTTGCTAAGCACCTAAGTCTCGGATAAATATTTAAGTACTGGTATGACCTGGCATATACCAGCAGCTTGGATATTATAGTCAAGTTCCTTAATTTGAAGAGTCTTGAAAGAATATAATAGGCTTTGTTAGCTTTAAGCAACCGTGCGCGTACTTCTGGTTCCATACTGTTGATCCAAGATAGTTAAAGAATTGTACTACTTCAAATTCGCGCTCCACTATTTTTACTAAGGGACCAATGTTGGATCTTCTACTCGCAGGCGTATACTTTGTTTTGTTCTCATTTATGTGCAGCCCCAGATTTCGTGCAGTCTGCTCGATCTGGATGAAAGCTTCATGTATAGCTCTTGGGTTTCTACCAACGATGTCTATACCGTCTGCGTAAGCCAGTATCTGAATGGACTTATAGAGGATTGCTCTTCTCGCCGTTACGTCGAATCTCAGATCACTTTCTCCAACGCCACGTTGAAGAGGACGCAGGCCAGTCCATCCCCTTGTCGAAGCCCTTTATAGATGTTGAATGGCCTTGATGGTGATCCGGATGTTTTTACTT
Source organism: Nephrocerus scutellatus (assembly GCA_947095585.1). Lineage (NCBI taxonomy): Eukaryota > Metazoa > Arthropoda > Insecta > Diptera > Pipunculidae > Nephrocerus > Nephrocerus scutellatus. The sequence continues at coordinate 50,712,951 of OX352762.1, forward strand.
GGCTTATAACATTGGTCATGGTCACCCTACATAGTCGTGTCTGTTTATTTGGGATGCCGAATTCTCTCATGGCCTTATAAACTCTGGCTATGCTATCATAGGCGGCTTTAAAGTCTATAAAAAGATAGTGCAGTGAGTTCTGAATCTCTAGACATTTTTCACATTTCACATTTAACTTGCCTAAGGGTGTAATGTTTGATCAGTTGTTTCCTCCCATACTTGCTCTATTAATCGCTTGGTATATTGGATACCATCTGATCCCGCTCTTGGTGGCGGCAGCATAGTATGGTATTCGGTCATTGGTGGAGCCTCAATTAGCTGGCCATTAAGCAACTCATGAAAGTGCTCTTCCCATCGCTCTAAGTTGCCTTTGAGATTGGTGATCAGATTACCCTCTATGTTTTTGCAGTATGTGCAACGCGGTGTATATTGCGTCATACCGCGGACCGTTTGGTAGAACTTCCGCGCCTGGTGCGGTCCTTGCTCTATGTACTGTTCCAGTTCACGGACGAGATTCTTCTCCCAGGCTGCTTTCTTTCGCCGGTGAACTATTTTTTTATATATATTCTGAGCTCTTTATATTCATTTTCGAGTGCGCGCGTTCTATGAGATTGTTGCATTGCTCGGTACGCAACATTCTTACGCTCAGTCGCTAGCTTACAATCGTCATCGAACCAGTCGTTCCGATCTCTACAACTACTGCCTAAGATGGAGTCAGCAGCACTAATGACAGTATTCTTAAGGCGTGTCCATTTCTCTTCTACGCCAGACATCTCAGCCCTAGGACTTACTGCATTTAAAGCGAGTCCTATCGCTTGACCGTAGTTGTTTCTGGTCCCTTCGTTGCGAAGGGCAGCCTTGTTGACTCGAATCTGATTCGCGGATACAGTCTTTCGTGATGATGCAATTCACGCTCGGAGCACCATACGAACAAGATAGTGGTCCGAGTCGACGTTGGCACCTCGGTACGTTCGTATCGGGTTCGGGTTATGGCGGCGGTCTATAAACTTGTGGTCTATCTGGTTGCGACTAGCTCGATCAGAAGATACCCAGTTGGCTTTGTGGATATTTTTACGCGCAAACCTTGTACTAGCAACGATCAAATTATTGCTTGCTGCCATCTCTATGACTCGTTGTCCATTGCCATTAGTGTTCTCGTGTAAGCTATGGGTGCCAATGTACTGCCTAAATACTGGCTACCTAGTCCCTACCTATTTTAGCATTCATATTCCCCAGAATGATTTTTACATTATACTGAGGGCAGGCATGGAGTTCCCGTTCGACTGATTTAAAGAATTCTGCTTTTTCATCACTTCGGCAATCCTCTGTATGTGCGTGAACTTTTATGAAACTTATGTTTTTAAATCAACCCCGCACGCGCAGGGTGCATAGCCGTTCATTTATTTATTTAAAGCCGATAACGGTGGGTTTCCTTTTTTGCTGACTAGAAACCCCACCCTGAGCACATGATGTCTTGCATAACAGCTATAATATATGTCATTTTCTGATTTTTGTAAGACACCATTCCCCACATCTCCTGGATTGCTGTTATGTCAGCACTATATTTGGACAGGGTATCGGCTAGCTGCTGTGCAGCTCGTGCTCTATGCAGTGAGGTTACATTCCATGAGCCGTGGTCTTCGTCGTTCATCAGTGTTGCGAGGCTGATTTTGGGTTCCGTAATAGTTTTTTTTTATACGAGCGAGGTTATTGGCATCGCGGCAACCTTACTTTGTAGGGACTAGCCTGATCATTACGTTTTTCCTGTTTTGGAGAAAAATTACCGGCGGCCTCCGCGTGGAGGTTTCATCCACTTCCACTAGTCAGAGATAGTTACGGCCACTTGCAATTCTGGTGCATTTTGTGTTATTCCCCTATTCATTTTTTGGATCAAATTGCGTTTCATTTATAACAAGTGAGTACCCGGCGTTGCACGGGTGTAAATTTTACACTAATATCGCCCCACATCCTATTCACCTCAACTACACCGAAAACTAGAGAATCGACACTGATATCAGTAAATCCCCCCGCCCGTTGACCAATCACCCAACACACTATCTGGTTGACCGAATGCACAAATATTGGGCAATTTGTAGGAAATTTAATAGGTACAATTTAATATTACTAAATGTATAAATGTATCCGAGAGCATTTTTCGAAAAAATCGTGTTGGTAAACACAATTTAATAAAAAATTTTGGCGTTGACGAGCTTCAAATCGGTGTGGCTTAAATTATTAAAAAAAGTTTACATTGTTTGATCTTACAATTTTTTCAAGAAAGACAAAAGTAATAGGTAATTGTAGCTGGAAGTGTTCAAGAGTTATAGTACATACTACATATAGTACAAAGTACGTTTTCGTTCATTTTACCAACTTTCAATTTTAATCCTGCTCCTATTGACTGAATGCATAAATATTATGAGGTGGATTTGTATAAAATTGAATGGGCTTTAATACTCTCGTGTTGTTGGTGTTTTCTTTTCTGCTTATGCATTGGAAATCTTTTGGGGGTTTTGTCCATCTGGCATTTTGTCGCCTACGTTATTTCGTACATACTGCGTTGGCTGTGTCGCTCCACTCGATGTATTTGCATTCATGTGCTGGATTTATTTGCATGCATATGCTGTGTTGTTATGCTGGATTTACCGAACCTACCGAGTTTAATTCTCTTAACGATATCGACATCGCGTCAATGCTCGTAGATCTCATCATTATAGAGTCTCCGGAATCATCCTTCCTAACATACGGGGCCAACAATTTACCGTAAGACTTTTCTTTCGAACGCGGCTAAAAGGTCAGAATGGTTTTTGCTAAGCACCTAAGTCTCGGATAAATATTTAAGTACTGGTATGACCTGGCATATACCAGCAGCTTGGATATTATAGTCAAGTTCCTTAATTTGAAGAGTCTTGAAAGAATATAATAGGCTTTGTTAGCTTTAAGCAACCGTGCGCGTACTTCTGGTTCCATACTGTTGATCCAAGATAGTTAAAGAATTGTACTACTTCAAATTCGCGCTCCACTATTTTTACTAAGGGACCAATGTTGGATCTTCTACTCGCAGGCGTATACTTTGTTTTGTTCTCATTTATGTGCAGCCCCAGATTTCGTGCAGTCTGCTCGATCTGGATGAAAGCTTCATGTATAGCTCTTGGGTTTCTACCAACGATGTCTATACCGTCTGCGTAAGCCAGTATCTGAATGGACTTATAGAGGATTGCTCTTCTCGCCGTTACGTCGAATCTCAGATCACTTTCTCCAACGCCACGTTGAAGAGGACGCAGGCCAGTCCATCCCCTTGTCGAAGCCCTTTATAGATGTTGAATGGCCTTGATGGTGATCCGGATGTTTTTACTTGGCTTATAACATTGGTCATGGTCACCCTACATAGTCGTGTCTGTTTATTTGGGATGCCGAATTCTCTCATGGCCTTATAAACTCTGGCTATGCTATCATAGGCGGCTTTAAAGTCTATAAAAAGATAGTGCAGTGAGTTCTGAATCTCTAGACATTTTTCACATTTCACATTTAACTTGCCTAAGGGTGTAATGTTTGATCAGTTGTTTCCTCCCATACTTGCTCTATTAATCGCTTGGTATATTGGATACCATCTGATCCCGCTCTTGGTGGCGGCAGCATAGTATGGTATTCGGTCATTGGTGGAGCCTCAATTAGCTGGCCATTAAGCAACTCATGAAAGTGCTCTTCCCATCGCTCTAAGTTGCCTTTGAGATTGGTGATCAGATTACCCTCTATGTTTTTGCAGTATGTGCAACGCGGTGTATATTGCGTCATACCGCGGACCGTTTGGTAGAACTTCCGCGCCTGGTGCGGTCCTTGCTCTATGTACTGTTCCAGTTCACGGACGAGATTCTTCTCCCAGGCTGCTTTCTTTCGCCGGTGAACTATTTTTTTATATATATTCTGAGCTCTTTATATTCATTTTCGAGTGCGCGCGTTCTATGAGATTGTTGCATTGCTCGGTACGCAACATTCTTACGCTCAGTCGCTAGCTTACAATCGTCATCGAACCAGTCGTTCCGATCTCTACAACTACTGCCTAAGATGGAGTCAGCAGCACTAATGACAGTATTCTTAAGGCGTGTCCATTTCTCTTCTACGCCAGACATCTCAGCCCTAGGACTTACTGCATTTAAAGCGAGTCCTATCGCTTGACCGTAGTTGTTTCTGGTCCCTTCGTTGCGAAGGGCAGCCTTGTTGACTCGAATCTGATTCGCGGATACAGTCTTTCGTGATGATGCAATTCACGCTCGGAGCACCATACGAACAAGATAGTGGTCCGAGTCGACGTTGGCACCTCGGTACGTTCGTATCGGGTTCGGGTTATGGCGGCGGTCTATAAACTTGTGGTCTATCTGGTTGCGACTAGCTCGATCAGAAGATACCCAGTTGGCTTTGTGGATATTTTTACGCGCAAACCTTGTACTAGCAACGATCAAATTATTGCTTGCTGCCATCTCTATGACTCGTTGTCCATTGCCATTAGTGTTCTCGTGTAAGCTATGGGTGCCAATGTACTGCCTAAATACTGGCTACCTAGTCCCTACCTATTTTAGCATTCATATTCCCCAGAATGATTTTTACATTATACTGAGGGCAGGCATGGAGTTCCCGTTCGACTGATTTAAAGAATTCTGCTTTTTCATCACTTCGGCAATCCTCTGTATGTGCGTGAACTTTTATGAAACTTATGTTTTTAAATCAACCCCGCACGCGCAGGGTGCATAGCCGTTCATTTATTTATTTAAAGCCGATAACGGTGGGTTTCCTTTTTTGCTGACTAGAAATCCCACCCTGAGCACATGATGTCTTGCATAACAGCTATAATATATGTCATTTTCTGATTTTTGTAAGACACCATTCCCCACATCTCCTGGATTGCTGTTATGTCAGCACTATATTTGGACAGGGTATCGGCTAGCTGCTGTGCAGCTCGTGCTCTATGCAGTGAGGTTACATTCCATGAGCCGTGGTCTTCGTCGTTCATCAGTGTTGCGAGGCTGATTTTGGGTTCCGTAATAGTTTTTTTTTATACGAGCGAGGTTATTGGCATCGCGGCAACCTTACTTTGTAGGGACTAGCCTGATCATTACGTTTTTCCTGTTTTGGAGAAAAATTACCGGCGGCCTCCGCGTGGAGGTTTCATCCACTTCCACTAGTCAGAGATAGTTACGGCCACTTGCAATTCTGGTGCATTTTGTGTTATTCCCCTATTCATTTTTTGGATCAAATTGCGTTTCATTTATAACAAGTGAGTACCCGGCGTTGCACGGGTGTAAATTTTACACTAATATCGCCCCACATCCTATTCACCTCAACTACACCGAAAACTAGAGAATCGACACTGATATCAGTAAATCCCCCCGCCCGTTGACCAATCACCCAACACACTATCTGGTTGACCGAATGCACAAATATTGGGCAATTTGTAGGAAATTTAATAGGTACAATTTAATATTACTAAATGTATAAATGTATCCGAGAGCATTTTTCGAAAAAATCGTGTTGGTAAACACAATTTAATAAAAAATTTTGGCGTTGACGAGCTTCAAATCGGTGTGGCTTAAATTATTAAAAAAAGTTTACATTGTTTGATCTTACAATTTTTTCAAGAAAGACAAAAGTAATAGGTAATTGTAGCTGGAAGTGTTCAAGAGTTATAGTACATACTACATATAGTACAAAGTACGTTTTCGTTCATTTTACCAACTTTCAATTTTAATCCTGCTCCTATTGACTGAATGCATAAATATTATGAGGTGGATTTGTATAAAATTGAATGGGCTTTAATACTGAAAATAAAATAAATTTTTTTTTTAAATTCTCTATATTAACATCACTTGCCCGTGTGTTTGTGGGTTTGTGGGCTTGTGGGTTTGTGGAATTGTGGATTTGTGTGTCATGTCATCTTGCGATCAATTTTTAACCCACTTCCTACAGCCCGATTTTATTGAAATTTGGCACACATGTATATCTCCCATGACAACACTTTCTATTAAAATTTGAGGCCGCGGGGTCGGGGGGCTCCCATACAAATATTTTACAAAATTTACCCGATTTTCTTTAAATTTTGTACACATGTGTGTCTTCAATGGAAAACACTTTTTGTAAAAATTTGGAGCGATCGGCCCCTTGGGGACCCCAATATACAATTTTTAAATATCGCTATATCGCATCAGATCACGGCAAAGTATGAGCTCTGTGCTTTGTGAGCAGCGCTGTTCGCTGCCGCTGCGGCATTTGGTGGATGATTTTGCCACAAAACTAGCACGCAGTGTGTGTGTGTGTATCCCCGATTAGAGAATTTACAAGAAAAATTTTAATTTTTATGGGTTGTTTTTTTTTTTAATTTGACGACGTTCATAACGGTAATGGTTTTAAGAATTTTAAAAATGTACATTGCTTGACGTTAAAATTAATTTTCTTTTAAAAAAAGACTAACGGTGACCTTGTAGCTAGAAGCGTTGAAGTGTTACAGGTTGTAAAATGATGTAAGTTCAAAAGTACGTCTCTTCACATTAAAACGCTACGTACACCGCAGGGGGTGAAAATACCACCCGTCCCATACTATTTTTTTCAAGAATTTAACCAAGGAATCACCCCTTTAAGTATTTGCCACATTAACGGATACACTCTGTATACACATATAAATTCACATTGCAATAATGCCTTCGCGTACAGCAGAGATCTTTTAATAGCAATCGCGCATGCAGCTGCCGCTGTGTATCACTGTATACCGATCATCTCCCATTTCTTTTAAATCGTTAGAAATGTACCTTAATCCATGCCTATTAAGCGTTTTTTTTTTAAAGGAGGTGTGGGCACAACACGACTTTTTACGGACGAGCCGGAATCTTCAGTAAATTTTTATTAAACTTTTTTTTTATTTTTATTTTTTTTTTTTTATTGCTTAAATTTCTCTTGCACTTAGAAGATTTCTTCTCAGTGCTATACTTTTTGAATTATTTGCAAAAACTCGAAAAACTGTCCAAGTAAACTGGCACTTCCGATTGTCAGATTTCCGGCAAAATCAACTGGCCCCTGACAATTTTTATAAAAAGCTTAAATATGAATTGTCATCCCCATAAGTTCAGCTGTCTGAGCTGCAGAGTGGACACAGACAGACAGACAGAGATTAGTTTCTCTTTTTCTGACTCAGGAGATATGGTAATGGGTAAATCTAAATCTGCAAAAATCCCGAGTTCGAAAATTTTCATTTTACTTTTCATGGAAGGAATATTGCGCATTAAATTTTTCAGGCAACGATACAAAGGGTAATCAAATATTTACCTAGCTCAGTCGCAATTTTTTTCAAAATAATTGGCTTCAAACTACGGTTATTGATAGCAGGATCTGCCACATCCCACAGTACCCTTCTTCAGTCACTACTTCTATCAACGCATCGATTTCGATGCTTTCTGCTCCTTTTGTTGGTGTACATCATCAGAAAAAAACCAGGGATTAGCTTAGATTTTAATAAATTACATTAAAATAACCTTAAATTTATATCGAGTTTTACCATTAATACTTTCGTTTTCCTTGTCTATTGTTAAATATGATGGGGCCAGCTTATTTATTAATATTTTAAAATTCACATTTACATAAATTCACATATAACACATAACATACGCAGGCCTGGTACTGGGAGTAGGAGACGTATGTGACCGCCGACTGCATTTTGAACCACGAACCCCTGCTCAGTAGCAATGCGCTTTCCCACCACTTTTTTATTAGTTTTGACAAAAAAATAACGAGATTTTTATATTAGATGCAATCAGACAAGAGACAGCAGTCATTTACTATCGTCTCAAGTCAGTAATAATACATCACTCAATATGTCTCCGGCCTAACTAAGAAACATTTTGTTTGTAGAAATTTGACTTTATTCATCAAAATACTCTCCCTCAAGAGTGATACATTCATTCCAACAATTCTCTAACTTTTTGATGCCTTTTATGTAGAACGATTTGTCTTTGCTCTCAAAATAGGCCTCAGTCCCGGTTATCATTCATGTTTTTTATTATTATCTTTTCTTTCAACTTTTGGTTTAATAATGATTAGATTAATTTTATAATTTTTTAAGATTTTAAGTTATAAAAACTAGTATCCTGCAAAGTTAAAAATATAAGATTAATATTTTAAGTCTTAGTAAAAAAAATTACTCCTTTAGATTTCTTTCCCTGCAGCATCTTTAAGATGTCTGCCGCTCATCTGATATAGCTAAAATTATGTGCGCGGTTGCACGGCCTAGCTCGTCAGAAGGGTAGTACTTGTGTCACCTTCTCATGAACAAAAAATTTGTAAATCGTGTCTGAATGAGAAAATGAAGAAAAGAGGAGGGGATAAAAGGGGTCGTCCTTCGGTCCAAGCACAAACTGGTTATTCTTCCTTGTGAACTTACAGCTAAGACTATGACTAAATTTAATTTAAATTAAAATCTACTTTGATAGATTTTACGACTTAATCTAAACTGATTGTCTGAATGTCGGTCTGAATGTCAAGTCAGTCTAAGTCTGATTACTGATCCCAGCCACACACCATCAGAAACCGTCCTACTAACTCATGGTACTTACTTAACATAATGAGAGGATAGCAAAGTTTAAAAGCAAAACCCTTCAACCCCAATCGGCCAAGGCGTGTAAAGTCCAACCGTTTTCAAAAAATATGAAATTCACAAACTTTATTGCTAATAATTTTATGTTTAAATTCTCAATTACTACTTTAACATTAAAATAATTTCCTATTATTTCTTTGTATTTAATATTTCGCAATTTACCTCAATTTACGGTATATGAAATATGAAAGAGAATGTAGCTAGCTATAGGTTGTTTGACTGTTCTTATATAGATGAATAAAAAGGAAAACTCTGAGAGTTACTTGGATAAAGTTTCACTGCTTTTAACACTGCTTGTCCAGAAAGATTTCTGCCGGCAGAAGTAGTGTAGCTGTTGCAATTAAATTAAATATTTCTGAAAAATCTATTAAGAACAGTTTACGAGTGTAATTTATACCCATTATTAAGGTTACAAAAAATACCAATAAATTCTCAAAAATAAAAAAACAAAAAACTAATTACTATGCAAGGGCTTTACTTTTCTCGTTTCTTAATTTTATTTTGCTTTTCTATAAATTAATTTGTTCATATTTATATAATGCTTATACTCCAGGACTTCTGGAGATTTTTCTTTTATTTCTTTTCCTTTTTATTTGAAGTTCAGGAGTATATTGATTTCAAAAAGTTACTTTCGTTCCCGACCGATATTAGGGAGGACATTTTTTTAAAACAGAAAAATTTCGTTTTTTGTTTTAAAGAAAAGGAAAAGAACATGTTAACTAATAAAAAACATTTTTAATTTCACACGTTTAAAACAAGTATTGTGCCTAGTAGTTTGCTTTGTTCTAAAAAAAATTACCTTGTTAGGCTGAATAGCTGCACTGAAAAAATCTACTACCAGTAGCCTCTTCATGACACTTATTTCTGACTCAAGCACTTTATCCACGCACAAACGTTAGATCTTAATTTTTTGCTTATTTATCCATTATGAGGGTGATTAGTTTTGCGACTTAAAAAAATGATTTTCTGAAGACCGTACTTGATTTACGCACAACGTTAGTTCCTTATTTTGTGCCTATTCTTCCCTTATGAGAATGATTAGCTTAGCGACTTTAAAATAAATTTTTTTTTATGATCACTTCACGACGCCTATTTTGACGACCGCACTTGATTCACACCAAATCGTTAAATCTTTACTTTTCTGATTAATTTTCCTTTATTAGAGTGATTAGTTTTACGACTTCAAAGAAAAAATCTTTTCTTAGTGGTCATTACAAGACACTTTTTCTGACGACCGTACTTAGCTTATGCACGAAAGTAAAATCTCTCCTTTTTCTTTTGATTAAAACTTTCTATTAAAATTTGTGGCCGCGGGTCGGGGGGCTCCCATACAAATATTTTACAAAATTTACCCGATTTTCTTTAAATTTTGTACACATGTGTGTCTTCGATGGAAAACACTTTTTGTAAAAACTTGGAGCGATCGGCCCCTTGGGGACCCCAATATACAATTTTTAAATATCGCTATATCGCATCAGATCACGGCAAAGTATGAGCTCTGTGTTTTGTGATCAGCGCTGTTCGCTGCCGCTGCGGCATTTGGTGGATGATTTTGCCACAAAACTAGCACGCAGTGTGTGTGTGTGTATCCCCGATTAGAGAATTTACAAGAAAAATTTTAATTTTTATGGGTTGTTTTTTTTTTTAATTTGACGACGTTCATAACGGTAATGGTTTTAAGAATTTTAAAAATGTACATTGCTTGACGTTAAAATTAATTTTCTTTTAAAAAAAGACTAACGGTGACCTTGTAGCTAGAAGCGTTGAAGTGTTACAGGTTGTAAAATGATGTAAGTTCAAAAGTACGTCTCTTCACATTAAAACGCTACGTACACCGCAGGGGGTGAAAATACCACCCGTCCCATACTATTTTTTTCAAGAATTTAACCAAGGAATCACCCCTTTAAGTATTTGCCACATTAACGGATACACTCTGTATACACATATAAATTCAACGGCAAAATTGTCCTTCGCGGACAGCAGAAATCTTTTAATAGCAATCGCGCATGCAGCTGCCGCTGTGTATCACTGTATACCGATCATCTCCCATTTCTTTTAAATCGTTAGAAATGTACCTTAATCCATGCCTATTAAGGTTTTTTTTTTTTTAAAGGAGGTGTGGGCACAACACGACTTTTTACGGACGAGCCGGAATCTTCAGTAAATTTTTATTAAACTTTTTTTTTATTTTTTTTTTTTAACTTTTTTTTTATTTTTATTTTTTTTTTGTTTATTGCTTAAATTTCTCTTGCACTTAGAAGAGTGCTATACTTTTTGAATTATTTGCAAAAACTCGAAAAACTGTCCAAGTAAACTGGCACTTCCGATTGTCAGATTTCCGTCAAAATCAACTGGCCCCTGACAATTTTTATAAAAAGCTTAAATATGAATTGTCATCCCCATAAGTTCAGCTGTCTGAGCTGCAGAGTGGACACAGACAGACAGACAGAGATTAGTTTCTCTTTTTCTGACTCAGGAGATATGGTATGCTTTGTAATGCTACATTTTTAATAAAAGCATTTGTTTTAATAGGCAATTAGGCAATTTCATGGAAGGAATATTGCGCATTAAATTTTTCAGGCAACGATATGAAACAAAGGGTAATCAAATATTTACCTAGCTCAGTCGCAATTTTTTTCAAAATAATTGGCTTCAAACTACGGTTATTGATAGCAGGATCTGCCACATCCCACAGTACCCTTCTTCAGTCACTACTTCTATCCACGCATCGATTTCGATGCTTTCTGCTCCTTTTGTTGGTGTACATCATCAGAAAAAAACCAGGGATTAGCTTAGATTTTAATAAATTACATTAAAATAACCTTAAATTTATATCGAGTTTTACCATTAATACTTTCGTTTTCCTTGTCTATTGTTAAATATGATGGGGCCAGCTTATTATTATTAATATTTTAAAATTCACATTTACATAAATTCACATATAACACATAACATACGCAGGCCTGTTACTGGGAGTAGGAGCCGTATGTGACCGCCGACGGCTGCATTTTTTGTACTTGAGTGGCATTATCTTAATTTTTTTATGGCATTATCTTAATTTTTTTATTAATAAATAATAAAATTCGGCGCTTCGGCGCAACAGACCGTTGCGGTTCAAGGCCTAGCTTCTCGCCACCATTTGTGTTGTCCATGTAAAGTTTTGGACACAAATGGAAGGGACCTACAATTTAAGGCCGGATCCGAATGGCGAATTTGTCACCCATTCGCGGGAAGTGGAACACCGTGAAAAAATACTTTTGGTGTTACTGGGATTGGAACCACGAACCCCTGCTCAGTAGCAATGCGCTTTCCCCCCACTTTTTTATTAGTTTTGACAAAAAAATAACGAGGTTTTTATATTAGATGCAATCAGACAAGAGACAACAGTCATTTACTATCGTCTCAAGTCAGTAATAATACATCACTCAATATGTCTCCGGCCTAACTAAGAAACATTTTGTTTGTAGAAATTTGACTTTATTCATCAAAATACTCTCCCTCAAGAGTGATACATTCATTCCAACAATTCTCTAACTTTTTGATGCCTTTTATGTAGAACGATTTGTCTTTGCTCTCAAAATAGGCCTCAGTCCCGGTTATCATTCATGTTTTTTATTATTATCTTTTATTTCAACTTTTGGTTTAATAATGATTAGATTAATTTTATAATTTTTTAAGATTTTAAGTTATAAAAACTAGTATCCTGCAAAGTTAAAAATATAAGATTAATATTTTAAGTCTTAGTAAAAAAAATTACTCCTTTAGATTTCTTTCCCTGAAGCATCTTTAAGATGTCTGCCGCTCATCTGATATAGCTAAAACTATGTGCGCTGTTGCACGGCCTAGCTCGTCAGACGGGTAGTACTTGTGTAACCTTCTCATGAACAAAAAATGAACTTACAGCTAAGACTTTGACTAAATTTAATTTAAATTAAAATCTACTTTGATAGATTTTACGACTTAATCTAAACTAAAAACTAGAAGGAAGACTGACCTGGTTGTACTTGCAGTCTTGCACCAAAGCCTCACAAGCACATTAAGGACTTGACTGACTGTGATTAGTCGACCGGTCTGATTGTCTGAATGTCGGTCTGAATGTCAAGTCAGTCTAAGTCTGATTACTGATCCCAGCCACACACCTTGAGAAACCGTCCTACTAACTCATGGTACTTACTTAACATAATGAGAGGATAGCAAAGTTAAAAGCAAAACCCTTCAACTTAAACCCCAATCGGCCAAGGCATGTAAAGTCCAACCGTTTTCAAAAAATATGAAATTCACAAACTTTATTGCTAATAATTTTATGTTTAAATTCTCAATTACTCAATTACAATTAATGTTAAAGTATTAAAATAATTTCCTATTATTTCTTTGTGTTTAATATTTCGCAATTTACCTCAATTTACGGTATATGAAATATGAAAGAGAATGTAGCTAGCTATAGGTTGTTTGACTGTTCTTATATAGATGAATAAAAAGGAAAACTCTGAGAGTTACTTGGATAAAGTTTCACTGCTTTTAACACTGCTTGTCCAGAAAGATTTCTGCCGGCAGAAGTAGTGTAGCTGTTGCAATTAAATTAAATATTTCTGAAAAATCTATTAAGAACAGTATACGAGTGTAATTTATACCCATTATAAAGGTTACAAAAAATACCAATAAATTCTCAAAAAAAAAAAAAAAAACTAATTACTATGCAAGGGCTTTACTTTTCTCGTTTCTTAATTTTATTTTGCTTTTCTATAAATTAATTTGTTCATATTTATATAATGCTTATACTCCAGGACTTCTGGAGATTTTTCTTTTATTTCTTTTCCTTTTTATTTGAAGTTCAGGAGTATATTGATTTCAAAAAGTTACTTTCGTTCCCGACCGATATTAGGGAGGACATTTTTTTAAAACAGAAAAATTTCGTTTTTTGTTTTAAATAAAAGGAAAAGAACATGTTAACTAATAAAAAACATTTTTAATTTAACACGTTTAGAATGAGTATTGTGACTAGTAGTTTGCTTTGTTCTAAAAAAAAATTACCTTGTTAGGCTGAATAGCTGCACTAAATAAATCTACTACCAGTAGCCTCTTCATGACACTTATTTCTGACTCAAGCACTTTATCCACGCACAAACGTTAGATCTTAATTTTTTGCTTATTTTTCCATTATGAGGGTGATCGGTTTTGCGACTTAAAAAAATGTTTTTCTGAAGACCGTACTTGATTTACGCACAACGTTAGTTCCTTATTTTGTGCCTATTCTTTCCTTATGAGAATGATTAGCTTAGCGACTTTAAAATAATATTTTTTTTATGATCACTTCACGACGCCTATTTTGACGACCGCACTTGATTCACACACAATCGTTATATCTTTACTTTTCTGATTAATTTTCCTTTATTAGAGTGATTAGTTTTACGACTTCAAAGAAAAAATCTTTTCTTAATGGTCATTACAAGACACTTTTTCTGACGACCGTACTTAACTTATGCACGAAAGTAAAATCTCTCCTTTTTCTTTTGAAGTTCTACCATTTTGGTGTTTTCTATTAATGAAATTCTCTTATTATGATGATCAAATTTATAACAAAAAAATTTATGTGAAATGTTTATGTTACTTAAATAAAATAATAATTTTAATTACAACACAAAATATCTTTAAAACATGTTTAACCATGGGAAGCAGAAGAAGGCATGGTAACTGGGTTAACTCGTTATTTCGATTTGAAGGTCAGCACAATTAAAAATGGCGAAATTTTAAATTGAAGAAAAAGGTCGCACTGCTGGCACTGAGACGGAGGCAGAGAAAAATTTTGAACATATTTATTAAAATAATAATTTTGCTGCCAGATTTATTTTCATTTGGTTTCTGACTTTCTGTCCTTAGTGAACATACTCGTAAATATGAATTCAAGGAAAATAAGAAAAATACTACTGAAGGAATTAAAAGAAATTCAAGAAATTCAACGTGTGTGAGTGAATCCGTTTTTAATAAAACGAGAACTTTTTTCATTAGAAGAAAGAATATCTACAGATATTGTTGTAATTTCAGTGGAGGGAAAACACGATTTATAAGCTTGAAGGTTAAATTGCAAGAGAGCAAGTAATTTATTTTTCATATTGATATACAAGATAAAATGACAGATGTACTCTTGCCATGAAAGAGACAATAGTATAGTTCATTATATCATTATAATTCTTACAGGATGTTGGAACACTTATATAGGTACAACAAAAACAAAAATGAACGATTTTAAACACAAAAAACTCAGAGCCCCGTTATTTTAGAGAGAAGTAGAGTACGTATAAAACACAAGCATCAAAACAGTAGAATATTCAAAATGCAATTTTATTTTAAATGTTAGTTCTCGTCATGGTGTTGACAATTGAACAGCAGCTCTTTGTTTTAAATTTTTTTAAAGAAAAACGTTAGTTTTTCACTAATTATAAAAGAGTGTAAAAAAGTGGGGTTTAATATTTCGAAAGGTACACTAACCAAATATAATAAACGAATTGAAAATGAGGGACGAAAATCATCTTTGTCAAAACGCCAAATTTTAAATTTACGAAAAATGGCAACCAAACCACAACCACCGACGCAGAAACATCTGGCAAAACATTTTAACAGAAAGGTTGGAGTCATACAATATACACTAAAAAAAAATTGGGGCTAAACTTGTGAAAAAGCCGAAGCGTCTGCGCAAACAATCACCAAAAGGCACCAACGGTATCTGGGCCTTTACCGACTACTGAAAGGCGATAAATGGAAAAAATATATCACAGTCGACGAATCATAGTTTTATTTAACAAATGCCGACGGCCAAAGAAGTGTGCAATATTTGAGTCGCAAGCAAACTAGGGCGGAATTAGTTCCCTTCAAAAAACCGTCTCATCCGAAAGGATTCATGGTATTTTTGGGAATATCTAATTTTGCCACAACAGTACCCATTTTAATTCAGCCAGGTGCTAAAATAAATGCAGATTACTACATAAGCAACTGTTTAAAACCTCTTATCAAAGATTCAAAACACTTGTGCCCAAATGGTAACTGGATATTACACCAAGACTCAGCTCCATCACATACAGCAAATAAAACACTTGCATTCCTCCAACGAAACAACGTATCCTATATCCATCCTAATTTATGGACTCCCTCATCACCCGACTTAGCACCATGTGATTGTTTCCTGTGGGTATACTTGAAGTCACAATTGGCAAGATCTAAAGTTGATAATATTGCGCAACTAAAAAGATTGATAAAGCGAGATATTAGGAACATTCCTCTGGCAATGATTCAACGGGCACTTAAATCTTGGTCAAGTCGGTGTTTGACTGTTTATTGTAACGAAGTTGGTTAAATACCACTTCGCTACAAACCATATGTCTAAAGTAATTGCTATACAAAAAAAAACCCCAGTCACTCGATATATAATGCAAAATTAACCTATTTTGCATTATATCAATTTAGCGCAATACGAGTGTACTCGGCCGGTATGCAGTACGTATAAGGTTCAATCCGGCGGTTGAACCAACGAAATTATTTTTTGCGGGAAAAGGGTTTTTCGCCCAATGAATGATAGAAATTTATCAATGATATTATTTATAATCAAATAATTTTTCCAAAAACGGTGAAAACAAAATTCCCAAGGAATTCAACTATTAAGACACACTTATATGCTCCAATCAATCAACAAGAATTAGAATAGAACATACTACGGCACGGTAGTAAAATCTATTCGAGAGTAGACTATACTGCGGCAAGGCAGCTATACCTACTCAAAGGGAAGAAAGCGTTGTGGTTCACAGCAAATTCCCCCTTTACCGACAGCTTTTCGCTGACTACTGTTCTCCACGAACAGCCCCTTTTTTGGTGACAAGGCTAGCCGAGTCATATTAATGTAACACGTTGCCGAGGTTGCAAAACCAGACAACTGTGCTGCATTATATACTCGTACTTTCTTTGTCTAGGTCAATATAACAAAATTGTCAAGGTTGTAAAACCGGGCTAATTTTGTTGTGTTGTACACCCATACTTACAATTGCGCGTAGCACAGCCGACTGGTCAGATTTACGAAACCTCGCCCAGGATGTACGCAGAAGTAGATGCAAGTACCGCACAAGCAGTAGATGCGCGCTCTTCACCAACTTTCGCATACCGATTATCCAACGCAGACATAATGGACAAAGTACGAAAATGGAATGGGAGGTACGACGGCGGTACAAATAATCCACTGGAGTTCTTGGAACGTGTTGAAGAATTGGCCGAGTGTTATCAAGTACCTCTCGATCGCATCGTCCGGACTCTTCCCGAGTTGCTGAAAGGGAACGCGTTGGTGTGGTACCGGAATAGCAAAGAGCTATTAGTTAATTGGAAAGCATTTAGCGAAGAACTGCGCCGCTTTTTTTTACCACCACGTTTCCACACCCAACTACTGGATCGCATTCGGAGTCGTACACAAAACCACCGAGAAAAGGGCAAAGAATTTCTCACATCGATTCAAGCCCTGATGCGATGGCATACCACCATGACCGCTGAAGAGAAACTCGATAGAATTTATGACAATCTGCGACCCGACTACCGGCATTACATCAAGCGAAGGGAGTTCAGCACGTTGTCCGAGTTAACCATCCTGATCGAAGATTTCGAATGTTTAATGGCAGAACAACCTGTCTCACGACTCACTCAACCGCAAAATCGGCCATTGCCACTCCGTCCCACCGTTCCACCATTTCGTTCTACCGCACTGCCATTTCGTCCACAAGTACAATACAGTCAACCAGCACCGCAACCCGTAGCCACATCACAGCATCTGCCCATCCAGTCCGCTCGACCAATTCTGCCACTAGATCTAATGGCAAATAATACAATATACCCGTCGCACACCAGCAATGTCACACCATCGTATCAACCAGTGGCCAACGATGTAACACATTTATACCCGTCGCACACCAGCAATGTCTCACCATCGTATCAACCAGTGGCCAACGATGTAACACATTTATACCCGTCGCACACCAGCAATGTCACACCATCGTATCAACCAGTGGCCAACGATGTAACACATTTATACCCGTCACACACCAGCAATGCCAACCACCGGACCTCGACCACGAACTCTACACACCTACATCCGTCGCATACCAGTAACAATAACCCAACCAGCGCATACGAGCGAAGAACCCACTGCTGGGCATGTAGTCAGGCTGGACACCGGCGGAAGCAGTGTCGACAACCACGCCTACTTTTCTGCTCATACTGCGGCACTCATGGGATACAGACCCGCCACTGCCAATGTAGACGGGGAAAACGTCAACGGGCCGTCCAATCTTGTGAGGCATTAGACGCCCCCACCTTGGCTACCCTCAGCCACGCCTCATATACATTACCCATATCCTTTTATAATCACCAATACAACGCCGTCATCGACACCGGGGCCGGAAGGTCATGCATCGGAAAAACCATACAGCGAATCTGTAAAGCTAACCGAGTACCAGCCCGACCGATAGCCATGACTTTCGCTTTAGCCGATAAGTCCACTATTACCGCCCACCAGGCGTATACGACAAAATTAACATGGGAGGGACGCACCTTTACGCACGAGTTCGTGTACCTACCGGAACTCATGGACAAAATCCTGATAGGAACCGACTTTTTGTCCAAGTTCGGATTTACCATAAAATGCGGTAGAGAGACAATAACAGCTCGAACCCAGCCTGGCCGACCAGTTATCCAAAGCCTCTTTTCCGAAGAACAACAACTGAAGAAACTCCTGGCAACCGAAATACCCACGTTTGAAAAGCTGAAAGGGCCAACCGACATCGCAGAACATGAAATACGGCTTAAGCATCAACGCCCATTTAAGCAACGATACATGCCAAGGAATCCCGCCATGCAGGCAATCATCAATCAAGAAATAGACCAGCTATTAGCAGAAAACAAAATCGAACCATCAAATAGCCCCTATAGCTCTCCGATAGTCCTAGTAAAGAAAAAACACAAGGCACGTAGAGGCTATGCGTAGACTACCGTCAATTAAATGAACTCTCTATCAAAGACGCATACCCTCTACCACAAATCAACCACGTACTGGACAAACTAAAGGGAGCTAGATATATTTCAACAATCGATTTAAAGCAAGGTTATTGGCAAATACCACTAAAACCAACCAGCCGCCCGTGTACCGCTTTTACAGTCCCTGGGAGAGGACTTTTTCAATGGAAAGTCATGCCGTTTGGACTTCACTCCGCTCCTGCCACTTTCCAACGACTACTCGACAAGATAATCAGCCCCGAGCTAGAGCCTCACGCTTTCGCCTATCTAGACGACATTATCATCATCGGGCGCACCTTTTCAGAACACATGGCAGCGTTAAAAGAAGTATTCCGACGACTGAGAATGGCAAAACTTAAAATAAATCCCGACAAATGCGAATTTGGAAAAACCGAGATGCGTTACCTCGGCCATATGGTGAACAGACATGGCATACATACCGACCCAAGCAAAATTGAAGCCGTAAAAACCCTCATGGCACCACGAAATATAAAAGAACTCCGGCGAATCATCGGCATAGCATCCTGGTATCGACGTTTTGTACCGAACTTCTCGACCATAACCGCACCGCTTACCAGATTGTTAAAGAAAACTCAGAAATGGTCATGGGGAGAAGACCAGAAGAAAGCCTTTGAAATGTTAAAAACAAAATTAACCGAAGCACCAATACATGCTTGCCCCGATTTCACCCGCCCGTTCGTCCTTCAGACAGACGCCAGTGCCGATGGTCTCGGTGCAGTACTCTGGCAAACAATCAATAATCAGGAAAAGGTAATCGCCTATGCCAGCCGAACGCTCAACGACGCAGAACGGAACTACTCGGTCACAGAGCGAGAATGTCTAGCGGTGGTCTGGGGAATCCGAAAGATGCGTCCATATCTAGAAGGGTACCACTTTATAGTACATACCGACCATCAGTCTCTAAAATGGTTGCATAGTATCGATAACCCCTCAGGACGACTAGCACGCTGGGCCATCGAACTCCAGCAACACGATTATGAAATCCGGTACCGAAAGGGATCATCCAACACCGTGGCTGATGTACTATCTCGACACCCAACCGGAAAACCCCTTAGACTTATACTACCAATAACCGAAACATGCCCATGGTACGATGCCAAGATAAAATCCGTCACAACGAAACCCGAGGAAAACCCGGAATATCAGGTCGTGGAAAAAACCCTCTACCGACATATATTCACCCCCACCAGTTATACCGAAGCCACCACGTCCGCCTGGAAAATTTGCGTCCCCAAGCCACTTCGCCGACAGATTATGCACGAAAATCACACGGATGTGACCGCAGGCCATATGGGAATTGCCAAAACCATTACCAGAATCGCAAAAACCTATTACTGGCCCGGGCTATATCGCGATACCGCGCGATTCGTTCGACGGTGCCCCACGTGTCTCGAGTACAAAGTCCCGACCCGAAAACCTGCAGGGGAGATGCACGTAACCACCGCAAGCCATCCATGGGAAATCGTATGCTCCGATTTTATAGGCCCGCTCCCGCGATCGGCAAAAGGAAACACCATGATCCTGGTCTTTTACGACAAGTTTTCCAAATGGACAGAATTCCTGGCTCTCCGTGACGCAACTACTCCTGCCCTCATCAAAGGATTCAAAGAACGTATACTCAGCCGGTATGGCTGCCCCAAAATCCTGATCACCGATAATGGCACGCAATACTGGAGCAAACAATTCCAGACCCTACTATTGCAACTACAAATTAAGCAAAGATTTACCCCACCGTATACCCCGCAAGCGAACCCAACCGAACGGATGAATCGTGTGATAAAAACAATGATCTCACAGTACGTCAGAACCGACCACAGGCGATGGGACGAATATCTACCAGAGTTTATGTTAGCCATCAACACCAGTCACAACGAAACCACCGGTTATTCCGCAGCCTATCTCAATTTCGGTCGCGAACTACGGCTCCCTACCACCCCAGATATACCACTCAACAAAGAACCGGACACACCAGAACGCATCACCATGCTAAACGAAATCCTGGCCCTGGTCAAGCATAACCTGGCCAAAGCGTTTAATACACAAAAAAAATATTATGACCTCCGTCGACGCCCATGGACACCGGCAATCGGGGAAATGGTCTATTACCGACACCGACCACTCTCCTCAGCCACGCAAAATTTCGCCGCTAAATTAGCACCTCGATTTATTGGACCGTACCGAGTCTCCAAAAAACCATCCCCCGTCATATGCATCCTAGAGGGAGAAAAAAACAAAACAATAACCACCCATGTGAAGGATTTAAAGCAACTACCCGATACCCCTACCATAGACGAAGATCAAACCTCAGGTATGATCAACACCACTGGCCACTCAGCAACACCAGTACCAGTCACGATGGCAACGGAACAACATCGCACCAAATTTCTCGGCGAAAATCCGGAACCGGGAGCCCACCGCCGCACCAGACCGCGCCCTGTATTGGCACCACCAACAACAACAACTACCGCCAAACAACAGCTCCGAAACATCAAGTGGAAGAAACGGCCACCACCCCCTAACCGGCCTCTTACAGTACACGAGCTACAGCGGCTGACAGCATTGGCACCCAGCATCAAGAATGATGCGGCCACCCCGCTTCAGTGGGGCAAACCCCGACCCACCACCGCTCAAACCACCAAAGGACCCAGAATCGCCCACCGGACCATCCAACAAAATAGCCTAACCCAGAAAACCCAAAGCCGAACCCTAAACAAACCCCCCTCCAACAACACCCAACCGCCTACAGATAACCTAACCCTAAACAAACCTCCCTCCAACGCCACCCAACCGCTTACCGATAACCCAACCCAAACAACCAACCCCAACACCAATACCACTACAAACCCCCCCAAAGCAACACAGAAACTACCAATGACGAGGTTCATAACCCCCGAGAAGAGTAATCACTTCGACCCGAGGCCTTCGTTCTCATTCCAACAACCCCCAAGAGATTTCGAATCACCGGACCCAGAGGAAGAATCTACGGAAGTCACCACCCAGACCACACTATCCTGCTAAGATGCGCAGGGAGCGCCATGACGATCATCCAAGATGACGCCCACCAGCCCAGCAACATTAACAACAATTAAAAGACAGCAATTAGAAGACAGCATTCCTTCTGTTCATATATTTTTATTATAAAATCTTTTTGTTATTATCATACTTATTACTTATTACTTATTACTCTACTTATTAATTCTACTTATACTATTATCATACTTATTACTACTATATCTTTTTCTACTTACTACTATTATACTTATTACTATTAATTAAACCTACTTATTACTATTATAAATTACAATACTTACTACTATTATCATACGTATTAAACTATTAAACTACTTATTACCGATTGTTACTTTTGCTCAAAAAAAAAAAAAAAAAATACAAAACCACAGAAAAGAAAAACACAAAGAAAAAAAAAAGGGAAAAAAACAACAAAACACACACACACACACAAAAAAAAAAAAAAAAAAAAGAGAAACCCTGTATAAATGGAACTATTATCACTAGACATAAACTTAAGCATATTACTATTAAATGGGGAAAAAAAAAGAAAGAAAGAAAAAAATAAACCCACCCACAATTTTTTTTGAAACACACACACATCTTCTTGTAACTCATATAGGTGTCGGCACGAGACAATAAAGGTCGCAGACCACCCCAAATATACCAGAAAAAAATAAGTGACCACACCATATGAGAAAATTTTTTTATGTATAAACATTTTTTACTTTAAAATACCAGATATATACATATACATATATAGATATATAAACAAACCGTATTAGGAAAACCGATAATAGTTATAAGTTATACTTATCCAACCAGTATATATAAAAAAAAAAAAAAAAACCCATTGCTAGCCTATAAGTGTGTCTTATACTTTTTCGCACCCCGAAGTAGGGGGGGGAATGTAACGAAGTTGGTTAAATACCACTTCGCTACAAACCATATGTCTAAAGTAATTGCTATACAAAAAAAAACCCCAGTCACTCGATATATAATGCAAAATTAACCTATTTTGCATTATATCAATTTAGCGCAATACGAGTGTACTCGGCCGGTATGCAGTACGTATAAGGTTTCAATCCGGCGGTTGAACCAACGAAATTATTTTTTGCGGGAAAAGGGTTTTTCGCCCAATGAATGATAGAAATTTATCAATGATATTATTTATAATCAAATAATTTTTCCAAAAAGGGTGAAAACAAAATTCCCAAGGAATTCAACTATTAAGACACACTTATATGCTCCAATCAATCAACAAGAATTAGAATAGAACATACTACGGCACGGTAGTAAAATCTATTCGAGAGTAGACTATACTGCGGCAAGGCAGCTATACCTACTCAAAGGGAAGAAAGCGTTGTGGTTCACAGCAAATTCCCCCTTTACCGACAGCTTTTCGCCTACTACTGTTCTCCACGAACAGCCCCTTTTTTGGTGACAAGGCTAGCCGAGTCATATTAATGTAACACGTTGCCGAGGTTGCAAAACCAGACAACTGTGCTGCATTATATACTCGTACTTTCTTTGTCTAGGTCAATATAACAAAATTGTCAAGGTTGTAAAACCGGGCTAATTTTGTTGTGTTGTACACCCATACTTACTGTGTCTATTGCAGTATAGCGAACGATCGAGGTTGTAAAACCAGGTAGTATCGCTATATTGTAATTTACAAGACACTAAGCAGTCCGCTTGCTCCCAGTGTGGTAGCTATCCCCCGGACCTCGCTTGCTTACTCGTATAGTAATTCACTATACCGCGATGTTCCGTAGAACGCTGCTCGTGTGCTCTAGTAGCAACCACTTAAAGAGCAGAAGCCGGCCATCAACCCCCTTTTCCGCAGTCGAATACTCTCGGCTGCAATCAAGTTCCCCTGGTTTCCCCGTACTGAGTACGTACAAACCAACGTATCGTAGGTTTATTTAAGTATATTTATATGTAAGTACGTATAGACTAAGAGATCAAGAAATAAAAATTGTAATTTTACATCGAAAACCAACAATCTTTTAATTTGTAACGACGAGCGCGAAGGAGAAAGAACCCTGGGTGACCGGCGAGCGTCACCCGAGCAAAAGACTGTTGTAAACAAAGGTTTACATATAAAATAAAATTTCATTAAAAACATAACTGCGTAATTTATTTATTCCAACTCAAAATCGTTCATTTTTGTTTTTGATGTACCTTTATATAATTTTATTACAACAGCCTCACTAGTGTTCCAAGTTAAAGTAATAGCATCAATATTATCAATATAAAAATAAGAATTAAAAAATTAGATATCAATCTCCAAATTAAAAAAACTTTAAATATGTTAATTAAAAAATCATGGGCAAAAATCTGTTCAGCTTACAGAAATTTACCGGCTTGGTTAAAATATCGGCAACCATTTCAATCGTTGCTATATATTGTAAATCCAATTTAATTTCACCTTCAGCTTCTTGGTTTAAGTGCTCCTGGATGAAATATTTGCGTACATCTATGTGTTTTGTACGAGCATGATTTTTCGCGAGATGTAGTGCTCCTTGGTTGTCACAATATAAAGTGATGATCTTCGTTGCATCTGGAAACAATTCACACTCGAAATGTTTTAGCCAGAGCGCTTCTTATATTGCAGCTACCATGAACATAAATTCTGCCTCTGTCGAAGACAATGCAATAGTTGGTTGACGCCTTGTTGTCCATGAGACAGCTCCTCCTTGAACACGAAATACATATCCTGTGGTTGATCGTCGCTTGTCAGGATCACCGGCCCAATCAGCATCGCAAAATCCGATGAGGTCTTCATTTTTCTCAGTATAAAAGGTCAGCTTGTATTCGACTGTACCCTTAATATATCGCAGCACCCTTTTAACTGCTGCCCAATGTACACTGCCATATTTTTTGTTGTACCTGCTGAGTGCACTGACAGCATAACAGATATCGGGACGACTAATTTGAGCAGCATACATTATGCATCCGATCGCTTCCTGCGCATGTCTCGTTGCTCAACTTCAGACTTTGGAGAGAATTCTTCCGATAATTTTTGGTTTGGGTTCATTGGAGTGTTAGCTGGATTGCAATTCTCCATATTAAACCGCTTGAGAACATTTGTAATATAGTGGCTTTGATCAATCGATATAGAGCCTGAGGAATTTCGAGAAATGTTCATACCAAGTATTGATTTAAATCTTTCATCTTAAAATGAGTTGACAATTCAGTCTTCAATTTCGTGCACATCGTTGCATTTGTTGAAAAAACATTACATCATCGACCCAGACAGCTAATATGATTTTGTTCTGTAGTGAATGCTTGTAAATAGTAAATACACTGGTCAATTGATGATCGCTTGTATTTCATTTGCCCCACCAGTACATCATTCAGCTTGTCGTTCCAAACACGACTTGACTGTTTCAAACCATATAGTGCTCGCTTAAGACGACAAACCCTCCCCGATCTGTCATCGAAGCCTTCCGGTTGATTCATATAGATTTCTTCAATTAGATCACTTTGCATAAAAGCAGTTACTGCAACCATTTGATGTATAATCATCTTATGTTTGGCTGCCATTGCCAACAGAAATCGAATTTATTCATTACGTGCTACAGGTGAGTAAGTTTCGTCGTAGTCAATGCCTCTGACAGTACCCTTTGACAACAAGTCGAGCTTTATACCAGTCGATTTCGATTTCGTTTTATTTTGTAGACCCATTTAGTGTCTATCGCCTTTCTTCCATCAGGTAGCTGGCACAAGTCCCAAGTATTATTGGACTTCAAAGAGTTTAGTTCGGTATTCATTGCTGCTTCCCATTTCTCGCTTTCGTCACAGTGTCTAGCTTCTTAAAATCATTTGGGTTCGCTGATGTCTCTGGTAGCTGCTGCCAACATCGCATATAGACTGAGAGTATTGCGTACATCTTCAGTGTTTTTCGAAATTGAGCTTTCTTCCACTACGATCGGGCATGGAACAACTGAAAGTTCACTGTTAGCAACGTCGAAATCAGTTTCAGCAACAGAAGTGTATGACGAATTCCTACTATCTACCGCCTCACTGAATTCGTTATCTGCTGAGTTGATCTCAATAATGGTGTCGTACATCTCTGTTACGATGTCGTCAGACTTCTCCAACACTGAATGACTTGTATCAACACTTGACGTCACTGTAGCCTCACTGAAGTAATCGTCCGAATCACTGTCATCACTTGAATCGCTTCCGGAAAAAACATTTTCAACATAACGGATATCTTCTGATGCCTTGGATGAGAGAACAGAGTCATTAGAAATGCTATTTTTGAAGATTATCTGATTTCCACTTGGTTCTATGAATGTAACATCTCTACTGACGATGATTTTTCTAGCCGTTGGGTCGTAAAGTCGATATGCCTTTGACTGCTCGCTGTATCCAACCATGATACACTCACTAGCTTTTGCTGATAGCTTGTTGCGCTGTGCTTTGGGTATATGGGCAAAGGCTTTGCTTCCAAATACTCGCAGCATTGATAAGTCCGGCTTTCGTTTAGTCCAACGTTCCTCCGGCGTTTCACCTTCCATTCCACGACAAGGTATTCTGTTTGTCAGGTAGGCTGCTGTCGCTGCTACTTCGCCCCAAAAACTACCGCTTAAGTTTCCGTCAAATAGCATGCATCGGATCTTCTCTACGAGCGTACGATTCATTCGCTCTGCAACGCCATTCTGCTCCGGAGTGTGAGGCACCGTTCGTTGATGTAGTATGCCATGATTTGAAGTAAATGTTTCGAACAATTTGTTGCAGTATTCTTTACCATTGTCTGTACGAAGTATTTTGATTTTGCAACCTTGTTGATTTTCAACAAAAATGTCAAAAACTTCATTTTTATGCTTCATCGGGTACAACGACTGTAGTCGTCAATAAACGTGACAAAACATTTAGCCGAACGCACTGGCATAAATCTAACATCACTGTGTATTACTTCGAGAACACTTTTCGCATGGTTTTTGCTTTTTTTAAATGAAGAACGGGTCTGTTTAGTTTTGATACATACCGCACATTTGATCTCCTTCTTGTTACTTCTAGAGAACTCTATTCCGGTTATGGCTGTTTTAACTTTCTTTAATTTTGATTCACATGGATGTCCTAATCGACGATGCCAAGTTTCTGCTGATGCATTTTCTGCTGATGCATTTTCAGCTGATGTATTTGCTGCTAATACAGTTTCTGCTGATGCGTTTTCTGCTCGGTCCATTGAGCAGTTTAATTTGTACAAATCGTTAATAAGCGGTGCCGTTGCAATTAATGATTTGTTGGCATCAAAAATCTTGCAGCTTTCTTTGTCAAAAACCAATGTGTTACCGCGCTTTGCCATCTGACTCACCGACATAAGATTTGCACAAATGTCTGGTATATGAAGAACGTCTTTCACAGTAACATTGCCATTTTGTGACACATAATTTGTGCCAATAGACATTTTTATATCACCTGCACATTTCACATTCAGATGAGAATTGTCGCCCACAATTATTTCTTTCTTCGAAGGCTTTCGGACATTTGTCAAACTAGCATCGCTCATTGTGATGTGAGCAGAAGCACCTGAGTCTATATACCACTCATGAGAAGGTTTTGCTTGAGCCACAAATGAACACAAAAA
Organism: Nephrocerus scutellatus; assembly: GCA_947095585.1. Lineage (NCBI taxonomy): Eukaryota > Metazoa > Arthropoda > Insecta > Diptera > Pipunculidae > Nephrocerus > Nephrocerus scutellatus. Next base: position 50,740,259 of record OX352762.1, read on the forward strand.
AAGTTTTTCAGATTTTCTTCTTTTGTTTGGACACTTGTTGGCGAAATGGCCCAATTCATCACAAACTTTTGTCGACATAAGCTTCATTTTATGAACATAGTTTTGTATCGATGCACAATCAGCTTGTTTGAGTTCAACCATTTGTTTAAGCAGATCTACACGCCGCCCAATTCCATTGTCCTCAAAAGCACCACAAACTGCATCCCACGCTTCTTTGGCCGTTGTACACTTTTCGGAGTACGTATATAGAGCTGATGAAAGTAATAAATTTAACATTTGGATAGCCACAAAATTTTTTTCTTCGTCCGTCTCTGTTCCATTGAAGCACTTCCAGTCTCCTTTTGTCGCAAGATACGCCTTTGCTTCAACCTTCCACTCGTCGTAATTGCTCCTACCTTCCAATTTCTTAGGTTTTCCCATTTTATGCAAGCGAAGGGCACATAACCTGTTGTAATTTCAGTGGAGGGAAAACACGTTTTATCAGCTTGAAGGTTAAATTGCAAGAGAGCAAGGAATTTATTTTTCATATTGATATACAAGATAAAGTGACAGATGTACTCTTGCCATGAAAGAGACAATAGTATAGTTCATTATATCATTATAATTCTTACAGGGTGTTGGAACATTTATATATAATTTAATTACAACAGATATGTTGTTGGGAGATAAGGGCCAATTCCAAAATTTTACTCGAGTGTCTTTGAACCAGTTTGAGGACTGAACTGGTAAATATTTTTACGAAAAGTAGTTAGTAGCGCAATAGGTTCGAATCCTAGATAAATCGCAATGTACAGAGTCGTCCAAAATTAAGTACTAAAGTTAGAACTAAAAAATAGCATACGACTTATTAAATTACTTGAAATTTGAAATGCAACCGCCTATGAGTTTGAAGCCTTATGTACTGATCAAAAATGTAGTCAAACCGGTTTGGGCGGTTTGCCCAGTTTTTGTAAAAGAACATGATTGAACACGTAGTTTATTTTTAGAAGATGACTCATTACATATAAGTATCGTTAGTTGTAAATAAGGGAATTAGGCTACAATTTTCTGGACTTTTCTCGATGTTTCTGTCTATAATATTGGAACTTTCTGGAACCTTTTCAATAAGTATAAAAGGTGGTGTACACTGCAGAGAATTCATTAGTTAATTGGAATTTAACCAGTGAAGTTGTAAAAGTTCTTGCAAAGCGATTAAACTACTACCTAAGAGAATTATTCTAAAGTACAAGTATTATAAGTGTTCTTGTGTACATTTAAAGTTATCACCAGTATAAATTGTGAACTTGTGTTATTTTTACTGTTTGATTATTAAAGTTATCATTTGTAAATTATAAAACTTGTATTGTGTTTTATTTGCAAAATCCTTTACGAACTCGAAAGCCTGCATTTCGTAACAATATTAACATATTTAATATTTAATTTGCTTCTTAAAAAGTAACCCTTTTTAACCTTTAAGGTAAAGGATAGTATCACAAAATCAGATACATGTATGCATTTCGCCATACCACCGAAGAATAAGTTATTAATAACATTAAGATCGGTCATTGATAGTGCGACTGAATGTTGTCGTTGACTGCTCCATGTTATTGGTCCACCATTGAGCATGAAAACATATCCGGAGGTTATTCGTTTATCGATGTCATTTGCATAGTCCGAGTCTGAATATCCAACAAGTTGTTCAGGATTGATTGAAGATTTGTATTCAATTCCTCGATTATTTTTGCCAATTAAATATTTAATTATTCCATTTACTGCGTTCCAATGTGCATCCGTGTGATTTAAGAGGAATCTGCTGACAACTCCCACTGCAAAGGAAATGTCGGGTCGACTGACTATTGCAGCAAATATTAGACAACCGACGGCTTCTCGATACGGTAACGATTTTTCTTTAGATTCTTGACTGTTTTCTGTTGAAGTTAGATGTATCTGTGGATCAGCCGGAATGCTTAAAGGATTTGCTGTTTCAAGGTTAAATTGTTTATAATTTGATTTATATAGTTTGGTTGATGAATGAAAATGGAACGTTTTTCACGATTTCGTTCTATTTGTAGTCCAACAAAATTATCCGGTTCGTTTATTTTAACCTCGAAGGTCGCTTGAAGATGATGAAGTACTATTTTCAGTACCTCTTTGGTTTCAGCCATGACTAATCCATCATCAACTTAGAGTATTAATAATACTTTCACATTATTGAATTTTCCTCGATAGACACAATTATCAGCATTACTTTGTACGAACCTTGCTCAAAAAAATATGAAATGTTGTATTCCAACAGTGCGAAGCTTGTTTTAAACCGTATAGTGATTTTTTTAATTTACATACCATGTTTGAACTGATGTTCGTTCCGTATGGTGGGATCAAATAAATGTCTTCTTGCAACTTGCCGTACAGGAGTTTTGGAGTCAAAATTGTTTCGTGCTGCAACGGAGAGTAGAATCCTAATTGAGTCAAAACGTGTTGTCGATGCCCTGTGTTTGTGCATACCCTTTTGCACAGTCTTGATTTGTAACGAACAACATCTACATTCGGATTTCTTTTAATTTTGAAAACCCATTTTGATCCAATAGTACTTCCACCGGGTGGTAACTTAACAACCTCCCATGTGTTGTTCTTTTCGAATCTAATTCTTCCTGTATTGACTTCGTCCAATTTTTCGCTTCTGTACATGATATCGCTTACTCATACGTCTCAGGAATGTCAGCTTCAGCAAAATTCGCCTCGTATCGTGTAGGCATTCTGAATTTGTCGCGATTGCGTAAGTTGTAGTCAGCATTGACTTGACTATTTATTGACTGCTGTGTTGTTGCTTCTTGTTTCTCTAAATCGTCTTCTATGTCTTGAATTTCTTCAGTTCTGTTATTTTCAGATTCATGAATTTTTGTTTGGTTTTCGTGTTGATTTGACTGAGTACAACCATCATTAGTGTTGTCTTCTATTATTTGTATTTCAACCGTATTTCTTTTGGAAAACGAACAGCTGCATTTTCGTTGAAATTAACATTGCGAGAAACTTTGATTTTTCCGGATTCTTCACCATAAAGTCGATAATTCGTAGAATTGCCATCGTAGCCAACGAATATTAGTTTCTTGCACTTTGGATCCAGTTTTGTACGAAGCTCTTTTGGAATATGCATGTACGCCTCACATCCAAAAATTTTTGCATGGTCCAATATAGGCTTTTTGCCTGTCCATAATTGGTATGGTGTTAAACCGGGTGCTTGAGTGGTTGGAGTGCGATTTAGAATATACACTGCTGTGTTGACAGCTTCACTCCACAAATTAATTGGAACATCCTTTGCATATATCATCGATCGTGCACTCTCCACGATAGTTCTCATGTCTCGTTCCGCTCTCCCATTCTATTCGGGTGTATAGGGAGCTGTTGTTTCCAAACATATTCCATTTTTCGAGAGATACTCCTTGAAAATGTTGTTACAGTATTCGGTTCAACGTGTAAGACTTTTGGTTGCGACCCGAACATGTTACGTGAGTGATTGATAAAATCTTCAAAAGAGTCGAAAGCATCTGATTTATGTTTAATGAAGTAAACGATACGATAACCGGAACTGTCATCTTTGAAGAGAATGAAATATCTCATTCTACTGACTGATGGTTGAGACATGGGACCACATACGTCACTGTGTATAAACTCGCCTGGTTTGGTTTTTTTGTTTACTACTGTTTTAAATGATAACTTGTGACTTTTTCCATATACACATGCTTCACAGAAAAATTTGTTGATGTTATCGATACTGACATTCTTAATGTCTCCCTTGGTTACCATTTCTTTTAAAGCTTGCTTGTTAATATGTCCAAGTCTCTCGTGCCAAAATATTCACGTTTATGTGTCATATGCGCGGATGCGCCGCTATCCATTATCCAATGATCGGCGTCAATTGTGGATGTTAATAACAAGCTGTTTTCAACAATCGTAAATGCTGTGTCATTTGATTGTGAATGTCTATTTTCTTTTGAATCTTTCTTCTTTTCTCCTCGAGTTTTCTCTGGAGGCCGACATAGACTAGCCAAATGCCCCTTCTTTTGACAATTATAGCATGTTACTCGAGGTCGATTACTTTTTCTTTCGATTGAATTCCGTTGAATTGATGAACTGCTGCATCCTGCCTTGGTTACTAGCAATGTCGAGTCTGATTCTTCATATGACATTAGACTGGCTTCTTCGTCCAAAAGACGTGCTCTAAGATTAGCAATCGTTTGCTTTGCTTCATCTATCGATATCCAGGCTTGTCTTAGATTTCTGTATTTTTGAGGCAAGCTTCCGAGTATTTTTGTGATAATCGCTACATCACTGACTTCTTCTCCTGTTTCTTTAATATGTTGTGCCAAATTTTCTACCTTTGCGATGTGCTGGGAAATGGTGTCACTTGAGATCATTTTATATTGATGGAATCGCTCATGCACTATGATTTTGTTCATTCCCGCCTTTTGTTCGTAAGTGGAATCTAACTTGATGATTATCTCATTTGACGACTTGCAATTTTCCACCAACGTAATTTGATCAAGAGCCATTGCGGAGGTTAAGGTGAACATGGCGTTCGCGTCATCCTTAATCCATTTTTTGTGTTCCTGAAGTTTTGTTTTATCTGGATTTACTTCGTCACAATTTACAATGTCTTGTAGACCTTTTGCTCGCAATGCACACATAATTTGGAACTTCCATTGTCGATAATTTTTACCGTCGAACTTATCCGCCATTTTTGCTGCTAGGTACAACGCTAATCGTAATACGTTTGTTCAATATATAAAATGACTGCACTTTTCTTTCCTCGTAGAAAGTAAACTTTAATGCCTATTTTTTTAATATTTTTGTAAATACAGATATTCACTTACAATGCGATATCTGGGCCCATAACCTTTTGAGATTTTAAATGTGATTTCACAAGATGTAAATTGATAAAAATTACACAATTTAAAATCCGTCTGACTCGTATATTGAATAAAAACAGAAGAGTAGGTTTGTTTATTGTCTTGAGTAAAACATGTATGACATTAACTTGTGTAAAAGTACATCGAGCGAACATACCTAAAAAAAGGATTGACAGTTTGATATTTACATTACATCATTCAATATGATAATGAGGACGAAAAAGACGTGGTGGACAATGTAGACTCTGTCCTGGATCTGCATGCTTTAAAAATAAAGAAAATTGAATAACATTTTATATAATATTCAAAAAAAAATGTTTGTGTGTAACGCTCAAAGGTTACTATGGTTTTGTTTTTGAAATTTTAATTTGTTTTTTTTTTGCACTGTAAAAAAAGGTTACTATAACAGCAAGTTAACAAAAATGAATTGCAACTCGAATTGCAAAACATGAGGAACACAATCATTTGAAAATTGATTTGTTAGTTTGTTGCGGTAAATTTTGTTGATTTTCTTAGCTTTTTCTAATTTAGCAATTTTCAGCTAAGATATAGAGCATAATTTATGCAAATATTGATGGCAAAGATCAAATTAAAGACGATCATAACTAATTATTGAAGATCAGATTGAAAATTCTGAAGAACAATCGTGCCTAGGCACGACGGGCATTAAACTAGTAATAATAGTAATACGTAAGATACGTTACCTCGCATGTATGACTGAACTCAGTTCATGCATCAGATCGTAGGCTGCCAAATTGTCTAATTTGTCAAAAGCGCTGTACATATCTTCTGGGTCATTCTTCAAAACATGGCTGACAGCCTTTTGGAACATGTCATCTTCAGTCCGTTTTTTTTAGAAGTCGATGGCTGCTCGACCGAATTTAGTGTGCAATCGAGGTCCTTCTCCGATTTTTTCAGTACTGTCTGCCAATTTAAAGAAAATTACACAATGATAAAAATGGAAAATTTTGCATGTTTTTTTTCTCATCTCATCGATTTTTTTCAAACTGCAACTACTTTTTCTGTAAAAAATAACTTCGTCAATGAAGCTCATTTTTTCAAAATACATCCACTGGTTTTCAATTTCATAATCAGACCAGCCACTTCCAAATTTTTTTTATGTTATTTTCATTTTCACCTCAGGGACCCATACACCATACAAATCGTTAGGCATAGAACCATCTTCTGGAACATGTTCTTCTGGCATTCGAGCTTCTTCTGAAACATGGGCCCCTGTAATAGAAGAAATTCATAATACAAGCCCGTCTGGCGGAAACAAAAACCAAATAAATATTGTTAGCAAAGTAATTATTAAAAAACCGAACATATTAGAAACAGCCTTAAATAATAGCGGAATGTTTTTTGATGAATAAAAATATGTATCTGAATTTTATGTTAATGTTGTTTTTATTCCGTATTTTTTTTCCATTGAACATGTATATTTCCTTTATTCATAAGATATCTCGCTATACAGTCATGAATTGTTTTTGAATATTTGGATCCGCTTTTTTCATCATCCTGTCTGAAGATGTTTGCAAATGCATGAGGAAGTTCTACAGACGAATTTTCTGTCTCCAATTTATTTGGTTTCAGTATGAATGTAGTGCAAAACACATGAAATCTTAACAATTTTGTCGACAGTCTCAAGATGGACATAAATTGGCCTGTGAAATATTCGAAATCTTGCTGCTAACCTTCCAAACGCACACTCAACCGTTAAACGTGCCATTTAAATTCGATAATTGAATATTTTCTGCACAGTATTCATTTCAGTCGACATTGCAAAAGGCTTTATTACATGTTTACCCATTTTTAATGTATCGTCCCAAACGAAGAAGTAGGATACGGGTACTGAAGAACCTGGTAAAGAACTCGACGATGGGATAGATTTATTATGCAAGTTTTTTTTGCCAAAGATAACGAATTGTATAATCCCCCATCAGAGGCGCGTCCATTTGGATCAACAGAAATATATAAAAATCTGCAATGGGCCTCTACTAACGCTAAAGTACGATGCTATGGTAGCCTTTATAATTATAAAAATTTGATTCTGCATTTGGCGGAGCTTTTAAAGGAATATGTTTCCCATCGACCGCACCACATGTATGAGGAAAATTCCACATATTTTTAAAGTCTTTCACAACAGTCATCCATCTTTCAACTTGGAAGCTTTAAAAACATTTTGTAATGTTTTATATTATATAAAAATAATAAATAAATGAAAACTTACTTTCAGATATTTTCTTCTAAAGAAAAATAAATTGCTTCAAGTACTCATGTAAAAATTTTGAAATGGTTGAAAAGCAAACTCTTGAGAGGGTTTGCAGCGATCGTAAAGAATCACCTTTTGCTAAATATCTTAATGTTAATTATAACTTAGTCTTCGGTGGTATGGCGAAATGCATACATGTATCTGATTTTTTGATACTATCCTTTACCTTAAAGGTTATGTTTTTAGAAGCAAATTAAATATAAAATATGTTAATATTTACCAGTTCAGTCCCCAAACTGGTTCAAAGAAACTCGAGTAAAATTTTGGAATTGGCTGGTATTTCCCCACAACATGTCTGTGGATATTCTTTCTTCTAATGAAAACAGTTATCGTTTAATTAAAAACGGATTCACGCGCACACGTTTGCAGCATTTTCTTTTTTCTTCTATCTTCAATTTCTTTTAATACCTTCAGTTGTAGTATTTTTCTTATTTTTCTTGAATTCATATCCACTAGTATGTTCACTAAGGACAGAAAGTCAGAAACACAAATGAAAATAAATCTATCAGCAATCTGTTCAAAAATTTTCTCTACCTTTGTCTCGGTGGCAGCAGTGCGACCCTTCTCTTCAATTTAAAATTCGCCATTTTTATTTGTGCTGACCTTGAAAATATCTTAAAATAATCCTACAACATTTTCCTCTCAATTCGGCTCTCATTTATTGCAGCACTAGTTGATTACCCGGCATTGCCCAGATTTATCTCGTGGGTGTCGCCCTTTTTAGTAGCAAGAATGGCATCTTCTCGCAACCGGTTCAAAATGTGATAGTTTTGAGAAACAGCCGTATAAATAGAATTTCTGCGGCAAATTCGTCCAAATTCGTCGCCAAATGGTCACCAAGTACCATTCTAAACACCACTATTCATCTCAGCGGCCCCTCCGGGGAGACAACTCACCCATGTCCTACCAACACTATTAATCTCATTGGCCCCGAATCGGCACTAATATCGGTCACCCCCCTCTGTTATCGACCCCATCCCCCTAGAGCTGTCTTTCCAGCACCATTTAAATCAGCGACCCCGAAAACCATAGAATCGACACTTATATCGGTCATCCCCTCAGTTATCGACCCCATCCCCCTATAGCTGTCTTAACAGCAACATTTAACTCAGCGACCCGAAAACCATAGTATCGACACTAATATCGCTCACACCCCCTAAGTTATCGACCACATCCCCCTAGAACTGTCTTACCATCACCATTAAACTCAGTGACCCTGAAAACCATAGAATCGACACTATTATCGATCACCCCACACCACCACTCAGTTATCGACCGCATCCACCTAGAGCTATATTACCATCACCATTCAAATCAGCGACCCCGAAAACCATATAATCGACACTTATATCGGTCACCCCCTCAGTTATCGAACACAACCCCCTAGAGCTGTCTTACCAGCAACATTGAGCTCAGCGACCCGAAAACCATAGTATCGACACTAATATCGCTCACAGCCCCTAAGTTATCGACCACATCCCCCTAGAACTGTCTTACCATCACCATTCAACTCAGCGGACCTGAAAACCATAGAATCGACACTAATATCGGTCACCCCCCACAGTTATCAACCCCAACCCCCTAGAACAGTCTTACCATCGCCATTCAACTCAGTGACGCCGAAAACCATTGAATCGACATTAATACCGGTCGCCCCCTCAGCTATCGACCCCACACCCTAGAGCTATATTACCACAACCATTCAAATCAGCGACCCCGAAAACCATAGAATCGACACTAATATCGGTCACCCCCCCTCAGTTATCGACCCCATCCTACTAGAGCTGTCTTACCATCACCATTCAAATCAGCGACCCCGAAAACAATAGAATCGACACTAATATCGGTCACCCCACCACTCACAGTTATCGACCCCATCCACCTAGAGTTGTCTTACCATATCCTTTCAACTTAGCGACCCCGAAAACCATAGAATCGACACTAATATTGGTCACCCCCCTCAGTTATCGACCCAATCCTACTAGAGCTGTCTTACCATCACCATTAAACTCAGCGACCAGAAAACCATAGAATCAACACTAACATTGATCACCCTCCCCCCGCCATCCACCGCAGTTATCTTCCCTATCCCCCTAGAGCTGTCTTACCATCACCATTCAACTCAGCGACGCCGAAAACCATAGAATCGACACTAACAACGGTCAACCCCACCACCACTCAGTTATCGACCCCATCCCCACAGAGCTGTCTTACCATCACCATTCAACTCGGCGACCCCGAAAACCATAGAATCGACACTAATATCGGTCATCCCCCCTCACTCAGTTATCGACCCCTATCCGCCTAGAACTGTCTTACCATCGCCATTCAACTCAGTGACCCCAAAAACCATAGAAACGACACTAATATCGGTCCCCCCCTCAGCTATCGACCCCATCCACCTGGAGCTGTCTTACCACCACTATTCAACTCAGTGACCCCGAAAACCATAGAATCGACAATAATATCAGTCACTCCCACCCCTCAGTTATCCACCACATCCCCATAGAGCTGTCTTACCATCACCATTTAACTCAGCGACCCTGAAAACCATAGAATCGTCACCAATATCGGTCACTCCCACCCCAGAGTTATAAACCCCATCCCCCTAGAACTGTCTTACCATTGCCATTCAACTCAGTGACCCCGAAAACCATAGACACGACACTAATATCGCCCCCCCGAAAGCTATCGACCCCACCACCTAGAGCTATATTACCATCACCATTCAAATCAGCGACCCCGAAAACCATAGAATCGACGATACAAATACACAAATATACAAATATACAAATATACAAATATACAAATATACAAATATACAAATATACAAATATACAAATATACAAATATACAAATATACAAATATACAAATATACAAATATACAAATATACAAATATACAAATATACAAATATACAAATATACAAATATACAGATATACAAATATACAAATATACAAATATACACAAATATACAAATATACAAATATACAAATATACAAATATACAAATATACAAATATACAAATATACAAATATACAAATATACAAATATACAAATATACAAATATACAAATATACAAATATACAAATATACAAATATACAAATATACAAATATACAAATATACAAATATACAAATATACAAATATACAAATATACAAATATACAAATATACAAATATACAAATATACAAATATACAAATATACAAATATACAAATATACAAATATACAAATATACAAATATACAAATATACAAATATACAAATATACAAATATACAAATATACAAATATACAAATATACAAATATACAAATATACAAATATACAAATATACAAATATACAAATATACAAATATACAAATATACAAATATACAAATATACAAATATACAAATATACAAATATACAAATATACAAATATAAAAATATACAAATATACAAATATACAAATATACAAATATACAAATATACAAATATACAAATATACAAATACACAAATATACAAATATACAAATATACAAATATACAAATATACAAATATACAAATATACAAATATACAAATATACAAATATACAAATATACAAATATACAAATATACAAATATACAAATATACAAATATACAAATATACAAATATACAAATATACAAATATACAAATATACAAATATACAAATATACAAATATACAAATATACAAATATACAAATATACAAATATACAAATATACAAATATACAAATATACAAATATACAAATATACAAATATACAAATATACAAATATACAAATATACAAATATACAAATATACAAATATACAAATATACAAATATACAAATATACAAATATACAAATATACAAATATACAAATATACAAATATACAAATATACAAATATACAAATATACAAATATACAAATATACAAGTATACAAGTATACAAATACACAAATATACAAATATACAAATATACAAATATACAAATATACAAATATACAAATATACAAATATACAAATATACAAATATACAAATATACAAATATACAAATATACAAATATACAAATATACAAATATACAAATATACAAATATACAAATATACAAATATACAAATATACAAATATACAAATATACAAATATACAAATATACAAATATACAAATATACAAATATACAAATATACAAATATACAAATCTGCAAATCTACAAATATACAAATCTACAAATATACAAATATACAAATATACAAATATACAAATATACAAATATACAAATATACAAATATACAAATATACAAATATACAAATATACAAATATACAAATATACAAATATACAAATATACAAATATACAAATATACAAATATACAAATATACAAATATACAAATATACAAATATACAAATATACAAATATACAAATATACAAATATACAAATATACAAATATACAAATATACAAATATACAAATATACAAATATACAAATATACAAATATACAAATATACAAATATACAAATATACAAATATACAAATATACAAATATACAAATATACAAATATACAAATATACAAATATACAAATATACAAATATACAAATATACAAATATACAAATATACAAATATACAAATATACAAATATACAAATATACAAATATACAAATATACAAATATACAAATATACAAATATACAAATATACAAATATACAAATATACAAATATACAAATATACAAATATACAAATATACATATACGTGATGGCCGATGAAGTTCTCCAGGCTGCCAGAAAGGTAGGCAATAACAAGACCCCAGGACCAGATAATATTCCATTATCATTAAAATCCGCTATTAGGAACTATCCAAATATGTTTGCAAACATGCATAAAAGAAGGGGTGTTCCCAGCGGAGTGGAAAAAACAAAGACTTGTCCTACTTCCTAAGGGGAAAAAACCACAAGACGAACCATCCTCATACCGTCCTATATGTATGCTCGACACAACGGGCAAAATCTTAGAAAGAATTATCGGCGGTAGGCTACTGGAAGCCGTAGTACAATCAGGAGACCTTGCAGAACATCAATATGGCTTCCGCAAAGCACGCTAAACAATTGATGCCATTGATTTTGTTAAAAATTAGGCACAAAAGCGATAGATGGGAAAAGGTGGAAGGGAGGAACAAAAAAGTATTGCACCATAGTCACCCTCGATATCAAGAATGCTTTTAATTCAGCCAAATGGAGTTGTATATTCAATGAACTACGTCGGAGAGAGGTCCCGTCGTACATTCTGAGGATGGTGGCAGATTACTTCAGTAACAGAATTCTGCTATACAATACCGACAATGGCTTGAAGGAATATAAGGTTACCGGAGGAGTTCCACAGTGGTCTCTGCTAGGCCCATTATTATGGAATATATGTATGATGGCATATTTAGGCTCCAAATACCTGAAGAGGCAGAGATTGTCGGTTTTTCAGATGACATCGCAGTCATCGTTGTGGCAAAACACAAAGAGGAGATAACTGCAATATGTAATGCAACAATTAGGACTATCCGGGATTGGCTGACGTCAATCGGATTACAGTTGGCAGAATATAAAACTGAAGCTCTACTAATATCCAGTAGGAAAATAAGAGAGACAATAACCTTTGTAGTTGGTAATTGTTCGATTATATCTAAGCCATCAATTAGATACCTGGGAATGGTAATTGATACGAAACTCTCATTCAAAGAGCATATAAAGGCTGCCAGCAATTAAGCAGAGACTGTATGTTCAGCACTGTCTCGAATTATGCCTAACACTGGAGGAGCAAGGCAAACAAGAAGAAAGCTATCGGCTAATATTGTCTCATCCATCCTTTTATACGGAGCGCCAATTTGGGCTGACGCAATGGATAAGGTTAGCTACTGGCGAAAGATGTCATCTATCCAGCGATTGAGTGCTCTAAGAGTGATCTGTGGCTTTAGAACCATCTCGAGCGATGCAGCGCTTGTGGTTGCTGGTATGCTCCCAATCGACTTACTGGCCAAGGAACGTCAGGTTATTTATAGGCGCCGCGGGTATCTTACAAGAGCCGAGAACCGCAAAACAGCACACGCCGAAGCAGTTAGAAGCTGGCAAAGAAGATGGGTCCAGTCAAGTAAGGGTAGATGGACCCATAGATTAATACCATCTATAGAATTATGGACCGGTAGAAGCCATGGAGAAGTAGACTTCTATGTAACCCAATTTTTAACTGGGCATGGGCATGGCATGGCATGGGCATGCTTCCGCTCATACTTCTTTAAATACAAACACGAGAGTTTACCCGACTGTACTTTATGTGAGGGTATACCAGAAGATGTGGAACATGTTTTCTTTCATTGTCCGCATTTTGCAGGAGTAAGACAGGGCAGGTAAATAGGGCACACTATTTCGCCAGAAAACATAGTTAATTCTATGCTACAAAATGAGGAGATATGGAACGCAATCAGTGGAATGTCTTCCAGAATAATGCAGCGCCTACGGTGTCTCGAGCGTGAGAGGAGGAATGAAGAAGGGTAACACAGCAAAATAATGTGAATAAAGAAGAAGAACGAAATATCAAAAATGAAAGTGCAGCCATCGCATTATATGTTAAATCACTAGAGTTTGTAAAGGCTACTTTCGAAACTAGGTTATAGTGTATGAAACAGTCACTTTCGTCTATAGGCGTGTGAAAAATTATTTTATATGTATTTAAATTATTAAAATGTACATATCTTTAAGAAACTAACATTTTGGTTTTAAATAGATCAACATTTAATGAAATCCATGTTGACAAAGGAGAGGGTCCATGCCTTGCCCAACACGATGTAGAGCAAAACAAATTTGTGTCCATTGGTGTGCAGGGTAGAGCAGAATCATCAGAGAAAGAGGTTCAAGCTAATGGAAAGATGTACTTAAGTTTAGTATCGTTATGGGATACAGATAAAAAACTAAACAGGATTATTGGAATTTCTAGCATGACCATTTTAGATGTGTGGGTACAAATTTGTAAAGTTATAAGGCCTACCGAGAATTGTTTAATGCCCATTAGGGACAGAACATGTTTAACCATGCATAAAATAAAGTGTAATTGTTCCTATGCAGATCTGGCCATATTTTATCAGACAAGCGACCGTACCTCGAAGATGTATTTTGCAGATACTATTCAGATAAAGACAGCAACCTTTAATTGTTTAAATTAACGGGTATGCACTTACTCGCATTACAAAGGAACAAACACGTTGAAGTTTTTAATTGGATTATCACCATCTGGCTCAATTAATTAGGTAAGCCGAGTTAAGGGGAAAGATCATCTGACAAGGCCTTATTCAATTGTACCGATTTGATTGGGAAGCTTCAACAAGGAGATGCTGTGATGCTTAAAGATCGCAGCCGAAGGCGGGGATAGAAATTGTCCGACCCGAAATTTTTTTTCGAAAATTTTTCCAAATATGATGCCGAAAAAACTACAAATATTGCTTCAGCCCCATGTTGAACGCTGAATTTCTAGACGTAAACAATATAGCAGGTAAATTTTCTGCGTCTGTAATCCCTGTTGTGTGTTTGCGCATACAAAATATAAAAAATTACAATAAGTACAAACAAACGGTTCGCGTTGATCAAGTGAAAAGTGCAGTGTGTGTGTCCGTCTACCCCATCCTCAACAGCGCAGCAAAGAACTTAGCGAGACATAACTGCCGTATGTTTTGCATGCGGCAGTTTGTCGATGATCTTACTCTTTGGAAATCGAATAACGGATTGTGAGTGTTTGTTTCTTCTGGTTATTTAACTCATTTCGTCGTGAAGGTATAACACTGGTGACAATTTGTGTCAAAAATCCATTGTGAGACATCCATTACATAAAGTCGGTAAAAAGAAGCGGTAAGTTGTGTTTGTGTGTTTGTTTTTTGAAGTTATTTGTAGTTGCAGAGTGGATCTCAGTAACATACGAGGGCTGCGAACAAATTTTTTCGCTTTGTTTACATATGTAAATGTCCACAGTCCAGCAATTCTGGCATTGAGCGAAACTAAAGTATTTGATAATTCTGATACTTCAGATTTAAATCTGCCTGGGTATAGCTTAGTGCCATTATTTTTCCACGACGCGGGCTCGCAATTTATGTCCGTAGTGATGTTGCGTTCAAAGTTTTGCCTCAATCAAGCTAATGTTCCAATGCGGAATTTAATTTCCTATGAGAGTAATGGTACAAGGGCGCAACATCCACTAATGCTTTCTTTATAGAAGCCCCAACTTAGACAGAGTTTCAACTCATTACGAGTTTGATGCACTGTCTGATTCAATTGCAAGAATTGTAACAAATGATGATAACACTGAAATCGTTATTGCCTCAGTTATCGACCCCATCCTCCTATAGCTGTCTTACCAGCAACATTTAACTCAGCGACCTAAAAACCATAGTATCGACACTAATATCGCTCACACCCCCTAAGTTATCGACCACATCCCCCTAGAACTGTCTTACCATCACCATTCAACTCAGTGACCCTGAAAACCATAGAAATGACAATATTATCGATCACCCCACACCACCACTCAGTTATCGACCCCATCCCCCTAGAGCTATATTACCATCACCATTCAAATCAGCGACCCCGAAAACCATATAATCGACACTTATATCGGTCACCCCCTCAGTTATCGAACACATCCCCCTAGAGCTGTCTTACCAGCAACATTGAACTCAGCGACCCGAAAACCATAGTATCGACACTAATATCGCACACAGCCCCTAAGTTATCGACCACATCCCCCTAGAACTGTCTTACCATCACCATTCAACTCAGCGGACCTGAAAACCATAGAATCGACACTAATATCGGTCACCCCCCACAGTTATCAACCCCACCCCAGTCTTACCATCGCCATTCAACTCAGTGACGCCGAAAACCATTGAATCGACATTAATACCGGTCGCCCCCTCAGCTATCGACCCCACACCCTAGAGCTATATTACCACAACCATTCAAATCAGCGACCCCGAAAACCATAGAATCGACACTAATATCGGTCATCCCCCTCAGTTATCGACCCCATCCTACTAGAGCTGTCTTACCATCACCATTCAAATCAGCGACCCCGAAAACAATAGAATCGACACTAATATCGGTCACCCCACCACTCACAGTTATCGACCCCATCCACCTAGAGTTGTCTTACATATCCTTTCAACTTAGCGACCCCGAAAACCATAGAATCGACACTAATATTGGTCACCCCCCTCAGTTATCGACCCAATCCTACTAGAGCTGTCTTACCATCACCATTAAACTCAGCGACCCGAAAACCATAGAATCAACACTAACATTGATCACCCTCCCCCCGCCATCCACCGCAGTTATCTTCCCTATCCCCCTAGAGCTGTCTTACCATCACCATTCAACTCAGCGACGCCGAAAACCATAGAATCGACACTAACATCGGTCAACCCCACCACCACTCAGTTATCGACCCCATCCCCACAGAGCTTTATTACCATCACCATTCAACTCGGCGACCCCGAACACCATACAATCGACACCTATATCGGTCACCCCCCCCTCAGTTATCGACCCCTATCCGCCTAGAACTGTCTTACCATCGCCATTCAACTCAGTGACCCCAAAAACCATAGAATCGACAATAATATCAGTCACTCCCACCCCTCAGTTATCCACCACAACCCCATAGAGCTGTCTAACCATCACCATTTAACTCAGCGACCCTGAAAACCATAGAATCGACACCAATATCGGTCACTCCCTCCCCAGAGTTATCAACCCCATCCCCCTAGAACTGTCTTACCATCGCCATTCAACTCAGTGACCCCGAAAACCATAGAAACGACACTAATATCGCCCCCCCGAAAGCTATCGACCCCACCACCTAGAGCTATATTACCATCACCATTCAAATCAGCGACCCCGAAAACCATAGAATCGACGATACAAATACACAAATATACAAATATACAAATATACAAATATACAAATATACAAATATACAAATATACAAATATACAAATATACAAATATACAAATATACAAATATACAAATATACAAATATACAAATATACAAATATACAAATATACAAATATACAAATATACAAATATACAAATATACAAATATACAAATATACAAATATACAAATATACAAATATACAAATATACAAATATACAAATATACAAATATACAAATATACAAATATACAAATATACAAATATACAAATATACAAATATACAAATATACAAATATACAAATATACAAATATACAAATATACAAATATACAAATATACAAATATACAAATATACAAATATACAAATATACAAATATACAAATATACAAATATACAAATATACAAATATACAAATATACAAATATACAAATATACAAATATACAAATATACAAATATACAAATATACAAATATACAAATATACAAATATACAAATATACAAATATACAAATATACAAATATACAAATATACAAATATACAAATATACAAATATACAAATATACAAATATACAAATATACAAATATACAAATATACAAATATACAAATATACAAATATACAAATATACAAATATACAAATATACAAATATACAAATATACAAATATACAAATATACAAATATACAAATATACAAATATACAAATAAACAAATATACAAATATAAATTAAACTATTTTAAATTATTAATAGTTTTTAAAAAATATTCATCAGAGCAGAGCTCTGATGTTCTTTATTAAATGAGTACAAGATTAGAACTGAACTTAAAACTAGATACATTGGTTCTTTTATAATAGTAAATGGCATTGGCATCCCAAGTAAGTCATCATGGTCATCTTGACGAATTATTGATGATGTCAGCAGAAGTGAAGGCTAGCGTATCAGACAACTCGTAATGTAGATGAATTTATGATGTTTATGTTGTGTGTGGTCGTCGTCCGATGAATTGAAACATTGTACGTGATTTATGCGTTTATACTTTGTAAGTTCCGTTATTGGTGTCAGCACTCAGACGAAATACTTTTATGGAGCTGCGTCCAGCGGATGTTTACAGAGCGTTCTTGCGAATGTGCGGCTTCAACTTATTCGTCGTTAACTCCTCCGCCCTTAAAATCGAACGTCCTCGTGAGTTTATGTTGATGTTATTAGATGCGGAATGTCTTCAATGCCAACAGTTGTTAATGCTGGGTTGTTGATAGTTAAAACTGTGTCTCCCCGTGTATGACTTCTGCCATCCGGTCTTCTGCATACAAATGTAATAGCTGCCAATAGGATAATTATTAAGATGATGTTTATGGATAGGTTGATTTTGTGTTTGGTTTGGAGTGAGTCGATTTCTTCTGTGCGGTTGACATATAGCTCTTTAATCATCTCCAGGGATAGTACTTCTTCTATTTTACTTTGTTTGTGGGATGGTTGTAGTATTGCCGGTAATGGTTGATATTGAGTTACTTCTTTAGCCAGGATTGTTTTTCCGTTGACCTCAATGGGGGTGTTGAAGTGTTTGATGATGAAAGTACCTCTAAGCATCACGGTTTCATTGTTGATCAGCACTGGTCCATCGAATTGGTTTAACAGCAAGATTCCTGGTGCGACTTCTTCTACTTCTGGGACATGTTCGTTGTTGACGATAGTACAATTAGCTTTCTGACTCTTTATTAGCTTTGGGATGCAGGATGCATTTCTTAAGTTTTGAATATTATTGTTATTACAAATTGATAAGTTGTTATATGTTTTACATTTTTTTGAGATGCCATAAATTTCTTCATTACATTCTATAATTGATTCAAAATTAATTTTATTTATTACTTTCTTAATTTTTACTGGTTTTAAAATTGACAAGTTACATGTTTCTACCTTGGTAGTTGGAAAACTTAAAATATAAATCAAATTTTTATCATTTGATGCGATTTTAATTTCGGCAAATTCTAATGCTTCATCAATGTTTGTGTATGGAATATTTTCAATTTTTAATATTTTTTCCGCTATATTTATTTCAGTATTGGATAAAATAAAGGAGTTTACTATGTTAGCTTTTGCCCAATGAATGGCGTATGCAACATTAATGATTTCTTCTTTAATTATATCTAGTTTATATTTTATTCTCATAATTATTGTGTTACTATTTTTCTCTTTTTCTTTAAACATTTGAAGTAAACTATTTGTTGCGTTTGTTAGTTCATTTATTTTTTCCATAGATATTTTATTAATAATGATTTGCTTATGGTTATTTTCTAATACTTTATTTATCTTATCTGTAATTATTTCGTAGTCATGGTGGTCAGGATTACCTGCTATCCACTTCCATGCACTACCTATAAAATCTAGCGATCTTTTAGTTTTATTATTAATTCTAAGTCTAGATAGGTGTGTTTTAATTCTTAAAATGTCATAGGAAAGGACAGGATGTAAGGGATTCTCTTTTGGTACGTATGATCCTAGCATAGCTTCCAGGTCGTTTATTATTTTTTCATACGCTTCTATTTCGATCAAATGGATGATCTTAAATGATCCATTTTGCAATTTTGCACGTCCCGCGTTGATTTTAATCAGCTGGGAGTTGGAATAGTCCAAAATTTGCACATCTGCTTTGCACAGTGGAATCAGTGTTCTATTGAAAAATTTAGTTTTTTATAAGGCTTTTGTGAATGGTTCTTCCTGAACGTGTTAGTATAGTACTATTATTGTTTTTTGCAACTATTTCTTTTTTATACCTAGGCGATAACTTATTTCCTATTCTTTTATTAATTCTTACGAAGATCTCGTCTCCTTCAGAATAATTTTTTGGGGGTGACTTGTTTTTATTATGATAGTTAAGGTCAGCGTTTTGTTGTTCTTCAAGTCTTTTAATATTTTCCTGTCTTTCTATTTCAATTTGTTGTGGGTCAGTGGTTACGGTTCGTCCAAAAAAGAGTTCTATCGGTTTTTTGTTAGTAGTGGAGTGTATTGAGTTGTTATACTCATAAACGGATCTGTCTAATAACGGGTGTTTTTTTAAGAGGTTGCCGATTTTTTTTTTGAATAAAACACATATAAAATTATGAAATGACCAAAATTTTTTTTTATTTGGTAGATATTTGGCATTTAACATTTAAACACAATTTCTGGCATATGGCTACCACGACTATTTTTCACAAATGTCATTCTGGAGGTCCAATTTTCCAGCACTTTTTCAAGCATTTGAGGGCGTATGTCAGCAATGACACGTTGAATATTGGTTTCCAAAGCGTCAATCGATTGAGGTTTATCCACATAAACCAATGACTTCACGTATCCCCACAAAAAGTAATCGAGTGGCGTCAAATCGCACGAACGCGGAGGCCAATTCACCGGACCATTTCTCGAAATAATGTTGTCGTTGAAAGTTTCTTTCAATAAGTCGATTGTTTCACGTGCTGTATGGCAAGTGGCACCATCTTGTTGAAACCACATTTCATCCATATCCATATCTTCAAGATTTGACAACAAAAACTCATTTAACATGGTTCTGTATCGATTTCCATTCACGGTAACGCGTCGTCCTTCCTCATTTTTAAAGAAATATGGACCGATGATCCCACCAGCCCATAGACCGCACCAAACAGTACATTTATCAGGATGCATTGGTAATTCTTGAACGGCGTGTGGATTATCTTTGCTCCAAATGCGACAATTTTGTTTGTTGACGTATCCATTTAACAAAAAATGCGCCTCATCACTGAAGAGAATTTTACGGTAAAAAAATGGATCTTCGTTCAATTGATTTAACGACCAATCACTGAATTCACGGCGCAAACGATGGTCGTGTGGCTTTAATTCTTGCACCAATTGAATTTTGTATGGCACCAAACCCAAATCTTTACGTAAAATTTTCCATAAAGTCGATGGACAAAGTCCAATTTGCTGAGCACGACGACGAATCGATAAATTGTCGTTTTCTTCGACACTGGCCTCAACGACAGCAATATTTTCTTCTGTACGAACTCTTCTCATTCTTGTCGGTGGCTTGGCATCCAAAAGAGTGAATGTAGACCGAAATTTGGTAATTACGTTCTTTATGGTGGTCTCTGACGGACGATTATGTGCACCATAAAATTCACGAAGTGCTCTATAAACATTTTTAATTGAACATTGATTTTGAAAATAAATTTCCACGATTTGAAAACGTTGTTCTGGAGTTAACCTATTCATAATGATTTGCCAAACAATACTGAGTAGAAATGCCACTTTGAGCTGTCAAAACAACTGTCATAAAATAAAACGACATCTATCGGAAAAACAAACCTCCTAAAAAAACACCCTTTAGTTCTTGAAAAGATTCGTGCACATTTTCAGATTTAAGGCAACGCATGATCTTACCTAAAGTAGAGTGGAATCGTTCCACTTGTCCATTGGCAGAGCTTGTATAGGGTGGAGCTTTAAATATTTTTATGTTGAATTGGTTTTCAAGCACAAATGTAATCGGACTGGAATTAAAAGATTTTTCGTTATCGAATACTATTAATTTTGGTACGCCAAATGAAAGTAAGAGTTCTCTGAGTGGCTGCTTAATATCTTCTACAGCTCTGGAACGTAAAATTTTAGTTTGTGCGTACTTTGAGAATTTGTCTATAGCCGTTAGTATTATTTGTTGGTCAGTAAAATAAATGTCAATGTGTAAAATATGTCCTGGATGTTGAGGTATGGGAGTAGCTTGTATCATGGGTTTATTGGGATGGCGATCGTATTTATGTTCCTTGCACGTCTTACATTGCTTAATGATTTTACCTATTTTTGCTTGCATTTGGGGAAAGTAAAAGTTCTGTAGAAGCTGTATTTTATTTTCTCTGATGCTTCGATGAGCACGATTATGTTCATTTATTATTTTCGTCGTTTGTTCAACTTCGTCAGTAATGTCGGTTACCATCTTCCGAGCAAATCGTATTCGGTATTGACTAAAATGTTTGGTGTAAACTTCTTGTATAAGACCTAAAGTTCTTTCGTCTGTTTTTAATCCGTTGATAACTGATGGGTTTAAATAACGTTTGAAAATATGTATTAATTTTTCTTCGGAGTATTCAGGTTCAGTTATGATATGGCGGTGATAGGTAGGGAAGATAATTTTGAATTGGTAAGTGGAAGTGTTATCTAGATCTAGGAAAAGCTGATTTTTAATACGTTAATTGGTTCTTTAGCTATTTGTATTAAATTTTGACCTGAGCTTTCGTCACTATGTTGTGTCACTGTCATTGAGTTAATTTGGGATTGGCGAGGAGGTCTCGACAATGTATCAGCTACGACGTTCATTTTACCTGGCTTATACTTCAGTGTGTAATTATATTCTTCAAGTATTGCCTTCCATCGTTTTATTTTATTATTAGTGCTTTTGTTGCTTACTGCATATGTCAAGGGTTGATGGTCTGTAAGGATTTGAATTTTTGCGGAGCCATACAGGTAATTTCTCAGAGTTTTAAGGGACCAGATAATAGCAAGCATTTCTTTCTCGTTGGTAGCGTAGTGTTCTTCTGCATTGCTTAGTGTTCTTGATATGAACATTATCGGTTTGTTGTCCTGTGCTAACACGGCACCGATTGCATAGTCTGAAGCATCGGTGGTGAGATGGAATTCTTTATTGTAGTCGGGGTAAGTGAGCATTACGTCTTCTGTTGTAAGTGAATTTTTTATTTTATTGAATGCATTAATGGCTTCCTCATTGAGATGGATAAGCTTTTTGCTTGAATTGTGTTTGGACGAACGTCCATCTTCCCCCCTTAAGAGGGATGTGAGGGGTTTTGCCAATTTGGCGTAGTCTTTAATAAATCGCCGGTAAAACCCAGAAAGACCGAGAAATGAGCGTAAGTCTTTTAGAGTTCTTGGACAAGGAAATTTCATTATTGCTTCTACATTTGCAGGATTTGTTTTAATTCCGTCGGGTGATACAATAAAACCCAGGAATTCAACTTCCGTTTTTAAAAACTCACATTTGTCAAGTTGTACTTTCATATTTGCTTTTTGCAATGTACAGAATATTGTTTCTAGATTTTCTAGATGGGTTTGAACATCCTTGCTGAAGATGACTATATCATCAATGTAGACATAGCAAATCTTTCCTATGTACTCGCGCAATATATCGTCGAGTGCTCTTTGGAATATTGACGGAGAATTCTTGAGACCAAATGGAAGTCTTACGAATTCGTATTTGCCATTATTTACCGAGAAAGCAGTTTTTTCAATATCGCTTTCCTTTAACGGAATTTGATGGAATCCGCTTTTTAGGTCAATAACAGAAAACAATTTATTCTTTCCCAATTGGGCAAGTACTTCATTTGTCTCCGGAATCGGGTAACGGTCAGGAATTGTAACTGCATTCAATTTCCTATAGTCTATTACCATTCTATACTTTTTTTCACGAGAGGCGTCGAGTTTTTTCGGTACAATCCATATGGGAGCATTATAGGGTGACCGTGAAGGTCGGATTATACCATCGGTTAGGAGTTGTTTAATCTGTTTTTCTACTTCATCCTTTAATGCCATGGGGTATGGGTAGCTTTTTGAATAAATGGGGTTCTCATCATTTGTCCTTATTTCACCTTTAACAGTAGTCGTAAATGTCAGTTTCTCGTCCGGTTCTGTAAATAAGTTCGGGTATTTCGAAATTGTTTTTAAAAGTTTACTCGATTGTTCTTGGTTTAAGTGGGAAGTCCTTATATCTATCTTGTTAACAGATTGCGAAATATGTTGTTTTATGGGGATTTTAATTTTATTGTGTAATATAATGTAGTTTTCTGCAGTATATATTACTGCATTGAGTTCTGTGAGACTGTCGTTACCAATTATACCGTGGAATGATTTAAGGGTTGGAAGAATAAAAAATTTGAGACATATATCGTTAAGGCCAAAGAGGTGCAACATGGCATGATGTGTTATTTTTACATCGCCACCTATAGAGTTAGCAAAAAATGGATTTTATTACAAATAGTTTTATTTACACAGTTCGGGTGAATATAGTTCTTATTAGAACCTGTATCGATTAAAAATTTTAGTGTGTTTCCGCTCTTCGTTCGGTACTCAAAATATGGAAGCGAAGAGCTGTTCAATCTAAAAAATGAATGTCATGAGCTTCATGGGAGATTTCGGTGTTATTGGAATTTACAATATCGGGTTCTTGATATTCATATTCCTGTAAGTCACCAATTGTTCCCAAGTATTCAGCCAGAGTTTGGTCGGAGTTTCCGTCTCCTAATCTAATGCGTTCGTCATCCTCTTGTGGTTCTGGATGCGCAACTTGGGTTGTCGTATGGAAAGTTCTTTGCATTTTATTTGGGGTAGGTCCTTGGGTTGTCCAGTTGGGTCTCTTAGTTGCAGTTTGCCAATTTCCTTGGGGTCGATTAGTATAATTAACTGCGCGCGACTGAATGGTGCTTGTGTCCATCGGTTCTGGTCGAGGTTGTGGTCTAGGCGGTGGTCGCATAAAGTTTCCTTGATTTTGGTTGGGTTGGTAATTGCGATTTGAATATTGGGTTTGGAATGGGGTGTTGTTAAATTGAGGGGGTCTGTTATTAAAATTATTAGTTGGTTGTGGAATATATGCAAGTTGTGGGAAAAAGGGGACGTTATTTGTTCGAAGGTGTAAATTGTTATTAGGTCTTCGCGGAGGAAGTGTTGGAGGATTTGGGTGATGGTACTGTGGTTTTCTTGATATTCCCTGGTGGTTTATGGCATAGTTGGACCTATAATTCTGGTTCTCTAATTTTAGACATAGGTAGAGGGCTTGTGGAGGGTCAACAGGTTCACGAATTCCGAGGAGCCTAGGCAAATCTCCTTTTAGACCACGTACGAAGGTGTCCAAAGCTTTGTCTCTATAATTTTTTGTAAGTAAAGTCATTGCTTCTTGGCCAACTTCCATGCAACTGATTTTATTTAGAATCAAGGACAAGTGTGAATACACTGCTTGATAAAAGCCTTGTACAGAATCATTGCCTTGTACTAAGGAAATCATCTGGTATTCCAGTGTTCCCAAATCACGCTTGTCTGCGTAGTGCAATGTAAGGCAACGCGATATACACTCCCAATTAAGAGGTGTATTGTAGGATTCTAAGGCGATATCCGCATTTCCTACAATTTTGTTTCTTATGACGTTTAAAACGCCGAAGTATTTTGGTGTACCTTTGATTGACTCGTAAAGCCGAATAATACGATCCACGCTCTTTTTCCATGAGCTGAACTCGCCGGGCTGACCAGAGAATTCTCTGAGACAGCGAACTACGTCCGGTATCTTATCGAGTTCCGATAAATTGGCCTGATGTTCAGGGTTTATCGTTTGGTCGATTCCTCTGGTAAGATCCGTATTCGGATTTAGCATGTTTTGGATCATGCTTCGTCCTTCCGAATTTATGACTTGGCTAACAATTGAAGTTATAATTGTTTGAAGTTCCGGTGTTAAACGGATTGGATTGTTAGTGTTAGGGGAATTGGATGTGTCTGGAACATTAAGCACCGGAGGTCTAAGTATATTTTCATTTGCCATTGCTTATGTTTTATATTCACACACAAATAACGAAATGGAAAAATTATTACTCTCTATTACTTAGTATTACTTTAGTATTCTCTTTAGTATATTCTTTAATAATATTTATTCACTACTTTTTTTCTTATTTAAAGTTTTAAAATACCAAATTTTTTCTTTTCTGTATGTACTTTCAAATTATCGGATTCACTTAACTTTTAAATTGAATTTAGATTTGCTTAATTTTTATGGTAATTTTTAAGAATAATGGTTTATATCAAAAATTTTAATAATATAGGATTAAATAAAAAAATATAGTAATAGTCTTACAGTATAAAAATCAGGAACATTGCTGGTTTTCTTCGTACGAGAATGTCGTATTGTTGGATCTGGAGCGATGCGGCTAACGTTCTACGACGTTTCCTTTTCCTCCGTTTTAACGGCTACTAAGGGGCCCTTTTTTTGTTTCACCACTCTCTATGATCGTTTAAAAAACGCTGTTGCAAGTCCTGGGGTTCGGGACTCAGGAGGCACTGCTTTAGGGCCGTTTTTCCACGCTGAATAATTTTGGAATTGAGAATTTTGAGCTTCTTGAGGTCACTTCTCTATTCTTCTTAAAAACACAGCACTACTTAAGGGCTTTTTGTGTTGAAAGACAAAAATTTTTTTGAGCTGCTTGAGGTCACTTTTTTATTTTAATTTCACTTAAGAAAGAACACTTTAAATTATTTTTCGCGTACCTGAGCCCCACGTTGGGCGCCAATTAAACTATTTTAAATTATTAATAGTTTTTAAAAAATATTCATCAGAGCAGAGCTCTGATGTTCTTTATTAAATGAGTACAAGATTAGAACTGAACTTAAAACTAGATACATTGGTTCTTTTATAATAGTAAATGGCATTGGCATCCCAAGTAAGTCATCATGGTCATCTTGACGAATTATTGATGATGTCAGCAGAAGTGAAGGCTAGCGTATCAGACAACTCGTAATGTAGATGAATTTATGATGTTTATGTTGTGTGTGGTCGTCGTCCGATGAATTGAAACATTGTACGTGATTTATGCGTTTATACTTTGTAAGTTCCGTTATTGGTGTCAGCACTCAGACGAAATACTTTTATGGAGCTGCGTCCAGCGGATGTTTACAGAGCGTTCTTGCGAATGTGCGGCTTCAACTTATTCGTCGTTAACTTATACAAATATACAAATATACAAATATACAAATATACAAATATACAAATATACAAATATACAAATATACAAATATACAAATATACAAATATACAAATATACAAATATACAAATATACAAATATACAAATATACAAATATACAAATATACAAATATACAAATATACAAATATACAAATATACAAATATACAAATTTACAAATATACAAATATACAAATATACAAATATACAAATATACAAATATACAAATATACAAATATACAAATATACAAATATACAAATATACAAATATACAAATATACAAATATACAAATATACAAATATACAAATATACAAATATACAAATATACAAATATACAAATATACAAATATACAAATATACAAATATACAAATATACAAATATACAAATATACAAATATACAAATATACAAATATACAAATATACAAATATACAAATATACAAATATACAAATATACAAATATACAAATATACAAATATACCAATATACAAATATACAAATATACAAATATACAAATATACAAATATACAAATATACAAATATACAAATATACAAATATACAAATATACAAATATACAAATATACAAATATACAAATATACATATACGTGATGGCCGATGAAGTTCTCCAGGCTGCCAGAAAGGTAGGCAATAACAAGACCCCAGGACCAGATAATATTCCATTATCATTAAAATCCGCTATTAGGAACTATCCAAATATATTTGCAAACATGCATAAAAGAAGGGGTGTTCCCTGCGGAGTGGAAAAAACAAAGACTTGTCCTACTTCCTAAGGGGAAAAAACCACAAGACGAACCATCCTCATACCGTCCTATATGTATGCTCGACACAATCTTAGAAAGAATTATCGGCGGTAGGCTACTGGAAGCCGTAGTACAATCAGGAGACCTTGCAGAACATCAATATGGCTTCCGCAAAGCACGCTAAACAATTGATGCCATTGATTTTGTTAAAAATTAGGCACAAAAAGCGATAGATGGGAAAAGGCATGATGTGTTATTTTTACATCGCCACCTATAGAGTTAGCAAAAAATGGATTTTTATTACAAATAGTTTTATTTACACTGTTCGGGTGAATATAGTTCTTATTAGAACCTGTATCGATTAAAAATTTTAGTGTGTTTCCGCTCTTCGTTCGGTACTCAAAATATGGAAGCGAAGAGCTGTTCAATCTAAAAAATGAATGTCATGAGCTTCATGGGAGATTTCGGTGTTATTGGAATTTACAATATCGGGTTCTTGATATTCATATTCCTGTAAGTCACCAATTGTTCCCAAGTATTCAGCCAGAGTTTGGTCGGAGTTTCCGTCTCCTAATCTAATGCGTTCGTCATCCTCTTGTGGTTCTGGATGCGCAACTTGGGTTGTCGTATGGAAAGTTCTTTGCATTTTATTTGGGGTAGGTCCTTGGGTTGTCCAGTTGGGTCTCTTAGTTGCAGTTTGCCAATTTCCTTGGGGTCGATTAGTATAATTAACTGCGCGCGACTGAATGGTGCTTGTGTCCATCGGTTCTGGTCGAGGTTGTGGTCTAGGCGGTGGTCGCATAAAGTTTCCTTGATTTTGGTTGGGTTGGTAATTGCGATTTGAATATTGGGTTTGGAATGGGGTGTTGTTAAATTGAGGGGGTCTGTTATTAAAATTATTAGTTGGTTGTGGAATATATGCAAGTTGTGGGAAAAAGGGGACGTTATTTATTCGATGGTGTAAATTGTTATTAGGTCTTCGCGGAGGAAGTGTTGGAGGATTTGGGTGATGGTACTGTGGTTTTCTTGATATTCCCTGGTGGTTTATGGCATAGTTGGACCTATAATTCTGGTTCTCTAATTTTAGACATAGGTAGAGGGCTTGTGGAGGGTCAACAGGTTCACGAATTCCGAGGAGCCTAGGCAAATCTCCTTTTAGACCACGTACGAAGGTGTCCAAAGCTTTGTCTCTATAATTTTTTGTAAGTAAAGTCATTGCTTCTTGGCCAACTTCCATGCAACTGATTTTATTTAGAATCAAGGACAAGTGTGAATACACTGCTTGATAAAAGCCTTGTACAGAATCATTGCCTTGTACTAAGGAAATCATCTGGTATTCCAGTGTTCCCAAATCACGCTTGTCTGCGTAGTGCAATGTAAGGCAACGCGATATACACTCCCAATTAAGAGGTGTATTGTAGGATTCTAAGGCGATATCCGCATTTCCTACAATTTTGTTTCTTATGACGTTTAAAACGCCGAAGTATTTTGGTGTACCTTTGATTGACTCGTAAAGCCGAATAATACGATCCACGCTCTTTTTCCATGAGCTGAACTCGCCGGGCTGACCAGAGAATTCTCTGAGACAGCGAACTACGTCCGGTATCTTATCGAGTTCCGATAAATTGGCCTGATGTTCAGGGTTTATCGTTTGGTCGATTCCTCTGGTAAGATCCGTATTCGGATTTAGCATGTTTTGGATCATGCTTCGTCCTTCCGAATTTATGACTTGGCTAACAATTGAAGTTATAATTGTTTGAAGTTCCGGTGTTAAACGGATTGGATTGTTAGTGTTAGGGGAATTGGATGTGTCTGGAACATTAAGCACCGGAGGTCTAAGTATATTTTCATTTGCCATTGCTTATGTTTTATATTCACACACAAATAACGAAATGGAAAAATTATTACTCTCTATTACTTAGTATTACTTTAGTATTCTCTTTAGTATATTCTTTAATAATATTTATTCACTACTTTTTTTCTTATTTAAAGTTTTAAAATACCAAATTTTTTCTTTTCTGTATGTACTTTCAAATTATCGGATTCACTTAACTTTTAAATTGAATTTAGATTTGCTTAATTTTTATGGTAATTTTTAAGAATAATGGTTTATATCAAAAATTTTAATAATATAGGATTAAATAAAAAAATATAGTAATAATCTTACAGTATAAAAATCAGGAACATTGCTGGTTTTCTTCGTACGAGAATGTCGTATTGTTGGATCTGGAGCGATGCGGCTAACGTTCTACGACGTTTCCTTTTCCTCCGTTTTAACGGCTACTAAGGGGCCCTTTTTTTGTTTCACCACTCTCTATGATCGTTTAAAAAACGCTGTTGCAAGTCCTGGGGTTCGGGACTCAGGAGGCACTGCTTTAGGGCCGTTTTTCCACGCTGAATAATTTTGGAATTGAGAATTTTGAGCTTCTTGAGGTCACTTCTCTATTCTTCTTAAAAACACAGCACTACTTAAGGGCTTTTTGTGTTGAAAGACAAAAATTTTTTTGAGCTGCGTGAGGTCACTTTTTTATTTTAATTTCACTTAAGAAAGAACACTTTAAATTATTTTTCGCGTACCTGAGCCCCACGTTGGGCGCCAATTAAACTATTTTAAATTATTAATAGTTTTTAAAAAATATTCATCAGAGCAGAGCTCTGATGTTCTTTATTAAATGAGTACAAGATTAGAACTGAACTTAAAACTAGATAAATTGGTTCTTTTATAATAGTAAATGGCATTGGCATCCCAAGTAAGTCATCATGGTCATCTTGACGAATTATTGATGATGTCAGCAGAAGTGAAGGCTAGCGTATCAGACAACTCGTAATTTAGATGAATTTATGATGTTTATGTTGTGTGTGGTCGTCGTCCGATGAATTGAAACATTGTACGTGATTTATGCGTTTATACTTTGTAAGTTCCGTTATTGGTGTCAGCACTCAGACGAAATACTTTTATGGAGCTGCGTCCAGCGGATGTTTACAGAGCGTTCTTGCGAATGTGCGGCTTCAACTTATTCGTCGTTAACTTATACAAATATACAAATATACAAATATACAAATATACAAATATACAAATATACAAATATACAAATATACAAATATACAAATATACAAATATACAAATATACAAATATACAAATATACAAATATACAAATATACAAATATACAAATATACAAATATACAAATATACAAATATACAAATATACAAATATACAAATATACAAATATACAAATATACAAATATACAAATATACAAATATACAAATATACAAATATACAAATATACAAATATACAAATATACAAATATACAAATATACAAATATACAAATATACAAATATACAAATATACAAATATACAAATATACAAATATACAAATATACAAATATACAAATATACAAATATACAAATATACAAATATACAAATATACAAATATACAAATATACAAATATACAAATATACAAATATACAAATATACAAATATACAAATATACAAATATACAAATATACAAATATACAAATATACAAATATACAAATATACAAATATACAAATATACAAATATACAAATATACAAATATACAAATATACAAATATACAAATATACAAATATACAAATATACATATACGTGATGGCCGATGAAGTTCTCCAGGCTGCCAGAAAGGTAGGCAATAACAAGACCCCAGGACCAGATAATATTCCATTATCATTAAAATCCGCTATTAGGAACTATCCAAATATATTTGCAAACATGCATAAAAGAAGGGGTGTTCCCTGCGGAGTGGAAAAAACAAAGACTTGTCCTACTTCCTAAGGGGAAAAAACCACAAGACGAACCATCCTCATACCGTCCTATATGTATGCTCGACACAATCTTAGAAAGAATTATCGGCGGTAGGCTACTGGAAGCCGTAGTACAATCAGGAGACCTTGCAGAACATCAATATGGCTTCCGCAAAGCACGCTAAACAATTGATGCCATTGATTTTGTTAAAAATTAGGCACAAAAAGCGATAGATGGGAAAAGGTGGAAGGGAGGAACAAAAAAGTATTGCACCATAGTCACCCTCGATATCAAGAATGCTTTTAATTCAGCCAAATGGAGTTGTATATTCAATGAACTACGTCGGAGAGAGGTCCCGTCGTACATTCTGAGGATGGTGGCAGATTACTTCAGTAACAGAATTCTGCTATACAACACCGACAATGGCTTGAAGGAATATAAGGTTACCGGAGGAGTTCCACAGTGGTCTCTGCTAGGCCCATTATTATGGAATATATGTATGATGGCATATTTAGGCTCCAAATACCTGAAGAGGCAGAGATTGTCGGTTTTTCAGATGACATCGCAGTCATCGTTGTGGCAAAACACAAAGAGGAGATAACTGCAATATGTAATGCAACAATTAGGACTATCCGGGATTGGCTGACGTCAATCGGATTACAGTTGGCAGAATATAAAACGGAAGCTCTACTAATATCCAGTAGGAAAATAAGAGAGACAATAACCTTTGTAGTTGGTAATTGTTCGATTATATCTAAGCCATCAATTAGATACCTGGGAATGGTAATTGATACGAAACTCTCATTCAAAGAGCATATAAAGGCTGCCAGCAATTAAGCAGAGACTGTATGTTCAGCACTGTCTCGAATTATGCCTAACACTGAAGGAGCAAGCAAACAAGAAGAAAGCTATCGGCTAATATTGTCTCATCCATCCTTTTATACGGAGCGCCAATTTGGGCTGACGCAATGGATAAGGTTAGCTACTGGCGAAAGATGTCATCTATCCAGCGATTGAGTGCTCTAAGAGTGATCTGTGGCTTTAGAACCATCTCGAGCGATGCAGCGCTTGTGGTTGCTGGTATGCTCCCAATCGACTTTCTGGCCAAGGAACGTCAGGTTATTTATAGGCGCCGCGGGTATCTTACAAGAGCCGAGAACCGCAAAACAGCACACGCCGAAGCAGTTAGAAGCTGGCAAAGAAGATGGGTCCAGTCAAGTAAGGGTAGATGGACCCATAGATTAATACCATCTATAGAATTATGGACCGGTAGAAGCCATGGAGAAGTAGACTTCTATGTAACCCAATTTTTAACTGGGCATGGGCATGGCATGGCATTGGCATGCTTCCGCTCATACTTCTTTAAATACAAAAACACGAGAGTTTACCCGACTGTTATTTATGTGAGGGTACACCAGAAGATGTGGAACATGTTTTCTTTCATTGTCCGCATTTTGCAGGAGTAAGACAGGATGTGTCCGAGTAAATAGGGCAAACTATTTCGCCAGAAAACATAGTTAATTCTATGCTACAAAATGAGGAGATATGGAACGCAATCAGTGGAATGTCTTCCAGAATAATGCAGCGCCTACGGTGTCTCGAGCGTGAGAGGAGGAATGAAGAAGAGTAACACAGCAAAATAATGTGAATAAAGAAGAAGAACGAAATATCAAAATGAAAGTGCAGCCATCGCATTATATGTTAAATCACTAGAGTTTGTAAAGGCTACTTTCGAAGCTAGGTTATAGTGTATGAAACAGTCACTTTCGTCTATAGGCGTGTGAAAAATTATTTTATATGTATTTAAATTATTAAAATGTACATATCTTTAAGAAACTAACATTTTGGTTTTAAATAGATCAACATTTAATGAAATCCATGTTGACAAAGGAGAGGGTCCATGCCTTGCCCAACACGATGTAGAGCAAAACAAATTTGTGTCCATTGGTGTGCAGTGTAGAGCAGAATCATCAGAGAAAGAGGTTCAAGCTAATGGAAAGATGTACTTAAGTTTAGTATCGTTATGGGATACAGATAAAAAACTAAACAGGATTATTGGAATTTCTAGCATGACCATTTTAGATGTGTGGGTACAAATTTGTAAAGTTATAAGGCCTACCGAGAATTGTTTAATGCCCATTAGGGACAGAACATGTTTAACCATGCATAAAATAAAGTGTAATTGTTCCTATGCAGATCTGGCCATATTTTATCAGACAAGCGACCGTACCTCGAAGATGTATTTTGCAGATACTATTCAGATAAAGAAAGCAACCTTTAATTGTTTAAATTAACGGGTATGCACTTACTCGCATTACAAAGGAACAAACACGTTGAAGTTTTCAATTGGATTATCACCATCTGGCTCAATTAATTAGGTAAGCCGAGTTAAGGGGGAAAATCATCTGACAAGGCCTTATTCAATTGTACCGATTTGATTGGGAAGCTTCAACAAGGAGATGCTGTGATGCTTTAAGATCGCAGCCGAAGGCGGTGATAGAAATTGTCCGACCAGAATTTTTGAACGCCGAATTTCTAGACGTAAACAATATAGCAGGTAAATTTTCTGCGTCTGTAATCCCTGTTGTGTGTTTGCGCATACAAAATCAAAAAAATTACAATAAGTACAAACAAACGGTTCGCGTAGATCAAGTGAAAAGTGCAGTGTGTGTGTCCGTCTACCCCATCCTCAACAGCGCAGCAAAGAACTTAGCGAGACATAACTGCCGTATGTTTTGCATGCGGCAGTTTGTCGATGATCTTACTCTTTGGAAATCGAATAACGGATTGTGAGTGTTTGTTTCTTCTGGTGATTTAACTCATTTCGTCGTGAAGGTATAACACTGGTGACAATTTGTGTCAAAAATCCATTGTGAGACATCCATTACATAAAGTCGGTAAAAAGAAGCGGTAAGTTGTGTTTGTGTGTTTGTTTTTTGAAGTTATTTGTAGTTGCAGAGTGGATCTCAGTAACATACGAGGGCTGCGAACAAATTTTTTCGCTTTGTTTACATATGTAAATGTCCACAGTCCAGCAATTCTGGCATTGAGCGAAACTAAAGTATTTGATAATTCTGATACTTCAGATTTAAATCTGCCTGGGTATAGCTTAGTGCCATTATTTTTCCACGACGCGGGCTCGCAATTTATGTCCGTAGTGATGTTGCGTTCAAAGTTTTGCCTCAATCAAGCTAATGTTCCAATGCGGAATTTAATTTCCTATGAGAGTAATGGTACAAGGGCGCAACATCCACTAATGCTTTCTTTATAGAAGCCCCAACTTAGACAGAGTTTCAACTCTTTACGAGTTTGATGCACTGTCTGATTCAATTGCAAGAATTGTAACAAATGATGATAACACTGAAATCGTTATTGCGGGCGATTTCAATGTTCACAATTCTGGGCGGCTTCGCCATTCTGGCCAGACAACACCCGTAGAAAGTGATGTTGAGTTGTTCGCTGAGTTTATTCATCTTACTCAGCTTGTAAATGAGCCTACAAGAATACCTGACATTGCAAATCATTCCGCAAACACCCTTGACTTGTTCCTTACCTCTCGTCCTGATAATTACTCCGTCAATGTATTATCGCCTCTAGGCTCGTCTGACCATTGTGTTGTATCAGCTAAATTCTCGTTAATAAACCACGCAGTTAGAGAAAAAACTCAAAAAAAAACAGTATGACAATATGAGAAAGCCAATTGGGATGAGCTTAACAACTTTTTTGGGATAGTTAACTGGTCGCTTTTGTTTCGTGATAACAACGTTGATGCCGCCGCTGATGCAATCACAAACATCATCCTTATTGGTATGAGAGACTTTATACCTTCCAGGAATAAGTCTGTCAAAACAAAGACGAATGGATGGTATGACTCCAGCTGTTCTATGATTAGAGAGGTATGCTTTCGGTTTTACGAAGCAAACCCTACTGAGGAAAACCGAACAAATTTTAAACGAGCCAGAAATGATTGCAATACTCATCTTCGGCGAGAAAAATTGAGGCTTCCTCCACGCTTCCAGATTGTGCATTGATGCCGAATGCACCTCCTGGTATTGAACACTCTATGGGACAGATCTTTGTTAGTACTCGTGCAGTTGCTAGAGTTTTAAACGATCTCAACCTTCACAAATCCACTGGGCCAGATGCTATTTTCCCATTAGTTCTGATGAGGTGTTCTGGCATTACCATTGCGTAAGCTTTTCCATCTATCCTATTCTTCTGGAATCTTCCCGATAAGCTGGAAACAGCCTTTGTCCAGCCCATACCAAAAAAGGC
Organism: Nephrocerus scutellatus; assembly: GCA_947095585.1. NCBI lineage: Eukaryota > Metazoa > Arthropoda > Insecta > Diptera > Pipunculidae > Nephrocerus > Nephrocerus scutellatus. Next base: position 50,775,929 of record OX352762.1, read on the forward strand.
GAGCCGTCGTCTCCTTCTTCGTACCGACCCATAGCACTTACATCCATTCTTTCCAAGGTCATGGAAACGCTGATCAATTTTCAGCTCACGAAATATCTTGAAACCAATGAAATCCTTAGTGAACGGCAGTACGGATTTCGTGGGCAACGTTCCACTGGTGATTTGATGGTATATCTCACCGAACAGTGGAACCGGTCTTTGCATCAATTTGGTGAAAGTAAAGCTGTTGCACCCGATATTTCCAAAGCATTTGACAGAGTTTGGCATAATATCTTTTGTTAAAAATGCGTGCTTATGGAGTCGATGAAAAACTGCTTCATTGGATTAGAAGATATCTTTTGGACCGCTCAATTCAAGTTGTTTTGGACGGTTTCAAGTCTGAAATACACCACACCACCCGACGCTCTTTTTATTCTTATTAATGATCTCTTATCTGTGACTTCTAATCCAATCCACTATTTTGCTGACGACAGCACTCTCAGCTTCTCATATAAGTTTGAGGAACGTCCCTCCACTTCTAATGTGGAACTCAAACAACTTCGTATGTTAAGCACTGATTTCACTAAATTCTGACCTAGACAGCATAATAAAATGGAGAGAAAACAATCGAGTAGAATTTAACGCTTCCAAAACCCAATGCTGTCTAAGCGAATCTCAAATCCCATGCCATTATCCATGAATGGCACTTGCTTCGATGAAACTGAAAATCTCGCAATACTCGGTATGTCGCCAAAAAATGCTGCAAAATGTTTAGGTTTTATAACCCGGTGCAAGAAATATTTCACTTCCTCTGATCTGGTGACTATCTATAAGGCTTTAATTCGCCCTAAACTTGAGTACAATTGTCATATTTCGTGCACCTAAAACCACCTTGCATCAACTAGATAGAATACAAAACCGTGCGATAAAACTTATCGGTGACGAAAACAATGCGAAATCAATAGATTCCCTTAAACACCGTAGGAACGTCTCCTGCTTGTCACTCTTGTGGCGAGTGGCATAACCCTTGCCACATAATTTACAATTCATGGCATATGGCATAGCCTCGCAAACACAGCATTAATGCCAACCTGACAAACAATCATTTCCTTTTGATGAAGATGAAAGGAGAAAGAGAAGAAAAAGAAAAGAAGACGACGAGACCTTCCTGCTTCCGCTTTTAATGTTGAACGAACAAGTCGGGTTTTTTCTTTGTTCTCGAGCGGAAAAAAACGTGGACGCGACATTAAAAATTTATAATTCTACTTTAAAATTCACTTTTAATAAGTTTTTTTCATTATTATATCCATTTAAATAAATTTATTTTAACCCATTTTAACTTAAATATAAGATACACCTCGATAGTGAGAAAGAAAACGTGGACGCGACATCTTTTTCCTTATTGGCATTTTTGTTAGAAATCCGCACTTCGGTGGAGGAACATATATAACACATTGTTTCCCAATGATAAATCGAAAAACTCATTGCTCGGCACAGTTTCAACAACAGTACACGTGGAGGCTAACAGACGATGTAGCGGCACATGATGTAACAACGGTAACGTCGCAACGCACACTAGATCAGGTGTTGGAAAAATTTGAGCAGCATTGCCACAAAAGAATTTCGCTATGGAATCGTATAAATTCAACAATTTGGTACAAAAAGAGCGACAAACATTTGGTGAATTTTTGACAGAATTGCGTACACAACTTGAACGCTGTGAATTCAATTGCAAATGCGGCGTATTATACGAAGACAGAATGTTGCGTGATCGAATCATAACCAGTGTTTTTGACAAGAAACTACAATTGAAATTGTTGGATGGATGTGATGAAACATTGAATCGCGTTATTGATTTGTGCAAAACATTCGAATCGGCACATGTTAACAAAGAAATTTTAGATTCCAAGAAACAAAGCATCGCTGCTGTTTCAACAACAAGCAAGGAACCGGACTTAATTAATATATTGAACAAACGCATGTATTTCAACTGTGGTGGCGATTGGAAACCAGAGTACAAAAGCAAATGTCCAGCCAAAGAATTTAAGATGTGGTAAAAAGGGTAATTTTCTTCGGATGTGTCGCAGCAAAAACAGCAAATCAGAAACAAATTCAACCGGCAATTCAAACGGAAAAAACAAAGTCAGCACACTCAACTGGAGTGAAACGGGTAATTTTAAAAAGGAAAATATAATTTTTGAAAACAGTTATAATTGTATTTATAGAGTAAATTCAATCGGAAAGAAAATCAAAACGATGGACCAAGGCATACAAATTAGGATTACTAGTAGTTAAATTCAAACTTGATACAGGAGCGGATGTCCACTGCATTCTAATTTAATTTATTAGGGGACTCAATATTAAAATAAGCAATGAACGAAAGATTATCAGGTATTCGATTATAGTAACAATAAAGTTCAAATTTTTGGCACAGTCAAATTATATTTATGGGATTTCAAATCCAAAACAGAAAAAACGGCATTCTCTGTTGTTGTTGAGGATACATTTGAACCGATACATGGACTTGATGCTTGCATTGAATTTGGATTGATAAAACGAGTTGATATTGACTCAGTCAAATTAACGGATTCTGTCGAACAACAAATGGTGAAATTTTTAGTGGACTTGGAAAATACCCGGGTAAAGTAACAATTCATTTAAAAGAAGATGCCAAGCCGGTTGTACATTACAAAAAAAGATTCTCAAATTCAATAGTCAACAAACTTAAACCAATCCTTGATACAATGGTTAAAGAGGGAATCATTTCACCTGTGACTCACCCAACTGACTGGGTTAATAACATTCAGGTTGTAGAGAAACCGGATGGTGATTTGAGAGTTTGCTTGGATCTAAAACCGCTTAATGCGTGTATTAAACGGGAACATTACTTGATTCCAACTTGATTCCAATTTCGCATCACAATTGTGTAACAAAAAGATTTTCACGGTACTGGATTGCTTAAATGGATTTTGGCAAATTGAATTGGATGGAAAAAGTTCTGAATTGACAATATGCATTACACCGTTCGGTAGATACAAGTTCAATCGACTTGCATTTGGTTTAAATTGTGCACCTGAAATTTTTAAACGGATAATGGTATTGGTCTTTGGGACATACCAGGTATCTTGGTCTACTTTGATGACATTGCCATTGTAGCTTCAGATGAGGTTGAACATGACAAAATTTTGTCAACTGTACTTGAGCGTGCACGTTTGTACAACATTAAATTTAATGCCAAGAAAATCCAATACCGTAAATCTGAAATAAAATTCACATAATTTCCAATGGTACAATTAAACCGGCTGAAAAATGCTATTTTGGATATGAAAAACCCACAGACAAACATGGTGTTATGCGTTTGTTGGGAATGTTCAAATACATGGCCAGATTTATTCCGAATCTGTCTAAATTGACAGCTGAACTAAGACAGCTCACTAGAAATAATGTGCCATTTGAATGGAATGAAAAACGACCCAGAATAACCGGTTATTATTCAAACTGATGCATCAAAAGTTGGACTGGGATCAGTATTGATTCAGGAGGGTCATCCAATTGCTTTCGTATCCAGAACACTTAGTAAAACAGAAATGGGCACAAATTGAAAATGAACTGTTGGCAGTTGTCTTTGAATGTGAACGTTTTCACTACCTTATTTACGGTCGTGAAGTCACTGTTGAAAGTGATCACAAGCCGCTTGAAACGTTGATAAAACGAGTAATTGATGATGTAACGCCACAATTACAATGAATTTTTATGGCATTATTGAAATATCCAAAAACGAAAATAATTTTTAAACCCGGAAAAAATATGTTGGTAGCTGATTGCCTGTCACGTACACAATTACCAGAAGTGTCTGAATCAATAGAGTTATCGGGTGTAATCCATGCAGTCACAAAATCGGCTTGCTTGTCCGAGGAAAATTACAAATATTACAAGCAGATATTAGAACGTGATGAAAATTACAAACGCATTTGTGATTATGTTGAAAATGGCTGGCCCAGATTTCATCACTTAAATGATTTGAGTAAAAAATTTCACAAATTCAAATCGGAGTTACATTTTGAAAATGATTTATTATTTTTGATTCACAGATTGGTCATTCCAACGGAATTGCAACTCAAAATTGCAAAATGGCTTCATGAGCCACATCTTGGCATCGAAAAAACACTTGCTCGCGCAAGAATGTTATATTATTGGCCGGGAATGAATGAACAAATTAAGGATATGATCGAGGCCTGTAAAATTTGTGAAAAATTCAAACGGAAAAAAACAACCCATAAAAATTAAAATTTTTCTTGTAAATTCTCTAATCGGGGATACACACACACACACACACACTGCGTGCTCGTTTTGTGGCAAAATCATTCACAAATGACGCAGCGGCAGCGAACAGCGCTGCTCACAAAGCACAGAGCTCAGACTTTGCCGTGATCTGATGCGATATAGCGATATTTAAAAATTGTATATTGGGTCGCTCCAAATTTTTACAAAAAGTGTTTTCCATCGAAGACACACATGTGTACAAAATTTAAAGAAAATCGGGTAAGTTTTGTAAAATATTTGTATGGGAGCCCCCCGACCCCGCGGCCCGAGGGGCCTCAAATTTTAATAGAAAGTGTTGTCTTGGGAGATATACATGTGTGCAAAATTTCAATAAAATCGGGCTGTATGAAGTGGGTTAAAAATTGATCACAAGATTTGGCCAGCCAGCCAGTCAGCCAGCCACGGGCAAGTGAAGTTAATATAGAGAATTTAATAACCAAAAAGAGCCATTGATCCAAGAGAAAAATCCGGAGCACCCATTTCAATTCGTCTCCATGGATATTTTCGAATATGCGGGTCACGATTTCATTGCAATATTTGATGCATATTCAAATTATTTGAATTGCGCAAAGCTGAACAATAAAACATCCGGACATATTATTAATGTGATAAGACGTATTTTCAATATCATTGGGTTTCCCTCAAATATCAAATGTGATAACAATCCATTTAATTCAGCGGAATTTTAAAAATTTTCAGACGACTTTAATATCAAATTCGTACATTCCAGCCCACGTTACCCTCAAAGTAATGGATTGGCTGAAAAGGGAGTGGCGATAGCCAAAAACATTCTGAAAAGATGTTATGAGGTGAATGAGGTGGATCAATTCCAATACAGAATCTTAGAATATAATACAACACCGGTCGTAAACATGCAGCTAACACCATCTGAACTATTCTTTGGTCGGTTGGTTAAAACAAAAATGCCAGTATCGGAGCAATTGCTCATTCGAAATAATGTATCGGAACAAATTGTTCAACAAAAAATAAATAATAAAAAGGAAAAACAAAAATATTACTATTATCGAAGTGCAAAGTCATTGCCGTCATTGCAAGTGGATGACTTAGTTATTTTTCAGAAAAACGGAAAAGAATGGCACTATGGAACAATAGTGGGAATAGTTAATGACCGGTCGCATATTATTAACGATAATTTTGAGAATTATTGCAGACGTAATCGTAGATTATTAGCTAAAACCAAAAATAACGATTTTAATGCGAGTGATTTGTTATTTGAGGAAAATGTAAAATCCGGAACTTTGAATAATTTGCCAGAGATTCAAATTGTTAAGTCAGTGTTGGAAAATGTCACCCGGAATAATAATGATCAGAATCAGAATAACGAAACTTCCACAGAAATTGTAATTGTGGATGAACCGGTATTGCCAGAATAGCCAGTAATTGAACAAAGTTATTCTACATCAGAATATGAGACCGCTGGCAGTAAGGGTTCAGAAGCAAGTCTGGTCCTAATTAACCTCAATTAATTTGGTTAATTATGTAAAAGAATTATTTAATTTATTTATCAGTAGTTTTGACAGCTAACACAACACAGTACATTGTCATACAACCGCTGATTAGTTCAGCGACAACCACCATACAAGGCGTACGTGAATTGAAAATTATAATAAAATATTAGTTGTTAAGAAACAATCAGGCTTGTTTTATTGTGTTTTAATTATAAAAATAACATCTTTTTACAGTTAATATCCGTTTTCGCATTGCTGATTTTTGGTTGTATTGCCGATCGTGTCTTTTGTTCATCATCGCGGCCGCTGGTCATCGGTTGGTTAGCTGTGTATCCCAATATTGTGCATTTTTCTGAGGGGTATATTGCCTTGTTTTCGCTAAGAACCGAGATCGTATCGAAGTCACCATCGTTGTCAGCCTCAGCAGTATCATCAGTCAAAATCATCGTTCAGTCATCATCATCATCAAATCATCATTGTCAGCCTCAGCAGCATCGTCATCGAATCATCATTGTCAGCTTCGACAGCGTCATTATTATAATCAACAACAAATATTGTAATTTTTAAGCTAGATGTCAGGTAGTAAGGTTTTTTTTTCTTTACATACATACAGTATATATATATATATAGTACACCTAAGTTTTGATTAATTAATCTCATTAATAAATTTTGGCTGGTGCACCAACCCCCCGTATATTTTCTTTCGTTAACTTCTTATATTATACTATTTTATATTACAATATTATCTTTAAAATTATATTTAAGGCTATATCTTAGGTTATATTACAATAAAAAGGAAAAAAAGAAAAAAAGCAAGGTTCAATTTTCCATTAGTTTTTTATTGTCGTAAGACGGGAGTGATGTCTGTTTAGGCGGAGACCTTTGAGGATGAGGCGGTGTCAGTAGCAGGGTCGGACGACAGGCGGGCACGGCATCTCCTTCCATCATGCGGTTACACTTGGCACCTTTACACCCGTCAACACCCACTCCCATACCCTGACACCTAGCCGGCAATGACCGCGACGGGTCCCTAAAGTGCCTTTTCTGTTAACCAACCCCCCTATGCTCAGTCTAAGGGGGGGATTGTTACAGTGGCGCCCAAATAATTAGTTTTCCTTTACTCTGTCCTATCCGTATCCTTTTCCGATAAGTTCAACAATTTGTTTGAAGGAACTTATATTTCCGATTTCGGTTAAATTTTCTTTCCACACTAGGACTTTAATAAAAGTTCTCGTGTGTTGACTTGAATCGAATCGGAATCGAAAATTGTTTCTAGCCCATAGTCCCGGTTATACAAAAAAATTTTTCCACCGGGAATCAACTATTTCCACTTATGGCGTTGATTTTAGACTAGTTTTCCGGTGTTTGATTTTTTTTAATATCCGAGAAATTTTCTTATCCTGAATGCATGTCCAGCTTAGCTGTTTGACTCATGCTTGAGGGTTTGATTTTTTTTGAAATTTCAAGAATTTTCTTTTGCTCACTCGGAATGCATGTCCAGCTTAGCTGTTTGACTCATGCTTGAGGGTTTAATTTTTTTTTTAAATTTCAAGAATTTTTTTGTTCACACGGGAATGCATGTCCAGCTTAGCTGTTTTACTCATGCTTGAGGGTTTAATTTTTTTTTTAAATTTCAAGAATTTTTTTGTTCACACGGGAATGCATGTCCAGCTTAGCTGTTTTACTCATGCTTGAGGGTTTAATTTTTTTTTTAAATTTCAAGAATTTTTTTGTTCACACGGGAATGCATGTCCAGCTTAGCTGTTTTACTCATGCTTGAGGGTTTGATTGTTTTGAAATTTCAAGAATTTTTTTTGTTCACTCGGAATGCATGTCCAGCTTAGCTGTTTGACTCATGCTTGAGGGTTTGATTTTTTTTTGAAATTTGAAGAATTTTTTTTGTTCACATGGAATCCATGTCCAGCTTAGCTGTTTGACTCAGGCTTGAGGGTTTGATTTTTTTTGAAATTTCAAGAATTTTTTTCTGTTCACACGGAATGCATGTCCAGCTTATCTGTTTGACTCTTGCTTGACGGTTTGATTTTTTTTAAATTTCAAGAATTTTTTTGTGCACTCGGAATGCATGTCCAGCTTAGCTGTTTGACTCATGCCTGAGGGTTTGATTGTTTTGAAATTTCAAGAATTTTCTTTTGCTCACTCGAAATGCTTAGCTGTTTGACTCATGCTTGAGGGTTTGATTTTTTTGAAATTTCAAGAATTTTTTTGTTCACTCGGAATACATGTCCAGCCTAGCTGTTTGACTTATAGAAGAGTGCTTGAGCACAGACTTTTTAATTGTATCCCATATCACCCTGTCCTCAACTCCCCACTACGGTGCCTGCCTGTCGACCTGACGTTGTGCCCTGCCTTGGCTCATCCTCATCACCATCCATTGATTAACTCGTATTCTTTTTATACGATTTCTTGCATTCGCCATTCGGATTTTGTTTCTTCTTCTTCTCTGTCCTCCTTCTTACAGCATTAATCGGTTTTGCTATAAGGTCATAAGGTCTCTTATCTTTTTTAAATTTTCCGCCTGATATTGAATTCAGTACAATTTGAATACTCAGATTTTTAGTTTTGAAACAACATTAAAACTTTTAAGTAATGTACCCACGGGCATTGTCGAATGCCACTGAAATTTTAACAATTTTTATTCATTATTGGTTAATAATTAAAAAGTATGGACATCGCCACGTTAACCGCGAACGAACTTGGATCGAACTCGAGGTACGAGGAATTCAATCTACTGCCCCTGATGCTGTTGATCTACTAGTAAAAGAAAAAAAGTAGTAAAAATAGCAGCAGAAGAGGCTGGTGCGATTGCTCGCCCGCAGAGAATGCACCAACGAGCATCCAGAGATTGAATTTTGCCAAAGCAGGTTGCTGACATTGCAGGATAATATTCTGCAACTGAAAGAAACCACTGAACCGGCACAGTCCTCGAAAGCCCAACAAATAGCTTCGCGCCTAAGACACATATACGGCCGATAGGAACGAGCAGCCACTTCCCCTACGTATCGGGATTTCACGGGTCAAGTACCCGAGTCCTGTAGGGCGTTGTGAAAAATTCAAACGGAAAAAAACAACCCATAAAAATTAAAATTTTTCTTGTAAATTCTCTAATCGGGGATACACACACACACACACACACACACTGCGTGCTCGTTTTGTGGCAAAATCATTCACAAATGACGCAGCGGCAGCGAACAGCGCTGCTCACAAAGCACAGAGCTCAGACTTTGCCGTGATCTGATGCGATATAGCGATATTTAAAAATTGTATATTGGGTCGCTCCAAATTTTTACAAAAAGTGTTTTCCATCGAAGACACACATGTGTACAAAATTTAAAGAAAATCGGGTAAGTTTTGTAAAATATTTGTATGGGAGCCCCCCGACCCCGCGGCCCGAGGGGCCTCAAATTTTAATAGAAAGTGTTGTCTTGGGAGATATACATGTGTGCAAAATTTCAATAAAATCGGGCTGTATGAAGTGGGTTAAAAATTGATCACAAGATTTGGCCAGCCAGCCAGTCAGCCAGCCAGCCAGCCACGGGCAAGTGAAGTTAATATAGAGAATTTAATAACCAAAAAGAGCCATTGATCCAAGAGAAAAATCCGGAGCACCCATTTCAATTCGTCTCCATGGATATTTTCGAATATGCGGGTCACGATTTCATTGCAATATTTGATGCATATTCAAATTATTTGAATTGCGCAAAGCTGAACAATAAAACATCCGGACATATTATTAATGTGATAAGACGTATTTTCAATATCATTGGGTTTCCCTCAAATATCAAATGTGATAACAATCCATTTAATTCAGCGGAATTTTAAAAATTTTCAGACGACTTTAATATCAAATTCGTACATTCCAGCCCACGTTACCCTCAAAGTAATGGATTGGCTGAAAAGGGAGTGGCGATAGCCAAAAACATTCTGAAAAGATGTTATGAGGTGAATGAGGTGGATCAATTCCAATACAGAATCTTAGAATATAATACAACACCGGTCGTAAACATGCAGCTAACACCATCTGAACTATTCTTTGGTCGGTTGGTTAAAACAAAAATGCCAGTATCGGAGCAATTGCTCATTCGAAATAATGTATCGGAACAAATTGTTCAACAAAAAATAAATAATAAAAAGGAAAAACAAAAATATTACTATTATCGAAGTGCAAAGTCATTGCCGTCATTGCAAGTGGATGACTTAGTTATTTTTCAGAAAAACGGAAAAGAATGGCACTATGGAACAATAGTGGGAATAGTTAATGACCGGTCGCATATTATTAACGATAATTTTGAGAATTATTGCAGACGTAATCGTAGATTATTAGCTAAAACCAAAAATAACGATTTTAATGCGAGTGATTTGTTATTTGAGGAAAATGTAAAATCCGGAACTTTGAATAATTTGCCAGAGATTCAAATTGTTAAGTCAGTGTTGGAAAATGTCACCCGGAATAATAATGATCAGAATCAGAATAACGAAACTTCCACAGAAATTGTAATTGTGGATGAACCGGTATTGCCAGAATAGCCAGTAATTGAACAAAGTTATTCTACATCAGAATATGAGACCGCTGGCAGTAAGGGTTCAGAAGCAAGTCTGGTCCTAATTAACCTCAATTAATTTGGTTAATTATGTAAAAGAATTATTTAATTTATTTATCAGTAGTTTTGACAGCTAACACAACACAGTACATTGTCATACAACCGCTGATTAGTTCAGCGACAACCACCATACAAGGCGTACGTGAATTGAAAATTATAATAAAATATTAGTTGTTAAGAAACAATCAGGCTTGTTTTATTGTGTTTTAATTATAAAAATAACATCTTTTTACAGTTAATATCCGTTTTCGCATTGCTGATTTTTGGTTGTATTGCCGATCGTGTCTTTTGTTCATCATCGCGGCCGCTGGTCATCGGTTGGTTAGCTGTGTATCCCAATATTGTGCATTTTTCTGAGGGGTATATTGCCTTGTTTTCGCTAAGAACCGAGATCGTATCGAAGTCACCATCGTTGTCAGCCTCAGCAGTATCATCAGTCAAAATCATCGTTCAGTCATCATCATCATCAAATCATCATTGTCAGCCTCAGCAGCATCGTCATCGAATCATCATTGTCAGCTTCGACAGCGTCATTATTATAATCAACAACAAATATTGTAATTTTTAAGCTAGATGTCAGGTAGTAAGGTTTTTTTTTCTTTACATACATACAGTATATATATATATAGTACACCTAAGTTTTGATTAATTAATCTCATTAATAAATTTTGGCTGGTGCACCAACCCCCCGTATATTTTCTTTCGTTAACTTCTTATATTATACTATTTTATATTACAATATTATCTTTAAAATTATATTTAAGGCTATATCTTAGGTTATATTACAATAAAAAGGAAAAAAAGAAAAAACGCAAGGTTCAATTTTCCATTAGTTTTTTATTGTCGTAAGACGGGAGTGATGTCTGTTTAGGCGGAGACCTTTGAGGATGAGGCGGTGTAAGTAGCGGGGTCGGACGACAGGCGGGCACGGCATCTCCTTCCATCATGCGGTTACACTTGGCACCTTTACACCCGTCAACACCCACTCCCATACCCTGACACCTAGCCGGCAATGACCGCGACGGGTCCCTAAAGTGCCTTTTCTGTTAACCAACCCCCCTATGCTCAGTCTAAGGGGGGGATTGTTACAGTGGCGCCCAAATAATTAGTTTTCCTTTACTCTGTCCTATCCGTATCCTTTTCCGATAAGTTCAACAATTTGTTTGAAGGAACTTATATTTCCGATTTCGGTTAAATTTTCTTTCCACACTAGGACTTTAATAAAAGTTCTCGTGTGTTGACTTGAATTGAATCGGAATCGAAAATTGTTTCTAGCCCATAGTCCCAGTTATACAAAAAAAATTTTCCACCGGGAATCAACTATTTCCACTTATGGCGTTGATTTTAGACTAGTTTTCCGGTGTTTGATTTTTTTTAATATCCGAGAAATTTTCTTATCCTGAATGCATGTCCAGCTTAGCTGTTTGACTCATGCTTGAGGGTTTGATTTTTTTTTGAAATTTCAAGAATTTTCTTTTGCTCACTCGGAATGCATGTCCAGCTTAGCTGTTTGACTCATGCTTGAGGGTTTAATTTTTTTTTTAAATTTCAAGAATTTTTTTGTTCACACGGGAATGCATGTCCAGCTTAGCTGTTTTACTCATGCTTGAGGGTTTAATTTTTTTTTTAAATTTCAAGAATTTTTTTGTTCACACGGGAATGCATGTCCAGCTTAGCTGTTTTACTCATGCTTGAGGGTTTGATTGTTTTGAAATTTCAAGAATTTTTTTTGTTCACTCGGAATGCATGTCCAGCTTAGCTGTTTGACTCATGCTTGAGGGTTTGATTTTTTTTGAAATTTGAAGAATTTTTTTTGTTCACATGGAATCCATGTCCAGCTTAGCTGTTTGACTCAGGCTTGAGGGTTTGTTTTTTTTTGAAATTTCAAGAATTTTTTTCTGTTCACACGGAATGCATGTCCAGCTTATCTGTTTGACTCTTGCTTGACGGTTTGATTTTTTTTAAATTTCAAGAATTTTTTTGTGCACTCGGAATGCATGTCCAGCTTAGCTGTTTGACTCATGCCTGAGGGTTTGATTGTTTTGAAATTTCAAGAATTTTCTTTTGCTCACTCGAAATGCTTAGCTGTTTGACTCATGCTTGAGGGTTTGATTTTTTTGAAATTTCAAGAATTTTTTTGTTCACTCGGAATACATGTCCAGCCTAGCTGTTTGACTTATAGAAGAGTGCTTGAGCACAGACTTTTTAATTGTATCCCATATCACCCTGTCCTCAACTCCCCACTACGGTGCCTGCCTGTCGACCTGACGTTGTGCCCTGCCTTGGCTCATCCTCATCACCATCCATTGATTAACTCGTATTCTTTTTATACGATTTTTTGCATTCGCCATTCGGATTTTGTTTCTTCTTCTTCTCTCTCCTCCTTCTTACAGCATTAATCGGTTTTGCTATAAGGTCATAAGGTCTCTTATCTTTTTTCAATTTTCCGCCTGATATTGAATTCAGTACAATTTGAATACTCAGATTTTTAGTTTTGAAACAACATTAAAACTTTTAAGTAATGTACCCACGGGCATTGTCGAATGCCACTGAAATTTTAACAATTTTTATTCATTATTGGTTAATAATTAAAAAGTATGGACATCGCCACGTTAACCGCGAACGAACTTGGATCGAACTCGAGGTACGAGGAATTCAATCTACTGCCCCTGATGCTGTTGATCTACTAGTAAAAGAAAAAAAGGTGATTGCTCGCCCGCAGAGAATGCACCAACGAGCATCCAAGCGACCAGACTCAGAGATTGAATTTTGCCAAAGCAGGTTGCTGACATTGCAGGATAATATTCTGCAACTGAAAGAAACCACTGAACCGGCACAGTCCTCGAAGGCCCAACAAATAGCTTCGCGCCTAAGACACATATACGGCCGATAGGAACGAGCAGCCACTTCCCCTACGTATCGGGATTTCACGGGTCAAGTACTCGAGTCCTGTAGGGCGTTGTTAGCTTCAATTGAGTTGTACCTCCAAAACCAGACTAAATTAGACGAGTCCAGAGTTGTCTCGAAACCAGCCCCGTCGAACCGACATCACACACTATGATATGTCCACCGCCAATTGACGATGATATTCCGCAAGAGTTGTTAGTTCAGGAATCGAAAGTAACGCACCCGAAAACCCGACCAGCCGGAAATGCTTCTAGCAACCAAGACCATAACGCCGATCGATCTCCGTCCTCTAACTCTGCAATGAGGGCTCAGCTAAATCAATTGGTCGAGCAAATGGCCAATTTACATCAAAAAAACATTGAGTTGGAGGCCAAATTGTTTAATCTCCCGGGTGCAGTGACGAAAGGTAACGATTTACCCGCTAGTTTCGAACGTACCCGAGGTCATGTTGCTACATTACCCCGAGGGTTCCCCCTTTATCCATGCCTAATGGGTCCAGCCAAATACCCAGCCTGTCTCCTTACGGTAATCAAACGGAGATGCCATCTATCGGCACATTTGTTGCAAACCCCGGGGTAAGGTCTGACTACCGGCAGAACGAACCAAGTTCGTCGGGATTCTCCACTGGTATGTTCCCTCCCTATACCACCAGAAAACCGGAATACCGCCCTCTTTCTCCGAGTGGTCTCTCTTACACTGGTTGTCCAAAAGGTATAACGGTTGGAATGTTTTTCTTCCAATTGGAAACCGTCGCCTCCGGTCTGCAACTGTCCCCTGAGGCGTTGTTATTCGAATTGCACACGATACTAAAGGATGTCGCCCTTCAGTGGTTCTGGACCTACCGGAAGCTCCACCCTTTGTCATCTTGGTCTGAATTGAAGCATGACTTTCTTGAAAGATTCAAAGATCGACGGAGTAATCTTAAAATCCGTAGAAGCATCGAGTCTCGAAAACAAAGGAGGGACGAAGGCTTCCTGGATTTTAACCATTCGGAATGGAACCTAACATTACAGTGCCACACACCCTATAGTGACCATGAGTTGATTCAGATCCTAATTTCGAACATGAATCCCGAGCTTCAGTTCCAGTTAACGGACCGACGGTTCGACAACATTAATGATTTGATCAGTAGTTGTGTTGCCTCGGAGGAGTCCTTCAAGAGATTTCGCAGCCCTCCCGTAACGCCAGCCTATCCTAGGCGACTAGTAATCGAAATTCAGTCCAAGAGGTGCGGGGAAGCGATACCTCAACCTGTCGAATGGTCTGATCCAACTCGACACATCGCGGCGATGCGCAATTTGGAATCCACCACTAGCCTAAAACGATCCTCGTTTCAGGAAGATAATAGACGCCCTCCTTCAGAAATGAATCTTCCAACGCACACTATATGCTATAACTGTTCGGACACTGGCCATACCTTTATCGAGTGTCCAATCGCTCCCACTGGCATATTTTGTTACCGTTGCGGACTGAGGGGAACGATAACTCCCAGATGTTCTCGTTGTGCGGGAAACGCCACGCGGGGTCATTGGAGATCTGGTACCCAGGACCCGCCGAAACCATTCACCAGAACAATCCGGGAGGAACCAGCCACCAAAATCGATCTCGAGTCTCGTCGAAGGGATCTTCCGAATGTGGAGTCCACGATTCGATAAGACCACCCGTTACTATGCCGTATCAGTCATTTTGTCCAAATAATATTCTTCCTGACATACCAAAACCACCAGGTTTACCACTTACTTCGAACCCAACCTCACCTACCTTATCGTCCTACGATCCTAAGTCCGTCCACCGTCTGGACACTAAGTTCCGCCGACATCGAATGCGAAAATACTTTGAGAGTAGACGATCTCGAAGGAGCCATGTTATGGCTTAGGTATTAAGCTCTGAGGAAGTTGGAGACAATAGACCCTATGCCTCGGTCCTCATCGATAGTGTGCGCTATAAAAGGCACTTAGATAGTGGCGCGATGATTAGTGTGCTCGGACGAGGATCCAAAAAGTTTCTGACAGACGGCAATTTTAAATTTCGACACTTCCCCTCGCACCTTACAACGGCAAGTGGTCACAAGCAGCGCGTTTTTGGGTATATCCGTGCTCTCGTTCAGTTTAACAACCTCAGTCATACCATGTGCCTCTATATAGTGTCTTCACTAGATCAACCATTGTACCTAGGGATTGATTTTTGGAACCGGTTCGGCATTGCCGCTAAAGTTTCATCTCTAGGTATCAAGCAAAAAATTATGTATGATGAACTCGGGTCATGCCATTCGGGTTATGCAAAGCCCCACAGACCTTATGCCGCCTTATGCATCCACACCAGCTTCATGACAAGGTTTTTGTCTACTTAGATGACCTACTCATCACTTCTGAAACACTGGCCTAACAATTTTCTCTCTTTTAAAAGAAGTGGCTGGTCTTTTATCACGGGCCGGACTAACCATAAACGTGGCAAAAAGTAAGTTTGTCCTTCGTGAAGTGAACTACCTCGGATATGTTCTCGGGAACGGGTGCCTTTGCACAAACCCAGAGAAGTGCCGAGCAATCATGGATTTTCCAACCTCTAAGATGACGAAACAAATCCGACGTTTCTTGGGAATGTGTGGCACGGCATCTCCTTCCATCATGCGGTTACACTTGGCACCTTTACACCCGTCAACACCCACTCCCATACCCTGACGCCTAGCCGGCAATGACCGCGACGGGTCCCTAAAGTGCCTTTTCTGTTAACCAACTATGATCAGTCAAAGGGGGGAAATGTTACACTCTTTTATCGCTTCTTCCACCAGCGGTGCTCAAGAGAAATAGCCAGTTGCATGCCACCTCCTTGAATTCAACCGCAATACTCATGGCGCTCTAAATACTCATCAGTTTACCCTTAAGCCCATCTTCGGAAGTACAGTTAGGTTCAGGATTCATTTTTCAGCCGTACAACACGAATGTGGAATGCTCTTCCAAGCTCTTTCTGTCCACATCACTATGATCTACAGGCATTCAAAATACAAGCGCATAGAAATCTCCTCTTTTCTTCTCCTTTTCCTTAACGCCCACGCTGTGCCAAGCATATAGCCGAACATAATAAGGTTGCGAGCTTCTTTTCGCGTGCACAAATTATAAAAAAAGATATTGACGAGATTTTTAGTCTTTTGTGTTGTTTCTCAAATATCACATCTCCAATCCTATCTGATCAAAGATTTTGACCCGATGATAGTTTTTTTTAATTATATAAGTTTATTATAAAAATAATAAAAAAAAAGTATTTCACTTCGGCCAAAAATAATCTTATTATATTCAAAAATCACATTATTCATAGTAATAATTCAATAAACACATTTTATATTATATATATATATTTTATGGGAAGCAAAGTCCTAGATTCATAACTCCTCGCGGTGCGCCCTGGGTAACGCTAAATGAACATCACCAGATGGTGTGACATGTAACCAGCCTGATCAAATCTTAATAAGCAACAGATTCGCTAGCAAAGCCCGTCGCGATCAAAATCTTATGGTTGGCATTATCATACTGGGGCCAGCTGCAATTCAACAACAACATATAATTGCGCGGATCTCAGCACACTTCAAATCTCGCCAAGGTGAATGAATTTAATCTGCAACTTGAGTCAAACATCGTCGCTGAGCATTCAAACCTAGGTTCATGGCATACCATCGAATCTGCAATTAAATGTGCCGCAGAAGTTGCATTAGGCATTGTGCAACATCATAGAAAGCCGGTGCTTAAAGAACAATTGAAGAGGGAAAATAACCGCTCCGGCGCACGGGTAAAAAGAACGGCAAGAAACGATCATAAATGAGGTTACAGCGGAAGCGGAAAGTGCTGCTCGATGTAGTAATATGCGTGGGGTCTACAGTGCAATCCGTAGACTTAATGATGAAAACGCAAAAACTATACCTCCTATTAAAAACCATAACGGAGCCCCACTCTCAACCGAGCAAGAGCAACTACAACGCTGGAAAGAGTTCTATGAGGATAACATAAACCCGCTTCCAAGAACAGTATGTCGCAACCCTTTACGGAGCATCTCAACTTCACCACCATCCCAAGATGAAATAGAGTCTGCAATTAAACAACTTAAAAAAAATAATGCTGCGTGAATTATATAGAGATGCCGCTTGCAGGATTCGATATAAGGGCAAGAACAGCGCCAATTTCACCATCTACAAAGGAGTTAGGCAATGATGTGTCATCTCACCTCTCCTTGTTTTGGTAATCCTGGATGGCGCAAATTAACATCGATGCACCAAACGGTATTCAATGGCGCTTGAACGAAAGTCTTAATGATCTCGACTACGCTGACGATATTAGCATGATGACTCACAGATTGGAAGATATGACGCATAAGCTTGAGAGGTTGATTTATAACGCTGAACAGGTTGGCTTAAGGCTTACCTACTCAAAATCGGAACGACCGATAACCGCGAATTATCTATAACCACCAACGATGCAACGATAGTCATTGAAGACGTGGATAAATTTAGCTACTTAGGGAGCCTAATTACTAAGAACGGCGGATCAGAATCAGATGTGACAGCCTGCATAAACAAGACGCGCTCTGCTTATTACTCACTGTACAAAGTGTGGCGAGCGCATAACATCCCAAAAAGCACCAAGATAAATATCTTCAAATCGGTCCTCTTATATGGTTGCGAGACTTGGATAGTAACAACCACAATTTCTCAAAAATTACAAGTATTTATCAACATGGGCACCACTCGGGTCTCAGGGCCCGATCACTCCAAAAATTTTGCAAAAAGTTTTTTCCATCGGAGATACACTTGTGTTTAAGTGTCTGCGACGAATCTGTGGCATCTTTTGGCCAAACACGATCTCAAACTCGGATCTACTTGCCCTGACAAATAACGAGCCAATCCATACTGGAATTAAGCGAAGGAAATGGCAATGGGTAGGGCACACCCTGCGGAAACCGGAAAATGACATTACAAAAATGGCCTTTAAACGGAACCCCCAAGGAAGACGAAACCCGGGACGCCCAGTGAACACGTGGCGCAGATCCATCGAGCGAGAATCGCGTACAGTAGGCTCTTAGGAGCAATATATATTTATTTTTAATTTTTTTATATATTGTAAAAAAATTTAAAAATTACTAATAAATAAAAAAAATACTAATAAAAATAATTGTAATTCAAAAAAAAATTACGTGTATGTATATAAATACATATAACACAAATTCAAAAATTAATGATTCAAAATCATAAAATTAACTAAATGAACATAAAATATCACACAGTTTACTTATATATGCATATATAAAAATTGTGTCTCTCTCAACCTCAACTGTTTCGTAAGAATTATTTTTTGTGGAAAAAAATAATTAAATCGCATGAACTTTAATTGGTTATTGCCAATCCTAACTATGTTTGGCCATAATAGGAACGCCTTTTATGCAGATGATATTTATCGTTTTTGTAGTACAAATACATGAATCAAAGTAATCAATCAGCTTTCACTTCTCGTCCCTTTACTGGTGATTTTATTTCGACAAGCTTTCACTTATTTCCATCGAAGCATAGAAGTTATTTAAGCAGAAGGTTTCAAAACAACATCAGTGTACAACCTTTTAAATAGAAACAAAGTCCCGCAACCAATGTATCGAATCGAGCTAGAACCTGATTTACATACATTAAAAAAAAACCCATAAAAATTAAAATTTTTCATCTAAATTCTCTTATCGCAGAAATTGATATGGGAGCCCCTCGATCCTGGGTAATTTTTTTTTATTGTAGGAGAAAATCATCGAGACACATTTGACATCAGATGTTAAAATTAAAAATGCTCAGATCATTTTATTCTGAGCACTTAGAGACTTAGAGCACGCTCATACTCTGAGCAAATAAGAAACACGAGCATTTATCTTGAGAACTCTTTGACTGCTCTGAACTAATTTATGAAAACTCGAAATGACAGAATATTGTGAAAACTTGTTGTTCTATCTGTAAGTTGATATCGACAACAAAAAACGACATCAATAAAAATACAATTCAGTAAATAAGTAAGTAAGTTGAATTAAGCATAAAACATTTATGTCTCGTTTCATTTGCTGGGCTCATTTGTGCGTGAGCTAAGATTTCTCTCTCTCTCTCTCTCCACCACCAAAACCATGCAGCGCAGCCGACTGCGCAGCACACACCGCACACAGTCATTAAAGTACCACGGTATCTGATGCCACTATAAGAAATCAAAAAAATGTATAAGGGCCTTGTGGCCGAACCCGGAGCCCGATTACTACCAAATTTTAGAAAAAGTATTGTTTATTGGGTATACACATGTGTGTAAAATTTGAAAAAAAAAAAGTGTTGTCCATCGGAGATACACATGCGTATAAAAATTAAAGAAAATCGGGAACTTTTTTCATAAAATTTGTATGGGTGCCCCCCCGACCCAGGGGCCCGATAACTTCCAAATTTTTACAAAAAGTATTGTCCATCAAAGATACACATGCGTATTTGAAGAAAATCGGGTAAATTTTTTAAAAATTTTGTATGGGAGCCCGAGGTCCGAGGGGACCGGAAATATACATGTGTGCAAAATTTCGATAAAATCGGGCCATGGGTTAAAAATTTATCAGAAAATCTGACTAGCCAGCCAGCCACGTGCACGCGAAGTTAATATAGAGAATTTAAAAAGGAGAAACCCATCCTATTTACAACCTTAGATTTCTTTTATATTATTAAATGACGGTAGAAGAACCTCACAAAAGGACAGGTCCTTACCAATGTCTAAACTGTCAAGAATTTGGTCATACTAAAGCATACTGCACTTTACCAAGCGTATGTGTAATTTGTGGAGATAATCACACTGCGAATTAGAGAGGTTGCCCAGTATTCACTCTTATTAAAGCTAAAACCATCCAACATAAAACATATATAACTACATCTTAGCACATTTCAAAACCTGCACTAACACCTACACCTATCATAATTGCACCCCCCAATGAATCAATAGTTCAAACCAGCATGGCAAGTGTACTTAAGGGTAATCTAACGAAAGTGGTAAATCCTAACATGTCACCTTCTTTCTCCTTAGAAAAGTTCATACACAATATGAACCAATTCATGAATACAACGCAAAACATGATGCAATACTTCTTGAAAAATCAAACGCTGTTGCTACAAGCAATTTTATCTAAACCATGAATACAATTAAATTGTGTCATTGGAATGCTTATGGCCTAAGCCAACATAAACATGAATTAAAATTTTTCCTTGAAAACAAGCAAATAGATATAATGCTTGTATCAGAAATACACGGTTTTCAAACATCCAGAAAGAAAAGTTTGAAGTGGAACAGCCATCCTAATAAAAAATAGAATTAAACATCACGTTATATCTCCATTGATAGTAACGTAGGAAATATTATTGTAACTGCTATCTACTGTCTTCTAAAATTTAAAGACACGGATCAGAAATTCAGAGACTTTTTTGACAACCTTGGCACGAAGTTAATTGCAGCGGGAGACTTTAATGCAAAACATACTCATTGGGGCTCGCGTTTAATTACCCCAAAAGGCAGGAATTTATACTCATCTATCTCAAGTCTTTGGAAGTCTTATCTACAGGAAAACCTACCTATTCGCTAACGGACCGTAGTAAAATGCCTGACCTTATTGACTTCGGAGTATGCAAGCAATTTAAAATCGAACCATTATATGACCTCTCTTCCGATCACTCCCCCTACATAATCACCTTTCTGACTGATCCAAATTATACCACACCAATTACTAGCATTACTAGCAGACATACCAACTGGCTATCTTGAAAGCACATAAGCTCTCACATTTATGTTCATACTCCGTTAAAAATAGCAGAGATATTAATCATACAGTCGAGACTTTTGAACAACTGTTAATTCAACAAGTCTAAACTCCAATGAAAAATAATGTTGAAAAGGGTAGTCAAACACGTGTTACGCGTAGTAAAATTGAGGCTCTCCTGAGGTCGAAAAGGAATATAAGAAGAGAATGGCAGAGACCGAGATCACCAAATCTTAAAGAAAAACTTTGAGAATGTACTAAAAAATTGCAAAGACTTCTCAAGCTAAATAATGAGAAGTCCTTCCAAGACTATGTTAAAAACCTCTCACCTCCTATGAGTTCAGACTATTCTCTGTGGAAAGCTGCTAATGAGTTCAGACTATTCTCTGTGGAAAGCTGCTAAGAACTTAAAACGACCAACTAACGTTGAAGCACTAATTCGCCTGGAAAACGGTGGCTGGGCTATAAGTGATGCTGAGAAATGTAATGCATTCGCAAAGCATCTACAAAATCGTGGATCATCAACTTAAACAGATTCCGAATGCTCTCCCTTTGCAACCGATTCGTTTTAAATTGATAGATTTGTACCGGACCGGAAATATACATGTGTGCAAAATTTCGATAAAATCGGGCCATGGGTTAAAAATTTATCAGAAAATCTGACTAGCCAGCCAGCCAGCCAGCCACGTGCACGCGAAGTTAATATAGAGAATTTAAAAAGGAGAAACCCATCCTATTTACAACCTTAGATTTCTTTTATATTATTAAATGACGGTAGAAGAACCTCACAAAAGGACAGGTCCTTACCAATGTCTAAACTGTCAAGAATTTGGTCATACTAAAGCATACTGCACTTTACCAAGCGTATGTGTAATTTGTGGAGATAATCACACTGCGAATTAGAGAGGTTGCCCAGTATTCACTCTTATTAAAGCTAAAACCATCCAACATAAAACATATATAACCACATCTTAGCACATTTCACAACCTGCACTAACACCTACACCTATCATAATTGCACCCCCCAATGAATCAATAGTTCAAACCAGCATGGCAAGTGTACTTAAGGGTAATCTAACGAAAGTGGTAAATCCTAACATGTCACCTTCTTTCTCCTTAGAACAAATTATTAAAAAGTTCATACACAATATGAACCAATTCATGAATACAACGCAAAACATGATGCAATACTTCTTGAAAAATCAAACGCTGTTGCTACAAGCAATTTTATCTAAACCATGAATACAATTAAATTGTGTCATTGGAATGCTTATGGCCTAAGCCAACATAAACATGAATTAAAATTTTTCCTTGAAAACAAGCAAATAGATATAATGCTTGTATCAGAAATACACGGTTTTCAAACATCCAGAAAGAAAAGTTTGTAGTGGAACAGCCATCCTAATAAAAAATAGAATTAAACATCACGTTATATCTCCATTGATAGTAACGTAGGAAATATTATTGTAACTGCTATCTACTGTCTTCTAAAATTTAAAGACACGGATCAGAAATTCAGAGACTTTTTTGACAACCTTGGCACGAAGTTTATTGCAGCGGGAGACTTTAATGCAAAACATACTCATTGGGGCTCGCGTTTAATTACCCCAAAAGGCAGGAATTTATACTCATCTATCTCAAGTCTTTGGAAGTCTTATCTACAGGAAAACCTACCTATTCGCTAACGGACCGTAGTAAAATGCCTGACCTTATTGACTTCGGAGTATGCAAGCAATTTAAAATCGAACCATTATATGACCTGTCTTCCGATCACTCCCCCTACATAATCACCTTTCTGACTGATCCAAATTATACCACACCAATTACTAGCATTACTAGCAGACATACCAACTGGCTATCTGGAAAGCACATAAGCTCTCACATTAATGTTAATATTCCGTTAAAAATAGCAGAGATATTAATCATACAGTCGAGACTTTTGAACAACTGTTAATTCAACAACTCTCAACTCCAATGAAAAATAATGTTGAAAAGGGTAGTCAAACACGTGTTACGCGTAGTAAAATTGAGGCTCTCCTGAGGTCGAAAAGGAATATAAGAAGAGAATGGCAGAGTCCGAGATCACCAAATCTTAAAGAAAAACTTTGAGAATGTACTAAAAAATTGCAAAGACTTCTCAAGCTATTCAGACTATTCTCTGTGGAAAGCTGCTAAGAACTTAAAACGACCAACTAACGTTGAAGCACTAATTCGCCTGGAAAACGGTGGCTGGGCTATAAGTGATGCTGAGAAATGTAATGCATTCGCAAAGCATCTACAAAATCGTGGATCATCAACTTAAACAGATTCCGAATGCCCTCCCTTTGCAACCGATTCGTTTTAAATTGATAGATTTGTACTCTGCCATAAAAAGTGATTTAAACCCAAACAAATCACCAGGTAACGACAAAATCACAGGTAAAATGATTAAGGAGTTGCCCCAAATAGCAGTCAGACATATATTACACACATATAATGGAATCTTACGCACTGACTATTACCCAAAAAGGTGGAAACTTTCCCAAATTATAATGATACCCAAACCTGGCAAGGACCGGCCCATAGTTTCCTCATGCAGGCCGATCAGCTTATTATCAATTTTATCGAAGCTATTCAAAAGTTGTAAATATCAAAAATCCAAACAATTGTAGAGAGCACTAATATTATACCCGAACATCAATTTGGGTTAAGAAAAAAACATGGAACAATTGAACAAGTTCACCGACTAGTCTCGCACATAAAGAACGCGTACGTAGAAAAATCATTCTGCTCTGCTGTATTCCTAGATGTTGCTCAAGCATTCGACAAGTCTGGCATGAAGGCCTTGTATACAAAATTCAAAAGCTACTCCCATCAATCTTACATACCATTCTAAAAAGCTACTTGGAAAATCGTAAGTTTATCATAAAATATGCTGGCGTTCCACAAAGCAGCGTCCTGGGTCCGTTCCTTTACTGCTCTACACTTCGGATTTACCTACGTGCGACAACGTTTTTACTTGAACATTTGTAGATGACACAGCTTTTTTATGTTTAAGCAAGAATCCGGAAACTGCCTCAGAAAACTTAAGCTATCATCTCAAAAAGGTCGAAAAATGGGTATTAACATGAAGAATAAAAATAAATGAAACCAAATGTACCCACATAACATTTACCTTATATAAGACCAGCTGCACATCACCAATGCTAAATGGTCCTCCAATCACTCAACTAACTGACGTCAGCTATCAAGGCTTCCACTTTGGTAGAAGATTAACGTGGAAAACGCACATAGAGGCGAAAAAAAACCAAACAAAAATAAATGCTGCTAAAATGTATTGGCTTATAGGTAAAACGTCGCAACTAAGCCTGGATTGTAAAGTATTACTCTATATGTCAGTCCTAAAACCAATTTGGTCTCACGGTATTCGACTATGGGATAATTCTGCTTCTTCAAACGTGGACAAAATACAACGCGTAAAATCAACAATCCTAAGAAAGATAACTGGAGCACCGTGGTTTGTAAATAACGCCATCATCCACAGAGACCTTGAAGTTTCCAATATCCAGGAAGAAATTTCATCACCATGTGTTCGCTATTCTAAGCGATTAAGAAGATATCCCAACGCTTAAGCAACTAACTTGCTCAACCATCGCTATTCTAAGCGTTTAAAACGTAAAGATACCCAAAATATAGGGATAACTTAGTACTCCCCCACTGATTGATAAAATCAATCAAAAAATTAACTTAATTTAAAACTAATTTTTAAGATGCATACATATGTACTTCAAACTTAATCTATATATATAAAGTAGAGAATTTATTTGTATATTTGTATATATACTTGTGCCTAACTAGCTCTGGAACGCCTTGACCAATTTCAACCAAACTTGGTTTACTTATTAGTTACTATGTGGAATCAAACATAGTGGTGGGGGGTAGTAGGTTTTTGGCTGGGGGAGGCATGGCAGGCGATTTTATGGTCGGACCCAACGTTTTCGGTATCACCGAGACGAATAATGTTGGTAGTACACTCCTATGGGTGAGTTATATTCCCGCAGGGTGGGGGAGGGGGCTGTTCGATATTAGAGTTGATTCTATGGTTTTCGGGGTCGCTGAGTTGAATGGTGATGGTAAGACAGCTCTAGGGGGATGGGGTCAATAACTGATGGTGGGGGTGGGGGGGGTCTGTTCGATATTAGAGTTGATTCTATGGTTTTCGGGGTCACTGAGTTGAATGGTGATGGTAAGACAGCTCTAGGAGGATGGGGTCAATAACTGATGGTGTGGGTGGGGGGGGGTGACCGATATTAGTGTCCATTCTATGGTTTTTGGGGTCCTTGAGTTGAATGGTGATGGTAAGACAGGTCTAGGGGGATGAGATCGATAACGGTGGGGGGGGGGTTACCGATATTAGTGTCGATTCTAAGGTTTTCGGGGTCGCTGAGTTGAACGGTGATGGTAAGACAGCTCTAGGCGGATGGGGTCGATCATTGAGGGGGGGTGACCGATATTAGTGTCGATTCTATGGTTTTCGGGTTCGCTGAGTTGAATGGATATAGTAAGACAGCTTTATGGGTATGGGATCGATAACGGTGGGGAGAGGGTGACCGATATTAGTGTCGATCCCATAGTTTTCGGGGTCGCTGAGATAATAGTGGTGTATAGAATGGTACTCGGCGACCATTTAGCGACGAATTTGGGGCTGAGGACATTGTCGCCACTACTTAAAATTGGAAAAGGTAGATTAGTAGCCGTGTTTTATGGATATTTCGACGGTCGGACAGTTTATTAAGAACTGCGGAGTATAGATTTGAGATTGCCATGCTTTTCCCACGGACAACTTTATTTTGCTTGCTCTGGGTTGGGTTGACCTAAGAATTTATTTATTCCTGCTCTTGAAGGTGAAACTAAAAACATTGTAGGCATACAACCAAGATTTGTTATAATTAATTTTATGTATGTTTATTTAATTTTATTTTATAATTTGAATACTATAGCTATAATTTCAAATATATTGTTATTAATAAAAACTAAAATTTTACCTTATAGATTGATATCATTCTTTTTTCTACCCCTGCCTAATAGAAGATTGGGATGAATAAATACCTGGGCAACGCCGGGTAATCAGCTAGTATTATTATATTTGGTGGGCTGAAAAGCCTTGTGCACTGAGACCTAGAGATCTATTGTGCATCCCAGATGTTTACCACTTAATGTGGTGGCTAAGTTCCTTGATGAAGTGCATGATGTCCACCAGGTCGATTGATCCGGCAGTCTGCATTTGAACTGTATTAGCCTTGAGGTACTTTAGTCTCTTCCGGGTGAGGGCAACACAGATGCAGAGTATATGTTCTGGTGTTTCTTTGGCCTCGTTGCAGAAACGGCATGCATCCGTTTGGGTTTTTCCCATTTTCATTAGGTGGCTGTAGAATGGGCCATGTCCCGTCATGTACCAGACCAGGGATCTGAGTGCATGGCGGTTTAGCTTTAGTGCTTTGTCTATGTGATTTATTTTGTAATTCATAAGCTTTTTTGTTTGTCTCATCCCAGAGGATGATTCCCATTCAGCTTCGATGGTGTTGTTTGGCCACTCCTTAATCTTGTTCTTGAGGTGGCTTTTAGAAAAGGCAATGCTTGGTTCGGGGCCGTTGAAAATTTCCTCTGCGCCTTCCCTTGCGAAGAGGTCTGATGCCTCGTTCCCTTCGATGCGAATGACCGGGAGACCACATTAGGGTGATCTTGTTTGTTTTAGCCAGTTCGTTTAGGTGGCAGTAGTAGCTCCACGTTGTTTTAGAGTTAAATACTGGGCCTTTTAATGCAAATAGTGCGGCCTGGCTATCTGAGATCATGTAAATCTCGGTTCTACTGTATCTTCTTTTGATAAATTCTAGGGTACATGCTTCCAGTGCTGCTGTTTCTGCCTGAAAGACGGTTGGGGATTTTCCAAGGGGTATTCTTAGTGCGGATCTAGGTCCAAATACTCCTGCTCCTGTTCCAGTTTTAGTTTTAGATCCATCTGTGTACCAGATAGATGCATGGTGGGTAAGATTATTTATGATATTCTCAACTTGATTCCGTTCCGGTAATCTTATCATGAAGTTCCTTTGGAAATGAGTTGTTTTCATCATTGAGTCTGATTGTAGGACAATTGCTTCCTCCAAGTTGATTTTGGAGATGATGCTTGTATGCCCTTGTCTATTTGTTTTGATTTGTTTAACTACGTTCAGTATAATTAGTCTTAAGCCAGCTTCACTTTTGATGTGAACGTGAAGTGGCGAAAGTCCTAGTAGCTTTTCAAGAGGTGCCGTTGAGCAGGTCTTTATAGCGCCTGTTGCACTTAGACAGATTAGTCTTTGGATTTTGTTTAGTTTTGAGCGTGTTTACGATTGCTCTGTTTTTGGCCACCAAATCAGGGCTGCGTAGGTGAGCCTATGTCTTATGATGCTCTGGTATAGCCAAATTGTCATTTGTGGGTTTATTCTTCACGTTTTATTAAACATTCTTTGGCAAATAAAGTATGCGTTATTTGCCTTGTTGGTGATTTACTTCATGTGGGAGTTCCATGTAAGTTTTTGGTCAAACATTTGGTATTTGGCTTCAGGCGTTATTCGGAGGATTTTGCCTTGGAAACTTAGTGTTGGAAGAGTTAGTCTTCTTTTTCTTGTTAAAACAGTGCAGACTACCTTGTCTGGGTTTATACTAAGGTTTACCTCTTTGCAACATTCGTTTGTTAAATTGAGAGCAAACTTCATACGTTCAGATATCGTGCTCTCGTATTTACCGCGAACCATTAAGACTAGGTCGTCCGCATGTTTGAGATTAGGTTGGTTTTAAGCCGACTAGTAACTGATCCATTACTAGCAGCCACAAGAGAGGTGATAGGACACCACCTTGTGGACATCCTCTAATTGCCGCTACTGTAACGGTTTCATCACTAAACGAGGCTTGAATCTTCCTACCTTTTAGCATGCTCATGACCCATCCTATGGTTGGGGAGTCTATTCCCCTGCTTCTTGCTTGTGTTTGAATTATTTCGAAGCCAGTGTTGTCAAAAGCGCCTTGTATATCAATGAAGGCGCACATTAACATTTCTTTGCTTCGAAGAGTGTCTTCGATTTCTGTCAGCTCATGTAAAGCTGTTTCGGTTGATTTGCCAGTCTGATAAGCATGTTGACTTGGATTCAGAGGGTTTTGTTGGAGTATGTTAGTTCTTATATGGTGTCCTAGTAACTTCTCCATGGCTTTAAGTATAAATGATGTGAGGCTAATTGGCCTGTAAGACCTGGTATCCTCGGGGGCTTTCTTCCCTATCTTTGGTAAGAAAATCACTCGCACTTCTCTCCAGCACCTTGGAACGTATTCTAGGCTGTAGCTGGCTTTGTAGAGTTTCAAGAGTAGTGATTCTATAAGGTTAAGGCTACGTTGCAGGAGAATTGGGAATACACCATCTCCTCCAGGGGACTTGTATGGGCCGAAAGAGTTCACTGCCCAGCGAACTCCCTCAGTTGTAAAGATGTTATTTGAGCGCCTATAGGCCTCGATGGGGATGAAGTGTGGGTATGAGTTTGTAGCGCATCGAACATATCCACGAAAAGGTTAACGAACAAACCACACCAATTACAATCGTGGAGATTCAGTGGGGAAAATAAAACAACAACGCCTCACACAAATAATAGACGGAGGCGTTGTTGAAAAGCAAAGAGAGAATGTTAATTTTTCACATTATCACAAAAGTTGTAGTTGCGACACCAAGTCACTCCATTCCACAAAGTGTCAAACCGTGAAGCCAAATTTTATATACAGTCGGAAATAAACTTAAATAGATTAAATATCGTCAGTGAGTTTTCATTTATTTCTTTTCGATGTCGCAGCAACAATAAGTTAATGTCCTCGTTTTCTTCTTGATTACCTAGCATTAAGCAGTTAGGGAAATGACTTTGTGCTAAGCATTCAAGAGTTTCTAGTCTTGTTGTAGTCAGTTCGCCGTTAGGTTTTTTGACTGATCCGAGTGGATTAGTATGGTCTATGGAGAGGGCTTTGTGTAGCCGGCATGCTGTTGGAAGTTTGTCTATGCTTTCACAAAACTCCCTCCAGCTTTTTCTTTTGCTGTTCCTTAGAGCAGCGTTATATTTGGTAAGGGAGGTTCGATACAGCACCCAGTTATTTGTTCGTTTGGCCCTGTTGAAAAGTTTTCGGACTTTTCTTTTCTTGACCTCGAGATCGTGGTTCCACCATGGAACATCCCTTGTGCCTTTGATTTGGATAGCGGGACAGCTTGTATAGTAGGCATCTAACTATAATTGCCTCGGTTAGATCGCTCGCAGAATTGTCTAAATCGACAATCGAGTTAATGCGGGTACTAATACCTGTTAAGTTGAATTGCAGTTTATCTTGAAAGATCTGTCATTCAATCTATTTGGGGGTTCTAATTGAACCCTGTTGGGAGTTTTTATGTCAAATCTAATGTACATGTGGTCGGAGAATGATACATCCTTCATGACATGCCAGTTGTAAATCGCACTGGCCGTACTCTTGTCTGACAGAGTAAGGTCTAGTACTTCCCTCCTGATGGCGTTCATGAAGGTTGCGTCATTTCCCACGTTGTTAATTATATTCTCAGATAGGCAGAAGTTTAAGAGTGACTCACCTCTTGTGTTGGTGTCGGAGCTTCCACAGACTGTGTGGTGTGAATTCGCATCGCAGCCGATCACATATCTCTGCTTATGAGCTGAGCAGTAAGCTAAGAAGCTCTGTGTTGTTGCCGGTGGGGGTTCATCTTCATCTCCGGGGAAGTTGGCAGCGGCTATGTTTAGAGTGCCCTTGCTTCTGTTGGTTTTCTCTATCTCTAGGGAGATCGCGGTTATGTCTCTGGAAATACATTGATTTATAGAAAAGATATTGAAAGTGTGGCTACATAGGATTGCTGTCCTTGGTCCCTTGACACCCTTGCTATAGATCAACTTACCTAATTTACTAGGGAATCCCTGAATTTTTCCTTTGTTGGTCAATGGCTCTTGAATAAGAGCCATGTCCCAGTTGTTTGCCACAAAAAGGAGGCAAAGATTGGCAGTGGCTGCCTTGGACCTATGCAGGTTTATTTGCTCGCATTTCAACATTATTAGTGCATTTTGGGCTCTCTGGTCTTTCTTGTGTGCCCTGTGTTGTTGAAATAGCGTCTGGCTGAATAGGCCTTGCTGTTGATAGGCCGTGCTTTTTCGATCTTCTGGCCCGACTTTTCTTGGTCCTTTTTAACCGGAAATAGACAGACCCGAAGAGCCAGTTGACTCTATAATTGGAGATTTTGAGATTCTCGGTGATTTTCGGCGAGGCGGAAACGGTTACTTGGAGGTAGTCATTCTCTCTGTCTTTGCGAGAGATGACCTTCCAATCGGAGTTTCGCAACTCCTTGTTTTGGACCAATAGGCGCCTGATTATTTTGTCATTCGTTTCGTTCCTGCAGTGCGGAAGATACACGTAGAAAATTTGATTCCGAGGGATTTCATCCTCCCCGAGTATTTTTAAGTTGGCCTTTGCCCATGGCTTGAGGCTAGGGACAGTCTTTTTAAGCCACGTTGCCGTGTCCTCGTCTGCACAATTAATCGAGAGCCACCCATTTTTTTGTCGGCAGCCCAGAAAGGTAGGGCTTATACCATCCAATGGGAGCTCTGCAACTGCGTCCATTATGTAGTCCTGGATCGTAGACATTTGTGCCGCCTCCAGTTTGACTTCAGGAAAGCATTGGTCGGTGATCGCCAACCTGATAGCCTTCATGATATCACTGTATTGTGGCCCTGTCTTTGTTCCACTAGCAACCTCTGCTTCTGGACCTGTCATCTTCATGTTTCTGGGTGTTTCTGCAGCTTTGGGGAGGGGATAGGTTTGCCTATCTCACTTGAGTGGATTTTTGGGGCTGGAGTCTTCTGAGAGGCTCCGTTTGTTGGTTTTAAGGACAGTTCTGTACTTGATTTTGATCTGGCATTGAGCTAATGCCTCTTAGTGGGTCAGTCCTTTTTGCTTCAAAAGGTCAGTCGTTTCCTGGCAGCTCCGCTCAGGTGTTGTCTCTTTGTCTTCTTGTCTGCAACTTCTAGACTGGTCAGTTCGTCCCTTATGTCAGCTGTTGTTGATGTGGATATGTCGTCCAAGCATTTTGGCACGATGGAGCCTTGTACTTGGACGTAATCCACGGTAATGCTGGACGAGTCTGTGCTGTCGTAATTTGTGTTTTCACTCTCAGAAGTAGGACCTAGTGGGTCCTTGGCTTCTGAGATTGGTGCGTTTGGAGGAGCACCGCCCTCATTTTATTGCCTGAACTATCCATGAGTTTTGTATTGTGAGGAAGAGAAGGTCCACCACGACAGAACCTCTTGCCGTGGTAAGGCTACTTGAAGTCGGGGGGCGCCAGGTATCTGGAGTCCCGTGCTATCGACGAAAGTTCTCATGGCTATTTATCCCTCAGCGCACGTGTCTCACCTTGGATTGAGGATTTTTTATCGAGGTTCTCTCCTCTAAGTCCGTTGAATTTTGCTAGACAGGGTCACCTCGTGTAGGATGGGTTTGAAAAACCCGTTCAACGGTCTTGCAGCGAGAGAGGCTTTGTGTTGCGCATCATCGTTGCCTGAACCTGGGCGATATCGAGAAGTCTACGCTCCTCCCAGGCGTCCCGGCTCCAACCCAACGACCCACAGAAGCCATCCAGACAGTTCTGGCTAATTTCTATGTATCCCAGAGTCAGAGCCCTGACGTCCGATAAGTTTCAGCCCTAGACCTTAACCCCTCAAACTTAATATAAAAATGTCTTAAAAAAAACACATATTTTGAGCACTGGCAAAAGATAATGTAAGACTTAGTTTTGTAAGATATGAATACTTATTGTTAGTTAGTTGCTTAGAAAAAAGATTCAATAAATAAAATCGTATGAAAAAAAACTTTTCATCGAATAAAATAGCATCAGGGCTATATGCTTAAAATGGCAGATCAGGAGAAATCATCAATCACATTTCCAATATCTCAGTGCAAGTATTTGCTTTGCCAAGTTCTCCGCATACTGCCCGTAACTTTTTTTTATAGTATAGTATTTTCTTTATACTCATTGCCAATGGAGGACTCCCTGAATGACTTGCGTCACGGCAATAAGTTGGGCCAAGCCCTTTATTAAAATTCAAAATAAAATAAAAATCGAAGGAATTTGATTTACAATGTATCACATTCCTTACGTTTGTAGCCGGCTTCAATTTATTTTCCCTGAATTCTCTCTGATTCATTGAAAAAGCAATACGAAAAAACGAACAGGAAACTAAAACGACGCGAGTCCAAATGCTTTCATCAATGGATCATGGTCAGGGAAACTACAAAAAACCTTGACTAAGAAAATATTACAAATTTTAAAAATAATGTAAATAATACTGATAAACAAAATTTATTTTCTTTAATATATATTTTATATTTAATAAACAGCTTATGAGCACTTCATCATCCATCCTTCAGGAAGTTGCTAATATTACAAATTTTAAAAATAATGTAAATAATACTGATAAACAAAATTTATTTTCTTTAATATATATTTTATATTTAATAAACAGCTTATGAGCACTTCATCATCCATCCTTCAGGAAGTTGCTAACGGCTAATTTTAAGGACTGCAGATTATAAGATTCGGGAAACACGTGCTCGACCAATTGATTCCACATCGAAGAGACTCTCGGAAAAAAGGATAATTTAAAGTGTTGGGTTCTACATAAAAAAATGTTTAAGCAAATCTATGTTGATTGGACCTTAAACGAGTGTTTACGTTGCTGACAAAAGGACCTGAAACTAGAGAACGGGTTTCTAAAGCACATCTACCGTAGTAAAATTTGTAGAAAACATATAAAGCTCCTACATTTCGTCTGTGCTCCAAAGTATCAAGAGACGAAGTAATGCTTCCATCGTTTATCAAACTGATAACTCTATTCTTAATTCCATCAAGATAAACCAAATTTATATAATCTTAATACTTCAGAAGGAGTAAAGTAGAAGTTACAACGTCTTATGTGGCATCGTTAGTTTCTTTTTCCAGCTTGGGTTCGAATTGAATCCACATGTACATATATAGCGCGTACGAAATGCCACAGGTAATTCGAAGCTTACGCTCTACCAGCCAGGATACAAACGACTGCTTCTTTAAGTGATTTTTTGATTTTGAAGTAGTTATTACGATTCTCCGGCGAACATTTTTTAAAAGTCCATCATGATCGAGGAGGGATCTATTGATTTCGTCTTTTTGAGAAGATGCGAGCTGTTTAGATATCGTACTCCTATTACCAAAAATTAATATGTTTATTTCAGAATCACGAGCGATTAAAAGTGTAGGTATACAAGTATTTTAACATATAGATAATATGTAATTACATTTAAACATTTTTCCTTCGAGAAGTTTGAACATATACTCTTTCTGAGTTTCCTCAGAAACTAGATCGTTTTTCATATAAATTCGTTTCCGACAGTGGCACATTTCACTTGCTCCGACCGCGCTATATTTTTTATATAACGTCTGTTTGCCACTTTTACCCAATTTTTTTTACATCGGTGCAGCTGATTTTTTGAAGATTTGGGTTCCTAATCAATTAATATATTATTTATAATTAAATATGTAAACAAATGAAGAAATTAATTATATTGCAAACCTATATAAGTGAATGAGCATGCTGAGACATGTTTGCACTTTCGTCCTTCTCCCACTTTACATGAACAAACGCATTTTTAGGTCCTAAAATCATTCACAAGATTATCAAGGATCAGTTCATTTGGAACAGCGAGCATTGATGAGGTGCCTAAAACAAAACCGATGATTTGATGGCTCGATGGCGGGGGTGGTGTGCCGATTGCATATACCTTGCAAGCACTAACAACTTCTTCAGCCTCGCGAATTGACCGATTGCATCCACCAAAATAGCTTATAATTTACATAAATACTATTTTCAGTATTTCACATATGGTCCGTTTTGATGAGGTTACTTGGCAATTCAATATACTTTTGGTCATTGGAGAATTTACATGAAAAATTTTAACTTTATATTATCTTTGTCTGTCGGTCGGTCGGTCTGTTTGTCGTGGAATCTTGCTATCAATTTTTAACTCGGGCCTCAGGGCCGACTTTCTTCAAATCTTATACATGTGTGTATCTCCGATAGACAACAATTTTTGTAAATTCATACCGACTTGTTGTTCTTTAGTATGTTGATCGCGGTAGCGATCTCATCTTTACTGGGAGTTGAGGTGCGAATTCGGGAAAATGTTACTTCCTGTTACTAATGGCACTTCCGTTTGATTTGTGCGCATATAGTTGGCGAATACACGTTAAAGGACTGTAGAAAAATGCTCCTTCCATCGCTTGAGCTGGTCCTCATCTGAAACGAGTACGGCACCATCTAGGCCTTTCACCGGATGTTGGCTAGAGCAGTGACCACCTGTCAGCTCTTTGGTGATTCTGTAAACGGTTCTGCTAATGCACCTGCTCGCTGCTGCCTCTTTTTCTGAGGCCAGGTTGTTAATATAATCATGTTTGTAACGCTTTACACTACGCTGCACTTCTCTATTTTTTTTCGATACATGGACTCTAGCTCGCTTCTGGGGTATCTACAATAAGAGCTTTAAATAGCTTATGTTCTTGGATGGTTGACGGTAGTGAGCTGGTGTTAGGTTAGGTTGCAATGGCATCTAATGCTCACTTTGATCATTCGCGGTCCTTTGTGTTACCACAGGATCTTATACCTTTCCCCTTTTCAGAAGATCCATTCAGAGTTCTTAATGAATCGAAGTATATAACGCACTTTTCCGTTTTCGAGATCTGATAGGTTATTTAATAACCGCTTACCTAAGTGTTTGTGCCTTCTGTGCATTAGTGCCGGACATGAGCAGGGAAGATGTTCTATGGTCTCCTCTTCCTCCTCGTCCATACAGCTTCTGCAGTAGTCGAAGAATTCGACACCCATCCTTCTCGCGTGTTTCCCTAGAAGGCAGTGTCCTGTCATTATCCCTTCAACCGTTCTTAGTTCACATCTTTGTAGGGAAATAAGCACAGTTGAGCGTTTCTAGTCCAGCTTCGGGCAGACCTGTCTTGAAATATTACAAGTGTCGGTGTTTTCCCACCTTACATTTGTTATTGTTTCTGCCTCTTTCCGAAGCTCAAGTTTCAGTGTCGCGATAGGACTCCCTACCTCTGCCCTTTCCAGTAGCAGCTTTAGAGTCATACCACGTCTAGCTAACTCGTCCGCCTTGTAGTTCCCCTCAACATTCGTGTGGCCTGGGACCCAAATGATCCTTACATTGAACTGCTCACTAATCTCGTTAAGAGAGGAGTGACAGCACAACGCCACTTTAGATTTCAGCGAGACCGCCTCCGACGATTTTATGGCCACCTGACTGTCCACACAAATGATAATCTTCTTTGAAGATAGTTATGTTTCAGCCAACTCATAACCTCTTCAATCGCTATCACCACAGCCTGGTATACGCTGCAGCGATCAGGTAGACGGACAGAGATACTTATTTTCAGCTTGTCACAGAAGACTCCTGCTCCTACTTTACCGTCTAGCTTAGAGCCATCCGTGAAAAACTGTATTGTTTCTTTTTGGTTATGGATCCACTTTTCTAGTCTTCTCTGGAGGGTATTGTTGTCCGAAAACCTTTTTGAAGTCATGACACTGGTGTTATGTAATTAAGTTTCGTCAGATCTTTCTTTAGCGATTAAGTTATGGTGAAGTGCCCTTTTTGAAGACTTTTCCACTGATTGACAGCTAACAGAAGCGTAGCTGTAATTGCCGCTTTCTGTTTGCCAAATATATCCAGTGGAATAAGGTGGAGCATAACCTCTAGAGCGCGAGTTGGTGTAGATCTCAGCGCCACGCTTATAAGAATACAAGCCGCTCTTTGTACCTTTCCCAATATATTTTTATACGTGGTTTTTTCCATACGCTTACCCCGTACAGTAGTATTGGTCTCACTACCGAAGTGTAGAGCCACTGTACCAGCTTTGGTTTCAAACCCCATTTTTTACCAATGACGTTCTTGCATGAGTATAAAGCAGTATTCGCTTTATTATTATATATATATATTTATATTAGTTTTCCAGCCCAGTTCCTGTCCAAGATTGTCCCAAGAAATCTTGCTTTATCAGAAAAAACTAATGCGTGTGTTGTGTGTTGGAGTTTTATATTTCCTGGTAAAAATGACAAGGTCCGTCTTATTCAGGTTGACGCCTAAACTGCTTTTATTTGCCCATTCTTTAACGATTAAGAGGGCATTTAGCATAACCTCCTTAATCTTTCTGAGGTATTTCCCTGAGACAGCTAACGCTACATCATCAGCATACATCCCCTCTCCTTCCATTTTCAACAGTAATTCGTTGGTTACTATATTCCATAAGAGAGGGGATAACACACCTCCTTGTGGTGTTTCTCTAACTGCCTGCCTCTTTAAGATGGAACCCCCCAGCTCCGCACTAATAATCCTGCCTAGAAGCATATGATTAATTAGTCTGCCTTTAGGGTAGCCACCTCTAGGTCTGACAGTCCTTTACAGATTGCCTCTGTTTTAACATTTTTGAACGCACCCTCGATGTCCAAGACTGCTACAAGTGTATACTCCTGGGATTATATTGATTTCTGAATTGTGCTTACTGAAGTGTGTTAGGCTGTGGCCACAGACTTCCCCTTCAGTAAGCATGTTGGGACTTTGCCCAACTGCTAGGTTTTACCTTAGCCCTTATATGAACATCTATCAGTCTTTCCAAAGTTTTCAGTAGAAAGGATGACAGAGCTTTAGGCCTCAGGTCTTTTGGGTAGCCATGTGAGCAAAGGAGCGATTCATGGCACCTGTTACAGTGTCTACCATGGTATCTTTATCCTCTATAGTGACTGGTGGCTTTGGAGCCACCGGTAGTAAATTCTCTAGCATCTCCCTATAGATACCCCAGTTTGCCCCTTTCTTAATTATAAAGGACTCACGAGGGGTGTGAGTCTAACTTGAAGATTAAATAGCGGTGGTCTGAGAATGAGTGTTCTTTTGCAACCTTCCATTCTCTTACCGTATACGCTATAAAGTCTAATACGAGAGTTACATCGAGTACTTCTCGCCTATTCTTTGATATGAAAGTGGGCTCTTGCCCAATATGACATATAGCGAGGTTCGTATTTAGAAGTATTCAAAAAATGACTCACCTCTCTCATTTACGTCGGTGCTGCCCCATATGTGTGATGAGCATTTGCATCATATCCTAGGATCACACCAATTTTCCTTTTCTCTGCATCAGAGATTAGCTCCTCCAGTATTTCTGGCGGAGTCTGCTTTTTCCGGTCCATGTATGAAGAAACGGTAAATATACAGTATAGCGTACAACGGTATTTTGAAAACTTTCCACGCCCACCACCAACCTCCCACCTCCCACACACCAATAAATTGGGAGGGGTGGGGCGCAAACGCCCCCTTTAGGTAGGAGGGGCTGTCAAAGTTTTGAGTATTTTTTTGAAAAATGCAATTTTCTAAGTAGTTTGTGGGGATTTAGGGGTTAATTAGTACCATATGAAAGGTAATAAAATTACCGTTCGTCTAAAAAAAATGAAGCCAATCAAACCCAATTCGGCAGACTTAGAATCAAAATACTGACTTTTCCATAAAAGTGAAAGAGTGGGCGTGACTTAAT
This sequence comes from Nephrocerus scutellatus, assembly GCA_947095585.1. Classification (NCBI taxonomy): domain Eukaryota; kingdom Metazoa; phylum Arthropoda; class Insecta; order Diptera; family Pipunculidae; genus Nephrocerus; species Nephrocerus scutellatus. The sequence goes on from OX352762.1 coordinate 50,813,677, forward strand.
ATTTTTATGATCGTGGCCCAACTTTAACGGAAGGTGTATAAATTTGTATTTGGTTTATGTACAGTATGTGCATAATTTACAAAAACGCTTTTTAAAAGGAAAAACTCCTATCTCAATATAAATTAATTGAGCGCACTGTATTTTACAGGGCGTGCATAATTTACAAAAACGCTTTTTAAAAGGAAAAACTCCTATCTCAATATAAATTACTTGAGCGCAATGTATTTTAGAGTGCGTGCATAATTTACAAAAACGCTTTTTAAAAGGAAAAACTTCTATCTCAATTTGCCCATTCTTTAACGATTAAGAGGGCATTTAGCATAACCTCCTTAATCTTTCTGAGGTATTTCCCTGAGACAGCTAACGCTACATCATCAGCATACATCCCCTCTCCTTCCATTTTCAACAGTAATTCGTTGGTTACTATATTCCATAAGAGAGGGGATAACACACCTCCTTGTGGTGTTTCTCTAACTGCCTGCCTCTTTAAGATGGAACCCCCCAGCTCCGCACTAATAATCCTGCCTAGAAGCATATGATTAATTAGTCTGCCTTTAGGGTAGCCACCTCTAGGTCTGACAGTCCTTTACAGATTGCCTCTGTTTTAACATTTTTGAACGCACCCTCGATGTCCAAGACTGCTACAAGTGTATACTCCTGGGATTATATTGATTTCTGAATTGTGCTTACTGAAGTGTGTTAGGCTGTGGCCACAGACTTCCCCTTCAGTAAGCATGTTGGGACTTTGCCCAACTGCTAGGTTTTACCTTAGCCCTTATATGAACATCTATCAGTCTTTCCAAAGTTTTCAGTAGAAAGGATGACAGAGCTTTAGGCCTCAGGTCTTTTGGGTAGCCATGTGAGCAAAGGAGCGATTCATGGCACCTGTTACAGTGTCTACCATGGTATCTTTATCCTCTATAGTGACTGGTGGCTTTGGAGCCACCGGTAGTAAATTCTCTAGCATCTCCCTATAGATACCCCAGTTTGCCCCTTTCTTAATTATAAAGGACTCACGAGGGGTGTGAGTCTAACTTGAAGATTAAATAGCGGTGGTCTGAGAATGAGTGTTCTTTTGCAACCTTCCATTCTCTTACCGTATACGCTATAAAGTCTAATACGAGAGTTACATCGAGTACTTCTCGCCTATTCTTTGATATGAAAGTGGGCTCTTGCCCAATATGACATATAGCGAGGTTCGTATTTAGAAGTATTCAAAAAATGACTCACCTCTCTCATTTACGTCGGTGCTGCCCCATAATGTGTGATGAGCATTTGCATCATATCCTAGGATCACACCAATTTTCCTTTTCTCTGCATCAGAGATTAGCTCCTCCAGTATTTCTGGCGGAGTCTGCTTTTTCCGGTCCATGTATGAAGAAACGGTAAATATACAGTATAGCGTACAACGGTATTTTGAAAACTTTCCACGCCCACCACCAACCTCCCACCTCCCACACACCAATAAATTGGGAGGGGTGGGGCGCAAACGCCCCCTTTAGGTAGGAGGGGCTGTCAAAGTTTTGAGTATTTTTTTGAAAAATGCAATTTTCTAAGTAGTTTGTGGGGATTTAGGGGTTAATTAGTACCATATGAAAGGTAATAAAATTACCGTTCGTCTAAAAAAAAATGAAGCCAATCAAACCCAATTCGGCAGACTTAGAATCAAAATACTGACTTTTCCATAAAAGTGAAATAGTGGGCGTGACTTAATATTTTTATGATCGTGGCCCAACTTTAACGGAAGGTGTATAAATTTGTATTTGGTTTATGTACAGTATGTGCATAATTTACAAAAACGCTTTTTAAAAGGAAAAACTCCTATCTCAATATAAATTAATTGAGCGCACTGTATTTTACAGGGCGTGCATAATTTACAAAAACGCTTTTTAAAAGGAAAAACTCCTATCTCAATATAAATTACTTGAGCGCAATGTATTTTAGAGTGCGTGCATAATTTACAAAAACGCTTTTTAAAAGGAAAAACTTCTATCTCAATATAAATTAATTGAGCGCACTGTATTTTACACTTTTACGCTTTTTAAAACGAATATAAACCAATTGGGCAATAGAATCCCATCATCACATTTTTTTGTATGAGAAAACTCAATCGTATGTAATGAGTATAAATTGATCCACCTTCTCTAAAATATGACCACTTTCATAAAAACAGTATGGCTGTGTAGAACTATTATTCACCTTTTATTTAAAACTAAAATTTACACCAGCCCCCTTAAAACACGCCCACTATTTAACCTTAATGGAAAAGTCAGTTTTTGCTTCTAAGTCTGCCGAATTGGGTTTGATTGACTTCATTTTCGTTTTAAGCGAACGGTATTTTTATTGTCTTTTATATGATACCAATTAACCCCCATACTTCCTTCGCGTCACTGAGAAAAACGCACTTTTCTGAAAATAAATGCAATCTTTAGAAGCTCCTCTCTCAGAAACGGGGCGTGAGCCCCAAACCAGATGGCGATTTTCGAGAACTGCTCCCTGGGAGCTTTCGGGAGAGATGTGTCTCAAAGCCCTAACCCTTTGTACGCTATACTGTAATTTTGATGAAATAAAAGGGCCACGCCCCTAAAGATGGCATGGTTGTGTCGGTAAAATTTGCAGCTTTCATTTGGTACCAATTAACCCCCATACTTTCCTCGCGGCACTGAGAAAAACGCACTTTTCTGAAAATAAATGCAATCTTTAGAAGCCCCGTTCCCAGAAAGGGGGCGTTAGCCCCAAACCAGAAGGCGATTTTTGAAAACTGCTCCATGGGAGCTTTCGGCAGAGATGTGTCTCAAAGCCCTAACCCTTTGTATGCTATACTGTCATTTTCATATAAAAACATGTTTTTGTGTGAAAAGAACTCATTCATATGATATACCACTCAATCATATGAAACAGCACATAAGCCAAATACAAATTGATATACCTTCCGTTAAAATTGGTCCATCATAAAAATAGTATGGCTGTATAGAACTATTATTCACCTTTAATTTAATACCAATATTTATACACGCCCCCTAAAAACACGCCCACTATTTAACTTTTATGGAAAAGTCAGTTTTTTGATTCTAAGTCTGCCGAATTAGGTTTGATTGGCTTCATTTTTTTTTAGACGAACGGTAATTTTATTACCTTTCATATGGTACTAATTTACCCCTAAATCCCCACAAACTACTTAGAAAATTGCATTTTTCAAAAAAATACTCAAAACTTTGACAGCCCCTCCTACCTAAAGGGGGCATTTGCGCCCCACCCCGCCCACTTTTTTGGTGTGTGGGAGGTGGGAGGTGGGTGCTGGTCGTGGCAAGTTTTCAAAATACCGTTGTACGCTATACTGTATATTTACCCAGTTCTTTCTCTATCGTAGAATAATTGATTTCTGCGTCTGTTAGGGTTCTACTGGCATAACATATGGGTTTGTCACTACCAATAGTGCCTTGGGATACAACTGCGCCTAACGCGAAGTTACTCGCATCGGTAGTCAGAATAAATGGCGTAGAGAAATCGGGGTACAGTAAGATTGGGTCATTGATCAGAAGGTGTTTGATTATTTCGAATGCTGTAATGTATTTCGTATTGACTTCGATTGTTTTACCCTTTTTAAGGTTTTATAAACTTACGGTAATAACCCAGAAGACCTAGGAATGATTTGATCTCCTTTTGTGTGCGAGGTATGGGGAAATCTTTTATAGCTTTTATTTTATCAGGGTTTGGCTTAACGCCCTGATTTGTTACCAAGTGGCCAAGGAATGCTACTTCCTTATGGAGAAACTCGGCCTTATCTAACTGAATTTTGAAGTTCGCTTCGCGTAATCTGTCAAAAACTTTCTTTAAATTTTCGGCATGTTCCTGAAGGGATGTGGAGAAAATTATTATGTCGTCTAGATATACTAAGCAGATTTTGCCTTGAAGTTCTTTTAAAACATTATCCATGACTCTTTGAAAGGTCGATGGAGCATACAGGAGATGGAGCGGACATACTCATAGTGTCCACCTTCTACTGTGAATGCCGTTTTTTCGATATCCATAGGGTTCATCTCAATCTGGTGGAATCCACTAGCGAGATCAAGTGTAGTAAAGTATAGGGAGTATTCACTTGACAATAAGTTTAAATATATATATAAAAAAAAATAGGCTTCTGCCGAGTTTGTCTAGAACGTCATTTATATTGGGTAGGGGATATTTGTCGCTAACTGTTTTTTCATTAAGTGTGCGATAGTCTATTACGAGTCGCCATTTGATTTTCCCGCTGGCATCTTTCTTTTTAGGAACGATCCAGATTGGTGAACTCCAAAGTGAATAGCTTGGCCTTATTACACCTTGTTCTAACATTTGTTTTATTTGTGATTTGACTTCTTCCTTATGGACGTGGGGGTATCTATATGATTTTGTAAACACAGGGATATCATCTTTAGTTTTTATACTGTGTTTTATTCTATTGGCAAAGGTTAGATTTTGTCCTTCTTTAAAGAAAATATCCTCGTATGTTCGGCAGAGTTTGAAAATAAGTTTTTTATCTTCACCGTTAAGGTGGGATGTTCGAATGAGGTTAATAATGTCGTCGGAAGTTATGGAGCTTGTGCTGTGGCTGTTGTTATTGAATTCGAAGTTATTTAGTTCACAGAAATCTTGTTTGCTGAATTTACTGACCTTGAGTGGTTGTGTGGCGGAATAGAATCGTTATAATTTCTAATAAATCGCAATTTGGAGTGTGTGTGATGGGTAGACGCTCGCCGGATAAGTAACTTCATATTCCACATTGTTCACATAAAGATATTCATATTTAACATTGTTCGCATATAAATAAATTTACTCAAAATTGTTAATTGATCCTTTTATTATTTCTGACTCGCAATTATCATGACGATTGGTGTTTAACAAAAAGTAATGATATTGTTCTTAAGTTGGGTAATTAAATACATTTTGCCATAACAGTGGATTCATTTAACTGCTTTGATTGGACAACACGCAAAACCTGGGTTGCATCAACTCCTGAGTCTTTGGATTATAAAGTGTGTCATGTGCACTGCGCACATTAAGCCACAGTGGTGACCACCGAGTGTTTTTTAAAAAAAGTAACACAAGTTCAAATATAATAATATTAAATCCGGTCGCATAATTATTGCAAATATATCGTCGATTTCAATATTCCACGAAAATTGTTTTCAATGCACGCGCATACATTTTGTTTTGGACGATCAGCCATCAAGTACTGCTCTATCGAATCATCACGGATACGGATCATCAAAATTTTTATAGCGTAATTTTTTTTTCTCTCCTAAATATTATAAATAATTTTCAATTGGGTTGAGAAGGATCAAGTGAGTGACGAAACCCTTTTCTTTGTCTCTTATCACATTTTGCACGTGATTTGTGTTTTCGTGTTATTTATGGTATTAGAGATTTAATTGTGATTCCGCGCGATTGTGTAGTTTTTTTTTCATTTGATTATTTTTATAAATAATTGCTTTCTCAAAATGGTTGATGACAATGAAACTCCGACAGTAGCGTATGTATCGGTCAAACCCCCACCATTTAATCGTGATGATCCCGAGATCTGGTTCTTCCAACTGGAAGCCCAATTCAATATCGCTAATATATCGGTAGATTCTACGATGTATAGCCATTTACTGTCCGCTCTCGATCCCGATACAGTGAAACAGGTTCGCGACAAAATTATTAAGCCATCCAAAACAAATAAATATGCTGATTTAAAGCAAACAATCATTGATCGTAGAGCCGAATCTGCAAGAAGCAAATTAGATCAATTGCTCAGCGGGTTACAACTGGGAGATAAAAAGCCAACACAACTACTCCGTGAAATGAGAAATTTGGCTGGTGATCAAATGAAGGATAATGTCCTCCAGGAAATTTGGCTAAAACGATTACCACACGGCATTCAAAAAATTTTGGTTAGTTTAGAGACTGATTTGGAACATATGGCTAAGGCAGCTGACAATATTTATGACGTAGACAAACCTCTAGGTGTAAGCAGCGTAAGCAGCGTGTCGTCTCAAAATGAGAGTGAACTAGCTGCTCAAATTGACGCATTAACAAAGAAATTTGATAGGTTCTTAGAATCTCACAGTAGTAGTCGTTCCCGAAACCATTTTCACAATCGTCAGAAATCTAAAAGTCGTGCTTCAAGCGATGATCAAGTTTGTCAATCGGTACAAAAGTAAGGCTCGTAATTGCAAACCGTTTTGCAAGTTCTACGAGAATTTTAGAGCCTCTAACAATCCAAAAAACTAAGTAAAGTATCGCGTATGGCGACCAGCGATGCTGTTAGTTCAGTCAATAGTCGCCTAATTTTTACAGATCGTATTTCTAGAGTTCAATTTCTAGTTGACACAGGTGCCAATGTGTCTGTGATTCCTCCTTCTCGTAGTCAAAATTGTCATTCCAAGTCATATAAACTTTATGCAGCAAATGGCACAAAAATCAATACATATGGTTCACAAATCCTCAACCTTAATTTAGGCCTTCGACGAAATTTTTCTTGGAAGTTTGTAGTAGCTGACGTTAGCAAACCGACTATTGGAGCTGACTTTTTGTCTAAATACGGGTTGTTAGTTGACCTCAAAAATCGAAAACTCATCGACACGGTAACATCATTGAGCGTGAATGCTTTATTTGTTTCCGAAGACAACACAAATACTTGTGCGATCAGTCCAATTTCTCCAAAAGATCTTAATCAAGATATTGTCAAACTTCTACAAAAATTCAAAGAAATTACAAGAGAATCACCTCGGCTGAACGAATTCAAACTCAAGGTTACTCATGCTATTGTCACTGTAGGTCCTCCTTGCGCAGCGAAAGCCCGAAGACTTGCTCCCGATAAGCTTCGCATTGCAAAAGCTGAATTCGAGTTTTTAATTCGTCAAGGTATATGTAGACCATCGTGTAGTGAGTGGTCAAGTCCACTTCACTTGGTAAGAAAAAGTGATGGTCAGTATCGTCCGTGTGGCGATTACCGTGCACTCAATAAATTAACTAAGCCAGATCGTTACCCTGTACCTAATCTACGTGACTTTAATTCACAACTAGATGGATGCACCTTTTTTTCGAAAGTCGATTTGGTAAAAGCTTTTCACCAAATTCCGGTTGAAGTTTCGGATATTCGGACTTTTCGAATTCGTACGCATGAATTTTGGTTTTAAGAATGCAGCTCATACGTTTCAACGTTGTATTGATTCAATTTGTCGTGGTTTATCATTCGCGTTTCCTTATCTGGATGATATTTTAATAGCATCCAAAGATTTCGAACAGCATTTGAATCATCTAGAAATTTTATTCAGTAAATGCGTTTTCGCTTCACCCGAGATAGTGTTTCTCGGTCATGTGATCAACTCAGCGGGTATCAGACCTTCCAGAGAAAAAATTGATGCCATTATCAATTTCCCCAAACCCATCACAGTGAAAGATCTTCGAAGGTTCATGGGTATGGTCAACTTTTACCGATCTTTTATTCCCAATGCTGCTGAATTTCAGAGAATTTTGAATAATTATTTTATTGGTAGCAAGCGTAAAAACGATAAAACTAAGATTATCTGGTCAGAAGAAGCGTCGCAAGCCTTCGAAAAAACAAAAATCTCAGTCAACGAAGCTGCTCAACTGTGTCATCCGCGAGAAAATGTCGAAATATCCTTAATGGTGGATGCTTCAGACACTGCAATTGGTGCTGTTGTACAACAGTTTGTTAACAATGTCTGGCAACCTTTAGGGTTTTTCTCAAGCAAGTTAAATTATGCACAGCGTAAGTACAGTGCTTATGACCGTGAACTTCTAGCCGTTTACTCAGCTGTGAAGCATTTCAGGTATTTGTTGGAGGGTCGTGTTTTTGTAATTTATACTGACCACAAAACGCTTGCTTATGCCTTTCAACAGAATTTAGACAAGGCATCGCCCCGACAAAAACGGCATTTAGATTTTGTTTCACAATTTACCACCGAAATTCGCCACATTTCCGGTCGGGAGAACATTGTTGCTGACGCCTTGTAACCATAATTGATCGTTATACACGTTGGCCTGAAGTTTGTCCAACATCTGATATAAAATCAGACACAGTAGCTAGAGCCATTTACAGCAGATGGATTTGTCGTTTTGGTCTTTCATCGTCTATTACCACAGATAGAGGCGCACAATTCGAGTCTCAACTGTTCTCAGACTTAGCAAAATTTATCGGTATTAGACACAAAAGAACTACAGCGTACAATCCGGCTTGTAACGATATCATTGAACGTTTTCATCGTTCACTTAAGACTTCATAACTTCATATTCCACATTGTTCACATACAGATATTCATATTTAACATTGTTCGCATATAAATAAATTTACTCAAAATTGTTAATTGATCTTTTTATTATTTCTGACTCGCAATTATCATAACGATTGCTGTTTTTTTTATTTTTTATATAGAGACTTATTGCCAAGGGATGACTCCCTGAATGACTTATGTCACGGCAATAAGTTGGGCTAAGTCCTTTATTAAATTCAAAATAAAATAAAAATCGAAGGAATGTGATTTACTATATATCACATTCCTCACGTTTGTAGCCGGTTTCAATTTTTTCAATTTATTTTCTCAGAATTCTCCCTGATTCATTGAAAAAGCAATACGAAAAACGAATACGAATTTAGAACGACGCGAGTCCAAATACTTTTATCAATGAATCATGGTCAGGGAAAACTACAAAAAACCTTGACCAAGAAATTATTACAAATTATATATATTTAAAAAATACTGATAAACAATTTTTTTTTTTATTTTTTTTTATATATTAAGAAACAACTTATGAATACTTTAACCATCATCCTTCAAGAAGTTGTTAACGGCTAATTTGAACGCCTGCAGATTATAAGCTTCTGGAAATACGTGTTCGACCAATTGATTCCACATCGAAGAGACTCTCGGAAAAAGGGAGGATTTAAAGTGTTGGGTTCTACATGAAAAAAGTTTTAAGGCAATCTATGTTAATTGCACCTTAAACGAGTGTTTACGTTACTGGAACTAGAGAGCGGGAACATTTACCGTTGTAAAATTTATAGAAAATAGATAAAGCTCCTACATTTCGTCTGTGCTCCAAAGTATCAAGAGACGAAGTAATGGTTACATCGTTTATCAAACGGATAACTCTATTCTGAACACCATCAAGATGAACCAAATGCGATCTTTCCTGGAAAGAACATATTTATGAAATTTCCAAAAGAGCTAGCCAATGTTTAGGCTTCATAAGACGTTGTTACTTCTACTTTTGTACTTTTAAGCCTAACAACTTAAGTGAATCAGATCTCCCAATAGGGGTACCATTAATAGCAGGAGGAACATAATGTTGAGTTGTCTTCTGAGAAAAAAGGCAAGACTGGAATTTATTTGGGTTAAATTCTACTCTATTAGAAATGCCCCAATCAAGAATAATTTGAATATTAGACAGAACAGTCAAATTCATTAATTCACGCGAACCATTCAAGCGAGAATTGCATTCTTTTTGATTGACAAACTCAATGGAAGCCGATAGTGTTGTATCATCAGCAAATGAATGGATATCACAGGTTGTAGAAGACAACAGGTCGTTGATATATATCAAGAAGAGCGTGGGCGACAAGGATGATCCTTGAGGCACGCCAGCATTGATCCCATGTGAATCTGAAGATATACCATTTAATACAACTTTTATTTTACGGTTCCATAAATAATTCTCAATCCATGTAATGAGAGAGGAGTGTAAATTCAGCGCACGAATCTTACTAATAAGACAATCATGCCATACTCTATCAAAAGCTTTAGCAATATCTAAGGAAACAACGCTTGATTCACCTAGGTTTGCAATGCTTCGCTCCAAACAATGAGTCATGCACGTCATTAGTTCGCCTGAAGATCGATTTTTACGAAATCCATACTGCACATCGGATAAAAGAACATTCGAATCCAGATAGTTCATTAGTCTGAAATTAACGATAGATTCCATTACCTTCGATATAACCTACAACAAAGCAATAGGACGGTAGTTCGTAGGTGCCGATTTATCACCTTTTTTCGGAACGGGTTGAATATTTGCTATTTTCCAAAATGATGGAAAAACACCTGTCTTCATTGAGAGATGAAACAATTTGCTAAGCGGTTTTGCCAAAGTAACATGACAACTTTTCAATACTAATGGCGGAATACCGTCGGGGCCAGTCGCTTTACTGGGGTCAAGTTATTTCAGAATCTTTGAAACAACCTGTTTCCGAAAATAGATTTTAGACATACCTGGGCCTAGATTCGGGAGAATTGGGGCACTTTGGTTAGTTAAAGGAAGAGTAGACGCACCAGCGAAATGAGAAGCTAAGAGATTAGCTTTCTCAATATCGGTTCTATAATGAATACCATTATGAAATAAAGAAGGAATAGACGAAGTATTGTCTGCAAAGTTTCTTTTAACCAATGCAGCACACGACCAAAAGCTTCAACTGTTTGAATCAGAACAATTTACCACCGAAATTCGCCACATTTCCGGTCGGGAGAACATTGTTGCTGACGCCTTGTAACCATAATTGATCGTAATACACGTTGGCCTGAAGTTTGTCCAACATCTGATATAAAATCAGACACAGTAGCTAGAGCCATTTACAGCAGATGGATTTGTCGTTTTGGTCTTTCATCGTCTATTACCACAGATAGAGGCGCACAATTCGAGTCTCAACTGTTCTCAGACTTAGCAAAATTTATCGGTATTAGACACAAAAGAACTACAGCGTACAATCCGGCTTGTAACGGTATCATTGAACGTTTTCATCGTTCACTTAAGACTTCATAACTTCATATTCCACATTGTTCACATACAGATATTCATATTTAACATTGTTCGCATATAAATAAATTTACTCAAAATTGTTAATTGATCTTTTTATTATTTCTGACTCGCAATTATCATAACGATTGCTGTTTTTTTTATTTTTTATATAGAGACTTATTGCCAAGGGATGACTCCCTGAATGACTTATGTCACGGCAATAAGTTGGGCTAAGCCCTTTATTAAATTCAAAATAAAATAAAAATCGAAGGAATGTGATTTACTATATATCACATTCCTCACGTTTGTAGCCGGTTTCAATTTTTTCAATTTATTTTCTCAGAATTCTCCCTGATTCATTGAAAAAGCAATACGAAAAACGAATACGAATTTAGAACGACGCGAGTCCAAATACTTTTATCAATGAATCATGGTCAGGGAAAACTACAAAAAACCTTGACCAAGAAATTATTACAAATTATATATATTTAAAAAATACTGAAGAACAATTTTTTTTTTTTTTTTTTTTTTTTATATATTAAGAAACAACTTATGAATACTTTAACCATCATCCTTCAAGAAGTTGTTAACGGCTAATTTGAACGCCTGCAGATTATAAGCTTCTGGAAATACGTGTTCGACCAATTGATTCCACATCGAAGAGACTCTCGGAAAAAGGGAGGATTTAAAGCGTTGGGTTCTACATGAAAAAAGTTTTAAGGCAATCTATGTTAATTGCACCTTAAACGAGTGTTTACGTTACTGGAACTAGAGAGCGGGAACATTTACCGTTGTAAAATTTATAGAAAACAGATAAAGCTCCTACATTTCGTCTGTGCTCCAAAGTATCAAGAGACGAAGTAATGGTTACATCGTTTATCAAACGGATAACTCTATTCTGAACACCATCAAGATGAACCAAATGCGATCTTTCCTGGAAAGAACATATTTATGAAATTTCAAAAAGAGCTAGCCAATGTTTAGGCTTCATAAGACGTTGTTACTTCTACTTTTGTACTTTTAAGCCTAACAACTTAAGTGAATCAGATCTCGCAATAGGGGTACCATTAATAGCAGGAGGAACATAATGTTGAGTTGTCTTCTGAGAAAAAAGGCAAGACTGGAATTTATTTGGGTTAAATTCTACTCTATTAGAAATGCCCCAATCAAGAATGATTTGAATATTAGACAGAACAGTCAAATTCATTAATTCACGCGATCCATTCAAGCGAGAATTGCATTCTTTTTGATTGACAAACTCAATGGAAGCCGATAGTGTTGTATCATCAGCAAATGAATGGATATCACAGGTTGTAGAAGACAACAGGTCGTTGATATATATCAAGAAGAGCGTGGGCGACAAGGATGATCCTTGAGGCACGCCAGCATTGATCCCATGTGAATCTGAAGATATACCATTTAATACAACTTTTATTTTACGGTTCCATAAATAATTCTCAATCCATGTAATGAGAGAGGAGTGTAAATTCAGCGCACGAATCTTACTAATAAGACAATCATGCCATACTCTATCAAAAGCTTTAGCAATATCTAAGGAAACAACGCTTGATTCACCTAGGTTTGCAATGCTTCGCTCCAAACAATGAGTCATGCACGTCATTTGTTCGCCTGAAGATCGATTTTTACGAAATCCATACTGCACATCGGATAAAAGAACATTCGAATCCAGATAGTTCATTAGTCTGAAATTAACGATAGATTCCATTACCTTCGATATAACCTACAACAAAGCAATAGGACGGTAGTTCGTAGGTGCCGATTTATCACCTTTTTTCGGAACGGGTTGAATATTTGCTATTTTCCAAAATGATGGAAAAACACCTGTCTTCATTGAGAGATGAAACAATTTGCTAAGCGGTTTTGCCAAAGTAACATGACAACTTTTCAATACTAATGGCGGAATACCGTCGGGGCCAGTCGCTTTATTGGGGTCAAGTTCTTTCAGAATCTTTGAAACAACCTGTTTCCGAAAATAGATTTTAGACATACCTGGGCCTAGATTCGGGAGAATTGGGGCACTTTGGTTAGTTAAAGGAAGAGTAGACGCACCAGCGAAATGAGAAGCTAAGAGATTAGCTTTCTCAATATCGGTTCTATAATGAATACCATTATGAAATAAAGAAGGAATAGACGAAGTATTGTCTGCAAAGTTTCTTTTAACCAATGCAGCACACGACCAAAAGCTTCAACTGTTTGAATCAGAATCCAAAATTTTTCGCATGCTATCTCGAATCTTAAGGTCATATATTATTTTTGACCTTTTCAATATAGCGTTTGATCTATTTCTAGCTATTCGATACGTTACAAGGTTAAAACAAAAAGTAATGATATTGTTCTTAAGTTGGGTAATTAAATACATTTTGCCATAACAGTGGATTCATTTAACTGCTTTGATTGGACAACACGCTGAGTCTTTGGATTATAAAGTGTGTCATGTGCACTGCGCACATTAAACCACAGTTGTTCCAAAAAGAGAATTTTGCTTGAATTTGATGCGTTGATTACCACTTAATTGGTATACCATCTATCTGCTCTATATATTCCTTCTGGAATATATAAGTGAGGTGTGATATATGTTGTGCTAATAAGGATATCTCCTTCCTGCACATCGACTGGCAAATTCACTATTGTTTTCGAGTTTTCCGAAAGAATGTATTTTTGAGACATAAAGTTAGGCTTTAGTTCGAGAGGTATTACAGACTTTTCCTGAATTAAATGCTTGTTGGCTAAATCAATTTTCGCTCCTAATTTAGTGAGTGCATCCAGTCCTAGCAAACCATCGAAGTATCCGTGAAAGCGGAACACTAAGAATCTGGTTTTTCCAGGCTGATTGAATTTTACAAAATTGGGCAGAAGGATTTCCTTGTCTATTTGGTGGGTGTTTAGTATGGTTTTTATAGTTGTGGGTTCGATGGGGACGAGATCGTCGGGGTGTGCAAACTCGGGGTTAATAAATTAGGTTGAGGCTCCGGTGTCAATTAGGAATTTTAATGGGCGTCTGAAGGGTGGGGAAATGTTTATATAAGGCAGCACAGTGCCATGCTTATTGATGTCTACGTATCCAATTGGTCTGTCGGGGCAGGTATGTGAAAATTTCCGTCGTCTAGTTCGTGCATTGCGTTTAGTAAGTCAGGATCCTGTTGATCAAATTGGTCATAGTTATAGTAGGAATCTAGCTGTTGATAGTTGTTTGCTTCTGTTTGGCTACCAAGGTTGTCTGTATTGTACGTTACGTTATGTAGTTCCTGGCTTGTGAATTTTGAAGACCAGTTTTGTCTAAAATTATTGGACGGTTGCTGGCTTCTTCGAGTCTGTCTGGTATTTCCAGAACCAAGTTCCATTGGTTCCACTGGTGGTAAGCTTCTTTGTTGAGTTTGAAGAGGCTGCTGTTGTCGTTGGATATAATTTTGAGGTGGTTGTTGTTGCTGGAACTGTTGTCGCTGTTGAAATTGTGTTTGGAAAATCGGTTGTTGTTGTGGGGGACGTTGTTGGAAGAATGGTTGCCGTTGCTCAAGGTTTAGCTTGAAGTGAGGTGTTGGTGGATTGGTCGAGTACCCGTTATATGATGGGTTAAAACAGTGTAGTTGTCGCCTTTGTGGTATGTAAAGCTGCCCGATTGAATGGGGTTGTTCTAATGATTTCCTGTAGGAAAATTTTTCAGATGACGGATCTGATTTCGAATAAAAGATATTTTGTTCTTTTATGAAAAATGCGAAAGCTTCGGGTATTGAGGATGGTTTCATTGCACGGATAGTTGAGCCTAAAGGTTCGCGTAATCCGTCCAAGAATGTGTTTAAACACATTTCTTCATAAAGATCGCTTTTTGCCTTAATAACGCTCACGTTTGTCTCGTGGATTTGAACGTGGTTGCTGATTGTCGCGAAAATTTCTATAACTTTACTATAGAATCGTTCTACGCTATTTTGGTTTTGCCTTAGACCGTTAAGGTCTCTGATAAGAGATGTCTCGTTCCTCTTATCCGAATAATGTAGTATAAGATTGGATCTTATGGAGGTCCAGATCAATGGTGTTCCGTACATATTTAATATTTCAGTGGCGGGGCCAATAATTTTGTTACGAATTACTCGCAGCAAAATTGTGCCTTGAATGGTGCCATCCACTGTCGGGAGAAGACTTAATATCTCCTCTACATTGTGTATAAATTCAAAAAGGAGCCGGGAGTTACCGCCGAATTTCGGTAGGTCCTTAATGGCATCAGGCACTCTTAGTGCCTGAAATACATCAACTTGTTGTGGGACTGGAAGGTGTTGTTCTTGATTATTTAGTGCTACCTGAGCAGCGTTTTACTGTGGGGTTTAAACGTATTGTTCCTGATTTAAAGATATTTTTCCTATTTTAATATTACTGAAGAAGTTACTAAGGTCACTTAATGTACTATTTTCGTTTTTAGTTTTATTTACTTTTTTGGTATTATATTTTAATTTATTGAGTTGTCACTCAGTTGTGCTCTCTCGACCACGCTATATTCTAACTCTTCGTCTGAGGTTTCACTTATGTTTCCTAATTTAAATTTATTGGAAGTTTGCAAATAATAAGGGGCTCTCCTTTGTCTAGCCTTTGTGTTAGTTCTATTGGACATGGGATTTGAGTACGGATGTATATTTACTTTGACTTACATGCATGTAGCTGAGGTGAGCGTTGTCTTCATGTTGTGGTAGTTTTCCTTGTTGAATGGTCCTGAACTTATGTGTTAAAACTCGCCAAGATTTGCTTCCTTTTTCCAGAGTTTTGGATTCACTTATTTTCCGATAAGCCGTCGAAAATTTATTCAATGAAAGCTAATCTTGTGTTCTATTTTTTCATACACAAACTTCACTTCACTTAGTTCGCTTATCAATAAACCGTTGATGAACTACAGTACTGAACGTTTTTTAAGTATACTGAAAAAATTTGTCCGTACACGACTGCGCCAGTTAAGGTTTAGACCAGGAGGCTTTAAAAAAAAAAAACACAATTAATTTTTGGGCAGCGTAACGTCGTATGCAAATTTATTCACAAGACTTCAATTATAAAAATTTTTACATAGTCTTTTATACATGTTGTATGCTTACTTTGCAATATGAATACAATAAAAATTATATGTGCAAGTGCATTGATTGACTTGAGGTGAACAAAGTGTAATTTGATTAAATGCGAATTAAGGAATATAAAAAGACAATTTCAAAGTTTGCGAAATGTGAAATATGTAACGGGTGTTTTTTTGGAAGGTTTGTTTTTCCGATAGATGTCGTTTTATTTTATGACAGTTGTTTTGACAGCTCAAAGTGGCATTTCTACTCAGTATTGTTTGGCAAATCATTATGAAAAAAAAAAAAAAAAAAAAAAAAAAAAATGACATTTGTGAAAAATAGTCGTGGTAGCCATATGCCAGAAATTGTGTTTAAATGTTAAATGCCAAAAAATTATCTACCAAATAAAAAAAAATTTTGGTCATTTCATAATTTTATATGTGTTTTATTCAAAAAAAAAATCGGCAACCTCTTAAAAAAACACGTTATATCTAACGGGTTTTTCATAATGATTTGCCAAACAATACTGAGTAGAAATGCCACTTTGAGCTGTCAAAACAACTGTCATAAAATAAAACGACATCTATCGGAAAAACAAACCTCCCAAAAAAACACCCTTTATGTATGTAACAATATGCAGGTTCATTGATTGGAACAACGAAAAGTGCGATTCGACAATTGCGCAATAAGTAATAAGTAAGGCAAACAATATGTATATGTTGTGGCTGTTATGAGTACGTAACTCGCGCCCTTGGCCTGCTAGGAATTTCTTCTCTGCTTACGGCCGCAAGCTTTGCTCCCGGCCATACTTCACCCACTTCGGCCATCGCTTTTTTATAGAGATCAACCGATCTCTAATCCAAGCACGCCGTCAGCTTAACGCGCCCTTGATGCCAACCTGCATCTCTGCAGGAAGGGGGAGGATGTGGACTCTCTCTCAGAACCTTCAGAAAAATGGAGTTTAGCGCGTTAAACACTGTTTTCCATTTTCCCAGCGTGATGCTCCCATCCTCATGACTATTGTCAATGACGGCTAGCATCAACCCATGCTCTTTGACGACGTCATTAAATGATTTCATCTTATGTGTCTTAAGATCCACCGGTGGAGTCTCCGCTTGCACCTTAGCTCGTTTACTGCTTCCGGCTTCAATCTCCTCCTGAGACCTTTGCCTTGTCGGCACAAGCTCCTTGGCGGGGTTTTTTTTACCTTCCACAGTCCCTTCGTTAGTGGCTCCTCAGGGATATAAACCAACTTTTCCAGGACTCTAAAAGCCGCGCGACGATACTGGTCGCTGGTGGTGCTGGTCCTTGGCTTTGGGGCCTTAGGATCCACAGCTACCTTATTTTTAGCGGCTGAGACCCCACCTTTACGGTTAGAGCCACTTGCCACGCTTATTTCCAACCTTTTGTGAGTACTGGTCTCGTTTTGTTTCGGCATTTGGTGAGTGCCGGTCTCAGTTTTTAAAAATAAATTTTTTGTGTGCTGCATTTTTAGTACCAGGAATGTCGGAGAAAGGGTGATTTACCCGCGCAGAGATCCGTATACGCAGGTAAGGCTGGATACGTCTATAGGTTGCCAGGTATCCAGATGGCTTCGATAGAGACTGGGCTATTTATGGGCCCCCAGTCTGGTCGATCCCCGGGGCGCATTAAACCTTGATCCGGACCATTTGCTGTCATTTAGCGTGACCAACTCCGCACCTAGATTTTGAAACTCACAACCTCTGTCCGCAACTAAAGGTGGGCACAGAGGCAACACACTCCATGCACGGTCAGAGGACCTAGAGGCGACAAGATTTTAATTTATCCACTTCTTTTTAAAAGAAAGAGTAGATAAAATAGAGTAGACTTTATAATTAGTTTTTTTATCAACAGGATTTCCTTGAAAGAGCGGAACGAGTGAGTTAAAACTTCATTTTCTTTTATATTCATTTTATATTTTGTTTTTAACCATTTTTGTCACTAAAAATAATAATTTTTAAAAATAAAATAATTTGAATAACTACATTATACTCGTTTTACTTACATTTTTTTAACTATAAATATACATTTGAATTTTAACTTTATTTCGAATTTTATATTAAATAAATGTATGGATTTTAAAATTGAAGAGAACGTAACTTGACTTCTTTTTGCCTTCGCCCAGTGGGTTGGAGCTATTATTCTTTAATGTTTGACTTGCTGCTTGCTGCTAGTGTCAACACAATGAGCGGGTAGACGTCGTTGGCTTGGTGAGTGGCTGGGATCAGCGATCTCCAAGTGAGTATCCAACGTTTCGCCGAATAGTTGGTTGCTTCGTTTTCTTTTGTTACACTTTTTTTAATGGAAATCTGGAATATTTTTGGCTTAAAAAAATCAAATAATTAAAAAGAACCATGCTAAGCATTTGATGTTCATTTAATCTTGTCATAAACCTCAAATGCTTAGCACGGTTCTTTTTAGTTATGCGATTTTTTTAAGCCAAAAATATTCCAGATTACCATTAAAAACATTCCAGCAATTATTTTCATTTATTTTATAACAGTTCTAGTTGCTCCAAATCTACCACCTATTTTATATTCTACCTTTAAGGCGGCTAGTTAACTAGTTAAACTAGTTTAAAACCCCTCAAGGCAACCCTCAACACTTCACTCACGATCCTCTCAAAATCCCCTCAAGATTCCCTCAAGACCACCTCAAGACCCCACTGAAGATCCTCACAAAACCCCCTCGATGGTCAGGATGGTCCTGAAGACCACCTAAAGACCTCCTCAAGATTCCTCTCAGGACCCTCTCAGAATCCCCTCAAGACCACTTCAAGACCCCATTAAAGATCACCTCAAGACTCCACTCATGACCTTCTCAAAATTCCCTCAAGAACCCCTCAATACCACCTAAAAACCCCCTAAAGATCTTATCCTCACAAAACCCCCTCGAGACCCCTCAAGAACACCCCACAAACCCTTCTAAGAACCTCTCAAGACCCCACTAAAGAATCCCTAAAGACCACCATAAAACCCTCTTAATAACTCAAGACCACATAAGCACCCCTAAAGACACTCTCAAGACCACCTAAAAACCAACTTAAGGTACAACTCCCGACCCTCTTAAAATCCCCTCAAGACCACTTCAAGACTCGCTAACCTTCAAGAGCGCTAACCAATTGTTTCTGAATAAGTCTCAACAATTTCTGACTAGTAGAAGCTGATAAATACCAGTTCCAATTTTCATGCATTTTACGCGCAACACACGACGCGCGACACGCGTCTGATGCGGAATATCAATAATTCTGTGTGAGATATAGCTGCTCACAAAATTTTAACTACCTAGGTTGTGTGAGAGGTCAAAACTTAATGACTTCATTCTTCATTCAAACTTTAAACATAGCTGAGAACTGGGTGAACATTGACATCACAAAAAAAGGGAGTTTGCTATTTGTTTCAGATTAGCGGGCCAATTATGTATCTGTCGTATTTCAACTTTCGACTTACGAAAAGTCGAATTTCTCTAAGTCGTTATTTCGACATATCGCAATTATGTAAGCATGTACGACAAAAGATATTGCCCGATAGCGCCATTTCGAATGTATATTTTGTTGTTGTTTATACTTGTTTACTTTTTTTGTGTTTTTGAATATTTAAAAATATTTATATTTTTTATATAAAACTAATATTTTTATTAATTAAATTAAATATTCTATGTAAGCAACGAAATAAATTGAAAATTTTAAATATTTTAAATATTTTTTTTTAGTATTAATAATAAAGCCCCGGGATCCCAGCGGAAATGATTAAAATATGAGGTCCCAAAATACATCAAGCAATTCATGAAATAATAGTGCAAGTATGGGAGGAAGAAGCGATGCCAGAAGACCGGCATCATGTGCCCCA
This sequence comes from Nephrocerus scutellatus, assembly GCA_947095585.1. Classification (NCBI taxonomy): domain Eukaryota; kingdom Metazoa; phylum Arthropoda; class Insecta; order Diptera; family Pipunculidae; genus Nephrocerus; species Nephrocerus scutellatus. The sequence goes on from OX352762.1 coordinate 50,833,376, forward strand.
TATATAAAAAGAGACATATCACAACATGCAGCAATTATCGTGATATACATAACGTTGTTTAGTACTGCGTATACGATTGTTTCCCCTATCCTTCACGATAGGATAGCCACATACGCTAAAGTCATCATCGGGCCATACCAGTGTGGCTTTTTACAATTCGCTACACCATCTTTTTATAGACTTTAAAGCCACCTATGATAGCATAGCCAGAGTAGAACTTTATAAAGATATGAGAACATTCGGCATTCCAAATAAACTGACACGATTATGTAGGTTGACAATGACAATGCAATGGGTTGAAGAAAGTGATCAGAGACTCTGACGTGACGAAGAGAGGAACTATCCTCTATAAGTCCATTCAGACACTGGCTTACGAAGACGATATTGACATCGTTGGTAGAGACCCAAGAGCTGTACAGGAAGCCTTCATCCAGATCGAGCAGGCGGCACGAAATCTGGGCTGCACATAAATGAGAGCAAAAAAAAGAACATGGTGGCCACGTCTGCAAGTAGAAGATCCAACATTGGTTCCGCAATTAAAAAAGTGTAGCGCGAATTTGAAGTAGTGCAATCCTTTAACTATCTCGGGTCAACTGTAGCAGCCGATAGCGGCATGGAACCTGGCTTAGCACGGTTCTTTTAAATTATAAGATTTTTTAAGCCACAAATATTCCAAATTCTCATTAAAAACATTCCACCAATTTTCATTTATTTTATAACAGTTCTAGTGGCTCCAGAGCTATTTTATGTTCTATCTTTTAGGGGGCTAGGTATGCTTCAATTTAAGCATTTTGTTTTAAACAACAAATTTTTATATACATTTATTTTATACTTCTTAGTTTTTAGTGAAAAATGTACATAAAATTTCAATATTATTCAGATGGGATGGTAATATGGAGACACCCACAAGCTCAAGGATTCCCTGAAAAGACTTCCAAATGACCGCAAAAAGACCACGAAAGGACAATCTAAAAAAACTCTCGAGACCACCAAGAGACCCCCTCAAGAACACCCTCAAGATCATCCTCAACACCGCATTAAGACCACGTTACTACCTCCATCAATATTTCCTCAAGACCCCCCTAAAACATACTTTAAGATTTCCTTAAGACCCCTCAAAACACTCTCAAGACCCCACTTTAAAATACATAAAAACCACCTCAAGACTTCACGCACGACCCTCTCAAAATGCGCTCAAGTTCCCTTCAAAACCACCACTAAAACAAAGCAAAAATAAACGTATTAAGCATTTTTTCAATTGTTGTGTACATACTCCGCAACGAATATGGGTCATCATCGAGCGGACGTTTACCCCAAAATTGCACAACAATCAACACGGGAAATATTTTATAAGCATAAATTACACAGTTATGTAACCTGTTACATTTATTCTAAGTAAGCATAAATTGCACAATAACAATTTAGCCTAGTTTAAGTAAATTACATTTATTCTTAGTAAGCAAAATAAATTGTATAAATATTAAGGAAATAAATATTAAGGATGAAGTCAGAATAAGTTATCATTCCAAAATTTCAATTAAATAGTTATCCCCCTACCCAAGGTAAGGTGACTATTTTTATTTCAAGTGCAAGGATCAATTTCTACAAACAGTGGTCCTTCGAGCTTCGACAGTTTATAATCATTCCAAAGCCATTCTTTCGTATCCTAGTGTGAGGCTGCACTAGTGTGGTTAAAAACAATCGCATACATACACACGTAACAGTTTACTTTGCGAAGCATTTAAAAGTAATAGTTTACTTGAACCGCATTAAAAAGTGATAGTTTACTTTATCCGCATTTAAAAGTAATAGTTTACTTTATCCGCATTTAAAAGTTGTAGTTTACTTTATCCGCATTTAAAAGTAATAATTTACTTTACCAACACGCACTTCACTTCAACATTGACCAAGTTGGACGAGTTATCGATAACCTACAAGATGTCATCACCCAGCTGGAAGTGATTAGAGTTAACCTCGCCAAACTGGCATTAGAAAAGCGTTCTCCAAAAACGCTCTTGAGGCAGTACGATAAGGCTAAGAGCCTTTGGACTTCCATCGAGACTTACTACGCTTACTTATCTAAGCTAAGCAGAAAAGTCGCTGCCGAATTCCTGCCAAAATTCAAACAATCTTCGCAAAAATTAAAGAAGAACTCCCCGCAGTTGTTGGATGAGGATAAAACCGAGGACGGAAGTCCTGGAGATGCAGTTGACCCAACTGATAAGGAAACCAGCCATCCTCCCAAAGCACAAACAGCCGCAAGTTCCAATCCTCAAACAGACGAATGGAATAAATCAACAGAGCACATCCATACGACACCATCATCAAAATCAATTACTCCTGCTACATCTGTCGATAGAAGCAAGGCGTCTAACGGTCCCCAACTCCGCATGCCTGTTCAACCAATATATACATACGTGCAAGGAATTGGGTTTGTCTTACAAAATCCCGCTGGAGAGATGTGTGGTCATGAATACATCACTTCTGCACAGTCGTCCAACTTACCTCAAGATGTAAGTAATACAACCGAAGCACTTCCACATGCAATAGCGAAACTAACGCTTGGTCGAGAGAATGACTCAAAGGCAGACGGGCCGCGTGCAGAGGGAGCAGTTTGATTCACCATCATCATATTTGGCTCTACAACCGGGGTCCGGTCCTGGCCTCCCGCAAAAAGTCTCTCCACCGGTCCCGATTTCGAGCCGATGTCATCCAGTTTGGCATCCCTAAACAGTTCAATTCACTGGTAATAAAAAGCCGAATGTCAAACATCGATCGCTTCACTTTACTCATGTCGAGTATTGCATTGCATTGCATTGGAAGCAATTACCGATTTGGACTTGACTGAAGACAACTATCCGATTGCCTGTTCAACATTGGACCGAACGTTTGACAATCCAAACCATTTAGTAAAAGTTGAACTAGAGAGAGGCTATGCTAGCTCTACCACGACGTCCAACAATCCCAGGAAATGCAAAGTCTATAATTTCATACATGCACTACACTAAAGGATAAAAGATTTTTGTATGCCGCATACCAAAGCACATGTTACACTTCAACCGAAAGAAGCATCAACAAAGGGAACACGGAAATGCATCCGTAACCAAATTCCACAGCTAACCTTCCATCGACGACTATCACTTACCTGTTCCAAAATGAGTCCGATACGTCTTCTAGTGTGCTCCTACCTACAGATATTGCGACGCTTTTAGTTAACGATGACAACATTCCAGTTCGTTGCTTGCTGGATGAAAGCAGCCAAGCCAATTACATATTCGAAGATTTGGTGCAGAAGTTGCGATTGCCTAAAAAACGAACACTTGTCAAAGCTATTGGAGTAGGAGAGGAGATTGGAATAGTCCACTCTATTGCCAATATAAAACTAAAACTCGATAATCCAGATCAACCATTCATAAACATAAAATCACTCGTGGCCAAACGAGTTACCGGATCACTTCCCAGAATGCCCAGTCACATCACCTGGAAATCCTCATTTGACAAACCCCTGGCAGATCCGCATTTCAATAAACCAGCACATATTCCTTTGTTATTGTGTGAACCAGTATATTCAACAGTTTTACGTCCAGGTTTGGAGAATAAGGAAGGATTATTACTGCAAAACACATATCTTGGTGGGTGGATCGTATTTGGAGACCCGGGAAACGGAAGTGGAAAACGAACCTCAGCCTTTTCTACACTATCAGAGTTCGAGTCAAACCTAATGGATTTCTGGGACCAAAGAAGACATCTGTTATGTTGAGAGTTCGTACTGCGAAAACTTATTCATTGAAAACCATTCTCACACTAAGGGCGGCTACTACATCGTCCCAATCCCTTGGTAGGAATGCAGTAAAATTCTTTATTAGACAAGAAAGACGTTGGAAACAAAACGAGACTCAGAAGAAAATATCAAACGAATTTACGGAAGACTATCTCACGTCGCATCACATGTCCCCAGTTCCTGCTGCAAGGCAGCGAGACGAGACCGGAAATGCTTACTACATCCCATATATAAGCATCATCCGAAAAGATTCTGTTACAACAAAGTTGAGGAACATTTTTAACGCTAGCGCGCCATCAAGCAACAAAATCTCTCTAAATCAGCTCATCTATCCAGGTCCGAAATTACAGAGTCATATCTTTTATATTATCTTTCAGAATAGACAGTACGAGTTTACTTACACAAGCGACATGAAACAGATGTTTCGCCAGTTTCTGATCCCGAAACCAGACCGTGAGAAATTTCGAAACCTCTGGCGAGCCAACAAAACAGAACCATTGGGCGAATTTTTCCTTAACACTGTGACATACGGCGTGGACTGCGCACCATGGCATGCAATTCGTACTATCCATCAAATCGCAGATGACAACGCATCGGATTTGGAGATCAAGGCTATAATCAATAACTCTATTTATGTGGATGATCTGTTTTACGGTGCTGATACCATTAAAAAATGTCAAGCGCAAATTTTTAAGATAACAACTACACTAGAGGCCGGTAAGCTATCCTTAACAAAATGGTCATCAAACCACCCAGACGTTCTTCGTTGCATAGAAGACAGCAAAAAACTCAGTGCCTACAAAGATACTTCCGATTCAATTATGAAAATTTTAGGGATTAACTACAATCTAGGAGAGGACACATCCGAATCCCAACTCCAGACCAGATAAAATTCACTAAAAGAGGTCTGCTTTATATAGCTGCATCGCTTTACAATCCCATGGGTTGAATCTTGCCAGTAATAATGCTTTTCCGGATACGGGATCCAAGAGTTTTGGCTACTTAAGTACGACTGTGATGACGAGTTAGACGAGAAAATCCAAAAGAAATTCAGCAAACCTTTGGAAACTCTATCTCAACACAGTGACATTAGAATTCCCCGGTGGATCGACGGAACCAAAAGCCCTGCAATTCAGCTCATTGAATTTGTGACGCCTCAGGGGATGGATACGCGGCAGTGATTTACAGTCGAGTAAAGATCAGGGCAACGTACACTGTTCGTTTACTAGCAATCAAGGGCTGCGTAACGCCATTCAAGACAAGAAAATAAAAAGACAGTAATATATGTACGATCTTCAAGATGGAGCTTGAGGGAATTGTGCTGCTTTCCGAGCTCTTCAAACAGATCAGAAGCAATCCACATGCACTGATAGTGAGATTGCCTTAGCCTGGGTACGAAGCAATAAAGTGATAGACTACAAATTTGTGAATAGTAGAGTTACTAAAATTCGGAAAGTGATTGGACCGGCGGACATCCACTACGTTAAATCATCGGAGAATCCGTCAGATCCAGCTTCATGTGGACAAACACCAGGCCATCTGGCCAAATGTTGGCTCTGGTTTGAAGGTCCAACTTGGTTACTGGATAACCAACTGCCATTCACGCCATTTAAAGATATGGAGATCACCATGACGCATGCCTCTCGAACTGAGGTGGACAAAGAAAATATTATTAAGTTCTCATGCGAGTTACCGCATATTGCCTTCGGTGGGCCATAAAACAGCATATACGTGAGGTTGGCCCAATCACCGCTGAAGAAATCTCCAATGCAAAGGCAGAAATCATCAGGTTTCAGCAGTAACAATGCTTTAAAAACGAAATAGCCCACTTCGAAAAATCAAACACTTTTCCGAGTAAAAGCTGGTTAACCTCTCTAACTCCAATATTTGGGGCAGACGACAACATTCTTCGTGCAAGGGGAAGGATTTCTCTTGCCAACATCACCGAAAGTCGTAAGCATCCCATTGTATTAACCAAATGCCATTAAGTTGATTTAATAGTACGCCAAACACAACTGGATCACCACCATTGCGGAAACTCTCTAACGGAACACTTAATACGGGAAGAATTCTGGATCCCTGCTGTAAAATCACGCATCAAGAAATGTATTCGGAGTTGACCAACAGGCATTTGATGGAAGGCTCAAACTGTTCAAATGATCATGGGAGATCTATCGGCAGAGCGCATCACTCCAGCACCAGCGTTCAGAAAAATCTGGGTAGATTTATGCGTTTGGTTTTGGTGGCAGTCTTTGTCTGTTTAGTTACAAAAGCTGTTCACTTAGAAATTTGTTCGGATCTAAGCACTGAAATGTTCCTCGTGGCCTTCGCACGCTTCGCAAGCAGACGTTGCTGGCCTTCCTTGGTCCTCTCTGACAATGGTACGAACATTATCGGAGCAAATAAGAGGATAAACAAAGAATGGAGCAAGATAACAACAGACAGTAAGGACCGAATTGCTATCCAAGAGATTGTTTGGAAATTCAACCCGCCCTACAGCCCTAACTTCGATGGACTATGGGAAGCAGCCGTTAAGTAAATGACACATTTTATGAAGAAAATGTTTATTACAACTAATCTGAACTATGAAGAATTTAACTCGCTATAATGTCGCAACGAAGATATCCTAAATAGCATAATGCCAGGGGTTTTAAAAGGTATTGTCAAATACGCTCCCCAAATACTTATGACCGCCAGCGTAGCCTATCAAACAGTAGAAAACTATCAACTGGAGCATCAAATCGTAAAATTGGAGGACAAAATTAAAAAAGTTTTAAAAGTTTTAAAGCCTCATCACAGACATCAATGACAAAGAGTCTAAAACTGTTGACATGCAACTTCATGCACTGGCAGAACAGCAACAGCAGCTTCGAATTCATCAACAAATGAATACCTATTCCTCCAGCATTCAACTACTCATCAGCGCTATCCAAGCAAATCATCAGAACATCATCAACATCGACCCCGTTGAAGCTTAAACAACTTGTGTCAGTAAAATAAACGGTGACTTGAACTTCTGAAGGTTGCCAAACGTATCAGATTCATATACGCTATTCACCATCCATTGATCTTGGGGAAGTAATTTAGGAGAAAGTTGAAGAAAACCAACTAGGTGACTGCTGGAAAACTGCGTTGAGTCCTACAACAGATTCTCTTTCCGACACCTGCAGAGCAAAACGACTCAAAGCGGAATTCAATAAAATATACCTTTTGGATAGTGATCTTGCAGTCATCTATAGAACTGCTACCAACGAAGTTAATATTGTGTGCAACGACACACTGACACACCTCATAACAACAGTATATCTGGTAAGATTTCCAGGATGCAGAATTTCCGGCACTCAATTCAACATTACGGATCCCACCAAAGGGTTTAATAAAGTGGAAACTAACAACAAAACTTTTCCAAACGAGGAAGGTTTGTCTCCCCCCATCGGTACTGGTATTATGGAGTATGTATTCAATGGTATTTCTTCATCTTCGCATGGTATCAATACTGGCGTGCCACAAGGGCCATCCTTGTCGCCTACGCTTTTCCTACATAAATTAATGGCCTGTTATCTTCTACAACCTGTGATATTCATTTTTTTGCTGATGATACAACGCTATCAACTTCCATTGAGTTTTTTAGTAAACAAGTAAATATTTTCATTATTTTTTAAAAATAAATTAGTTAAATTTTTTTTATTTTTAAATTTTTTATATATGTAAAAAAAACTTCGTTTTTCGGGGACCTCAAAAATTGAGTAAACACCCGCCACATACAAAACGGCACGCGTCATACGGCATAAAAAATGCTATTTTGGACTAAGACACTCTCAAAATTTCAGCTCTCTAGGCCGTGTGGAAGGTGGTTAAAGAGACCTCAAAGAAGTCGAAAAAAAATGTCAAGCCATCACAAGCACAACACGCGACAAGTAGTGTTATACGCGTAATATAAATAATGCTATTTTGGATTTAGAAAAATGACCTTAAAGAAATCGAAAAAAAATTTCAACCCATCACACGCGCCACACGCGTCATACTAGGAATATGAAAAATGCTTTTTTTGATTTAGACACACACAAGATTTCCGCTCTCTAGGTTGCGTGGAAGGTGGTTAAAAAGGACTTCAAAGTACTCGAAAATACAGAAAAAAAAGGGTCAAGTCAAGTTAAATAAAAGTTTTTTAAATAATCGCGAGATTTAATGAATACGGCTTTTCTGTACATCATTTAAGTTATCCTTGATTGGGGCAAATCAAATAGGGTGGAATTTAACCCAAATAAATTTCAGGCTTGTCTTTTTTATCAGAAGGCAGTTCAGCATTACGTGCCACCAGTAATTAATGCTGCCCCTTGCGAAATCTGATTTACTTAAAATGTTAGGTTTAAAAGTTTAAAGTGAACTTTCTTGGAAGGAACATATTTCTGAAATTTCAAAAAGAGCGAGCTCATGCTTAGGTTTTATAAAACGTTGTAAATTCTACTTCATCCCCTCTGAAGTATTAAGATTATAACCTTGTTTTGTCGGAGAAATCGGAGACATCAGAATAAAAATAAAAATAAAAATAAAAATAAAAATAAAAATAAAAATAAAAATAAAAATAAAAATAAAAATAAAAATAAAAATAAAAATAAAAATAAAAATAAAAATAAAAATAAAAATAAAAATAAAAATAAAAATAAAAATAAAAATAAAAATAAAAATAAAAATAAAAATAAAAATAAAAATAAAAATAAAAATAAAAATAAAAATAAAAATAAAAATAAAAATAAAAATAAAAATAAAAATAAAAATAAAAATAAAAATAAAAATAAAAATAAAAATAAAAATAAAAATAAAAATAAAAATAAAAATAAAAATAAAAATAAAAATAAAAATAAAAATAAAAATAAAAATAAAAATAAAAATAAAAATAGGTTAATTTTTTTAAAAAAATTTTATGGTGCCACACGACCCCGAGGCCCGGTGTCTTCAAAATATTTACCAAAATTATTGTCCTTTGAACTTTCTTGGAAGGAACATATTTCTGAAATTTCAAAAAGAGCGAGCCCATGCTTAGGTTTTATAAAACGTTGTAAATTCTACTTCATCCCCTCTGAAGTATTAAGATTATAACCCTGTTTTTTATGTCGGAGAAATCGGAGAAATCAGAATAAAAATAAAAATAAAAATAAAAATAAAAATAAAAATAAAAATAAAAATAAAAATAAAAATAAAAATAAAAATAAAAATAAAAATAAAAATAAAAATAAAAATAAAAATAAAAATAAAAATAAAAATAAAAATAAAAATAAAAATAAAAATAAAAATAAAAATAAAAATAAAAATAAAAATAAAAATAAAAATAAAAATAAAAATAGGTTAATTTTTTTAAAAAAATTTTATGGTGCCACACGACCCCGAGGCCCGGTGTCTTCAAATATTTACCAAAATTATTGTCCTTTGAACTTTCTTGGAAGGAACATATTTCTGAAATTTCAAAAAGAGCGAGCCCATGCTTAGGTTTTATAAAACGTTGTAAATTCTACTTCATCCCCTCTGAAGTATTAAGATTATAACCCTGTTTTTTATGTCGGAGAAATCGGAGAAATCAGAATAAAAATAAAAATAAAAAAATAAAAATAAAAATAAAAATAAAAATAAAAATAAAAATAAAAATAAAAATAAAAATAAAAATAAAAATAAAAATAAAAATAAAAATAAAAATAAAAATAAAAATAAAAATAAAAATAAAAATAAAAATAAAAATAAAAATAAAAATAAAAATAAAAATAAAAATAAAAATAAAAATAAAAATAAAAATAAAAATAAAAATAAAAATAAAAATAAAAATAAAAATAAAAATAAAAATAAAAATAAAAATAAAAATAGGTTAATTTTTTTAAAAAAATTTTATGGTGCCACACGACCCCGAGGCCCGGTGTCTTCAAAATATTTACCAAAATTATTGTCCTTTGAACTTTCTTGGAAGGAACATATTTCTGAAATTTCAAAAAGAGCGAGCCCATGCTTAGGTTTTATAAAACGTTGTAAATTCTACTTCATCCCCTCTGAAGTATTAAGATTATAACCCTGTTTTTTATGTCGGAGAAATCGGAGAAATCCGAGCTCCGAGACATCCGATAAATCCGATAAGTTTTTTCTCTGATAAGATCTGTCAAATCAAAAAATTAAATTTTCGGATTTAGCGCATATCTTGAAACTGGGATTTCTCGGATTTCTCCGATTTCTTCGACATACAAAATAAGATTGGCCTAGTTTTATTAATTGTTCATTTCAGTACAAATAAATTTATCAATAAAAATAATTTTTAAACATTTTAAATAAAAATAAAAATAAAAATAAAAATAAAAATAAAAATAAAAATAAAAATAAAAATAAAAATAAAAATAAAAATAAAAATAAAAATAAAAATAAAAATAAAAATAAAAATAAAAATAAAAATAAAAATAAAAATAAAAATAAAAATAAAAATAAAAATAAAAATAAAAATAAAAATAAAAATAAAAATAAAAATAAAAATAAAAATAAAAATAGGTTAATTTTTTTAAAAATATTTTATGGTGCCACACGACCCCGAGGCCCGGTGTCTTCAAAATATTTACCAAAATTGTTGTCCTTTGAACTTTCTTGGAAGGAACATATTTCTGAAATTTCAAAAAGACCGAGCCCATGCTTAGGTTTTATAAAACGTTGTAAATTCTACTTCATCCCCTCTGAAGCATTAAGATTATAACCCTGTTTTTTATGTCGGAGAAATCGAGAAATCCGAGCTCCGAGACATCCGATAAATCCGATAATTTTTTTCTCTGATAAGATCTGTCAAATCAAAAAATTAAATTTTCGGATTTAGCGCATATCTTGAAACTGGGATTTCTCGGATTTCTCCGATTTCTTCGACATACAAAATAAGATTGGCCTAGTTTTATTAATTACAGTAGAAATTAAGTACAAATAAATTTATCAATAAAAATAATTTTTAAACATTTTAAAATAAAAATAAAAATAAAAATAAAAATAAAAATAAAAATAAAAATAAAAATAAAAATAAAAATAAAAATAAAAATAAAAATAAAAATAAAAATAAAAATAAAAATAAAAATAAAAATAAAAATAAAAATAAAAATAAAAATAAAAATAAAAATAAAAATAAAAATAAAAATAAAAATAAAAATAAAAATAAAAATAAAAATAAAAATAAAAATAAAAATAAAAATAAAAATAAAAATAAAAATAAAAATAAAAATAAAAATAAAAATAAAAATAGGTTAATTTTTTTAAAAATTTTTTATGGTGCCACACGACCCCGAGGCCCGGTGTCTTCAAAATATTTACCAAAATTGTTGTCCTTTGAACTTTCTTGGAAGGAACATATTTCTGAAATTTCAAAAAGAGCGAGCCCATGCTTAGGTTTTATAAAACGTTGTAAATTCTACTTCATCCCCTCTGAAGTATTAAGATTATAACCCTGTTTTTTATGTCGGAGAAATCGAGAAATCCGAGCTCCGAGACATCCGATAAATCCGATAATTTTTTTCTCTGATAAGATCTGTCAAATCAAAAAATTAAATTTTCGGATTTAGCGCATATCTTGAAACTGGGATTTCTCGGATTTCTCCGATTTCTTCGACATACAAAATAACATTGGCCTAGTTTTATTAATTACAGTAGAAATTAAGTACAAATAAATTTATCAATAAAAATAATTTTTAAACATTTTAAAATAAAAATAAAAATAAAAATAAAAATAAAAATAAAAATAAAAATAAAAATAAAAATAAAAATAAAAATAAAAATAAAAATAAAAATAAAAATAAAAATAAAAATAAAAATAAAAATAAAAATAAAAATAAAAATAAAAATAAAAATAAAAATAAAAATAAAAATAAAAATAAAAATAAAAATAAAAATAAAAATAAAAATAAAATTAAAAATAAAAATAAAAATAAAAATAAAAATAAAAATAAAAATAATAATAAAAATAAAAATAAAAAATAAAAATAAAAATAAAAATAAAAATAAAAATAAAAATAAAAATAAAAATAAAAATAAAAATAAAATTAAAAATTAAAATAGGTTAATTTTTTTAAAAAAATTTTATGGTGCCACACGACCCCGAGGCCCGGTGTCTTCAAAATATTTACCAAAATTATTGTCCTTTGAACTTTCTTGGAAGGAACATATTTCTGAAATTTCAAAAAGAGCGAGCCCATGCTTAGGTTTTATAAAACGTTGTAAATTCTACTTCATCCCCTCTGAAGTATTAAGATTATAACCCTGTTTTTTATGTCGGAGAAATCGGAGAAATCAGAATAACAATAAAAATAAAAATAAAAATAAAAATAAAAATAAAAATAAAAATAAAAATAAAAATAAAAATAAAAATAAAAATAAAAATAAAAATAAAAATAAAAATAAAAATAAAAATAAAAATAAAAATAAAAATAAAAATAAAAATAAAAATAAAAATAAAAATAAAAATAAAAATAAAAATAAAAATAAAAATAAAAATAAAAATAAAAATAAAAATAAAAATAAAAATAAAAATAAAAATAAAAATAAAAATAAAAATAAAAATAAAAATAAAATTAAAAATAAAAATAAAAATAGGTTAATTTTTTTAAAAAAATTTTATGGTGCCACACGACCCCGAGGCCCGGTGTCTTCAAAATATTTACCAAAATTATTGTCCTTTGAACTTTCTTGGAAGGAACATATTTCTGAAATTTCAAAAAGAGCGAGCCCATGCTTAGGTTTTATAAAACGTTGTAAATTCTACTTCATCCCCTCTGAAGTATTAAGATTATAACCCTGTTTTTTATGTCGGAGAAATCGGAGAAATCCGAGCTCCGAGACATCCGATAAATCCGATAAGTTTTTTCTCTGATAAGATCTGTCAAATCAAAAAATTAAATTTTCGGATTTAGCGCATATCTTGAAACTGGGATTTCTCGGATTTCTTCGACATACAAAATAAGATTGGCCTAGTTTTATTAATTGTTCATTTCAGTACAAATAAATTTATCAATAAAAATAATTTTTAAACATTTTAAATAAAAATAAAAATAAAAATAAAAATAAAAATAAAAATAAAAATAAAAATAAAAATAAAAATAAAAATAAAAATAAAAATAAAAATAAAAATAAAAATAAAAATAAAAATAAAAATAAAAATAAAAATAAAAATAAAAATAAAAATAAAAATAAAAATAAAAATAAAAATAAAAATAAAAATAAAAATAAAAATAAAAATAAAAATAAAAATAAAAATAAAAATAAAAATAAAAATAGGTTAATTTTTTTAAAAAAAATTTATGGTGCCACACGACCCCGAGGCCCGGTGTCTTCAAAATATTTACCAAAATTGTTGTCCTTTGAACTTTCTTGGAAGGAACATATTTCTGAAATTTCAAAAAGAGCGAGCCCATGCTTAGGTTTTATAAAACGTTGTAAATTCTACTTCATCCCCCCTGAAGTATTAAGATTATAACCCTGTTTTTTATGTCGGAGAAATCGAGAAATCCGAGCTCCGAGACATCCGATAAATCCGATAATTTTTTTCTCTGATAAGATCTGTCAAATCAAAAAATTAAATTTTCGGATTTAGCGCATATCTTGAAACTGGGATTTCTCGGATTTCTCCGATTTCTTCGACATACAAAATAAGATTGGCCTAGTTTTATTAATTACAGTAGAAATTAAGTACAAATAAATTTATCAATAAAAATAATTTTTAAACATTTTAAAATAAAAATAAAAATAAAAATAAAAATAAAAATAAAAATAAAAATAAAAATAAAAATAAAAATAAAAATAAAAATAAAAATAAAAATAAAAATAAAAATAAAAATAAAAATAAAAATAAAAATAAAAATAAAAATAAAAATAAAAATAAAAATAAAAATAAAAATAAAAATAAAAATAAAAATAAAAATAAAAATAAAAATAAAAATAAAAATAAAAATAAAAATAGGTTAATTTTTTTAAAAAATTTTTATGGTGCCACACGACCCCGAGGCCCGGTGTCTTCAAAATATTTACCAAAATTGTTGTCCTTTGAACTTTCTTGGAAGGAACATATTTCTGAAATTTCAAAAAGAGCGAGCCCATGCTTAGGTTTTATAAAACGTTGTAAATTCTACTTCATCCCCTCTGAAGTATTAAGATTATAACCCTGTTTTTTATGTCGGAGAAATCGAGAAATCCGAGCTCCGAGACATCCGATAAATCCGATAATTTTTTTCTCTGATAAGATCTGTCAAATCAAAAAATTAAATTTTCGGATTTAGCGCATATCTTGAAACTGGGATTTCTCGGATTTCTCCGATTTCTTCGACATACAAAATAAGATTGGCCTAGTTTTATTAATTGTTCATTTCAGTACAAATAAATTTATCAATAAAAATAATTTTTAAACATTTTAAAATAAAAATAAAAATAAAAATAAAAATAAAAATAAAAATAAAAATAAAAATAAAAATAAAAATAAAAATAAAAATAAAAATAAAAATAAAAATAAAAATAAAAATAAAAATAAAAATAAAAATAAAAATAAAAATAAAAATAAAAATAAAAATAAAAATAAAAATAAAAATAAAAATAAAAATAAAAATAAAAATAAAAATAAAAATAAAAATAAAAATAAAAATAAAAATAAAAATAAAAATAAAAATAAAAATTAAAATTAAAATTAAAATAAAAATAAAAATAGGTTAATTTTTTTAAAAAATTTTTATGGTGCCACACGACCCCGAGGCCCGGTGTCTTCAAAATATTTACCAAAATTGTTGTCCTTTGAACTTTCTTGGAAGGAGCATATTTCTGAAATTTCAAAAACAGCGAGCCCATGCTTAGGTTTTATAAAACGTTGTAAATTCTACTTCATCCCCTCTGAAGTATTAAGATTATAACCCTGTTTTTTATGTCGGAGAAATCGAGAAATCCGAGCTCCGAGACATCCGATAAATCCGATAATTTTTTTCTCTGATAAGATCTGTCAAATCAAAAAATTAAATTTTCGGATTTAGCGCATATCTTGAAACTGGGATTTCTCGGATTTCTCCGATTTCTTCGACATACAAAATAACATTGGCCTAGTTTTATTAATTACAGTAGAAATTAAGTACAAATAAATTTATCAATAAAAATAATTTTTAAACATTTTAAAATAAAATAAAAATAAAAATAAAAATAAAAATAAAAATAAAAATAAAAATAAAAATAAAAATAAAAATAAAAATAAAAATAAAAATAAAAATAAAAATAAAAATAAAAATAAAAATAAAAATAAAAATAAAAATAAAAATAAAAATAAAAATAAAAATAAAAATAGGTTAATTTTTTTAAAAAATTTTTATGGTGCCACACGACCCCGAGGCCCGGTGTCTTCAAAATATTTACCAAAATTATTGTCCTTTGAACTTTCTTGGAAGGAACATATTTCTGAAATTTCAAAAAGAGCGAGCCCATGCTTAGCTTTTATAAAACGTTGTAAATTCTACTTCATCCCCTCTGAAGTATTAAGATTATAACCCTGTTTTTTATGTCGGAGAAATCGGAGAAATCCGAGCTCCGAGACATCCGATAAATCCGATAAGTTTTTTCTCTGATAAGATCTGTCAAATCAAAAAATTAAATTTTCGGATTTAGCGCATATCTTGAAACTGGGATTTCTCGGATTTCTCCGATTTCTTCGACATACAAATAAATTTATCAATAAAAATAATTTTTAAACATTTTAAAATAAAAATAAAAATAAAAATAAAAATAAAAATAAAAATAAAAATAAAAATAAAAATAAAAATAAAAATAAAAATAAAAATAAAAATAAAAATAAAAATAAAAATAAAATAAAAATAAAAATAAAAATAAAAATAAAAATAAAAATAAAAATAAAAATAAAAATAAAAATAAAAATAAAAATAAAAATAAAAATAAAAATAAAAATAAAAATAGGTTAATTTTTTTAAAAAATTTTTATGGTGCCACACGACCCCGAGGCCCGGTGTCTTCAAAATATTTACCAAAATTATTGTCCTTTGAACTTTCTTGGAAGGAACATATTTCTGAAATTTCAAAAAGAGCGAGCCCATGCTTAGCTTTTATAAAACGTTGTAAATTCTACTTCATCCCCTCTGAAGTATTAAGATTATAACCCTGTTTTTTATGTCGGAGAAATCGGAGAAATCCGAGCTCCGAGACATCCGATAAATCCGATAAGTTTTTTCTCTGATAAGATCTGTCAAATCAAAAAATTAAATTTTCGGATTTAGCGCATATCTTGAAACTGGGATTTCTCGGATTTCTCCGATTTCTTCGACATACAAATAAATTTATCAATAAAAATAATTTTTAAACATTTTAAAATAAAAATAAAAATAAAAATAAAAATAAAAATAAAAATAAAAATAAAAATAAAAATAAAAATAAAAATAAAAATAAAAATAAAAATAAAAATAAAAATAAAAATAAAAATAAAAATAAAAATAAAAATAAAATAAAAATAAAAATAAAAATAAAAATAAAAATAAAAATAAAAATAAAAATAAAAATAAAAATAAAAATAAAAATAAAAATAAAAATAAAAATAAAAATAAAAATAAAAATAAAAATAAAAATAAAAATAAAAATAAAAATAAAAATAAAAATAAAAATAAAAATAAAAATAAAAATAAAAATAAAAATAAAAATAAAAATAAAAATAAAAATAAAAATAAAAATAAAAATAAAAATAAAAATAAAAATAAAAATAAAAATAAAAATAAAAATAAAAATAAAAATAAAAATAAAAATAAAAATAAAAATAGCAAATAAGAGGATAAACAAAGAATGGAGCAAGATAACAACAGACAGTAAGGACCGAATGGCTATCCAAGAGATTGTTTGGAAATTCAACCCGCCCTACAGCCCTAACTTCGATGGACTATGGGAAGCAGTCGTTAAGTAAATGACACATTTTATGAAGAAAATGTTTATTACAACTAATCTGAACTATGAAGAATTTAACTCGCTATAATGTCGCAACGAAGATATCCTAAATAGCATAATGCCAGGGGTTTTAAAAGGTATTGTCAAATACGCTCCCCAAATACTTATGACCGCCAGCGTAGCCTATCAAACAGTAGAAAACTATCAACTGGAGCATCAAATCGTAAAATTGGAGGACAAAATTAAAAAAGTTTTAAAAGTTTTAAAGCCTCATCACAGACATCAATGACAAAGAGTCTAAAACTGTTGACATGCAACTTCATGCACTGGCAGAACAGCAACAGCAGCTTCGAATTCATCAACAAATGAATACCTATTCCTCCAGCATTCAACTACTCATCAGCGCTATCCAAGCAAATCATCAGAACATCATCAACATCGACCCCGTTGAAGCTTAAACAACTTATGTCAGTAAAATAAACGGTGACTTGAACTTCTGCAGGTTGCCAAACGTATCAGATTCATATACGCTATTCACCATCCATTGATCTTGGGGAAGTAATTTACGAGAAAGTTGAAGAAAACCAACTAGGTGACTGCTGGAAAACTGCGTTGAGTCCTACAACAGATTCTCTTTCCGACACCTGCAGAGCAAAACGACTCAAAGCGGAATTCAATAAAATATACCTTTTGGATAGTGATCTTGCAGTCATCTATAGAACTGCTACCAACGAAGTTAATATTGTGTGCAACGACACACTGACACACCTCATAACAACAGTATATCTGGTAAGATTTCCAGGATGCAGAATTTCCGGCACTCAATTCAACATTACGGATCCCACCAAAGGGTTAAATAAAGTGGAAACTAACAACAAAACTTTTCCAAACGAGGAAAGTTTGTCTCCCCCCATCGGTACTGGTATTTTGGAGTATGTATTCAATGGTATTTCTTCATCTTCGCATGGTATCAATACTGGCGTGCCACAAGGGCCATCCTTGTCGCCTACGCTTTTCCTACATAAATTAATGGCCTGTTATCTTCTACAACCTGTGATATTCATTTTTTTGCTGATGATACAACGCTATCAACTTCCAATGAGTTTTTTAGTAAACAAGTATATGTAAAAAAAATTTCGGTTTTCGGTGACCTCAAAAATTGAGTAAACACCCGCCACATACAAAACGGCACGCGTCATACGGCATAAAAAATGCTGTTTTGGACTAAGACACTCTCAAAATTTCAGCTCTCTAGGCCGTGTGGAAGGTGGTTAAAGAGTCCTCAAAGAAGTCGAAAAAAAATGTCAACCCATCACAAGCACAACACGCGACAAGTAGTGTTATACGCGTAATATAAATAATGCTATTTTGGATTTAGAAAAATGACCTTAAAGAAATCGAAAAAAAATTTCAACCCATCACACGCGCCACACGCGTCATACTAGGAATTTGAAAAATGCTTTTTTTGATTTAGACACACACAAGATTTCCGCTCTCTAGGTTGTGTGGAAGGTGGTTAAAAAGGACTTCAAAGTACTCGAAAATACAGAAAAAAAAGGGTCAAGTCAAGTTAAATAAAAGTTTTTTAAATAATCGCGAGATTTAATGAATACGGCTTTTCTGTACATCATTTAAGTTATCCTTGATTGGGGCAAATCAAATAGGGTGGAATTTAACCCAAATAAATTTCAGGCTTGTCTTTTTTATCAGAAGGCAGTTCAGCATTACGTGCCACCAGTAATTAATGCTGCCCCTTGCGAAATCTGATTCACTTAAAATGTTAGGTTTAAAAGTTTAAAGTGAACTTTCTTGGAAGGACCATATTTCTGAAATTTCAAAAAGAGCGAGATCATGCTTATAAAACGTTGTAAATTCTACTTCATCCCCTCTGAAGTATTAAGATTATAACCTTGTTTTTTATGTCGGAGAAATCGGAGAAATTCGAGCTCCGAGACATCCGATAAATCCGATAATTTTTTTCTCTGATAAGATCTGTCAAATCAAAAAATTAAATTTTCGGATTTAGCGCATATCTTGAAACTGGGATTTCTCGGATTTCTCCGATTTCTTCGACATACAAAATAAGATTGGCCTAGTTTTATTAATTGTTCATTTCAGTACAAATAAATTTATCAATAAAAATAATTTTTAAACATTTTAAAATAAAAATAAAAATAAAAATAAAAATAAAAATAAAAATAAAAATAAAAATAAAAATAAAAATAAAAATAAAAATAAAAATAAAAATAAAAATAAAAATAAAAATAAAAATAAAAATAAAAATAAAATTAAAAATAAAAATAAAAATAAAAATAAAAATAAAAATAAAAATAAAAATAAAAATAAAAATAAAAATAAAAATAAAAATAAAAATAAAAATAAAAATAAAAATAAAAATAAAAATAAAAATAAAAATAAAAATAAAAATAAAAATAAAAATAAAAATAAAAATTAAAATAAAAATAAAAATAAAAATAGGTTAATTTTTTTAAAAAATTTTTATGGTGCCACACGACCCCGAGGCCCGGTGTCTTCAAAATATTTACCAAAATTGTTGTCCTTTGAACTTTCTTGGAAGGAGCATATTTCTGAAATTTCAAAAACAGCGAGCCCATGCTTAGGTTTTATAAAACGTTGTAAATTCTACTTCATCCCCTCTGAAGTATTAAGATTATAACCCTGTTTTTTATGTCGGAGAAATCGGAGAAATCCAAGCTCCGAGACATCCGATAAATCCGATAATTTTTTTCTCTGATAAGATCTGTCAAATCAAAAAATTAAATTTTCGGATTTAGCGCATATCTTGAAACTGGGATTTCTCGGATTTCTCCGATTTCTTCGACATACAAAATAAGATTGGCCTAGTTTTATTAATTGTTCATTTCAGTACAAATAAATTTATCAATAAAAATAATTTTTAAACATTTTAAAATAAAAATAAAAATAAAAATAAAAATAAAAATAAAAATAAAAATAAAAATAAAAATAAAAATAAAAATAAAAATAAAAATAAAAATAAAAATAAAAATAAAAATAAAAATAAAAATAAAAATAAAAATAAAAATAAAAATAAAAATAAAAATAAAAATAAAAATAAAAATAAAAATAAAAATAGGTTAATTTTTTTAAACAATTTTTATGGTGCCACACGACCCCGAGGCCCGGTGTCTTCAAAATATTTACCAAAATTGTTGTCCTTTGAACTTTCTTGGAAGGAACATATTTCTGAAATTTCAAAAAGAGCGAGCCCATGCTTAGGTTTTATAAAACGTTGTAAATTCTACTTCATCCCCTCTGAAGTATTAAGATTATAACCCTGTTTTTTATGTCGGAGAAATCGGAGAAATCCGAGCTCCGAGACATCCGATAAATCCGATAATTTTTTTCTCTGATAAGATCTGTCAAATCAAAAAATTAAATTTTCGGATTTAGCGCATATCTTGAAACTGGGATTTCTCGGATTTCTCCGATTTCTTCGACATACAAAATAAGATTGGCCTAGTTTTATTAATTGTTCATTTCAGTACAAATAAATTTATCAATAAAAATAATTTTTAAACATTTTAAAATAAAAATAAAAATAAAAATAAAAATAAAAATAAAAATAAAAATAAAAATAAAAATAAAAATAAAAATAAAAATAAAAATAAAAATAAAAATAAAAATAAAAATAAAAATAAAAATAAAAATAAAAATAAAAATAAAAATAAAAATAAAAATAAAAATAAAAATAAAAATAGGTTAATTTTTTAAAAAAAATTTTATGGTGCCACACGACCCCGAGGCTTGGGTCTCTAAAATTATTACAAAAAGTTTTTTCCATCGTAGACAACAGTGTGTATTTTCATTTCATTTTATTTATGATCTTAAGTGTTAGTACAAAAGACTGAGTCTTATAGTGTACAAAGTTTTTTTTAGATAATAAATGCAAGTATGAAACTGTGATATAAGCTAACAAACTTGAGATAATAATACTCGATAAAGTATAAAAATTTAGAGGTTAAAAACAAACTAAAATAAAGAAGGTATAGGAACAAAAGTAAAAAGAACGAAAGAAAGGAAGGAGTAATAGAAAGCAGGGTTCATGGGGAAATTATTGCAAATTATAATGATCGTAGATAGCCCTCCGGAAGCGCGATGCGTTAGCTATTAATTTTAGAGAAGGCGGCAATGAGTTCCACAGTCGGGTGGCATGAACGAGAAAGTGCCTTGAGGAATTAAGAAAATTATATTTTGGTATAATAAGAGTGCTATTCCTGGAGGATCGGGTGAAACGCAGTTTATTGTATAGGTACGCCGGGGTACCTGCTACAATGATATTATGTAAGAAGATACAGTTTCTGGCGTCCAGAAGCCGCCTTAGAGGGCAACCGAAAACGTTATTGTACAGGGCTGAGGTGTGATCGTATCTACGAAGTTTATACACGTATCGAATCGCGTCATTGCAAGCCACCAACAGCTTATGTTCCGAGTGGGAGTCAATTTTGCTATATATTACATCTACAAAGA
Organism: Nephrocerus scutellatus; assembly: GCA_947095585.1. Classification (NCBI taxonomy): domain Eukaryota; kingdom Metazoa; phylum Arthropoda; class Insecta; order Diptera; family Pipunculidae; genus Nephrocerus; species Nephrocerus scutellatus. The sequence continues at coordinate 50,854,578 of OX352762.1, forward strand.
GAATATTAGGTAGAATTAAGGATTTCACCAGCATGCGTCTAGTTTCCAATGGTGTAAAATCACTAGTTAGCCATAACTTGCGCAATATACCATATATGCGACCAACAATAAAGTTAATATGGTTAGAGCAAGAAAGATCACCATTTATTTTTATCCCCAGGCTGGTAACACAGTTAGAAAAAGTTAGCCGGTTGTCGGCCAGGTAAATAGGGGGAAAGTTGGAAACATCGTAATTTTCATGTGAAATTGCAATAACCTGTGACTTTATAGGATTTAACTTCAAACCAAAGGTGGAAGACCATAAGGAAATGGATGCCAAATCCTCATTTAAACGACAAACGAGATCTTAAATAAGACCTATTGGCCTCGAAATGTAAATTTGAAGATCATCAGCATAAAGGTGAAAGTTACAGTTTTTAAGAACACATGTTAAGTCGTTTATATAAATGCAAAATAGAACCGGACCCAAAATGGAGCCTTGTGGAACACCGGCCTCAACTCGACAGTAAGAAGAGTAAGTATCGCCAACAAGAACTCTCTGATACCTGTTAGAGAGATAGTCCCTTACAAGCTTAACAGAATTATCTCCAAATCCAAAGAGTTGTCTGAGTTTATTACAGAGAATATTATGATTTATAGTGTCAAAGGCCTTTGAGAAATCTAACAAACAAAGTAAAGTAATATGATAATCGTCAAACGAGTTTCGAATGTCGTCCATCACTTTTACCATTGCTGTCTTGCAACTATGCTGAGGGCGGAAACCGGATTGCAATGGAGACAAAAGGTTGTGGGCACTAATATAGAATGTGATCTGCTTTGTAATTAGTTTTTCAAAGATTTTTGAAATGCACGACAGTACACTTATTGGTCGGTAGTCGGTTGGAATAGAGGCATTAGCTTTTTTTGCAATTGGAATTATTTTAGCAAATTTCCAAGTATTCGGAAACGATGAAGAAGTAATGCAAAAGTTAAAAATATGAGACAGGGGGCTAAGGATCACTGGAATAATCAATTTTAAAAATTTTAAAGATATACCATCGTCTCCAACTGAGTTGGAATGTAGTGACATGATGCTACTAGCCACGTCTACCTCAGAAAACGTGAAAAATTCAAAAGTCGAGGGACAAACATTATGATACGCCACTGGAGTCAATGGGCGGAAGCTAGGTGATGCAGATGTAAGAAAATGGTTATTAAGCTCAGTTGGGTCAAGTTGACTGTCAAATGGAACTTTGTCCCCAATACCAATATCTCGAAGATTTCTCCACAGATGTTTCAATGGGAGAGAGGGACACAATTTTGAAGAGAAGTAGTTACGCTTTGCATTACGGATAGTTAAAGTTGCAGAATTACGTGCCAGATGGTATAATTGCCAATTGTATTCGGACGGAAACCGCCTCCAACCAAGATATTTTTTGCGACGCAGTTGGATTGAATGCAAGACAGAGGAAGTGAACCACGGTCTTTGAATATTGCTCACCCTTACAGACTTAAGAGGAACGTACTTTTCAAAGAAATAAGAAATCAAGGAGTTGATATAAATAATTTTATTGTCCGCCTCTGCAATACTCCAACAATAACTCCATGGAAGTGCAAAAGCTTCTGCCAAGAGAGATGGAAGAGTTATTCTGTTAAAATCACGATAGGAAAAGGAGAGGTGCTCAGGGTTAAGGGAAAAATTTAAGGTGAAGGTGCAGAATATTAAATCGTGATCAGATATTGATTCCATACTAACTTGATCTTGAAGTAAGACTAAGGACGGGTCAGAAACTACTACCAGGTCTAATAAGCTAGGAGTAGCATTAGGGGCATAACGAGTAGGAAAAGTGTTAATGACAGATAATCCACATGCAGAGACATAATCAATAGTCTGACAAGCATAACAATCATTTTTTAGCAAGTCAGTGTTGAAATCTCCACAAACAATAATATTAGTGTAACGAGCTGAAAAAGAAGATATTGAGGTAAAAAAAGGTTCGAGAGAACAAGTGTATAAAATTTGAAAAAAAAAATTTTTAAAATTTGTTGGGGCCCCATGACCCTGGGGTCTCCAAAATTTTTACAAAAAGTGTTGTCTATCGGAGATACACGCGTATATAAAATTTAAAGAAAATAGTTTTAAAAATTTTTTAGGGCCCTGGCTTTCCAAAATTTGTACAAAAAGTGTTATCCATCGGAGATACACATGTGTATAAAATTTGAAGAAAATCGAGTTAATTTTTAAAAAAAAATATATATATGGGCACCCCCCGGCCCTGAGGCCTGAATTTTAATAGAAATTGTTGTCATCGGAGATATGCATGTGTGCAAAGTTTCAATGAAATCGGACTTTGGGAAGTGGGTTTAAAATTGGTGGCAAGATTCCTGGGCGGGAGAGTACCAATCCCCATCCGCATAGTGATAGGATTTTATCGGCCAGATTTCGGACTAGAGTACGGCGCGTCACGATCATACAGTGCTACCCCCCAACGAATCCTTCGACTCAGGATGAAAATGAACAATCAACTAAGCGCTGTATTCAACGCAACGCCGAACGGAGATATGGTCATCGTAATGGGGGACTTGAATGCCAAGGTTGGCAATGACAATGAAGGACAAAAAAACATGTGATTGGGAAGCACGGCCTCGGCCAACGAAATGACAATGGTGAAAGTTTTGTAGATTTCTGAAACACCAACACCCTTGTCATAGGAGGCACCATGTTTGAGCATTAGCTCAGCTGGGTGTCAACTGACAGGCAATCATCATCCAACCAAATCGACCATGTGGCGATCAGCCGACGTGTTAGGAGCAGTCTTTTAGACGTCCGAAACAGACGAGGAACCGACATGGGTATGGTACGGGATCATCATCTTATGGTAGCTACTGTCCAATTACGTACTGCATCAGTTCAAAGAATCCGCAATATCATCCGAATGCCTAGGTATAACATCGACCGGCTAAAGATCTCCTCAGTACGCCAACAGAAGCAGAGTAAGCAGGTGCGATAGCAGAACCGTTTATAGAATCAACAAAGAGCTGACAGGTGGTCACCGCTCTAACCAACATCCGGTGAAAGGCCTAGATGGTGCCGAACTCATTTCAGATGAGGATTAGCTTAAGGGACGGAAGGAGCATTTCTCTACGGTCCTTAATTGTGTATTTTCTAAAGATATGCACCCAAATCAAACGGAGCTGCCGGAAGTAACAATTTCCCGAGTTCGCACCTCAACTCCCAGTAAAGACGAGATCGCTACCGCGATCAACGCACTAAAGAACAACAAGTCGGTAGGACTAGATGGTATACCCGCCGACATCAGCAGAGCTTTTATATCCTCTTGTAGAGACAGCTTGGGAGGCAGAAAGAGGAATTCGTTGGACTCTTACATCTCAACTCAAACATCTGGACTACGCTGACGACGTTTGTGAGCTGCACCAAATGACAACAAATGTGGAGAGGGAGGCAAATGTTGCGGGTTTAAAGATGAATACTGCCAAAACCAAAATCATCAACCTCGGCACTAACTCAGTAACTCAAATGAACATTGCTGAACAGCCGGTAGAGAGAGTAGAGCGTTTCCAATATCTTGGGAGTATTATTTCGACCGAAGGTGGAACCGAACAGGACATTGTCAACCAAATCGGCAAAGCAAAATCGGTGTTTGGAATGATGTACATGATATGGCGAAGCAAAGCGATCAGCTTTAACACCAAGCTGCGACTGTTCCGCTCAAATGTTGAATCTGTGCTGTTGTATGGGTGCAGCACTTGGAAGGTGACCGCTACTTTTACAAAAAGATTAAAAACGTTCGTAAATAGGTGTCTACAGAACATCTTAAGGGTTTTCTGGCCTAACCGTATCTCTAACGAACATCTTTACCAGAGAAGGGGTCAAGATCCAATAGGCACAACCATCCAACGACGGAAGTGGTAGTGGATTGGTCATACACTCCGAAAAGGCGATAATTCCATAGCAAACTACACAATGCAATGGAACCCGTTATCTCAGGATGGTAGAAGAACGGGTCGTCCGAGAAATACATGGCGCAGAACAGTTGAGGAGGAGTCACGGCAATTGGGGAAGAGTTGGACAAGGGGATATAGGATATATGTATTAGAGAATTTACATAAAAAATTTTAATTTTTATGGGTTGTTTTTTTAAGTTGGCCAAGTTCTGCTAAAACAAAAAAGCTATGCTCCATCGTATTTATATTGGGATCTACAACCTGGGCGCGGTCCTGGCCTCCGACAAAAAGTCTCTCCACCCGATTTTGAGCCGATGTCATCCAGTTTTGCATCCCTAAACTCTGGACGTCCTGGTCTACGCCATCCTTCCAGCGTAGGCTTGGCCGGCCTCCCTGTCGTGTTCCATAAATTCTACCGCGAAGGACTTTCCGAGCAGGATCCTCTTCGCTCATGCAAGCTAGGTGTCCTGCCCACCGGAGCCTATCGAGCTTAATTCTCGTGTCGACATCGCGGTAACGCTCGTAGATCTCATCATTATAGAGTCAGCGGAATCGTCCTTCCTCACATACGGGGCCGACAATTCTCCGTAAGACTTTTATCTCGAACGCGGCTAAGAGGTCAGAATGTTTTTTGCTAAGCACCCAAGTCTTGGATCCATATGAAAGTACTGGTATGACCATTGTCTTAAATACCAGCAGCTTGGATGATATAGTTAAGTTCCTGGATTTGAAGAGTCTCGACAGACTATAGTGGGCTTTGTTGGCTTTAAGCAACCGTGCGCGTATTTCTGGTTCCATGCTATTATCGGCTGCTACAGTTGACTCGAGATAGTTAAAGGATTGCACTACTTCAAGTTCGCGCTCCACTCTTTTAATTGCGGAACAAGTGTTGGATCTTTTACTTGCAGACATGGCCACTATGTACTTTGCTCTTATTTAGCCAGTATCTGAATTGACTTATAGATGATTGTTCCTCTCGCCATAATATCAGAGTCTCGGATCACTTTCTCCAACCCTAGGTTGAAGAGGACGCAGGCCAGTCCATCCCCTTGTCGGAGCCCGTTATAGATGTTGAATGGTTTTGATAGTGATCCGGACATTTTAACTTCGCTTGGTTATGGTCAACCTACATAGTCGTGTCCGTCTATTTGGGATGCCGAATTCTCTCGTGGCTTTATAAAGTTATACTCTGGCTATGCTATCATAGGCTGCTTTATAGTCTATAAAAGGTTGCTGTAGTGAGTTTTGAAACTCTAGATATTTTTCATATTTTTCCATCAACTGCTGAGGGGTGTAAATCTGATAAATTGTTGATTTGCCTGGGATGAAGCCACACTGGTATGGACCAATGATGACTTTAGCGTAAGGGGCTATTTGGAGTTCGATTGGGATATAAATGCAATTAAAAGGATTATTTTGGTATGAAATAAAACGCGTAATTAACTTTTAAGTTGTAATTTTTAAATTTATTTATAAGATTATTACTAAAATAAAAAAAAATTTTAAATTTCTAATCTATTATGCTGCTAGATTCATTTGAATGACGGGAGCAGCGTCGAACTTTTAACGTTTTTTTTAGTAATTATTTCATTTTATCATAACAAACTTTGTTGCTTCTGGCATCTGGCCAAATGTTGGCTCTGGTTTAAAGGTCCAACTTGGTTACTGGATAACCAACTGCCATTCACGCCATTTAAAGATATGGAGATCACCATGACGCATGCCTCTCGAACTGAGGTGGACAAAGAAAATATTATTAAAAGGTTCTCATGCGAGTTACCGCATATTGCCTTCGATGGGCCATAAAACAGCATATACGTGAGGTTGGCCCAATCACCGCTGAAGAAATCTCCAATACAAAGGCAGAAATCATCAGGTTTCAGCAGTAACAATGCTTTAAAAACGAAATAGCCCACTTCGAAAAATCAAACACTTTTCCGAGTAAAAGCTGGTTAACCTCTCTAACTCCAATATTTGGTGCAGACGACAACATTCTTCGTGCAAGGGGAAGGATTTCTCTTGCCAACATCACCGAAAATCGTAAGCATCCCATTTTATTAACCAAATGCCATTAAGTTGATTTAATAGTACGCCAAAAACAACTGGATCACCACCATTGCGGAAACTCTCTAACGGAACACTTAATACGGGAAGAATTCTGGATCCCTGCTGTAAAATCACGCATCAAGAAATGTATTCGGAGTTGCCCAACCTGCATTTGATGGAAGGCTCAAACTGTTCAAACGATCATGGGAGATCTACCGGCAGAGCGCATCACTCCAGCACCAGCGATCAGCAAAATCTGGGTAGATTTTTGCGTTTGGTTTGGGTGGCAGTCTTTGTCTGTTTAGTTACAAAAGCTGTTCACTTAGAAATTTGTTCGGATCTAAGCACTGAAATGTTCCTCGTAGCCTTCGCACGCTTCGCAAGTAGACGTTGCTGGCCTTCCTTGGTCCTCTCTGACAATGGTACGAACATCATCGGAGCAAATAAGAGGATAAACAAAGAATGGAGCAAGATAACAACAGACAGTAAGGACCGAATGGCTATCCAAGAGATTGTTTGGAAATTCAACCCGCCCTACAGCCCTAACTTCGATGGACTATGGGAATCAGCCGTTAAGTAAATTAAACATTATATGAAGAAAATGTTTATTACAACTAATCTGAACTATGAAGAATTTAACTCGCTATAATGTCGCAACGAAGATATCCTAAATAGCATAATACCAGGGGTTTTAAAATGTATTGTCAAATACGCTCCCCAAATACTTATGACCGCCAGCGTAGCCTATCAAATAGTAGAAAACTATCAACTGGAGCATCAAATCGTAAAATTGGAGGACAAAATTAAAAAAGTTGTAAAAGTGACCCGCCTCATCACAGACATCAATGACATAGAGTCTAAAACTGTTGACATGCAACTTCATGCACTGACAGAACAGCAACAACAGCTTCGAATTCAACAACAAATGAATACCTATTCCTCCAGCATTCAACAACTCATCAGCGCTATCCAAGCAAATCATCAGAACATCATCAACATCGACCCCGTTGAAGCTTAAACAACTTGTGTCAGTAAAATAAACGGTGACTTGAACTTCTGCAGGTTGCCAAACGTATCAGATACATATACGCTATTCACCATCCATTGATCTTGGGGAGGTAATTTACGAGAAAGTTGAAGAAAACCAACTAGGTGACTCCTGGAAAACTGCGTTGAGTCCTACAACAGATTCTCTTTCCGACACCTGCATAGCAAAACAACTCAAAGCGGAATTCAATAAAATATACCTTTTGGATAGTGATCTTGCAGTCATCTATAGAACTGCTACCAACGAAGTTAATATTGTGTGCAACGACACACTGACATACCTCATAACAACAGTATATCTGGTAAGATTTCCAGGATGCAGAATTTCCGGCACTCAATTCAAAATTACGGATCCCACCAAAGGGTTTAATAAAGTGGAAACTAACAACAAAACTTTTCCAAACGAGGAAAGTTTGTCTCCCCCCAAAATCGATCTAAGCGAGATAATCCCAAAAGATCCTTGCATCGCTGTTCTCAAGGAAAAGCTGAATGGATATGACTGGGGCACCTGGGATCATCGGTACTGGTATTTTGGAGTATGTATTCAATGGTATTTCTTTATCTTCGCATGGTATCAATACTGGCGTGCTACAAGGGCCATCCTTGTCGCCTACGCTTTTCCTATATATATTAATGGCCTGTTATCTTCTACAACCTGTGATATCCATTTTTTTGCTGATGATACAATGCCATCAACTTCCATTGAGTTTTTTAGTAAACAAGTATATGTAAAAAAAACTTCGTTTTTCGGGGACACACTTTTATGTATATACATAGTATATCCTATTGGTCCCTTAACATAGTATTGGTCCCTGGTCATTCGGACATCGTGGGTACACCTAAACACGCCACACAGTCCTTTATTATTTGGTAATAATCGCCAAAATATCTGTTCTCACAAAATGTTAGCCCTCTAGGTCGTGGTTAAAAAAGACCTCAAAAATCGAGTAAACACCCGCCACACACAAAACGGCACGCGTCATACGGCATAAAAAATGCTATTTTGGACTAAGACACTCTCAAAATTTCAGCTCTCTAGGCCGTGTGGAAGGTGGTTAAAGAGACCTCAAAGAAGTCGAAAAAAAAAAATGTCAACCCATCACAAGCACAACACGCGACAAGTAGTGTCATACGCGTAATATAAAAAATGCTATTTTGGATTTAGGCACTCACAAAATTTCAGCTCTCTAGGTCGTGTGGAAGGTGGCTAAAAATGACCTCAAAGAAATCGAAAAAAAATGTCAACCCATCACACGCGCCACATGCGTCATACTAGGAATATGAAAAATGCTTTTTTTGATTTAGACACACACAAGATTTCCGCTCTCTTGGGATTTGGATTCTTGGATTGGGGCAAATCAAATAGGGTGGAATTTAACCCAAATAAATTTCAGGCTTGTCTTTTTTATCAGAAGGCAGTTCAGCATTACGTGCCACCAGCAATTAATGCTGCCCCTTGCGAAATCTGATTCACTTAAAATGTTAGGTTTAAAAGTTTAAAGTAAACTTTCTTGGAAGGAACATATTTCTGAAATTTCAAAAAGAGCGGGCCATGCTTAGGTTTTATAAAACGTTGTAAATTCTACTTCACCCCCTCTGAAGTATTAAGATTATAACCTTGTTTTTTATGTCGGAGAAATCGGAGAAATTCGAGCTCCGAGACATCCGATAAATCCGATAATTTTTTTCTCTAATAAGATCTGTCAAATTTCAAATTAAATTTTCGGATTTAGCGCATATCTTGAAAGTGGGATTTCTCGGATTTCTCCAATTTCTTCGACATACAAAATAAGATTGGCCTAGTTTTATTAATTGTTCATTTCAGTACAAATAAATTTATCAATAAAAATTAAATAATAATAAAAATAAAAATAAAAATAAAAATAAAAAAAAATAAAATAAAAATAAAAATAAAAATACAAATACAAATACAAATACAAATAAAAATAAAAATAAAAATAAAAATAAAAATAAAAATAAAAATAAAAATAAAAATAAAAATAAAAATAAAAATAAAAATAAAAATAAAAATAAAAATAAAAATAAAAATAAAAATAAAAATAAAAATAAAAATAAAAATAAAAATAAAAATAAAAATAAAAATAAAAATAAAAATAAAAATAGGTTAATTTTTTTAAAAAAAATTTATGGTGCCGCACGACCCCGAGGCTTGGGTCTCTAAAATTATTACAAAAAGTTTTGTCCATCGTAGACAACAGTGTGTATTTTCATTTCATTTTATTTATGATCTTAAGTGTTAGTACAAAAGACTGAGTCTTATAGTGTACAAAGTTTTTTTAGATAATAAATGCAAGTATGAAACTGTGATATAAGCTAACAAACTTGAGATAATAATACTCGATAAAGTATAAAAATTTAGAGGTTAAAAACAAACTAAAATAAAGAAGGTATAGGAACAAAAGTAAAAAGAACGAAAGAAAGGAAGGAGTAATAGAAAGCAGGGTTCATGGGGAAATTATTGCAAATTATAATGATCGTAGATAGCCCTCCGGAAGCGCGATGCGTTAGCTATTAATTTTAGAGAAGGCGGCAATGAGTTCCACAGTCGGGTGGCATGAACGAGAAAGTGCCTTGAGGAATTAAGAAAATTATATTTTGGTATAATAAGAGTGCTATTCCTGGAGGATCGGGTAAAACGCAGTTTATTGTATAGGTACGCCGGGGTACCTGCTACAATGATATTATGTAAGAAGATACAGTTTCTGGCGTCCAGAAGCCGCCTCAGAGGGCAACCGAAAACGTTATTGAACAGGGCTGAGGTGTGATCGTGTCAGTAAAATAAACGGTGACTTGAACTTCTGCAGGTTGCCAAACGTATCAGATACATATACGCTATTCACCATCCATTGATCTTGGGGAGGTAATTTACGAGAAAGTTGAAGAAAACCAACTAGGTGACTCCTGGAAAACTGCGTTGAGTCCTACAACAGATTCTCTTTCCGACACCTGCATAGCAAAACAACTCAAAGCGGAATTCAATAAAATATACCTTTTGGATAGTGATCTTGCAGTCATCTATAGAACTGCTACCAACGAAGTTAATATTGTGTGCAACGACACACTGACACACCTCATAACAACAGTATATCTGGTAAGATTTCCAGGATGCAGAATTTCCGGCACTCAATTCAAAATTACGGATCCCACCAAAGGGTTTAATAAAGTGGAAACTAACAACAAAACTTTTCCAAACGAGGAAAGTTTGTCTCCCCCCAAAATCGATCTAAGCGAGATAATCCCAAAAGATCCTTGCATCGCTGTTCTCAAGGAAAAGCTGAATGGATATGACTGGGGCACCTGGGATCATCGGTACTGGTATTTTGGAGTATGTATTCAATGGTATTTCTTTATCTTCGCATGGTATCAATACTGGCGTGCTACAAGGGCCATCCTTGTCGCCTACGCTTTTCCTATATATATTAATGGCCTGTTATCTTCTACAACCTGTGATATCCATTTTTTTGCTGATGATACAATGCCATCAACTTCCATTGAGTTTTTTAGTAAACAAGTATATGTAAAAAAAACTTCGTTTTTCGGGGACACACTTTTATGTATATACATAGTATATCCTATTGGTCCCTTAACATAGTATTGGTCCCTGGTCATTCGGACATCGTGGGTACACCTAAACACGCCACACAGTCCTTTATTATTTGGTAATAATCGCCAAAATATCTGTTCTCACAAAATGTTAGCCCTCTAGGTCGTGGTTAAAAAAGACCTCAAAAATCGAGTAAACACCCGCCACACACAAAACGGCACGCGTCATACGGCATAAAAAATGCTATTTTGGACTAAGACACTCTCAAAATTTCAGCTCTCTAGGCCGTGTGGAAGGTGGTTAAAGAGACCTCAAAGAAGTCGAAAAAAAAAATGTCAACCCATCACAAGCACAACACGCGACAAGTAGTGTCATACGCGTAATATAAAAAATGCTATTTTGGATTTAGGCACTCACAAAATTTCAGCTCTCTAGGTCGTGTGGAAGGTGGCTAAAAATGACCTCAAAGAAATCGAAAAAAAATGTCAACCCATCACACGCGCCACATGCGTCATACTAGGAATATGAAAAATGCTTTTTTTGATTTAGACACACACAAGATTTCCGCTCTCTTGGGATTTGGATTCTTGGATTGGGGCAAATCAAATAGGGTGGAATTTAACCCAAATAAATTTCAGGCTTGTCTTTTTTATCAGAAGGCAGTTCAGCATTACGTGCCACCAGCAATTAATGCTGCCCCTTGCGAAATCTGATTCACTTAAAATGTTAGGTTTAAAAGTTTAAAGTAAACTTTCTTGGAAGGAACATATTTCTGAAATTTCAAAAAGAGCGGGCCATGCTTAGGTTTTATAAAACGTTGTAAATTCTACTTCACCCCCTCTGAAGTATTAAGATTATAACCTTGTTTTTTATGTCGGAGAAATCAGAGAAATTCGAGCTCCGAGACATCCGATAAATCCGATAATTTTTTTCTCTAATAAGATCTGTCAAATTTCAAATTAAATTTTCGGATTTAGCGCATATCTTGAAACTGGGATTTCTCGGATTTCTCCAATTTCTTCGACATACAAAATAAGATTGGCCAAGTTTTATTAATTGTTCATTTCAGTACAAATAAATTTATCAATAAAAATTAAATAATAATAATAATAAAAATAAAAATAAAAATAAAAAAAAATAAAATAAAAATAAAAATAAAAATAAAAATACAAATACAAATACAAATACAAATACAAATAAAAATAAAAATAAAAATAAAAATAAAAATAAAAAGAAAAATAAAAATAAAAATAAAAATAAAAATAAAAATAAAAATAAAAATAAAAATAAAAATAAAAATAAAAATAAAAATAAAAATAAAAATAAAAATAAAAATAAAAATAAAAATAAAAATAAAAATAGGTTAATTTTTTTTAAAAAAATTTATGGTGCCGCACGACCCCGAGGCTTGGGTCTCTAAAATTATTACAAAAAGTTTTGTCCATCGTAGACAACAGTGTGTATTTTCATTTCATTTTATTTATGATCTTAAGTGTTAGTACAAAAGACTGAGTCTTATAGTGTACAAAGTTTTTTTAGATAATAAATGCAAGTATGAAACTGTGATATAAGCTAACAAACTTGAGATAATAATACTCGATAAAGTATAAAAATTTAGAGGTTAAAAACAAACTAAAATAAAGAAGGTATAGAAACAAAAGTAAAAAGAACGAAAGAAAGGAAGGAGTAATAGAAAGCAGGGTTCATGGGGAAATTATTGCAAATTATAATGATCGTAGATAGCCCTCCGGAAGCGCGATGCGTTAGCTATTAATTTTAGAGAAGGCGGCAATGAGTTCCACAGTCGGGTGGCATGAACGAGAAAGTGCCTTGAGGAATTAAGAAAATTATATTTTGGTATAATAAGAGTGCTATTCCTGGAGGATCGGGTAAAACGCAGTTTATTGTATAGGTACGCCGGGGTACCTGCTACAATGATATTATGTAAGAAGATACAGTTTCTGGCGTCCAGAAGCCGCCTCAGAGGGCAACCGAAAACGTTATTGAACAGGGCTGAGGTGTGATCGTATCTACGAAGTTTATACACGTATCGAATCGCGTCATTGCAAGCCACCAACAGCTTATGTTCCGAGTGGGAGTCAATTTTGCTATATATTACATCTACAAAGAGAATATTAGGTAGAATTAAGGATTTCACCAGCATGCGTCTAGTTTCCAATGGTGTAAAATCACTAGTTAGCCATAACTTGCGCAATATACCATATATGCGACCAACAATAAAGTTAATATGGTTAGAGCAAGAAAGATCACCATTTATTTTTATCCCCAGGCTGGTAACACAGTTAGAAAAAGTTAGCCGGTTGTCGGCCAGGTAAATAGGGGGAAAGTTGGAAACATCGTAATTTTCATGTGAAATTGCAATAACCTGTGACTTTATAGGATTTAACTTCAAACCAAAGGTGGAATACCATAAGGAAATGGATGCCAAATCCTCATTTAAACGACAAACGAGATCTTCAATAAGACCTATTGGCCTCGAAATGTAAATTTGAAGATCATCAGCATAAAGGTGAAAGTTACAGTTTTTAAGAACACATGTTAAGTCGTTTATATAAATGCAAAATAGAACCGGACCCAAAATGGAGCCTTGTGGAACACCGGCCTCAACTCGACAGTAAGAAGAGTAAGTATCGCCAACAAGAACTCTCTGATACCTGTTAGAGAGATAGTCCCTTACAAGCTTAACAGAATTATCTCCAAATCCAAAGAGTTGTCTGAGTTTATTACAGAGAATATTATGATTTATAGTGTCAAATGCCTTTGAGAAATCGAACAAACAAAGTAAAGTAATATGATAATCGTCAAACGAGTTTCGAATGTCGTCCATCACTTTTACCACTGCTGTCTTGCAACTTTGCTGAGGGCGGAAACCGGATTGCAATGGATACAAAAGGTTGTGGGCACTAATATAGAATGTGATCTGCTTTGTAATTAGTTTTTCAAAGATTTTTGATATGCACGACAGTATACTTATTGGTCGGTAGTCGGTTGGAATAGAGGCATTAGCTTTTTTTGCAATTGGAATTATTTTAGCAAATTTCCAAGTATTCGGAAACGATGAAGAAGTAATGCAAAAGTTAAAAATATGAGACAGGGGGCTAAGGATCACTGGAATAATCAATTTTAAAAATTTTAAAGATATACCATCGTCTCCAACTGAGTTGGAATGTAGTGACATGATGCTACTAGCCACGTCTACCTCAGAAAACGTGAAAAATTCAAAAGTCGAGGGACAAACATTATGATACGCCACTGGAGTCAATGGGCGGGAGCTAGGTGATGCAGATCTAAGAAAATGGTTATTAAGCTCAGTTGGGTCAAGTTGACTGTCAAATGGAACTTTGTCCCCAATACCAATATCTCGAAGATTTCTCCACAGATGTTTCAATGGGAGAGAGGGACACAATTTTGAAGAGAAGTAGTTACGCTTTGCATTACGGATAGTTTAAGTTGCAGAATTACGTGCCAGATGGTATAATTGCCAATTGTATTCGGACGGAAACCGCCTCCAACCAAGATATTTTTTGCGACGCAGTTGGATTGAATGCAAGACAGAGGAAGTGAACCACGGTCTTTGAATATTGCTCACCCTTACAGACTTAAGAGGAACGTACTTTTCAAAGAAATAAGAAATCAAGGAGTTGAAATAAATAATTTTATTGTCCGCCTCTGCAATACTCCAACAATAACTCCATGGAAGTGCAAAAGCTTCTGCCAAGAGAGATGGAAGAGTTATTCTGTTAAAATCACGATAGGAAAAGGAGAGGTGCTCAGGGTTAAGGGAAAAATTTAAGGTGAAGGTGCAGAATATTAAATCGTGATCAGATATTGATTCCATACTAACTTGATCTTGAAGTAAGACTAAGGACGGGTCAGAAACTACTACCAGGTTTAATAAGCTAGGAGTAGCATTAGGGGCATAACGAGTAGGAAAAGTGTTAATGACAGATAATCCACATGCAGAGACATAATCAATAGTCTGACAAGCATAACAATCAGTTTTTAGCAAGTCAGTGTTGAAATCTCCACAAACAATAATATTAGTGTAACGAGCTGAAAAAGAAGATATTGAGGTAAAAAAGGTTCGAGAGAACAAGTGTATAAAATTTGAAAAAAAAAATTTTAAAAATTTGTTGGGGCCCCATGACCCTGGGGTCTCCAAAATTTGTACAAAAAGTGTTATCCATCGGAGATACACATGTGTATAAAATTTGAAGAAAATCGAGTTAATTTTAAAAAAAATATATATATATGGGCACACCCCGGCCCTGTGGCCTGATGCGCACACAATTTTAATAGAAAGTGTTGTCATCGGAGATATGCATGTGTGCAAAGTTTCAATGAAATCGGACTTTGGGAAGTGGGTTTAAAATTGGTGGCAAGATTCCTGGGCGGGAGAGTACCAATCCCCATCCGCATAGTGATAGGATCTTATCGGCCAGATTTCGGACTAGAGTACGGCGCGTCACGATCATACAGTGCTACCCCCTAACGAATCCTTCGACTAAGGATGAAAATCAACAATCAACTAAGCGCTGTATTCAACGCAACGCCGAACGGAGATATGGTCATCGTGATGGGGGACTTGAATGCCAAGGTTGGCAATGACAATGAAGGACAAAAAAACATGTGATTGGGAAGCACGGCCTCGGCCAACGAAATGACAATGGTGAAAGTTTTGTTGATTTCTGCAACACCAACACCCTTGTCATAGGAGGCACCATGTTTGAGCATAAGCTCAGCTGGGTGTCAACTGACAGGCAATCATCATCCAACCAAATCGACCATGTGGCGATCAGCCGACGTGTTAGGAGCAGTCTTTTAGACGTCCGAAACAGACGAGGAACCGACATGGGTATGGTACGGGATCATCATCTTATGGTAGCTACTGTCCAATTACGTACTGCATCAGTTCAAAGAATCCGCAATATCATCCGAATGCCTAGGTATAACATCGACCGGCTAAAGATCTCCTCAGTACGCCAACAATTAAGGGATCATTTATCGCAAGGAGTGGAAGCAATCAGCAGCTCACTGCCGACAACCATCCAGGAACATTGGAAGGCTGTGAAAAATGTTTTCACATCTGGAGCGGAAAGTATTGTTGGTAGAAGCCAGGCAAGGCACAGCACGTGGCTTACCGAAGATACCTGGATGCGGATTGAAGAACGTAAGCTACTTAAGGCTCGTATTGTTGATATACCAGCAGCAGCGAGGATTAAACTAGAGTCCCTGTATCGAAGAGAAGTGCAGCGTAGTGTAAGACGTGACAAACGGTATTATATTAACAACCTGGCCTCAGAAGCAGAGGAAGCAGGTGCGATAGCAGAACCGTTTACAGAATCACCAAAGAGCTGACAGGTGGTCACCGCTTTAACCAACATCCGGTGAAAGGCCTAGATGGTGCCGAACTCATTTCAGATGAGGATTAGCTTAAGGGACGGAAGGAGCATTTCTCTACGGTCCTTAATTGTGTATTTGCCAAAGATATGCACCCAAATCAAACGGAGCTGCCGGAAGTAACAATTTCCCGAGTTCGCACCTCAACTCCCAGTAAAGACGAGATCGCTACCGCGATCAACGCACTAAAAAACAACAAACACAAACAAAACAAGTCGGTAGGACTAGATGGTATACCCGCAGAGCTTCTGCGTGCCGCTCCAGCGACATCAGCAGAGCTTTTATATCCTCTTGTAGAGACAGCTTGGGAAGCAGAAAGAGGAATTCGTTGGACTCTTACATCTCAACTCAAACATCTGGACTACGCTGACGACGTTTGTGAGCTGCACCAAATGACAAAAAACGTGGAGAGGGAGGCAAATGTTGCGGGTTTAAAGATGAATACTGCCAAAATCAAAATCATCAACCTCGGCACTAACTCAGTAACTCAAATTAACATTGCTGAACAGCCGGTAGAGAGAGTAGAGCGTTTCCAATATCTTGGGAGTATTATTTCGACCGAAGGTGGAACCGAACAGGACATTGTCAGCCGAATCGGCAAAGCAAAATCGGTGTTTGGAATGATGTACATGATATGGCGAAGCAAAGTGATCAGCTTTAACACCAAGCTGCGACTGTTCCGCTCAAATGTTGAATCTGTGCTGTTGTATGGGTGCAGCACTTGGAAGGTGACCGCTACTTTTACAAAAAGATTAAAAACGTTCGTAAATAGGTGTCTACAGAACATCTTAAGGGTTTTCTGGCCTAACCGTATCTCTAACGAACATCTTTACCAGAGAACGGGTCAAGATCCAATAGGCACAACCATCCAACGACGGAAGTGGTAGTGGATTGGTCATACACTCCGAAAAGGCGATAATTCCATAGCAAACTACACAATGCAATGGAACCCGTTATCTCAGGATGGTAGAAGAAGGGGTCGTCCGAGAAATACATGGCGCAGAACAGTTGAGGAGGAGTCACGGCAATTGGGGAAGAGTTGGAGAGAGCTGAAGATCATTGCCAGGAACCTCACGCGATGGCGCGTACGCGTAGTAGAGGCCCTAGGACCCACAAGGGGATATAGGATATATGTATTAGAGAATTTACATAAAAAAAATTAATTTTTATGGGTTGTTTTTTAAGTTGGCCAAGTTCTGCTAAAACAAAAAAGCTATGCTCCATCGTATTTATATTGGGATCTACAACCGGGGCGCGGTCCTGGCCTCCGACAAAAAGTCTCTCCACCCGATTTTGAGCCGATGTCATCCAGTTTTGCATCCCTAAACTCTGGACGTCCTGGTCTACGCCATCCTTCCAGCGTAGGCTTGGCCGGCCTCCCTGTCGTGTTCCATAAATTCTACCGCGAAGAACTTTCCGAGCAGGATCCTCTTCGCTCATGCAAGCTAGGTGTCCTGCCCACCGGAGCCTATCGAGCTTAATTCTCGTGTCGACATCGCGGTAACGCTCGTAGATCTCATCATTATAGAGTCACCGGAATCGTCCTTCCTCACATACGGGGCCGACAATTCTCCGTAAGACTTTTATCTCGAACGCGGCTAAGAGGTCAGAATGCTTTTTTCTAAGCACCCAAGTCTTGGATCCATATGCAAGTACTGGTATGACCATTGTCTTAAATACCAGCAGCTTGGATGTTATAGTTAAGTTCCTGGATTTGAAGAGTCTCGACAGACTATAGTGGGCTTTGTTGGCTTTAAGCAACCGTGCGCGTATTTCTGGTTCCATTGCACTACTTCAAGTTCGCGCTCCACTCTTTTAATTGCGGAACCAGTGTTGGATCTTCTACTTGCAGACGTGACCACTATGTACTTTGCTCTTATTTAGCCAGTATCTGAATTGACTTATAGATGATTGTTCCATTCGCCATAATATCAGAGTCTCGGATCACTTTCTCCAACCCTGGGTTGAAGAGGACGCAGGCCAGTCCAAAAAAAATTTAAATATTTTTAAATATTCAAAAACACGAAGATTTTATTTTGACGTTTCTTAAAAAAAACGAAACAAGTATATAAACAACGACAAAATATAAATTGGAAATGGTGCTATCGGGCAATATGTGTCGATTTTGAGGATTTCGACTTGGCGTAGGTCGAAAGTCGAAATACGACGGATACGTAATAAATGGTAACAATGGTAAAATTTAAATATATACTATACTGTTTTCTCTCCTGTTATAGCTTTTCTGTTTTTGCCATAAATTTGCAGATCATTTGTAATTTATTCGGTCCGTAGTGATATTTGAGAAAACTCTTATCTGAGGAGGTTCCACTAATGGCACTGCTCTGCTACAGGTGGAGAGACGAAGACACGCTCGTGGTTGCGCAGCCTAGCACTCGAGTGGGGTGGTCCTTGTCACCCACCAACAACACCTCTCCATACACAAAACAAATTTAAATCGTGTCTGTAAAAAGGCAAAAAACAGTGTCTATAAAGAAAACCCAAAAAAATAAATTCATAGATTGATAAAGGGAAAACAGAAAAGAAACGCCCTTAAGCACAGGTTCAAGTAGACTCACCCGGACGCCAAAGTTTAACTGAATAATTATTTTATTCCGACCTAAAAACCGCAGTTGTCTTATTAAAACTATGTCCTACTGTTGCATTGAACGCACTCACCAAATCTGTCAAACAGATTTGGCTGTCAAACAGATTTGTCAATACACTGAATAAATTTTTCCTTCTACTACGAATCATCAAACGTGCAAAACGTGTTTTTTATTTAAAAGATCACAATCGATATTAATCCTCTTCGGGTTATGGGCTTTATGCTTGAATCTCAAAAAAATAAAATTCGTTTGCTTAGTAGAAAGTATATTTTTCCATTATTATTTGCTTTTTTTGTACAAAATGAGTGAAAGACTGCCGTTCGATCGCTTGAGTGGAAGAAACAATTTTGCAACGTGGAAAATTGGTGCAAAGGCTCACTTAATTACAAAAGGCTTATGGAAATTTTTCCAAACTGCAGTCACTAAAAAAACAACATCGGATGATCTAACGAAAGATGAAAAAGCTTTGGCTGAGCTAACTTTGTTAGTCGATTCGAGTATTTATACGCATTTAGAAAATTGCGCACATGCTAAAGACACTCACAGCTAAGAACAAAAAGTCATACAAAAGTGACAGGAGGAACAAAAAAATGATAAAGTGTTTCGAGTGCGGAGGTCCTCATTTTAAACGACAGTGTCCAAAGTTAAAAGCGGAAAAAGTAGTTTTATTTAGTTCGCTTGTTGCTAAGAAATCATCGTCAGTCGACTGGTATATCGATAGTGGTGCAGCAGCACACATGACAAACAACGAAAAGTCGATGCAAAATTTGTGCAAGCCTAGCATGAATGAGGCGATATTGAACAAACAATCATAGTGAATGGCGAAATTAGTGGTATTACTCTCGGTGGAGTTCAATACATCCCTAATATTTGTACCAATTTGATCTCGGTAAGCAAAATTGTTAAAAAAAAGGCCACGAAGTATTGTTCAATAACCGAGGTTGTAAAATTACCAATGACAAAAAGAAAATCTTAGCGATAGGCAGTTTGGTTGATGACATGTTTAAGCTTAATGTGTCGAGAGTTGAATCGTTTTTAGTCGAAAATGCAGATACGAAATTGATACAAACTCATAGCGAAAATGAACTGCGCTTATGGCACCATCGTCTTGGACACGTTAGTGTTAAAAATATGAAGTTTTTAAGCAATAGTGAGCACAAAGTAAAGCATTTAAAGATGAACAAATGTTAAACATGTATCAAAGATAAACAATGTCGTCTACCGTTTCCAAAAGAAGGAAATCGAGCCGATTGTGTGCTGGCATTAGTGCATTCGGATGTTTGTGAGTTGAATATCAAGTCAATCAGTGGTTGTCGCTACTTTGTGTCTTTTATTGACGATTTCACGAGAAAAGTATTTGAAAAAATAGCAAGCTTTCTTGCCAAAAGAAGGAAGCAACTTTGAATTTTTTGATACTTCACGTTTATTAACTCAATGCAATTCAGGGCGACTTACTCCGGCCGAAAGTAATCAACAAGTGAGTTTATAAAAATGCCAAAGATGGCTTAACATAATTAAATCCCTTTAGTGCGGTGACAACTTTTAAAACAAAAAGAGAAATGAACATGTTCAACAACTCATTACGTTATACATCATGTTCTAAAATTCATTCATTCATTAGCTAAAGGTAAATTCATTGAATTTAAAAGGGGAATATTATAAACTATTTATTACAGCACTAGTAATTACAAATTTATTAACATGAAATAGTTGTAATGAAATAGTTGTTATTAATATATAAAATTGTGATTATGGCTAGTTACGGAGTAACGTAACACTTGCCGCGTTGACAGGCTGTAAGTCTTCAAATATCAGCTCTTCGGTAATACTGCTAGTTTGTGGATTGCCCGTCTAAGAACTCCGGTTGTAGTCCGAACATCAGCGACTCGAACTTTGCCGTCTGTGCCTTCGATCACCGCTTCGACTACTCCTAGTAGCCACTTCTGGGAAGGAAGGTTGTCTTCGTGGATTACGACGACCTCGCCGACGACGAGGTTGGGCTGCTCCAGGAACCATTTTTTTTTTGTTGCAGATTGAGGATGTAGTCCTTGGACCATGCTGACCAAAATTTTTGTTTGAGCCAGCATATAATTTGCCACCGCTTTAATGCTCCCGCCTTGTGTTCCTCTACCTCTGGAATTTTTCTGGTGGTAGCGCGCGCAGTGGTCCTCCGATGAGCAAGTGCGACGGTGTGAGCGCCTCCCCGTCGTTCGGGTCCTGACTGAGAGGTGTAATAGGGCGTGAATTCAGCACGGCTTCGACTTCCACAAGAGTTGTGCACAGCTCTTCTGCGCTTAGTATTGTGTTTCCGATTATCCGTATAAGTCGATGCTTTGCAGACTTCACAGCGGCCTTCCATAGGCCCCCGAAGTGTGATGCTCTTGGAGGTATGTACACAAAGTTGAAGCCCTCGTCTGATGCGTATCGTTGAATGGCGTCTTCCTGCTTCTCGAACTGCTCCCGACATTCTCGTAATTTTCGATCGGCTCCTATGAAATTAGTAGCGTTGTCGCAATAAATGCGTTGAGGAAGTCCACGTCTGCCAATAAACCTTTTTAATGAAAAAATGAAACAATCGGAAGAAAGATCAGAAACCAATTCTAAATGTACAGCTTTTGAGGTAAAACAAACAAATACAGCAATATATGATTTTACTGGTGGTTCTTAATGTTATATATACAGGACCACAGAAATCAACGCCGCATATTAGAAATGGACGTTGTGCTTTGAGTCGATCTGGTGGCAAATTACCCAATATTTGAGAGAGTAATTTTGGCTTATACCGAAAGCAATGTACGCACTGACTTACCGTTCGCTTACAAGCATTCTGCGCATTTATCAACCATATTTGGTCCCGAAGGAGGGCAACTAATGCCTTCGGACCAGCATGGCAGTTTTTTACATGCAAATAACGCAGGTAAATTATTATGAAATTTGAATCTTTTGGCATGAGCAGTGGGAACTTAGCATCATAAGGTATAGGAGCGTTTAACAGACACCCGCCAACGCGTAGTAAACTAAAAGATCTATTTTCCTCTTTGAAATCATGTATAAATGGGCTGAGCCTTTGTATATTGGATTGAAGGATCACTGATTTTCTTAATTTAAGAATTTCGTCACGAAATTCTATATACTGAATAATTTCAACGATTTTTAGAAATGCCAATCTCATTTCTCGAGCTGTCGGGTTAATCATAGAACCTTTTTTCGGTCCTTTAATGAAACGATATATATAAACAAAAATATGAATAATTTTTAAGTAAGATGAATGCCTTGCAATCAAATCCATAATGATGTTATCATTTTCGACAGCAAGAAAAACTATCGTCTTTGCTTTTACTTCACAAGACTTTTGTTCTGGCGACAACTCAAAATGAGTATTTTCAGGCCAATGTGCAGGATCTCCCAAAAGGAACGATGGTCCTTTAAACCAAATGGAGTTAACGAGCTCATCAGCGTTACAGCCTCTAGAGACTACATCTGCCGGGTTAAGCTTAGTTGGCACATGTCGCCATTTAGCTTTTATTGACCATTCTTGAACTTCTGACACACGATTTGCGACAAATGTGGCAAGGTGTTTTCGTTTTAAGTGGGGCAACTTTTGACTTGGCTGTTAAAAGCTCTGTATGACTACCAGTGGCATCGTGAAATGAGTATGAACAAAGCGAGGAACAGCTATGGAACCCAACTGACTTAAATTACGTTTAAAATTTTTCCAACTGGTATCAAGGTGCATGGGAATGGATTCATCCCAGTCTAGTTTGTGAAGCCAAAGCTCTTGCAATAAAATTTTTGCTTTGGCAACTATTGGACAAAGAAGACCAAGGGGATCAAACAGACGCGCGGAAACCGACAATATGTTTCGCTTTGTAGCGCGTTATTCGTTATAGTTTTGATCTAACTGAAAATGGAAAACATCTTCCCTTGGAACCCAAATAATTCCTAACGCTTTAGTGGAATCGGAATCGTTGAAATGAAGCGATTTCTCGAAACTTTCGCTGTTATAAAACCTTGGATGATTCGAAAAGCATTTTGCTAGGTGAAATCCTGCTGATTTTAAAATATCAGAAACTTCTTTCCAAATCGTTTCAAGAGTTTTACGATCTTCTGCCACTGTGAGAAGATCATCGACATAGAAATCGCTTCGAACGACCTTTGATCCAAGTGGCAGAGAGCTATTATAAGTGTCGCTTAGTTGCAGTAAGCATCTTATTGCTAAGAATGGTGCTGGCGACGTTCCGTATGTGAGAGTGTTCAACTTGTAAAGTTGAATCGGTTTTAACGGACTCTCTCTCCACAAAATCAACTGATATTTCCGATCAGACTCACTTATCTGTACCTGACGATACATTTTAGTAATATCTGCTGTAAGTGCAGAATGTCGAATATAGCTCCTCTTGTATTGTAGGACCGACCATCAATACATCATTCAGCGAAAGTTTTGTTGAACTACGACTCGACGCATCAAAAACTACTCGAAGTTTTGTAGTAGTACTCTATGGCCGATAGAAACACTGATGCGGAATAACGTAGTGAGAAGACTTTGTAATTTCATTGGATGTCAAAGTCATATGACCCAATGCCAGATATTCCTTCATGAAATCCATTTACATGCCCCTTAATACATTATCCTTAGACAGTTTTCTTTCGAGTAAAAGGAATCTTCGCTTAGCGGTTTCAAATGATTGGCCAAGTGTAATAGGATTGGATGAAAAAGGAAGTTTAACCTCAAAGCGACCAGTCTTTAAACGCCGCATATTATTCTTAAGGTGCTCCTCACACCGCTGCTGCTCTGTCGTAAATTTGTTACCGTGCTTCTCTTTTGGAATTTCTTATAACTCCCAGAAGCGTTGCACTAGAGACTCAAGAGTATCATTTTCGTCAACTTGAATAGCTATGTTACATTTTTGAATTTCAAAGTCCCCTGAAGGTTTGTAATTACCTGACACAATCCAGCCAAGTAAAGTTTTTTGAATTGTTGGACGATTGTGAGATCGTTTAGCCTGTCCTACGCATAGAAGATCAAAAAATGTCTCCGCCCCTAATAGCAAATCTATTTTCTGTGGCTTATAGAAGTAAGGATCAGCTAATTAACAATTAGAAGGAATGATCCAGTCCTTCGTTGAAACTATACGATTAGGTTGATATGTCGAAATCGAACGTAACACCCAGAAGTCAGACGAAAATTCAACTGAATTTATTCTGGACTTAACTGATGCATGTACCTTTTGTTTAATTGTTGAACGTGCATTTCCAATACCTGCTAAGTTAAGGTAGTTTTCCTTTCTAGGAAGATGTAATCTTTGAGCAAGCTCTTCAGCTATAAAGTTAATTTGAGATCCAGAATCTAGCAATGCTCGAGCAGGAACGTACTCACCAGAGCTGTTCTGTACTTGTACTACTGCTGTTGCAAGGAGAATCTGATCTTTGTTAGCAGCAGCATGATTTACAACTGCTTTCGAACAAGAAGGGTGATCGTCAAGACTGTTAACTACAGGAGAATTGACTTTAAATTGATGTAAGAGCGTATGATGTGCTTGATTGCACACCCGACAACGAGATCCCTTGCAGTTCCTTACTGAATGATCTTTTCCGAGGCAATTTATACAAAGTAGAAATCTTTTAACAAACTTGAACCTTTGATTTACTTCCAAAGTAGAAAAAGACGGACATGAGCTTATGAAATGGTCGTTTTGCTTGCAGTAGACGCATTTGAACGCCTTGCTTGTGCAGGGAAACGCTGATTTGAAACTCTTTTTGGAGCTATTGTTGATAGGTTTGTTTAGTTTATTGATTGGCGTGGATCTAGCCTTTGACGCTTCATCAGCAGTAATGTGCTGATAGCGCTTGTTAAGAGCGGCTTCGCACTAGCTCCATAATGGTAGCTTGTTATATTCAAGTTGTTCTTCCCACTTGACTTTGGTGTCTGCGTCAACCTTCGACATAACAATGTGAATGAGAATAGCATTTGTAATATTTTTCTCGTTACCAATCGAAATACAATTTGAAAATTATCAATCTTTAATGGATTGTTTCAATATTTCAAATTAATTCGAATGATAATAAATTACACGAAATGATGTAACTTTTTGGCTGTACAGAGCACATGTAATTGTGCTTTGCAAATAACTGTTCACAATGAAAATTACGAGTACAGCAACCAAATACCGTATCACAAATACATCTCTTATTGTTGTTGTTTTTGATGTAATATTCAATAACCGACCCAATCTTCCAAACTTAATTCCAAAATGTGTGCAACTGTGGTGCTATATAAGCATTCGCACGAAATGTAAAGTATAATTCCAGAACTGTACCTTGTCAATTAGCATCAATTTCCAATGAATCAATCCAATATTTTAGACTAACCTTTCGAAATAGTGAAATACAGTTTGATATTTATCAATCTTTAATGAATTGATTGATATTTCAACTAAATTTTCAAAATAATCAATTACACGCAATGATGTAATTATTGGCTGTACAGATCACATATGCTTTTGCAAACTGTACGCAACGAACTTCAGTTTAAGCCAATTTTCTAGACCAACCTTTCGGAATTGTAAATACACTTTGAAATTTATCAATCTTTAATGAAGTGATTTAATATTTCAACTAAATTCCGAAACAATTATTTACACGAAATGATGTAATTTATTGGCTTTATAGAGCACATGTAACTGTGCTTTGCAAACTGTACGCAATGAATTTGGCGAGTACAGCAACCAAATACCGTATCACATGTACATTAAACTCAATCAAAATGGTGATATTTAAATATGTATATGTATTTGAAATATTTAGAACGATATTTTTTCTTTTATACTTGCGTTTTGTTCGTGTGTGAAAATTCAATTTTATAAAATAGCGTGGTTTAGAACTTCTTCTTGAGATTCCCAATAACAGCTTCTGTCCAGCGTGAATTCGGTTAATTTGCAGATCCAATGAATTACACGAAATGATTTATGCGTTGCAAAGAAAATTAAATTTGATTACTTTCAAAAATATATACTATACACAAAATTCACTAGTTGCTACTAATACTATATGACTTGTTCTGCAGAAGTAGTCGGTCCCTGCTCGGGCGCCATGAAAAAATAGCAAGCAACTTTGAATTTCTTTATACTTCACGTTTATTAACTCAATGTAATTCAGGGCGACCTACTCCGGCCGAAAGTAATGAACAAGTGAGTTTATAAAAATGCCAAAGATGGCTTAACATAATTATATAGGAGTTGTCTCCCAGCCGCCGCTGAGCAAGGTCGTGCTGCACTACAGCACTCGCGAATCAAAAAAACCACAAAGTGTCTTGTTGTGTGTTTGCACACAAAAAAAATCAAATGTGCAAGCCAACGGTTCGCGTGATCGACCGATCACTTAGTGCAAAGTGCAGTGTGTGTGTCCGTGTGTCCCATCATCAACAGCGTAGCTAAAGAATTTGGTGAAACGAAACTGTCGTATGTTTTTCATGCGGCAGTTTGTTTATGATCTAATTTCATTAGCTATAAGAATAACGGATTGTGAGTGTTTGTTTCTTTTGGTGATTTAACTCATTTTGTCCTGAAGGCATAACACTGACGACAATTTGTGTTAATAATCAAATTTGAGACATACTCTTCCCAATTCGGTTAAAAGAAGCGGTAAGTTGTGTTTTGTTTGTTTGTGTTTCTGTAGTGGTGTGTAATTTCCGAGTGGATCTCAGCATCATACGTCGGCTGAGAACGAATTTTTTCGCTAAACTCAGGGATTCGTTCTTCAGCCGTACAACACGTATGTGGAATGCTCTGCCAAGCTGTCTTCCCACGTCACTTTGATCCACAGACATTCAAAACACAAGCTCATAAACAACTCCTCTTTTCTCCTCTTCTTCCTCTTCCTTAACGCCCACGCTGTGCCAAGCATATAGCCGAGCATTATAAGGGTGCGAACCCCATGAAGCGTGCGCGAATTATAAAAAAAAATCCCTTTAGTGCAGGGTGACAACTTTTAAAACAAAAAGAGATAAATGAACATGTTCAACAACTCATTACGTTATACATCATGTTCATGTACACGGAGTAACGTAACAGTATTTGTTAATGCCTTGAATTGGGCAAAGCCCAAATTATGCTCATTTTGCTGTCACTGTAGACGGATCCAATCACAGTAAAGCAAGCAAAGAAATGCAAATGGGTTTTCAAAACCAAACGTAACGCTGACGGAAATGTGGAAAGATACAAAGCACGGCTTGTGGCGAAAGGATTCACACAAGTATCTGGCGTCGATAACAATGAAATCTTTTCACCAGAAGTCCGATACTCATCAATAAGGTTTTTGCTTACAATGGCAGTGCAGTTTGATTTAAAGGTTACTCAAATGGACGTAGTGACGGCATTTTTGCATGGTAAGCTAGACACCGAAAGAAGTGTCGTTCGCTTCTTCAATTGAACTTTCGATTGAACTTTCGGATGACATTTTGACCGAACTCTCGAGTGAATCGTTGACTGCGATGACCGAATTGTTTATTGGCTCGCCAAGTAGTACAGAAGCATCTACTCCTGGGTGTACTTTAACAACGGTACCAGTCGAACTACAGCTCTGGTCATCATCATTGATTGAAGAATCATCATCCGATTCAACTTCCTCCCTTGATTCGAAATCACAGCTCTCGTCTTCTTGTAACTGTACAATACATCGATTAGTATTTAAATTTTCAATATCAGTTACCTGAGCTCCCTTTTCGCTTTCAACGAACGTGACATCTCGGCTCACAATTACTTTTCTTGTAGCTTTGTGGTACAACCGATATGCCTTTTGATTGCTTGCATATCCGATGAAAATGTGCTCTGCGGCTTTGTCATCTAACTTTTTGTGCTTGACGTTTGGCACGTGTGAAAAAGCCTTGCATCCAAACACTCTCAAGAAACTTAAGTCAGGTGATTTGCCGCTCCACGCTTCCTCCGGACTGATTTTTCCGCCTCGACATGGCACAAAATTGACGACTTTCTTTGCCGCCATCAATGCTTCCGCCCAGAAGCTCTTTGACAAATTCGAATCAAGCTGAATACACCGCACTCGATCAAGTAATGTACGATTCATTCGCTTAGCGGTTCCGATTTGTTGTGTTGTATACGCCGCTGAAGTCTGATGAGCAATTCCTTCCTTCGATCAAAATGTTATCATTTGATTATTCACAAACTCGGTTCCATTGTCACTTCTAAACACTTTCAGTTTGTAACCTGTTTGTTTCTCCGCCATTTGTTTAAATTCGACGAAATAAGAAAACACTTGCCTTTTGCTTTTCAAGGAATTAACAAATACTGTTACGTTACTCCGTAACTAGCCATTATCACAATTTCATATATTAATAACAACTATTTCATTACAACTATTTCATGTTAATAAATTTGTAATTACTAGTGCTGTAATACATAGTTTATAATATTCCCCTTTTAAATTCAATGAATTTACCTTTAGCTAATGAATGAATGAATTTTAGAACATGATGTATAACGTAATGAGTTGTTGAACATGTTCATTTATCTCTTTTTGTTTTAAAAGTTGTCACCCTGCACTAAAGGGATTTAATTATGTTAAGCCATCTTTGGCACGTGGCTTGTGGCGAAAGGATTCACACAAGTTGCTGGCGTCGATTACAATGAAATCTTTTCACCAGTAGTCCGATACTCATCAATAAGGTTTTTGCTTGCAATGGCAGTGCAGTTTGATTTAAAGGTTACTCAAATGGACGTAGTGTCGGCATTTTTCCATAGTAAGCTAGATACCGAAATTTACATGCAACAACCGGAGCTGTTTGATGATGGTACAAATCGATATTGCTGAATAATTAAATCGATTTATGGATTGAAACAATCGAGTCGTTTATGGAATGCCGCACTGACTGAGGTTTTGTCGAATTTTGGTCTAAAGCGTTCGCCAAGTACAGAGAGGATATTGGCAGCTTGCAGTTTGCTGCACAGGTAACTCGTCCAGACATTAACTATGCCATTAATTTACTTAGCAGGTATACTGAAAACCCTGGTAAAGCACATTGGATCGCGGTGAAGCGCGTTTTTCGGTACCTGAAAGGCACAATAAATAGAGGAATCACATACACGAAAGTTGGGTTTTTGTGTTGTTTTTCCACAGTTAAATTGTCCACATGTAAAAAAAATAATTCAATTAATTAAACAAAAAAATTAATTCAGAGAGGATGTTGCATTGAACGCACTCACCAAATCTGTCAAACAGATTAGTCAATATACTGAATAAATTTTTCCTTCTACTACAAATTATCAAACGTGCAAGACGTGTTTTTTATTTAATAGTATATTACATAACGAGCAAGGAAAGTGGAGTTTATCGTGCGAGGTCGAAGCTTGACCGTAGCCGGACCGTGGCGGTAGCCGAGTTCGGCAATCTAACGAGTACGATGATCACTTTTCTGCAAGTCATGTACGCTATTTTTCACGCGTCCGAACCGGTTTTTTTTTGCTAAATCGAGAGAGAAGCAGAAATGTGAGAATGTGTGTTCGCTGTGACTGCAGTAAATAACAAAGAAATGATTTTTTCACGCGTCCAAACCGGTTTTTCTGCTAAATCGAGAGAGAAGCAGAAATCACAAACGACAAACAAAAGAGAATTCTTGCTCATGCGCAATGTGTTCGTTGAGATTGTAGTAAATAACAAAAGACGTTTATATCATAACATAACTATTGTTGTTATGGGCTACTTTCGAGGCTAGTTTATAGCGTACGAAACAGTCACTTTCGTCTATGGGCGTGTGAAAAAGAGATTATCACAATCGATATTAATCCTCTTCACCTACGACTAATCTATCTATCTATATATATAAAATAGAGAATTTATTTGTATATTTGTGCCTAACTAGCTCTGGAACGCCTTGACCAATTTCAACCAAACTTGGTATACATATTAGTTACTATGTGGAATCAAATATAGGTGGTGGGGGGTAGCAGGTTTTTTGGCTGTGGGAGGCGTGGCAGGCGATAAGTGTCGGACCCGCCGTTTTCGGTATCGCCGAGACGAATAGTGCTGGTAGTACACTCCTATGGATGAGTTATATTCCCGCAAGGGGGTGGGAGCCGATATTAGAGTAGATTCAATGGTTTTCGGGGTCGTGAGTTGAATGGTGATGGTAAGACAGCTCTAGGGGGTTGGGGTCGAAAACGGAGGGGGAGGGGCGTGACCGATATTAGTGTTGATTCTATGGTTTTCGGGGTCGCTGAGTTGAATGGTGATGGTAAGACAGCTCTAGGGGGATGGGGTCGATAACGGAGGGTGAGGGGGGTGACCGATATTAGTGTCGATTCTATGGTTTTCGGGGTCGCTGAGTTGAATGGTGATGGTAAGACAGCTCTAGGGGGTTGGGGTCGTTAACGGAGGGGGAGGGGGGTGACCGATATTAGTGTTTTTTCTATGGTTTTCGGGGTAGCTGAGTTGAATGGTGATGGTAAGACAGCTCTAGGGGAATGGGGTCGCTAACGGGGGGGGGAGGGGGTGACCGATATTAGTGTCGATTCTATGGTTTTCGGGGTCGCTGAGTTGAATGGTGATGGTAAGACAGCTCTAGGGGGATGGGGTCGATAACGGAAGGGGAGGGGGTGACCGATATTAGTGTCGATTCTATGGTTTTCGGGGTCGCTGAGTTGAATGGTGATGGTAAGACAGCTCTTGGGGGATGGGGTCGATAACGGTGGTGGAGGGGGGTGACCGATATTAGTGTCGATTCTATGGTTTTCGGGGTCGCTGAGTTGAATGGTGATGGTAAGACAGCTCTAGGGGGATGGGGTCGATAACGGTGGTGGAGGGGGGGTGACAGATATTAGTGTCGATTCTATGGTTTTTGGGGTCGCTGAGTTGAATGGTGATGGTAAGACAGCTCTAGGGGGATGGGGTCGATAACGGAGGGGGAGGGGGGTGACCGATATTACTGTCGATTCTATGGTTTGGGGGTGGGACATTGTCGCCCCTACTTCAAATTGGAAAAGGTAGATTAGTAGCCGTGTTTTATGGTTATATTAAATTTACATAGATTTTTGAAATCTGCCGCCGAACTAATAAATTCGTTTTATCCGGCTGTTTCTCAAAACTATAACATTTTGAACCGATTGCGAGAAGAGGCCATTCTTGCTACTAAAAATGGAGACACCCACGAAATAAACAATCAAATTCTTGCCATGTTAATAGGCATAGTCACTCAATATAAGTGTATCGATACCGCTGTAGATACTGATGACGAAGTTAATTATCTAACTGAGTTCCTAAATTCACTTAATTCGTCTGGATTGCCAGCTTACAGTTTGATTTCCAATTATTTTACTACGGCTTCTCGACTCGCCAAAACTTTGCAACGGCACAAGACTGTGCGTAAAAGAGATGCCGGGCAATATAATTGAAGCGACTATCTTGCCGGAAAAGGGACAGTGTGAAACAGTTTTTATCCCACGGATAGCACTCATTTCGACGGATCTTGCGTTTTCGATGACGATCAATAAGTCGGACAGTTTATTAAGTACTGCGGAGTATAGATTTGAGATCGCCATGTTTTTCCCACGGACAACTCAACTTTGGTTGCTCTGGGTTGGGTTGACATACGAATTTATTTATTCTTGCTCTTAAAGTGAAACTAACAACCAAGTTTTGTTTTAAATTAATTTTATGTATGTTTATTTAATTTTATTTTATAATTTAAATACTATAGCTGTAATTTAAAATATATTTTATTAAATAAATTTTGTTAATAAAAACTGCAATTTTACCTTATAGATAGATATCATTCTTTTTTCTAGCCCTGCCTAATAGAAGACCTGGGCAACGCCGGGTAATCAGCTAGTAATACTATAATAATAGAGTGCCATAATATGCAATGCACGCGAAAAATAACCTAAAACTATGCCTAACCTATCCTACAGCAACTGCGTTTTTAGGTCGGATTTTCCCTAAGTGAATAAAAAATAACATAAATGAATAAACATACGCATCATCACCAGCTTGTTCACCCCGCATAAACTCTTTAGCAAGTATAGACCACGACCCTCAGTTGTGCCAATAACTATGTCACTGCCATGGAAGTGTTTGACCAAAACCTTCGCTATAGAAAGCCCCTGTACGCATACTAATGCTGTAAACCAATCCCAAACGTGTCTGTGTTTGTAGGATGTGAATCAAAACCTTCTCTATAGAAAGCCCAACTCTACTCATACTAATGCTGTAAACCAAGAGCAAACGCATGCATGAGAAACGTAAGATGTGGTAGTGGGAAACAGAAAAATTTTATATGGATTTTGCTCTTTAGTTGATTAGCAATACATAAACATTTTGGATTTTTCTAAGCATGTATCACCGGAAGAGTTGGGCTTTCTGTAGAGAAGGTTTTGGCTTGACCCACTTTACAACACAGCTCCGCTAGCATAAGGTAAGCTGTGATCATCGTTGGTTCTCTGGTCTAATGAAATGAAGAGAGAAGGAAACAGAGAGAATAAAGAATCATGTGAACTCGATCGTCATTATTTCGAGTCGAATGAGAAGAATACACAGGGTGTGTCGCTCGAAACAATTTTGTCGTTTATTTGTTATTTATTATTTGTCGTAGAACATCTCTGACTTCTGTGCTGCTAAGTCTGGAGGGCTTCGACCGTTGTTGTTTTTGTATTTTTTTAAACTAACACAAGTCTTATTTATATTTTTAGAACAATGATTTTAATTTTAACACAACTTAGGTGAGTGAAGAAAGAATGAATAAATAAGTGATTTTTGTATAACTGACTTGACAGATATGACAGTAGTGTGTTTACTCTTAGAAGTGAGATGAAAATTTAGTGTATAAAAGTAGAAGTGAAAATGAGATTTAAGAGTAAAAGAGTTCCCTCTTCACAAAATTAGAGCATTTTAAATTCAGTTAACATATTAAATTAATGTGGATTTCAAATCTAAGAGTCTTGGT
Source organism: Nephrocerus scutellatus (assembly GCA_947095585.1). Taxonomy (NCBI): domain Eukaryota; kingdom Metazoa; phylum Arthropoda; class Insecta; order Diptera; family Pipunculidae; genus Nephrocerus; species Nephrocerus scutellatus. Next base: position 50,887,153 of record OX352762.1, read on the forward strand.
TTTAGGACGCGTTGATCTTCTTAGGATTGAATCTGACGTACTTTTTGCTCTGACTGGAACTGCATTGGACGATGTTCTGCAATGGTCGGAATACTCGGAGATGAATTTGTTTCCGTCCTATTGACTATCGGATCCTCTATGGGTAACATCTCCATTCCATTTAAGGTGCCATACAACTTTCGAATTGAATGGTTTAGTTACTATCTGAGGAAAATTATATTTTATTGGTACTTGACTCATTCGGCATTAAACTAGAAACTGAAATTCTCGGACGTAGCTGATCTTGGTGTATTTTTCATACACCATAATTGGTTTCTAATAGATATAACCTTTTTCCTACATACGTCTTTACAAACGCCTTTCACCACATGTTCCCTCCTGACGTGTAGTCTTCTGGGTAGACTGCATCATTTACCTTGAATTTAGTTGACCCTTCGATTTTTCGACGAATAGTGCTGTTTAGTGAATATTTTTCACAGGAATTATAAATGGGCATTTAGCGTAGGCATCAACACAGATTAGCCATATTTTTCACATGAATGGTCCTATATAATCGAAGTGTACCCGTTGCCAAGATAAATTCAGAGTTGGCCAACTTGGCACTCTTCAAGGGGTTCGCACCCTTATAATGCTCGGCTATATGCTTGCCACAGCGTGGGCGTTAAGGAGAAGGAGAAGAAAAGAGGAGATGTCTATGAGCTTGTGTTTTGAATGTCTGTTGATCATAGTGATGTGGGATGACAGAGCTTGGCAGAGCATTCCACATACGTGTTCTACGGCTGAAGAACGAATCCATGAATTTAACTGTACGTCCGCAGATGGGCTTGGGGGTAAACTGATGAGCATTAAGAGCGCGGTTGAATTGAAGGAGAGGCGGCATGTAGCTGGCTATTTCTCTTGAGCACCGCTGGTGGAAGAACGATAAAACAGTGACAAGCTAGAAACGTTCCTGGGGTGTTAAAACGAATCTATTGAATTTGCTATATTTGCGTCACCGATAAGTTTTAGGTGCACCAGACCAGATATGACAATTGAACTCAAGTTTAGGGCGAATAAAATCCTTGTATGTAGTAGCCAGATCAGAGAAAGTGAAATATTTCTTGCACCGGGCTAGAAAACCTAAACATTTAGCAGCGTTTTTAGCGACGGTAAATATGTGGTCATTCCAACGAAGATTGTCGTTACGCACATAGCAAGAGTTGCGAGATTTTCAGTTTCCTCGATGCAAGTGCCATTCATAGATAATGGCATGTGATTTGGGATTCGCTTAGACGACAGGAGACAGCATTGGGTTTTTGAAGCGTTAAATTCTACTCGATTGTTTTCTCCCCATTGTATTATGCTGTCTTGGTCAGAATTTAACGTGCTTAGCATACGTTTTTGTTCCTTGACGTATCTAAGACTTGAAACCGTCCAATACAACTTGAATTGAGCGGTACCGAAGATAGCTTCTAATCCAGTGAAGCGGTTTATCATCGACTCCATAAGCACGCATTTTGGACAAAAGAGCTTGATGCCAAACACTGTCAAATGCCTTAGAAATATCGAGTGCAACAGCTTCGCTTTCTCCAAATTGATGCAAAGACCGGTTCCAGTGTTCGGTGAGATATACCATCAAATTACCAGTAGAACGTTGCCCACGAAATCCGTACTGCCGGTCTAAGAATTACGTTGGTTTCAAGATATTTCATGAGCTGAAAATTGATCAGCGTTTTCATGACCTTGAAAAGAATTAATATAAGTGCTATGGGTCGGTACGAAGAAGCAGACGACGGCTCGCCTTTTTTGGGTATAGTCTGGAAAAAGACTGTTTTCCAACTTCTAGGAAAGAGTCCAGAAGAGTAGGACAGATGGAAAACCTCTTACGCAATGGTAATGCCAGCTTGGAAGAACACCTCTTCAGAACTGTAATGATAGTAAGTGAAAATACGTGTTATGGGTTCAATAGTAAGTATGAGACTGACTTTATTTTCGTGTTCATGTTTGACAGTGGTAAGTATGTATTGGAGGGTATTAATGTATTAATTATTATAAGTTCATGTTCACATGACACGACTTTGACTTCGGTTATTTGTTGCTGCTGAATAATCGCTGAACCGATGATCCCAATGTTTCGTTGTGTGGAGTATTGCGAAGTAATAGCATTGCTAAGTATGGATCGGTTCCGTCTTTCCAGCAGCGCCTTAATATTCCTTTTACAGTTTGTACATTTCTTTCGGCAAATCCGTTTGACCGAGGATAATGTGGTGACGATATTCTATGTTTGAATTGCCATTTTGACTCAAACGCCCTAAACAGTTTGCTCGTGTATTGTGGTCACCGTCCGATTCCAATATTTCAGGTATTCCATGGACTGAGAACCACTGGCTTAGTAGTAATATTACCTCTGCCGACGTTGATGATTTTAATTTACTGAAATCAGAAAATCCGGAGTAGTGGTCCGCCAAAAGTATGTAATCGTCCCCTTGAACTCGGATATGTCCGTAGATATCAGTTGGAATGGGTGTTCAGGTATCTCTCGCAATAATAATGGCTCCTTTGTATTCGCCCTTTGGGTCTGTTGACAAATTGCACATCGCTCTACGTAGTTTTTTGCATCAATGCTTAGTCCGTTACAAAACAATGTTTGTCGTAATCTGCGCAATGTTGTAGAAATACCGTTGTGGCCCGCATGTGCCTCAGTCATTATTAATTAAATCATTACTTTTGGCACGATTATTTTGTTACCTTTCAGCAGTAATCCCTCTTCGTATGTGATTTCCTGTATGTATGGCGCATACGCCCTGATCATCATGGGTATTTTGTCCTCATCAGCCGGCCATTTGCCCATGATTGCTATTTTTAATGTCTGTAGCTCAACATCAGCTGCCGTTTCCCTTGTCAATCTGTCACGTAAGTCTTCTGTAATTATGCTGCTTTTCTGGAAGAAGCGCTAAAAGATCGACGTTTAATGGGTTTAAAGAACAAAAGAATTCAAACAAAGTTAATTGATATTGGTGAATTGACGTTCGAAAAAGCATGTGAAACAGCGCTAAATATGGAGTTAATCGAATAAGAGTTGATCAACATGAACAACGGAGCATCGACAATAGCAGTACATTCATTACAAAACCAACAACGCTGGAGAATTGAAGTCCCTTTCAAGAGCAGTTAAACCACACGAGAATATTCGTTCATCTATGGGGTCATATACAAAGGAATTGTTTTGCAAAGAACAACTACAGATCGTTTAGCCGAAATAATAAATAAAAAGTTTCTAATAAAACCCATAATATTAGCACACTAACAAATAATTTAGACAATACTGATAGTATTGACGTAGGTGTTTTAAATAATTTACAAAGTGAGAAAAGCAATGCGCTATTCATAGAATTATTTTGAAATGGTGAGCGTTTAAAAATGGAAATAGATTCGGGCGCTTGTAGTTCGGTTATTCATGAACAAACCTTTAGGTCTTTATTCCCAAATGTTTCAACTATGAAATATAAACGTAATTTAAATGTCATTTCTGGTGGTGAAGTCGATGTAGTGGGTTATATCAATGCGAAAGTAAGTTTATCGTTGAACGAAGAAGGTTCTGTATTGGAATTGGTGATAGTTGGGGGTCTAAGAGTTTTTGTTCCGTTACTAGGAAGGTCATGTTTGGATAAGTTAATTCCAGAGTGGAGAAATAAAATGTTATCGGGGGGATAACTTGTGTGCAAAGTCGAAAATGGACAAAATGATATAGAGAAATTGATAAAAATTACAAAACGGTGTTTAATGGATTTGGAAGGGGCTTATCAACAGAGGAGGACTGTCAGGTGTTGTTAACCATTAATACTCATAAAGGTTTGTTTAGATTTAGGCGCCTAGTGTTCGGGGTAAAATGTGCACCGGCTATTTTTCAATCTACCATGGATAGAATTTTACTAGGTATTCCAAAGCTTCAGTGCTATCTGGATGATATTATTATTGGTGGCTCAAACTACGAAGAATGTCAATCTAACTTAACAAAAGTATTAAATAGATTGGCTGAGTTTAGCGTCCGCGTAAAGAAGGAGAAATGCAAGTTTTTTTGCACAAGAAATTGATTACCTAGGTAATGTGATTACCAGAGACAATATTAAGCCAAGCACAAAAAACCTAGAAGCCATACAAAATGCATACAGTACCTAAAAACATTACAGAATTAAAGTCTTATTTGGGACTTTTAAACTATTATTCTAGGTTTATTCCGAATCTATCAACAGAATTAAAGGAATTGTACAATTTGACAAAAAAGGAAAAATTATATTTATGGTCGAAGGAATGCGATGATACCTTCCTTAGAAGCAAACGGCTAATACTGCAGAACAACATATTAGTACATTATGATCCTAGTAAGGAAATAGTTTTGCATTGCGATGGTAGTTCTTACGGAGTTGGCGGAATATTGTCACACATTGTGGACGGACGGGAGCGACCATTTCTTTTTCTAGTACACTAAATGCAGCAGAACAAAAATACTCACAGCTGCACAAAGAAGCGTTAGCTATTATTTTTACTGTAAAAAAATTCCACAAGTACATTTATGGTAAAAAGATTACGATCTATTCATATCACCAGCCACTGCGTGAGATTTTTAACCCAAATAAATCTACTCCGGCAATAGCGGCTGCGAGAATTCACCGTTGGGCAGTTCTGCTGAAAAAAAAATACACAATTAACAAATGCAGACGGGCTTTCTCGATTACCACTTCCACTGTCTACGGGTTTAGAAGAAGACAGTATAAAAACAATTATGTCAGATATTTTTTTTTTGTTTTTTAAAACTAAACTTATAACTAATATTAATATGTGTCGGCTCAACAACAGGGGCCCGACGTATTTACATTGTCTTTTTTTTGGTATTGTTTATTTTTAAACAATATTTTTTACTACTTAATCTACTATATGTTTATTTTTAAGGGAATTAAATTTTAAACAATAATTTTAAAATAAAATAAGAATGAAAAATTATGTCAGATCGTTATTTAAACATAAGTTTCTAAGATGTCAGAAAAGAAACCTCTAGGGACTGGACGTTACAATATGTAGGTAATATGATTAGGAATGGCTGGCCGAATTCAGTGCCAGAAAATTTAAAAAAAAAATTTCACAAAAGAGGTTCTCTTTCTGAAAAAGACGGTTGTTTATTTTACGGAATGCGACTAATTATTCCAGAGAAATTAAGAAAAGTAACATTAAGTCTTCTGCATGACACACACATTGGGGTAGTTAGAACGAAAATGCTAGCGCGAAGGTATTTTTGGTGGCCAAGAATTGATGCTGATATTGAGGAGTATGTTCTGAGTTGCGAAGCTTGTATGTGTGTAAACAACAAACCTTTCTCAAATCACCATCAACCTAGGCCAGACGAGAAAGTATTTTTTGGAAGAATTCATACCGATTTTTTTTTATTTTAAAGGGAACAACTACCTCATGACTGTCGATAGCTTCAGTAAATGGGCAGATGTTAAACATATGGTAAACACAAACGTAGAAAACGTAATAAAAGTGCTAAGATTGGTTTTTGCCTATTTTGGTTTGCCTAATACCATAGTTTCGGACAATGGTCCACCGTTCGATTCGTCTCATTTTCTTAAATTTTGCGAAAGTAATAATATTAAATGCATGAAAAGTCCACCATACCATCCACAGTCAAATGAAACAGCAGAGAGAGCGGTACAAACCGTAAAGACCTCACTGAAGAAAGTGATGATGGACTCAAACTCTAACACTATTTCTATAGAGCTTTTAATTAATAACTTCCTTCTGAGATATCGCTCTACTCCAACGACAACAACTAATTTTAGTCCAAATGAAATGATATGTAAAAAGAAACCGAAAACTCTTTTAGACGACGTAAATAGAAAAATAAGAAGTAAAATTTTAGCCGAATTTTTAAGAATAAAATACCATTTTTAAACGCAAACCAAAAACTTAGGAAAACATTACAAAATGGAGATGAAATACTGTATAAAATGAAAAATAATTTTACATGCAAATGGATTCCAGGAATAATTGAAAGAAAAATAGGAAATGTAATGTATATTATCAATATTGATGGAATACATAAATCAGCTCATGTATCCCAATTAAAAAAGGTAAAGTTCAAAAACGTTAAGTTTGCACCGTAGAAATATAGAGAAACGAGTTCGTTTTAGAGAAATTTCTTCTAGGAAACGATCTACATCTTTGCCAACTAAAGCAGAGCTACGTAGATCAGCTAGATTAAAAGACAAGCAAATTGTCTGCTATAAATAAGCAAAAATTAAATTGTAGAAAATTAAAAATTTATTTTATTATTATTATTATTGTCGAATTGATTTATAAAACATTTTGAATTACTTATAATTATCAAAAAAATATAATACAACTTTTGTTATATTTACAAATATCATAAAATAAAATATTCCTTATTTTTAAAACTTTAGATCTAGAATAAAAACAATATACAAGGTGTACAAGAATTCGTGGCACAAACGAAGCTAGGTAATAGCGGAGGTTATTTCCAACCAAAATAGCCAAATGAAGTTTTATCGAATTGTTGATGGTTAAAAAGTTATTCCATTTTTAGTATTTTTGGGTAAAATCGCATACGCCGCCACTAAAAAATTAATTTAATAAAAACTAACAATTCTTTTGTTTATGTTTATTTTTTAGTACGATTTGGAAGAGTGTGCCTTTCCAATTAAGTCACTATTATAAACTTTATTATCTTCTGTCAAATTAAAACAATAGATTTGTGATGTCTTTGTGATGTCGGAAAACGTTGGTAGCGCCAAAAAAACCAGATGAACTACAATACGACGAACTAATAAAGAAATTAAAATCTCATTTTGAGCCAAAAAAAATATTACGGCTGAGCGTTTTAATTTTTTAAATAAAAATCAGAACTCAGAAAAAACAGTTTCAGATTTCATAGTTGCCGTTAAACAGTTAGAAGAAGCGCTAAAAGATCGACTTTTAATGAGTTTAAAGAACAAAAGAATTCAATCAAAGTTAATTGATTTTGGTGAATTGACGTTCGAAAAAGCATGTAAAACAGCGCTAAATATGGAGTTAATCGAATTAGAGATGATCAACATGAACAACGGAGCATCGACAATAGCAGTACATTAATTTCAAAACCAACAACGCTGGAGAATTGAAAGGGACTCAAGAGCAGTTAAACCACACGAGAATATTCGTTCATCTAGGTCAAGGACCGACAATTTTTCTAAGGTGCAGTGTAACTTTTGTAAAAAATGGGGTCATATACAAAGGAATTGTTTTGCAAAGAACAACTACAGATCGTTTAGCCGAAATAATAAATATAAAGTTTCTAATAAAACCCATAATATTAGCACACTAACAAATAACTTAGACAATACTGATAGTATTGACGTAGGTTTTTTAAATAATATACAAAGTGAGAAAAGCAATGGGCTATTCATAGAATTATTTTGTAATGGCAAGCGTTTAAAAATGGAAATAGATTCGAGCGCTTGTACTTCGGTTATTCATGAACAAACCTTTAGGTCTTTGTTCCCAAATGTTTCAACTATGAAATATAAACGTTTCTGGTGGTGAAGTCGATTTAGTGGGTTATATCAATACAAAAGTAAGTTTATCGTTGAACGAAGAAGGTTCTGTATTAGAGTTAGTGATAGTTGGGGGTCCAAGTGTTTTTGTTTCGTTACAAAAGGAAGGTAATGGTTGGATAAGTTAATTCCAGAGTGGAGAAATAAAATGTTATCGGGGGAGAACTTGTGTGCAAAGTTAGAAAATGGACAAAATGATATAGAGAAATTGATAAAAAATTACAAAACGGTGTTTAATGGAGAAAAATCAAAATCAATTTTAAACTTTAAGGCGAAAATTCTTTTGACAGAAAAAGCGACGCCGGTATTTTTTAAGCCATATACCGTGCCTTTTGGTATGAGAAAGAAAGTAGGACAAGAATTAAATAGATTGGTAGCGGAAAACGTTATTTATGCTGTACGGTACAGTGACTGGGCATCTCCAGTTCTTGCTATAGAAAAACGGAATGGTGAAATTCAATTATGCATCTGTAAAGTAACCATTAATCCATGAATTCGCACTGATCATTATCCGTTACCTCGCTGTGACGACATATTTGCCGGCTTAGTACTGTCAGGTGTTGTTAACCATTAATACTCATAAAGGTTTGTTTAGATTTAGGCGCCTAGTGTTCGGTGTAAAATGTGCACCGGCTATTTTTCAATCTTCCATGGATAGAATTTTACTAGGTATTCCAAAGCTTCAGTGCTGTCTGGACGATATTATTATTGGTGGCTCAATTTACGAAGAATGTCAATCTAACTTAACAAAAGTATTAAATAGATTGGCTGAGTTTAGAGTCCGCGTAAAGAAGGAGAAGTGTAAGTTTTTTGCACAAGAAATGTGTCATGTGATTACCAGAGACGATATTAAGCCAAGCACAAAAAGCCTAGAAGCCATACAAAATGCCCCAGTACCTAAAAACATTACAGAATTAAAGTCTTATTTGGGACTTTTAAACTATTATTCTAGGTTTATTCCGAATCTATCAACAGAATTAAAGGAATTGTACAATTTGACAAAAAAGGAAAAATTATATTTATGGTCGAAGGAATGCGATGATACCTTCCTTAGAAGCAAACGGCTAATACTGCAGAACAACATATTAGCACATTATGATCCTAGTAAGGAAATAGTTTTGCATTGCGATGCTAGTTCTTACGGAGTTGGCGGAATTTTGTCACATATAATGGACGGTCGGGAGCGACCAGTTCTTTTCGCTTCTAGTACACTAAGTGCAGCAGAACAAAAATACTCACAGCTGCACAAAGAAGCGTTAGCTATTATTTTTACTGTAAAAAAATTTCAGAAGTACATTTATGGTAAAAAGATTACGATCTATTCATATCACCAGCCACTGCGTGAGATTTTTAACCCAAATAAATCTACTCCGGCAATAGCGGCTGCGAGAATTCACCGTTGGGCAGTTCTGCTGAGTATGTACCAGTATACAATAAAATACAATAAGGGTACACAATTAACAAATGCAGACGGGCTTTCTCGATTACCACTTCCACTGTCTACGGGTTTAGAAGAAGACAGTATAAAAACAATTATGTCAGATCGTTATTAAAACATAAGTTTCTAGGATGTCAGAAAAGAAACCTCTAGGGACTGGACGTTACAAAATGTAGGTAATATGATTAGTTTGTTTATTGTTTGTTGATTTGGTTGTTTATTTTAACTGCGACTAATTATTCCATAGAAATTAAGAAAAGTAACATTAAGTCTTCTGCATGACACACACATTGGGGTAGTTAGAACGAAAATGCTAGCGCGAAGACGAGAAAATATTTTTTGGAAGAATTCATATCGATTTTTTTTATTTTGAAGGGAACAACTACCTCATTATTATCGATAGCTTCAGTAAATGGGCAGTTGTTAAACATATGGTAAACACAAACGTAGAAAACGTAATAAAAGTGCTAAGATTGGTTTTTGCCTATTTTGGTTTGCCTAATACCATAGTTTCGGACAATGGTCCACCGTTCGATTCGTCTCATTTTCTTAAATTTTGCGAAAGTAATAATATTAAATGCATGAAAAGTCCACCATACCATCCACAGTCAAATTGGGCAGCAGAGAGAGCGGTACAAACCGTAATGACCTCACTGAAGAAAGTGATGATGGACTCAAACTCTAACACTATTTCTATAGAGCTTTTAATTAATAACTTCCTTCTGAGATATCGCTCTACTCCAACGACAACAACTAATTTTAGTCCAAATGAAATGATATTTTAAAAGAAACCGAAAACTCTTTTAGATGACGCAAATAGAAAAATAAGAAGTAAAATTTTAGCCGATATCAAAGCAAAAATATTTTCCTAAGAATAAAATACCATTTTTAAACGCAAACCAAAAACTTAGGAAAACATTACAAAATGGAGATGAAATACTGTATAAAATGAAAAATAATTTTACATACAAATGGATTCCAGGAATAATTGAAAGAAAAATAGGAAATGTAATGTATATTATCAATATTGATGGAATACATAAATCAGCTCATGTATCCCAATTAAAAAAGGTAAAGTTCAAAAACGTTAAGTTTGCACCGTCCAATATTGCAATTAACAGTAGAAGTATAGAGAAACGAGTTCGTTTTAGAGAAATTTCTTCTAGGAAACGATCTACATCTTTGCCAACTAAAGCAGAGCTACGTAGATCAGCTAGATTAAAAGACAAGCAAATTGTCTGCTATAAATAACAAAAAATTAAATTGTAGAAAATTAAAAATTTATTTTATTATTATTATTATTGTCGTATTGATTTATAAAACATTTTGAATTACTTATAATTATCAAAAAAAAATATAATACAACTTTTGTTATATTTATAAATATCATAAAATAAAATATTCCTTATTTTTATAACTTTAGATCTAGAATAAAAACAAAATTTTTAAGTTTTCTTTTAGTCGGAAGTCGGAATCGAGTAGTCGCGATTAACGCAAGTATTTTACTATATATTGCGAGACATTCGTTTTCAATTTCTTTATCGTGTTTAACAATTTCAAATTTCTTTATTTCATTTTAAATTCTTATTAAATTGTTTATGTTAATAATATGTAGAATGGTTTGTGTTTTGTTGACGATTTCTTCCTCACCTATGTTAATCATTGTGAATCCGTTGTTATTTTCAACTGGAGTTATTACTTACGTGGTTTGTCCTTGGTTTATTAACGTCAGTAAGAGTATCATCACTGGTAAAAATCGAAAATTTGTTTGATCGTTTTATATTTGATGAATGTACATTATTTAATTTGTTATGTCTAAAATAAGGTTCGTTCCTGTGTCTTGCATGTTTATAGTTTTCAATATAATGTAACGTTGTTCGCTCGGGTGACGCTCGCCGGTCACCCAGGGTTCGTTTTGCTTGTTTGTTACAAATTAAAGAGTTTTGTTGGTTTTCGTTCTTTTGTGTTTTATTTATAAATTTTGTGTTTTCTTCCTTACAATTTACAATTTTAATATACTTATATCGACTACTTATTATACTTAGCTACCTGCCTAACGTAATCTAAGGTGGGCACTCGGAGGGCGTTCGAGAGAAACTCCCGGCTCTAAGTCGCAGTTAGCAGAAGCAAACGCAATCAACGACTGCTAACTACGTACTTGAAAGTACTACGGAGCACACGGAGGGCGTTCGGGATGAACGGCTCGGCTCTAAGCCGTAGTTAGCAGAAGCAAAAGCAATCAACGACTGCTAACTACGTACTTGAAAGTACTACGGAGCACACGGGGGGCGTTCGGGAAGAACGGCTCGGCTCTAAGCCGTAGTTAGCAGAAGCAAAAGCAATCAACGACTGCTAACTACGTACTTGAAAGTACTACGGAGCACACGGAGGGCGTTCGGGAAGAACGGCTCGGCTCTAAGCCGTAGTTAGCAGAAGCAAAAGCAATTTTGTGGTATTATTGTTGTAATTGTTTGTTATTACTTTTGTTGTTTTTATTATTGCTGTTATGACATGGGGCGCGACAGGAGTATATTCTCTATGCTTATTCATGCTGCTTATTATATACGTATATTTTGTCGTGTGGTTTTTGTGATTTATAATATTCATATTTTCGCCGTACGGTTTTGTATTACATTTCTGTTTGGTGAATACTTATTTATAATATTCATATTTTGCCGTACGGTTTGTAACACGGTTAATTTACGTATAAATTAACTTCGTTACAATAACCTGATTCTCTGGTTTCAGTGTAGTCTTCTTATCCTTGACCCTAACTACTAGTGCTTTCTCATTTGTATATTGTGCTTTTTCTGGTGACATGCCAATTGTAGAATGGAATCGTTTGTTGTAAATTCGAAAAGCTTTAAACATCTTTGTATTGACGGATTCTTCTTGTCTCATAGTTAATAAAATGTCTGCTATGGTGCTATGTAAGCGCTCAATGTCTGCATTGCCTGTATGAACATTGGGTTTTGTGAACTGTACCTGAATGTTATGTCCTCTAAAAAATTCTCTAAAGTAATAGTGTTAAATTCATTGTCAGTAATAATTTTAGAAGGTGAACCTTCTTTGGCTAAGTGTTCAGTAATAGTTTCTGTTTTATGAATGCGATTTTTACTATCAAGTCCGTAAACGTAAGCCTTTTTTGTTAGTTTATCGATCATTGTTAAAAAAATGTGTTTATTAGAATGATATATGCATTACTTCGTTATGTCTGCTAGGTGTTTCCGTTAGCTTGAATTTTTCCACTATTGGTTTTCTGTCGTACTTCGGCTGTTTGACACGTTCGCTGAGTTTAATCACCTTACTCAGCTTGTAAATGAGCCAACCCGAATACCTGACATTGCATATCATTCCACTAACACCCTTGACTTGTTCCTTACCTGTCGTCCTGATAAATACTCCGTCAATGTATTATCGCCTCTAGGCTCGTCAGACCATTGTGTAGTATCAGCTAATTTCTCTTTAATAAACCACGTAGTTAGAGAAAAAACTCCCAAAAAAATAATATGGCAATACGAGAAGGTCAATTGGGACGGCCTTAACAACTTCTTTGGGAGAACTAACTGGTCGCTATTTTTTCGTGATAGCAACGTGGATGCCGCCACTGATGCAATCACAAACATCATTCTTATTGGTATGAGAAAGTTTATCCCTTTCAGGGATAAATCTATCAAATCAAAGGAAGATGGATGGTATGACTTGAGCTGTAAAGAGGCTTCTAGGATTAGAGAGTTATGCTTTCGGTTTTACAAAGCAAACCCTACCGAGGAAAACCAAAAAAGTTTTAAACGAGCAAGAAATGATTGCAATGCCCATCTTCGGCGAGTCAAATTCGCCTACGGAGGGAGTGATATACAAGGGGTACAAGAATTCGTGGCACAAACGAAGCTAGGTAATAGCGGAGGTTATTTCCAACCAAAATAGCCAAATGAAGTTTTATCGAATTGTTGATGGTTAAAAAGTTATACCATTTTTAGTATTTTTGGGTAAAATCGCATACGCCGCCACTAAAAAATTAATTTAATAAAAACTAACAGTTCTTTTGTTTATGTTTATTTTTTAGTACGATTTGGAAGAGTGTGCCTTTCCAATAAAGTCATTTTTATAAACTTTATTATCTTCTGTCAAATTAAAACAATAGATTTGTGATGTCTTTTTGTTGTCCAAAATTTTTTGATTGATTTTTAAGTAGCTCTGGCGGAAAAACAATGTACTACAGAAAGTTGAGCGACTATCAGAAAAACTTGCGACATTAATGCAAATTCTTAAATGGTATCACGCATAGGAATATTCAAAACAGAATGGTTTTTATCAATTGTTTTGTGGTGTACATAGAGTTTTAAAACAGAGATACGTACTTTTGACCTTACATCACTTTACAGACTGTAACCCTTGAACAAGCTACAATATCACTGTTGGTCTATTTTGATAGAAAACTAAATCTTTAAGGTCAAAAAAATTTATTTTTTTTTTAAATTCTTAAAACCATTACCGATATAAACGTCGTCAAAGTAAAAAAAAAGAAAGGTTTTTTTAAAATTTTATTTTCAACCGCGATTATTTTGAAAAAAGATCTTTGATAATTTTTTTTGACAAATGCAGTATTAAAGCCCACTGAATTTTCTACAACTTCACCTCATAATACTTCTGCAATAGGTCAACAGGAACAGGATTAAAATTAAAGGTTTGTGAAATTATTGAAAACGTACTTTTGATCTTACATGCTTTACACCCTATAACGCTTGAACACTTCCATCTACAAGGTTACTATTAATCTTTTTTGAAGGAAAATTAAATTTTTAGAATTAAACAATGTACATTTTTTTAATAATTTAAGCCATACCGATATGAAGATCGTCAAAGTCAAAATTTAAATTAAAAATGGAAATTATATTTAAAAACGCGATTGTTTCGAAAAATTCTCGAATACATTTTTTTTGACAAATGTTATATTAAAGTGTGTTCAATTTCCTACAAATCCATGGCACAATGTTTGTAGATTCGGTCAACAAGAGCGAGATAGTGCAGGTTGAGTTACTACTAGTACGTATAGGAAGAGTTGCTTGCTTAGTGTTCCTGCAGCAACGGTGCAACAAAATTAACGTGGAATGGATGCACCCTTACCACTCCACTCCAGTGCATAATCTGCTTCAAACGGACTTGCCTAGAAGGACCTAATTTTGTGAAAATTAAATTTTAAAAAAACCTTTCTTTTTTTGACCTTGACTACGTTTATATCGGTAATGGTTTTAAGAATTTAAAAAAAAATATATATTTTTGACCTTAAAGATTTAGTTTTCTATCAAAATAGACCAACAGTGATATTGTAGCTTGTTCAAGGCTTACAGTGTGTAAAGTGATGTAAGGTCAAAAGTACGTATCTCTGTTTTAAAACTCTACGTACACCACAAAACAATTGATAAAAACCATTCTGTTTTGAATATTCCTATGCGTGATACCATTTAAGAATCTGCATTAATGTCGCAAGTTTTTCTGATAGTCGCTCAACTTTCTGTAGTACATTGTTTTTCCGCCAGAGCTACTTAAAAATCAATCAAAAAATTTTGGATAACAAAAAGACATCACAAATCTATTGTTTTAATTTGACAGAAGATAATAAAGTTTATAAAAATGACTTTATTGGAAAGGCACACTCTTCCAAATCGTACTAAAAAATAAACATAAACAAAAGAACTGTTAATTTTATTTAAATTAATTTTTTAGCGGCGGCGTATGCGATTTTACCCAAAAATACTAAAAATGGAATAACTTTTTAACCATCAACAATTCGATAAAACTTCATTTGGCTATTTTGGTTGGAAATGACCTCCGCTATTACCCTGCTTCGTTTGTGCCACGAATTCTTGCACACCCCCTTTATATGTGCAACTAATTTTAACATACATTTGTCTCGTGTGACTATTATGCTTATTGATAATTGATATGTACCAATAAAGTTAGTCTTAACATGATACCCGTCGTGTTACATTCTTTTTAATTCCTTCACCGAAAGACACAAAAGTGGCGACGAGGAAAAACCGGTTTCTATATACACCAGTTGGTTTGGTAAAAAGTGTGCAATTACTATATGACGGAGGAAAATAAAGACGGAATTAAGATTCAAGAAGAAAGTGATGGCAGGTTTCATTGGAAGAATAGAATATTTCAATATAGGGGATAATTTTAATAACTATTTTATTGAAAGACTGTCTCACTTACTTAAGTTAAATAAAATAGCGGTAAATGACGATAAAGTGTCTTTCTTAATTGGTGTCGGTGGAGGTGATTTATATAATATTGCTAAAACGTTGGTAGCGCCAAAAAACCAGATGAACTACAATACGACGAACTAATAAAGAAATTAAAATCTCATTTTTAGCCAAAAAAAAATATGACGGCTGAGCGTTTTAATTTTTTAAATAGAAATCAGAACTCAGAAAAAACAGTTTCAGATTTCATAGTTGCCGTTAAACAGTTAGAAGAGGCGCTAAAAGATCGACTTTTAATGAGTTTAAAGAACAAAAGAATTCAATCAAAGTTAATTGATTTTGGTGAATTGACGTTCGAAAAAGCATGTAAAACAGCGCTAAATATGGAGTTAATCGAATTAGAGATGATCAACATGAACAACGGAGCATCGACAATAGCAGTACATTAATTTCAAAACCAACAACGCTGGAGAATTGAAAGGGACTCAAGAGCAGTTAAACCACACGAGAATATTCGTTCATCTATGTCAAGGACCGACAATTTTTCTAAGGTGCAGTGTAACTTTTGTAAAAAATGGGGTCATATACAAAGGAATTGTTTTGCAAAGAACAACTACAGATCGTTTAGCCGAAATAATAAATATAAAGTTTCTAATAAAACCCATAATATTAGCACACTAACAAATAACTTAGACAATACTGATAGTATTGACGTAGGTTTTTTAAATAATTTACAAAGTGAGAAAAGCAATGCGCTATTCATAGAATTATTTTGTAATGGCAAGCGTTTAAAAATGGAAATAGATTCGGGCGCTTGTACTTCGGTTATTCATGAACAAACCTTTAGGTCTTTGTTCCCAAATGTTTCAACTATGAAATATAAACGTAATTTAAATGTCATTTCTGGTGGTGAAGTCGATGTAGTGGGTTATATCAATGCAAAAGTAAGTTTATCGTTGAACGAAGAAGGTTCTGTATTGGAGTTAGTGGGGGTCCAAGAGTTTTTGTTCCGTTACAAAAGGAAGGTCATGGTTGGATAAGTTAATTCCAGAGTGGAGAAATAAAATGTTATCGGGGGAGAACTTGTGTGTAAAGTTAGAAAATGGACAAAATGATATAGAGAAATTGATAAAAAATTACAAAACGGTGTTTAATGGAGAAAAATCAAAATCAATTTTAAACTTTAAGGCTTAGTTAATTGTTCTATTTTTTGCGTTTTGGATTTGGAAGGGGCTTATCAACAGCTGGAAGTAGAGGAGGACTGTCAGTTGTTGTTAACCATTAATACTCATAAAGGTTTGTTTAGATTTAGGCGCCTAGTGTTCGGTGTAAAATGTGCACCGGCTATTTTTCAATCTACCATGGATAGAATTTTACTAGGTATTCCAAAGCTTCAGTGCTATCTGGATGATATTATTATTGGTGGCTCAATTTACGAAGAATGTCAATCTAACTTAACAAAAGTATTAAATAGATTGGCTGAGTTTAGAGTCCGCGTAAAGAAGGAGAAGTGTAAGTTTTTTGCATAAGAAATGTGTTATGTGATTACCAGAGACGATATTAAGCCAAGCACAAAAAGCCTAGAAGCCATACAAAATGCCCCAATACCTAAAAACATTACAGAATTAAAGTCTTATTTGGGACTTTTAAACTATTATTCTAGGTTTATTCCGAATCTATCAACAGAATTAAAGGAATTGTACAATTTGACAAAAAAGGAAAAATTATATTTATGGTCGAAGGAATGCGATGATACCTTCCTTAGAAGCAAACGGCTAATACTGCAGAACAACATATTAGCACATTATGATCCTAGTAAGGAAATAGTTTTGCATTGCGATGCTAGTTCTTACGGAGTTGGCGGAATTTTGTCACACATTATGGACGGTCGGGAGCGACCAGTTCTTTTCGCTTCTAGTACACTAAGTGCAGCAGAACAAAAATACTCACAGCTGCACAAAGAAGCGTTAGCTATTATTTTTACTGTAAAAAAATTCCACAAGTACATTTATGGTAAAAAGATTACGATCTATTCATATCACCAGCCACTGCGTGAGATTTTTAACCCAAATAAATCTACTCCGGCAATAGCGGCTGCGAGAATTCACCGTTGGGCAGTTCTGCTGAGTATGTACCAATATACAATAAAATACAATAAGGGTACACAATTAACAAATGCAGACGGGCTTTCTCGATTACCACTTCCACTGTCTACGAGTTTAGAAGAAGACAGTATAAAAACAATTATGTCAGATCGTTATTTAAACATAAGTTTCTAGGATGTCAGAAAAGAAACCTCTAGGGACTGGACGTTACAAAATGTAGGTAATATGATTAGTTTGTTTATTGTTTGTTGATTTGGTTTTTTATTTTAACTGCGACTAATTATTCCAGAGAAATTAAGAAAAGTAACATTAAGTCTTCTGCATGACACACACATTGGGGTAGTTAGAACGAAAATGCTAGCGCGAAGGTATTTTTGGTGGCTAAGAATTGATGCTTATTTTGAGGAGTATGTTCTGACTTGCGAAGCTTGTATGTGTGTAAACAACAAACCTTTCTCAAATCACCATCCACCCTGGCCAGACGAGAAAATATTTTTTGGAAGAATTCATATCGATTTTTTTTATTTTAAAGGGAACAACTACCTCATTATTATCGATAGCTTCAGTAAATGGGCAGTTGTTAAACATATGGTAAACACAAACGTAGAAAACCTAATAAAAGTGCTAAGATTGGTTTTTGCCTAATACCATAGTTTCGGACAACCGTTCGATTCGTCTCATTTTCTTAAATTTTGCGAAAGTAATAATATTAAATGCATGAAAAGTCCACCATACCATCCACAGTCAAATTGAGCAGCAGAGAGAGCGGTACAAACCGTAATGACCTCACTGAAGAAAGTGATGATGGACTCAAACTCTAACACTATTTCTATAGAGCTTTTAATTAATAACTTCCTTCTGAGATATCGCTCTACTCCAACGACAACAACTAATTTTAGTCCAAATGAAATGATATTTAAAAAGAAACCGAAAACTCTTTTAGACGACGTAAAACTTAAACTTAAAACTTAGGAAAACATTACAAAATGGAGATGAAAAACTGTATAAAATGAAAAATAATTTTACATACAAATGGATTCCAGGAATAATTGAAAGAAAAATAGGAAATGTAATGTATATTATCAATATTGATGGAATACATAAATCAGCTCATGTATCCCAATTAAAAAAGGTAAAGTTCAAAAACGTTAAGTTTGCACCGTCCAATATTGCAATTAACAGTAGAAATATAGAGAAACGAGTTCGTTTTAGAGAAATTTCTTCTAGGAAACGATCTACATCTTTGCCAACTAAAGCAGAGCTACGTAGATCAGCTAGATTAAAAGACAAGCAAATTGTCTGCTATAAATAACAAAAAATTAAATTGTAGAAAATTAAAAATTTATTTTATTATTATTATTATTGTCGAATTGATTTATAAAACATTTTGAATTACTTATAATTATCAAAAAAAAATATAATACAACTTTTGTTATATTTATAAATATCATAAAATAAAATATTCATTATTTTTATAACTTTAGATCTAGAATAAAAACAAATTTTTTAAGTTTTCTTTTAGTCGGAGGGAGTGATATATATGTGCAACTAATTATAACATACATTTGTCTCGTGTGACTATTATGCTAATTGATAATTGATATGTACCAATAAAGTTAGTCTTAAGCTGATACCCGTCGTGTTACATTCTTTTTAACTCCATCACCGAAAGACACAAAATATACCCTCTAGAGTTCGGTTCATAACCTCAGCGAATACTTCTGGTGCTGGTGATATACCAAATGACATGCATAGATATTTGAATCTGCCCCATGGCGTTGAAAATGTTAGATATTTCGAAGTACGTTCTGTCACTTTTATTTGCCAGAATCCCTTTTCACAGTCCAATTTTGTGAAAAATTTGCTGCCTCGTATCTTAGCTGCCACTTCTTCGACTGTTTTCATTGGATATATACGCCTCTTAATATTTTTATTATTTTATAGTATTTAATACCCAACGGTATTAGGGTCCATACATACACGAATTTTACCCCTGCTTACGACCAACATAGGGCTTACTGCCGGCGTTGGGTCGCTGACACTCTCGATGAGACCAAGTTTTATCATATTTTGTATCTCTTGTCTCGCCTTTTTTTCAATTGCGTAAGGTATTTTTCTTGCCGGTATTATTTTGAAATTTGATCTCTTTAATTGCCGTCATACGATTTAATTTTTTAATTTCGCTTGCCTTAATGACCGCACCGATTGCTCTTGCCGTTTTATTTGACATTACATTGCAAAATGCACCAGTGTCTAGTCTTATTTTGAGCTCGTATTTTCCGACACGCACTTTTTCTGTCCACTTTTCTTCACTTATTGAGTTTACTGTGGTGATCATACCAATGAATTTAAAGTCCGTCTCGTCACCCATTGATTCTGTTTCATTGTCACTACTATCACCTTCGATGACGTTAACTTTTTTATTCTTTTGACCTCTGTTCTTTTCATGAGATTATTTATAATTCGACTCACTTTTCGAATCACTTTCTTGTCTATTATTATGTGTACTACACACGATACTAAAATGTCCTGTGCCACCGCACTTTAAGCATTTCTTTTTATATGCCGGGAAACTTTTAGGTCAGTGCGTCGTATTGCACTGTCTGCACTTGAATTATTTGTTGATTCTACTCACCCTTGCTGACTAGCCCGCTTCATTTATATCATGCCTGAAACACAAACACGGTTCAGCTTCGGCTTCGCCTGACGTTTACGAGTTCAGCCATACGATTTCAATGCTTCCTATCACAATGTCGCTTCGGCTTCAACGTTTCGTTTGGCAATCGTAAAGAAAACGTAATGCTACGTAACGAAGCTACAAACGGAAGCTCTAGTTAATGCCTGAAACACAAACACGCTTCAGCTTCGGCTTCGTTGCGTTACGAGCAACCGCTTTCAATTTGCTCTGAATGACATTTCCCGCACAAAATAATTTTGTTTGTTGTGGTTTTTTCACAGCTGTTGAGCTGTCAGGTAAAGCGAATGTTCAGCACTTTTGAACTAGAGCTTCCGTTTGTAGCTTCGTTACGTGCATTACGATTTTCTTTACGATTGCCAAACGAAACGTTGAAGCCGAAGCGAAATTGTGATAGGAAGCATTGAAATCGTATGGCTGAACTCGTAAACGTCAGACGAAGCCGAAGCTGAAGCGTGTTTTTGTTTCAGGCATAAAAGTGCTCAACATTTGCTTTGCCTGACAGTTCAAAGCAGAGAACTGTGGCAGAACTCTCATTTGAGAAATGCCATATAGAGAAAACTCATTCAAAGCATATTCAAAGCGGCAGCATCAAACCGCAGCGAAGCCGAAGCTGAAGCGTGTTTGTATTTCAGGCATCATTAATTTACATATATGCTCTTTCGGCCGCGCGACAAATTGTAATTGCTTTTTCTATTGTTAATTCGTCTTCGATCCATAACTTCTGCTGTGCATTTTCACATCGGATTCCTAACGCGATTTGGTCGGTGATAAATTCGTCGATATTATTGAATTCGCATTTCTGCACCTGCTTGCGTATTTTTTTGTGAAAAATCGTCAAATGCTTCACTTTCCTGTTGACGGATCCTGTGAAATTTGCATCGTTCGTATGTTTTATTTCGCATTGATACAAAATGTTCTTTTAATTTTTTCGTCATTTCGTCTAAATCCTTTTTTTTCTCATCTGTTAATCCCAAATTATTTATTGATCTTATTGCTTCACGTCCTATTACCGTTTTGAAATTCGCTAAAATTATATCGGCTGATTCAGTGTTCACCTTCGCGGCTATGGTGTAGCACTCGTATTCGTCTATCCATTCACTCCACTCACGTGCCATATCTATGTCACTATTTATTAATAATGGCTTTGGCGGCTTAAGTGATCCCATTTTGCTGTATATTATAGTTATTTACTTGAATTGAATGTATTATTTCCGAATTATTCACTTCAGGACCAATAAACCATTCATTCGGGAAAAGAAAAAAAAATTCTCCGACACGTGGGAGTGTGTATTGTAGATATTTTATTTTTTTTTTATATATTTTTTATCGTGTATCATCCACTATATCACATATGTATTTTTTGTTTTCTGTTTCACTTATATATTCTATTTTTTGTCCTCTATGCGTATTTATGTTTATTTTCTATAGATTTCTATTTCTTTTACTATATATTTTAAATTTCGCATGTGAGCGGCTTTTTTATATGTTTTTTGATGCTCTTTCTCACAATTTGCACAAAAACCTATCTTCTTTTGCACTTTATGTTCAAATTCACTTACGTCATCATTTTTTTCTCGTTCTATTGCACCTTATTATTATTATTTTATTGGCACATTTTCGAACGAAATTTACCGATGCGATGCCCTTTATATTTCTTTAGCACAACTTTCAACGGGATTCGTACGTTTAATGTTTTTATATTATTATATTATTTTTATAATTTTATTAAACGGGTTTCGGCACCATGTAATGATAGTAAGTGAAAATACGTATTGTAGGTTCAATGGTAAGTATGAGACTGACTTTATTGGCGTGTTCATGTTTGACAGTGGTAAGTATTAATGTATTAATTATAAGTTTATGTTCACATGACAAGAACTAATGGAGAAATACCATCTGACCCAGCGGATTTGTGAATGTTGAGATCGGTTAAAACTCTATCAGCTGCACGAGTACGAATGAAAATCTGTCCCATAGAGTGTTCAATAGTCGGAGGTGCAGGCGGCAACAATGAACAATATGGAAGCATGGAGCCAGCTGCAAAATGTGCAGCAAATAGATTGGCTTTGTCTTTAGAGTTGACAACTGGAGTGTCATTATAAATGTACGTTGGAATTGACGACGAGGCTGTATTTTTGATTCTTTTCACGCATGACCAAAAATTAACACTTCCTTTGGGACATTGCAGTATTTTTTGCCTCAATTTATGGTGGTAGGCGAATTTGACTTGCCGAAAATGAGCATTGCAATCATTTCAGGCTCGTTTAAAATTTGTAAGGTTTTCCTCAGTATGGTTAGCTTTGTCATACCATTCATCATCCTTTGGTTTGACAGACTTATTTCTGGAAGGGATAAAGTTTCTCATGCCTAAAAGGATGATGTTTTTGATTGCGGCAGCGAAGGCATCCACGTTGCTGTCACGAAACAATTGCGGCCAGTTAATTCTCCCAAATAAGTTGTTAAGGCTATCCTAATTGGCTTTCTCGTACTGCCATATTGTTTTTTGGGAGCTTTTTCTGCGTGTTTATTAACGAGTAATTAGCTGATACAATACAATGGTCAGACGAGCCTAGAGCTGAAAATATATTAATGGAGTAATTATCAGAAAGAGATGTAAGGAACAAGTCATGGGTGTTTGCGGAATGATTTGCAATGTCAGGTATTCGTGTAGGCTCATTTACAAGCTGAGTAAGGTGATTTAAGTCAGCGAACAATTCAACATCCCTTCCTGCGGGTGTTGTCTGGCCAGAATGGCGAAGCCACCCAGAATTGTGTACATTGAAATCGCCCGCAATAACGATTTCAGTGTTTTCATCTTTTCTGACAATTCTTGCAATTGAGTCATTCTAAGTCTGTCTGTCTGTCTGTCTGTCTAAGTTGGGGCTTCTGTAAAGAAAGCAGTAGTGGATGTTGCGCCCTTGTACCATTACTCTTAGCCAAATGAAATTAAATTCCGAATTGGAACATTGGCTTAATTGAGGCAAAAGTCTGAACGCAACATCACTATGGACATAAATTGCGAGCCCGCGACGTGGGAAAAATAATGGCACTAAGCAATACCCAGGCAGATTTAAATCTGAAGTATCAGAATTCACAAATACCTGAGTTTCGCTCAGTGCCAGAATTGCTGGACTGTGGATATTTACATGTGTAAATACAGCTCAGCCCACGTATGTTGCTGAGATCAACTCTGTAATTACACATCACAACAAACAACACAAACACACAAAAACACACAATTTACCGCTTCTTTAAGCCAGACTGAGGAGAGAGTGAATCATATTGGATTTTCAAAACATATTGCCGCCAGTGTTATGCCTTCACGACAATAGGAGTCCAATCACCAGTAGAGTCAAACACTCAGAGTCTGCTATTCTTCATTGTTAAAGAAATGTAGTCTCAAATTGCCGCATGCAGAAACATACAACAATTATCATTAACCAAACAATTTCTTTAACTGAGCTGGAGTGATAGTTGTAACGGGAGGCCACACACTGCACTTCGCACTTACGAACGGCGACCGCGCGAACCGTTGTTTTGCACTTTATTTTGCTTTTGCGCAGAACACAGCACGATTTTTATTTTATGATATTTTTCAATATTCTTATTAACGCGCGAGCTAGTGAATTGCACTTTAATTTTATGTTTTAACTTATGCGCAAACACAACACGTTCATTATTATTGACATTAATTTTTCGGTCAATAACGCGCGAACTTGTGAGGAGCACACAATGCACAACGGCAGTTAGGAGACAACTCCAATCTTCAGCTGGGTGCCGACCAACGGATTTGGGACGAGAAATAATGGTGGTGATAAACACTGCGAAGTCTGAAATAACCGGATTCAGCCCAGCATTCTTGTTACAAGGACGCGAGCCACGGCTTCCAAACCCTTGTACGATAAAGTAACCCCCGCTACAGTGACGATGGAAACGACAGCGACACCGGCAAACAAGGCGAGTCTGCGAGAGGTGTTCCAAATTGTGCGGCATAATATGAAGCCGGCAGCGTAAGACCAGGCAAGGCACTATAACTTGCGAAGGCGTTTCTGGGCCCCATCGATAGGACAAACGGTCTGGGTGAGACAACATCATTTGTCCAAAGCAAGCCAGAACTTTAACGCGAAACTGGCACCAAAGTGTGAAGGACCATACCACATAGAATCCTTCAAATTACCCGTAATCCTAGTGCTAACCAAGGAAGAAGAAAGGAAGTAGCGAACCTCTCCTGTCAGCGACGTGAAGATTTACCACGAAACACCGCCGAGTCACCGAGAACAGAAGAACTCTAGTTAATAGTCTCGTGGTGAACGGACGTGTGCGGCGACTAACTACAAAAAAACAACAACAAAAATAATAATAAACAAATGAACATTATATAGATAAAAAATGGAAGAGAACAACCAGCAACCAGCGCAGCTTTGAACCGAGTCAAGATCGAGGATGTCCCAAGTATTGTGGAAGTGCCAGAGGCAGGATTTTTCCAAGGACAAGGCGGGATGTGCAAGGAGGAATACCGAATTTTGGGACCAGGCAAGTTTCTGAACGATGCCATCATCGACTTCTATCTTTGATGGGTCGCCGATCTTCGACTTCCGGATGAGGACAGAAGCCACCTACACATTTTCAGCACTTTCTTCTATTCCCGACTGAACAGTGGGGGGGAGGGAGACCAAACGACATGCCGGAGTGCGCCGATGGACGAGGAAGCTGAATATATTCGAGAAAACATATGTGATCGTGCCGGTGAATGAAAACAAACATTAGTACCTGATGATAATTTGCCACCTAGGAGATGCCATACGTGAAAAGATAGGCCGGCCGGCTATCCTCGTTTTTGACTCGTTGACTCGTTAGCTAGCAGCCTGCGCAACCACGCGGTCGAGGTTGTTCGTGGATACCTCAGGCGAGAGTTCGTGGCGAAATTCTCCGAAGCAGCACCAGTCGAGTTCGGAGAAGGAACGTTACCTGTATTCCACGTCAGCACCCCGCAACAAACAAATTTCACAAATTATGATGGTGTGTACCTTTTGCAGTTCGTGGAATCCTTCCTGGAAGACCCTATGAGGGAGTTCACGGATGACCGAAGTTACTGGTTCGAGCACCAAGTAATAGCTAAAAAGAGAGAGGAGATAAGGTCACTCATTCGATTCCTGTCAACAAACGACAACAATCTTAGCATCAACCAAACTGGCAACAACCTCAGCAGCGGACGTGGACAAAGCATCTACCCAACTGGCAGCAACCTCAGCAACGGACATGAACAAAGCATCAACCCAACTGGCAACAACCTCAGCAGCGGATATGGACAAAGCATCAACCCAACTGGCAATAATCTCAGCAGCGGACATGGACAAAGCACTGTACATGCACGAAGAATAAATAATGCAAATAAGCCCAGCGTAGCAACATGCAAACGAGTACAGCATGGCAACACAGCGCATGCATGCAAATAAATCTAGCTTAGCAACGCAGCCAGCGCAGTATGAACGAAGTAACGGAGGTGACAAAATGCCAAATGGAAAAAACCCAAGCGATCTGTACTGAATAATTACAAGAGAAAACCACCCACAACACGAGAGAGCTACAAAGCTGCAAACCTAAAATGATGCAAAGTCAACCAAGAGGAAAATATTATAAAAGGAAAATATAAAAAAAGGAGAACACATGAAGAATTGCTCTTTTCTGCGACATCACTGAGACCGTTCACTTCAACAGTGGGACACAATAAACGGTAAGTGAACAGTGCAAAAATAAAACGCTTCGAGGAGGATATCAGCAGCATCGGCAACTACCAGATGTTGGCACAAAAGTGTTCACCGCAAGCGAGACACCCGAACAACATATTTTACACGAAACTATCCACAAAGCCAAAGACGTAGGAATTTTAAAGGCGGGGTACAGGACAACCAACTTTGGTAGGCGCTAGAATCAGGTGAGACAAATGAGTAGTTTAAAATTCCCTTTCTTGGTCTCGAGACTCAGGCGGGCCTTATAGGACTCCATCTCGAGACCCTGAAAACCTCAATATGGAGAGATTTCACTTTGCTAGATAGAAACCCTTCGAACTCAGGACTCTGGCGGTCCTTATTGGACTCCATCGTGAGTTTCGATCTCTCTTAGGCCCGAGTTTTCCCATTTAGTAAATAGCGGACAGTGAAAGATCTGCTGCTCTCTATTAAATCTAGTTTATAATCCACTTTCTTGGTCTCGAGACTCTGGCGGGCCTTATAGGACTACAAATCGAGACCCTGAAAACCTCGATAGGGAGAGATTCCCTTTTACTAGGCAGAAAGCATTCGAACTCACGACTCTGGCGGGCCTTATAGGACTCCATCCTGAGTTTCGATATCTATTATGTAAAAGATAAAAATTTTATAGATAAAAAAAATTATTATATTAAATTTTTCCAAAGTTTGCACAGCTAGCATCTAAGAGGCAAAAATTGCAAATTTCCATGGACAAAATAACAAGAGAAATCAGTTAAAAATTTAAAAGCTGCAATAATGAATGCGGATCTACTAGCACATGTAAGAAAAGACTATCCGATCATCTTAGCTACAGATGAATCAACATACGGTATTAGAGATGTTATATCCCGTCAATACCCAATTAGTCTGAGCACCCGATCGCTTTCACTTCAAAAACGTTTGACAAAACGTAACAGCAATATTCTCAAATTGATATAGTGACCCAATTTAATCTATACTTACAAGGACGCAAATTTGAGTTAACGACGGATAACAAACCACTTATTTCACTTTTTCATCCAGACAAACAACTCCCGGAACACTCTATTAATAGTATACAACTATGGGCTATGAGTACAAAATTACGACTGATTCTGTGTTTCATCATGTGTGAAGATTTTCCCGGGACCAAGCGAGAGAGAGAAAAGAGTGAGGGAGAGAAGACCTGTATTTTAGTACACACTACCGAAGCGTGTTCGGGTAATTCGGCCATTCGGACGGGACATCCGTGCCTGATGTACGTCTCCATGGCTTGATTTCGTCGGCAGCGGCAGTAGTAGTATTCGGTCTTTCATGGTCTCCGACCTTCTCGATCTCATACCGATTGTGCTTGTACACCTCGGTCACTTTGTACGGACCGAAAAACTTCGGCGTCAGTTTGAGACCTGAGCCAATCTAAGTTCTCCTTACTGCAATCAGCTCACCAAGCTTGTACGTGTTGGGATACTTTCTCTGCCGGTTAAAGTGTTAACGTTCTCCTGCTGGATCTTTTGAATATTTTCTCTGGCTTCCATCCTAAACTCGTCGTGTGGACTCCGTAATTCCTCGATCAGTTCTTGATGGAACATCTCTTAAATTTCCGGCATCACATTGATCTTCATCTCTAGGCCAGTCAGTATCTTGAACGGGGAATGTTTGGTACTTTTGGGTGGAGTGCTATTGATGATCTGTTGAGCGTATCCTATGTGCCTTAACCAGCTCTTTGGGTCTTCTAACGACAACTTCGTCAACAATGGTATTAGGAGTCTGTTAATCGTTTCGTCCTGACCGTTTCCCCTCGGCACTTCCGTAGCAACCAGTAGGTGCGTGATATGTTCTTCCTCACAATTCTCTTTGAACTTATTGGTCGTGATTGCAGTCCCCCTGTCTGAAATAATTCGTCTGGGATTCCCAAATACCTTATACTGCTTCTAAGTCGGTCTATTACCTCCGCACTCGTTGTACTCTTGGTCGGGTACAACCATAACCTCCATGGAACCAACATGGTCGAGGTGGTAAGCCTGTAAGGGTCGATCTTCTTTATCTATTGGCGATAATAATCCTTCCTGTCGCCCCGCCTTCTTTTCAGCCAGGATACATTGGACACAATTTTGCACTGCATCAGTCGCCTTAGCTCTCAACCCCGGAAAAAATTACGTTCGACCAATGAGCTCCTCCGTCTTCTTCGCTGCGTAGTGCCCCTGCCGGTGCGCGATATCGATGATTTCCTTCTCTGAGGCAACTTCTTAACGGGGTATCTATACAACACTTAGTTTTACAAGTAGTAATCGTTGTACGTCGTATACTCAAGCCTTCCTTCCGAATGGCCCGCACACAAGTGTTGTAAAGTGACCACTTCACAACTCATTTACCCTATTATGTGGTAGCAGCACTACAACTGTGTTGCAGTCATAATCATAAATCGTAATCCATAAATTATTACAGCTATAATTAAAAGACCAGAAAATTGTAGCCTTATTCCCTTTTTTAAAACTAACGACACTTATATGTAATGAGTCATCTTCTAAAAATAGACTTTATGTTCAATCATGGTCTTTTACAAAAACCGGGCAAACCGCACAAACCTGTTTGACTTCTTCTTTGACCAGTACACAATGATTCAAACTTGCAGGCGGTAACATTTCAAATTTTAAATAATCTAAAGTCTTACAGCCTAAAAGTATGTTACATAAGAGTGCTTATTTTTAGTACTCTTCTCAATACGGTTTAAAGAAGCGGTAAGTTGTGTTTTGTGTGTTTGTTTTTTGTAGTATGTGTGTTTTCAGAGTGGATCTCAGCAACATACGTGGGCTGAGAACGAATTCTTTTTCTGTGTTTAATCATGTACATGTCCACAAGCCAGCAATTTTGACACTGAGTGAAACTCAGGTGTTTGATAATTCTGATGTATCGGAATTTAATCTGCCTGGGTATAGCTTGGTGCCATTATTTTTCTCTCGACGCGGACTCGCAATCTATGTCCGGAATGATGTTGCGTTTCAGTTTTTGCCTCAATTTAGCCAAAGTTCCAAACCGGAATTCAATTTCATTTAGCTCAAAGTTAAGGTACAAGAGCGCAACATCTACTACTGTTTCCTTTACAGAAGCCCCAACTTAGATAGTGTTTCAACTCAGAGTGATTTTGATGCACTGTCTGATTCAATCTTAAGAATTGATAAAAAGCATGCACTTGACTTGACTTGTTCCTTACTTCTCGTCCTGAGAAATAGTCCGTCAATGTATTATCGCCTCTAGGCTCGTCAGACCATTGTGTAGTATCAGCTAATTTCTCGTTAATAAACCACGTAGTTAAAGAAAAAACTCCCAAAAAAATAGTATGGCAATACTAGAAAACCAATTGGGACGGCCTTTTTTACTGATAGCAACGTGGATGCCGCCGATGATGCAATCACAAACATCATTCTTATTGGTATGAGAAAGTTTATCCCTTTCAGGAATAAATCTATCAAATCAAAGAAAGACGGATGGTATGACTTGAGCTGTAAAGAGGCTTCTAGGATTAGAGAGGTATGCTTTCGGTTTTACAAAGCAAACCCTACCGAGGAAAACCGAAAAAAGTTTAAACGAGCAAGAAATGATTGCAATGCCCATCTTCGGCGAGTCAAATTCGCCTGCCTTGCTGCGCATTTCGCAGTTGGTCTACGCTTCCAGATTGTGCATTGCCGCCTCCTGCACCTCAGAGTATTGAACACTCTATGGGACAGATATTTACTCGTACTCGTGCAGTTGCTAGAGTTTTAAATGATCTCAACACTCACAAATCCGCTGGGCCAGATGGTATTTCTCCATTAGTTCTGAAGCGGTGTTCTTCCAAGCTGGCAGTACCATTGCGTAAGCTTTTCCATCTATCCTATTCTTCTGGACTCTTCCCGAGAAGTAGGAAAACAGCATTTGTCCAGCCCATACCCAAAAAAGGCGAGCCGTCGTCTCCTTCTTCGTACCGACCCATAGCACTTACATCCATTATTTTCAAGGTCAGGGAAACGCTGATCAATTATCAGCTTAAGAAATATCTTGAAACCAACGAAATCCTTAGTGACCGGCAGTATGGATTTCGTGGGCAACGTTCTACTGGTGATTTGATGGTTTATCTCACCGAACAGTGGAACCGATCTTTGCATCATTTTGGAGAAAGCAAAGCTGTTGCACTCGATATGTCAAAGGCATTTGACAGAGTTTGGCATCAAGCTCTTTTGTCTAAAATGCGTGCTTATGGTGTCGATGATAAAATGCTTCATTGGATTAGAAGTTATCTTTTGGACCGCTCAATTCAAGTTGTTTTGGACGGTTTCAATACTGAAATACACCACATAAATGCTGGCGTTCCCCAGGGCTCTGTTCTGTCCCCGACACTCTTTCACATTTTTATTAATGATCTCTTATCTGTGACTTCTAATCCAATTCACTCTTTTGCTGATGACAGCACTCTCAGCTTCTCATATAAGTTTGAGGAACGTCCCTCCACCTCTGATGTGGAACTCAAAAAACTTCGTATGTTAAGCACGTTAAATTCTGACCTTGACAGCATAATACATTGGGGAGAAATCAATCGAGTAGAATTTAACGCTTCCAAAACCCAATGCTGTCTCCTGTCGTCTAAGCGAACCCTAAACCCCATGCCATTATCCATGAATGGCACTTGCATCGAGGAAACTGAAAATCTTGCAATTCTCGGTATGTGCGTTAACGACAAGCTTCGTTGGAATGACCACATATTTACCGTCGCTAAAAATGCTGCTAAATGTTTAGGTTTTCTAGCCCGGTGTAAGAAATATTTCACTTCCTCTGATCTAGCTACCATTTACAAGGCTTTAAAATGCAGTATTTTCTTAGTTCTAATTTTAGTACTTATTTTTGGTACAATTCGATTTATCTAGGATTCGAACCTTCTGCACTACCTACTTCTCGTAGCATTTGCTTATTTAAGTATGCAGTATTTACATTGCGATATATTTTAGGATTCTAATCCTATAATATTCTAAAAATTAAAATTATGATTGTGAAATTAAAGAAATAAATAGAGTAAAAAAGAATAAAAAGAAGAAAAACAAAAAGGATAAAAGAGATCGTTGAGAAAAAAAAAATACGTAGTAATTTTTATAAGTTAGGGCTTATTTGCAAAGTAAATTAATGCTGCTGAGTTGAAATCGCGCTGTGTTAGAAGAACTGAGTTTGCGAAGATCGGCAGTTGAAAGTCGGTAGCAAAATGTTCAGAGTTCGTATTGATTGAGCTAGCACGATTTTTTCATGTAGATAGCTGGGGTGCTCTGTTGATAATATTCTAAATAACTGTCGTCCTATATCTTAGGAAATTTTGGAGACTACATCCGAATATAAATTTGGTGTAACTGGAAATGTGTTCACCATTTCGGATATTAAAAACAAATCGAGCAACCGAGTTTGCTGCAAAATTAAGTTTATGGAATGATGCTCTGTCCATGCTGCAAAAATATCACAACCGTACATGATGAAGGAAAGAATAAGGGATTTCGCTAAAATTAACTTTACTCTTACTGGTAAAGACTGAGCGCCTATCAATTAACACCGAAGAGACCCATAAATTTTTAAGATGATGTGATTAATGTAGTCATTCCATGAAAGTGTTCTGTTAATGTAAATGCCTAGATTTTTAACTACCGTAATTTGCTCTATTCTTTTATTGTCCAGAATTAAGTCAGGAAAAGATGAAGTGTCGATAAGGTCCTTGTGTATAGTGACGGCCTTCGTTTTGCTAGCGTTAAGTAGCAGTTTGTTTTTATGAGACCAAAATAGAATTAATTGGAGGTCTTCATTGACTCTTACCACCGCATTCTCTACTAGGCCAACAGAAGAGGAGAAATACAACTGCACATCATCTGCGTATAAATGATGCCTAAAATTTTTAATTTCTGCAGGGAGGTCATTGATAAACAGCTAAAAAAGAATTGGACCCAGTACCCAGTCCTTGAGGTACGCCTTGTGAGAGCTGTCTAAAAGTAAACATTTGGGAATTATGATAGACCGCCTGCAATCGATTGGTCAAATAGCTCAAAATAAGTTTATTGGCAGTCAGGGAAAAATTAGTATCAATATCAATAGCTCGTAGTTTACAGAGTCGAAAGCCTTGCAAAAATTAAGAAGAATCATTATAGACATTTTATATTTAACGAGATTCTGTCGAATGTCGTCGGCAATTTTAAGTATGGCCGTAATACAGCTGAAACCTTTCCTGAACCCCGATTGTAGCGAAGATAGCATATTAAATTGATTGACGTGCATTTTTATCTGCTTGCTCAAGACTACCTCAAAAACTTTAGATAAAAACGGCCAGATAGCAATTGGACGATAATCAATTACTGTGGGTGAAGTTTTTTTCGGCACAGGGATGATCTTTTCTCGCTTCCACTGACTTGGATACTTCGAATATGTAATAATATAGTTGAAAATATAAGTTATATGCTGCAGAATTTCTGAGACTATTAATTTGATAAAGCTAGGGTGGATACCATCGAGCCCAATAGCTTTTGATTTAACCAATGACAGCGCAGTATTAACTTCAATCATATCTACTGTATTGAATGAGAAAGCCATGTTAGAAGCATTGTTAAGTAATATTGGTTCGGTGTTATTTGAATCGGTTGAGCATCTAGCAAATACATCATTCAACTGTTCGATGTCAATGTTTTCTGAGTTGGATGGTGGCTGCTACCCAAAACCAATGCCTTTTATCTTTGCCCATAAGGACCTCGAAGAAGCATTTGTATCGAATTTATTGCGGCAATAATCTCGTTTTGTGCCCCTTGCAAGCATGACAACTTTATTACGCATTATTTTATAGCTATCGTACATTATCGGAATATTAAACCATTTCCAACGAGCATAAAGTGAGTCTCTGCAAGAATTACAACTTTTTAATTCGGATGTCATCCAAGGACATTCATTTGACCGGATTCTACGTGTCTTTAAGGGAACATGCCTATCAAAAAGCAGTAAAATGTTGCTTTTAAGCGGTCGACTGTTTATCTGCAGCTTCCATCCTCTTTTATTTTTAACTTCTCTAGGTGCCCCTTCAGTTTGCAATGTCCTGTTAGGAAACCCGTAATGATTCTTACATTACTTCTACTAAATCCCAATATTAGGCGGGACCTCTTTGGGTTATAATTGCCCAGTATTTCCTTTGCTTGCCGTATGCGTCTAGAGATTTAAAACAGCTTGGCTGTCTGTCATGATTGCTATTTCCTGCCTCATGTAGTTCCTTCCCAGATTGAAGTGAGCACATCTTTCAATGGCATGTACTTCTGCCTAGAATATACTCGGGTACATCCCCATCGATATGGAGTGTTTGGTTCGTGGCCCATATATTCCAGCACCCGTGCCTTCTGCCTTCTTTGATCCATCCGTATACCACTTTATGGCACCCGGATGAATCTGGTATTCAGTTTCTGACCCGAATTCCTTTTTGATGCTCATTTTGATTTCGAAGTTCTTTTTGAACTCAAGCTTCCGCACCATGTTACCGCATGGCATGCTCGCTAGAGGAATATGCTTGGTAAGTGGTTCTAATATCCCTCTTGCCCTGCTGTCCGTAAAGCAGCCTACCTTGCTCAAACGTAACTTGGTTTCTATGGATTTGCTCTCTACCACTAAGTGTAGTAGGAGAAGCCCAAGGATTGCCTCCATGCCCGCTGTTGGGCAGGTTCTCATGGCCCCTGTAATTAAAACACAGGCCAGTCTCTGTACTTTTTCCAACTCCCTTTTCGTGGTGCTTAGCTTGGTCCTGTTCGCCCATGCAACTGCTCCGTAGGTTATCATTGGAATAACTATCATGGTGTACATCCAGTGATTTATTCTGGGGCTAACTCCCCACGATTTTCCTGCCACCCTTCTGCACACCATGATTGCTCTTTTTGATTTTTGTAGCACTGCTTGTTGGTGTTTGTTCCAGAGCAGTCTAGTATCAAATATCAGCCCCAGATATTTAACCTTTAAACTTTGCTGATAGTGATCTCTTCTCCATTTAGGGTAATCGGGTGTATACGCCCCAACTTCCTTCTGTTGGTGAAGGGAACCAGTGCGGTCTTGTTAGGGTTTACCCTGAGTCCCACCTCCTGGCACCATCACCATCGTGATGGTTAATCCATTTTGGATTATGTCATAGAGGACTTCCTCGAACTTCGCTCTAGCTACGATGACTATGTCGTCTGCGTAGCCTTGTGCGTAAGTCCCTGCTTCAGCTAGTCGCTGCAGTAGTTCATCTACAAGGATGTTCCACAGAAGGGGAGGCAAAACTCCTTGTAGAGTTGACCATAATGGTTTTGTCACCAACTATAGTCTACGCTGTTCTGGTGATCAGCATGTCGCACAACCATGTAGTGATTGTGCTGTCTACTTCCTTCCTCTCCAGAGCACTTCTTACCGCAACATGAGATGCGTTGTCGAATGCTCCGTCGATGTTAAGGAAGGCGCAAAGCGCGATTTCCTTACTGGCAAGAGACCTCTCTATGCTTTCCGTTAGCTCCCACAGTGCGGTCTCCGTAGATATGCCCGCTCTGTATGCATGCTGACTGGAATGTAATGTTTCTTTTTTAGTATTCTCGACCTAATATAGTTGTCGATAACCTTTTCGACGGTCTTCAAGACGAACGAAGTTAGGCTTAGGATTGGTCTAAAGGACTTCGGATGGGTGGGATCTTTTTTCCCCACCTTCGGTATAAATACAACCCTTGCCCTTCGCTTCGCGCTTCACGTTGAATTAGGTGGTTGCTCTTTGTAAGGCTATCGTTAAAAAAAAAAAACTTGTCAGAGCTGAGTCCGATGTTTGATAGCATCAAGCACGTATAAAACCTCTCTTCTTGTTGTTGCAGCCAAACTTTACAACAATGCATGCGTCCGACTTACCACCAGCAGCCTGACGTGATTTAGCACGAAAAATGCTTCGGAGAGGTGATGCGTTCTTTCTTTTTGTGGTTTGAGTACAATTTTGCTGCCTCCGATGTTCAATTTCGGCGAATCCACTCTGCGTTGATGTTGTCGTTGTGCTGCTTTGCTTCGTGTGTTGGTTGGCATGTTGATTAATATTATGCGCAAAGAAACCAATTTTATAAAATATTTAGGTCGGATTTTTGGTGGAGAAAATGTACAATATTCCAAATAAAGCACGGCAAAGATTTAAAAGTACGAAAAACTTGAATGCGAGGCGGAAAGAAATAAAAAATAGTATGATGGAAAAAAGCAAAATGAATTAAAACTGCGGAGACGACGTATGTCTAACTATCTTGTTTGCATTGCTGACTCGAACTCGAACCCGAGTTTCGTTCCCGCCGTTTCCCGCAGTAAATGCTGTCTTCTCCTTGTCGTCGTCATGAATTGCTACCTGCCAGTGTCCGCTTTTCAGATCCAATGTATTGAAGATTCTGGCTCCCAATAAGGTGTCCAACGTGTCGTTTATACGAGGTAATGAATAACTATCCTTCTTGATGACATCGTTTAGTTTCCGATATTGGCGCCTGTCGAATTTGAAAAGCATTTCCTGTATCGATTCGATGTCGCAATATATTGGTTTTACCCATGTCGCTGTCGCTGACATTAAAAACGTCGGCAAGTTGCTCTAGTTGTTTACACAGCGAACGAATTATCTGCTTCCTTTCCAGATCTAGTGGCGTATTCTTTGCTTTTGTTGATCAAACTTCTCGTATAGTTTGGAACTCAATTCTAGATTTTGTTGCTGCGATTGTTCACTTTGCCGGTCAAACTTGCTGTTCGTTTGTTCACTTTGATGCTTCATTTGTTCTCTCTGCTGGTCAAACTTGCTATTTATTTGTTGCATTAGAATTTGCAACATCGTTTCCATGTTTGGCACACCACCCTTTTCTTCCGAAGTGGACGATTTTCGCTCCACTAACTCCGTCTCGATTGAAAACACTTCACCAGCTTGCTGCTTTTCCCCTTTAACAACTTACTGCAATCGGAAAAATAGCTCCTGCTTATTTCCGGGAGTGCTTAGACCTCGCCTTCCAAGCTCTTCTATAAGCTTCTGGGAACTATAAGATTTAATGTTCACTGCACTTTCCATTTTATTGTTTATCGATTTGTAAAAATTTCACTTAATTTATTTTACTGTCTTAATGATTGGAAAATCACCAATTAATTTATTTAATGTCCAAAATGTTACTGTCTCACAATTTGCAAATTTTTATTGTCTCTCAATTTACACGATTTGCGAAATCCCACTTCTGACACCAATTGTTACGAAATTCAGGCTTTCGAGTTCGTAAAGGATTTTGCAAATAAAACACAACGCAAGTTAATTAGTTTACAAATAACAACTTTAATGAACAACAATAAAATTAACACAAGTTCACAATTTATATTAATGATTACTATTAGATGCACACAAAAACACTTATAATACTTGTCATCATCATCATATTTGGCTCTACTACCGGGGTCCGGTACTGGTCTCCCGCAAAAAGTCTCTCCACCGGTCCCGATTTCGAGCCCATGTCATCCAGTTTGGCATCCCTAAACTCTTGGCGTCCTGGTCTACGCCATCCTTCCAGCGTAGGCTTGGCCGGCCTCGCTGTCGTGTTCCATAAATCCTACCGCAAAGGACTTTCCGAGCAGGATCCTTTTCGCTCATCCGAGCTAGGTGTCCTGCCCACCGGAGCCTACCGAGCTTAATTTTCTTCACAATGTCGACATCGCGGTAAATCTCGTAGATCTCATCATTATAGAGTCTCCGGAATCGTCCTTACTCACATACGGGGCCAACAATCCTCCGTAAGACTTTTCTCTCGAGGTCAGAATGCTTTTTGCTAAGCACCCAAGTTCGGATCCATATGTAAGCACTGGTATAACCATTGTCTTATATATCAGCAGCTTGGATGTTATGGTTAAGTTCCTGGATTTGAAGAGTCTTGACAGACTATAGTAGGCTTTGTTGGCTTTAAGCAACCGTGCGCGTATTTCTGGTTCCATACTGTTATCGGCTGCTACAGTTGACCCGAGATAGTTAAAGGATTGCACTACTCAAATTCGCGCTCCACTTTTTGAATTGAGGGACCAATGTTGGATCTTCTACTTGCAGACGTGGCCACCATGTACTTTGTTTTTCTCTCATTTATGTGCAGCCCCAGATTTCGTGCCGCCTGCTCGATCTGGATGAAAGCTTCCTGTACAGATCTTCGGTTCAACGATGTCAATATCGTCTTCGTAAGCCAGTATCTGAATGGACTTATAGAGGATTGTTCCTCTCGCCGTTACATCAGAGTCTCGGATCACTTTCTCCAACGCCAGGTTGAAGAGGACGCAGGCCAGTTCATCCCCTTGTCGGAGCCCGTTATAGATGTTGAATGGGCTTGATAGTGATCCAGATATTTTTACTTGGCTTATAACATTGGTCATGGTCAACCTACATAGACGTGTCAGTTTATTTGAGATGCCGAATTCTCCAATGGCTTTATGTTCTTTTACAAAAACCGGGCAAACCGCACAAACCGGTTTGACTACTTGTTTGACCAGTACACAATGATTCAAACTTGCAGGCGGTTACATTTCCAATTTTAAATAATCTTAAGTCTTACAGCCTAAAAATAAGCTACATAAGAGTGCTTATTTTTAGTATGCAATATTTTCTTAGTTCTAATTTTTAGTACTTAGTTTTGGTACATTGTGATTTATCTAGGACTCGAACCTTATGCACTACTTTTCGTAGCATTTGCTTATTTTAAGTATGCAGTATTTACATTGCGATTTATTTTAGGATTCTAATTCTTTTATATGCGCTACTAAATACTTTTCGTAGCAATAACTTGAATTTTTTAAAAAATCTTAATACAAAAATCGTGTATTATATCTTGAATTATTAAAAGAGTCTTAATACAAAAGTCGTGAACTTTATCTTGAATTATAAAAAGAGTCTTAATACAAATCGTCTACTAAATCAAAAAACCTTACAAAATACAATTATAATAATAATAATATTTACAAGATTTAATAGTGAATAAAGTTAAAATAAGTTAATAATAAGAAAAGAACAAAAAACTCTTGACTTTTCATTTGCTAAAAGTGGACAACAAAAACTTCGCGAAAACAGTCAACCCAAAACAGTAGTAGAACTTTTGAACCAAAGCCTCCCTGATTCGATAACTCAACGTACATACATGTCGCATCTGCTTTCCGGATCGGTGAACTATTTTGTAGTCGAAGTCGTTCAGGTACATTGCCCATCACGACACTCACAGCGGGACGTCTCGTTTGTTGGTGGTCATGTTAAAAGCATTAAAGTCGGTCACAATGCTGATAGACGTATCTCCACTTCTTCAAAGCTTGAATTATGGCGAGTACCTCCAGCTCGTATGAGTGGTATTTCTCTACCTGAGGC
The DNA here is from genome assembly GCA_947095585.1 of Nephrocerus scutellatus. Classification (NCBI taxonomy): domain Eukaryota; kingdom Metazoa; phylum Arthropoda; class Insecta; order Diptera; family Pipunculidae; genus Nephrocerus; species Nephrocerus scutellatus. The sequence continues at coordinate 50,925,303 of OX352762.1, forward strand.
GTGGTTTTCCGGCTGATATACTGCACGGGATGGTACATTTGATCATCGCTGTTTCTCTGGAGTAGTACGTCTCCATATCCATACTTGGTGGCCTCGGTGTGAACCTCCGTCACAGCCTTCGGGTCGAACAGTTTAAGGACTGCTGCCCACACAAGGGAATTCTTTAACAGTTCAATCGAAGTCTGTTGATTTACTTCCATCTTGAAAGCTATATCCTTCCTCAAGAGATCACTCAGCAGCCTGTCAACCGTGGCGTAGTTCGGAATGAATTTCCGAAAGTAGGAAGTCAACCCCAGAAAAATTTGGAGGGATTTCCTATCTGCCGGTGTTGGGAACTCACTAACAGCTCTCATTTCTCTGCAGATGGCTTGATCCTTCCGTCTCCAATTAAGTACCCAAGAAAATATATTTTTCCCTTTAAAAATTGGCACTTGGCGCACTTGAACTTGAGACCATGTTTGCTGGCAACGTCAATCACTATCTTAAGTCGTTGAACGGCCTCTTGGTAACAGTTGGCAATGAAAATGATCATTCATATACAGAATAATTTCGTCTTTTACTAATTTTTTAAATCGCGTTAACACTGCGGGTGAATTGTAAATACTAACTGGAACTTTGAGGAATTCATATTGGCCGTTGTGTGTTATGAATGATGTGTACTTCCTCGACTCGGCCTCCATTGTCCCATGGAAAAATCCATTCACGAGATCTGCCGTAGTGAATATCTTTGAGGGCTGTAAACGGTCAATAACGTCTTCGATAAGCGGCATCGGAATATGGTCTTTAACTATCATCGCGTTGATTTGGCGGTAATCGCAGCATAACCTTTTGGTACCGTCCTTCTTCGAGACGAAAACCACCGGTGAAGCAAAATCTGATTGACTTGGTTGCACAATCGCATCTTTGAGCCAGGGTGCCACTTACTTCTCGACTTCTTCCCTGTCCTTCGATGACATGCGTCTTGGATATTCGTATAATGGATTATCGTCTTTGAGGATCAATTTCACCTTGGCCGGCGTCTCCACGTCAGTTCGTGGCAAATAAGCAGCGATACACCGTTCAACATTGCCTCTTAACTCCTTTGACAGATGAGACAAGTCAACATCGACAGCTAAATTAAAGTTCGTGCTACCAATGTGCACAGCAACCCGCAAAATTCCTTCCTCAAGTCACGCACCTCGTCCTTCGTTGTAATCTTCTCTTCAACTTCATCGTCTTCACTATCGACGTGAGCAGCATCATCTTGGTCTTTTCATCCTCCTGGATTTGTTGCTCTCTGACCTCTGCTTCCCAATCCTCTTTAGTGAAAAGATCGTTCGATGTAGTTGTCTTTCCAGGTTTGCCTTCGTCTCGCTTCCCCTAGGGCCCCTGCGTTTTGCTCTCAGTGAATCCTCACCGGAACAGAACCTAACCTGATGCGATAATCACGACCACCTCCTTCATTAAGTCGGTTCCCAAAACCGCCAGAAAGTTCAAGTCCTCTTATCAATTCACGTGCAACTTTAGTTTGAAACAAATCAGCTTCGATCAGACCTCGTTTGATGACTTGATGGTTGCCTAACCCAGATAACACTATTGGTGATGGTTGTATGTTATACCTAATTGTGCCTAATTGTGAAAACGTCGCACCCGGTATCGACCAGGGCTGTGGTCTCCACACCGTCAACCCATATGGTTTTAACTAGATGCGTAATTTTCATGCCAAACTTTGCGTTTGCAACTCTCTCGTCTTTCTGCTCTTTAAAAGCCAGTCCACACTCGAAGGAACGATGACCGCACCCATGGCATTTGAAGCACTTGAAACACTTCGGACATACTTTGGCTATATGAGAAGCTTTTCCGCATTTGTAGCAGCAGCGCACGTCCTTTCTCCGATCGCCAGACATGGATGGATGGGAGAGTGCAAACTGTTGTGGGTCTGGTTGTTCATATCTTTCTCGTAGATTTTGATCTTGGCCTTAAGTTCCTCAATCGTACGGGCCTCGTACAAAATGATTTTTTTTACTTTGTCCCCTCCACAAAATAATCCACCACGGACTACTCGTCAACAGCTATGCGTTTCGCCATCTACATTACGCGGCAAAACATTTATTTAGCGTCTCATTCGGTTGCTTCCGAGCGTTTCGCAGCTGTCGGTGTCGGCTAAATCCAGTGATACCTCGAATTAATGCTGCTTTCAGCGCAATCCAATCCCTAATGCGACCGTCACTCTGCACAAACATTTTCGCTGCTCCCTCCATCAACCGCCTACCGTTAATATATTTCTGCAGATGATTCCACCCCACCAACAAACTCATGTCTTCTAACTCTGGACCCAGACTGCGACGCTTTGGAGGCTCTCGCCGCTAGTTTTTAAAAAATTCCCTCGACATCTTTAAACGAAAACACATCCCATACACAGCCACACATAATGTAACTTCCTCGCTCTGATTCATCGATAGTACACTCGTGGGATTATCGATCGCCCTTACTCCGGTCTCACTCTTCTCTCCAACATTAGCGTGTTGGGAGTCGATGTAGGCCGAAAGCCGTCTCTGCAGTTCTTTCTTGTCACCTGACGTCGAAAACCCTAAATCCCTCAATCTTTCCCTCAACTCATCCCTACCCATATGCGCGAACTCTTTATCCATGACTTCTCACAAGCAAAAATACCAAGTACAAATTCAACTACTTATGTGCAGACAAATGCTTACAGAATTTTCCTCGCGTCCGCTGGTATGGTGTATATAGCTGCAGTTTTTTTTCTGCGTTTCATCTCTGCTGATCAGTCGTTTTCTCCTTGTTTCTGTTGATTTGTTTGCCGTACAGCCGGCTTACTGTTTTTCCTTTTCGTCGTCGCACTGAAGTAGCGGTCCACATGCATGCGATGGGCGATGTACCAGTGGATTTAATTATACCGGTTGAGCCCCAAAATCGATGTGGGATATTACCACAATAATAATTTATAATTTTTCGATTATTTATTGAGTAATTTTGAAAAGGTTAAATTCTGTGATTTGACAATTTATATACAAGGGTTGAAATATAAAAGTTATTTATCGAACTATGCACTGCACTGTTCTGCGCTCTTGGTATTCTATATTACGACTGATTCTGTGTTTCTTCATATGTGAAGATTTAACGAGCGAGAGAGAGAAAGGAGTGAGTGAAAGAAGACCTATATTTTAGTACACACGACTGGTCAATCAACGTGCGCATTGTTGACTTCCAAGACGAGGGCGCCTGCAGAATTCATCGCTGTCGTATGAGAATATTCACCAAATTTTTCTACCAGCGGAGAGCAGATTGAGCCAGCTTATCATTAAAGAGGCACATTTAAAGACGTTGCATGGTGGTGTACAACTCCTCATGCAGTACATCAAACAACATTTTTGGATAACCGGACTCCGCCGTGCAATTAAAACACGCATTGGGCGCTGTGTCATCTGTTTCCGCCAGAAGCACAGAAGACAGTCGTCAAGCAGCTAATGGGCAATCTTCCTGAAGATCGTGTGCAGCCAGCAAGAGCATTTAAGCATAGCGGTGTAGACTATGCAGGACCAGTGCAAATCAAGGCCAGAGCAGGCCGTTGCAGAATTATAGAGAAGGGCTATATAGCGCTATTTGTGTGCATGGCAACGAAAGCGGTGCATTTAGAGTTGGTGAGCGACCAGACTACAAGAGCTTTTCTAGCTGCCTTCCAGAGATTCACAGGACGACGTGGGAGATGTGCAGTACTATGGAGCGACAACGCGACGACGTTCGTGGGTGCCAACAACGAGCTAAGGAAGGCAGCCGAATTCTTGAGATATCATATTGTGCATGAGCAAATCTGTGCAATGTGAACCGAGTGGAAGTTCATCGTGCCAGGAGCCCCACATACAGGAGAACAGGTTATTGCAGTCCACCAGGGCGATGATGGACTTGTGCGAAGTGCAGACGTAAAACTGGAGCATACGAGCTAAAGACGTCCGGTGCAAAAGCTGTGCGTCCTACCCCTGGACAACCAACCCTCGGAGCAGTGTTGAAACCGTCGTTTCAATGGGGGGACTGTTAGAGATTGAGAGAAATTGTTCCACCGTGCCGGAGCCTGTATTCAACCCAGGGTGCACGCGCAAAAGGAGCAAAGAAGAAAACATAATAAATTGCAGGGCGCAACAACAGAGCAATGGAAATTTCCACCGATCGACCATGATAGCTGCGAAATATCATGCCATAATACGGTTATACGTTGTGCGATACATAGTGCAATGCTACAACGTACAGTACATATATGCGCTAGGCACTCTGTACGCACGCTGATCACGCCATACGAGCATGGCTGTGTGCTCTACTTGTGCATGCTGCGCTGCTCTCACCACTCACTGCATACAAGTGGTGGTGGTTTTGGTGCCACAGACAGAACGAGCATAGCCGACTGCGCAATACATTTGGCAAGTGTATATCATCAGGTATCATTTGAGCTATCGACCAGGGCGGTCGAAATCATTACAATATCATTTGAGGAGTTGACCAGGGCGGTTAAAATTCTGTAGCAGCACTCGACCAGGGCGGTCGATATACCTTTGAGCATTCAACGTGAGCAGAGCAGTCATCCGCAGTGCGATTTTCTTAGTGCTTGTGCCATTAAATTATTAATTAATTATTAAATATACAGTCCACCTTTTAAACAGTGCATTTTTTACTTTATCATTAACTGAACTATCGAACAACTGCAATATAAGCCTTGTGCGGTCTTTTTCCACGCAGTTTGTAGTGTACTGTTATTGGACCACAATAATCTACTCCAGTGTTTATAAATAGCCGAGCTGGTGTCACCCGTGTAGAAGGCAAGTTTCCCATTATGTGGTTGAATAACGCTGACTTGGCTCTGCTGCATATCATACAACGGTGAACTGTGGCTCGTGCCATAATTTTTCCTTTTATTGGCCAATATCGGTCTCAAACAATTCCTAATAGTGTTTGGGCACCACAATGTTTACTTTCTTTATGAAGCATTTCAAATATTACTCTTGAAATAGGATCATTGTACGGAATGAGTAGTTGGTCAATGATGAAGCGTCCTGGCGGCCGCCAACACGAATTAAGCCATTTTTGTCTAAAAATATTGAAAGATAACATAAACTACTTGCTCCTCGTAATTCGTTGTCTTTTTAGCTGCTGAATTTTCTCTTTGAATTCCGATGCTTGCATTTGTGCAATTATTGGGATTAGTGCTTGATCAAATTCCGTCGTCGTTTGAGACTCTCGGCGATCCATTTGACACCTGGTGTGGGTTATAAAGCGTAACACGTATCTCACAATTCGCTGTAGTCGGTGAAAAGAATTTTTGTGGTTGATTTTATACACAAAATCAGGTTCTGCAGCTGCCCGACTAATGATTCAGGTGCCTTTCTTTTTCGTTCCTAGTTGTTTTCAATAGCATGGACTGGCTTAAACGTTGGTGGCCAAGTTGTTTCTTTACCATGCAGAAACAGTGGTCCATAAAACCACAGAGTGCAATCCTTCAGAGCCTTTGGTGACATTCCCCGAGATAAAATATCTGCTGGATTGCTGTTTGAGCTGACATGACGCCATTGATCTGCTCGTGTTGTTTCTTGAATGACGGAAATCCGGTTTGCTACGAAAGTGTTAAATGATGCTGTTGAGGAATATATCCATGATAAAACGATTTCTGAATCAGTCCAGAGCCATGTTGGGTTGGTAAATTTGAGATCTGACTTGATTTTGGCTGCTAGTAGCACCTCACACAACTCCAAACGTGGTATTGTTTGCCTTTTGAGTGGACCTACGCGAGATTTTGCACACAACAATCATGTCATGATGGTGCCGTCTTTGAACACTGAACGAATGTAAGCGGCTGCTCCATACGACTTTTCAGATGCGTCGGAAAATTGTGTAATTGGGTGGCTTCTGGAACTCTTCCTTTAAAGATATGCCTTGATATTTGAAGTGTTTTTAATACGTTCAAGTCTGAGCGAAATGTGAGCCATTTTGTGTGCAATTCTTCAGGTAGCGATTTATCCCAGTCCAGTTTTAACTACCACTACTTCTGGATAAAAGTTTTGGCTGTTACCACTATGAGAGAAAGGATTCCTAATGGGTCGAAAAGTCTTGCAAGGTATGATGTGATAGTGCGTTTAGTAATCCTTTTGACCGCTTCGAGGTTCACTTTAACGCATAACTTGTCGTTTTTCGGCATCCATGTGAGTCCTAATATTTTTTATGTTTTTGTCCCTTCCAAATCTAAATTCTCTTGAAGGATGTTTAGGAGCAATTGTGGGTGGTTTGCACACCATTTTCGTAATTCAAAACCACTTTCTTTCATGATCTGCGTTAGTTGTTCTTGTACGCCGAACACATAGAAATTCTCTTGAAGAAATTGCGCGCCCAGCGGGTAACGAACGGTGTTCTCTTTCCAGTTGTTGTAAACACTTGTTCGTTAAATACGGAGCAGACCTTGTGCCATAAGTAACCGTGTTGAGCTGGTAGTACATTATGGCCTTGGCGGCATCTTTTCTTCAAATAATGAGTTGAAATTGGCGATATTCGGGTGAGATGAAGACTTGTCTATATATTTTTTCGACATCGGTGGTAAAGACGAATCTTGGAAATCGAAATCTTAGCAGTATAGAGAATAGTTCGCTTTGCACTGTCGGTCCTGTATACATCAGGTCGTTTAGTGAATATCCTGATGATGTTTTGGTGGATGCATCATACACTACGCGCAGCTTAGTGGTGGAGCTGTCAGGTTTTAACACGCAGTGGTGTGGAATGAAGTAGTTTGGTGAAATGACTGCATCTGCTGATATTTTTATCATATGCCCCTTCGGTTCGTATTCATCCATAAACTAAATGTATTCAGCCTTTACTTCGGGATTTTTCTGGAGTCGAGTCGAGAGAAATCTGTTAAGAGCAATTCCGTGTGAATCTCCTAACGCATTAGGGCTTTGGCGAATTGGTATTTTCACCATGAATCGATTTTCATGGTTCTGTTGCGTTCTGTGTGTTGCGCGAAGTCTTCTTCACATTCTCTTTTTGCCATGGAGAGATGTTTTTCATTGGTTTTGATTTCATCCAATTCCCATAAGGAAAGCTGGAGACTTTCATCTGTTGTGCATACCCCGCATGCTACATTTATGGAGTTTTCTTCTTAAAGTTTTCCTGAGACAACCCATCCGAACACTGTGTTTTGTAATATTGGAAGTCGTTTTGATAATTTAATTTGTCCAATTGATAGGAGCTAATGATAATGTTCTGCACCCAATAATATATCGATTTTGTCAGGGCGATTAAAGGCTGGATCTGCTAGCACAAGATTTTTGGGTACTGACCATTCATCTGTGTTGATAAATTGCGATGGTTGCGGCGAAATGATGCGAGGCAGTACAAGTGCTTCAAGTCGTGTTGAAAAGCCATTAATGCGAGACTGTAATGCCACGTTGATTCGATGCTGTGTTTTGGTGTTAGTTGCTCCAATTCCGTTAATGTTTACAGATGATGCAAAATGCAAAGTCGTTTTACTAGACGCTTATGGACAAAATTGACTTGAGAACCTAAGTCCAGCAAAGCCCGGCACTCGACTTCTGTTTGTTCGCTCTTTACCTTTACTACTGCTGTCCTGAGTAGAACGTATAAATTTGATGATTGTTCATTGGCTGCAGCGAGTGAGGCGGCTTCTGATTCATCTGGCGAACAAGTAATTGGTGAATTGGTTTTTTGCGTATCTTTTTTAAATATAGCTGTTGCAGCTGATGATGTCTCCTTGGAGTTGTTTCTATTAGATGATATTTGATTTGATGAATTGCTTGCTTTTTTAAGGTGTAGCAGTGAATTGTGTTTCTTGTTGCATTTCGTGCATGATCTTGAGGTCCAAGTTTTAGTTGAATGGCCTGATTTCAAGCAGTTGACGCACAATTTTTTTTTTGAACGAAATTCAGGCGTTCAGGTGGTATTATTTGTTGAAACTTTTGACACCGAAATAGTGGATACCATTTTTACAAAGGGCACATGCGTTTCCATTTTGTTTAGAAGAAAAGAAAAAAAAGAAAAGCACATACTTTCGTTGATGATTTTTCTTTCTGACCCATTGCTTCTATTGATTGAAAGCGGGTTTCCAGAAACGCCAAAAAATGTTTGACTTGTGGAAGTTCTTTTGGATTGGTTATTGATCGCTCATAAAGAACATGTATTCCACGATCTAGTTTTTTAACTAGTAAGTGGAGTAAAATAGGATCCCAAGAGGTTGTGTCGACCCGAATGTTTTGTAAAGCATGCAAGCATTCTTGTGTGACGTCATGCAGTTGCTTGATGGCTGCTGCTGATGACCCGGCCGATGGTTGTTCGAGCAGTTGCTGTATTAGCATTGCGACAAGAACCCGCTTATTTTTGTACCGTTCTTGTAACAATTTCCAAGCTGTATCAAAATGCAAATTTTGTATTTGCTCCCACCACTTTGAGATTCATATTTGTTGCTGTCGGGTCTATGCTGTGTAACCGTTTCAGAGATCCCATCATCACATTTTGTCTTCTAATTGCGGAATTTGTTGAGAAGAGTAGTGGTGTTGTGTCGCTGTTGTTTGTAGTTTTCTTCATGGCTACAGTGGGCTTATTGGCAGGAGAGTGTTGATATGTCTCTTCTGTTGGCCCTTTTGAAGTTTCTATCATGGCTGATTCAAATGATTATTGGTACTTTGTTGTAAGTTCTGATATTTGTCGTAGTACTTGTCGGTGAAGTACTTGTGGTCTATTGGAATATTTTCGAGACACCGTATTTTGTTGTCGGTGGTTTTGAATTCAGACCATGCCACATCTAATCTTCTGAGTCGTTCCTCATAGTAATTTGCTGTTTTTCTGGAAGCTGAATTCTTTTTGACGTTGCGAATAATGCTTTCTATAAGTTCACCAGTTGAGCGTTGGGACGCTGTTAGTTGATTGAACGAAGTCATATCCGAGTCCTCTGGAGCAGTTGCCATTTTCAGAAATCCTGTTGCGTACGTTGAAGGTTATATTATTTATTGTCCTGTTTTTCTTAACTCGATGTTCCTTGAAGATAGCTTTGATGACAGCGGGTATTGTCAATCCGAATAAGACTTGCTTGTATGACGGCAGTGCCAACTCTGTGCTAGGTTACAGAATATATGTTCAGTTGGCAGTTGCGGTGTTCTATTATTTGATCCTGTGCCAAGTTACAGGATCCGGGGTCACCAGAATGTTTATGAAAGGTGAATTTACCAATCAAAATTTGCTAAATGCCTTGTCCAAGCGAATGCACAAGGACAAGGATCAAAATGTTTTTTATTGTTATCAAGTCGATGCCACCAAGATAACGTATATGGGTTAACACAAGCACTTGAACTTGGTTAGCTGGTGAATGGAAAGAAATAAACACTCCAATGGCTTGAATAACTCTCTCGTCTTTTATTAAAAATATTGCTTCTTAAATACTAAATTATTGCTGATTCTTATAATTTTATTTCGTTAACATTGCTAAATGTGCAATACTAATTATTGCTGATTCTTATGATTTTATTTTGCATAAATTGCTAAATGTGCAGTGCAAGCTAATTTAATTTTTTTGTTTTTCTTTTGCTGTAGTTCGTTGCACATGCGATCAATTTCGCAATGCAATGCTAAATGTACAGTGCAAGCTAATTTAATTTTTTGTTTTTCTTTTGCTGTAGTTCGTTGCACATGCGATCAATTTCGCAATGTGCAATGACCTACAGCGGAAATAAATCACATAACGAATTATGTAATGGGACATACACGAATTTTGACTGCAGCAACTGAAAGCTGTCGATGGGCAATTAGAATTTTATGCAAGCATATGTACTCACGTATGTACATATGAAAGAAATTCTCTGTGAAGGTTTGAACAAAGACCCCAAAAAACTAGAAAATGGCGCCATTTTAAACCACCACACGCACGACTTAGATGGTTGAAATTTTGTGAGCGCCTCAATTTTAAGGGCTGCGAGTCGCGTGTGGCAATAAGTGTGGAAATAAGAAAATATTTTGAAATAGGCCCGAACTCAAAAACAGAAATTTTTGCGATTATTACCAGGACTGTGTGACGGGTTTCGATGTATACATAAAAGTTTGTATCCGAAAAACGAACTTTTTTACATTTACTTGTTATTACCAATGTTACAGATATGGCATCAACATATTTGCATTTTGACCTTTCATATTCGTCTTTACACTGGGGGCAATATTTATAAAAAATTTGATTTGGAACTAAAATATACTTAACATCATTATATCGATTCTCACCACGAGGTAAATCGATTTTGTTTATTTCGCCTTTTATGGTTGCACATGTTTTATCATTAGTTTAACACGCGATAGTAATTTCCAGCACTTCATCTAAAGTAAGTATACTTTTTTGTAAGCACTGTGTAACAATATATCACGAATTAATTCATCAATAAACAATGTGCCACAATCCCCTTTTTTACAAAAATGCAATTTTGCGCAATACCAAGTAATCTGCTGCCCGTTCTGAGTGGGATTTCATTGCGGTTTTTATAATTCATAACGCGCAGTCAAAATATGGATTTTTGAGGTGAAATGGACCGATCATTTGTAGGTTAAATAACTTTCACACGACCATAAATGAATGTGACTGTTTCCTACACTATAACCTAGCCTCGAAGGTAGGCTTTATTCACACTAGTGTGTACTATTCTTATTTACACAGTAGTTTTGCATTGCATGAGCAGTTTAGCAAAAAAAAAATTCACTTGGTCGTGTGAAAAAAATAGCGTATAAGTTAATTTTACACCAAAGAATTTGTTTTAAAAAAAATAACCTTATTTTTAATTTTATTTGACAAAGATTATGCAATAAGAACTTAATACTATAATAGTCAACTTGAACTTCGAATTGAATTTAAATAAGATGAACTTGACACTGGAAACTTAACTAGGCAACTGAACCTAATACTATGATCTTAACTAGGATACAAAGTAGCTTGATACAAAGTGATGATTTGGTTTCGTTTGTTAACTTATACGTTACTCACTGAAAAGTGCATATCGAATGCTTGCAAGATTGTCATGAGGCTATGTCTCATTGAACAGCTATCGCGCGTTCTGGCGATGAGCGATGATCGCGAAAAATATCAAACATCAATAACCATGCTACGTGGCTTGTTTAGAATAAAAACGGAATCGCGCGATGAGTGAGAACGCTCGAACAAGTTTGTTAGAGATGGCGTTGCGAAAATCGGTTTGATCGAACAACGCGATGCGTAGACGTTTGCTCACTTTCGACGCGCTATCACGAAGTCATATTAATGGAATTTGAATTATCCTATTATTCACAGGGAGTGTTATAAAAGCAATTTAAAATGTGATATTGTATTTCAAATAAACTAAAAAAACCAAGTCACTAAAATATTATTATAATTTATTCATATGTTAGCATATCTTCATCTTTTTTTTTGATTTTAAGTTACGAATGCAATTCTATTTTTAATATTATTGTTAAAAAAATAAGTAGTAAATAGTATTAAAGCGCTCTATGCAGATCTAGTTGGTCGTTTGTTTTCTCTAGGTGGTTTTATGTTTCGAATGTTAACCCTATGAATATTGTAGTTTGCTGGTGCTACGAGCCATCCCTATCTATAATTATATTATGCAAAAGGCAAACTTCATGCACGAATATTACTGCGTTGTCAACGGATGTCTCGATAGTCTTCAGTAAAATTTAAATTTCGAGGCCGCTATTCCAAAAGTATAAACTTTTATGTATACATCGAAACTCGCCACACAGCCGTAAATTATTTGGTAATAATCGCCACGTGCTACACGCGACTCGCGTCATACGAGGAATATAAAAATTGTTTTTTTGGACTTAGACACTCACAAAATTTCAGCTTTCTAGATCGTGTGGAAGTTGGTTAAAAAAAAAGATCTCAAAGAAGTCGTAAAAAATTTTCAACCCATCAATTTTTAACTTCTATGGAAAAGTCAGTTTTTTGAATCCAACAAACCGATTGGTTCGATTGGTATTTTTTTTAAAAGGAAAGGTTAATCACTTTTATATGGTACTAATTAACTCCAAAACCTTCTTCAAACTACTTAGAAAAACACCTTTTCCAAAAAAAAAAAACTCAACTTTAGATGTACCTTCCTTAGAAATGGGGCATAAATACCGTTCCGAGCTTTACTATAGATTCGCCAAAATTTTTAATTACAACGTAAATTGTTGCTTTAAAAAGAAGATATAAAAGTCGGAATATAAAAAATGCTTTTTTGGACACTCACAAAATTTCAGCTCTCTAGTTCGTGGTGAAGGTGGTTAAAAGGACCTCAAACAAGTCGAAAAAAATTCAACTCATCAGATGCGACATGCTTCATACGCCGATGCGCGGAATATAACAAATACTATTTTTGACTTAGACACTCAAAGAATTTCAGCTCTCTAGGTCGTGCAGAAGGTGGTTAAAAAGGACCTCAAAATAGTCGAAAATACAGACAAAAATGGATCAAGTCAAGTTAAATAAAAGTTTTTAAAAAGATTTCATGGTCGTGAGATCATAAAGAAGGCGGACAAAGAATTTTCATTGTGAAATTTAATTCGTAGTGTTCAAACAGATATCGGAAGTTTTTTAAGAACATTGAAAATGGTAACCAGTATTCATATGGGTTTCTGGGTAGAGTTTTTTTCAAATTTGGGAATCTCGAATAGAAATTTGGAAAATTAAATCTGAGGAGTACAATGATAAAAATATAAAGGATACAAAATACTTTGGAAAAATTCGAAAGTATCGATATGTTTAAAAAAAAAACTTAATAGTTTGCGAAGCTGCTACAGTCGTGAATTGAAAAAAAAAAATTTTTCATCTAAATTCTCTAATCGCAGAAATTGATATGGATGTTTTTTTTTTATTGTAGGAGAAAATCATCGAAAGAGACATTTGACATCAGATGTCGAATTTGATAATGCTCAGATCATTTTATTCTAAGCACTTAGAGCACGCTCATACTCTGAGCAAATAAGAAACACGAGCATTTTTCTTGAAAACTGTTTGACTGCTCTGAACTAATTTATAAAAACGCCAAATGACTCGTTTCATTTCCTGGGTTCATTTGTGAGTTAGCTAAGATTTCTATCTCGTGGTTTCAGTTTAACGTTGCATTTGCGAACTGTGCCCGGAGTACGGTTTGATGTTATGTAACTTTGTTTTGTAACCGATAATGTTACTTTGCTACCCTATCGGTACATCGGGCACTCACCTCGTTGACCTCGAAAACTCTGTCACTTTGAAAGCTAACCTATGGCTAAGGTTTCGGATACGGTTTGTGCAATTGGAAAGAGACATTAGTAAACAAAAGCCGTTCCTTTGGCAAATTCTTTTTAGTTTGTTTAGGTTATTTTAAAACGTTTTTATTAGCTCACTTTTGTGTATGGCTGTCTGTCGAGTGGAATTTTGTTATTGATTTTAAACTAACTTCCCATTGAGCTAGAGACTTGAAACTTTAAACATAGCTAAGAACTGGATGAACATTGACAAATCAAAAAAAAAGACAACAAACCGCAAAAAAAAATTAGTTCAACGCGAGTTTGCAATTTGTCTCAAATTACAACGCACAATGCTCGTTTTAACCGTTTTAAATTAAAAATGTTTTTTATTAGCTGACATGTTTATCTTGATCTTTAAGAATGGTATCAATTATCAAAACACACAATGTTAAATCCTTAATATTAATCAAAAGTAAGACAATGTTTATCAACCAACAAATAATTTTCAATGTTGTGGCCATGGCGTTTTTTTATCGGTTGACGTTCGCTACACCCATGATAAAAAGAAATACAAGGTAATATATTGCGCATGTCTATCTCCATCTCTTTCTAACATTGATGACGTAAGCTTGATACCCTTTGCTACTGCTTTGTTCTATTAAGATAAAATTAAGTTTTTCTTGTTAAGAATATTTTATTATTAAGATAATTTGAATACACATACACAGGTACACGTATGTCATTATTATATCTATTATATAGGTATATATTAGGATACCTATCATAGTTTCAGTTAACTGTTTTGTTAATTTTCTTTTTTTACAATGAAGCTTATTTTGCAACTCTCTATTTTTAATATTAACTCGAAAATACATTTTGCATCGGAAAAAAACTTTAACGATTTCAATGTTTAATTTGTTATCACAGTTATATTGAGAAATTAGAGAAGAAATATAATTTGAACATGATTTAAGTGAATTATTGTTTTCACCATTTTGTTCATTGAAAATCGTATCCAATTTTCCCAATTCCGAAAGAAATAATGCATTAGGCTTAAGCAAGCCCCCTTCGCTAATAACATTTGTCCATGTAAGTCCTGATTCGTTGTTTTCATCGCAATACATCTCTGTGATATTGGAGATCTTCCCTTTGAAGCGTTTTATGAGATACACAGCTAAATATTCTATGGCATCATACTTGATATCGCTCATGTCATCAAGAGTGAATATTTGCTCCTCATCATTTGCAATGGTTACACATTCTGTCGGCAAAAGATCCGATAATAAGTTGGATGATATCAAAATGCTACCATCAGCGCTTTCTGAGAAGTCCCCGATTTTTTCGTGTAAACCCGTATGCTCCATTTCTGATTCCGGCATAGCCATAACATTAGCTGCATCTGACATGATTCCTTCGTTTCGGCCAAGAATGTACGATCGCAATCGGTATTTATATTCCAATACACCTGGGTGATCATACAACCCTCCTTTTGCACGCATTACTCCGAAGAACAATTCCAAAAGATCTTGGTTGAAGCGATACGTAAGAACATATGCAGCTTTGTGATTCTTTTTAAGGTTAGCGAAAATCATTTTTAGAGATCTAATTCTTAATCAAATCCCTTCTGGAAAGGTAATAGACTAGTTCTACTATCACATCGCATTGTGGTAACTAGATTTTCCATTTCAGTAAAAATTTCATCTTGAATTTCTAATTGCAGTCCATAAGCAGCCATTCGAGGTCTGGAGTCAATTTAGCAACTCATGCTTCAAATTGCGCACAAATTGGTCGGGAACAAAATGTTTTGAGCAATCTCTGGCGTTTTTAGTGTTTATCTGACCTTTTCTTTGGCATTTTGTTACCCAAATTTTACAAAAAGTAGGATCTTTTGGAAATCCAAAATAAAAATTTTACCAGGCACTGCATTCAGGTTTCTTTTCAGTGATTTTTTATTACTGCTATTACAATTGAACATAGCACAAATTGTCATTTTTAATTTCTTTAGTTTTTTCTTTAAGTTATTTTATTTAAATATTCACAAATTTCACAATATTTTTTCTGTATTAAGAAAAAAAACACACAAGTAAGAGAGGGAATTAAAGTGACAGCTGATCAAGAGGTATCAGAATGACGTACATGCGCAGAAAAAACCAAAATTGAAACGCGGAATATATAACCTTGTATTTCTGTTATTCATGCGCTACACCAACATAATCGTCATGTGAGGGAAAAACTTAAACAACATGTTGCGCGTAGCGAACAAGTCCATCGTCTGAAACCCCTTATAACACGATTGAATTCAATGCATGGGTACTATCAAAACCTTCTCTATAGAAAGCCCAACTGTTCCGATCGTACACAGATACATGCTTAGATTGAGACCAAACGTATTTGTATTAGTAATCAACTAAAGAGCAAAATCCATATAAAATTTTTCTGTTTCCCACTACCACATCTTACGTTTCTCGCTCTTTGCGACTACTTATTTTTTGTACACTGTATTCACATCCCACAAACACACATGCGTTTGGTCTTGGTTTACAGCATTAGTATGCGTAGAGTTGGGCTTTCTATAGAGAAGGTTTTAGGTACTATACATCGAGTGTTTTTAATACATCGACATGAGTTTATTATGAAACCTGACTTTCTAGTTTAAGTTCGTTAATTCAAAATATTTGTATATATGGTGCTTCGTGAGATATAGTCAAACAGGTTCAGAGCCAATTTGTCGTATGTAGATTTTATACACAAGTCAATGTGCGGTACATAGACATTTTGTCGTATGTGCATCTAGATTTCAATATAAAATCGGCGCCTTGAATTTTTGAAAAATGAGATCTAAAACTAAATCGTAAGCAACTTTTTTAAATTATGGTAGAATTTCATAAAACTTAGAGAAATATTAAAATACAATTGTCTTAAAAAAGTTTATGCTATATAAATTTAAGAAACTGCGATGTTAGACAGATGCTTTTGTGTCCCAAAAATATGTATATATAGATTTGTAATAAAAACAAACAAAACAGTAATAAAACAATAAAAGGAGACAAGACCTTGACAAAATACACAAATTTTATTTCATTATCATCCATTAACATAAACAATAAGTCGAATAATAAAACTTATAAGAACGTTAAAACTACATAACAAAAATTAACAAAGCAGTAAAAAAAAAGAAACAAAAGAACAACAAGGAAAATAAAAAAATAAACAAAATAATTCTAAAAGAAAACATATTCAATCAGCTTTAATTTATAAAAAAAAACGATTCTTCATAACGAATAACGCACATTTCATTTATTAATTTCAAACACTATTTCTTATTTTAAATGAAGCAAAGTTTTTAGATATGCTTGGTCTTCATTAGGAATGTATTTAAACATACTTTGAATGCCTTCTTTTTTCATCGCACATTTCTTTTGGTGTTTGTACTAAAGGAACACCTTCAAATACATTTTTTTTGAAACGACCAACATCTTATACGAAACATCCAAAGCGGAAGTTTTATAGCCAATGTTATACAAATTAGCTGCTGTATTGTATTGCAAAAACTTACATTTTGAAAGTGGAATTTTTTGGAAATGTAATTCCCCTGACACCCTAGAATACGATTTAAAATCTGTTGTTTCCGGAACGACCTCCAATTGCTTCATTCCAAAAGGAGCAATATGTAGTTTTTCTTCTTCCAGGTATTATTAGCGTACCAGCTAGATTGTACGTAGCTAATTCTCTTTTATAGAAAAAATAGATGCATTTCTTTAGGGAGTTGAAACACATTCTGAAGATCGTAACATAAGATACCAAGCGATACATCTATGTTTTTGCGATCAGTTCGTCAGCCATCCTATCATTAAAAGCGTTATATAAAACTTTGTTTCTAAATTTTTTTCAGATTTATCGTTCAATTTCCAACGTAAGCGACGGTGGGGGTGACTACACGCGCACATCCATCTCCTATACATTCGTTGAGTAAACTGATGTTGGCGTTGGTTGGTGCGTACCTTATATACTAGCTGCAGAATGCATGAAGAATATAATGGTATGACATATTAAGATAACGGGTGTTTTTTTAAGAGGTTGCCGATTTTTTTTTTGAATAAAACACATATAAAATTATGAAGTGACCAATGGCATTTAACATTTAAACACAATTTCTGGCATATGGCTACCACGACTATTTTTCACAAATGTCATTCTGGAGGTCCAATTTTCCAGCACTTTTTCAAGCATTTGAGGGCGTATGTCAGCAATGACACGTTGAATATTGGTTTCCAAAGCGTCAATCGATTGAGGTTTATCCACCTAAACCAATGACTTCACGTATCCCCACAAAAAGTAATCGAGTGGCGTCAAATCGCACGAACGCGGAGGCCAATTCACCGGACCATTTCTCGAAATAATGTTGTCGTTGAACGTTTCTTTCAATAAGTCGATTGTTTCACGTGCTGTATGGCAAGTGGCACCATCTTGTTGAAACCACATTTCATCCATATCCATATCTTCAAGATTTGACAACAAAAACTCATTTAACATGGTTCTGTATCGATTTCCATTCACGGTAACGCGTCGTCCTTCCTCATTTTTAAAGAAATATGGACCGATGATCCCACCAGCCCATAGACCGCACCAAACAGTACATTTATCAGGATGCATTGGTAATTCTTGAACGGCGTGTGGATTATCTTTGCTCCAAATGCGACAATTTTGTTTGTTGACGTATCCATTTAACAAAAAATGCGCCTCATCACTGAAGAGAATTTTACGGTAAAAAAATGGATATTCGTTCAATTGATTTAACGACCAATCACTGAATTCACGGCGCAAACGATGGTCGTGTGGCTTTAATTCTTGCACCAATTGAATTTTGTATGGCACCAAACCCAAATCTTTACGTAAAATTTTCCATAAAGTCGATGGACAAAGTCCAATTTGCTGAGCACGACGACGAATCGATAAATTGTCGTTTTCTTCGACACTGGCCTCAACGACAGCAATATTTTCTTCTGTACGAACTCTTCTCATTCTTGTCGGTGGCTTGGCATCCAAAAGAGTGAATGTAGACCGAAATTTGGTAATTACGTTCTTTATGGTGGTCTCTGACGGACGATTATGTGCACCATAAAATTCACGAAGTGCTCTATAAACATTTTTAATTGAACACTGATTTTGAAAATAAATTTCCACGATTTGAAAACGTTGTTCTGGAGTTAACCTATTCATAATGATTTGCCAAACAATACTGAGTAGAAATGCCACTTTGAGCTGTCAAAACAACTGTCATAAAATAAAACGACATCTATCGGAAAAACAAACCTCCCTAAAAAACACCCTTTATTAGCTCTCCCCTTTTGGTCATAAGTGTCGTATGTAGATGAAAGGAGTCACATGCTTCAAATATGAACTTACAATTTTAATTTTCAAATTTGTCGTATGTAGCTATTATGAACTGAGTTTTTTTGTTACCAATTGTCCATAGAAAACTTGTCGTATGTGCAATTTTTCGACACACGACAAAATATGCTCTCAAAAGTGATTGCAACGGTTACATACGACAAAGTCGACACTCAATATCTCTGAAACGGTTAACCATATCCAAAATCTGAAAATCAATCCAATCGAAAGAGCATAGCTTTAAACCTAAAATGGCATCCTTATCTCGAAAAGTGAAAAATGCTACATACGACAAATATGAAATCAGGTGATGTCGTGTATCCATAATTTTACTTAAATTCCTTGAAAACTTCAATAAAATTACAGTTCCAATTTCGTTCTGCTTGTTTCAAACAATATATACATTTTTTCAAACGACAAAATCTTCTATCCCATTAATAATAATATTTGGCGCGACAGACCATTGCGGTCCAAGGCCTAGCTTCTCGCGACCATTGTGTTGCACAAGTATATTTTTTCTAGACACAAATGGAAGGGACCTACAATTTAAGGCCGGATCCGAACGGCGAATTGAGAAGCTTTCCGTGACAAGTTATTACTCTCGGAACGTTTATCACCAATTCGGAAGAGGTGAGACACCGTGAAAAATACTTTTGGTGTTACTAGGATTCGAACAACGAACCTCCTGCTCCGTATCCACGCGCTTTTCCACTGAGCCACGGCGACACACTTCTATCCCATTTGTTACTCCAAATATATCTCTTCGTCCAGACCGCAGATTTTATACTAAATTTCGATACATGCAATTTCATTATAGCCGAAACCCTCAGAAAAAATCTGACACTTTCATATTGAGCCACTAGACTAAACATTCCTAAGTAGTCTCGTCCATACTTTTGACTACATTCTTTTGCGACCAATCGTGCTTAACCCTTTTATGCCTATAGGAAACATTGTATGTTTCAGCTTCTAAGTCCCGTAATAATAGACAGCTTTTTTTGTATTTGTATTAGCTTGGGTCGGGGCTAAATAAGAAGGGGACTTGCCTTGGTCAGCGGCGCTCATGTTGCAGTTGGCCAATCACCACTCAACTGAATTAATTGATTCTTGAAATTAATACAAGCCTCGGATACATATCGAATTTATCAACAATGACCTATGGCCCACGGAAAAGGACACGTTTTGGAACTTGGAACATTCGCACGCTTTCACAATTAACAAAAGAATTTTGTAAATACCATCTAGAGATAATTGGTCTTAATTAGGTGTGATGGCCTGGAGGAGGGGAGTTCGTTTTTCCCCTACTCCAGGCCATCTCCGGCGAGATTCTAATTTTTTGGGGAAAACCTGCAGGAAAACACCATGCGATTGGTTACTTTCTAAAGCCGTGAGAATATCGTTACAGGACTGGCAAGCAATATCCGATAGAATTATTATTACAAGATTTAAATCTGCTGTTCGACAGTGTTTGTTCAAGTTTACGCCGCTACGGAACAAGCCACCTCTGAAGAAAAATACACGTTTTACTTTCGTCTAAATAATTCATTAGATCGAATACATAAGAGTGACATCGTTATTTTGACGCGAAGCTAGGCAGCGACAACACTTATTGGGAACATGTCATGGGAAACCACGGCCTTGGTTCTATGAATGACAACGGTGAAAGGTTTGCTGATCTATGTTCTGATCGCAATCTAATCATTGGAGGAACAGTTTTTCCCCACGAAAACATCCACAAAGCCACCTGGACCTTTCCTGATCACATGTACAACAACCAGATTGATCACATCGCTATAAGCCGCAAGTGACGATCATCGTTGCTGGACGTTAGAACCCGAAGAGCAGCCGACATCTACAGCGACCACCACCTTGTGGTTGGCAGTTTGCGATTGAAGCTCGTGGCCCACTCATCCACACGAAGTCAAACAACGAGAAAGCCAGCTGTAGCAGCACTGAAAGACCCAGATGTGAAACTGCAATATGTATCCCGCATACAAAATTCTCTCTCTGAGATACAGCCCCAAACCCTAGAGTCTAAATGGGAGAAAAAAGTAAAGGCGTATACGGAAGCAGCCTCAACCATTTTAGGTTATCCCGACAAAACCAGAAAATAATGGATAACAGATAGCACATGGAACACCATTCGTGAACGCCAATCCATCAAAGCAGAGTTAAACGCGGCCTCGGGTGCCGTGCAAAGCGCATTAGCGTGGAAGTTTAGGGATCTGGACCGGCAAGTTGGCTGTTCAGCTAGGAACGACAAACGAGCATGGCTTAGCATCGGCATCGGGTGCCGTGCGAAGCGCATTAGCGCGGAAGTATAGGGATCTGAACCGGCAAATTGACTGTTAGCCGCAAGACAATACACCACAGTCTACCAACTCGCTCGTAAGCTCGCTAACAAGAAACACCACACCAACTACCCTGTTAAGGCCATATAAGGAAATCTTTGATCCTTGTGGAGGAACAAAAATTAACCCGTTGGACAGAACATTTTAAGAATGTTTTGAATTGCACTTCGCCAGGCACGTCCATCAACCCACATATGCACTCTAATAGGCTACTTAACACCAGCGTCGCTACTCCTTCGTTGGATGAGATAGGGACAACAATTCGTTCACTGCAATCAGGTAAATCAGCAGGCAATGACAACATCTACGCAGAACTCCTTCAAGCCGACGTCGAGTTAAAAACGCGAACATTGCATGCGATATATCAGGGTATCTGGGAATCTGAAACCATTCCATCGTCGTTAAAGAAGGCTTAATAGTCAAACTCCCCAAGAAAGGCGATTTGAGCAATTGCGAAAACTGGAGAGGAATTACCCTGCTAAACACCATAAACAAAGTGGTCTCGTCTATAATAGCTAGGCGCGTACGGAATGCGTTAGAGCCAATTTTGAGAAATTAACAAGCAGGATTTCGCCCAAACCGTTCTTGTACTGATCAAATTAAAACCCTGCGTATAATCATTGAACAATCGGTTGAGTACCGCTCTTCTCTGTTCATGGTTTTTGTAGATTTTAAACGCGCTTTTGATAGCGTGGGCCGAAACATGATGTGGCAGATTTGTCTAGCTATGGTGTTCCGGAAAAACTCATTAAAATCATTAATGAGCTGTACCGCGACTCAACATGCCGCGCCATTCATAACGGTCATCTTGGCTCACCTTTCAACATCTACTCGGGAGTCAAGCAAGGTTGCGCCCTCTCACCATTGCTTTTCACAATTTTCATCGACTGGGTGATAAAAATAGTAACCCGTACTCCATCCGGTTTGCCATGGAATGTTTTCCGCCGCGTAGAAGACCTGGAGTATGCCGATGATATCTGTCTCCTATCACAACCGTGAGGTGACATGGAACGAAAATTAAACTCACTCCACGCTAACAAAGTGGGTTTAAAAATTAACGTCTCAAAAACAAAACTACTTGGCGTTAACGCCAGTGAAACATGTGATCTCTCGATTGACGGACATCAGATAGAGGAAGTCGATAAGTTTTGTTATTTGGGCAGCTGGATGCCAAAAAATGGTGGTGCTGACTCGGATGTGTGCTCTCGTGTAAACAAGGCGCGACACTCTTATAGTATGCTAAATAATATCTGGAACTCCTCACAAATCTCCCGGAAGCTAACGATCTTCAGATCTCACGTTGTCTCAGTACTCTTGTATGGCTGCGAAACGTGGAAAGTCACGAAGTCAATTGCGACGCGCCACCAAGTCTTCGTCAACAAGTGCTTAAGGAGGATACTGAGAATAAGATGGCCGGACATTATCACCAATCAAGACTTGTGGAGAGTAACCCGACGACGAAAATATAGCTGGATTGGCCACACTTTGAGAAAGCGAGCAATGCTCTTTTATGCAGTAGAGATCCTTCCTAAAGGTTTGACCCAGCAAGAAATCAAAAAAAATTGCGAATTCGATTGGGATGATTCTGCTGATGAGGACAATGGAGATGTTGTGACCGGCACAACTATTCGATCCCTGACCACACACTCGCTGCACTCTACCCACATCTGCTTTTCATAAATTACTTATTTTATGATCGGCACAGCCTGTCACATTGCCAGTACATTCGTGTACCGAATTTCCGAATTCACATCCACCACTAATCTGCAGAGTACGTACGGATGGCTGGTGTTTGTAATAAGAAACCGATCGAGATACGATAAAGGCACTGTGATCCTTTATGCAACTCGAGTTTCAAGCACAGCACGCAGCTCATAAATGCCGATACGATACCGAGAAACAGTTGCACATGCAGATATTACGAAATAGTAATATCAGCAGGAGGGCAATTCTAAGGTGACCGTTAAGTGGCTCGACTGCAGAAGGGAAATAGATGTCGCAGGTCGACCGTGTGTGTTCTATGCTTGCACTTGTATTTGTGTATTGAACCTTGTTCATGTGGATCGCAACCAACCAATCATATTGGTTGGTCAATCCATCCAAAATATTATAAAAGACCACTGCTGCGATTACTAAGGGCGGCGTTGAATTTTAAACACATCACCAAGAACACAAAAATACGATATTATAATAAAATATCTAAAATAAAAACTTCTTGTGTTTAATTTAATATTCAAACTCGTCCGCACACTCCCTCTTCTCCTACGGGAAAGCACGGGGACCTGTGCGTAACAGATAAGAAGAGGAAAAAATTACCACAAATCTGGAAAATATTATTGAAGAAACCCTACAAAGTGTAATTGAAAGAGTTGAAGGTATTGAGGTTGGTTGGATTGAGAGGATTATTGGCGAAAACAATAAAATTGAAAATGAAACTCAATGTGAAGAAAGGGTACAAGAGGTTTTTAAAAAAATATGTTTAGAAACTTTGCGATGGAGGAGTCTAGGGATAGGGGAATGCGATACGACATGGAAAAGCGAAGTTAGTTTCGGCCTAGTCAAACAACCAATAGAAAATTTTGACCCAGGTCTTTGATGATAAGATAATACAAAAGATCTGTGTTGAAACGAATTCTTACGCATTACAAACCAGTGGCATAGAATTAAAATGTGAAACCACCGAAATAAGAAAATTTATAGGTGTATTACTATACCTTGGCGTAATAAATATTCCAAATATGCGAATGGCATGGGAACAAAATTTCAAATTGTCAGCGGATGCGCATTGTCACGAAATCGATTCGAATTTAAAAAATGAGGGAAAATTTTCATATAAGTGATAACTCCAAATAACCTCAAAAAGGACAACCTACGTACAACAAATTATATAAAATGCGTCCATTAGTGATGAAAATCAGAGAAAAATTTAACGAAACGAGCAAATGATTTCCTATAAATGTAACCATCTTGGGATTTAATCAAATAATGTCTAGTAATATGTTATATTTCTTAAGCTCGGCACAGTTTGTAGCAATATCTGCCAAAAAAGCCTCACAAGTGGGGCTTTAAAACTTCCTTAGAGTTGCCTTTTGCCTTTACATTGGAGAAGGAACGTGCCAATCCTTTGGATTGGGCATATCCTCAGACATTGATTTACATTTAGTTTAGTTTCCAATATTCCCGTAAATCAAAAGTTCAAATTTGACAACTGGTGTATTTCTATACGCCTGGTGATTTGTTTAAAAAAAACAACATTGTGCTCTAAGCGACGAAAATGATCTTCTTAGGAAAGGACGAGGATCAAACGATTTAAAATTTGAAGCAAAAAATAATTTATTTGCTTGTCAATGGTATGACAGCAAAAGTGTGCAATTGGTTTCGAATTATATAGGTAAAAACCCAATGAGTGAGTGCAAACGATGGTATCGAAAAGAGAAGAAGTTTGT
Organism: Nephrocerus scutellatus; assembly: GCA_947095585.1. Lineage (NCBI taxonomy): Eukaryota > Metazoa > Arthropoda > Insecta > Diptera > Pipunculidae > Nephrocerus > Nephrocerus scutellatus. The sequence continues at coordinate 50,949,721 of OX352762.1, forward strand.
AAACATTCCTCGGCCAGCATATGGCAGGGGTCGATACTGCTGACATGCTGTTGGAGTTATAAAAATTAACCACCGTTCAAAGATGTATATACGTATCAATTACTGGTGCATAAACTCATCAGTATTTAATAGCTGTCTCAACTCAAGCGGAGAACACAAGTATATGTCACTACTAAACTTTCAGTTGGATATTGCTAACCAGTTATTCAACACAAAAAAAAGTAAAAGCTCCAACACGTAAAAGAAGCCGCCCATCGTGTATAGGCCTATAGGCAACATTTCATAACGGCTAAGCCAGGAAACATTGGACATTGAAATTGATATCAGTTCATATTTAGGTCAAGACTTTTTTCTTTCTTTCTTTCCTTTAATCCGCGGGGGAGCATAGCACTTATTTTACTTACTTGTGGGTCCTAGGGCCTCTACTACGCCTACGCTCCATCGCGTGCAGATCCTGGCAATGAGCTTCAGCTCTCTCCAACTCTTCCCCAATTGCCGTGACTACTCCCCAACTGTTCTGCGCCATGTATTTCTCGGACGACCCGTTCTTCTACCATCCATTCAAATTGCATTGCGTAGTTTGCTATGGAACTGTCGCCTTTTCGGAGTGTATGACCAACCCACTGCCGCTTCCGTCGTTGGATGGTTGTGCTTATTGGTTCCTGACCCGTTCTTTGGTAATGATGTTCGTTAGAGATACGGTTAGGCCAGAAAACCCTTAAGATGTTCCGTAGGCACCTATTTAAAAACGTTTGTAATCTTTTTGTGATAGTAGCGGTCACCTTCCAAGTGCTGCACCCATACAACAGCACAGATTCTACATTTGAGCGGAACAGTCGCAGCTTGGTGTTTAAGCTGATCGCATTGCTTCGTTATATCATGGACATCATTCCAAACACCGATTTTGCTTTGCCGATTCGGTTGACAATGTCCTGTTCGGTTCCACCTTCGGTCGAGAAATTACTCCCAAGATATTGGAACCTCTCTACTCTCTGTACCGGCTGTCCAGCAATGTTAACTTGAGTTACTGAGTTAGTGCCGAGGTTGATGATTTTGGTTTTTGCAGTATTAATCTTCAAACCCGCAACATTTGCCTCCCTCTCCACATTTGTTGTCATTTGGCGCAGCGCCATAATTCTGTGTGAGAGTAAGCAAATGTCGTCAGCGTAGTCCAGATGTTTAGGTTGAGATGTAAGAGTCCAACGAATTCCGTTTCCAGTAAATAAAGCTGCGCGAAGTTCATCGCTAATCACCAACAAAAAAAGTATCGGCGATAGAATGCAACCTTGTCTTACCCCACTTAGGATCTCGAATTCTTCTGACAGCTTTCCTCTATGTAGCACATGACATTTAGAGCCATCATAGGTGTTTGAAGATATTGCTCCTTGCACTTAAAATACTTTAAATAGTCACCTTACCTTGGGTAGGGGGATAACTATTTAATATGAAAACAAGACTTTTTGAAAAGGTAACTTATTCTGAGTTTATTATACAAATTTCCTAAGTATTTATACAATTTATTTCCTTACTTAATTACTAACAATTTACTTAAACTAGGCTAAATTGTTATTGTGCAATTTATGCTTACAAAGAATAAATGTGCAACTATGCTAATAAATTACTATCGGTTAAACGTCCGATCGACGGTGACCCATATTCGCTGCGTAGTGTGTAGTGTGTACACAATAATTGAATATTATTGTGCAACTTAAGCTAATAAATTATTTTGGGGTAAACGTCCGATCCGATGGTTAATGCGTTTATTTTTGTTTTGGTTTGGGTACTGTTTTTTGTTGTCATAAACAAACTCCCGGCGGGAAAAGGTTGTTAGTTGTAAGGGAGGGAAATCCAGACTGAGTCTGTGGTTATGTGGGATATCGACTCGTTATTGATCATGTATGCACGTACCCAGCTTCCGGGTATTTTATCTTCTTTATTTAGGTAACTGACGCTAGCAATCTCTGATTTTTTTCTTAGGCGCTGTTTGCGTATGGCAACGATGAAACAGAGAGTGATGCAGAGTATGGTGCATACACTTCCTACTCCAAAATACCAGTACCGATGATCCAAGGTGTCCCAGTCATATCCATTCAGTTCATCTAAGAGTTTTTCCTTGAGAATAGAGAGGCGAGGATCTCTGGGGATTATCTCGCTTAAATCAATTTTCGGGGGAGACAAACTTTCCTCGTCTGGAAAAGTCTTGATGTTGGTTTCTACTTTCTCGAACCCTTTGGTGGGAGCCGTAATGTTGAATTGAGTGCCGGAAATTCTGCATCCTGGAAATCTTACCAGATATACTGTTGTTATGAGGGGTGTATCGTTGCACACAATATTACTTTCGTTGGTAGCAGTTCTGTAGATGACTGCAAGATCACTATCCAAAAGGTATATTTTATTGAATTCCGCTTTAAGTTGTTTTGCTGTGCAGGTGTCGGAAAGAGAATCTGGTGTAGGACTCAACGCAGTTTTGCAGCAGTCACTGAGTTTGTTTTCTTTAACTTTCTCGTAAATTCCTTCCCCAAGATCAATGGCTTGAGTTGGATCAAAGTAAGTTTTGTTATCACTACTGAGCACAATTTGTTGAACAAAGTCTTCACGGTCTAGGAGAACCGCATGAGACTCAATAGTTGGAACACTGATAAGAGCAAATTTAGAGAAGATTCTTGGTTGAACCAAAGGAATGTTGAACGTCACGGTAACCATATTTTCTCTGACAGATTTTGTTACTTTGTTGAACGTGAATAGCATAGATGAATCTGATACGTTTGACAACCTGCAGAAGTTCAAGTCACCGTTTATTTTACTGACATACGTTGTTAAAGCTTCAACGGGGCGGATGTTAATGATGTTCTGATGATTTGCGGGTGATGAGGCGGGACACTTTTAAAACTTTTTTAATTTTGTCCTCCAATTTTACGATTTGATGCTCCAGTTGATAGTTTTCTACTGTTTGATAGGCTACGCCGGCGGTCATAAGTATTTGTGGAGCGTATTTGACAATACCTTTTATAACCCCTGGCATTATGAAACGTTTTGTCCGTCTACTACTATAGCTTGTAGTGATGCCTTCTTTAATTGTTATGGCCTCGCGTCTCACTGCTTCTTCTAGGGTCCAGCAATGTTGATGTAAAGCCGAGTAGTTACTGTTCGGAAATTGTTGGCAGTAGTCGTTGAAGTCCTTAATATGCGTGTCGATGGCAATCATATCGGAGGTCAAATTCAAATTCGACAGAGAACTACAAGTCGAAATATTTGATGGAAGCGTCTCCCAACCGATGAATGTGAAGACCCAGGGTGAGTGGGTGAACTTCTAGGGCGTTTGTTGTTGGGGTTGTAAGAGCGAGCCAACATAAAAGGACTCGAGTTAGTAGCGAGGTGGTGCGATTTTTCTGACGATTACTTCTGCGTGGGGCAGTCTCCTCCTGGGTGTCTTCTGGGAACAATGGGACCAAACGATTTGTGGCGCGATGCACGATCTCACGCTTGGTTTTCTTCACGTCAACTCTGCGGTTGAAGTTGTTGTACTTATAGCCAGCGTTTTGTGATCGGAACAGCAGCTGGCGGATTCTGGTGAAGAACAAGTTCTTTTGGTTGCTTTTGGTGGAACGGTGGGGGAAAATGTAGGTTTTTTCTGTACTGGGGAAACTGAAGGCTGAAGCTGGCTTAGCGACTCCTTATGAGATTGGGATGGGACTTGCGACGGGCTTTGCTGGAAATACTGGTTGTATTGCTGGTAATGGAATGGCTGATGCGGATATTGAGACTGCGATTGTTTCTGTATTTGCGGCTTACTCGTAGCTGGGGCTGCAGTTGGCAGTTTTCTGTAGATCGTTTGTGCTTGGGATTGATACTGAGGCTGTGGATTGTAGTTTAGCTTCTGTTGAAAAAGTTTAGATGGAGTCTGGGTCTGCTGGTTTGCTGTTGCCCGTTTGTTTGAATTGAGTTGAGTTGAGTTCTTATGTGGCGGAGATTGCTTCTGATCTGTTCGAAGAGCTCGGAAAGCAGCACCATTCCCTCAAGGTCCATCTTGGGGATCGTACATATATTACTGTACATATATTTGTTTGTTCTTGTCTTGAGTGGCGTTACGCGGCCCTTGGCTGCTAGTAAACGAACAGTGTACGTTGCCCTGATCTTTGCCCGACTGTAAATCACTGCCGCGTATCCATCCCTGAGGCGTCACAAAATCCAATGAGCTGAATTGCAGGGCTTTTGGTTCCGTCGATCCAGCGGGGAATTCTAATGTCACTGAGTTGAGATAGAGTTTCCAATGGTTTGCTGAATTTCTTTTGGATTTTCTCGTCTAACTGGTCATCCCAGTCGTACTTAAGTAGCCACAACTCTTGGATCCGTATACGGAAAAGCGTTATAACTGGCAAGATCCAACCCATGGGAACGTAAAGCGATGCAGCAATAGAAAGCAGACCTCTTTTAGTGAATTTTATCTGGTCTGGAGTTGGGATTCGGATGAGAAATGTGTCCTCTCCTGGGTTGTAGTTAATCCCTAAGATTTTCATAATTGGTTCGGCAGTATCTTTGTAGGCACTGAGTTTTTTGCTGTCTTCTATGTAACGAAGAACGTCTGAGTGGTTTGATGACCATTTTGTTAGGGATAGCTTACCGGCCTCTAGTGTAGTTGTTATCTTAGCAATTTGATCTTGACATTTTTTAATGCTATCAGCTCCGTGAAACAGATTACCATGTAAATAGAGTTCTTGATTATGTCCTTGATCTCCAAATCCGGTGCGTTGTCATCTGCGATTTGATGGATAGTACGAATTGCTTGCCATGGTGCGCAGTCCACGCCGTATGTCACAGTGTTAAGGAAAAACTCGCCCAATGGTTCAGTTTTGTTGGGTCGCCAGAGGATACGAAATTTCTCGCGGTCTGGTTTCGGGATCAGGAACTGGCGAAACATCTGCTTCATGTCGCTGGTGTAAGTAAGCTCGTACTGTCTATTCTGAAGGATGATATCAAAGGTGTGACTGCAATTTCGGACCTGGATAGATGAGCTGATTTAAAGAGATTCCGTTGCTTGATGGCGCGCTAGCGTTAAAAACGTTTCTCAACTTTGTTGTAACAGCATCTTTTCGAATGATGCTTATATATGGGATGTAGTAAGCGTTTTCGGTTTCGTCTGGCTGCCTTGCAGCAGGAACTGGGGACATGTGATGCGACGTGAGATAGTCTTCCATAAATTCGTTTGCTATTTTCTTGTAAGTCTCGTATTGTTCCCAACGTCTTTCTTGTCCAATAAAGAATTTTACTGCATTCCTATACGAATTTCCCAATTCAGGTGCGTCAATCTTCCAAGGGATTGGGACGATGTAGCGGCCGTCTTTAGTTCGAGAGTGGTTTTCAATGAATAAGTTTTCGCAGTACGAACTCTCAACTTTACAGATGTCTTCTTTGGTAATTGGCATGTCCCAGAAATCCATTAGGTTTGACTCGAACTCTGATAGTGTAGTAAAGGCTGAGGTTCGTTTTCCACTTCCGTGTCCCGGGTCTCTAGATACGATCCACCCACCAAGAAATGTGTTTTGCAGTAATAATCCTTCCTTCTTCTCCAAACCTGGACGTAACACTGTTGAATATACTGGTCCACCCAATAGCAAAGGAATATGTGCTGGTTTGTTGAAATGCGGATCTCCAAGAGGTTTGTCAAAGGAGGATTTCCAGGCCATGTGACTGGGCATGCTGGGAAGTGATCCGGTAACTCGATTGACCACGAGTGCTTTTATGTTTATGAATGGTTGATCTGGATTATTAAGTTTTAGTTTTATATTGGCAATAGAGCGGACTATTCCAATCTCCCCTCCTACTCCAATAACTTTGACAAGTTTTTAGGCAATCGTAACTTCTGCACCAAATCTTCGGATATGTAATTGGCTTGGCTGCTTTGATCCAGCAAGCTGGAATGTTGTCATCGTTAACTAAAGTCTGGGAAGTCTGGTTTTACAGTTGTAAAAATCGTCCAATCTGCCACGTGTGATAGGATCTAAACCTCGAAGGATTAAAAGGACTTTGATACCCTCTGCACGCGGTCTGTCTGCCTTCGATTCATTCTCTCGATCATGCGTTAGTTTCGCTATGGCATGTAGAAGTGCTTCGGTTGTATTACATAAGTTGGACGGCTGCGATGGAGTGATGTATTCTTGACCACACATCCCTCCCGCGGTATTTTGTAAGACAAACCCAACTCCTTGCACGTATGTCAATACTGGTTGAACGGGCATGGAGAGTTGGGAATCGTTAGACGCCTTGGACTCCGCAGCTATCGACAGATGTAGCGGAAGAATTGTTCCTTTCGTCTGTTTGAGGATTGGAACTTGCGGCCGTTTGTGTTTCGGGAGCCTGGCTGGTTTCCTCATCAGTCGGGGCAATTGCATCTCCAGGATTTCCGTCGTTGGATTTGTCCTCATCCAACAACTGCGTGGAGTACTTCTTGATGAACTCTTTAATCTTGGCTGCCTCGAATTTTGGCAGGAATTCGGCAGCGACTTTTTTGCTTAGCTTAGATAAGTTATCATAGTAAGTCTCGATGGAAGTCCAAAGGCTTTTAGCCTTTTCGTTCTGCCTGGAAAGCGTTTCTGGAGAACGCTTTTCTATCGCCAGTTTGACGAGGTTAACTCTAACCTCTTCCAGCTGGGTGATGACATCTTGTAGATTATCGATAACTCGTCCAAGTTGGTCCATGTTGAAGTGAAGTGCGTTTTAACGCGTTATGTTAAAACGTTAATGTTGAAGTGAAGTGCGTTTTAATGCGTTGGTGAAATAAACTATTACTTTTAAATTCGTATAAAGTAAACTATTACTTTAACGTGAAGTGCGTTTGAATTCGTATAAAGTAAACTATTACTTTTTTATATGCTTGGCAAAGTAAACTGTTACTTTTATTTATGCGACTGTTTATAACCACCCTAGTGCAGCCTCACACTAGAATACGAAAGAATGGCTTGGAAGTAGTTATAAACTGTCGAGGCTCGAAGGACCACTGTCTGAAGATATTGCTCCTTGCACTTAAAATACTTTAAATAGTCACCTTACCTTGGGTAGGGGGATAACTATTTAATATGAAAACAAGACTTTTTGAAAAGGTAACTTATTCTGAGTTTATTATACAAATTTCCTGAGTATTTATACCATTTATTTGCTAACTTAACTACTTATAATTTACATAAACTAGGCTAAATTGTTATTGTGCAATTTATGCTTACAAAGAATAAATGTGCAACTATGCTAATAAATTATTATGGGTTAAACGTCCGATCGACGGTGACCCATATTCGCTGCGTAGTGTGTAGCATGTACACAACAATTGAATATTATTGTGCAACTTAAGTTAATAAATTATTTTGGGGTAAACGTCCGGTCGACGGTGACTCATATTCGTTGCATAACAATTGAACATATGTTTAATGCGTTTATTTTTGTTTTGGTTTGGGTATTGTTTTTTGTTGTCATAAACAATAGATTGCTTTAATAATAGCTATTAGTTTATCGGGTATACCTCTCTGGAGCCAGATAAACTGTCTGTTGACACTGTCAAACGCCTTCTCAAACTCGATGAACAGCAGGTGCAGTGGTGACCGGAATTCAACGCACTGTTCAATAATGATCCGCAGGGCGTTTATGTGGTCTACACAGGAGGATCCAGTGCGGGAACCTGTTTGTTTGGCATCGAGTGTATCTTCCAGACGTTCCTTAATTCACTCAAGTACTATTTTGGCTATTACCTCTGCAAGGAAGAACGCAAATGCCTCTCCAGTTTTCGCACTCCATAACACTACCTTTTTTAGGGAGCTTGACAATCATTCCCTTCTTCCACACGTCGGGGAAACATTCGGCCTCCCAAGCTCTCTCTACAAGAGGATATAAAAGCTCTGCTGATGTCGTTGGAGCGGCACGCAGAAGCTCTGCGGGTATACCATCTAGTCCCACCGACTTGTTGTTCTTTAGTGCATTGATCGCGGTAGCGATCTCATCTTTACTGGGAGTTGAGGTGCGAATTCGGGAAATTATTACTTCCGGCAGCTCCGTTTGATTTGGGTTCATATCGTTAGCAAATACACGGTTAAGGACCGTAGAGAAATGCTCCTTCCATCGCTTGAGCTGATCCTCATCTGAAACGAGTACGGCACCATCTAGGCCTTTCACCGGATGTTGGTTAGAGCGGTGACCACCTGTCAGCTCTTTGGTGATTCTGTAAACGGTTCAGCTATCGCACCTGCTCGCTGCTTCCTCTGCTTCTGAGGCCGGGTTTTTAATATAATTACGTTTGTCACGTCTTACACTACGGTGCACTTCTCTCATTTTGCTTTGATACGGGGACTCTAGCTCGATCCTCGCTGCTGCTGGGATATATACAATACGAGCTTAAAGTAGCTCACGTTCTTCAATCCGCCTCCAGGTATCTTCGATAAGCCACGTGCTGTGCCTTGCCTGGCTTCTACCAACAATACTTTCCGCTCCAGATGAGAAAACATTTTTCACAGCCTTCTAATGTTCGTGGATGGTTTTCGGCAGTGAGCTGTTGATTGCTTTCACTACTTCCGATAAATAATCCCTTAATTGTGGACGTACTGAGGTGATCTTTAGCCGGCCGATGTTATATCTAGGCATTCGGATGATATTGCGGATTCTTACAACAGATGCAGTACGTAACTGGACAGTAGCTACCATAAGGTGATGATCCCGTACCATACCCATGTCGGCTCCTCGTCAGTTTCGGACGTTTAAAAGACAGCTCCTAAAACGTCGGCTGATCGCCACATGGTCGATTTGGTTGGATGATGATTGCCTGTCAGTTGACACCCAGCTTACCTTGTGGCAGGTCTTATGCTCAAACATGGTGCCTCCTATGACAAGGTTGTTGGTGTTGCAGAAATCAACAAATCTTTCACCATTGTCATTTCGTTCGCCGAGGCCGTGCTTCCCAATCACATGTTTGAGTCCTTCATTGTCGTCGCCAACCTTGGCATTCAAGTCCCCCATTACGATGATCATATCGCCGTTCGGCGTTGCGTTGAATACAGCGCTTAGTTGATTGTAGAAGTTGTCCTTTTCATCCTCAGTCGAAGGATTAGTTGGGGCGTAGCCCTGTATGAACGTGACGCGCCGTACTCTAGTCCGAAATCTGGCCGATAAGATCCTATCACTATGTGAATGCCGGGAAATTAGGCCTCTGCGTGCTGTTGGCATTAGCAGCAGACCCACTCCAGATAAGGATATAAGGATTTATACACATAGTTGCCCAGGGACTACCACTAGGAGGTAGAGCAAGCACTACATCACGAACTTGATTGTTGCGCTACTGGTCCAACCCAAGTTTTGAGCAGTCAGTAGTTTCCGGATCAATCGCAATGCAGATCGGGAGCATAGGGCTTCTACAAACGCCTGCCAACGAACTCGATTTATCGCCTGAGGTTTCAAAAGACGCCACTCGGTCGCCTGGAGTCTTGCTTCCTCTTCTATTGTCCTTTTCCATGTCTTGCTAGGACAGCAAAATCGACGGCTTCCTTGTGGATTCCAGTCGAGCGCTAGTTTCGTAATATCGTCCGCTGGCTTTCTCAAAGTGTGGCCAATCCAGCTCCATTTTCGTCGTCTGATGGTGATCACGATTGCTTCCTGCTGCGTTACTCTCCGCAAGTCTTGATTGGGGTTAATGTGCGGCCATCTTATTCTCAGTATCCTCCTTAAGCACTTGTTGACGACGACTTGGAGGCGCGTCGCAATTGACTCCGTGACTTTCCACGTTTCGCAGCCATACAAGAGTACTGAGAGAACGTTAGATCTGAAGATCCTTAGCTTCAGATTCCGGGAGATTTGTGAGTGCCAGATATTATTTGGCATACTATAGAAGTGTCGCGCCTTGTTTACACGAGAGCACACATTCGAGTCAGCACCACCATTTTTTGACATCCAGCTGCCCAAATAACAAAACTTATCGACTTCCTCTATCTGATGTCCGTCAATCGAGGGATCACATGTTCCATTGGCGTTAACGCGAAGTAGTTTTGTTTTTGTGATGTTAATTTTTAAACCCACTTTGTTAGCGTGGAGTTCTAGTGAGTTTAATTTTCGCTCCAAGTCACCTAACGATTGTTATAGGAAGCAGATATCATTGGCATAGTCCAGGTCTTCTAGGCGGTGGAAAACATTCCATGGCAAACCGGATGGAGTACGGGTTACTATTTTTATCACCCAGTCGATGACAATTGTGAAAAGCAATGGAGGGTGCAACCTTGCTTGACTCCCGAGTAGATGTTGAAAGGTGAGCCAAGATTACCGTTATGAATGGCGCGGCATGTTGAGTCGCGGTATAGCCCCTTAATGATGTTAATGAGTTTTTCCGGAACACCATAGCTAGACAAAATCTGCCACATCATGTTTCGCCCCACGCTATCAAAAGCGCGTTTAAAATCTACAAAAACCATGAACAGAGAAGAGCGGTACTCAACCGATTGTTCAATGATTATACGCAGGGTTTTAATTTGATCAGTACAAGAACATTTGGGCGAAATCCTGCTTGTTAATTTCTCAAAATTGGCTCTAACGCATTCCGTAAGCGCCTTGCTATTATAGAGGAGACCACTTTGTTTATGGTGTTTAGCAGGGTAATTCCTCTCCAGTTTTCGCAATTGCTCAAATCGCCTTTCTTGGGGAGTTTGACTATTAAGCCTTCTTTAACAACGATGGAATGGTTTCAGATTCCCAGATACCCTGATATATCGCATGCAATGTTCGCGTATTTAACTCGACGTCGGCTTGAAGGGAGTTTTGCGTAGATGTTGTCATTGCCTGCTGATTTACCTGATTGCAGTGAACGAATTGTTGTCCCTAGCTCACCCAACGAAGGAGTAGCGACGCTGATGGTAAGTAGCCTATTAGAGTGCATATGTGGGTTGATGGACGTGCCTGGCGAAGTGCAATTCAAAACATTCTCAAAATGTTCTGTCCAGCAGGTTAATTTTTGTTCCTCCATAAGGATCAAAGAGCCGTCTATTGCCTTAACAGGGTAGTTGAATTGGTGTTTCTTGTTGGCGAGCTTACGAGCGAGCTGGTAGACTGTGCTGTATTGTCTACTATCAGCGGCTTGCTGTGCTTGAGTTGCGATGTCGCTAAGCCATGCTCGTTTGACGTTCCTAGCTAAACAACCAACTTGCCGTTCCAGATTTCTAAACTTCCGCGCTAATGCGCACGGCACCCGAGGCCGCGTTTAACTCCACTTTGATGGATTGGCGTTCACGAACGGTGTTCCATGTGCTATCTGTTATCCATTCTTTTCTAGTTTTTTCGGGATAACCTAAAATGGTTGAGGCTGCTTCCGTATACGCCTTTACTTTTTTCTCCCATTTAGACTCTAAGGTCTGGGGCTGTATCTCAGAGAGAGACTGTTGTATGCGGGATACATATTGCAGTTCAACATCTGGGTCTTTCTCGTTATTTGACTTCGTGTGGTTGAGTGGACCGCGAGCTTCAATCGCACATTGCCAACCACAAGGTTGTGGTCACTGTAGACGTCGGCTGCTTTTCGGGTTCTAGCGTCCAGCAACGATGATCGGCACTTGCGGCTTATAGCGATGTGATCAATCTGGTTGTTGTACATGTCAAGACTAATAATGCCATAAAAATGGCATGGCTGTTGTTGGGACACAAGAGTTTTTGTGTTGGCGATTAATAAAAACCTTTTGTGAATTTCAAATAGCAATTTGATTGCCTTTCTTTATTTGGATTTAATTTAACTAGGAAAAACAAAATTACACACAATTCAAGTAAACTTCAATTATCACAACGTAGAACGTACACCACCAACCCCGAGTCAATTGTGTAAGAAAAAAGTACCATCTGTCAAACTATAAAAAATTATGGAATTTCTACACATGAACCTTTGTTTGACCAAACAAGAATTCACATTTCGTTTAATAGCAATATTTAGAACCGTCTACTTTTAAACACGCGCTTTTTTTAACTTTTATGGAAAAGTCAGTTTTTTGAATCCACCAATATCGATTGGTCCTTTTTAAAAACTTTTATTTAATTTGAATTGACCCCTGTTGTAATCAACATAAACCCTCACCATATCTCACTCACGAGTTGTCTCCCAACCACCGCTGAGTACGGTCGTGCTGCACTACAGCACTCGCGAATCAAAAAAACCACAAAGTGTCGTGTTGTGTGTTTGCACAGAAAAAAAATCAAATGTGCAAGCCAACGGTTCGCGCGATCGACCGATCACTTAGTGCAAAGAGCAGTGTGTGATCGTGTGTCTCATCATCAACAGCGTAGCTAAAGAATTTGGTGAAACGTAACTGTCGTATGTTTTTCATGCGGCAGTTTGTTTATGATCTAATTTCTTTAGCTATAAGAATAACGGATTGTGAGTGTTTGTTTCTTTTGGTGATTTAACTTATTTTGTCGTGAAGGCATAACACTGACGACAATTTGTGTTAATAATCAAATTTGAGACATACTCTTACCAATTCGGTTAAAAGAAGCGGTAAGTTGTGTTTTGTGTGTTTGTGTTTCTGTAGTGGTGTGTAATTTCAGAGTGGATCTCAGCATCATACATGGGCTGAGAACGAATTTTTTTGCTAAACTTAGGGAATGCTCTGCCAAGCTCTGTATTCCCACGTCACTTTGATCCACAGACATTCAAAACACAAGCTCATAGACAACTCCTCTTTTCTCCTCTTCTTCCTCTTCCTTAACGCCCACGCTGTTCCAAGCATATAGCCGAGCATTATAAGGGTGCGAACCCCTTGAAGCGTGCGCGAATTATAAAAAAAAAAAAAAAAGAGGTTTGTATGGACATGGCTTTGACATTCCAATAATGCACGCCAAAATCCAAAAATAGCTTAATCTTAATGATGCAAGCTGAAACTGTTATCATAATTACTCGCTTGTATGATTTCATAATGCACGAGTACTTAAAAAACGGTCCATTGGTGTTGTGTGGGAACCAAAACCACTTACAAGGCATTTTTAGCCTCTATCTGTGTAGTGTGTACTTTTCGTATGTACCATTCAAACCTAACCGATATCTCGGGGTTGATTGTGACATACGAAAACCCTCATAAATTAAACCAAGCGACCGATCGACAGTGTATTTCAGGCATCAATAAATTAAGATCTATATGTAGTGCAGCGCCTGTCGTACTTATTTTACGAAAGCGCAGCACTTTGTATATAAGTACGATATAGCTGCCTTGCACAAGGACTGATGTTCCGTAAGAGGAGAAATGAGGGCGGACCCATAAATGAATCGATATCGGATCGATACTATTGGTCGATGATTATACTGATAGATAATAAATCGATCCGATTGGTTAATCATTATAACCATACATAGTTTTAAACCAGAAGATTGGGTATAAAAGAAGCTGCTGAGTAGGAAGAAGGGGAAGAATTAGAAACATAGATCCTCTAGACAAGTTGCAGCCAAGCCGAAGACAGCGGGATTGTTTAGAATTAACATTTTAATAAAATTAAATACTTTAATTTAAAAAAAAAATCTATTATTTTCATTTCTTCCCGCCAAGTTCTCTTCTCTGCCTGGAAAGCAGAAAGCACGGAACTTGACGTGCAACAAATTGGTGGCAGTGGTGGGATAATCCCAAAAACTAAAAAACAAAACCCCAATAAAAATAAAAAAATAAAAAAAAGGCGTTCAAACCCGGCCATATTTATATGTTATAAATATAAAAATATATAGGCGTATGTAACGAGACAGTGATACGCAAGTGTTGATCGTTTGAGTAGTGTTTATTGACTGACTTCATAGCTCATGTGACATCCCCCCTTTTATTTTTAAATTCATTTTACAAGTGAATGTTAACATAAATTCAAAAATAATTAAAATAAATACTGTTTTTTAAAATTCATTTTACATAGTAGTGTTAACTAAACATTGTTTGACATTATTTTGTTTATAAATTTAATTTCACCACTGGCTTCACCTGTCTGCCGGATCTTGTCACAACTGGTGGTTACTGTTAGTAGCGGCTAGATGGTTTTCTTGCTGTGTATCTTGTTCGACCTTACTAGTGTTGAAGTTTTGTTTTTCAATTGGTGTATCTGCATTTGTTGTCTCTGAACAGGCCAAAGAAATAATGGTGTTTTTATGTCTGCCTTTGTCTTGTGAAGATGGTGTGTGTTTCTTCTATATCTGTTACCTTCATCTGTTTCAACAATGACAGACCTTGGATAATTTGACTGCTCGACCACGGGCGCTCCTTGCCACTCACGATGGCCTCTCTGCATACGTACTTTATCCTGCTTTTTTAGTGGCTCTGATGGTAATGACACTTTGTCATAGTACCTTTTTTGTTCGATTCGAAGTTTCTTAAGTTCTTCAGAAACGTTCTCGACAACTTGTGGCTTAAGTTTATTTTTGGCTAGTGGAATTGTTGTTCGTGTCTGTCTGCTGAATAATCTTTGGCACGCCGATTTTAATATGTCATTTCTCGGTGTATTACGTAACATCAGTAGCGCTAGATAAACATCTGTGTTATCCAAGTAACATTTTTTTAATAAATTCTTTGCCGTTTGCACGTTTCTTTCAGCAAATCCGTTGGATTTTGGATAATGTGGACTAGAAATTCGATGATTGAACTTCCATTCAGTCGCAAATTCTGCAAATTTTCTTGATGTAAATTTTGGTCCACCATCAGACTGTAACGAAGTTAATTTATACTAAATTAATAACGTTACAAACCGTACGACAAAAATATGAATATTGTAAACAGAAATGTAATACAGACCGTACGGCAAAATATACACGACAAAATGTATATGTATATATTAAGCATAATGAAAACCCATTGTAAATAGTAAGTTGATAAATCAAAGAAACATCATTCTTTTTTAGACAGAAATGCTCCCGTCGCGCCCCATGTCATAATAATAAAACTAACAACAACAATTAAAAGAATAATAACAAAATACGCAAAAGGAATAGCTTGTACATATACGAACACAATTTGTATACGAACAATCTACTATACAATATTTGGGGAAATAAAATTCCCAACAAGACGAAAGAATTAAGTAAAGACATGGGACGCGAAGATCCACAACAAATCGGGAAGTGTGGAGAAGAGTATTCTGTCTGACAAGACGAAAAGTAATTCTCCCATATGAAAAGCACTCCCGCCAACTTTTTGAAATTGATATAGCGTAACAAAGTAATAATAATTACTTTTATTACAAAGTAATAATAATTACTTTTGCTATATCCAGGAACTGTGTTGTTCTACTCGAACACCCACCGTGAGTTCCACTAAAACCTTCAAGTACGTAGTTAGCAGTTGTCGATTGTTCTCACCTCGGCTAACTACGGCTTAGAGCCGAGCAGTTCTTCCCGAACGCCCTCCGTGTGCTCCGTCATATCTTCGAGTACGTAGTTAGCAGTTGTCGATTGTTCTCACCTCGGCTAACTACGGCTTAGAGCCGAGCAGTTCTTCCCGAACGCCCTCCGTGTGTTCCGTCATATCTTCGAGTACGTAGTTAGCAGTTGTCGATTGTTCTCACCTCGGCTAACTACGGCTTAGAGCCGAGCAGTTCTGCCCGAACATCCTCCGTGTGCTCCGTCATATCTTCGAGTACGTAGTTAGTAGTTGTCGATTGTTCTCACCTCGGCTAACTACGGCTTAGAGTCGAGCCGTTCTTCTCGAACGCCCCCCCCCCCCCCCGAGTGCTCATATCAGAGTAAGCTAGGCAGGTAGCTAAGTATAATAAATATTTGATATAAGTATATATATATATTAAGATTGTAAAACATAATAAGAAAAAAAAGGGAAAACAAATAATACATAAAGAAAACCAAAAGAACAAAAAAACCACAAAACTCTTTAATTTGTAACACAAAAACAAAAGAACGAACCTTGGGTGACCGGCGAGCGTCACCCGAGCAGACAATATTACAAATTTGGCGCCCGAGCAGGGACGACTTTTAAAGTCGTATCACCGACCAAGACCGAGAAAAAAAAACAACCATATTTTTCTTTCCATGTCAAAATAATCGACCAGAAACCACTTACCGGCAGAAACACGGCATTACAACTTGTTTTACATTGGTGAATGCGTTACTGCTAAAATTAGTCTTGGCACCAACCGGGGAGTACCAGACGATAGAAATACACAAATTGTCAAATACTGCCGAGAGAAAAGCTATAATAATGTCCACCGAGGAGACTGGGCTTAGTGTTTCCGGAATATACTCACTTCGGAAAGAGGAGTTACTAAACGAACTGTGTCGTCGTGGTATTAACCAAAGTGGTAGTGTAGATGAGCTACGCAAACTACTCTCTAACGAGCTAAAGAAACACAAATCTTGTAGCGATTTACCCACGATCGAACCGAAGCTCACCACCGAACCACTATTATCAAGCATGGAATCTCAAACCACAACCACACACCGGCCAAAAATTCCGAACATCACGTACTCAAAGCCAACGGAAACACAGGCTCATAACCTGAATACACCGAACATGGAAATCCATGTACAACCGAAACCGACACCGAGCATTCCATTTACTTCCTACTCAGAAGTACGACCGCCGCAGACTTACCGTCCATCCGATGCGGAAATGATGGATAAGGTAAGAAGGTGGAATGTAAGATACAAAGGGGGAAATAGTAATCCATTAGAGTTCCCAGAAAGGGTGGAGGAACTCGCCGAATGCTTCCAATTGCCGCTAGACCGGGTAGTACGAACATTACCAGAGCTACTCAAAGGGAACGCACTTATCTGGTTTCGTAATAATAAGGAGTTTCTTAGTACGTGGGAAGAGTTTAGCGAGGAATTACGTCACTTCTTCTTACCACCACGATTTGCTGAGCAGCTCTTGGACCGCATTCGGAAACGAACGCAGAGCAACAGAGAGAAGGGGAAAGATTATATAACTTCCATACAAGCACTGATGCGATTGCAGATGTCGCTCACCACCGGGGAGAAATTAAATCGTATATACGATAACCTACGACCGGATTATCGCCATTACATCAAACGACGAGAGTTCACGACGCTGTCGGAACTAACCTCACTCATTGAGGATTTTGAATGCCTTTTAAATGAGCAACCCCCCTCTCGACCTTCTCCAGCACCAGTACGACCGCCCGCATTACGTCCTACCGCACCACCATTTCAACCGACCGTGCCGCCATTTCGTCAGGCAGCACCACCACTCTACCAGAACAGGTCAGCGAATCAATCAGCCATGCCTACTCCACACCCACCGATCCAGACTACTCGACCAGTTAACAACGATGTAACATATCCGCATCATGGTCCAAATACCAGTAATATACCGCATCATCTATCCAGTAACAACGATGTAACATATCCGCATCATGGTCCAAATACCAGTAATATACCGCATCATCTATCCAGTAACAACGATGTAACATATCCGCATCATGGTCCAAATACCAGTAATATACCGCATCATCTATCCAGTAACAACGATGTAACATATCCGCATCATGGTCCAAATACCAGTAATATACCGCATCATCTATCCAGTAACAACGATGTAACATATCCGCATCATGGTCCAAATACCAGTAATATACAGCATCATCTATCCAGTAACAACGATGTAACATATCCGCATCATGGTCCAAATACCAGTAATATACCGCATCATCTATTCAGTAACAACGATGTAACATATCCGCATCATGGTCCAAATACCAGTAATATACCGCATCATCTACCGAGTACCAACGATGTACCTTATCATACCAGCAATATACCGCACCATAGACCGATTACCAGCGATGTAACGCATCCACATCACCGACCGCCAGTCGGCCCGCCGTTCACCAATAGCTACGACCGGAAAACCTGTTGCTGGACTTGCGGCCAGCCCGGACATACTCGTCGAACTTGTCGTCAGGACCGCCGATTATTTTGTTCATACTGTGGTACAAATAATGTACAGAGCAGATATTGCAACTGCAAACCGGAAAAACACCAACGGGCCGTCCAACACCATGAGGCATTAGACGCGCCCACCCCTATCGTTTCAACCCACGCCTCATATACCATACCCATCAAATTTCAACATCGCCTGTACGACGTCGTTATCGACACCGGCGCAGGAAGGTCGTGCATTGGGAAAACCATACGAAACCTATGCAGAAAGCACCATGTACCAGCCCGACCGATCTCCATAACCTTTGCCTTGGCCGATAAATCGACTATCACCGCTCGACAAGCCTATATGTTGGACCTAAGTTGGGGAGAGTGGTCCTTCACACAAGAATTCGTGTATATTCCGAACCTGTTGGATGAATTCTTGATAGGAACAGACTTCCTGGCAAAATTTAGATTCACTATTAACTGCGGAAGAAAGGTTATAGTAGCGCAACCTGAGCCGAGGCCACCAATTATCCGAAGTCTCGCGACGGAAAAACAACAGCTAGACCGACTGTTGGCTATAGAGCTACCCATATTCGAAAGCTTCAAAGGTCCGACAACCATCACGGAACACGAGATCCGTCTCAAACACCACCGACCCTTCAAACAAAGGTATATGCCAAGAAACCCAGCCATGCAAACCATAATCAACGAAGAGATCAACCAACTATTGGCCGAAGAGAAGATAGAACCATCAAATAGCCCATATAGCTCACCCATAGTACTCGTCAAAAAAAAGCAAGGAACCTGGAGGCTATGTGTCGACTATCGGCAACTAAATAAGCTATCTATTAAAGATGCATACCCGCTGCCACAGATAAACCATATCTTGGATAAACTGAAAGGTGCGAGGTACATTTACACGATTGATCTTAAACAAGGATATTGGCAAATCCCATTAAAACCCACCAGCCGTCCGTATACAGCCTTTACCGTCCCGGGGCGAGGACTCTTTCAATGGAGAGTGATGCCATTTGGGCTACATTCCGCCCCCGCCACATTCCAACGACTACTCGACCGAATCATCAGCCCCGAACTCGAGCCGTACGCATTTGCTTATCTGGACGATATAATCGTTATTGGGAGCACGTTCACAGAGCATATGGCGGCACTAACAGAGGTATTAAAACGTCTGAAACATGCAAAACTGAAAATCAACCCCGAAAAATGTGAATTTGGGAAAGCAGAGATGCGCTATCTCGGGCATATGGTCAACCAGAACGGAATACACACCGACCCTAGTAAGATCGAAGCCATCAACTCATTAATACCCCCCCGCAACATTAGAGAACTCCGCCGTATCCTCGGGATCGCTTCCTGGTATCGTCGCTTTGTCCCAAATTTTTCTTCCCTAACAGCACCGCTGACAAAACTGCTAAAGAAGAAAACCAAATGGTCATGGGAAGATGCCCAAGAAGAAGCATTCCAAACTGTAAAAACTAGGCTGACAGAGGCACCAGTACTCTCCTGTCCAGATTTTACGAAACCATTTCTGCTCCAGACAGACGTCAGTGCGGAGGGACTCGGAGCAGTCCTCTCGCAATCAATCGACGCTCAAGAACGAGTAATCGCCTACGCCAGCCGTACCCTTACCGACGCCGAGCGAAACTACTCGGTTACCGAACGGGAATGCTTAGCCGTGGTCTGGGGCATTCGGAAAATGCGACCCTATATAGAAGGCTACAAATTTATTGTGCATACCGATCACCAATCACTGAGGTGGCTTCACCGTATAGAAAACCCCTCCGGTCGATTAGCGCGCTGGGCCATTGAGTTACAGCAGTACGATTACGAGATCCGATACCGGAAGGGCGCGCTGAACACCGTAGCAGACGTCCTATCGAGACACCCGACCCCGAATACTTCAATTAAGTTACTACTACCAATAACTGAAACATGCCCATGGTATCATGCTAAAATACAAGCAGTCAAAAGCAGACCGGAAGAGAACTCCGAGTATCAAATTATGGTGGGAACCCTGTACCGGCATATTTATAATCCGACCTGTCACACCGAAACCGCTCCAACCGCCTGGAAAGTATGCATCCCTAAGCCACTACGGGCCCAGATCCTACACGAAAATCATACTGACGTGACCGCAGGACATCTGGGGATTGCCAAGACTATCGCCAGGATCGCTAGAAGTTATTACTGGCCGGGATTATTCCGCGATACCGCTCGGTTTGTCCGCCAGTGCCCGACGTGCCTGGAATATAAAATACCTGCCAGAAAGCCCGCTGGGGAAATGCAGATGACAGAAGCCAACTATCCATGGGAAGTGGCCTGCTCAGACTTCATCGGCCCATTGCCACGGTCATCAAAGGGAAACACCATGATATTGGTATTCCACGACAAATTCTCCAAGTGGACGGAATTCGTAGCCCTCCGAGACGCTACCACTCCAGCGCTAATAAAAAGTTTTAAGGAAAGCATCCTCAGCCGGTATGGATGTCCAAAAACTTTAATTACCGATAATGGCACCCAATACCGGAGCAGGCAGTTACAAGAGCTGCTCGCTCAACTCCGAATCAAGCAAAGGTTCACCCCGCCCTACACTCCACAGGCAAACCCTACGGAGCGAATGAACCGAGTCATAAAAACAATGGTGGCCCAATACGTCCAGAGAGACCATCGAAAATGGGACGAATATCTCCCAGAACTCATGCTGGCCATGAACACCAGCCGAAACGAGACGACAGGCTACTCCGCCGCGTACCTTAATTTCGGTCGCGAACTACGCCTACCGTCGTCACCAGACATACCTCTAAACACCGAGCCCGATGCCGATAACCGCATACACAACCTTCAGGAGATTCAAGAACTAGTCAAAATAAATCTGGCCAAGGCATTCGGCATACAGAAACGATATTACGACCTCCTACGACGCCCGTGGACTCCAGCCATAGGAGAGATGGTGTACTATCGACACCAACCGCTCTCTTGCGCCGCCCAACAGTTCGCCGCGAAACTTGCACCGAAATATATAGAACCGTATATAGTAAAGAAGAAGAAATCGCCCGTAATCTTTATATTCGAAGGAGACCACAACAAAACTATCACCGCACACGTGAAGGATATCAAGCAAATATCCCCACAACCACAGATCGGGAAAACCCACGCGGCAGGTATAGTCAACTGCGAGTCCCAGCAGCACGATTTAGTAGCAGCCGAGATGTCATCCAGCGAGCATCAACCGCGCACCCAGTTTACCGACGCCGATCCAACGCCGGGGACCCACCGACGTACCCAGCCCCGTCCCGTGTTGGCACCACCGCAGAAGACCGCCCAACAAGCAGTGCGGGAGACCGCTTGGAAGAAGCGGCCTCCACCCCCGAAACGTCCGCTGACGAGTAACGAGCTTGCAAAACTATGCAAAGTAGCCCCCAGAGACGTTGGCACCGCAGCAAACCCAGTTCCATTCATCAGGCTCAATCCTACGGCAGGACCGTCCGTGTTGCTACCACCCATCACTAGTAACCCACTCCGAAAAAAATCCAAATCCTCTCACAATCAGTATCTCGTTCTTTCAATTTGGTTTTCATTGTGTTAACAATGAATTTTTCTGCATCAGTAAGTCCCAAGTTATTCAGCACTTTTAAAGCGTCGCGTCCAATTATTGTTAAAAAATTTGCTGCTTGTACTTCCGCTGATTCTGCACTTATTTTGGCTGCAATTGAATAATTCTCATACATTTCTAGCCATTCCGTCCATTCAACATTACATGCAGCTGTTTTGGTGGCTTAATTCCGCTCAATGTTATTGCGTTGATTTTCTTGTCTGTATCTTAGACACTTACACACTTGAACTCGTTTTCTTTTTATTTGTGTCTAGACTCTTCTTTTTTTATTTTCTTTTACCGTTGCACTCGCGCTTGCGTATCGTAACAAGATCTTTCAAGTGAACTTTTTTCTTAGAAATTTATTTTTTATTTTGCAATACATTATTTGTATGCTTTTATTTTTGAGCCAATTTAACTTTTTTAAACACTTTCTTTATTCTTTACAGCACTATTTTACTGCATTTTTTTCACTTCATTCCACATCTGACACCATGACAGTGATACGCAAGTGTTGATCGTTTGAGTAGTGTTTATTGACTGACTTCATAGCTCATGTGACAGCGTACAACCCGGAAAAAACAGGGAAAAATTAATTTTAAAAATAAAAATAAAATAAAAATAAATAAAAGGCGTAAATCCCGGCCAAAACAGGGTAGTGATAGTGAAAATACTTTAGAAGTCCCACGACCATAAGACCTTGCCAGCTTTAGAGCGAAGGTATTTGGCCAACTGTGGGCAGTGAAACAAAAAGATCAGGGTTACCAACTAGTAGAGCGTGAAGCTTACCTAGCAACGACATCCCCGGACCAGGAACAAAAGGAGCAAAAAGGAAGAAAAAGAAGAAAACAAAAAAAGGAGAAAATCTGAAACCAGACAAGACCGAAGAATTCGTCAACACCAACACCAACAAAGCCAGTTATTAAAAGAAGTAAGCCCTGAAAATTCCGTTATTTATAAAAATTATATACATAATATACTTATATTTCAACAAACAATAAATTGTAAATTTTAATGAAATTTTTTTTTATAAATGCATATGTGCCTAAACTCAATAATTTAAATTTACATCTTATACATATAAATATTATAACATTCTGTGCATGAGTGGGTATACGTGTTTTTCGCGAGTAAAATCATAAACAAAAAAGGTTTTGGTTACGTTCCAAGTTGCAAAAAGTATTTTCCCCCTCTCTCTCCCTTTCCTGATTAGAAAAAAAAATATTTTTTATTTTTCAAATTTTTTACCCGCGAACAAGCCAAAAGAGTTCGTCTGTTTGAGGAACTACCATTTCACTTCCACCCCTATTCTATCAAAAAATTCGAAATGCCTACAGACGCGGAGGTAAAAATTAGTTTAAGCGATGCGTTTAATCTTGTTCCTGAGTTTGATGGAACACCGGGAAAATTAAATAAGTATATTGAGTGTGGAAACATCCTGTTTGCATCTACTAAGTAGAATACAGATGCACAAGTGTTTCTTGAAATAGTAAAAACAAAGTTGCAGGGTCCCGCGTTTGAATCAGACAATTTTGAAATGGTCTGATCTTATTAAGGAATTAGAAAAAAAATTTAAGGATGAACGTTCACAAGGCGATTTATCTAAGGCAAAACAAAACCTTAGAGAATCTGTGAAAGAATTCGGGGCATTAAATTCGGCAACTTATGCAAATATCAGTGATACTAGCGTTCGGGCGTATTTAGTGGAAGAGAACGAGCGGCTAGCGATCAACGCATTCGAAGATGGCTTACGAAGTCATGATCCTTAGGATCCTGATTAAAGCACGAGGAGAAACGGACTTAAAGCAAAGCACGAACTTTGCTACTGAACAATCGTCGCGAATAGAACCACACTTCCAAATGATTCGAGGTTTCAGTAGACCAAGGTAGCAACCTTTTTGCACGGTATGTAAAAGGTATGGGCATACCTCAACGACATGTTACCGGAACACTTCGCTGCCAAATTTCGTCCCGAAAGAAATAAAACGAGAAGTACAATACCTGGTGTGCCTCGTACTGTAAAAGAAGTAATCACACATATCAGGAATGCGGAACGCGATTAAGAAACGAAGGACAAAGAAACCTACATCTACAAACTAACACTTCGAGAAATCAAGGATGATACGAAAACAACCACCTCGCACATAACAGGCAACACCAACCTTGATATCAAAATCATTTCAGAGGACCACCCACAAACACAGCGGTAAGCCAGCAAAATCATAGAAGCAGAACTCGTCAAGCAAATCAAGCTCAGGGAAACGAATTTCCCAGGGAAACGAAAACGGACACGTTCTCCCAATTGAGTTAGACAGCAGCAGTAGTCCACCAATAAATCTTTTAACAAATGAAACAAATATGAATAAAACAATCACAAATAAAAAACTTACAAATAAAACAATTTTAAATAAAATAAATATATCTTTTTTAAATATAACAGAACCAACAGTATGTATTCCCTTTAACCCTTCTAACAAAATATGCAATGTATTTCTTATAGATACAGGAGCAGAAATAAGCCTCCTCAAGCGACAAGATATTTTAGGAATTAAAAAACATAAACTGCCAGTTTACCACTATTGCAGGAAACACGATTAAGTTAATTTATACTAAATTAATAACGTTACAAACCGTACGACAAAAATATGAATATTGTAAACAGAAATGTAATACAGACCGTACGGCAAAATATACACGACAAAATGTATATGTATACATTAAGCATTATGAAAACCCATTGTAAATAGTAAGTTGATAAATCATAGAAACATCATTCTTTTTTAGACAGAAATGCTCCCGGCGCGCCCCATGTCACAATAATAAAACTAACAACAACAATTACAAGAATAATAACAAAATACGCAAAAGGAATAGCTTGTACATATACGAACACAATTTGTATACGAACAATCTACTATACAATATTTGGGGAAATAAAATTCCCAACAAGACGAAAGAATTAAGTAAAGACATGGGACGCGAAGATCCACAACAAATCGGGAAGTGTGTAGAAGAGTATTCTGTCTGACAAGACGAAAAGTAATTCTCCCATATGAAAAGCACTCCCGCCAACTTTTTGAAATTGATATAGCGTAACAAAGTAATAATAATTACTTTTATTACAAAGTAATAATAATTACTTTTGCTATATCCAGGAACTGTGTTGTTCTACTCGAACACCCACCGTGAGTTCCACTAAAACCTTCAAGTACGTAGTTAGCAGTTGTCGATTGTTCTCACCTCGGCTAACTACGGCTTAGAGCCGAGCAGTTCTTCCCGAACGCCCTCCGTGTGCTCCGTCATATCTTCGAGTACGTAGTTAGCAGTTGTCGATTGTTCTCACCTCGGCTAACTACGGCTTAGAGCCGAGCAGTTCTTCCCGAACGCCCTCCGTGTGCTCCGTCATATCTTCGAGTACGTAGTTAGCAGTTGTCGATTGTTCTCACCTCGGCTAACTACGGCTTAGAGCCGAGCAGTTCTGCCCGAACATCCTCCGTGTGCTCCGTCATATCTTCGAGTACGTAGTTAGTAGTTGTCGATTGTTCTCACCTCGGCTAACTACGGCTTAGAGTCGAGCCGTTCTTCTCGAACGCCCCCCCCCCCCCCCGAGTGCTCATATCAGATTAAGCTAGGCAGGTAGCTTAGTATAATAAATATTTGATATAAGTATATATATATATATTAAGATTGTTAAACATAATAAGAAAAAAAAGGGAAAACAAATAATAAATAAAGAAAACCAAAAGAACAAAAAAACCACAAAACTCTTTAATTTGTAACACAAAAACAAAAGAACGAACCCTGGGTGACCGGCGAGCGTCACCCGAGCAGACAACGTTACAAGACTCCAAAGTTTCTAGAATACCATGCGTTGCAAACCACATATGCAAGAATAGTATCACTTCTAATGAATTTGATGATTTCAGTTTTCTGAAGTCCATAAATCCTGAATAATGATCTGCTATCAGTAAATATTCGTGTCCTTTAAAGTTAAATATATCCGTCGACACTAGTTAAAATGGATATTCTGGAACAGTTTTTTGCAATAGTGGTTCGCGAATGTTGTTTCTTTGTGTTCGCTGGCAGACTGCGCACTTTTCAACATAGTTTTTTATGTCGCTGCTCTGACCGTACCAATATAATGATTGTCGCGCTCTAGCTAAAGAGCTGTTAATTCCTGCATGTCCTGCGTGTACGTCCTTGATAATTTTAGGTATTTCGGCTTTCGGAACTATTACTTTAGTACCCTTAAAAAGTAGACCTTCATCAAATGTTATTTCTTCCTTGAAGTTTGCATACTTTTTAACTGCTTCTGGTAATTTTTTATCGTCCTCCAGCCAACCTTTCCTATTTCTTTTAATAGCTGCAGTTCAAGATCATCCTGCGTTGATTTAACGAATCGTTTCTTTGCTTCATCAGTTGCACGGAATATTGTTCTTTTTCTGGCTCATGTTGTTCATTTTGTTCACAATCTCGGCTCAATATATCTGCTATTGGTATTTGAGTCCCTTTTTTATAGTATATTTTTGGTGAGTATGGCATTACTTCTAATAATATTTGTTGTAGTCTTATCGGTGCTTTATGGATGGCTTTCTTAAAAATGGTCTACAAGGGCTTATGATCTATCTCAATTTCTAGGTTTTTGCCATAAATATATTCATGAAACCTCTGGCATGCAAATCTTATGGCCATTGCTTCTTTTTCAATTTGTGGGCTATTTTGCTGACTCTCTGTAAATGCTCTTGTGGCGTATGCTACTGGTTGATTATCTTGTAGCAAACACGCTCCCATTGCCTTTGAACTAGCATCTACTGACAATTTGACATTTTTGTTGACATCGTAGTACTTTAATACAGGTGTCGTTGTTAATGTTTTTTTGATATTTTCGATCGCTATTTGTTGTTCATGTTCCCAATACCATGCTGTGTCTTTATGAAGTAATTTTCTTAATGGTTCCGTTAAGTCAGACAAATTTGGGATACATTTATTGAGATACGTTACCATACCAAGCAAACGTTGTAGCTCTTTGACATTTGTTGGCGTTTTCAATCGCTTAATTGCTTCGATTTTGTCACTATCAGCCTCACAACCATTTTGTGTGAATATATGCCCAAGAAATTTAACCCTTTTCCTAGTATATTCACATTTATCTTTGTTTAGAGTAAATCCTGCTTGCGTTAGCCTTTCAATCACTTTTTTAGTTATTTTTTGTAATTTTTCTTTATTTTCAGCAAACATTAAGATGTCATCCATTGCTGTCTCACAGTTCTCTATTCCTTGCAGCGTACTATTCATTATTTCAGAAAATATTTCGGGTGCCGAAGATATTCCAAATGGAAGTCGCTTAAAACAGTAACGACCCCATGGCGTTGCAAATGTTAAGTACTCAGACGTTCGCTTTGACACGCGAATCTGCCAAAATCCCTTTTGACAATCTATTTTTGTGAAATATTTGGCTCCTTTTACTCGTGCTGCAATTT
Organism: Nephrocerus scutellatus; assembly: GCA_947095585.1. NCBI lineage: Eukaryota > Metazoa > Arthropoda > Insecta > Diptera > Pipunculidae > Nephrocerus > Nephrocerus scutellatus. The sequence continues at coordinate 50,976,680 of OX352762.1, forward strand.
CTTCTACTGTTTTCAGTGGATAATGTCTTCGCTTTATGTTTTTATTTAAGTCTGTTGGGTCCAGATATATTCGAATTATGTTGCCTTTATTTACTACAACTATTGGGCTTACTGCTGGTGTTGGTTTTGTTACTGGTTCAATAATTCCCATGTTTACCATTTTGTCTAACTCGACTTTGACTTTATCACGCAAAGCATGTGGTATTCTTCTTGGAGGTATAATTTTAAATTTTGGATGTTCTATGAAGTCTATTTCATATTCAAAGTTTTTGCAGCAACCTATATTGATTTTATCAGGTTCCGCCTTCTTTGCTGATACTTCATGTACTCGTATGATGAATCCAAATTTTTCGCACATTTGTCTGCCTAGTTATAGGCGAAAGCTTACTGTCAATAATTTTGAAATTAACTTTCTCTATTTTATTTTTCGCTTTACAGAACGCTTTTGCTTCACCTACTACTGAGACGCTTTCGTTATTGTATGTTAATAACCTCTTGGTAGCTGATTTTTAAATTTTTAAATTCAATTCATCCGCTTTTTGTCTTGGCAATACATTACACTCTGCTCCAGTGTATAATTTAACTTTCAACGTGCTCGAACCAATTACCAGTTTTTCTACCCATTTATCATCTCCACTTAATGAATTGATAGTTACTAGTCCTACTTTGTTCTCAGGATATGACGTGTCATCTAATTCTGATTCCGAATCTTCACCTAACGTGTTTACATTTTTATATATTTTGTTTCTGGACTTGTATTTTTTATTGTTTTCTGATTGATCTTGCTTGGAATTCTTTTGTTCTTGTGCTTTCTTTGATTTACACATTATTTTAAAATGACCCTGTCGGCCACATCCCTTACATACCTTTTTGTAAGCTGGACAATTTTTTGGGCCATGCTTTTTGCCACATCTTTTGCAATCAAATTCTTTAGTAACCGCGTTCACACTAGGTTCGCCTTGCAGCTCATGCATTTGTTTTTCAACTCTTTCAGCAGCTCTGCAAATCTTCTTTGCTTTATCAAAATTAAGATCTTCTTCAGTCCATAATTTTTGCCGCGTCTGTTCATAATAAATTCCGACCACGATCTGATCCATCATAAATTCTTCTTGAACATTGGCTGGATAACTACATTTTTTGATTTGCGTCATAATTTTTTGTAAAAAATCCTCAAAACTTTCTTTTGGCGCTTGCTTAATACGATGGTACTGGCATCTTTCATACGTTTTGTTTTTAGGGGTGCGAAATGTTCTTTCAATTTGGTTTTCATTGTGTTAACAATGAATTTTTCTGCATCAGTAAGTCCCAAGTTATTCAGCACTTTTAAAGCGTCGCGTCCAATTATTGTTAAAAAATTTGCTGCTTGTACTTCCGCTGATTCTGCACTTATTTTGGCTGCAATTGAATAATTCTCATACATTTCTAGCCATTCATTCCATTCAACATTACATGCAGCTGTTTTGGTGGCTTAATTCCGCTCAATGTTATTGCGTTGATTTTCTTGTCTGTATCTTAGACACTTACACACTTGAACTCGTTTTCTTTTTATTTGTGTCTAGACTCTTCTTTTTTTATTTTCTTTTACCGTTGCACTCGCGCTTGCGTATCGTAACAAGATCTTTCAAGTGAACTTTTTTCTTAGAAATTTATTTTTTATTTTGCAATACATTATTTGTATGCTTTTATTTTTGAGCCAATTTAACTTATTTTAACACTTTCTTTATTCTTTACAGCACTATTTTACTGCATTTTTTTCACTTCATTCCACATCTGACACCATGTAACGAGACAGTGATACGCAAGTGTTGATCGTTTGAGTAGTGTTTATTGACTGACTTCATAGCTCATGTGACAGCGTACAACCCGGAAAAAACAGGGAAAAATTAATTTTTAAAAATAAAAATAAAATAAAAATAAATAAAAGGCGTAAATCCCGGCCAAAACAGGGTAGTGATAGTGAAAATACTTTAGAAGTCCCACGACCATAAGACCTTGCCAGCTTTAGAGCGAAGGTATTTGGCCAACTGTGGGCAGTGAAACAAAAAGACCAGGGTTACCAACTAGTAGAGCGTGAAGCTTACCTAGCAACGACATCCCCGGACCAGGAACAAAAGGAGCAAAAAGGAAGAAAAAGAAGAAAACAAAAAAAGGAGAAAATCTGAAACCAGACAAGACCGAAGAATTCGTCAACACCAACACCAACAAAGCCAGTTATTAAAAGAAGTAAGCCCTGAAAATTCCGTTATTTATAAAAATTATATACATAATATACTTATATTTCAACAAACAATAAATTGTAAATTTTAATGAATTTTTTTTTTATAAATGCATATGTGCCTAAACTCAATAATTTAAATTTACATCTTATACATATAAATATTATAACATTCTGTGCATGAGTGGGTATACGTGTTTTTCGCGAGTAAAATCATAAACAAAAAAGGTTTTCGTTACGTTCCAAGTTGCAAAAAGTATTTTCCCCCTCTCTCTCCCTTTCCTGATTAGAAAAAAAAAAAATTTTTTTACCCGCGAACAAGCCAAAAGAGTTCGTCTGTTTGAGGAACTACCATTTCACTTCCACCCCTATTCTATCAAAAAATTCGAAATGCCTACAGACGCGGAGGTAAAAATTAGTTTAAGCAATGCGTTTAATCTTGTTCCTGAGTTTGATGGAACACCGGGAAAATTAAATAAGTATATTGAGTGTGGAAACATCCTGTTTGCATCGACTAAGTAGAATACAGATGCACAAGTGTTTCTTGAAATAGTAAAAACAAAGTTGCAGGGTCCCGCGTTTGAATTAATACAGTATCAGACAATTTTGAAATGGTCTGATCTTATTAAGGAATTAGAAAAAAAAATTAAGGATGAACGTTCACGAAGCTCAATACAAGGCGATTTATCTAAGGCAAAACAAAACCTTAGAGAATCTGTGAAAGAATTCGGGGCATTAAATTCGGCAACTTATGCAAATATCAGTGATACTAGCGTTCGGGCGTATTTAGTGGAAGAGAACGAGCGGCTAGCGATCAACGCATTCGAAGATGGCTTACGAAGTCATGATCCTTAGGATCCTGATTAAAGCACGAGGAGAAACGGACTTAAAGCAAAGCACGAACTTTGCTAATGAACAATCGTCGCGAATAGAACCACACTTCCAAATGATTCGAGGTTTCAGTAGACCAAGGTAGCAACCTTTTTGCACGGTATGTAAAAGGTATGGGCATACCTCAACGACATGTTACCGGAACACTTCGCTGCCAAATTTCGTCCCGAAAGAAATAAAACGAGAAGTACAATACCTGGTGTGCCTCGTACTGTAAAAGAAGTAATCACACATATCAGGAATGCGGAACGCGATTAAGAAACGAAGGACAAAGAAACCTACATCTACAAACTAACACTTCGAGAAATCAAGGATGATACGAAAACAACCACCTCGCACATAACAGGCAACACCAACCTTGATATCAAAATCATTTCAGAGGACCACCCACAAACACAGCGGTAAGCCAGCAAAATCATAGAAGCAGAACTCGTCAAGCAAATCAAGCTCAGGGAAACGAATTTCCCAGGGAAACGAAAACGGACACGTTCTCCCAATTGAGTTAGACAGCAGCAGTAGTCCACCAATAAATCTTTTAACAAATGAAACAAATATGAATAAAACAATCACAAATAAAAAACTTACAAATAAAACAATTTTAAATAAAATAAATATATCTTTTTTAAATATAACAGAACCAACAGTATGTATTCCATTTAACCCTTCTAACAAAATATGCAATGTATTTCTTATAGATACAGGAGCAGAAATAAGCCTCCTCAAGCGACAAGATATTTTAGGAATTAAAAAACATAAACTGCCAGTTTACCACTATTGCAGGAAACACGATTAAGTTAATTTATACTAAATTAATAACGTTACAAACCGTACGACAAAAATATGAATATTGTAAACAGAAATGTAATACAGACCGTACGGCAAAATATACACGACAAAATGTATATGTATATATTAAGCATTATGAAAACCCATTGTAAATAGTAAGTTGATAAATCAAAGAAACATCATTCTTTTTTAGACAGAAATGCTCCCGGCGCGCCCCATGTCATAATAATAAAACTAACAACAACAATTACAAGAATAATAACAAAATACGCAAAAGGAATAGCTTGTACATATACGAACACAATTTGTATACGAACAATCTACTATACAATATTTGGGGAAATAAAATTCCCAACAAGACGAAAGAATTAAGTAAAGACATGGGACGCGAAGATCCACAACAAATCGGGAAGTGTGGAGAAGAGTATTCTGTCTGACAAGACGAAAAGTAATTCTCCCATATGAAAAGCACTCCCGCCAACTTTTTGAAATTGATATAGCGTAACAAAGTAATAATAATTACTTTTATTACAAAGTAATAATAATTACTTTTGCTATATCCAGGAACTGTGTTGTTCTACTCGAACACCCACCGTGAGTTCCACTAAAACCTTCAAGTACGTAGTTAGCAGTTGTCGATTGTTCTCACCTCGGCTAACTACGGCTTAGAGCCGAGCAGTTCTTCCCGAACGCCCTCCGTGTGCTCCGTCATATCTTCGAGTACGTAGTTAGCAGTTGTCGATTGTTCTCACCTCGGCTAACTACGGCTTAGAGCCGAGCAGTTCTTCCCGAACGCCCTCCGTGTGCTCCGTCATATCTTCGAGTACGTAGTTAGCAGTTGTCGATTGTTCTCACCTCGGCTAACTACGGCTTAGAGCCGAGCAGTTCTGCCCGAACATCCTCCGTGTGCTCCGTCATATCTTCGAGTACGTAGTTAGTAGTTGTCGATTGTTCTCACCTCGGCTAACTACGGCTTAGAGTCGAGCCGTTCTTCTCGAACGCCCCCCCCCCCCTCCCGAGTGCTCATATCAGATTAAGCTAGGCAGGTAGCTAAGTATAATAAATATTTGATATAAGTATATATATATATATATTAAGATTGTAAAACATAATAAGAAAAAAAAGGGAAAACAAATAATAAATAAAGAAAACTAAAAGAACAAAAAAACCACAAAACTCTTTAATTTGTAACACAAAAACAAAAGAACGAACCCTGGGTGACCGGCGAGCGTCACCCGAGCAGACAACGTTACAAGACTCCAAAGTTTCTAGAATACCATGCGTTGCAAACCACATATGCAAGAATAGTATCACTTCTAATGAATTTGATGATTTCAGTTTTCTGGAGTCCATAAATCCTGAATAATGATCTGCTATCAGTAAATATTCGTGTCCTTTAAAGTTAAATATATCCGTCGACACTAGTTAAAATGGATATTCTGGAACAGTTTTTTGCAATAGTGGTTCGCGAATGTTGTTTCTTTGTGTTCGCTGGCAGACTGCGCACTTTTCAACATAGTTTTTTATGTCGCTGCTCTGACCGTACCAATATAATGATTGTCGCGCTCTAGCTAAAGAGCTGTTAATTCCTGCATGTCCTGCGTGTACGTCCTTGATAATTTTAGGTATTTCGGCTTTCGGAACTATTACTTTAGTACCCTTAAAAAGTAGACCTTCATCAAATGTTATTTCTTCCTTGAAGTTTGCATACTTTTTAACTGCTTCTGGTAATTTTTTATCGTCCTCCAGCCAACCTTTCCTATTTCTTTTAATAGCTGCAGTTCAAGATCATCCTGCGTTGATTTAACGAATCGTTTCTTTGCTTCGTCAGTAAACGAAAGTATCAGTTGCACGGAATATTGTTCTTTTTCTGGCTCATGTTGTTCATTTTGTTCACAATCTCGGCTCAATATATCTGCTATTGGTATTTGAGTCCCTTTTTTATAGTATATTTTTGGTGAGTATGGCATTACTTCTAATAATATTTGTTGTAGTCTTATCGGTGCTTTATGGATGGCTTTCTTAAAAATGGTCTACAAGGGCTTATGATCTATCTCAATTTCTAGGTTTTTGCCATAAATATATTCATGAAACCTCTGGCATGCAAATCTTATGGCCATTGCTTCTTTTTCAATTTGTGGGCTATTTTGCTGACTCTCTGTAAATGCTCTTGTGGCGTATGCTACTGGTTGATTATCTTGTAGCAAACACGCTCCCATTGCCTTTGAACTAGCATCTACTGACAATTTGACATTTTTGTTGACATCGTAGTACTTTAATACAGGTGTCGTTGTTAATGTTTTTTTGATATTTTCGATCGCTATTTGTTGTTCATGTTCCCAATACCATGCTGTGTCTTTATGAAGTAATTTTCTTAATGGTTCCGTTAAGTCAGACAAATTTGGGATACATTTATTGAGATACGTTACCATACCAAGCAAACGTTGTAGCTCTTTGACATTTGTTGGCGTTTTCAATCGCTTAATTGCTTCGATTTTGTCACTATCAGCCTCACAACCATTTTGTGTGAATATATGCCCAAGAAATTTAACCCTTTTCCTAGTATATTCACATTTATCTTTGTTTAGAGTAAATCCTGCTTGCGTTAGCCTTTCAATCACTTTTTTAGTTATTTTTTGTAATTTTTCTTTATTTTCAGCAAACATTAAGATGTCATCCATTGCTGTCTCACAGTTCTCTATTCCTTGCAGCGTACTATTCATTATTTCAGAAAATATTTCGGGTGCCGAAGATATTCCAAATGGAAGTCGCTTAAAACAGTAACGACCCCATAGCGTTGCAAATGTTAAGTACTCAGACGTTCGCTTTGACACGCGAATCTGCCAAAATCCCTTTTGACAATCTATTTTTGTGAAATATTTGGCTCCTTTTACTCGTGCTGCAATTTCTTCTACTGTTTTCAGTGGATAATGTCTTCGCTTTATGTTTTTATTTAAGTCTGTTGGGTCCAGATATATTCGAATTATGTTGCCTTTATTTACTACAACTATTGGGCTTACTGCTGGTGTTGGTTTTGTTACTGGTTCAATAATTCCCATGTTTACCATTTTGTCTAACTCGACTTTGACTTTATCACGCAAAGCATGTGGTATTCTTCTTGGAGGTATAATTTTAAATTTTGGATGTTCTATGAAGTCTATTTCATATTCAAAGTTTTTGCAGCAACCTATATTGATTTTATCAGGTTCCGCCTTCTTTGCTGATACTTCATGTACTCGTATGATGAATCCAAATTTTTCGCACATTTGTCTGCCTAGTATAGGCGAAAGCTTACTGTCAATAATTTTGAAATTAACTTTCTCTATTTTATTTTTCGCTTTACAGAACGCTTTTGCTTCACCTACTACTGAGACGCTTTCGTTATTGTATGTTAATAACCTCTTGGTAGCTGATTTTTAAATTTTTAAATTCAATTCCTCCGCTTGTTGTCTTGGCAATACATTACACTCTGCTCCAGTGTATAATTTAACTTTCAACGTGCTCGAACCAATTACCAGTTTTTCTACCCATTTATCATCTCCACTTAATGAATTGATAGTTACTAGTCCTACTTTGTTCTCAGGATATGACGTGTCATCTAATTCTGATTCCGAATCTTCACCTAACGTGTTTACATTTTTATATATTTTGTTTCTGGACTTGTATTTTTTATTGTTTTCTGATTGATCTTGCTTGGAATTCTTTTGTTCTTGTGCTTTCTTCGATTTACACATTATTTTAAAATGACCCTGTCGGCCACATCCCTTACATACCTTTTTGTAAGCTGGACAATTTTTTGGGCCATGCTTTTTGACACATCTTTTGCAATCAAATTCTTTAGTAACCGCGTTCACACTAGGTTCGCCTTGCAGCTCATGCATTTGTTTTTCAGCTCTTTCAGCAGCTCTGCAAATCTTCTTTGCTTTATCAAAATTAAGATCTTCTTCAGTCCATAATTTTTGCCGCGTCTGTTCATAATAAATTCCGACCACGATCTGATCCATCATAAATTCTTCTTGAACATTGGCTGGATAACTACATTTTTTGATTTGCGTCATAATTTTTTGTAAAAAATCCTCAAAACTTTCTTTTGGCGCTTGCTTAATACGATGGTACTGGCATCTTTCATACGTTTTGTTTTTAGGGGTGCGAAATGTTCTTTCAATTTGGTTTTCATTGTGTTAACAATGAATTTTTCTGCATCAGTAAGTCCCAAGTTATTCAGCACTTTTAAAGCGTCGCGTCCAATTATTGTTAAAAAATTTGCTGCTTGTACTTCCGCTGATTCTGCACTTATTTTGGCTGCAATTGAATAATTCTCATACATTTCTAGCCATTCATTCCATTCAACATTACATGCAGCTGTTTTGGTGGCTTAATTCCGCTCAATGTTATTGCGTTGATTTTCTTGTCTGTATCTTAGACACTTACACACTTGAACTCGTTTTCTTTAAATTTGTGTCTAGACTCTTCTTTTTTTATTTTCTTTTACCGTTGCACTCGCGCTTGCGTATCGTAACAAGATCTTTCAAGTGAACTTTTTTCTTAGAAATTTATTTTTTATTTTGCAATACATTATTTGTATGCTTTTATTTTTGAGCCAATTTAACTTATTTAAACACTTTCTTTATTCTTTACAGCACTATTTTACTGCATTTTTTTCACTTCATTCCACATCTGACACCATGTAACGAGACAGTGATACGCAAGTGTTGATCGTTTGAGTAGTGTTTATTGACTGACTTCATAGCTCATGTGACAGCGTACAACCCGGAAAAAAACAGGGAAAAATTAATTTTTAAAAATAAAAATAAAATAAAAATAAATAAAAGGCGTAAATCCCGGCCAAAACAGGGTAGTGATAGTGAAAATACTTTAGAAGTCCCACGACCATAAGACCTTGCCAGCTTTAGAGCGAAGGTATTTGGCCAACTGTGGGCAGTGAAACAAAAAGACCAGGGTAACCAACTAGTAGAGCGTGAAGCTTACCTAGCAACGACATCCCCGGACCAGGAACAAAAGGAGCAAAAAGGAAGAAAATGAAGAAAACAAAAAAAGGAGAAAAGCTCAAACCAGACAAGACCGAAGAATTCGTCAACACCAACACCAACAAAGCCAGTTATTAAAAGAAGTAAGCCCTGAAAATTCCGTTATTTATAAAAATTATATACATAATATACTTATATTTCAACAAACAATAAATTGTAAATTTTAATGATTTTTTTTTTATAAATGCATATGTGCCTAAACTCAATAATTTAAATTTACATCTTATACATATAAATATTATAACATTCTGTGCATGAGTGGGTATACGTGTTTTTCGCGAGTAAAATCATAAACAAAAAAGGTTTTCGTTACGTTCCAAGTTGCAAAAAGTATTTTCCCCCTCTCTCTCCCTTTCCTGATTAGACTTCACTTCCACCCCTATTCTATCAAAAAATTCGAAATGCCTACAGACGCGGAGGTAAAAATTAGTTTAAGCAATGCGTTTAATCTTGTTCCTGAGTTTGATGGAACACCGGGAAAATTAAATAAGTATATTGAGTGTGGAAACATCTTGTTTGCATCGACTAAGTAGAATACAGATGCACAAGTGTTTCTTGAAATAGTAAAAACAAAGTTGCAGGGTCCCGCGTTTGAATTAATACAGTATCAGACAATTTTGAAATGGTCTGATCTTATTAAGGAATTAGAAAAAAAAATTAAGGATGAACGTTCACGAAGCTCAATACAAGGCGATTTATCTAAGGCAAAACAAAACCTTAGAGAATCTGTGAAAGAATTCGGGGCATTAAATTCGGCAACTTATGCAAATATCAGTGATACTAGCGTTCGGGCGTATTTAGTGGAAGAGAACGAGCGGCTAGCGATCAACGCATTCGAAGATGGCTTACGAAGTTATGATCCTTAGGATCCTGATTAAAGCACGAGGAGAAACGGACTTAAAGCAAAGCACGAACTTTGCTAATGAACAATCGTCGCGAATAGAACCACACTTCCAAATGATTCGAGGTTTCAGTAGACCAAGGTAGCAACCTTTTTGCACGGTATGTAAAAGGTATGGGCATACCTCAACGACATGTTACCGGAACACTTCGCTGCCAAATTTCGTCCCGAAAGAAATAAAACGAGAAGTACAATACCTGGTGTGCCTCGTACTGTAAAAGAAGTAATCACACATATCAGGAATGCGGAACGCGATTAAGAAACGAAGGACAAAGAAACCTACATCTACAAACTAACACTTCGAGAAATCAAGGATGATACGAAAACAACCACCTCGCACATAACAAGCAACACCAACCTTGATATCAAAATCATTTCAGAGGACCACCCACAAACACAGCGGTAAGCCAGCAAAATCATAGAAGCAGAACTCGTCAAGCAAATCAAGCTCAGGGAAACGAATTTCCCAGGGAAACGAAAACGGACACGTTCTCCCAATTGAGTTAGACAGCAGCAGTAGTCCACCAATAAATCTTTTAACAAATGAAACAAATATGAATAAAACAATCACAAATAAAAAACTTACAAATAAAACAATTTTAAATAAAATAAATATATCTTTTTTAAATATAACAGAACCAACAGTATGTATTCCCTTTAACCCTTCTAACAAAATATGCAATGTATTTCTTATAGATACAGGAGCAGAAATAAGCCTCCTCAAGCGACAAGATATTTTAGGAATTAATACAAATTTGATAAAAAACATAAACTGCCAGTTTACCACTATTGCAGGAAACACGATTTCCACCCACGGGTCGTTAGTTGGTACGTTTGACGTCAATGGTATAAAAATTGATCACACTTTCCATGTAATAGGCGAAAATGCAAATTTAAAATATGACGGAATTCTTGGTAACAATTTCCTCAACGATTATCAAGGGGAAATAAGTTATATAATTAGAGAGCTTTTACTCGAAGTTCTACAAAAAAGTTCAGCAAACTTTAAGACTGAATATACAAAAGAAAATTTACCAAACTGTAAGACTACGCTCAAAAATAGCCTAGCAAAGAGTAAGACTAACCATTTAGAAGACAATGCAGCAAACAGTAAGACTACGCCAAAAGGTGCCTAGCATAGAGTACGACTGACCATACAAAAGAAAATTTAGAAAGTAGTAGTAGTATTATATTAGTCAGGGACGTATTAATAGCAACAAGATCACAAGCAAAAATTGCCAATGCAGAAGACACTCCAAAAACAACAAATGATATACTACAACATATTTCATCTTATAATTTAATCGAAAGAACAGAATCTATCTATTCAGCTAAAAATCTGCAACATAAAATTATTATTTTACCACCAACAGAATCCCCAGAAGAAAATGAATTAAAAAAATTAATCGATGAATTCACTAAACCTGCTTTAGGAAAAATTTTAACACATACGAACGACCAAAATAAATCCATGCATATTTGTACCCTACCCATTTCAATAAGAAGTTAGAAAGACCAAATTATGATTGAACAAACACTAAGGAGCATTAAAGATAAAATTAACAAAAGTAATTGTAAGACGATAGGAATCACCATACCTAATATTCAAGACCAATTTAAAAATGAGTTTAAAACAACTTTAGAAAAAATATTTCATTATCTAAACATAACGATAAATTTATACACCAATAACAAAATCATCTTAAACAATAATGAACAAATAGCAGCAGTATTAACCGAATACCATGAATCACCGTTTTGAGGAGTATCCAGAACCCTGAAAAGAATTAAACTAAAATATTACTGGCCTACAATGACTACAGACATTACGAACGTTCCTTAATTCACTCAAGTACTACTTTGGCTATTACCTCTGCAACTGCAGGAAGAACGCAAATGCCTCTCCAGTTTTCGCACTCTATAACACTACCTTTTTAGGGAGCTTGACAATCATTCCCTTCTTCCACACGTCGGGGAAACTTTCGGCCTCCCAAGCTCTCTCTACAAGAGGATATAAAAGCTCTGCTGATGTCGTTGGAGCGGCACGCAGAAGCTCTGCGGGTATACCATATAGTCCCACCGACTTGTTGTTCTTTAGTGCATTGATCGCGGAGCGATCTCATCTTTACTGGGAGTTGCGGTGCGAATTCGGGAAATTGTTACTTCCGGCAGCTCCGTTTAATTTGGGTGCATATCGTTAGCAAATACACGGTTAAGGACCGTAGAGAAATGCTCCTTCCATCGCTTGAGCTGATCCTCATCTGAAACGAGTACGGTACCATCTGAGCCTTTCACCGGATGTTGGCTATAGCGGTGACCACCTGTCAGCTCTTTAGTGATTCTGTAAACGGTTCAGCTATCGCACCTGCTCGCTGCTTCCTCTGCTTCTGAGGCCGGGTTTTTAATATAATTACGTTTGTCACGTCTTACACTACGGTGCACTTCTCTCATTTTGCTTTGATACAGGGACTCTAGCTCGATCCCCGCTGCTGCTGGGATATCTACAATACGAGCTTTAAGTAGCCCACGTTCTTCAATCTGCCTCCAGGTATCTTCGATAAGCCACGTGCTGTGCCTTGCCTGGCTTCTACCAACAATACATTCCGCTCCAGATGAGAAAACATTTTTCACAGCCTTCTAATGTTCCTGGATGGTTTTTGGCAGTGAGCTGTTGATTGCTTCCACCATTTCCAATAAATAATCCCTTAATTGTTGACGTACTGAGGGGATCTTTAGCCGGCCGACGTTATATCTAGGCATTCGGATGATATTGCGGATTCTTTGAACAGATGCAGTACGTAACTGGACAGTAGCTACCATTAGGTGATGATCCCGTACCATACCCATGTCGGCTCCTCGTCAGTTTCGGACATCTAAAAGACAGCTCCTAAAACGTCGGCTGATCGCCACATGGTCGATTTGGTTGGATGATGATTGCCTGTCAGTTGACACCCAGCTTACCTTGTGGCAGGTCATATGCTCAAACATGGTGCCTCCTATGACAAGGTTGTTGGTGTTGCAGAAATCAACAAATCTTTCACCATTGTCATTTCGTTCGCCGAGGCCGTGCTTCCCAATCACATGTTTGAGTCCTTCATTGTCGTTGCCAACCTTGGCATTTAAGTCCCCCATTACGATGATCATATCGCCGTTCGGCGTTGCGTTGAATACAGCGCTTAGTTGATTGTAGAAGTTGTCCTTTTCATCCTCAGTCGAAGGATTAGTTGGGGCGTAGCCCTGTATGAACGTGACGCGCCGTACTCTAGTCCGAAATCTGGCCGATAAGATCCTATCACTATGTGAGTGCCAGGAAGTTAGGCCTCTGCGTGCTGTTGGCGTTAGCAGCAGACCCACTCCAGATTACCGGGGACTGCCGGAGGGTTTGCCGGAGTAGAGTAGCACAGTGCTACACGTTGGGGATTGGTACTCTCCCGCGTCGAACCATCTTACCTCACTTACTCTCAGTATGTCCAAATTATCTCGAAGAAACTCACGTTCCAGTTGAAGAAATCTAGCATTTTGAGGTCCTTCACTCCCTGAGTCAAGGAGCGTCCGCACATTCCAGAAACCAATCTTAGTCCGGGTACAATAGCCAAAAGTCGTTATTATTCGATCATTACTTATCCGAGGCGTTGTGTCGGTTTCAGTAGCGGGCATTTTTCGGTACCGCAGGCTGCTAACCCACGTTACCTAGACTAGAAACTAGGAGGTAGAGCAAGCACTACATCACGAACTTGATTGTTGCGCTACTGGTCCAACCCAAGTTTTGAGCAGTCAGTAGTTTCCGGATCAATCGCAATGCAGTTCGGGAGCATAGGGCTTCTACAAACGCCTGCCAACGAACTCGATTTATCGCCTGAGGTTTCAAAAGACGCCACTCGGTCGCCTGGAGTCTTGCTTCCTCTTCTATTGTCCTTTTCCATGTCTTGCTAGGACGGCAAAATCGACGGCTTCCTTGTGGATTCCAGTCGAGCGCTAGTTTCGTAATATCGTCCGCTGGCTTTCTCAAAGTGTGGCCAATCCAGCTCCATTTTCGTCGTCTGATGGTGATCACGATTGCTTCCTGCTGCGTTACTCTCCGCAAGTCTTGATTGGGGTTAATGTGCGGCCATCTTATTCTCAGTATCCTCCTTAAGCACTTGTTGACGAAGACTTGGAGGCGCGTCGAAATTGACTCCGTGACACTCCACGTTTCGCAGCCATACAAGAGTACTGAGAGAACGTTAGATCTGAAGATCCTTAGCTTCAGATTCCGGGAGATTTGTGAGTGCCAGATATTATTTGGCATACTATAGAAGTGTCGCGCCTTGTTTACACGAGAGCACACATTCGAGTCAGCACCACCATTTTTTGACATCCAGCTGCCCAAATAACAAAACTTATCGACTTCCTCTATCTGATGTCCGTCAATCGAGGGATCACATGTTCCACTGGCGTTAACGCGAAGTAGTTTTGTTTTTGAGATGTTAATTTTTAAACCCACTTTATTAGCGTGGAGTTCTAGTGAGTTCAATTTTCGCTCCAAGTTACCTAACGATTGTTATAGGAGGCAGATATCATTGGCATAGTCCAGGTATTCTAGGCGGTGGAAAACATTCCATGGCAAACCGGATGGAGTACGGGTTACTATTTTTATCACCCAGTCGATGACAATTGTGAAAAGCAATTGAGGGTGCAACCTTGCTTGACTCCCGAGTAGATGTTGAAAGGTGAGCCAAGATTACCGTTATGAATGGCGCGGCATGTTGAGTCGCGGTATAGCCCCTTAATGATGTTAATGAGTTTTCCCGGAACATCATAGCTAGACAAAATCTGCCACACCATGTTTCGGCCCACGCTATCAAAAGCGCGTTTAAAATCTACAAAAACCATATACAGAGGAGAGCGGTACTCAACCGATTGTTCAATGATTATACGCAGGTTTTTAATTTGATCAGTACAAGAACATTTGGGCGAAATCCTGCTTGTTAATTTCTCAAAATTGGCTCTAACGCATTCCGTACGCGCCTAGCTATTATAGACGAGACCACTTTGTTTATGGTGTTTAGCAGGGTAATTCCTCTCCAGTTTTCGCAATTGCTCAAATCGCCTTTCTTGGGGAGTTTGACTATTAAGCCTTCTTTAACGACGATGGAATGGTTTCAGATTCCCAGATACCCTGATATATCGCATGCAATGTTCGCGTTTTTAACTCGACGTCGGCTTGAAGGAGTTCTGCGTAGATGTTGTCATTGCCTGCTGATTTACCTGATTGCAGTGAACGAATTGTTGTCCCATCTCATCCAACGAAGGAGTAGCTCCGCTGATGTTAAGTAGTCTATTAGAGTGCATATGTGGGTTGATAGACGTACCTGGCGAAGTGCAATTCAAAACATTCTCAAAATGTTCTGTTCAGCAGGTTAATTTTTGTTCCTCCATAAGGATCAAAGAGCCGTCTATTGCCTTAACAAGGTAGTTGAAGTGGTGTTTCTTGTTGGCGAGCTTACGAGCGAGTTGGTAGACTGTGCTGTATTGTCTACTATCAGCGGCTTCCGAGGCCGCGTTTAACTCTACTTTGATGGATTGGCGTTCACGAACGGTGTTCCATGTGCTTTCTGTTATCCATTCTTTTCTAGTTTTGTCGGGATAACCTAAAATGGTTGAGGCTGCTTCCGTATACGCCTTTACTTTTTTCTCCCATTTAGCCTCTAAGGTTTGGGGCTGTATCTCAGAGAGAGACTGTTGTATGCGGGATACATATTGCAGTTCAACATTTGGGTCTTTCTCGTTATTTGACTTCGTGTGGTTGAGTGGACCGCGAGCTTCAATCGCACATTGCCAACCACAAGGTGGTGGTCACTGTAGACGTCGGCTGCTCTTCGGGTTCTAACGTCCAGCAACGATGATCGGCACTTGCGGCTTATAGCGATGTGATCAATCTGGTTGTTGTACATGTCAAGACTAATAATGCCATAAAAACTATAAAAAATTACGGAGTTCTACACATGAACCTTTGTTTGACCAAACAAGAATGTAATGATTTTATTAAAATGTATTTGTGAATGTGTGAATGTGAATGTATAGTGAAGTAATTTTGGGGTGGTGGTGTTTCTGATGAGACGATCTATTTAATGGTGTGTGTAGATGCTTCAACAGCTGTGTATAAATAATTTTCACATTTCGTTTAATAGCAATATTTAGGACCGTCTACTTTCAAACTCGCGCTTTTTTTAAGTTTTATGGAAAAGTCAGTTTTTTGACTCCACCAATATCGATTGGTCCTTTTTAAAAACTTACAAGGCATTTTAGCCTCTATCTGTGTAGTGTGTACTTTTCGTATGTACCATTCAAACCTAACCGATATCTCGGGGTTGATTGTGACATACGAAAACCCTCATAAATTAAACCAAGCGACCGATCGACAGTGTATTTCAGGCATCAATAAATTAAGATCTTTATGTAGTGCAGCGCCTGTCGTACTTATTTTACGAAAGCGCAGCACTTTGTATATAAGTACGATATAGCTGCCTTGCACAAGGACTGATGTCCCGTAAGAGGAGAAATGAGGGCGGACCCATAAATGAATCGATATCGGGTCGATACTATTGGTCGATGATTATACTGATAGATAATAAATCGATCCGATTGGTTAATCATTATAAACATACATAGTTTTAAACCAAAAGATTGGGTATAAAAGAAGCTGCTGAGTAGGAAGAAGAGGAAGAATTAAAAACTTAGATCCTCTAGACAAGTTGCAGCCAAGCCGAAGACAGCGGGCTTGTGTAGAATTAACATTTTAATAAAATTAAATACTTTAATTTAAAAAAAAGTCTATTATTTTCATTTCTTCCCGCCAAGTTCTCTTCTCTGCCTGGAAAGCAGAAAGCACGGAACTTGACGTGCAACAAATTGGTGGCAGTGGTGGGATAATCCGAAAAACTAAAAAACAAAACCCCAATAAAAATAAAAAAACAGCCAAAACAGGGAAGAAAAAAATATATATATATGTTATAAATATAAAAATATATAACAAAAATTAAAAGGCGTACAACCCGGAAACAACAGGGAAAAATTAATTTTTAAAAATAAAAATAAAATAAAAATAAATAAAAGGCGTAAATCCCGGCCAAAACAGGGTAGTAATAGTGAAAATACTTTAGAAGTCCCACGACCATAAGACCTTGCCAGCTTTAAAGCGAAGGTATTTGGCCAACTGTGGACAGTGAAATAAAAAGACCAGGGTTACCAACTAGTAGAGCGTGAAGCTTACCTAGCAACGACATCCCCGGACCAGGAACAAAAGGAGCAAAAAGGAAGAAAATGAAGAAAACAAAAAAAGGAGAAAAGCTCAAACCAGACAAGACCGAAGAATTCGTCAACACCAACACCAACAAAGCCAGTTATTAAAAGAAGTAAGCCCTGAAAATTCCGTTATTTATAAAAATTATATACATAATATACTTATATTTCAACAAACAATAAATTGTAAATTTTAATGAAATTTTTTTTTATAAATACATATGTGCCTAAACTCAATAATTTAAATTTACATCTTATACATATAAATATTATAAAATTCTGTGCATGAGATGGTATACGTGTTTTTCGCGAGTAAAATCATAAACAAAAAAGGTTTTCGTTACGTTCCAAGTTGCAAAAAGTATTTTCCCCCTCTCTCTCCCTTTCCTGATTAGAAAAAAAATATTTTTTATTTTTCAAATTTTTTACCCGCGAACAAGCCAAAAGAGTTCGTCTGTTTGAGGAACTACCATTTCACTTCCACCCCTATTCTATCAAAAAATTCGAAATGCCTACAGACGCGGAGGTAAAAATTAGTTTAAGCGATGCGTTTAATCTTGTTCCTGAGTTTGATGGAACACCGGGAAAATTAAATAAGTATATTGAGTGTGGAAACATCCTGTTTGCATCTACTAAGTAGAATACAGATGCACAAGTGTTTCTTGAAATAGTAAAAACAAAGTTGCAGGGTCCCGCGTTTGAATTAATACAGTATCAGACAATTTTGAAATGGTCTGATAAGGATGAACGTTCACGAAGCTCAATACAAGGAGATTTATCTAAGGCAAAACAAAACCTTAGAGAATCTGTGAAAGAATTCGGGGCATTAAATTCGGCAACTTATGCAAATATCAGTGATACTAGCGTTCGGGCGTACTAAGTGAAAGAAAACGAGCGGCTAGCGATCAACGCATTCGAAGATGGCTTACGAAGTCATGACCTCAGGATTCTGATTAAAGCACGAGGAGAAACGGACTTAAAGCAAAGCACGAACTTTGCTAATGAACAATCGTCGCGAATAAAACCACACTTCCAAATGATTCGAGGTTTCAGTAGACCAAGGTAGCAACCTTTTTGCACGGTATGTAAAAGGTATGGGCATACCCCAACGACATGTTACCGAAACACTTCGCTGCCAAATTTCGTCCCGAAAGAAATAAAACGAGAAGTACAATACCTGGTGTGCCTCGTACTGTAAAAGAAGTAATCACACATATCAGGAATGCGGAACGCGATTAAGAAACGAAGGACAAAGAAACCTACATCTACAAACTAACACTTCGAGAAATCAAGGATGATACGAAAACAACCACCTCGCACATAACAGGCAACACCAACCTTGATATCAAAATCATTTCAGAGGACCACCCACAAACACAGCGGTAAGCCAGCAAAATCATAGAAGCAGAACTCGTCAAGCAAATCAAGCTCAGGGAAACGAATTTCCCAGGGAAACGAAAACGGACACGTTCTCCCAATTGAGTTAGACAGCAGCAGTAGTCCACCAATAAATCTTTTAACAAATGAAACAAATATGAATAAAACAATCACAAATAAAAAACTTACAAATAAAACAATTTTAAATAAAATAAATATTTCTTTTTTAAATATAACAGAATCAACAGTATGTATTCCCTTTAACCCTTCTAACAAAATATGCAATGTATTTCTTATAGATACAGGAGCAGAAATAAGCCTCCTCAAGCGACAAGATATTTTAGGAATTAATACAAATTTGATAAAAAACATAAACTGCCAGTTTACCACTATTGCAGGAAACACGATTTCCACCCACGGGTCGTTAGTTGGTACGTTTGACGTCAATGGTATAAAAATTGATCACACTTTCCATGTAATAGGCGAAAATGCAAATTTAAAATATGACGGAATTCTTGGTAACAATTTCCTCAACGATTATCAAGGGGAAATAAGTTATATAATTAGAGAGCTTTTACTCGAAGTTCTACAAAAAAGTTCAGCAAACTTTAAGACTGAATATACAAAAGAAAATTTACCAAACTGCGCTCAAAAATAGCCTAGCAAAGAGTAAGACTAACCATTTAAAAGACAATCAGCAAACAGTAAGACTACGCCAAAAGGTGCCTAGCATAGAGTACGACTGACCATACAAAAGAAAATTTAGAAAGTAGTAGTAGTATTATATTAGTCAGGGACGTATTAATAGCAACAAGATCACAAGCAAAAATTGCCAATGCAGAAGACACTCCAAAAACAACAAATGATATACTACAACATGTTTCATCTTATAATTTAATCGAAAGAACAGAATCTATCTATTCAGCTAAAAATCTGCAACATAAAATTATTATTTTACCACCAACAGAATCCCCAGAAGAAAATGAATTAAAAAAATTAATCGATGAATTCACTAAACCTGCTTTAGGAAAAATTTTAACACATACGAACGACCAAAATAAATCCATGCATATTTGTACCCTACCCATTTCAATAAGAAGTTAGAAAGACCAAATTATGATTGAACAAACACTAAGGAGCATTAAAGATAAAATTAACAAAAGTAATTGTAAGACGATAGGAATCACCATACCTAATATTCAAGACCAATTTAAAAATGAGTTTAAAACAACTTTAGAAAAAATATTTCATTATCTAAACATAACGATAAATTTATACACCAATAACAAAATCATCTTAAACAATAATGAACAAATAGCAGCAGTATTAACCGAATACCATGAATCACCGTTTTGAGGAGTATCCAGAACCCTGAAAAGAATTAAACTAAAATATTACTGGCCTACAATGACTACAGACATTACGAACGTTCCTTAATTCACTCAAGTACTACTTTGGCTATTACCTCTGCAACTGCAGGAAGAACGCAAATGCCTCTCCAGTTTTCGCACTCTATAACACTACCTTTTTAGGGAGCTTGACAATCATTCCCTTCTTCCACACGTCGGGGAAACTTTCGGCCTCCCAAGCTCTCTCTACAAGAGGATATAAAAGCTCTGCTGATGTCGTTGGAGCGGCACGCAGAAGCTCTGCGGGTATACCATATAGTCCCACCGACTTGTTGTTCTTTAGTGCATTGATCGCGGAGCGATCTCATCTTTACTGGGAGTTGCGGTGCGAATTCTGGAAATTGTTACTTCCGGCAGCTCCGTTTAATTTGGGTGCATATCGTTAGCAAATACACGGTTAAGGACCGTAGAGAAATGCTCCTTCCATCGCTTGAGCTGATCCTCATCTGAAACGAGTACGGTACCATCTAAGCCTTTCACCGGATGTTGGCTATAGCGGTGACCACCTGTCAGCTCTTTAGTGATTCTGTAAACGGTTCAGCTATCGCACCTGCTCGCTGCTTCCTCTGCTTCTGAGGCCGGGTTTTTAATATAATAACGTTTGTCACGTCTTACACTACGGTGCACTTCTCTCATTTTGCTTTGATACAGGGAATCTAGCTCGATCCCCGCTGCTGCTGGGATATCTACAATACGAGCTTTAAGTAGCCCACGCTCTTCAATCCGCCTCCAGGTATCTTCCACGTGCTGTGCCTTGCCTGGCTTCTACCAACAATACATTCCGCTCCAGATGAGAAAACATTTTTCACAGCCTTCTAATGTTCCTGGATGGTTTTTGACAGTGAGCTGTTGATTGCTTCCACTATTTCCGATAAATAATCCCTTAATTGTTGACGTACTGAGGGGATCTTTAGCCGGCCGACGTTATATCTAGGCATTCGGATGATATTGCGGATTCTTTGAACAGATGCAGTACGTAACTGGACAGTAGCTACCATTAGGTGATGATCCCGTACCATACCCATGTCGGCTCCTCGTCAGTTTCGGACATCTAAAAGACAGCTCCTAAAACGTCGGCTGATCGCCACATGGTCGATTTGGTTGGATGATGATTGCCTGTCAGTTGACACCCAGCTTACCTTGTGGCAGGTCATATGCTCAAACATGGTGCCTCCTATGACAAGGTTGTTGGTGTTGCAGAAATCAACAAATCTTTCACCATTGTCATTTCGTTCGCCGAGGCCGTGCTTCCCAATCACATGTTTGAGTCCTTCATTGTCGTTGCCAACCTTGGCATTTAAGTCCCCCATTACGATGATCATATCGCCGTTCGGCGTTGCGTTGAATACAGCGCTTAGTTGATTGTAGAAGTTGTCCTTTTCATCCTCAGTCGAAGGATTAGTTGGGGCGTAGCCCTGTATGAACGTGACGCGCCGTACTCTAGTCCGAAATCTGGCCGATAAGATCCTATCACTATGTGAGTGCCAGGAAGTTAGGCCTCTGCGTGCTGTTGGCGTTAGCAGCAGACCCACTCCAGATTACCGGGGACTGCCGGAGGGTTTGCCGGAGTAGAGTAGCACAGTACTACACGTTGGGGATTGGTACTCTCCCGCGTCGAACCATCTTACCTCACTTACTCTCAGTATGTCCAAATTATCTCGAAGAAACTCACGTTCCAGTTGAAGAAATCTAGCATTTTGAGGTCCTTCACTCCCTGAGTCAAGGAGCGTCCGCACATTCCTGAAACCAATCTTAGTCCGGGTACAATAGCCAAAAGTCGTTATTATTCGATCATTACTTATCCGAGACGTTGTGTCGGTTTCAGTAGCGGGCATTTTTCGGTACCGCAGGCTGCTAACCCACGTTACCTAGACTAGAAACGCTAGATCGTTTGCACTTGCAGTTTTAGCCTACATATATAAGGATTTATACACATAGTGGCCCAGGGACTACCACTAGGAGGTAGAGCAAGCACTACATCACGAACTTGATTGTTGCGCTACTGGTCCAACCCAAGTTTTGAGCAGTCAGTAGTTTCCGGATCAATCGCAATGCAGTTCGGGAGCATAGGGCTTCTACAAACGCCTGCCAACGAACTCGATTTATCGCCTGAGGTTTCAAAAGACGCCACTCGGTCGCCTGGAGTCTTGCTTCCTCTTCTATTGTCCTTTTCCATGTCTTGACGGCAAAATCGACGGCTTCCTTGTGGATTCCAGTCGAGCGCTAGTTTCGTAATATCGTCCGCTGGCTTTCTCAAAGTGTGGCCAATCCAGCTCCATTTTCGTCGTCTGATGGTGATCACGATTGCTTCCTGCTGCGTTACTCTCCGCAAGTCTTGATTGGGGTTAATGTGCGGCCATCTTATTCTCAGTATCCTCCTTAAGCACTTGTTGACGAAGACTTGGAGGCGCGTCGCAATTGACTCCGTGACACTCCACGTTTCGCAGCCATACAAGAGTACTGAGAGAACGTTAGATCTGAAGATCCTTAGCTTCAGATTCCGGGAGATTTGTGAGTGCCAGATATTATTTGGCATACTATAGAAGTGTCGCGCCTTGTTTACACGAGAGCACACATTCGAGTCAGCACCACCATTTTTTGACATCCAGCTGCCCAAATAACAAAACTTATCGACTTCCTCTATCTGATGTCCGTCAATCGAGGGATCACATGTTCCACTGGCGTTAACGCGAAGTAGTTTTGTTTTTGAGATGTTAATTTTTAAACCCACTTTGTTAGCGTGGAGTTCTAGTAAGTTCAATTTTCGCTCCAAGTTACCTAACGATTGTTATAGGAGGCAGATATCATTGGCATAGTCCAGGTATTCTAGGCGGTGGAAAACATTCCATGGCAAACCGGATGGAGTACGGGTTACTATTTTTATCACCCAGTCGATGACAATTGTGAAAAGCAATTGAGGGTGCAACCTTGCTTGACTCCCGAGTAGATGTTGAAAGGTGAGCCAAGATTACCGATATGAATGGCGCGGCATGTTGAGTCGCGGTATAGCCCCTTAATGATGTTAGTGAGTTTTCCCGGAACACCATAGCTAGACAAAATCTGCCACACCATGTTTCGGCCCACGCTATCAAAAGCGCGTTTAAAATCTACAAAAACCATATACAGAGGAGAGCGGTACTCAACCGATTGTTCAATGATTATACGCAGGTTTTTAATTTGATCAGTACAAGAACATTTGGGCGAAATCCTGCTTGTTAATTTCTCAAAATTGGCTCTAACGCATTCCGTACGCGCCTAGCTATTATAGACGAGACCACTTTGTTTATGGTGTTTAGCAGGGTAATTCCTCTCCAGTTTTCGCAATTGCTCAAATCGCCTTTCTTGGGGAGTTTGACTATTAAGCCTTCTTTAACGACGATGGAATGGTTTCAGATTCCCAGATACCCTGATATATCGCATGCAATGTTCGCGTTTTTAACTCGACGTCGGCTTGAAGGAGTTCTGCGTAGATGTTGTCATTGCCTGCTGATTTACCTGATTGCAGTGAACGAATTGTTGTCCCTATCTCATCCAACGAAGGAGTAGCTCCGCTGATGTTAAGTAGTCTATTAGAAAGCATATGTGAGTTGATAGACGTACCTGGCGAAGTGCAATTCAAAACATTCTCAAAATGTTCTGTTCAGCAGGTTAATTTTTGTTCCTCCATAAGGATCAAAGAGCCGTCTATTGCCTTAACAGGGTAGTTGAAGTGGTGTTTCTTGTTGGCGAGCTTACGAGCGAGTTGGTAGACTGTGCTGTATTGTCTACTATCAGCGGCTTCCGAGGCCGCGTTTAACTCTACTTTGATGGATTGGCGTTCACGAACGGTGTTCCATGTGCTTTCTGTTATCCATTCTTTTCTAGTTTTGTCGGGATAACCTAAAATGGTTGAGGCTGCTTCCGTATACGCCTTTACTTTTTTCTCCCATTTAGCCTCTAAGGTTTGGGGCTGTATCTCAGAGAGAGACTGTTGTATGCGGGATACATATTGCAGTTCAACATTTGGGTCTTTCTCGTTATTTGACTTCGTGTGGTTGAGTGGACCGCGAGCTTCAATCGCACATTGCCAACCACAAGGTGGTGGTCACTGTAGACGTCGGCTGCTCTTCGGGTTCTAACGTCCAGCAACGATGATCGGCACTTGCGGCTTATAGCGATGTGATCAATCTGGTTGTTGTACATGTCAAGACTAATAATGCCATAAAAACTATAAAAAATTACGGAGTTCTACACATGAACCTTTGTTTGACCAAACAAGAATGTAATGATTTTATTAAAATGTATTTGTGAATGTGTGAATGTGAATGTATAGTGAAGTAATTTTGGGGTGGTGGTGTTTCTGATGAGACGATCTATTTAATGGTGTGTGTAGATGCTTCAACAGCTGTGTATAAATAATTTTCACATTTCGTTTAATAGCAATATTTAGGACCGTCTACTTTCAAACTCGCGCTTTTTTTAAGTTTTATGGAAAAGTCAGTTTTTTGACTCCACCAATATCGATTGGTCCTTTTTAAAAACTTACAAGGCATTTTTAGCCTCTATCTGTGTAGTGTGTACTTTTCGTATGTACCATTCAAACCTAACCGATATCTCGGGGTTGATTGTGACATACGAAAACCCTCATAAATTAAACCAAGCGACCGATCGACAGTGTATTTCAGGCATCAATAAATTAAGATCTTTATGTAGTGCAGCGCCTGTCGTACTTATTTTACGAAAGCGCAGCACTTTGTATATAAGTACGATATAGCTGCCTTGCACAAGGACTGATGTCCCGTAAGAGGAGAAATGAGGGCGGACCCATAAATGAATCGATATCGGGTCGATACTATTGGTCGATGATTATACTGATAGATAATAAATCGATCCGATTGGTTAATCATTATAAACATACATAGTTTTAAACCAAAAGATTGGGTATAAAAGAAGCTGCTGAGTAGGAAGAAGAGGAAGAATTAGAAACTTAGATCCTCTAGACAAGTTGCAGCCAAGCCGAAGACAGCGGGCTTGTTTAGAATTAACATTTTAATAAAATTAAATACTTTAATTTAAAAAAAAGTCTATTATTTTCATTTCTTCCCGCCAAGTTCTCTTCTCTGCCTGGAAAGCAGAAAGCACGGAACTTGACGTGCAACAAATTGGTGGCAGTGGTGGGATAATCCGAAAAACTAAAAAACAAAACCCCAATAAAAATAAAAAAACAGCCAAAACAGAGAAGAAAAAAATATATATATATGTTATAAATATAAAAATATATAACAAAAATTAAAAGGCGTACAACCCGGAAACAACAGGGAAAAATTAATTTTTAAAAATAAAAATAAAATAAAAATAAATAAAAGGCGTAAATCCCGACCAAAACTGGGTAGTAATAGTGAAAATACTTTAGAAGTCCCACGACCATAAGTCCTTGCCAGATTTAGAGCGAAGGTATTTGGCCAACTGTGGACAGTGAAATAAAAAGACCAGGGTTACCAACTAGTAGAGCGTGAAGCTTACCTAGCAACGACATCCCCGGACCAGGAACAAAAGGAGCAAAAAGGAAGAAAATGAAGAAAACAAAAAAAGGAGAAAAGCTCAAACCAGACAAGACCGAAGAATTCGTCAACACCAACACCAACAAAGCCAGTTATTAAAAGAAGTAAGCCCTGAAAATTCCGTTATTTATAAAAATTATATACATAATATACTTATATTTCAACAAACAATAAATTGTAAATTTTAATGAAATTTTTTTTTATAAATACATATGTGCCTAAACTCAATAATTTAAATTTACATCTTATACATATAAATATTATAAAATTCTGTGCATGAGTGGGTATACGTGTTTTTCGCGAGTAAAATCATAAACAAAAAAGGTTTTCGTTACGTTCCAAGTTGCAAAAAGTATTTTCCCCCTCTCTCTCCCTTTCCTGATTAGAAAAAAAATATTTTTTATTTTTCAAATTTTTTACCCGCGAACAAGCCAAAAGAGTTCGTCTGTTTGAGGAACTACCATTTCACTTCCACCCCTATTCTATCAAAAAATTCGAAATGCCTACAGACGCGGAGGTAAAAATTAGTTTAAGCGATGCGTTTAATCTTGTTCCTGAGTTTGATGGAACACCGGGAAAATTAAATAAGTATATTGAGTGTAGAAACATCCTGTTTGCATCAACTAAGTAGAATACAGATGCACAAGTGTTTCTTGAAATAGTAAAAACAAAGTTGCAGGGTCCCGCGTTTGAATTTATACAGTATCAGACAATTTTGAAATGGTCTGATAAGGATGAACGTGCACGAAGCTCAATACAAGGAGATTTATCTAAGGCAAAACAAAACCTTAGAGAATCTGTGAAAGAATTCGGGGCATTAAATTCGGCAACTTATGCAAATATCAGTGATACTAGCGTTCGGGCGTACTAAGTGAAAGAAAACGAGCGGCTAGCGATCAACGCATTCGAAGATGGCTTACGAAGTCATGACCTCAGGATTCTGATTAAAGCACGAGGAGAAACGGACTTAAAGCAAAGCACGAACTTTGCTAATGAACAATCGTCGCGAATAAAACCACACTTCCAAATGATTCGAGGTTTCAGTAGACCAAGGTAGCAACCTTTTTGCACGGTATGTAAAAGGTATGGGCATACCCCAACGACATGTTACCGAAACACTTCGCTGCCAAATTTCGTCCCGAAAGAAATAAAACGAAAAGTACAATACCTCGTGTGCCTCGTACTGTAAAAGAAGTAATCACACATATCAGGAATGCGGAACGCGATTAAGGAACGAAGGACAAAGAAACCTACATCTACAAACTAGCACTTCGAGAAATCAAGGATGATACAAAACAACCACCTCGCATATAACAGGCAACACCAACCTCGATATCATAATCATTTCAGAGGACCACCCACAAACACAGCGGTAAACCAGCAAAATCATAGAAGCAGAACTCGTCAAGCAAATCAAGCTCAGGAAAACGAATTTCCCAGGGAAACGAAAACGGACACGTTCTCCCGATTGGGTCAGACAGCAGCAGTAGTCCACCAATAAATCTTTTAACAAATGAAACAAATATGAATAAAATAATCACAAAAAAAAACTTACAAATAAAACAATTTTAAATAAAATAAATATATCTTTTTTAAATACAACAGAACCAACAGTATGTATTCCTTTTAACCCTTCTAACAAAATATGCAATGTATTTCTTATAGATACATGAGCAGAAATAAGCCTCCTCAAGCGACAAAATATTTTAGGAATTAATACAAATTTGATAAATAACATAGACTGCCAGATTACCACTATTGCAGGAAACACGATTTCCACCCACGGGTCGTTAGATGGTACGTTTGACGTCAATGGTATATAAATTGATCACACTTTCCATATAATAGGCGAAAATGCAAATTTAAAATATGACGCAATACTTGGTAAAGATTTCCTCAACGATTATCAAGGGGAAATAAGTTATATAAACAGAGAGCTTTTACTCGAAATTCTACAAAAAAGTTCAGCAAACTGTAAGACTGAATATACAAAAGAAAATTTACCAAACGCTCAAAAATAGCCCAGCAAAGAGTAAGACTAACCATTTAGAAGTAAATGCAGCAAACAGTAAGACTACGCCTGAAGGTGCCTAGCAAAGAGTACGACTGACCATACAAAAGAAAATTTAGAAAGCAGTAAGACTACGACCAAAGATATCCTAGCATTACTCTCTGCTAGACTAAATATCTAGAAGAAAATTCAGCAAATCGTAAGACTAAGTTAAACGAGAGCTTAGCAAACCATAAGATTGAACATTTAAAAGTTAAAACTCAATATAAACCCGAAAATGACTTGTTCCCTTGACTTGTTCCTTACCTCTCGTCCTGAGAAATACTCTGTCAATGTATTATCGCCTCTAGGCTCGTCAGACCATTGTGTAGTATCAGCTAATTTCTCGTTAATAAACCACGTAGTTAGAGAAAAAACTCCCAAAAAAATAGTATGGCAATACGAGAAAGCCAATTGGGACGGCCTTAACAACTTCTTTGGGAGAACTAACTGGTCGCTATTTTTTCGTGATAGCAACGTGGATGCCGCCGCTGATGCAATCACAAACATCATTCTTATTGGTATGAGAAAGTTTATTCCTTTCAGGAATAAATCTATCAAATCAAAGGAAGATGGATGGTATGACTTGAGCTGTAAAGAGGCTTCTAGGATTAGAGAGGTGTGCTTTCGGTTTTACAAAGTAAACCCTACCGAGGAAAACCGAAAAAAATTTAAACGAGCAAGAAATGATTGCAATGCCCATCTTCGGCGAGTCAAATTCGCCTACGACCGAAAATTAAGGCAAAAAATACTACAATGTCCCAAAGGTAGTAAAAATTTTTGGTCCTTCGTGAAAAGAATCAAAAATACAGCCTCGTCGTCAATCCCAACGCTCATTTATAATGACATTCCAGTTATCAGCTCTATAGACAAAGCCAATCTGTTTGCTGCGCATTTCGCAGCTAGCTCTACGCTTCCAGATTGTGCATTGTCGCCTCCTGCACCTCAGAGTATTGAACACTCTATGGGACAGATATTTATTCGTACTCGTGCAGTTGCTAGGGTTTTAAATGATCTCAACACACACAAATCCGCTGGGCCAGATGGTATTTCTCCATTAGTTCTGAAGAGGTGTTCTTCCAAGCTGGCATTACCATTGCGTAAGCTTTTCCATCTATCCTATTCTTCTGGACTCTTCCCGAGAAGTTGAAAAACAGCATTTGTCCAGCCCATACCCAAAAAAGGCGAGCCGTCATCTCCTTCTTCGTACCGACCCATAGCACTTACATCCATTCTTTCCAAGGTCATGGAAACGCTGATCAATTATCAGCTTAAGAAATATCTTGAAACCAACGAAATCCTTAGTGACCGGCAGTATGGATTTCGTGGGCAACGTTCTACTGGTGATTTGATGGTATATCTCACCGAACAGTGGAACCGATCTTTACATCATTTTGGAGAAAGCAAAGCTGTTGCACTCGATATTTGAAAGGCATTTGACAGAGTTTGGCATCAAGCTCTTTTGTCTAAAATGCGTGCTTATGGTGTTGATGATAAACTGCTTCATTGGATTAGAAGCTATCTTTTGGACCGCTCAATTCAAGTTGTTTTGGACGGTTTCAAGTCTGAAATACACCACATAAATGCTGGCGTTCCCCAGGGCTCTGTTCTGTCCCCGACACTCTTTCTCATTTTTATTAATGATCTCTTATCTGTGACTTCTAATCCAATTCACTCTTTCGCTGACGACAGCACTCTCAGCTTCTCATATAAGTTTGTGGAACGTCCCTCCACTTCTGATGTGGAGCACAAACAACTTTGTATGTTAAGCTCGTTGAATTCTGACCTTGACAGCATAATACAATGGGGAGAAATCAATCGAGTAGAATTTAACGCTTCCAAAACCCAATGTTGTCTCCTGTCGTCAAAGCGAATTCTTAACCCCATGCCATTATCCATGAATGGCACTTGCATCGAGGAAACTGAAAATCTCGCAATTCTCGGTATGTGCGTTAACGACAAGCTTCGTTGGAATGACCACATATTTACCATCGCTAAAAATGCTGCGAAATGTTTAGGTTTTCTAGCCCGGTGCAAGAAATATTTCTCTCCCTCTGATCTGGCTACCATATACAAGGCTTTTATTCGCCCAAAACTTGAGTACAATTGCCATATCTGGTCTGGTGCGCCTAAGACTTCTTTGCATCAGCTAGATAGAATACAAAACCGCGCGTTAAAACTTATCGGTGACGAAAATATAGCGAAATCAATAGATTCGCTTGAACACCGCAGGAACGTTTCTTGCTTGTCACTGTTTTATCGTTTCTTCTACCAGCGGTGCTCAAGAGAAATAGCCAGCTGCATGCCACCTCTCCTTGAATTCAACCGCAATACTCGTGGCGCTCTAAATGCTCATCAGTTTACCCTCAAGCCCATCTTCGGACGTACAGTTAAATTCAGGGATTCGTTCTTCAGCCGTACAACACGTATGTGGAATGCTCTGCCAAGCTCTGTCTTCCCACATCACTATGATCCACAGGCATTCAAAACACAAGCTCATAGACATCTCCTCTTTTCTCCTCCTCTTCCTTAACGCCCACGCTGTGCCAAGCATATAGCCGAGCATTATAAGGGTGCGAACCCCTTGAAGCGTGCGCGAATTATAAAAAAAAAAAAAAAAAATAAACAAAATATATTTATAATAGAACCAAGAAGCAACAAATTGGTGGCAGTGGTGGGATAATCCGAAAAACTAAAAAACAAAACCCCAATAAAAATAAAAAAACAGCCAAAACAGGGAAGAAAAAAATATATATATATGTTATAAATATAAAAATATATAACAAAAATTAAAAGGCGTACAACCCGGAAACAACAGGGAAAAATTAATTTTTAAAAATAAAAATAAAATAAAAATAAATAAAAGGCGTAAATCCCGGCCAAAACAGGGTAGTGATAGTGAAAATACTTTAGAAGTCCCACGACCATAAGACCTTGCCAGCTTTAGAGCGAAGGTATTTGGCCAACTGTGAACAGTGAAATAAAAAGACCAGGGTTACCAACTAGTAGAGCGTGAAGCTTACCTAGCAACGACATCCCCGGACCAGGAACAAAAGGAGCAAAAAGGAAGAAAATGAAGAAAACAAAAAAAGGAGAAAAGCTCAAACCAGACAAGACCGAAGAATTCGTCAACACCAACACCAACAAAGCCAGTTATTAAAAGAAGTAAGCCCTGAAAATTCCGTTATTTATAAAAATTATATACATAATATACTTATATTTCAACAAACAATAAATTGTAAATTTTAATGAAATTTTTTTTTATAAATACATATGTGTGATAGTGAAAATACTTTAGAAGTCCCACGACCATAAGACCTTGCCAGCTTTAGAGCGAAGGTATTTGGCCAACTGTGGACAGTGAAATAAAAAGACCAGGGTTACCAACTAGTAGAGCGTGAAGCTTACCTAGCAACGACATCCCCGGACCAGGAACAAAAGGAGCAAAAAGGAAGAAAATGAAGAAAACAAAAAAAGGAGAAAAGCTCAAACCAGACAAGACCGAAGAATTCGTCAACACCAACACCAACAAAGCCAGTTATTAAAAGAAGTAAGCCCTTAAAATTCCGTTATTTATAAAAATTATATACATAATATACTTATATTTCAACAAACAATAAATTGTAAATTTTAATGAAATTTTTTTTTATAAATACATATGTGCCTAAACTCAATAATTTAAATTTACATCTTATACATATAAATATTATAAAATTCTGTGCATGAGTGGGTATACGTGTTTTTCGCGAGTAAAATCATAAACAAAAAAGGTTTTCGTTACGTTCCAAGTTGCAAAAAGTATTTTCCCCCTCTCTCACCCTTTCCTGATTAGAAAAAAAATATTTTTTATTTTTCAAATTTTCTATCAAAAAATTCGAAATGCCTACAGACGCGGAGGTAAAAATTAGTTTAAGCGATGCGTTTAATCTTGTTCCTGAGTTTGATGGAACACCGGGAAAATTAAATAAGTATATTGAGTGTATAAACATCCTGTTTGCATCAACTAAGTAGAATACAGATGCACAAGTGTTTCTTGAAATAGTAAAAACAAAGTTGCAGGGTCCCGCGTTTGAATTAATACAGTATCAGACAATTTTGAAATGTTCTGATCTTTTTAAGGAATTAGAAAAAAAATTTAAGGATGAACGTTCACGAAGCTCAATACAAGGAGATTTATCTAAGGCAAAACAAAACCTTAGAGAATCTGTGAAAGAATTCGGGGCATTAAATTCGGCAACTTATGCAAATATCAGTGATACTAGCGTTCGGGCGTACTAAGTGAAAGAAAACGAGCGGCTAGCGATGAACGCATTCGAAGATGGCTTACGAAGTCATGACCTCAGGATTCTGATTAAAGCACGAGGAGAAACGGACTTAAAGCAAAGCACGAACTTTGCTAATGAACAATCGTCGCGAATAAAACCACACTTCCAAATGATTCGAGGTTTCAGTAGACCAAGGTAGCAACCTTTTTGCACGGTATGTAAAAGGTATGGGCATACCCCAACGACATGTTACCGAAACACTTCGCTGCCAAATTTCGTCCCGAAAGAAATAAAACGAAAAGTACAATACCTCGTGTGCCTCGTACTGTAAAAGAAGTAATCACACATATCAGGAATGCGGAACGCGATTAAGGAACGAAGGACAAAGAAACCTACATCTACAAACTAACACTTCGAGAAATCAAGGATGATACAAAACAACCACCTCGCATATAACAGGCAACACCAACCTCGATATCATAATCATTTCAGAGGACCACCCACAAACACAGCGGTAAACCAGCAAAATCATAGAAGCAGAACTCGTCAAGCAAATCAAGCTCAGGAAAACGAATTTCCCAGGGAAACGAAAACGGACACGTTCTCCCGATTGGGTCAGACAGCATGATGAAACAAATATGACTAAAACAATCACAAAAAAAAACTTACAAATCGGTCGTTAGTTGGTACGTTTGACGTCAATGGTATAAAAATTGATCACACTTTCCATATAATAGGCGAAAATGCAAATTTAAAATATGATGCAATACTTGGTAAAGATTTCCTCAACGATTATCAAGGGGAAATAAGTTATATAAACAGAGAGCTTTTACTCGAAATTCTACAAAACAGTTCAGCAAACTGTAAGACTGAATATACAAAAGAAAATTTACCAAACTGTAAGACTACGCTCAAAAATAGCCCAAAAATAGTAAGACTTACCATTTAGAAGAAAATGCAGCAAACAGTAAGACTACGCCTGAAGGTGCCTAGCAAAGAGTACGACTGACCATACAAAAGAAAATTTAGAAAGCAGTAAGACTACGACCAAAGATATCCTAGCATTACTCTCTGCTAGACTAAATATCTAGAAGAAAATTCAGCAAATCGTAAGACTTAGTTAAACGAGAGCTTAGCAAACCATAAGACTGAACATTTAAAAGTTAAAACTCAATATAAACCCGAAAATGAACAAAATATATTTATAATAGAACCAAGAAGCGAGAAAGCAATACAAATACCATTTCCAACCAATGGAAACATCGTAATATGAAAAAGGGAAATTCAACCCGGAGTATACGTAGCAGCCACAGCCACAAAATCAGGAAATAAGGTACAAATAATGGTTGTAAATAGCAATGATGAAGAAATGCGTTTGCATAATGAAGACTGGAAACTGTATTAGGATAAATAAGAGGACTTTGACGTTATAGAGATGAATAGATCCTATAAAACATAGATTACCTAAATTAGAATCCACTCTAAAACTGGAACACTGTAACACGGAAGAAAAAACCAGCATAATAAAATTATGTCGAGAATTTAACGACGTGTTTTTCCTTGAATTTACAATTATAATTGAATTTGAATTATAGATGCAATAAAACACAAAATAATCACTAATCCTGAAATACCAATCTATAGGCTACCAGAATCGCAGAAAACTAAAATCCTCCGACAAGTAAAAGACATGCTTGAAGAAGGAATAGTTAAACTAAGCTATAGTCCTTGGAATTCACCTCTCTTACTGGTACCCTGAATGAAGTTACTATAGGAGACGCATATCCCCTACCAAATATAACGGATATTTTGGATCAATTGGGTAAATCCAAATATTTCAGCACATTGGATCTAGCAAGTGGATTTCATCAAATAAAACTCGATGAAAAGGACCAACAGAAAACCGCATTTAGTACGCCTTTCGTACATTACGAATATACTCGAATGCCATTTGGATTAAAAAAAACGCAACTTCCCAACGAATGATGAACAATGTACTAATGGGATTACAAGGAATAGATTGTTTCGTATACGTGGACGATATTATCATATATGGATATGATTTACAGGAACATAGCCGTAAGTTGACCAAGGTATTCCACAGACTTAGAAATCATAATCTAAAATTAAAACCAGACAAATGTAACTTCGTTAAAAGAGAACTAATGTACTTAGGACACGTGATATCTGAATATAGAATAAGTTCAGATTTGGAAAAAGTAAATTCAATAGGAAACTTCTCAGTACCAAAAAAAGCTAAGGATATAAAAGCATTCCTTGGACTTGTGGGATATAAGACGAAGACACGGCCGTGGGTTTTGGGCGTGACAACGTCTGTCCGGGACGAAAGAAGAGAAAACAAAGATCTTGTTGTCTGTGGGATATAAACACGGACGGATATATTAAAAAACTTTCTATACTAAATACAAGTCCTACGACTTGCACCGTAGCTCATCACATACATCATCATCACATCACATTATATATAAATTATTTATAAGCGAATTTTAATGTTCACAACCACTAACTGTGAAGTGGCTGCATATTGCATATCACTGCCCAAACAGAGTAATCAGCTTTTGGTTTCAACTCATAAAAAAATTTGAGTTGTTTTAAATTAAATTTGAAGAGAAGAGAAGTGAGCAGCACTAACCAATGCATCGAAATGGTATGCTAAGAATGTCGCTTTGAAACATGCAGGCCAATTAATCGTGATTAAATTTCTTTTGAATGGTTCTCTCCTTTCTGTCATAGATGAAAGAGCTTTTCAATTTTTAGTGATACCCCAAAATCTTCGAATATCACCCGACCGAAAACACATTAATTCTCACCCCCACGAAATAAAACGCCACTTATTGACTTTTGCATCGAGAATTCATTATCAAAGTCGACCACCTTTTATTAAACTTATAAACTTTCTTAATCTTCCCAATTCTACGTCCACACTGTTCGACTCGCAAAACTCAACTCCAACCAACTCGTTTCTGCTACGATCAATTCTCCTTTTCTCAACGAGTTGGCAGCGTTCAACAACTACACCCTTTTATTATAAAAGCTATAAAAGCCGCTAACATTCGGCCATCCTATTAATTTCGATCTCGAATGCATTTTTTTTTCTTTTTTTTTTTCATCGCAATTCTTACTTTAAATATTTATTAAATATGTACAATTTTTTTTTTTTTTTTAAATACATTCCAAAAAAATAATTTTCAATTAAAACAAGTGGTAACCTTTGTTGTTGTTTTCTGTGTCTCTTTTTTTTCTTTCATTTACTAATTAATTAATTTATTTTAAGAAATACAAGTACACAAACAAAAAAAAAACCTAACAAAATTCTTTTTCTTTTCAACTGATGTTTTTTTTTTTTTTTTTTTAAATTTAATAGAAATATGGATTAAACTTTAAAATTAGACATAATCTGAGAACTTTTCTGGACGCTTACGGACTCTATCCTGCCTGCTCAATAATATCTGATTGTTGCTGATGTCAACCTCGTGTACATCGGGCACAGTAGAAACTGGATGTAGCTGTACTGGCTGTATCTCGCTGTCCGTGTTATTATCTTGGTTCTGGTTACTAGCGCTTGGAAGTTCTTCATCGTCGTAGAGATTAGTTACGCTATGTGGTCTTTGCAGTTCATTTTCTTCTTCTTCTTCGTCACAGTGAGTCGGTTTCAAAATTCTAAGCTGACTTACATGTGCGGTTGATGAATATCTTCGACCAGATACATATTCTCGGAGTTCGGCTACTCCATAAGTGTCATTTGGCAAGATTTTCGTGATTACTAATGGACCTCTATTTTTCGGATATAATTTTGTTGAATCTCCGGTTGCGGGTGGTACGGTCTTCATAAAAACAATATCACCGGTGTCGTATTGGATGGTTAGTCTTCGTCCTCGATCGTAACGTTTCTTATATTTTATTAACAGGAATCTTAACCGGTTACATGCCCAAGCAATTGATAATAACTCCAATTTACTTGAATGATAGGTCTTTTCAGGATCTGATGTTCTTCGACTGATGGCATAAACGAGGTGTAGTTTGTTGTTTTTGTCTTTTTGTAGAAGCATAGCCGCTTAACCTTTGCTGCTTGCGTCTGAATGTAGCTCGGTATGTTTCTGCGGATCAAACAGCTTTAAAATTGGATTACTCGTTAATTTCGTTTTGATATCCTTAAAAGACTTGTCAACTGTATCCTTCCACTCAAAAGGTTGATTGGTTTTTAGTAATTCGTACATAGGGGCTGCTTGTAACGAAAACTTTTCCACAAAACGCCTGAAAAAGCCAGCTAACCCCAAAAATCTTCGAAGCTCGTGTGTATTTCTTGGTTGTGGAAAATCCGAAATTGCTTGGACTTTTCTTTTACCCGGTTCAATGCCCATATCAGAAATTTCAAAGCCTAAGTACGTTACCTTTCTCTTTAAAAATTCGCACTTGCTTAATTTTATCGTAAGGCCTGCTTTTTGAAGTGCTTGAAAAACCAAAACAAGTCTGTCTTTTAAATCCGACCAGTTCTTACCAGGTATGAGAATGTCGTCAAGATAGTATAACACCACTTTGTTTCGAAGAGGACCCAAAACCTTTTGCATCAATTTAGAAAAATAAAATGGACCGTTCGTTAATCCAAAGATCATTTTTGTGAATTCGCCTGTCTCGTCTGGTTTTATAAAGGCCGTTTTGTGCCTATCATCTGGATGAATAGGTTTTTGTAGATATCCTTGCGCAAGATCAAGGACAATGAACAACTCACAATCCCCGAGCAAACCCACATGTTCGTCAATATTTTGAAGAGGAAAATTTATTTTAACGGTTTGATTGTTAAGTCGTCGAAAATCAACAACAAGTCTTGAATCTCCATTTTTTTTTTGACAAGTAGTACGGGACTAGCATATGCAGACTCAGTATCTGTAACGATCCCTTGTTTTCTCCAGTCGTCGACTATTTGACGGATCTTAGCTCTTTCCTTTTCACTAGCAGAGAATGGTTTTGACTGAGGTGGTTTACTTCCTGGAAGCTCGATGATTCTCATTGTGAAATCCTTACTACATCCGATTTCATTTGGCTCTAAGGCAATGCAATCTCGAAAATTATTCAAAATCCCAAGAAGCTCCTCAACTGTTTCTGATTGTACATCGTCACCCACATCAATATCATCATACTCAACGAACGATTTCATAATCATTGGATTTTCTAACTTACATGTTGTTGTTTGTTCGATATAAAAAGTTTCTCCTATCTTCACTTCTTCCTTTCCGCTTTTCACCACTGGTAGCAAAATATGTTCGTGTTCTTGGGTCGCTGTGATGAAAGATACTGTTCCAGTAGCTATTATGGTTTCACCTTCAACCTTCCACAAAGACGTGATGGTTCTATCGTCCTTATCCAAACTTAAGTCTGCAAACGGGTCCTTTGACTTCTTCTTTTTGAACATCAGTGAGTTATCTTCTTTAATATATATGATTTCAGGACGTTCAGTGTACGTACGGCCAACGATCATATCGCAAGTTTGGACATCATCAGGAACAACTCGAATCCTCACATCTTCTGTTTCAGCCTCATCAACTTTAAGCGTGGCTCTAATAAATCCTGGAGATACAACTTTGAAATTTTGTGGACCCAATGCCTTTAACTCCATGACGCCTTGCTGAATGTTGAAGCCATTCAACAATGCCACTGTGGCCTTTATCGTGCAATCCGAACTACCCATGTCGATAAACGCATTCAATTCGCAATCATTCACTTTAACTTGTTTAAGGTATTTCTTGATGCCGTTATTTACGGTCCCTCAACTTGTTTCACTATTCCTTGATTGTTGTTGGGACAGTTACGAGAGATGTGACCCTTTTGCTTACAATGAAAACATGTTCGTTCATTTCTAGGATCAGGACAATTTCTTGCTAGATGACCACCTTTACCACAATTGTAGCATACCAATTCTTTTAATACACTTGGTCGATTGTCTGTGTCTTGATAATCGTTGCTCCTTGGTAACACCGCAGACTGATTAAATTCGAAAGATTTGAATCGCTCCTGACAAAAACGTGATGAATTCATTCTCTCAAATCTAAGAATGTCATGCAGCAGATCATCAGCGTCAAGGTGTCGACAGCCCATCAAGGAGTTCGCTGCATCTCGCGCCCATAGGCCGGTTAGTATCATTTCCTTCGTCTCGTCAAAACTAAGCTTCAGCTGTCGGCAAAGATTATATTTTTCGTGAAAATAATTGTTGGATGATTCGTTTTTGCGTTGTAAGCGACTTGCCATTCTTTGCCATCTCATGGCCGTATTTTCCCTGATGTAAAAGGTGCTCTCGAATGCTGCTTTAAATTGACCCCAACTTTTAATATTATCTGCCCTCGAATTGAACCAACGCCTTGCACCACCAACCAAATTTGTTTTAGCGACATCTAAAGCATATACCCCCGGCCACCGATGAAGATGGCACATACTTTCAATAGTATTGAGTCATCCTTGTGCCAATACTATGTCGCCTTCGCCATCAAATTTGTCTATATTTTTCGTTAAATCGGGCATTATGTGACAAACCACTGTTGCATCTTCAGAAGTCCCTAGAGTACTTTTGGCATTAGAAAGAACATTCTGAGTCAACCCCTGAATTTGTTCTACCAAAATGTCTATAGTTTGGTCACGTCTTTTCATTTGTTCATTGCGAATTTGACTTTCATTGATCATATACTCGATCATCCTTTCCATTTTTCCCATACTTCCAGAATTTTCTTGTATTGATCCTCCCTGGTTGTTACAATTGTTATACGCTTCCGGTTGCTCCTGTCGGCCTACATCCGTCTCACTTTTGCGTTCAGACCGAACAGTCTGTCTATCATACCCATCAATAACATTCTTTTTTTCGCCAATATTTAGATTATCAACTACCTGTGTTTGTTTTGTTTCTTTCTGAGCACAATCGGCTTCAGCACGTTCCAGCTCTGTCTTTCTCTCTCGTTCATCAGCTCTATCCTCTCTTGGCGTCACCATGATGAACAACAAGAATTAACACGACAAGAATTACAAGAAACACACTCCTCAAACCAATAATCAATAAACTGTAATTTTTTTTTAAAAGGCAAGAAAAACGTCGTTATTTGGTATAAATATATATATATCTGTCGAATTGAATAGCTAGCCACTCCTGTTAACTGCTCCCTCGACGCTACCGACTCTACTTCGTAGATAAAAATACCCGAACGACGAAACAAAAACAACACAATGAAGTGAAAATGACTATGCGCAATTTATTTTATAAAATTTCAATTTTTTCCCAATAATTCTTTCTATTTTTAAACTCAGTTATTAATGCCCGCTCACTATATTTTTTTTATGTTGACGTTTTTTTTTTATTATTGCGTACAATATTGTTTTTCATTAAAAATTCCACCTCACGCGAATCTAAACCACGCCAAATCACAAAGAAGATAAAACAAAAATGGTGGTAATATCCCACTTCTGAAATGTCAAAATGTCCCAAAAATGAAATGTAGTGATAACCCAAAATCTTCGAATATCACCTGACCGAAAACACAGTAATTCTCACACCCACGAAATAAAACGCCACTTATTGACGTCCACACTGTTCGACTCGCAAAACTTAACTCCAACCAACTCGTTTCTGCTACGATCAATTCTCCTTTTCTCAACGAGTTGGCAGCGTTCAACAACTGCACTCTTTTATTATAAAAGCTATAAAAGCCGCTAACACAATTTATAAAAAAATTGAGTAATTTTAAAATAAATTTTAAGAGAAATGAAATTGAAGAAAGAAGAATTTCGCTTTGATACATGTAGGCCAATTATTCATCATTAAATTTATTTTACATGGTTCTCTCTCTTCTGTAATTGATCGAAGAGTTATTTACTCTAGTTACTGTAAACATGACTAAGGATAAGGATAAGGATAAGCGAAAAGAAAAGGAAAAAGTTGCAAGGAAGCTTATAGGTTTTCATTGTTAGATGCCTCTTTTTTGTAACGTATGGTAGTTTTGTTTTTCTGCACGTCACGAGAGCACTGTATCGAGCAGAGCAGAGGACCGATAGAAAATGAACAGAGACTATACTATCACTACGGCTGCGGTAAAGAATTAAGAATCTTCGCAGCTTGTGCTGCACAAAAAATGACAGGCAGTCGGTGCACGAAATTGCGGCTATATTTTGAACCGACTTACAGTCTTCTTGTAGGGCGACAATTTGACATTTACATTTTGCTATTTGCATCCAATTTTAAGTAGCTGCGCAAACTGCGCAGTCGATTTTCTTTAATGCATTGGCTGAAAAGTGAATTTTTGACCAACATGCAGCATAAACTGCGCAGCGGCTGAATTCTTGACCGCAGCCTACTACTGCATATGTTTGTTTCGTTCTGCTCTGCTTGATTGTATGTTATTGAAACCACATACATGATCATTAATCACATCACATACAACGAATAAATAATTTATAAGCTGATTTAAATGTTCATAACAATTCATTGTGAGGTGGGTACATATTAAATATATCATATCACTGCACAAACATAGTAATGCAGTTGCGTCGATAGTAGTAGGAGAAGTAAGAGCTGTTAAAAAAATATGTGCGTGTAATCTTTAAGCGCGGTTGGAGTGAAATTCTTGACGTTGTGGCCAATATTACGATTAAATTGAAAGGCACGAATCGCTTGAGAAATTGCTTTGTTCCAGAAATTCCAGACCATAATGTTTATATTCCAGAATTTCCATAGGAAGAAATCTTATAGTCACATCTAAGTCCTACATTCCGAATTTCATGCGAATAGCTTGAAAAATTGCTTTGTTCCAGAAATTCCAGACAATAATGATCATATTCCAGAATTTCCATAGGAAGAAATCTTATAGTCGCATCTACATTCCTAATTTTATGCGAATCGCTTGAGAAATTTCTTTGTTCCAGAAATTCCAGACAATAATGATCGTATTCCAGAATTTCCATAGGAAGAAATCTTATAGTCACATCTTAGTCATACATTCCGAATTTCATGCGAATCGCTTGAGAAATAGCTTTGTTCCAAAAATTCCAGACCATAATGGTCATATTCCAGAATTCCATAGGAAGAAATCTTATAGTCATATCTTAGTCATACATTCCAAATTTCATGCAAATCGCTTGAGAAATAGCTTTGTTCCAGAAATTCCAG
Source organism: Nephrocerus scutellatus (assembly GCA_947095585.1). Lineage (NCBI taxonomy): Eukaryota > Metazoa > Arthropoda > Insecta > Diptera > Pipunculidae > Nephrocerus > Nephrocerus scutellatus. The sequence continues at coordinate 51,017,606 of OX352762.1, forward strand.
ACAATAATGATCATATTCCAGAATTTCCATAGGAAGAAATCTTATAGTCACATCTTAGTCATACATTTCGAATTTCATGCGAATCGCTTGAGAAATAGCTTTGTTCCAGAAATTCCAGACCATAATGGTCATGTTCTAGAATTTCCATAGAAAGAAATCTTATAATCACATCTTAGTCCTACATTCCTAATTTCATGCGAATCGCTTGAGAAATTGATTTGTTCCAGAAATTCCAGACCATAATGATCATATTCCAGAATTTCCATAGGAAGAAATCTTATAGTCACATCTTAGTCATACATTCCGAATTTCATGCAAATCGCTTGAGAAATAGCTTTGTTCCAGAAATTCCAGACCATAGTGATAATATTCCAGAATTTCCATAGAAAGAAATCTTATAGTCGCATCTTAGTCCTACATTCCTACTTTCATGCGAATCGCTTGAGAAATTGCTTCGTTCCAGAAATTCCAGACCATAGTGATAATATTCCAGAATTTCCATAGGAAGAAATCTTATAGTCGCATCTTAGTCCTACATTCCTAATTTCACGCGAATCGCTTGAGAAATTGCTTTGTTCCAGAAATTCCAGACAATAATGATCATATTCCAGAATTTCCATAGGAAGAAATCTTATACTCACATCTTAGTCATACATTCCGAATTTCATGCGAGTCGCTTGAGAAATAGCTTTGTTCCAAAAATTCCAGACAATAATGATCATATTCCAGAATTTCCATAGGAAGAAATCTTTTAGTCACATCTTAGTCATACATTCCGAATTTCATGCGAATCGCTTGAAAAATTGCTTTGTTCCAGAAATTCCAGAGCATAATGGTCATCTTCCAGAATTTCCATAGAAAGAAATCTTATAGTCCCATCTTAGTCATACATTCCGAATTTCATGCGAATCGCTTGAGAAATTGCTTTGTTCCAGAAATTCCAGACCATAATGGTCATATTCCAGAATTTCCATAGGAAGAAATCTTATAGTCGCATCTTAGTCCTACATTCCTAATTTCATGCGAATCGCTTGAGAAATTGATTTGTTCCAGAAATTCCAGACCATAATGATCATATTCCAAAATATCCATAGGAAGAAATCTTATAGTCGCATCTTAGTTCTACATTCCTAATTTCATGCGAATCGCTTGAGAAATTGCTTTATTCCAGAAATTCCAGACAATAATGATCATATTCCAGAATTTCCATACGAAGAAATCTTATAGTCACATCTTAGTCATACATTCCGAATTTCATGCGAATCGCTTGAGAAATTGCTTTGTTCCAGAAATTCCAGACCATAGTGATAATATTACAGAATTTCCATAGGAAGAAATCTTATAGTCGCATCTTAATCCTACATTCCTACTTTCATGCGAATCGCTTGAGAAATTGCTTTGTTCCAGAAATTCCAGACCATAGTGATAATATTCCAGAATTTCCATAGGAAGAAATGTTATAGTCGCATCTTAGTCCTACATTCCTAATTTCATGCGAATCGCTTGAGAAATTGCTTTGTTCCAGAAATTCCAGACAATAATGATCATATTCCAGAATTTCCATAGGAAGAAATCTTATAGTCACATCTTAGTCATACATTCCGAATTTCATACGAATCGCTTGAGAAATAGCTTTGTTCCAAAAATTCCAGACCATAATGGTCATATTCCAGAATTTCCATAGGAAGAAATCTTATAGTCATATCTTAGTCATACATTCCGAAATTCATGCAAATCGCTTGAGAAATTGCTTTGTTCCAGAAATTCCAGACCATAGTGATAATATTCCAGAATTTCCTTAGGAAGAAATCTTATAGTCGCATCTTAGTCCTACATTCCTAATTTCATGCGAATCGCTTGAGAAATTGCTTTGTTCCAGAAATTCCTGACAATAATGATCATATTCCAGAATTTCCATAGGAAGAAATCTTATAGTCACATCTTAGTCATACATTCCGAATTTCATGCGAATCGCTTGAGAAATAGCTTTGTTCCAAAAATTCCAGACCATAATGGTCATATTCCAGAATTTCCATAGGAAGAAATCTTATAGTCACATCTTAGTCATACATTCCGAATTTCATGCGAATCGCTTGAGAAATTGCTTTGTTCCAGAAATTCCAGACCATAGTGATAATATTCCAGAATTTCCATAGGAAGAAATCTTACAATCGCATCTTAGTCCTACATTCCTAATTTCATGCAATTCGCTTGAGAAATCGCTTTATTCCAGAAATTCCAGACAATAATGATCATATACCAGAATTTCCATAGGAAGAAATCTTATAGTCACATCTTAGTCATACATTCCGAATTTCATGCGAATCGCTTGATAAATAGCTTTGTTCCAGAAATTCCAGACCATAATGGTCATATTCCAGAATTTCCATAGGAAGAAATCTTATAGTCACATCTTAGTCATACATTCCGAATTTCATGCGAATCGCTTGAGAAATTGCTTTGTTCCAGAAATTCCAGACCATAATGATCATATTCCAGAATTTCCATAGGAAGAAATCTTATAGTCACATCTTAGTCATACATTCCGAATTTCATGCGAATCGCTTGAGAAATAGCTTTGTTCCAAAAATTCCAGACAATAATGATCATATTCCAGAATTTCCATAGGAAGAAATCTTATAGTCACATCTTAGTCATACATTCCGAATTTCATGCGAATTGCTTGAGAAATAGCTTTGTTCCAAAAATTCCAGACAATAATGATCATATTCCAGAATTTCCATAGGAAGAAATCTTATAGTCACATCTTAGTCATACATTCCGAATTTCATGCGAATCGCTTGAGAAATAGCTTTGTTCCAAAAATTCCAGACAATAATGATCATATTCCAGAATTTCCATAGGAAGAAATCTTATAATCACATCTAGTCATACATTCCGAATGTCATGCGAATCACTTGAGAAATAGCTTTTTTCCAGAAATTCCAGACCATAATGGTCATATTCCAGAATTTCCATAGGAAGAAATCTTATAGTCACATCTTAGTCATACATTCCGAATTTCATGCGAATCGCTTGAGAAATTGCTTTGTTCCAGAAATTCCAGACCATAATGGTCATATTCCAGAATTTCCATAGGAAGAAATCTTAGAGTCGCATCTTAGTCCTACATTCCTAATTTCATGCGAATCGCTTGAGAAATTGATTTGTTCCAGAAATTCCAGACCATAATGATCATATTCCAGAATTTCCATAGGAAGAAATATTATAGTCACATCTTAGTCATACATTCCGAATTTCATGCGAATCGCTTGAGAAATAGCTTTGTTCCAGAAATTCCAGACCATAGTGATAATATTCCAGAATTTCCATAGAAAGAAATCTTATAGTCGCATCTTAGTCCTACATTCCTACTTTCATGCGAATCGCTTGAGAAATTGCTTCGTTCCAGAAATTCCAGACCATAGTGATAATATTCCAGAATTTCCATAGGAAGAAATCTTATAGTCGCATCTTAGTCCTACATTCCTAATTTCATGCGAATCGCTTGAGAAATTGCTTTATTCCAGAAATTCCAGACAATAATGATCATATTCCAGAATTTCCATAGGAAGAAATCTTATAGTCACATCTTAGTCATACATTCCGAATTTCATGCGAATCGCTTGAGAAATAGCTTTGTTCCAGAAATTCCAGACCATAGTGATAATATTCCAGAATTTCCATAGAAAGAAATCTTATAGTCGCATCTTAGTCCTACATTCCTAATTTCATGCGAATCGCTTGAGAAATTGATTTGTTCCAGAAATTCCAGACCATAATGATCATATTCCAGAATATCCATAGGAAGAAATCTTATAGTCGCATCTTAGTCCTACATTCCTAATTTCATGCGAATCGCTTGAGAAATTGCTTTATTCCAGAAATTCCAGACAATAATGATCATATTCCAGAATTTCCATAGGAAGAAATCTTATAGTCACATCTTAGTCATACATTCCGAATTTCATGCGAATCGCTTAAGAAATTGCTTTGTTCCAGAAATTCCAGACCATAGTGATAATATTACAGAATTTCCATAGGAAGAAATCTTATAGTCGCATCTTAGTCCTACATTCCTACTTTCATGCGAATCGCTTGAGAAATTGCTTTGTTCCAGAAATTCCAGACCATAGTGATAATATTCCAGAATTTCCATAGGAAGAAATGTTATAGTCGCATCTTAGTCCTACATTCCTAATTTCATGCGAATCGCTTGAGAAATTGCTTTGTTCCAGAAATTCCAGACAATAATGATCATATTCCAGAATTTCCATAGGAAGAAATCTTATAGTCACATCTTAGTCATACATTCCGAATTTCATGCGAATCGCTTGAGAAATAGCTTTGTTCCAAAAATTCCAGACCATATTGGTCATATTCCAGAATTTCCATAGAAAGAAATCTTATAGTCATATCTTAGTCATACATTCCGAAATTCATGCAAATCGCTTGAGAAATTGCTTTGTTCCAGAAATTCCAGACCATAGTGATAATATTCCAGAATTTCCTTAGGAAGAAATCTTATAGTCGCATCTTAGTCCTACATTCCTAATTTCATGCGAATCGCTTGAGAAATTGCTTTGTTCCAGAAATTCCTGACAATAATGATCATATTCCAGAATTTCCATAGGAAGAAATCTTATAGTCACATCTTAGTCATACATTCCGAATTTCATGCGAATCGCTTGAGAAATAGCTTTGTTCCAAAAATTCCAGACCATAATGGTCATATTCCAGAATTTCCATAGGAAGAAATCTTATAGTCACATCTTAGTCATACATTCCGAATTTCATGCGAATCGCTTGAAAAATTGCTTTGTTCCAGAAATTCCAGACCATAGTGATAATATTCCAGAATTTCCATAGGAAGAAATCTTACAGTCGCATCTTAGTCCTACATTCCTAATTTCATGCAATTCGCTTGAGAAATTGCTTTGTTCCAGAAATTCCAGACAATAATGATCATATACCAGAATTTCCATAGGAAGAAATCTTATAGTCACATCTTAGTCATACATTCCGAATTTCATGCGAATCGCTTGAGAAATAGCTTTGTTCCAGAAATTCCAGACCATAATGGTCATATTCCAGAATTTCCATAGGAAGAAATCTTATAGTCACATCTTAGTCATACATTCCGAATTTCATGCGAATCGCTTGAGAAATTGCTTTGTTCCAGAAATTCCAGACCATAATGATCATATTCCAGAATTTCCATAGGAAGAAATCTTATAGTCACATCTTAGTCATACATTCCGAATTTCATGCGAATCGCTTGAGAAATAGCTTTGTTCCAAAAATTCCAGACAATAATGATCATATTCCAGAATTTCCATAGGAAGAAATCTTATAGTCACATCTTAGTCATACATTCCGAATTTCATGCGAATTGCTTTGTTCCATAAATTCCAGACAATAATGATCATATTCCAGAATTTCCATAGGAAGAAATCTTATAGTCACATCTTAGTCATACATTCCGAATTTCATGCGAATCGCTTGAGAAATAGCTTTGTTCCAAAAATTCCAGACAATAATGATCATATTCCAGAATTTCCATAGGAAGAAATCTTATAATCACATCTAGTCATACATTCCGAATGTCATGCGAATCGCTTGAGAAATAGCTTTTTTCCAGAAATTCCAGACCATAATGGTCATATTCCAGAATTTCCATAGGAAGAAATCTTATAGTCACATCTTAGTCATACATTCCGAATTTCATGCGAATCGCTTGAGAAATTGCTTTGTTCCAGAAATTCCAGACCATAATGGTCATATTCCAGAATTTCCATAGGAAGAAATCTTAGAGTCGCATCTTAGTCCTACATTCCTAATTTCATGCGAATCGCTTGAGAAATTGATTTGTTCCAGAAATTCCAGACCATAATGATCATATTCCAGAATTTCCATAGGAAGAAATATTATAGTCACATCTTAGTCATACATTCCGAATTTCATGCGAATCGCTTGAGAAATAGCTTTGTTCCAGAAATTCCAGACCATAGTGATAATATTCCAGAGTTTCCATAGAAAGAAATCTTATAGTCGCATCTTAGTCCTACATGCCTAATTTCATGCGAATCGCTTGAGAAATTGCTTCGTTCCAGAAATTCCAGACCATAGTGATAATATTCCAGAATTTCCATAGGAAGAAATGTTATAGTCGCATCTTAGTCCTACATTCCTAATTTCATGCGAATCGCTTGAGAAATTGCTTTGTTCCAGAAATTCCAGACAATAATGATCATATTCCAGAATTTCCATAGGAAGAAATCTTATAGTCACATCTTAGTCATACATTCCTAATTTCATGCGAATCGCTTGAGAAATTGCTTTGTTCCAGAAATTCCAGACCATAGTGATAATATTCCAGAATTTCCATAGAAAGAAATCTTATAGTCGCATCTTAGTCCTACATTCCTAATTTCATGCGAATCGCTTGAGAAATTGATTTGTTCCAGAAATTCCAGACCATAATGATCATATTCCAGAATATCCATAGGAAGAAATCTTATAGTCGCATCTTAGTCCTACATTCCTAATTTCATGCGAATCGCTTGAGAAATTGCTTTATTCCAGAAATTCCAGACAATAATGATCATATTCCAGAATTTCCATAGGAAGAAATCTTATAGTCACATCTTAGTCATACATTCCGAATTTCATGCGAATCGCTTGAGAAATTGCTTTGTTCCAGAAATTCCAGACCATAGTGATAATATTACAGAATTTCCATAGGAAGAAATCTTATAGTCGCATCTTAGTCCTACATTCCTACTTTCATGCGAATCGCTTGAGAAATTGCTTTGTTCCAGAAATTCCAGACCATAGTGATAATATTCCAGAATTTCCATAGGAAGAAATGTTATAGTCGCATCTTAGTCCTACATTCCTAATTTCATGCGAATCGCTTGAGAAATTGCTTTGTTCCAGAAATTCCAGACAATAATGATCATATTCCAGAATTTCCATAGGAAGAAATCTTATAGTCACATCTTAGTCATACATTCCGAATTTCATGCGAATCGCTTGAGAAATAGCTTTGTTCCAAAAATTCCAGACCATATTGGTCATATTCCAGAATTTCCATAGAAAGAAATCTTATAGTCATATCTTAGTCATACATTCCGAAATTCATGCAAATCGCTTGAGAAATTGCTTTGTTCCAGAAATTCCAGACCATAGTGATAATATTCCAGAATTTCCTTAGGAAGAAATCTTATAGTCGCATCTTAGTCCTACATTCCTAATTTCATGCGAATCGCTTGAGAAATTGCTTTGTTCCAGAAATTCCTGACAATAATGATCATATTCCAGAATTTCCATAGGAAGAAATCTTATAGTCACATCTTAGTCATACATTCCGAATTTCATGCGAATCGCTTGAGAAATAGCTTTGTTCCAAAAATTCCAGACCATAATGGTCATATTCCAGAATTTCCATAGGAAGAAATCTTATAGTCACATCTTAGTCATACATTCCGAATTTCATGCGAATCGCTTGAAAAATTGCTTTGTTCCAGAAATTCCAGACCATAGTGATAATATTCCAGAATTTCCATAGGAAGAAATCTTACAGTCGCATCTTAGTCCTACATTCCTAATTTCATGCAATTCGCTTGAGAAATTGCTTTGTTCCAGAAATTCCAGACAATAATGATCATATACCAGAATTTCCATAGGAAGAAATCTTATAGTCACATCTTAGTCATACATTCCGAATTTCATGCGAATCGCTTGAGAAATAGCTTTGTTCCAGAAATTCCAGACCATAATGGTCATATTCCAGAATTTCCATAGGAAGAAATCTTATAGTCACATCTTAGTCATACATTCCGAATTTCATGCGAATCGCTTGAGAAATTGCTTTGTTCCAGAAATTCCAGACCATAATGATCATATTCCAGAATTTCCATAGGAAGAAATCTTATAGTCACATCTTAGTCATACATTCCGAATTTCATGCGAATCGCTTGAGAAATAGCTTTGTTCTAAAAATTCCAGACAATAATGATCATATTCCAGAATTTCCATAGGAAGAAATCTTATAGTCACATCTTAGTCATACATTCCGAATTTCATGCGAATTGCTTTGTTCCAAAAATTCCAGACAATAATGATCATATTCCAGAATTTCCATAGGAAGAAATCTTATAGTCACATCTTAGTCATACATTCCGAATTTCATGCGAATCGCTTGAGAAATAGCTTTGTTCCAAAAATTCCAGACAATAATGATCATATTCCAGAATTTCCATAGGAAGAAATCTTATAATCACATCTAGTCATACATTCCGAATGTCATGCGAATCGCTTGAGAAATAGCTTTTTTCCAGAAATTCCAGACCATAATGGTCATATTCCAGAGTTTCCATAGAAAGAAATCTTATAGTCGCATCTTAGTCCTACATTCCTAATTTCATGCGAATCGCTTGAGAAATTGCTTCGTTCCAGAAATTCCAGACCATAGTGATAATATTCCAGAATTTCCATAGGAAGAAATGTTATAGTCGCATCTTAGTCCTACATTCCTAATTTCATGCGAATCGCTTGAGAAATTGCTTTGTTCCAGAAATTCCAGACAATAATGATCATATTCCAGAATTTCCATAGGAAGAAATCTTATAGTCACATCTTAGTCATACATTCCTAATTTCATGCGAATCGCTTGAGAAATTGCTTTGTTCCAGAAATTCCAGACCATAGTGATAATATTCCAGAATTTCCATAGAAAGAAATCTTATAGTCGCATCTTAGTCCTACATTCCTAATTTCATGCGAATCGCTTGAGAAATTGATTTGTTCCAGAAATTCCAGACCATAATGATCATATTCCAGAATATCCATAGGAAGAAATCTTATAGTCGCATCTTAGTCCTACATTCCTAATTTCATGCGAATCGCTTGAGAAATTGCTTTATTCCAGAAATTCCAGACAATAATGATCATATTCCAGAATTTCCATAGGAAGAAATCTTATAGTCACATCTTAGTCATACATTCCGAATTTCATGCGAATCGCTTGAGAAATTGCTTTGTTCCAGAAATTCCAGACCATAGTGATAATATTACAGAATTTCCATAGGAAGAAATCTTATAGTCGCATCTTAGTCCTACATTCCTACTTTCATGCGAATCGCTTGAGAAATTGCTTTGTTCCAGAAATTCCAGACCATAGTGATAATATTCCAGAATTTCCATAGGAAGAAATGTTATAGTCGCATCTTAGTCCTACATTCCTAATTTCATGCGAATCGCTTGAGAAATTGCTTTGTTCCAGAAATTCCAGACAATAATGATCATATTCCAGAATTTCCATAGGAAGAAATCTTATAGTCACATCTTAGTCATACATTCCGAATTTCATGCGAATCGCTTGAGAAATAGCTTTGTTCCAAAAATTCCAGACCATATTGGTCATATTCCAGAATTTCCATAGAAAGAAATCTTATAGTCATATCTTAGTCATACATTCCGAAATTCATGCAAATCGCTTGAGAAATTGCTTTGTTCCAGAAATTCCAGACCATAGTGATAATATTCCAGAATTTCCTTAGGAAGAAATCTTATAGTCGCATCTTAGTCCTACATTCCTAATTTCATGCGAATCGCTTGAGAAATTGCTTTGTTCCAGAAATTCCTGACAATAATGATCATATTCCAGAATTTCCATAGGAAGAAATCTTATAGTCACATCTTAGTCATGCATTCCGAATTTCATGCGAATCGCTTGAGAAATAGCTTTGTTCCAAAAATTCCAGACCATAATGTTCATATTCCAGAATTTCCATAGGAAGAAATCTTATAGTCACATCTTAGTCATACATTCCGAATTTCATGCGAATCGCTTGAAAAATTGCTTTGTTCCAGAAATTCCAGACCATAGTGATAATATTCCAGAATTTCCATAGGAAGAAATCTTACAGTCGCATCTTAGTCCTACATTCCTAATTTCATGCAATTCGCTTGAGAAATTGCTTTGTTCCAGAAATTCCAGACAATAATGATCATATACCAGAATTTCCATAGGAAGAAATCTTATAGTCACATCTTAGTCATACATTCCGAATTTCATGCGAATCGCTTGAGAAATAGCTTTGTTCCAGAAATTCCAGACCATAATGGTCATATTCCAGAATTTCCATAGGAAGAAATCTTATAGTCACATCTTAGTCATACATTCCGAATTTCATGCGAATCGCTTGAGAAATTGCTTTGTTCCAGAAATTCCAGACCATAATGATCATATTCCAGAATTTCCATAGGAAGAAATCTTATAGTCACATCTTAGTCATACATTCCGAATTTCATGCGAATCGCTTGAGAAATAGCTTTGTTCCAAAAATTCCAGACAATAATGATCATATTCCAGAATTTCCATAGGAAGAAATCTTATAGTCACATCTTAGTCATACATTCCGAATTTCATGCGAATTGCTTTGTTCCAAAAATTCCAGACAATAATGATAATATTCCAGAATTTCCATAGGAAGAAATCTTATAGTCACATCTTAGTCAAACATTCCGAATTTCATGCGAATCGCTTGAGAAATAGCTTTGTTCCAAAAATTCCAGACAATAATGATCATATTCCAGAATTTCCATAGGAAGAAATCTTATAATCACATCTAGTCATACATTCCGAATGTCATGCGAATCGCTTGAGAAATAGCTTTTTTCCAGAAATTCCAGACCATAATGGTCATATTCCAGAATTTCCATAGGAAGAAATCTTATAGTCACATCTTAGTCATACATTCCTAATTTCATGCGAATCGCTTGAGAAATTGCTTTGTTCCAGAAATTCCAGACCATAATGGTCATATTCCAGAATTTCCATAGGAAGAAATCTTAGAGTCGCATCTTAGTCCTACATTCCTAATTTCATGCGAATCGCTTGAGAAATTGATTTGTTCCAGAAATTCCAGACCATAATGATCATATTCCAGAATTTCCATAGGAAGAAATATTATAGTCACATCTTAGTCATACATTCCGAATTTCATGCGAATCGCTTGAGAAATAGCTTTGTTCCAGAAATTCCAGACCATAGTGATAATATTCCAGAATTTCCATAGAAAGAAATCTTATAGTCGCATCTTAGTCCTACATTCCTAATTTCATGCGAATCGCTTGAGAAATTGCTTCGTTCCAGAAATTCCAGACCATAGTGATAATATTCCAGAATTTCCATAGGAAGAAATGTTATAGTCGCATCTTAGTCCTACATTCCTAATTTCATGCGAATCGCTTGAGAAATTGCTTTGTTCCAGAAATTCCAGACAATAATGATCATATTCCAGAATTTCCATAGGAAGAAATCTTATAGTCACATCTTAGTCATACATTCCTAATTTCATGCGAATCGCTTGAGAAATTGCTTTGTTCCAGAAATTCCAGACAATAATGATCATATTCCAGAATTTCCATAGGAAGAAATCTTATAGTCACATCTTAGTCATACATTCCTAATTTCATGCGAATCGCTTGAGAAATTGCTTTGTTCCAGAAATTCCAGACAATAATGATCGTATTCCAGAATTTCCATAGGAAGAAATCTTATAGTCACATCTTAGTCATACATTCCGAATTTCATGCGAATCGCTTGAGAAATAGCTTTGTTCCAAAAATTCCAGACCATAATGGTCATATTCCAGAATTCCATAGGAAGAAATCTTATAGTCATATCTTAGTCATACATTCCAAATTTCATGCAAATCGCTTGAGAAATTGCTTTGTTCCAGAAATTCCAGACAATAATGATCATATTCCAGAATTTCCATAGGAAGAAATCTTATAGTCACATCTTAGTCATACATTCCGAATTTCATGCGAATCGCTTGAGAAATAGCTTTGTTCCAAAAATTCCAGACCATAATGGTCATATTCCAGAATTTCCATAGGAAGAAATCTTATAGTCACATCTTAGTCATACATTCCGATTTTCATGCGAATTGCTTGAGAAATAGCTTTGTTCCAGAAATTCCAGACCATAATGGTCATATTCCAGAATTTCCATAGGAAGAAATCTTATAGTCACATCTTAGTCATACATTTCGAATTTCATGCGAATCGCTTGAGAAATTGCTTTGTTCCAGAAATTCCAGACCATAATGGTCATATTCTAGAATTTCCATAGAAAGAAATCTTATAATCACATCTTAGTCCTACATTGCTAATTTCATGCGAATCGCTTGAGAAATTGATTTGTTCCAGAAATTCCAGACCATAATGATCATATTCCAGAATTTCCATAGGAAGAAATCTTATAGTCACATCTTAGTCATACATTCCGAATTTCATGCGAATCGCTTGAGAAATAGCTTTGTTCCAGAAATTCCAGACCATAGTGATAATATTCCAGAATTTCCATAGAAAGAAATCTTATAGTCGCATCTTAGTCCTACATTCCTACTTTCATGCGAATCGCTTGAGAAATTGCTTCGTTCCAGAAATTCCAGACCATAGTGATAATATTCCAGAATTTCCATAGGAAGAAATCTTATAGTCGCATCTTAGTCCTACATTCCTAATTTCATGCGAATCGCTTGAGAAATTGCTTTGTTCCAGAAATTCCAGACAATAATGATCATATTCCAGAATTTCCATAGGAAGAAATCTTATACTCACATCTTAGTCATACATTCCGAATTTCATGCGAATCGCTTGAGAAATTGCTTTGTTCCAGAAATTCCTGACAATAATGATCATATTCCAGAATTTCCATAGGAAGAAATCTTATAGTCACATCTTAGTCATACATTCCGAATTTCATGCGAATCGCTTGAGAAATAGCTTTGTTCCAAAAATTCCAGACAATAATGATCATATTCAAGAATTTCCATATGAAGAAATCTTATAGTCGCATCTTAGTCCTACATTCCTAATTTCATGCGAATCGCTTGAGAAATAGCTTTGTTCCAAAAATTCCAGACAATAATGATCATATTCCAGAATTTCCATAGGAAGAAATCTTATAGTCACATCTTAGTCATACATTCCGAATTTCATGCGAATCGCTTGAAAAATTGCTTTGTTCCAGAAATTCCAGACCATAATGGTCATCTTCCAGAATTTCCATAGAAAGAAATCTTATAGTCACATCTTAGTCATACATTCCGAATTTCATGCGAATCGCTTGAGAAATTGCTTTGTTCCAGAAATTCCAGACCATAATGGTCATATTCCTCAATTTCCATAGGAAGAAATCTTATAGTCGCATCTTAGTCCTACATTCCTAATTTTATGCGAATCGCTTGAGAAATTGATTTGTTCCAGAAATTCCAGACCATAATGATCATATTCCAGAATATCCATAGGAAGAAATCTTATAGTCGCATCTTAGTCCTACATTCCTAATTTCATGCGAATCGCTTGAGAAATTGCTTTATTCCAGAAATTCCAGACAATAATGATCATATTCCAGAATTTCCATAGGAAGAAATCTTATAGTCACATCTTAGTCATACATTCCGAATTTCATGCGAATCGCTTGAGAAATTGCTTTGTTCCAGAAATTCCAGACCATAGTGATAATATTACAGAATTTCCATAGGAAGAAATCTTATAGTCGCATCTTAGTCCTACATTCCTACTTTCATGCGAATCGCTTGAGAAATTGCTTTGTTCCAGAAATTCCAGACCATAGTGATAATATTCCAGAATTTCCATAGGAAGAAATGTTATAGTCGCATCTTAGTCCTACATTCCTAATTTCATGCGAATCGCTTGAGAAATTGCTTTGTTCCAGAAATTCCAGACAATAATGATCATATTCCAGAATTTCCATAGGAAGAAATCTTATAGTCACATCTTAGTCATACATTCCGAATTTCATGCGAATCGCTTGTGAAATAGCTTTGTTCCAAAAATTCCAGACCATAATGGTCATATTCCAGAATTTCCATAGGAAGAAATCTTATAGTCATATCTTAGTCATACATTCCGAAATTCATGCAAATCGCTTGAGAAATTGCTTTGTTCCAGAAATTCCAGACCATAGTGATAATATTCCAGAATTTCCTTAGGAAGAAATCTTATAGTCGCATCTTAGTCCTACATTCCTAATTTCATGCGAATCGCTTTAGAAATTGCTTTGTTCCAGAAATTCCTGACAATAATGATCATATTCCAGAATTTCCATAGGAAGAAATCTTATAGTCACATCCAAGTCATACATTCCGAATTTCATGCGAATCGCTTGAGAAATAGCTTTGTTCCAAAAATTCCAGACCATAATGGTCATATTCCAGAATTTCCATAGGAAGAAATCTTATAGTCACATCTTAGCCATACATTCCGAATTTCATGCGAATCGCTTGAGAAATTGCTTTGTTCCAGAAATTCCAGACCATTTTGATAATATTCCAGAATTTCCATAGGAAGAAATCTTACAGTCGCATCTTAGTCCTACATTCCTAATTTCATGCAATTCGCTTGAGAAATTGCTTTGTTCCAGAAATTCCAGACAATAATGATCATATACCAGAATTTCCATAGGAAGAAATCTTATAGTCACATCTTAGTCATACATTCCGAATTTCATGCGAATCGCTTGAGAAATAGCTTTGTTCCAGAAATTCCAGACCATAATGGTCATATTCCAGAATTTCCATAGGAAGAAATCTTATAGTCACATCTTAGTCATACATTCCGAATTTCATGCGAATCGCTTGAGAAATAGCTTTGTTCCAAAAATTCCAGACAATAATGATCATATTCCAGAATTTCCATAGGAAGAAATCTTATAATCATATCTAGTCATACATTCCGAATGTCATGCGAATCGCTTGAGAAATAGCTTTTTTCCAGAAATTCCAGACCATAATGGTCATATTCCAGAATTTCCATAGGAAGAAATCTTATAGTCACATCTTAGTCATACATTCCGAATTTCATGCGAATCGCTTGAGAAATTGCTTTGTTCCAGAAATTCCAGACCATAATGGTCATATTCCAGAATTTCCATAGGAAGAAATCTTAGAGTCGCATCTTAGTCCTACATTCCTAATTTCATGCGAATCGCTTGAGAAATTGATTTGTTCTAGAAATTCCAGACCATAATAATCATATTCCAGAATTTCCATAGGAAGAAATCTTATAGTCACAGCTTAGTCATACATTCCGAATTTCATGCGAATCGCTTGAGAAATAGCTTTGTTCCAGAAATTCCAGACCATAATGGTCATATTCCAGAATTTCCATAGGAAGAAATCTTATAGTCATATCTTAGTCATACATTCCGAAATTCATGCAAATCGCTTGAGAAATTGCTTTGTTCCAGAAATTCCAGACCATAGTGATAATATTCCAGAATTTCCTTAGGAAGAAATCTTATAGTCGCATCTTAGTCCTACATTCCTAATTTCATGCGAATCGCTTTAGAAATTGCTTTGTTCCAGAAATTCCTGACCATAATGGTCATATTCCAGAATTTCCATAGGAAGAAATCTTATAGTCACATCTTAGCCATACATTCCGAATTTCATGCGAATCGCTTGAGAAGTTGCTTTGTTCCAGAAATTCCAGACCATAGTGATAATATTCCAGAATTTCCATAGGAAGAAATCTTACAGTCGCATCTTAGTCCTACATTCCTAATTTCATGCAATTCGCTTGAGAAATTGCTTTGTTCCAGAAATTCCAGACAATAATGATCATATACCAGAATTTCCATAGGAAGAAATCTTATAGTCACATCTTAGTCATACATTCCGAATTTTATGCGAATCGCTTGAGAAATAGCTTTGTTCCAGAAATTCCAGACCATAATGGTCATATTCCAGAATTTCCATAGAAAGAAATCTTATAGTCACATCTTAGTCATACATTCCGAATTTCATGCGAATCGCTTGAGAAATTGCTTTGTTCCAGAAATTCCAGACCATAATGATCATATTCCAGAATTTCCATAGGAAGAAATCTTATAGTCACATCTTAGTCATACATTCCGAATTTCATGCGAATCGCTTGAGAAATAGCTTTGTTCCAAAAATTCCAGACAATAATGATCATATTCCAGAATTTCCATAGGAAAAAATCTTATAGTCACATCTTAGTCATACATTCCGAATTTCATGCGAATTGCTTGAGAAATAGCTTTGTTCCAAAAATTCCAGACAATAATGATCATATTCCAGAATTTCCATAGGAAGAAATCTTATAGTCACATCTTAGTCATACATTCCGAATTTCATGCGAATCGCTTGAGAAATAGCTTTGTTCCAAAAATTCCAGACAATAATGATCATATTCCAGAATTTCCATAGGAAGAAATCTTATAATCATATCTAGTCATACATTCCGAATGTCATGCGAATCGCTTGAGAAATAGCTTTTTTCCAGAAATTCCAGACCATAATGGTCATATTCCAGAATTTCCATAGGAAGAAATCTTATAGTCACATCTTAGTCATACATTCCGAATTTCATGCGAATCGCTTGAGAAATTGCTTTGTTCCAGAAATTCCAGACCATAATGGTCATATTCCAGAATTTCCATAGGAAGAAATCTTAGAGTCGCATCTTAGTCCTACATTCCTAATTTCATGCGAATCGCTTGAGAAATTGATTTGTTCTAGAAATTCCAGACCATAATGATCATATTCCAGAATTTCCATAGGAAGAAATCTTATGGTCACAGCTTAGTCATACATTCCGAATTTCA
The DNA here is from genome assembly GCA_947095585.1 of Nephrocerus scutellatus. Classification (NCBI taxonomy): domain Eukaryota; kingdom Metazoa; phylum Arthropoda; class Insecta; order Diptera; family Pipunculidae; genus Nephrocerus; species Nephrocerus scutellatus. The sequence goes on from OX352762.1 coordinate 51,034,278, forward strand.
TGCGAATCGCTTGAGAAATAGCTTTGTTCCAGAAATTCCAGACCATAGTGATAATATTCCAGAATTTCCATAGGAAGAAATGTTATAGTCGCATCTTAGTCCTACATTCCTAATTTCATGCGAATCGCTTGAGAAATTGCTTCGTTCCAGAAATTCCAGACCATAGTGATAATATTCCAGAATTTCCATAGGAAGAAATGTTATAGTCGCATCTTAGTCCTACATTCCTAATTTCATGCGAATCGCTTGAGAAATTGCTTTGTTCCAGAAATTCCAGACAATAATGATCATATTCCAGAATTTCCATAGGAAGAAATCTTATAGTCACATCTTAGTCATACATTCCGAATTTCATGCGAATCGCTTGAGAAATAGCTTTGTTCCAAAAATTCCAGACCATAATGGTCATATTCCAGAATTTCCATAGGAAGAAATCTTATAGTCATATCTTAGTCAACATTCCGAATTTCATGCAAATAGCTTAAGAAATTGCTTTGTTCCAGAAATTCCAGACCATAGTGATAATATTCCAGAATTTCCATAGGAAGAAATCTTATAGTCGCATCTTAGTCCTACATTCCTAATTTCATGCGAATTGCTTGAGAAATTGCTTTGTTCCATAAATTCCAGACAATAATGATCATATTCCAGAATTTCCATAAGAAGAAATCTTATAGTCACATCGTAGTCATACATTACGAATTTCATGCGAATCGCTTGAGAAATAGCTTTGTTCCAGAAATTCCAGACCATAATGGTCATATTCCAGAATTTCCATAGGAAGAAATCTTATAGTCACATCTTAGTCATACATTCCGAATTTCATGCGAATCGCTTGAGAAATTGCTTTGTTCCAGAAATTCCAGACCATAGTGATAATATTCCAGAATTTCCATAGGAAGAAATCTTATAGTCGCATCTTAGTCCTTCATTCCTAATTTCATGCGAATCGCTTGAGAAATTGCTTTGTTCCAGAAATTCCAGACAATAATGATCATATTCCAGAATTTCCATAGGAAGAAGTCTTATAGTCGCATCTTAGTCCTACATACCGAATTTCATACGAATCGCTTGAGAAATTGATTTGTTCCAGAAATTCCAGACCATAATGATCATATTCCAGAATTTCCATAGGAAGAAATCTTATAGTCACATCTTAGTCATACATTCCGAATTTCATGCGAATCGCTTGAGAAATAGCTTTGTTCCAAAAATTCCAGACAATAATGATCATATTCCAGAATTTCCATAGGAAGAAATCTTATAGTCACATCTTAGCCATACATTCCGAATTTCATGCGAATTGCTTGAGAAATAGCTTTGTTCCAAAAATTCCAGACAATAATGATCATATTCCAGAATTTCCATAGGAAGAAATCTTATAGTCACATCTTAGTCATACATTCCGAATTTCATGCGAATCGCTTGAGAAATAGCTTTGTTCCAAAAATTCCAGACAATAATGATCATATTCCAGAATTTCCATAGGAAGAAATCTTATAGTCACATCTAGTCATACATTCCGAATGTCATGCGAATCGCTTGAGAAATAGCTTTGTTCCAGAAATTCCAGACCATAATGGTCATATTCCAGAATTTCCATAGGAAGAAATCTTATAGTCACATCTTAGTCATACATTCCGAATTTCATGCGAATCGCTTGAGAAATTGCTTTGTTCCAGAAATTCCAGACAATAATGATCATATTCCAGAATTTCCATAGGAAGAAATCTTATAGTCACATCTTAGTCATACATTACGAATTTCATGCGAATCGTTTGAGAAATAGCTTTGTTCCAGAAATTCCAGACCATAATGGTCATATTCCAGAATTTCCATAGGAAGAAGTCTTATAGTCGCATCTTAGTCCTACATACCGAATTTCATACGAATCGCTTGAGAAATTGATTTGTTCCAGAAATTCCAGACCATAATGATATTATTCCAGAATTTCCATAGGAAGAAATCTTATAGTCACATCTTAGTCATACATTCCGAATTTCATGCGAATCGCTTGAGAAATAGCTTTGTTCCAAAAATTCCAGACAATAATGATCATATTCCAGAATTTCCATAGGAAGAAATCTTATAGTCACATCTTAGTCATACATTCCGAATTTCATGCGAATTGCTTGAGAAATAGCTTTGTTCCAAAAATTCCAGACAATAATGATCATATTCCAGAATTTCCATAGGAAGAAATCTTATACTCACATCTTAGTCATACATTCCGAATTTCATGCGAGTCGCTTGAGAAATAGCTTTGTTCCAAAAATTCCAGACAATAATGATCATATTCCAGAATTTCCATAGGAAGAAATCTTATAGTCACATCTAGTCATACATTCCGAATGTCATGCGAATCGCTTGAGAAATAGCTTTGTTCCAGAAATTCCAGACCATAATGGTCATATTCCAGAATTTCCATAGGAAGAAATCTTATAGTCACATCTTAGTCATACATTCCGAATTTCATGCGAATCGCTTGAGAAATTGCTTTGTTCCAGAAATTCCAGACCATAATGGTCATATTCCAGAATTTCCATAGGAAGAAATCTTAGAGTCGCATCTTAGTCCTACATTCCTAATTTCATGCGACTCGCTTGAGAAATTGATTTGTTCCAGAAATTCCAGACCTTAATGATCATATTCCAGAATTTCCATAGGAAGAAATCTTATAGTCGCATCTTAGTCATACATTACGAATTTCATGCGAATCGCTTGAGAAATAGCTTTGTTCCAGAAATTCCAGACCATAATGGTCATATTCCAGAATTTCCATAGGAAGAAATCTTATAGTCACATCTTAGTCATACATTCCGAATTTCATGCGAATCGCTTGAGAAATTGCTTTGTTCCAGAAATTCCAGACCATAGTGATAATATTCCAGAATTTCCATAGGAAGAAATCTTATAGTCGCATCTTAGTCCTACATTCCTAATTTCATGCGAATCGCTTGAGAAATTGCTTTGTTCCAGAAATTCCAGACAATAATGATCATATTCCAGAATTTCCATAGGAAGAAGTCTTATAGTCGCATCTTAGTCCTACATACCGAATTTCATACGAATCGCTTGAGAAATTGATTTGTTCCAGAAATTCCAGACCATAATGATCCAGAATTTCCATAGGAAGAAATCTTATAGTCACATCTTAGTCATACATTCCGAATTTCATGCGAATCGCTTGAGAAATAGCTTTGTTCCAAAAATTCCAGACAATAATGATCATATTCCAGAATTTCCATAGGAAGAAATCTTATAGTCACATCTTAGTCATACATTCCGAATTTCATGCGAATTGCTTGAGAAATAGCTTTGTTCCAAAAATTCCAGACAATAATGATCAGATTCCAGAATTTCCATAGGAAGAAATCTTATAGTCACATCTTAGTCATACATTCCGAATTTCATGCGAATCGCTTGAGAAATAGCTTTGTTCCAAAAATTCCAGACAATAATGATCATATTCCAGAATTTCCATAGGAAGAAATCTTATAGTCACATCTAGCCATACATTCCGAATGTCATGCGAATCGCTTGAGAAATAGCTTTGTTCCAGAAATTCCAGACCATAATGGTCATATTCCAGAATTTCCATAGGAAGAAATCTTATAGTCACATCTTAGTCATACATTCCGAATTTCATGCGAATCGCTTGAGAAATTGCTTTGTTCCAGAAATTCCAGACCATAATGGTCATATTCCAGAATTTCCATAGGAAGAAATCTTAGAGTCGCATCTTAGTCCTACATTCCTAATTTCATGCGACTCGCTTGAGAAATTGATTTGTTCCAGAAATTCCAGACCTTAATGATCATATTCCAGAATTTCCATAGGAAGAAATCTTATAGTCGCATCTTAGTCCTACATTCCTAGTTTCATGTGAATCGCTTGAGAAATTGCTTTGTTCCAGAAATTCCAGACCATAGTGATAATATTCCAGAATTTCCATAGGAAGAAGTCTAATGGTCGCATCTTAATCCCACATACCTAATTTTATACGAATTGCTTAAGGAATTGCTTGGTCCACCAAATTCCAGACCCTATTGGCCCTATCACAGAATTTCCATAGGAACAAGTCTTATGGTGTATCTTAGTCCTACATTCCTAATTTCATGCGAATTGCTTGAGAAATTGCTTTGTTCCAGAAATTCCAGACCATAGTGATAATATTCCAGAATTTCCATAGGAAGAAATCTTATAGTCGCATATTAGTGCTACATTCCTAATTTCATGCGAATTGCTTGAGAAATTGCTTTGTTCCAGAAATTCCAGACAATAATGATCATATTCCAGAATTTCCATAGGAAGAAATCTTATAGTCACATCTTAGTCATACATTACGAATTTCATGCGAATCGCTTGAGAAATAGCTTTGTTCCAGAAATTCCAGACCATAATGGTCATATTCCAGAATTTCCATAGGAAGAAATCTTATAGTCACATCTTAGTCATACATTCCGAATTTCATGCGAATCGCTTGAGAAATTGCTTTGTTCCAGAAATTCCAGACCATAGTGATAATATTCCAGAATTTCCATAGGAAGAAATCTTATAGTCGCATCTTAGTCCTACATTCCTAATTTCATGCGAATCGCTTGAGAAATTGCTTTGTTCCAGAAATTCCAGACAATAATGATCATATTCCAGAATTTCCATAGGAAGAAGTCTTATAGTCGCATCTTAGTCCTACATACCGAATTTCATACGAATCGCTTGAGAAATTGATTTGTTCCAGAAATTCCAGACCATAATGATCATATTCCAGAATTTCCATAGGAAGAAATCTTATAGTCACATCTTAGTCATACATTCCGAATTTCATGCGAATCGCTTGAGAAATAGCTTTGTTCCAAAAATTCCAGACAATAATGATCATATTCCAGAATTTCCATAGGAAGAAATCTTATAGTCACATCTTAGTCATACATTCCGAATTTCATGCGAATCGCTTGAGAAATAGCTTTGTTCCAAAAATTCCAGACAATAATGATCATATTTCAGAATTTCCATAGGAAGAAATCTTATAGTCACATCTAGTCATACATTCCGAATGTCATGCGAATCGCTTGAGAAATAGCTTTGTTCCAGAAATTCCAGACCATAATGGTCATATTCCAGAATTTCCATAGGAAGAAATCTTATAGTCACATCTTAGTCATACATTCCGAATTTCATGCGAATCGCTTGAGAAATTGCTTTGTTCCAGAAATTCCAGACCATAATGGTCATATTCCAGAATTTCCATAGGAAGAAATCTTAGAGTCGCATCTTAGTCCTACATTCCTAATTTCATGCGAATCGCTTGAGAAATTGATTTGTTCCAGAAATTCCAGACCTTAATGATCATATTCCAGAATTTCCATAGAAAGAAATCTTATAGTCGCATCTTAGTCCTACATTCCTAGTTTCATGCGAATAGCTTGAGAAATTGCTTTGTTCCAGAAATTCCAGACCATAGTGATAATATTCCAGAATTTCCATAGGAAGAAGTCTAATGGTCGCATCTTAATCCCACATACCTAATTTTATACGAATTGCTTAAGGAATTGCTTGGTCCACCAAATTCCAGACCCTATTGGCCCTATCACAGAATTTCCATAGGAACAAGTCTTATGGTGTATCTTAGTCCTACGTACCGATTTTCATACGAATCGATTGAGAAATTGCTTGGTCCACAAAATTCCAGACCCCATTGGCCAGATCCAAGAATTTCCATAGGAACAAGTCTTGTAGTGGCATCTTAGTCCTACATACCAAATTTCATACAAATCGCTCAAGAAATGGCTTGGTTCACAAAATTCCAGACCCTATTGGCCAGATCCCAGAATTTCCATAAGAACAAGTCTTATGGTGTTTCTTAGTCCTACATACCGAATTTCATACGAATCGATTGAGAAATTGCTTAGTTCAAAAAATTCTAGTTCCTCATGACCAAATCCCATTGGATATTACAAAACGTAACTTAACATCTGTTAAAAGCGTCACTGAAAATCTTTTAAAAAAGTTACTTAACATATGTTAAAAACGTAACATTTAACATTCGACTTTTTGAACACGTACCCCTTAAACCTTGTAGTGAGACGTTATCGCGTCAAAATATTGAATTTAAATGGGACGCATATTGTGATGAAGCATTCAGAATATTAAAAAATAAATTAACCACATCACCAATTTTAGCTTATCCTAACTTTGAAATTTTTTTTTACTAACGACCGATGCCAGCGACCATGCAGTAGGAGCAGTACTATCGCAAGGTGAAATTGGCGAAGACCGACCAATATGTTATAGCAGTCGCACTCTAAATTCAGCTGAAACCAGATACAGCACGACAGAAAAGGAATTATTAGCTATCATATATGCAGTCAAACTGTTCCGTCCTTATTTATATGGCTGAAAGTTTACCTTAGTCACGGATCATCGTCCCCTGACATGGCTAATGAATCTCAAAGACCCCACATCCAGACTAGCCCGATGGAGAATTACTCTAGACGAATACGAATACAACATAGTATACAAGCCTGGGAAATACAACGTTAACGCGGACGCTCTCAGTCGCGTAGTAGTGGAAGCAGCGCACGAAAATAGTAAAAGGACGTATTAATAACAACAAGATCACAAGCAAAAATTGCCAATGCAGAAGACACTCCAAAAACAACAAATGGTATACTACAACATGTTTCATTTTATAATTTAATCAAAAGAACAGAGTCAATCTATTCAGTTAAAAACCTGTAACATAAGATTATTATTTTACCACCAACAGAATCCCCAGAAGAAAATGAATTAAAAAAATTAATCGATGAATTCACTAAACCTGCTTTAGGAAAAATTTTAACACATACGAACGACCAAAATAAATCCATGCATATTTTTACCCTACCCATTCCAATAAGAAGTCAGAAAGACCAAATTATGATTGAACAAACACTAGGGAGCATTAAAGATAAAATTAACAAAAGTAATTGTAAGACGATAGGAATCACCATACCTTATATTCAAGACCAATTTAAAAATGAGTTTAAAACAACTCTAGAAAAAATATTTCATTATCTTAACATAACGATAAATTTATACACCAATAACAAAATCATCTTAAACAATAATGAACAAATAGCAGCAGAATTAACCGAATACCATGAATCACCTTTTGGAGGAGTATCCAGAACCCTAAAAAAATTAAACTAAACTGGCCTACAATGACTACAGACATTAAGAACCATATAGAAAAATGTACGTCGTGTCAATTAAACAAAAGCCAAAGAAACCCTCCAATACCAATGAAAATAACTAGCACAAGTTCTACACCATTTGAGCGAATTGCTTTAGATATAGTTGGACAACTACCAGTTAGCTATCACGGTCAAAAATACTTATTAACATTCCAGGATGATTTAACCAAATTCTCAGAAGCATTTCCGTTGCAAAACGCAGAAGCCCCCACTGTGGCAAGAACATTCGTTGAAAATATAATCTGTAGACAGGGAGTACCACAATCACTTTTAACTGACCAAAGCACAAACTTTCTGAGTGGACTGTTTAAAGAAATTTGCAAACTCTTAAAAATTAAAAAACTTAACACCACACCTTATCATCCTCAAACCAATGGAGCATTAGAAAGAAGTCACAAAACACTTGAAGCATATCTCCGACACTACGTCAATCGAGATCCGCTTACATGGGATACTTGGATTCCGTACGCAATGTTTGTCTACAATTGCACCCCTCATAGCAGTACAGGTTACACCCCATACGAACTATTGTATGGATACCCCCCAAACATACCAACTATTTTTCAACAAAAACCCCTTATTCAGTACAATTATGATAACTATGCAAACGAGTTAAAATCACGACTTCAGCATGGTTACCAAGCAGCAAAACATAGGCTTATAAACCAGAAAAACATTTCAAAAACGTATTATGATAACAAGAGTAATGAGAACATTTTTATAATAGGTGACAAAGTTCTAGTCAAAAATCAAACACGAAAAAACAAACTCTCGACCCTTTGGGAAGGTCCATTCGAAGTATTAAAAATAGTTTCAGCAGAAAACGCGCTTGTTAAATTTGGTAGAAAAGACCAAATAATACATAATAATGATTTAAAGATTTTTTATGAATAAATAATATACACATGTAAACAAAGTATCCTTAACTAATGTTATTCTTCTTTTAATTGTTTTTGTTCCCATTTTGTTCACCTTCCAAAAAAAAAAAAAAAGATGAAAAACCCAACTGTTGTGACGTGCAACACATATATTTATTTACATTTGACATGTACATAATAGGCTGCGTGTTTGTGGACTTGTGGCATGGCTGCTTCTGGTAGTCGAAGTGCGCAACCCAAACAGAGCAGACGTAGACGAATTGACATTTAATCGAATAAAGAAAACATTTAAGAAACGAGACAAGTAAATTGTATTTGTGACGAACACAACAGTGGCGACGAGGATTAATTAGAATTCACGCGTTAAAATCTTTAAAAATTCTTACGGCAGTATCGTTTTATTTTTGTGTGTGAAAAAATGGATTCAGAATTGAAAGAAATTTTGAAAATGATGGCTGAAAGGCAGAGAAAGACTGACGATATGATTGCGTTGTTGATGACGCAGTTAACACTACAGGCAGAAGGGCAGCAGCAAACAGCAAAAACGGAAAGTGCGCAGATAGCATCAATGCATAAGAAGTTGTCGGAACGCATGGAGAAATTTGTGTATTGTGCTAAAGACAATTTGACATTCGAATTGTGGTACCAGCGATACGAAATTATTTTTACGTCTCAGGCGGCTACAATGACAGCAGTACAAAAGGTGGATTTGCTGACAGAGAAACTCTCTACAGCCGATTACCAAAGGTTTGCCAATACGATTTTGCCACTGACAAAAGACACTATTCCTTTCGATGATGCAGTGAGGGAGCTCAAGCGCATTTTTGGCCGAAAGGAATCACAATTTTCGTTGCGTTACTAGTGTTTGAAAATGGAGAAGGAAGCTAGTGAAGGGTTTTCAGAGTATGCGGCACGTGTGAACGTAATATGTGAAAAATTCGATATGGCAAATTGTTCACCTGACGATTTTAAAGTTTTGATGTTTGTTCAAGGACTCAACAAATCGCAAGATGCGCAGACTCTGGAGAAGCTGCTTATGAAGTTGGACGGCCAAGAGATACAACACGATGAAGCTAGTGCAGGCGGTGATGTGAGACCTAAGCTGACATTAAGAAATGTTGTCAATATTGCAACACGGTTAAGCAGCCTCAAATTCGAGAAATCGATGGTTTTGTGCCCAGATGTTTCTGGTGAAGTGTTAGCAATGCGCCGAAACTTATGGGGAAATAGCAGTAATCAAAAGGCGGAACTGAACGCTAAATGTCCCAAAACAGAGCCACCGAAAGCAAGATTTCCATGTCGAAAGTGTGGAGCAATCCATTTCCACCGTGATTGCCCTTTCCGTGATAAACAATGTTTCAATTGCAAACTGCAGGGTCATAAGGCAGGTTACTGTGAGTCAGCGTCAGCGACACGACGCTTCCATGGAAGACGAAACTTCAATCCACGCCGAAGCCTTGCTGTTGATGCGGTTGGCGTCTCGACCCGGAAATTTGTCGAGCCAACAATTGACAGCACGAAATTAAAGTTGCAACTCGATTCCGGATCTGACTGGACGATTATCTCTGCAAAGAATTGGAAGTTGCTGGGATCGCCGGCATTAGTCGCGTGCGAAGAGCAAGCCATGAGCGCTTCAGGAGACCCAGTTAAGATGCTTGGAAGATTTACGGCACGATTGAGATTGCATTACCGAGAAGACGTTGGTACGTGTTATGTAGCAAATTCCGATTTAAACGTGCTTGGAAGTGATTTGATGGAAGCTCTGGATCTATGGAGTGTGCCCATTGCAAACATCTTCAACAAGGTTGTGGAAAAGATAGGCAGCACAAAAATTAGCGAGGAAATCAAGCAAAAATTTCCATCGCTTTTCATTAACTCGTTGGGTCTGTGCAACAAAATGAAGGCATCTTTAACACTAAAGCCGGGAACTAAATCAATTTTTCGCAACAGGCGCCCGGTGCCCTTCGTAGCAGCGGAGGCGATTGAAAATGAGCTTAAGCGATTGCAATTGTTGGGAGTAATCAGTCCGGTCGATTAATCGGATTTCGCCGCACCATTAGTAGCTGTAAAAAGAAAGGACGGGCGCATACGTATTTGTGCCGATTATTCAACAGGCTTGAATGAAGCACTGGAGCCGAACAAGCATCCGTTGCCTACGCCTGAAGAAATTTTTGCAAAGCTGAGTCAGTACCGGTTGTTCAGTAAAATTGACCTGTCCGACGCTTTCTTGCAGGTGGAGATGGATGAAGAATCGAAGCGTTTCATGACGATCAACACGCATTGTGGACTATTTCGAGTAAACCGCCTGCAACCGGGTGTGAAGACAGCTCCGGGCATTTTCCAGCAATTAATCGACACGATGATGAGCGGAGCTAACGGCACTTTTCCCTTCATTGACGATTTTATTGATGGAGCTTGAGACGAGAAAGATCATCGAGACAATCTCTTCGAAGCATTGAAGTGCATCCAAGAATACGGTTTTCGGCTTAAGCTCGATAAGTGTTTGTTTGGCCAGAACGAGTTAGAGTTTTTGGGCCATATCGTTGACGCAAATGGCTTACGACCAAATCCCCAGAAAATCGAGATGCTGAAGCTAATTCCCGCACCAAGAGACGTCAAGCAATTGCATTCCTAGGGGCCGTTACATGGTACGGCAAATTCGTAAAACAGCTAAAAGACCTTCGCGGGCCGTTGGACGAATTGTTGTGCAGCGATGTGCCTTTTGAGTGGCGATCAGCGCACCAAGAGGCTTTCGAGAAGCTAAAGATTTGCATCGGATTTGGCGCTAATCCACTATGACCCGAAGAAGAAAATCATCGTAGCAGCGGACGCATCCAGCTATGGCATGGGGGCAGTGTTGATGCACTAACTGCCCGACGGTACTACGCGGCCTATCATGCACGCCGCGTCGGCATTTACGAAGACCGAGAAAAACTATCCGCAGATCCAACGAGAGGCCTTGGCGTTGATGTTCGCCCTAAAAAAGTTTCATCGATATATCTACGGTCGCTTCAGCTTCAGACCGATCACAAGCCATTGTTGCAATTTTTGGATCGAAGAAGGGCATTCCGGTTTACACGGCTAGCCGGTTACAGCGTTACGCACACATCATGCTCACTTACGAGTTCACCATCAAATACGTGGACACGCATAGTTTTGCGTATGCAGACTTCATTTCGAGATTGATTGCCGGTCACGAGAAACCAGATGAAGAAGTTGTCATTGGAAGTTTGGAAAAATTAAGCTACGTTGACGGATGTTTCGCGATCGATACAGTAAAACAGCTACCAGTAACGTTTGAAGCTATGCAATATGAAACCAGCGCATGTGAAACATTGATAAAAGTCTCCGACCTCATCAAAAACGGGTGGCCGCGATCACCGAAGCAGATAAGGGAACCAGAGGTTGCAAAATTCTTTCCTCGACGAGAAGGACTAACGACCATTCAGGGGTGCGTATTTTATGGCGATCGCATTATCGTTCCGAGTCGCTACCGTAATCGTATCCTTCCCGAGCTCTACCAAGGCCATCCAGGAGTGGCTCGCATGAAAATGTTGGCACGGAGCAAGGTGTACTGGCCATCAATTGACGAGGACGTCGAAAAACTGGTGAAGCTGTGTGGAAATTGTGCTATTAACGCTAGAACACCAACCAAGTCCACGTTGCAGTCGTGGCCAGTGCCCAAGAGCACGTGGTCGAGAGTGCACATTGATTTTGCTGGGCCCTTTAAAGATTTCTGGTACTTGGTGATCGTTGACGCATTTAGCAAGGGCCAGAGGTTTTCAAAATGCAGTCAACAACAACCGAAAAGACGATCGAACGTTTAGAGGATGTGTTTTCCCGCCAAGGACTCTGCGACACCATCGTCCCAGACAACGGTCCCCAATTTGTGTCAGAAAGATTCCAGTCGTTCTGCAGGGAAAACGGCATCGAACTCATCAGAACGGCACCGTTTCATCCTCAATCAAATGGCCAGGCTGAAAAATTTGTTGGCTCGTTGAAGATCGGATTAAAAAAGTTAGAAGGAGAAGGTAATGCCGATCAAATTTTGCGCAAATTCTGGATATGCTATCGTTACACACCTTCGTTTGCTCTCGGCATGAAGTCACCCTTTCAAGTGATGATGGGACGACCGATGAAAATTAAGTTAGACTTGTGTAAAATAAGAACCAGTCGTCCGATTGAGCGCAATACAAAAATGGAACAACAGTTCAACCACGGCGCAAGGTGGAAGGAGTTCGAAGCTGGTGATGAAGTGCTAGTCAAAACGTTCTGTAACAACAAGTGGAAATGGTCCCCCGGAGTAGTTGTCAAGAGATGTGGATTGGTAAACTACTTAGTTTTAACAGAAACAGCGATGGGCAAGAGGGAAGTTAAAAGCCATGCAAACCAAATGAAAAAACCGATTTACCTTCCTCGATGACCACGACAACATTTTGCTGGAAGATTTTGGGTTAGCAGCACCAACAAAACGAGTAATAGAGCCGGAGGTCTTACCTGAACAGGAAGTAGTATCCGAGGACGAGCTTTTCGAGGACGCCAGGGAAGATTCTGAAGCAGAAATGCCGCAGCCACGTCGCACGACTCGAGCTGGGGCCGGAAGATTCCCACAGCGTTTTGAGGACTACGACATGACAAGATGAATTCGCCAATTATTGCGAGAACGCCCTTATGAATACGCGTTATTTATTTGTTTATTTAAAGTATTGTTTTTTAATAATTCAGTGTGATCTTTGTTTTTTTGAGGGGGAGAAGTGTTGTGACGTGCAACACATATATTTATTTACATTTGACATGTACATAATAGGCTGCATGTTTGTGGACTTGTGGCATGGCTGCTTGATGGTCTGGCAGTCGAAGTGCGCAACCCAAACAGAGCAGACGTAGACGAATTGACCTTTCATCGAATAAAGAAAACATTTAAGAAACGAGACAAGTAAATTGTATTTGTGACGAACACAACACCAACTATGAATATGGTTACAATAATTTTATGCACCCTAACTTTGGTGGCAACAGCAACTAATATAAATCCTATAAAAGATAATCCAGGGATATATTATGAGGAGCTAGGAACCGTGCAGCTTTACTCTAATAAATGGAAAATAATTGCATATCAAGACATAACTGAATTAGATCAAGGATTAAGTATCAAAGAAAATACTACAGTTAAATTAAAAATAATATGTGAAGAACTTAAAATGGACCACGATTTCTCGATAATATGTAATTCAACAATTATAGACAAAAATATTTACTAAGAGAACATCATTATGACATGACAATCAATTAACTAGGAAAATGTAAACAAACTGACGAAAAGACATATTTATTCCAAGCAGTACATCCAGTATTTATTACAACTGAGAGAAACACAGCTGACTACTATTTGGATCCAACTGGAACAACAAAACAAATGGTTGTTTTCAACACTTGACAAATACGAAATAGACGAAATTTGTTCAAACAAAATCTCTCCCTACACCCTTATAAATACAGGCACCATAGAAATGACGAATGTTATATCAAATCAATTGACTTGAAAAGAAATTAATATTTCAAAACATCGTCACTGAATAATTTCTACATACCCCCTATAAATATTTCAAATTCATTCTCACAAAAACGCACGAATGAAATTCTCCTTTCTTTCCTCTCCTTTAAAAAACACAGAAAAAACAGACCTTTAAAGTTTCAATATACACAACATTCATCATTATGGGTTAATTTACCTTATGATCATTTCCGTTATAATCATAATAATAATAAACTAATACAAAGCTTGGAAACTAAATCAATTAGTATCCCCAGAAGAACAAAACACAACTGAAATGGTCGCTATCCGCGAACAGGAAAACGACAAACCAGAAACAACCCCTAGATTCGTTTTCAAAATTTAACAACAAACATCCGAACAATACGTATAAGAGGAAATTCATATAAAAACAATTTTTACCTATCTTTTTAACAGCATCCTAAAAATCATCCTTAAAGAAAATTATACCCACCTCTTATCCATTCTAAACTTAATATCTCTCTACTCATTTGCAACTCTGAACAAATAATTGGCTTAAAAGTATTTTCAGAACGAATGAATGAAACAAAACATACGAAAACACACGATATTTAATTTTATAATATACCTACTCATTATCTTGCAAAAAAAAAATCACTATTATATCTCTCAAAAATCTCAATTAAAACCTTACATAATTGTAATAAGATAAAATAAATTCAAAATAAAGCAAAAAAAAACCTTATTATAAATATATTATATAATTTTCATTCTTTTTATATATAAATAAATATTTTATAAATTTCAGCACAAAAAAATAATAATAAAAAAAACTTTTACTAATTACAAATATATATATCATTCATTCATTCTTTTATATACAGGGTTTTTCAATAAGAGCACTTCAACTTCTTTTTTGAATAAAACACAAAATGTTCGACTTTTGAACTAACTTTTATTAACGAATTTGAACATATACATATGATACATTTAAGTATGAAACTCGATTTCTTTTGCATGACCACCGCGTGCACGTTTTACGAAGTCCAATCTTTGAACCCAATTTTCGACCACTCTTTCGCATAAATCGGCAGAAATTCCAGCAATTTCACGTTCAATATTGGCTCTGAGCTCTTGCAACGTCGCCGGCTTATTGGCATAGACCAATGACTTCACATAACCCCAAAGAAAATAATCTAGAGGTGTCAAATCACACGAGCGCGGCGGCCACTGGACGGGCCCATTTCGCGAAATAACACGCTCATCGAACTTAGTCTTCAATAACGCGATTGTATCGTGTGCTGTGTGGCATGTGGCCCCGTCCTGCTGAAACCACATGTCGTCCAAGTCCATTCCATTCAATTGCGGCCAAAAAAAATCGTTTATCATATCGCGGTACCGATTTCCATTAACAGTAACGTGGCGATCGTTATCGTCGATGAATCACGTGTGGGTTGCTTTCTGCCCAGTAACGCATATTTTGCTTGTTGACAAATCCTTCTAGCCAAAAGTGAGCCTCATCGCTGAAGATGATTTTTCGGTGAAAATCTGCTCTTAAAGTAGCAACAGAACGATTATTTTGATAAAAAATTTGCACGATTTGCAATCGCTGTTCACATGTGTAGCGTTCCACTTCGACTTCAGTTCGAAAATTCTAACTCTTCAAGGTAGAATTTTCTTACTCGCAGGGGGAAGGGATCTTGTAATCAACATAATCCCTTACCATATCTCACTCTGCTATCGCCACAGTCACATTCATGTCAACATAAAGAGGTTATTTATGGACATTCCAATAATGCACGCCAAAATCCATAAATAACTTAATCTTAATGATGCAAGCTGAAACTGTTATCATTATTCGCTCGTATGATTTCATAATGCACGAGTACTTAAAAAACGGTCCATTGGGGTTGTGTGGGAACCAAAGCCACTTACAAGGCATTTTTAGCCTCTATCTGTATAGTGTGTACTTTTCGTATGTGCCATTCAAACCTAACCGATATCTCGGGGTTGATTGTGACATACGAAAACACTCATAAATTAAACCAAGCGACCGATCGACAGTGTATTTCAGGCATTAATAAATTAGGATCTTTATGTAGTGCAGCGCCTGTCGTACTTATTTTACGAAAGCGCAGCACTTTGTATATAAGTACCATATAGCTGCCTTGCACAAGGACTGATGTCCCGTAAGAGGAGAAATGAGGGCGGACCCATAAATGAATCGATATCGGGTCGATACTATCGGTCGATGATTATACTGGGAGCGATAAATCGATCCGATTGGTTAATCATTATAATCATACATATGTAGTTTTAAACTAGAAGATTGGGTATAAAAGAATCTGCCGAGTAGGAAGAAGAGGAAGAATTAGAAACTTAGATCCTCTAGACAAGTTTGCCAATCCGAAGACAGCGGGCTTGTTTAGAATTAACATTTTAATTTAATTTAATAATTTTAAAATAAAATACTTTAATTTAAAAAAAATCTATTATTTTCATTTCTTCCCGCCAAGTTCTCTTCTCTGCCTGTTTAACAGAAAGCACGGAACTTGACGTGCAACACCCCTTTTTGTCTGTATTTTCGACTACTTTGAGGTTTTTTTAACATCCTTCCACACGAGCTAGAGAGCTGAAATTTTGTGAGTATCTAACTCCAAAATAGCATTTTTTATATTTCCGTGTCGCGTGTTATGGCTTTCAAATTACAATTTTTCGACTTCTTTGAGTTCTTTTTTACCACCTTCCACACGATTTAGGGAGCTGAAATTTTGTGAGTATCTAAGTTCAAAGTATTATTTTTTAAATTCCGCGTGAGACGCGCGTTGAGTATCTAAGTCCAAAAAAGCTTTTTTTATAAACCACGTCAGACGCGTGTCGCGTGTGGTGAGTTGAAATTTTTGTTTTTCGACTTCTTTGAGGTCCTAAGCTAAAATTTTGTGAGTATCTAAGTCCAAAATAGCATTTTTTATATTCCGCGTGTCGCGTGTGATGGGTTTGTTTTTTCGACTTCTTTGAGGTCTTTTTTAACCACCTTCCATACAATTTAGAGAGCTGAAACGTTGTGAGTATCTAAGTACAAAATATAATTTTTTATTTTCCAAGTGAGACGCGCGTTGTGTGTGATGGGTTGAAATTTTTGTTTTTTCGACTTCTTTGAGGTTTTTTTTAACCACCTTCCACACGATTTAGAGAGCTGAAATTTTATGAGTATCTAAGTCCAAAATAGCATTTTTTTTTATTCCGCTAGATGCGTTTGGCGCATGTAATGGGTGAAATTTTTGTTTTTTCCACTTCTTTAAGGTTCTTTTTAACCACCTTCCACACGATTTAGAGAGCTGTATTTTTTTAGTGCCTAAGTGCAAAATAAAATTTTGTATATTCCGGTTATGATGCGTGTCGCATTACGCGTGTGATGGGTTGAAATCACGCCATTTTCTGGTTTTGAGGTGTTTTTTAAAGACCTAGATGGCTCAAATTTTGTGAGCGGTTTAATGTCAGAAGCCAATTTTGATAACCCGCATTTGACGAGAGTCGCGAGTCACGTTTCCGCGTGTTATGCGGAGAAAAAAAAATATGTACTTTAAAATAGGCCCGACCTCGAAAACATATATTTTATGTATATATTCGATCTATACATAAATGTTCGTACCCGAAAAACGAAGTTTTTTATATTTACTTGTTTTTAAATGAAAGGAATTTTTTTTAACTTTAATATGGTACTAACTCCAAAACCTGCTTCAAACTACTTAAAAAAACACATTTTCAAAAAAAAAAAAAAAACTCAACTTTAGATGCACCTCCCTCAGAAAGGGGGCGTTAATACCGTTCCGAGCTTTACTATAGATTCGCCAAAATATTGTACAACAACATTAATTGTTGCTTTAAAAAGAACATATAAAAACTCTATACTTTATGTTATTATAATACATTTTATTTATTCGTGTAAAATTATAACCTACTGAAAAAACCAATCTAAGTCTAATTTATGTACCTAAAAATTAAATAAAAATAAAAAAAAAATAAACAGTGACGCGCGGTTTACACCAAACAACTTTGAATTCGATAAATATTTTCGGTATTAAAAATCATGTTGGGAGTAAATAAGATAATATAATATAAACAGAAATTAAAAAATTAATTTTTATGATTTATGTTCCCATTTATTATTATTCAATAACTTATCAAAGAATTAACTCCTCATGGCCAATGTCACATTTTACGTGAGTGCATCTTTCAATGAGCTCAAAATTAAATTTTTAATTAAGTTTTGCCAATATGATGTAGAAAATCATTACTCCGATTACAAGATCATAATTAATGTCGTTATCACGAAGTAATGACATTATTAATGATCGTATAATGTGCCAATAGGGATACCAAAATAGATAACGTCGGTTCAAAATCGGAAGATTTTTTGAAGGAAACCAGACCGTGGTCAAACCAATTATGAGAATGATTAAAGCCAAACCTGCCTTAGTCTCCAAACACGTTATTTTATAAAATGAAAACAAAATAAAACCAAAAATAGTTGAAAATGACAATAGTATTTCAAAAAGTTGTTTCTATTTTGCAAGTTATATTTAAATTAAAGGAAATTCGATAAGTTGTTATAACGCTATGAGATAAATTGCATTAATGTAATATGTAACCTAATCCATCGTTTGACGCAAGGATTTTTCAAACACCTTTCTGGAATCAATAAAGCCTTGTTTGGTCTTTCCAAACGTATTAGGGCCTGAAGAAGTAGGTGTATCACGACCAATATTTCGCATTCTCATTTTACACTCTGCAGGCATTTCTTCAACATCTTCATCACTATCAATATTAAATGCACTCGCTACTGTTAGCTTTTTACATGATTCTTTCTTAGGTGTTACAGAAGCAATTTTCATTTTGATACCAGCCTGAAAAAGATAATTTATTTTTAATGTTATTGACGTGAATTAAGCACACAAATGTGTTTTAATAAAAAACAAAAAAAGTGAATAGCAACTGCTTTTGAAATAAAAAACCAACCCATACAAATTTAAATTGTTCATGCCAATTCTCTAACCTGACACAGCAAAGTTTGAATAAAATCCGGTTAATTTAAAAACATTGATATGGGAACGCCTCGTCTCTAGGGCCCGATCACTTCCAAATTTTTACAAAAAGTGTTTTCACCGAAGATACACATGTGTACAAAATCTGAATAAAATCGGATTAATTTTCAATTTGATTCCTTCCAAATGTTAATAGAAATGTTGTCATTGGAGATACACAAAGAGAACAAAGTTTCTAACGCGATTAACCGTCAGCTTATGAAATATCTTGAACCACAAGAACTACTCAATGATCGTCAATATGCTTTCGGTGGACAACGTTCCACTGGTGGTCTTAAATTGACACAAATTGGTGACCCCGACGTACTAAATATTTAATGGGGCATTAGAGTGCTTCCACGGCTTAGACGCAACACCAGCAACGACGATAAATCGAGTTTGGGTTAAACCACAACACCCGGGAAAATTGGGTAGTGCAAGTTGAGGCGCAATTCGCCGTCTCTGGAATTAACTCGGAAAGTTCGGGATTCAACATGGTTGTAGCTGCCATTGAATCAATAGTTCTAACACCGATTTCGGACATGATAATTAATCCACCACAAACTCAAAAATATGATAACACTGTCAACGTGAACGAGATGCAGTATCATCACGCGGTAGCAAAAGTTTGGGGAAACGAAAGAACTGATTTCAGCGTCACCATCAACAAGTGATCCGGATGGGAACGTAAAAAACGTGGATGGCATTTTTATTGCTGACAAGTCTACAAAACAACGTATTCTGATGGACACCGGAACCGACATGTCAGTAATACCTCCAAGATTCGTCGAAAAATTCAGAAAACAGCACCCATACAAGTTATACGTTGCAAACAGTTTAGAAATCACGACAAATCAAGAAACGGAACAAAAACAAGCACATGTGAAACAACTATTTTTACGTAGAATGTTAAAAACACCCTTCCGACAATGGTCACGCACCACATATCAACCAAGGGCACACCCGTATTCGCCAGGTCCCGAAGGTTGTTACCTGAAAAATGCCGTACGAGCAGAATTTTAGTTCATGAATGAATGAATGCACATGCTTATTAAATATCGTGCAAAAACTAAATGGGCTTGTGGTGATAATCGCGCCCTAAATGCAAAGTCGTTGCCAGATCGGCACCCGATACCATTTGTTCAATACTTTAATCACATATTGCATGGAAACCGTATATTTTCTAAAATCTACCCCCGGTGCGCATACCACCAGATACCAATAGAGCAATCTGAAATCTCCAGGACCGATATAACGACCCTGTTTCCACTGTATGAATTTAAATTCATGACGTTCGGCTTATGCAACGTAAACTTTTCTTATATCAATCAACTTCGCTTATGTCAACATCTTTTTGGCATCAGCTAACGAGGAAGGGGAAGAACAGAAAAAATATCTTCGAAAAATTGTCAGCTCTTGCAGGACTAGAAACGTCACGGTAACCATATTTTCTTGGACAGATTTTGTTTCTTTGTTGAACGTGAATAGCACAGATGTATCTGATACGTTTGGCAACCTGCAGAAGTTCAAGTCACCGTTTATTTTACTGACATACCTTGTTAAAGCTTCAACGGGGCGGATGTTGATGATGTTCTGATGATTTGCTTGGATAGCGTTGAGGAGTAGTTGAATGCTGGAGGAGTAGTCATTCGGTTGTTCTTGAATTCGGAGCTGTTGCTGCTGTTCTACCATCGCATGAAGTTGCATGTCAACAGTTTTAGACTCTATGTCGTTGATCTCTGTGATGCGGCGGGACACTTTTAAAACTTTTTTAATTTTTCCTCCAATTTTACGATTTGATGCTCCAGTTGATATTTTTCTACTGTTTGATAGGCTACGCCAGCGGTCATAAGTCCTCCTCCTAGGTGTCTTCTGGGAACAGTGGGACCAAACGATTTGTGGCGCGATGCACGACCTCGCGTTTGGTTGTCTTCACGTCAACTCTGCGGATGTCTCCCTTACTACGAGGATAGCTTTCAATAATTCGGCCTATTTTCCAATCTGTGGGAGTAACACTTAGTTCCTGAAGTAATACAACATCTCCGAAGCCGAGTATTTGGGAAGGGAACTTCCATTTATTTCTCTTTTGTAGTTGATGAAGACACTCCTGGTGAAACCGTTCCCAAAATAAAATTGTTGTTGAAGTTGTTGTACTTGTAGCCAGCGTTTTGTTATCGGAACAGCAGTTGGCGGACCTGCATCGACTACGGAGTTTTTAAAGTTGCGTTGGGTGATGAAATGGAATGGTGTAAGGGCGGGTGGGTCTTCTGCTTCTGATGACTCTGGATATAATGGTCTACTATTTAGGATACCTTCGATGCGATATAATAGCGAGTTAAATTCTTCATAGTTCAGATTAGTTGTACTAGACATTTTCTTCGTAAGATGTTTCATTGACTTAACGGCTGCTTCACACAGTCCACCGAAGGGCGGGATGAATTTCCAAACATTCTCTTGGATAGCCATTCGGTCCTTACTGTCTGTAGTTATCTTGCTCCCTTCTTTGTTTATCCTCTTCTTTGCTCCAATAAAATTAGTACCATTGTCAGAGAGGACCAAGGAAGGCCAGCAACGTCTATTTGCGAAGCGTGCGAAGGCTAGGAACATTTCAGTGCTAAGATCCGAACAAATATCTAAGTGAACAGTTTTTGTAACTAAACAGACAAAGACTGCCAGCCAAACTTTGATGATTTTGTCGAATCGAATTGCGCTGGCTTTTATGTGGAAGGGACCGCATAAATCTACCCTGACTTTGCTGAACGCTGGTGCTGGAGTGATGCGCTCTGCCGGTAGATCTCCCATGATCGGTTGAACAGTTTGAGCCTTCAATCGGATGCAGGTTAGGCAACTCCGAATACATTTCTTGATGCGTTATTTTACAGCAGGGATCCAGAATTCTTCCCGTATTAAGTGTTCCGTTAGAGAGTTTCCGCAATGGTGGTGATCCAGGTGTTTTAGGCGTACTATTAAATCAACTAAGTTGCATTTGGTTAATAAAATAAAATGCTTACGACTTTCGGTGATGTTGGCAAGAGAAATCCTTCCCCTTGCACAAAGAATGTTGTCGTCTGGACCAAATATTGGAGTTAGAGAGGTTAACCAGCTTTTTCTCGGAAAAGTGTTTGATTTTTTCGAAGTGGGCTCTTTCGTTTGTAAAGCATTGTTGCTGCTGAAACCTGATGATTTTCGCTTTGCATTAGAGATTTCTTCAGCGGTGATTGGGCCAACCTCACGTATATGCTGTTTTCTGGCCCACCGAAGGCAACTCGCAGTAAACGGTTAAGGCATGAGAACCTTTTAATAATATTTTCTTTGTCCACCTCAGTTCGAGAGGCATGCGTCATGGTGATCTCCATATCTTTAAATGGTGTGAATGGCAGTTGGTTATCCAGTAACCAAGTTGGGCCTTCAAACCAGAGCCGACATTTGGCCAGATTTAACGATTTAACGTAGTGGATGTCCGGATGCTGTCATCGTGATATTAGTGTGGCGGAGATTGCTTCTGATCTGTTTGAAGAGCTCGGATAGCAGCACAATTCCCTCAAACTCCATCTTGGGGATCGTACATATATTACTGTTTTGTTTGTTCTTATTTTGAGTGGCCTTACGCGGCCCTTGGCTGCTAGTAAACGAACAGTGTAGGTTGCCCCGATCTCTACTCAACTGTAAATCACTGCCGCGTATCCATACCCTGAGGCGTCACAAAATCCAATGAGCTGAATTACAGGGCTTTTGGTTCCGTCGATCTAGCGGGGAATTATATTGTCACTGAGTTAAGATGTAGTTTCCAATAGTTTGCTGAATTTCTTTTAGATTTTCTCGTCCAACTGGTCATACCAATCGTACTTAAGTAGCCACAACTCTTGGATCCGTATCCGGAAATGTATTATTACAGGCAAGATCCAACCCATGGGATCGTAAAGCAATGCAGCTATAGGAAGCAGACCTCTTTTAGTGAATTTTATTTGCTCTTGACATTTTTAATGCTATTAGCTCCGTGAGACAGGTCATCCATGTAAATAGAGTTTTTGATTATGTCCTTGGTCTCCAAATCCGGAGCAATTTGATGGATAGTACGAATTGCTTGCCATGGTGCGCAGTCCACGCCGTATGTCACAGTGTTATGGAAAAATTTGCCCAATGGTTCTGTTTTGTTGGGTCGCCAGAGGATTCGAAATTTCTCGCGGTCCGGTTTCGGGATCAGGAACTGGCGAAACATCTGTTTCATGTCGCTGGTGTAATTAAACTCGTACTGTCTATTCTGAAGGATAATATCAAAGATGTGACTCTTCAATTTCGGACCTGGGTAGATGAGCTGATTTAGAGAGATTCCGTTGCTTGATGGCGCGCTAGCGTTAAAAACCTTCCTCAGCTTTGTTGTAACAGAATCTTTTCAGATGATGCTGATATATGGGATGTAGTATTCGTTTCCGGTCTCGTCTCGCTGCTTTCCAGCAGGAATTGGGAACCTGTGATGCGACGTGAGATGGTCTTCCAAAAATTCGTTTGATATTTTCTTGTGAGTCTCGTTTTGTTCCCAACATCTTTCTTGTCCAATAAAGAATTTTACTGCATTTCTATACGAATTTCCCAATTCAGGTGCGTCAGCCTTCCAAGTGATTTGGACGATTTAGCGTCCGTATTTAGTTCGAGAGTAGTTTTCAATGAATAAGTTTTCGCAGTACGAACTCTCAACTTTAAAGATGTCTTCTTTAGTAATTGGCATGTCCCAAAAATCCATTAGGTTTGACTCGAACTCTGATAGTGTAGTAAAGGCTGAGGTTCGTTTTCCACTTCCGTTTCCCGGGTCTCCAGATACGATCCACCCACCAAGAAATGTGTTTTGCAGTAATAATCCTTCCTTCTTCTCCAAACCTGGACGTAACACTGTTGAATATACTGGTCCACCCAATAGCAAAGGAATATGTGCTGGTTTGTTGAAATGCTGAAGAGGTTTGTCAAAGGAGGATTTCCAGGCGATGTAATTGGGAATGCTGGGAAGTGATCCGGTATCGCGTTTGACTACGAGTGCTTTTATGTTTATTAATGGTTGATCTGGATTATCGAGTTTTAATTTTATATTGGAAATAGAGCGGACTGGTCCAATCTCCCCTTCTACTCCAATAACTTTGACAAGTGTTCGTTCTTTAGGCAATCGTAACTTCTGCACCAAATCTTCGGATATATTATTGGTTTGGCTGCTTTGATCCAGCAAGCAACGAACTGGAATATTGTCATCGTTAACTAAACGCGGCGCAATAGCTGTAGGTAGGAGCACACTAGAAGACGCATTGGACTCATTTTGGCACAGGTAAGTGCTACCGTAATATGAGGCCCTTGACAGGTTCTGCATTTTAAATACTCTCTTGATTTGCAAGGAGAGCGATAGTCAAACCGATGCTTTAAGCAATAGATGCAGATCTTGTGGTCACGTAGCATGGTTTCCCGATTCTGTGAGTACAAGAACTTTGGACAGTCCACAACTGGATGGTTTTCTCTGTAGATGAAGCACTTCATTGTTACCTTTGTTGCTGCTTCTTTCGATTGAAGTGTAACATGTACTTTGGTATGTGGCATACTGAAATCCTTCCTAGGTACCTTATGAGATGACTGAATAATTTGACAATTGTCGTCTTGATCTAGATGATGCTTGTATTGCTTGAACATGAAGTCTTATATTTCCTCTAAGGAAGGAAGTCTGGTTTTACAGTTGTAGAAATCGTCCAATCTGCCACGTGTGATAGGATCTAAGCCTCGAAGGATTAAATAGGCCATAATCTGTTCTCCACTTATTTTATTTCTTTTGAGTATTGCTTCCAATGCTTTCCCAGTAAGCTTCGACTTGAGTAGAGTGAAGCGATCGATGTTTTAATTTGGCTTTTCATTACCAGTGATTTGAACTGCTCTTTAAATTCACGGTACTTCGTGATGTCACCACTATATTCTCTTAGGTGTACCTCCGGGATTTTGATACCCTCTGCACGCGGTCCGTCTGCCTTCGATTCATTCATTCGATCAATCGTTAGTTTGGCTATGGCATGTAGAAGTGCTTCGGTTGTATTACTTACATGTTGAGGTTAGTTGGACGGCTGTGAAGGAGAGATGTATTCTTGACCACACATCCCTCCCGCGGTATTTTGTAAGACAAACCCAACTCCTTGCACGTATGATATATTGGCTGAAAGGGCTCGCTGAGTCGGAGATCGTTAGACGCCTTGGACTCCGCATTGCAGTTATCGACAGATGATGATGAGATGATGATGTCGTATGGATTTGCTCTGGTGAATTATTCCTTTCGAATTTTGGCAGAAATTCGGCAGCGACTTTTTTGCTTAGCTTAGATAAGTTAGCATAGTAAGTCTCGATGGAACTCCAAAGGCTCTTAGCCTTTTCGTACGGCCTGGAAAGCGTTTCTGGAGAACGCTTTTCTAATCCCAGTTTGACGAGGTTAACTCTAACCTCTTCCATCTGGGTGATGACATCTTGTAGGTTATCGATAACTCGTCCAAGTTGGTCCATGTTGAAGTGAATTGCGTGTTAATGCGTTGGTAGAGTAAACTATTACTTCTAAATTCGTATAAAGTAAACTATTACTTTTATATGCTTGGCAAAGTAAACTGTTACTTTTATGTATGCGACTGTTTATAACCACCCTAGTGCAGCCTCACACTAGGATACGAAAGAATGGCTTGGAAATGATTATAAACTGTCGAGTCTCGAAGGACCACTGAGAAATTGCTTCCTACACTTTAAATAAAAATAGTCACCTTACCTTGGGTAGGGGGATAACTATGTAATTGAAAACAATACTTTTGAATTGGTAACTTGTTCTGGTTTTATTATGCAAATTTCTTACTATTAATGCAATTTATTTTGCTTACTTAATTACTAATAATTTACTTAAACTAGGCTAAATTGTTATTGTGCTAATATCCGAAAACTGCATGACCACACTGATAATTTATGCTTACTAAGAATAAATGCTAAATTATTGTGGAGCTTATGCTAATAAATTATTTCCCGTGTTGATTGTTGTGCAATTTTTGGGGTAAACGTTCGATCGATGATGACCCATATTCGTTGGGTAGTATGTAGTATGTACACAACAATTGAATATTATTGTGCAACTTATGCTAATAAATTATTATGTGGTAAATATCCGAGTTATTGTGCAATTTATGCTTACTAAGAATAAATGCTAAATTATTGTGCAACTTATGCTAATAAATTATTTTGGGGTAAACGTCCGATCGACGATGACCCATATTCGTTGCGGAGTATGAACACAACAATAGAAAAATGCTTAATACGTTTTTTTTTTGTTTTTTTTCGGTATTATTTTTTGTTGTCATAAACAATTGTTACTTTAAAAACTAATTGCTTCGGCAATTATTTTATTCAATAATTTTAAATTTTTCGCTAAAACACATCGGTGTTATTAGTTTTCACAATAAAAAAAAATATTTGTTCGAATCACTGGATCTCACTATAATACTCGTTTATAGATCTCATTGAGTATTCTACCGACTGCGCCAATTTTGTTTTGAATCCTCCGGAATTTATTTTTAAAAAATTAAAATTAAACACAATTTAAGACTTATGAGACAATTTATCCCTTCCAGGACAAAGTGTATCAAACCGAAGGAAAATGCTTGGTATGATTTAAGCTGTAAAGAGGCTACTAGGAACCGCGAGGTTTGCTTTCGGTTATATAAAAAAAACCCCACTGTTGAAAACCGAACCAAATTTAGACGAGTCAGAAATGATTGCAACGCTTACCTTAAACACGCCAAATTCGACTATGACCAAAAGCTGAGACAAAAAATTCTTCAATGTCCCAAAGGAAGTAAAACTTTTTGGTCATTCGTGAAACGATATAGCATCAAATCACCAGTAGAACGTTGCCCACGAAATCTATACTGCCGGTCACTAAGGATTTCGTTGTTTTCAAGATATTTCTTGAGCTAAAAATTGATCAGCGTTTCCATGAACTTGGAAAGAATGGATGTAAGTGCTATGGGTCGGTACGAAGAATGAGACGACGGCTCGCTTTTTTCGGTATGGAATGGACAAATGCTGTTTTCCAAGTTCTCGGGAAGAGTCCAGAAGTATAGGATAGATAGAAAAGCTTACGCAATGGTAATGCCAGCTTGGAAGAAGACCTCTTCAGAACTAATGGGAGCACAAGCTTACGCAATGGTAATGCCAGCTTGGAAGAAGACCTCTTCAGAACTAATGGGAGCACAATATGGAAGCGTGGAGCCAGCTGCGAAATGCGCAGCAAACAGATTGGCCTTGTCTTTAGAGCTGACAACTGGAATGTCATTATAAATGAGCGTTGGAATCGACGACGAGGCTGTTTTTTTGATCCTTTTCACGAAAGACCAAAAAATTTTACTACCTTTGGGACATTGTAGTATTTTTTGCCTCAATTTTTGGTCGTAGGCGAATTTCACTCGCCGAAGATGGGCATTGCAATCATTTCTGGCTCGTTTAAAATCTTTCGGTTTTCCTCCGTAGGGTTTGCTTTGTAAGACCGAAAGCATACCTCTCTAATCCTTGAAGCCTCTTTACAGCTCGAGTCATACCATCCATCTTTCTTTGGTTTGATAGACTTATTCCTGAAAAGGATAAACTTTCTCCTACCAATAAGAATGTTTGTGATTGCATCAGCGGCGGCATCCACGTTGCTATCGCGAAACAATAGCGACCAATTAATTCTGGGGGATATGAATGCCAGAATTCAAACAGTACATTGGCACCCATAGCTTACACGAGAACACTAATGACAATGGACAACGAGTCATAGAGATGGGATCAACCAATAATTTGGTCGTTGCGAGTACAAGTTTTGCGCGTAAAAATATCCACAAAGCCCCCTGGATATCTCCTGATGGATCCACTCGCAACCAGATAGACAACGTGTTGATAGACCGCTGCCACAACCCGAACCTAATGACGGTACGAACGTACAGAGGTGCCAACGTCGACTTGGACCACTATCTTGTTGGTATGGTGCACCTAGCGCGGATTGCATCAAAAAAGACGAATCCGCGAATCAGATTCGAGTCAACCTTCGCATCGAAGAGACCGGAAAAAACTACGTTCAAGCGATAGGACTCGCCCTAAATTCAGGGAGAGTAAGTCCTGGGGCTGATATGCCATGCGTAGAAGAGAAATGCAACAGTCTCATAGAACGCGGGCACGCGAAGATAAATATAAAGAGCTCAGAAGATATGAAAAAACAGTTCACAGGCGAAAGAAAGCTGCCTGGTCCATACCAGTATGGCTTCATCCCAGGCAAATCAACAACTGATCTGATTTACACCCTTAGGCAGGTGATGCAAAAATGTCTAGAATTTCAAAACTCACTACATCATATTCTTATAGACTTTAAAGCCGCCATAGTCAGAGAAGAACTTTATAAAGCCATGAGAGAATTCGGCATCCAAAATAAACTGAAAAAATTATGTAGGTTGACCAAGACCAATGTTATAAGCCAAGTAAAAATATCTGGATCACGATCAAGCACATTCAACATCTATAACGGGCTCCGACAAGGGGATGGACTGGCCTGCCTCTCTTCAACCTGACGTTGGAGAAAGTGATCCGAGAATCTGACGTAGCTGCGAGAGGAACAATCCTCTATAAGTACACTCAGATACTGGCTTACACAGACGAGATTGATATCGTTGGTAGATACCGAAGAGCTGTACAGAAAGTTTTCATCCAGATCGAGCAGGCGGCACAAAATCTGGGACTGCACATAAATGAGAGCAAAACAAAGTACATGGTGGCCACGTCTGCGAGTAGAAGATCCAACATTAGTCCCTCAATTCAAATAGTGGAGCGCGAATTTGAAGTAGTGCAATACTTTAACTATCTCGGGTCAACTATAGCAGCCGATACCAGCATGGATCCAGAAATACGCGCACGGTTGCTTAAAGCCTACAATAGTCTGTCAAGACTCTTCAAATACAGGAAGTTAATCATAACATCCGAGCTGATATAAGACAATAGTCATACCAATACTTACATATGGATCCAAAACTTAAGATCTACGAGCGTTACCAGTACCGGACACCGGTTGTTGAGCCAAATATGATGATGCAAACGAATACTCCAGGCGGAAAGCTATATTTTGTAACAATCATCGACGACTACTCGAGTTACAATTGGGTCTTTGTTGGCACAAAAATCATAGGTTGAAGAAACGCTTAACCAATTTGATGTACCCGTAAAACCAAGTGTACGACAAGCAAAGAAGATGCGTTCGGATCGAGGCGACGAATACACGGAAAAATGTGTAATGAATTCCCTCAAATCGGAAGACATCGAAATGCAGTTCACGGCAGCGTACGGTCCTTAGCAAAACGGAAAGCTGTGGAAATGGCACGCTGCATGATAATTGATGCAAATCTGACACACAGTTTTTGAAAAGAAGTAATAGCAACAACAAACTTCATTCAGAATCGAATTATCATTTCGATTGAATGAACCGCTGTTGTCAATTGCAGCAAAGCGCAAGATGCTCGTTCATCAGTTAGATCGAAAACTGCTTTTCTCAATGCAAAGTTAAGTGAGACAAATTACATGAAGCCACCGAACCGCACAATACAAGAAACGAGATAAAAAAACAAAGAAGCATCAGCAACACCAAATACGCAAAAAGTGCGAAAATTAAAAGGCAAACGTATTTGTTAGTGTAAAGTACAGTGTGTGGTGTCCGTGCATCCCGTACCCAACATTCCAAGCTAAAGAATTCAGTGAATTCGTATGATGTATACTGTTTTATAAATTACTCTCAATAAAACCTCTGAAAAGAAAGCACTGATTTTTGAACATTAAATAAGAAAAAGTAATTTTTGTAATCTATATCCATCCCAAAAAAGAAAAACAATATTAAATAGTTCTCGGTGTAAAATAATTAAAGCGAAAAGTTTAATTTTGATATAAAGTCACTAAGTCAGTTTAAGTAATAAAAAAACAACCCATAAAAATTAAAATTTTTCATCTAAATTCTCTAATCGCAGAAATTGATATGGGAGCCCCACGATCCTGGATCATATTTTTTTATTGTGGGAGAAAATCATCGAAAGAGACATTTGACATCAGATGTTAAAATTGAAAATGCTCAGATCATTTTATTCTGAGCACTTAGAGCACGCTCATACTCTGAGCAAATAAGAAACACGAGCATTTTTCTTAAGAACTCTTTGACTGCTCTGAACTTATTTATGAAAACGCGAAATGACAGAATATTGTGAAAACTTGTTGTTCTATCTGTAAGTTGGTATCGACAACAAAAAAACGACATCAATTACATTGAATTAAGCATAAAACATTTATGTCTCGTTTCATTTGCTGGGTTCATTTGTCCGTGAGCTAAGATTTCTCTCTCTCTCTCTCCACCACTAAAACCATGCAGCGCAGCCGACTGCGCAGCACACACCGCACACAGTCATTAAAGTACGACTGTATCTGATGCCACTGTAAGGAATTAAAAAAATGTATAAGGGCCTTGCGGCCGAAACCGGGGCCCGATCACTACCAAATTTTAGAAAAAGTATTGTTTATTGGGTATACACATGTGTACAAATATTCAAGAGAATCGGGTTTTAGGAAGTGCGTTAAAAATGGATAATTAGAAAAAAAAATTGTATGGGAGCCCCCCGACCTCGGGGCCCGATCGTTTCAAAAATTTTACAAGAAGTTTTGTCCATCGGAGATACATATGCGTATTAAATTTGAAGAAAATCGGGAACTTTTTTCATAAAATTTGTATTGGTGCCCCCCCCCCCCCCCCCCCCCCCGACCCAGGGGCCCGATCTCTCCAAAACTTTTACAAAAAGTGTTTTCCATTGGAGATACACATTTGTATAAAATTTTAAGAAAATCGGGTATATTTTTTAAAATATTTGTATGGGAGCCCCCCGACCCGAGGTAGAAAGTATTGTCACCGGAAATATACATGTGTGCAAAATTTCAATAAAATCAGCCAGCCACGTGCACGTGAAGTTAATATAGAGAATTTAAAAAAAAGGATGGTGATTATGTAAAAATTGAGAAGTTAGAAAATGGCGATGGGTGGACCGCATGGAAATTCCAAATAAAAATTTTGTTGAATGCTGCTGATTTGTTGGATGTTGTCACTGGTAAAAATGAGCACCCTACGGATGAAAATAAATTAAAATTATGGAAGAAACTAGATTCCAAAGCACAAAAAACTATAGTCACGGCACCTAGTCAACAGCCGCTTATGTTGATCATGATTGTTCAAGTGCAAATCAAATGTGGACGAAATTGGAAAGCATTTATGAACAAAAATCAAAAATCAAGCATTCATTTGCAACAGCAAAACTTTTACAGTTTTGAAATGGAATGGACAACAGCTAAAGGACTAAAGGGGAAATAGTTTCAAGTTCCATGATAATAACCAAAATTTTAATGACTGCCAGCAACATACAGTCATTTTTATAGTGCTTGGGAGTCAGTGCCGGAAGACAAGCAAACGTTAGAATATTTGATGCAGAGGTAAATGATGAAGGAAACGAGGATGCACAGTGAAGTAGATGAATCAAGTGTGGCATTCGTAATGAAGAAATTTCGACATAAGAAAGCAAAAAAAAAATAAATCTGAAATGGAAGGAATTGTCCACGGAGGCAGCAAAACAGTTTTTCAAAAAGATCGGGTAAAAATGGAGATGCTTTTGTAAATATAATTGAATTAACGAATGCATCAGATACTTGGTTTCTAGATACAGGTGCAAGTGCCCATATGTCATTTCAGAAAGACTGGTTTATTAATTATACACAGTTTGATAAACCAACAAAGGTAAGAGCGGGAAATGGTGAAATCATATTGGCCTATGGTCGTGGTGATGTAAATATTTTGGCATTTGATGGAAATCAATGGAACGAGAAGCACTTGTCAAACGTGCTCTTTGTACCCAAAATTAAATTAAATTTATTTTCAGCAAGTTGTGCGCTGGATAAGGGTCTAAAACTAATATCAGACAGTAAAGAATGCAGATTTATGAAAGGTGATAATGTAGTAGCTGTTAGAGCAAGATATGGCCAAATTTTTAAGCTTATTTTCAAGGTGATAAAAGAAGGATTTGTCAACGCATCTGTTCAAATACAAGATTTGAAAGTGTGGCATGGGCGTTTGTGGCACCAAAACGCAGGTCAGATGAGACATTTGTTAGGAAACAATTACATAAAATTTGAAGATAATGTAGATTTTAAATGCGATGATTGTATAATGGGTAAACATCACAGATGACCATTTAAAACGAGTGAAAGTAAAGCATCATTAAAGAAAAAAATGAATGAATGAATTCTGATAACGGGTGCCGAGTTTGTGTATAAAACAGTATCACATATTTTAGAAAATTATGGCATTCATCATCAAAAAACAGTTCCTTATACACCAGAACAAAATGGCAAAGCAGAAAGGGAAATGCGCACACTTGTTGAATCGGCAAGAACGATGATTCATGCTTAAAATATGGAGATAAAATTTTGGGCTGAAGCAATAAATATGACAGTTTACATCATCAATCGTACGGGACCAAGCAGTGCCAATCAAGAAACACGGTTTAAATGTGTGTTTGGTTTGAGTGTTGGGTTTTCAAAAACACCGGACATTGAAAAGTGGTATATATTTGAATCAAAGTTTATGTTCATGTACCGAAAGAGAAACGACGAAATTGGGATAAAAATGCACAACGAGGAATTTTTGTTGGCTATCTAGAAGACACTAAAGGTTATCGTGTTTGGATACCGAAAACAAAAAAGGTGATTTTGTCCCGAGACGTTGTTTTGCTGGTGCAAAAGAAAATGAAATTGGCTGGACAAGTAAACAAAATAAGAGCGCAACTTTTGATTTAAAAGAAGATGGTATTTTTTCTGTGTCGGATAATGAGCTTAAGGAAACCAGTGCATTTCAGATAAGCATTACATTAAACAAAAGGATTCTGAATACGAATACTTTGAAAGTCCAGAAAATATAGTAATTGAAAATGAAGTATTTTGTGACGGAGAACTTACAAATGAATCAAAAGCAATATAAAAGAAACCTATGCATGCAGTAACAACATAAGAATGTCCAATTTACATAAAAAACAATAAAGTCTGATGCACTATGTATGCGATATTCCAATAATGCGAGTGCACCACTTGAATTACTCATTAAATGTAAATATAAAATTGATAAATAATGAGTCAGTGCGCTACATAAAAAAAAGGGCTCAAGCGCACTGATAAAAGTAGATCATTAAGTAATTTCCTATATATTTTATATACATATATATATATTATATATATATTTTGTTAGATATTAAGAAAATTTTGTTAGCTAATAAGTATAAATAAGGAAGAAAATTTGAATAAAACACAGTCTTGATTTAACATCAGAACTCGACTTATTTTCTCTTCTGCTTTTGCTTCCTGCAAATACAGCAATAGAAGATAGGACTGGGCGCAACTAATACGAGTCAAAAACTTTACTCTATGTCTTCGTTGTTAGAGGTCCACTTCGTATTTATTTTTTCAAGAGGTATCATAAACACAGTAAACGACAGACGTATTACATGGCGATCCTGCGGACCGAATCACCAACAAGAAAAATCCAGATCCTACGGACTGAACAATAAAGAATAGAACGAATCCAGATCCTGAGGACTGAATTAAGAAATTGCATCGACATAGAACCCAAACTCTAGAAGATATCCAGATCCTGCGGACACAAACCTGCAATTAATTCCGATAAAAAAGATCCTGCAGACCGAAACCAACGATCAAATTTCATCAAAAAAAAATCACCAATATTCTTCGTCAACAAACACTTATGGAGGAATACATCCCAACTTGTGAAAGCCAACAATAACCTCCAGTTTACAAGCCATTACGTATAGGACCAAAAACAATTAGCATCAACGACTACCTGAAGAGACAACAAGATAACAAGGATACAAGGCTAACGAAAATACCGCATATAGACGTAGCAGCAATCCAAAAGCCTAAATGAGGAGGACAACTCGTCAAAGACAAAAAAAGGTTAGCGTATTTACTGAGTAAGTAGTAAGATATACTAAAAATCCAATACCTTGGGACAAGGCAACCATTATCTGGACAGAGATAGACCAGATAAAGCAAAAAATATCAGCAAGAAAAAATAAAAATGGGACATTGGTTCTCAAGAGAAACAACAATAGCAGCAGACAAAATGATTAACAACAACAACAACCATCTGGAATTACAACACATACAACTCTATTATTATTTATTATAGCTATAGTTTTAACAATTTAAATTTCAAAAAAGAGCTAGTTTAAGAAATTATATCCATAAACAGATAAATAAAACTCAAAATGTTTAATACAGTCTATTTTTCATTATTTTAAATGCTTTTTCTCTGTCTAAATAAATTTACACGGTTTCCAAGTAATGGAAACAGCCAATGAAATAGTAAAGCAAATCGAAAAACTTGTAAACAATGCAAAAAAGAGCTCCAACAGAGGTTACAAAAAAGAGACAATAAATTCTAAAAGAGAAGAATTAAAAATATTAAAAGAAAAATTTCATAAACTAGAAGTAAATATACTAAAAACACAATTTATAGACACATATAAAAAAGCAACAAAAATACTATATCAGCATTTAGAGTACATAGATTCAGAGATGACGACCTTTAGTTTAGACATAGCTATGAAAACTATACCTATATTTTCAGGGAACTATAAAGAATTAGATAGCTTTCTGAAAATAATAGAACTGATAGATAAACCTTTAGCACAAACCGCAAAAGAATCCCTTTTAGAATTTGTATACCATATAAAATTTAGCAACAATGTAAAGACAACCTTAATTTCCCAGCCAGAGTCACTTGTACAATTAAAAGAAAAATATAAAATACAAACCACAATACCACAAATCCACACATCCCTTGCAAACATATCACAAAGAAACCTATTAGTCTCTGTATAAATTAAACTATTTTATATTATTAATACTTTTTAAAAAATATTCATCATGTTCTTTATTAGATGAATTCAAAATTAGAACTGAACTTAAAACTAGATACATTGGTTCTTTTATAATAGTTAGTGGCGTTGGCATCCCAAGCAAGTCATTATGGTCATCCTGACGAATTATTGATGATGTCAGCAGAATTGAAGGCTAGCGTATCAGACACTCGTTATGTAGATGAATTTATGATGTTTATGTTGTGTGTGGTCGTCGTCCGACGAATGGAAACATTGTATTTGATTTATGCGTTTATACTTTGTAAGTTCCGTTATTAGTGTCAGCATATAGACGAAATACTTTTATTGAGCTGCGTCCAGCGGATGTTTACATATCGTTTTTGCGAATATGCGGCTTCAACTTATTCGTCGTTAACTCCTCCGCCCTCAAAATCGAACGTCCTCGTGAGTTGATGTTGATGTTATTAGATGCGGAATGTCTTCAATGCCAACAGTTGTTAATGCTTGTTGATAGTTAAAACTGTGTCTCCCCGTGTATGACTTCTGCCATCTGGTCTTCTGCATACAAATGTAATAGCTGCCAATAGGATAATTATTAAGATGATGTTTATGGATAGGTTGATATTGTGTTTGGTTTGGAGTAAGTCGATTTCTTCTGTGCGGTTGACATATAGCTCTTTAATCATCTCCAGGGATAGTACCTCTTCTATTTTACTTTGTTTGTGGGATGGTTGTAGTATTGCCGGTAATGGTTGGTATTGGGTTACTTCTTTACTTCTGGGACATGTTCGTTGGTGACGATAGTACAATTAGCTTTCTGACTCTTTAGTAGCTTTGGGATGCAGGATACATTTCTTAAGTTTTGAATATTATTATTATTTCAAATTGATAAGTTGTTATATGTTTTAAATTTGTTTTTGAGATGCCATAAATTTCTTCATTACATTCTATAATTGATTCAAAATTAATTTTATTTATTACTTTCTTAATTTTTACTGGTTTTAATATTGACAAGTTACATGTTTCTACCTTAGTAGTTGGAAAACTTAAAATATAATCAAATTTTTATCATTTGATGCGATTTTAATTTCGGCAAATTCTAATGCTTCATTAATGTTTATATATAGGATATTTTCGATTTTTCTTTAATTAGATCTAGTTTTTATTTAATTCTCATAATTATTGTGTTACTATTTTTTTCTTCTTTTTCTTTAAACATTTTTAGTAAACTATTTGTTGCGTTTGTTAGTTCATTTATTTTTTCCATAGATATTTTATTAATAATGATTTGTTTGTGGTTATTTTCTAATACTTTCTTTTTTTTATCTGTAATTGTTTCGTAGTTGTTCTTAATTCTAAGTCTAGATAAGTGTGTTTTTATTCTTAAAATGTCATAGGAAAGGACAGGATATAAGGGATTCTCTTTTGCACAGTGGTATCAGTGTTCTATTGAAAAATTTAGGTTTTTATAAGGCTTTTGTGAATGGTTCTTCCTGAACGTGTTAGTATAGTACTATTATTGTTTTTTGCAACTATTTCTTTTTTATAGCGATAACTTATTTCCTATTCTTTTATTAATTCTTACGAAGATCTCGTTTCCTTCAGAATAATTCTTTGGGGGTGACTTGTTTTTATTATGATAGTTAAGGTCAGCGTTTTGTTGTTCTTCAAGTCCTTTAATGTTTTCCTGTCTTTCTATTTCAATTTGTTGTGGGTCAGTGGTTACGGTTCGTCCAAAGAAGAGTTCTATCGGTTTTTTGTTAGTAGTGGAGTGTATTGAGTTGTTATACTCATAAACGGATCTGTCTTAACAGTTCTTGAAAAGATTCGTGCACATTTTCAGATTTGAGGCAACGCATGATCTTACCTAAAGTAGAGTGGAAACGTTCCACTTGTCCATTGGCAGAGCTTGTATAGGGTGGAGCTTTATATATTTTTATGCTGAATTGGTTTTCAAGCATAAATGTTATTGGACTGGAATTAAAAGATTTTTCCTTATCGAATACTATTAATTTTGGTACGCCAAATGAAAGTAAGAGTTCTCTGAGTGGCTGCTTAATATCTTCTACAGCTCTGGAACGTAAAATTTTAGTTTGTGCGTACTTTGAGAATTTGTCGATAGCCGTTAGTATTATTTGTTTGTCAGTAAAATAAATGTCAATGTGTAAAATATGTCCTGGATGTTGAGGTATGGGAGTAGCTTGTATCATGGGTTTATTGGGAGTGCCATCGTATTTATGTTCCTTGCACGTCTTACATTGCTTAATGATTTTACCTATTTTTGCTTGCATTTGGGGAAAGTAAAAGTTTTGTAGAAGCTGAATTTTGTTTTCTCTGATGCTTCGATGAGCACGATTATGTTCATTTATTATTTTCGTCGTTTGTTCAACTTCGTCAGTAATGTCGGTTACCATCTTCCGAGCAAATCGTATTCGGTATTGACTAAAATGTTTAGTGTAAACTTCTTGTATAAGGCCTAAAGTTCTTTCGTCTGTTTTTAATCCGTTGATAACTGATGGGTTTAAATAATGTTTGAAAATATTTATTAATTTTTCTTCGGAGTATTCAGGTTCAGTTGATATGGCGGTGATAGGTAGGGAAGATAATTTTGAATTGGTAAGTGGAAGTGTTATCTAGATCTAGTAAAAGCTGATTTTTAAATACGTTAATTGGTTCTTTAGCTATTTGGATTAAATTTTGACCTGAGCTTTCGTCACTATGTTGTGTCACTGTCATTGAGTTACTGCATATGTCAAGGTTTGATGGTCCGTAAGGATTTGAATTTTTGCGGAGCCATACAGGTAATTTCTCAAAGTTTTAAGGGACCAGATAATAGCAAGCATTTATTTTTCGTTGGTAGCGTAGTGTTTTTCTGCATTGCTTAGTGTTCTTGATATGAACATTATCGGTTTGTTGTCCTGTGCTAACGTGGCACCGATTGCATAGTCTGAAGCATCGGTGGTGAGATGGAATTCTTTATTGTAGTCGGGGTAAGTGAGCATTACGTCTTCTGTGGTAAGTGAATTTTTTATTTTATTGAATGCATTAATGGCTTCTTCATTAAGGTGGATAAGCTTTTTGCTTGAATTGTGTTTGGACGAACGTCCGTCTTCCATCCTTAAGAGGGATGTGAGGGGTTTTGCCAATTTGGCGTAGTCTTTAATAAATCGCCGGTAAAACTCAGAAAGACCGATACATGAGCGTAAGTCTTTTAGAGTTCTTGGACAAGGAAATTTCATTATTGCTTTTACCTTCGCAGGATTTGTTTTAATTTCGTCAGGTGATACAATAAAACCTAGGAATTCAACTTCCGTTTTTAAAAACTTACATTTGTCAAGTTGTACTTTCATATTTGCTTTTTGCAATGTACAGAAAATTGTTTCTAGATTTTCTAGATGGGTTTGAACATCCTTGCTGAAGATGACTATATCATCAAAGTAGACATAGCAAATTTTTCCTATGTACTCGCGCAATATATCGTCGAGTGCTCTTTGGAATATTGACGGAGATTTCTTGAGACCAGATGGAAGTCTTACGAATTCGTATTTGCCATTATTTACCGAGAAAGCGGTTTTTTCAATATCGCTTTCTTTTAACGGAATTTGATGGAATCCGCTTTTTAGGTCAATAACAGAAAACAATTTATTCTTTCCCAATTGGGCAAGTACTTCATTTGTCTCCGGAATTGGGTAACGGTCAGGAATTGTAACTGCATTCAATTTCCTATAGTCTATTACCATTCTACACTTTTTTCACGAGAGGCATTATAGGGTGACCGTGAAGGTCGGATTATACCATCGGTTAGGAGTTGTTTAATCTGTTTTTCTACTTCATCCTTTAATGCCATGGGGTATGGGTAACTTTTTGAATAAATGGGGTTCTCATCATTTGTCCTTATTTTACCTTTAACAGTAGTCGTAAATGTCGGTTTCTCGTCCGGCTCTGTAAATAAGTTCGGGTATTTCGAAATTGTTTTTAAAAGTTTACTCGTTTGTTCTTGGTTTAAGTGGGAAGTTCTTATTTATATTTTGTTAACGGATTGCGAAATATGTTGTTTTATGGGGATTTTAATTTTATTGTGTAATATAATTGTGTATATATTACTGCATTGAGTTCTGTGAGACTGTCGTTACCAATAATACCGTGGAATGATTTAAGGGTTGGAAGAATAAAAAATTTGAGACATATATCGTTAAGGCCAAAGAGGTGCAACATGGCATGATGTGTTATTTTCACATCGCCACCTATAGAGTTAGCAAAAAATGAATTTTTGTTACAAATAGTTTTATTTACACAGTTCGGGTGAATATAGTTCTTGTTAGAACCTGTATCGATTAAAAATTTTAATTTCCGCTCTTCGTTCGGTATTCAAAATATGGAAGCGAAGAGCTGTTCAATCTAAAAAATGAATGTCATGAGCTTCGTGGGAGATTTCGGTGTTATTGGGATTTATAATATCGGGTTCTTGATATTCATATTCCTGTAAGTCACCAATTGTTCCCAAGTATTCAGCAAGAGTTTGGTCGGAGTTTCCGTCTCCTAATCTAATGTGTTGGTCATCCTCTTGTGGTTCTGGATGCGCTACTTGGGTTTTCGTATGGAAAGTTCTTTGCATTTTATTTGGTGTAGGTCCTTGGGTTGTCCAGTTGGGTCTCTTAGTTGCAGTTTGCCAATTTCCTTGGGGTCGATTAGTATAATTAACTGCGCGCGACTGAATGGTGCTTGTGTCCATCGGTTCTGGTCGAGGTTGTGGTCTAGGCGGTGGTCGCATAAAGATTCCTTGATTTTGGTTGAGTTGGTAATTGCGATTTGAATATTGGGTTTGGAATGGGGTGTTGTTAAATTGAGGGGGTCTGTTATTAAAATTATTAGTTGGTTGTGGAATATATGCAAGTTGTGGGAAAAAGGGGACGTTATTTTTAAATTCTCTATATTAACTTCACTTGCCCGTGGCTGGCTGGCTGGCTGGCCAAATCTTGTGATCAATTTTAACCCACTTCCTACAGCCCGATTTTATTGAAATTTTGCACACATGTATATCTCTCGGGCCTCGGGCCGCACACAAATATTTTACAAAATTTACCCGATTTTCTTTGAATTTTGTACACATGTGTGTCTTCCATGGAAAACACTTTTTGTAAAAATTTGGAGCGATCGGCCCCTTGGGGACCCCAATATACAATTTTTAAATATCGCTATATCGCATCAGATTACGGCAAAGTCTGAGCTCTATGCTTTGTGAGCAGCGCTGTTCGCTGCCGCTGCGCCATTTGGTGAATGATTTGCCACAAAACGAGCACGCAGTGTGTGTGTGTGTGTGTTTTTTTTTATGGCTGTGCCAAAGGTGGGGAATCTTCTAAAAGATACCAGTAGAGCCCTCCAGGGGTACTAGCATGCACGATTCGTAAACCTGAATGTTCGTACCAGGAATTAGGTACTAGCATGCACGATTCGTAAACCTGAATGTTCGTACCAGGAATTACGCCTACGTACTAAACCCTCCTTACACACTTCAACCACTCTCCCCGCTGGACTGCCGTGCTGCTGATCGCCTTATCTTTTCGATTCTTCGCAGCTCGTTTTGCACATTCGTTATGAATACACACACTTCTGTCCACTTATCCTCAGATCTCAGCATTTCTTCTAACAGGACTTGTGGACTTGGCAGGCTGCTTCTCCATTCTCCGAAGCGTCCGCAGTGGAAAATCGCATGCTTCGTATCTTCTTCCAGTTCCGGACAATCTGGGCAAAAAGGTGAGCTATCGTGTCCAAATCGATAAAGATATCTTCGATAGCCGCCATGGCCTGACAGAAACTGCGTAAATTGGTAATTGCAGTTACCGTGAGATCGGTTTGTCCAATTCTCTATATTCGGGATCAGTGTGTGGGTCCATCTTCCTTTCAAACTTATGTCCCACCTGGCTTGCCATACAGCCATAGAGGTGGCCTTTTCTTCTTCTTTGATCATTTTGATTGATCGTTGGTCCGGATGTGATAAGGCTCTTCTATTGTAGATCCTAAGCATTTCATCTGCGAGGATGTCTACTGGAACTATTCCTGCTATAACGAGGGCCGCATCATCGGAGATCGTTCGGAACCCGCTGATCATCCTTAGTGCACTGAGTCTGTATATAGACGATAGGTTTCTTCTTATTTCTTAAGTCACCAGTGCCTCCGCCCAAACTGGGGCTGCGTAAAGGAGGACTGAGCTAACTACTCTGGACATTAGGACCCTCCTTGGATATCCTGGTCCTCCGACATTTGGCAGTATCCGAGATAATGCTGCCTGCATCTGCGACGCCTTTCTGCTAGAATAGTCCACGTGTATTTTAAAACAGAGCCTACTGTCAATCATTACTCCTAGGTATTTGACAGAATCCTTTGATCTGATGGTCTGATTACCAACCCGTATACTTATGTATTCCATTTTTTTCCGGCTGGTAATCAGGACTGCTTCCGTTTTATGGTCGGCTAATTCTAGACCGACGGATACTAGCCATTCTTTGATTTGGCCAACTGCTTCGTTCGTGGCTGACTCTATTCCATTGATTGTCTTTGACACTGTGACAACGGCGATGTCGTCAGCGAATCCAAATATTTGTACGCCTGGTGGTAATGCTAGTCTTAGAACTCCATCGTACATTATATTCCATAGAAGGGGACCCAGCACCGATCC
Organism: Nephrocerus scutellatus; assembly: GCA_947095585.1. Lineage (NCBI taxonomy): Eukaryota > Metazoa > Arthropoda > Insecta > Diptera > Pipunculidae > Nephrocerus > Nephrocerus scutellatus. The sequence goes on from OX352762.1 coordinate 51,075,655, forward strand.
TTGTGGGACTCCTGCGGAGACGTTATAGTACTTTGTACCCTCATTGGTTTCGTACCTCAACCTTCTATCGCTTAAGTAGCTTGATACTATCTTTCTGGCGAGTGATCTTCTTAATGAGGACCATTTTGCAGAGTTAAAGGCATGTTTTATGTCCAGTGTCACTACTGCACAATATTCTTTTGTGCCCCACCGCCATCTTTCTCCTTCAATCGCTTTCTTTACTATATTGACCACCGCCTTTATGGCGTCGACGGTCGAGCGCGATTTTCGAAACCCGAATTGATGATCTGACAGTGCTCCTTTATTATCCGCTATATTAAGCAATCTGGACCTACGCATTGTTGGGCATGAAATTTGTGGGGACTTACTGCCTTTGAGCTTTGCCATAACTATTTTGTATGCTGTGCCCCAGGGGTTGATGTCAGCCTCGTCACATAGTTCTTTAAAGCATTTTGACTTGCTTTCCTTAATCGCTTTTTTAAAATTTCTTTCTTTAATTTCAATTATAATCGCCTGGTGGTCGCTGTGCGTATATTCTTCGCTGACCCGCCATCTTATGTTTCGCAGGAGGGAGCTGCTCCTGCTTTGCGATACGAATTTACACAACCGTTATTTGCTAAGCCTATCTCTAGTGTTGCGAAAGATTCCTAACAATCGCCTGCTCGCCTAGCGCTTCGCTGAGGACACTCTTGAATTCGACGGTCTTTTCCCCTGTATCCTTAAGCTGGATGAGAAGATCGCCTTTTTGTGTTCTCCTGATCCTGGAAACTTCTTTTCCAATTAACTCCATTTTTGGGTCCGCTTTCATGTTACGTAGAATCTGCGCATAGGACATTTCATCCTTCGCTTGTATAACGATAGCGTCGGGTCTTATCTTTCTGACTTTTTTTGATGTTTGCCTGGTGGCAGTCTCCTTGCTAATGGCGTTGGTTTTGACCTTTTTTCCTTTGGTGACAACCCTTGTCCATTCGCCTTCTCCCGTTTTCGGTGCATTTCCGTTTTTTCCCTCCGGGATTTTAGCGGTAGTCGCTGTTACCTTTTCTATGGGTTTTTGTAACGACTTTTGATTTTGATGCCTTTTTGCTTTTGGCGTCTCGCTGTCTATCGTCTGCTTCCGTTTTGGCTCAAGTGTAGCTTTTAGCCAGGGGGAAGTTTGTGAGGAGGTGTGTTTTCTAATCACCTCCTTTGCCTTTTCATCTTTAAGGCTGATAGCCGATAGCTCATAAAGCTTTTTTATGCTATCAATTGCATCACGCATTGCTTGGTGGATAGACCGCCTTTTTCCATCTTCCAGCATATCTACCAGTTCCCTGATTTGCTCGCCTAGCTTGAGGAAATCAGACTTCTGATGTTTTGGTTTTTCGGTCGTCTTCTTACTAGTTGACGGCGAAACGCGGACCTCTGTGGATCCTGGCGATTTAGTTTTTTGGTCAGCTGGTGACCTTACCAATCTGGAACTCCTTTGAAAGGCGTTTACTTCGACCACCTCTTCTACTTCTCCTCCTCCTAATTTCAAGGAATTCATTTTAAATGGGTCCCCATTCAAAGCCGTTATCAGTGTTCGGGTGTGTAGTCACCTAAGGATCCCATGGTTATCTATGCAATGGGTAGACACGAGCCCTTATGGGGTCTTGTGTTCAGAGCCAGACCAGTGTTAGACAGGAATTTTCATCTGTACCTACACCACAAACTTAATAGCGACGAAACATTGAGCGTACTTTGAGTCCTGCCAGGGTTTTAACGGGACTGGGGCGCCGGTAGCATTAGCCTGAAAGCCATTTCAGCAAAATTTCACTCTCGCCTACTCAGGTAACAGAATACTACAGACGTCAGCCCAAGAGTTGACAGATCAAGATTGTGCTTCCAGTATACCATAATTAAGACCTTACTGGGCTCAGTCTTAATGCATTCGTTGAATGCCGCGCTCCCTCGTTGGCCACGGCTTTTTCTCCGGGCGGGTTGAGAGTTATACCGCTCCTAATCGGTCGTCAGAGCCTCGGCGAGCAGGTTTTTCCATGCAAGAGAGGTTGACAGTCCTTCTTATCCGCCGTAACCCAGGCTAGGACCCCTCACATGGTACTATCACGCGGGGCAGGTGAACCAAGGTTTGTTGACGTGGTTTTACTCCCCGGACTAGGGCCCGTGGGGTTGTCAGACCCAACACTCTACTTCAAGAGTGCCCTTGCGGTTTGTGTGTGTGTGTGTGTGTGTGTGTGTTTGTTTGTGTGTGTGTGTGTGTGTGTGTGTGTGTGTGTGTGTGTGTGTGTGTGTGTGTGTGTGTGGGTGTGTGTATCCCCGATTAGAGAATTTACAAGAAATTTTTTAATTTTTATGCGTTGTTTTTTTTCGAAGATGTCAATTGTTATTAGGTCTTCGCGGAGGAAGTGTTGGAGGATTTGGGTGATGGTACTGTGGTTTCCTAGATACTCCCTGATGGTTTATGGCATACTTGGACCTATAATTCTTGATCTCTAATTTTAGACATAGGTAGAGGGCTTGTGGAAGGTCAACAGCTTCACGATGTCCGAGGAGTCTACGCAAGTCTCCTTTTAGACCACGTACGAAGGTGTCCAAGCTTTGTCTCTATAATTTTTTGTAAGTAGTGTAATTGTTTCTTGAGCAACTTCCATGCAACTGATTTTATTTACAATCAAGGACAAGTGTGAATACACTGCTTGATAAAAGCCTTGTACAGAATCATTGCCTTGCACTAAGGAAATTATCTGGTATTCCAGTGTTCCCAAATCATGCTTTTCTGCGTAATGCAATGTAAGGCAACGCGATATACACTCCCAATTAAGGGGTGTATTGTAGGATTCTAAGGCGATATCCGCATTTCCTACAATTTTGTTTCTTATGACGTTTAAAACGCCGTAGTATTTTGGGGTTCCTTTGATTGACTCGTTAAGCCGAATAATACGATCCACGCTCTTTTTCCATGAGCTGAACTCGCCTGGCTGACCAGAGAATTCTCTGAGACAGCGAACTAGGTATGGGATCGTATCGAGTTCCGATAAATTGGCCTGATGTTCAGGGTTTATCGTTTGGTCGATTCCTCTGGTAAGATCTGTATTCGGATTTAACATGTTTTGGATCATGCTTCGTCCTTCCGAATTAATTACTGGGCTAACAATTGAAGTTATAATTGTTTGAAGTTCCGGTGATAAACGTATGTGATTGTTAATGTTAGGGGAATTGGATGTGTCTGGTACAGTAGGCACCGGAGGTCTAGGTATATTTTCATTTGCCATTGTTAATGTTAAATATTCACACACGAAGAACGAAATTAAAAATTGAAATTTGAAAATCAATATTACTCTCTTTTACTTAGTGTTTCTTTAATATTTTCTTTAGTATTTTCTTTAATAATTATTTTTCACTACTTTTCCTTATTTAAAGGTTTAAAATACCAATTTTTTCTTTTTAGTATGTACTTTAAAGTTATCGGATTCACTTAACTTTTAAATTGAATTAAGATTTGTTTTGCGTAAATTTTTATAAATAATGAAAAAATGTATATATCAAAAATTTTAATAATATAGGAATAATAAAAAATATATAGTATAAATCTTACAATATAAAAATTAGGAACATTGCTGGTTTTCTTACGTACAAGAATATCGTATTGTTGGATCTGGAGCGATGCGGCTAACGTTCTGCGACGTTTCCTTTTCCTCCGATTTAACGGCTACTAAGGAGCCCTTTCTTTTTTTTTTTGTTTCACCACTCTCTATGATCGTTTAAAAAACGCTGTTGCAAGTCCTGGGGTTCGGGACTCAGGAGGCACTGCTTTAGGGCCGTTTTTTTACGCTGAGCTACTTGAGGTCACTTGTCTATTTTTCTTAAAAACACAGCACTACTTAAGGGCTTTCTTGTGTTGAATAAATAAAAACTTTTTGAGCTGCTTGAGGCCACTTATTTTTATTTTAATTTCACTTAAGAATACTTTTCCTTATTATTATTCGAGTACCTGAGCCCCACGTTTGGCACCAATTAAACTATTTTATATTATTAATACTTTTTAAAAAATGTTCTTTATTAGATGAATTCAAAATTAGAACTGAACTTAAAACTAGATACATTGGTTCTTTTATAATAGTAAGTGGCATTGGCATCCCAAGCAAGTCATTATGGTCATCCTGACGAATTATTGATGATGTCAGCAGAAGTGAAGGCTAGCGTATCAGACACTCGTAATGTAGATGAATTTATGATGTTTATGTTGTGTGTGGTCGTCGTCCGACGAATGGAAACATTGTATGTGATTTATGCGTTTATACTTTGTAAGTTCCGTTATTAGTGTCAGCATTCAGACGAAATACTTTTATTGAGCTGCGTCCAGCGGATGTTTACATATCGTTCTTGCGAATATGCGGCTTCAACTTATTCGTCGTTAACTTATATAAAGAAAATCCTAACGCTAATATCAGACCTAAACAAATTACAGATAAACGACCTAGACAGCTCTGTTACAACAACAGAAAAAACGATAGTTACAAAAATGAATGACCAATATGCCTTCACTATCTTTAAAAATGGACTAAAAGAGTCAATAAAAACTACAATTTTCGCGGCACAACCAAAAACATTGACTGGAGCTTCAAACTTAGCTATGGAAATAGAGATAGAACAGTCAAACAATGCCATGCACGTCAACTCGAATCGACCTAGAAATTTTAATTACCAACAAAAACAAAACCCATTCAATAACAACAGAACCTACGACAACAATAGAAGGTCGTACAACAACAATAGCTGCATTTTATTTGCCGAGCGAGTTCGGAATTCGAATGTCAAAACCAGCCAAAACCAGCCAAACAGGAGGTTTTCACAATTCCAAAGAAGGAATTCGACAGTGCAATTGTTGTTGTTCCTCGGCAAATAAAATACGGCTTATATGAACCAGAATAATACCCGATACCACCATAACCAGAACAACAACCGATACAACAACGCTAATGGTTAAACACAACCCAGAAATAATTACAACAAAAATACGCATAGACAAAACTACAGGCGCAATACAAACCAGCGCAATGGCAATGACCATCATAACAATTCAAATTTCAGACAATGACCAAATCACAACATAAGAATCATACATGACGACAACCAACAGGGAAACGAACGAGGCGCGGGGTACGTGTTTTCCCCAGACAGCCAAGAATAAATATATACAGAATATCAAATGACAACAAAAATTATGTCATAATAAAAAGCAGAGGCAAAACAATGACTTTTCTAATAGACACTGGAGCTGATATCTCCCTATGTAAAGAATCGAAAAATGTATTAAATGAGCCATACTACCCGGAAGAAAAATGCAAATTGACTGGTATAACGAACGAAGAAATATACTCATGCGGAGTAATAGAACTAAAAATGACGATTGGTTATATAATGCACCCACGATTTTCAATTGGTAGACGAAAAATTCCCCATAGACCCCGACGGAATATTAGGCAGAGATTTCTTAAAACGTTTTTTTTAGCAAGATAGACTATGAAACATTCACTATCACTTTCCAGATCAACGACACAAACTTCGTGCTACCTATGCACACCAAGTCACTCCAAACTCTAAAAATAAAAATTCCCCCTAGAACCGAAATTATTCCTGAACACAACTAACACAGAAATTACATTAGAAAACATTAAAATAGAGACGACACCACTTAATGACTATGACAAACTAAAATACGCAACACAAAATGTTTCAAAAGAAAAACGAATACAACAAATAATAAATTCTTTAAAAATCGACAGTAATGAAGAACAATCAAAACTTTCAGTGATAAATATTATTAGACAATACCATCAGGTATTCCATTTAGAAAATGAACCTCTTACGGTAAATAATTTTTATACACAAAAAATCTCATCTCATGACAATACCCCAGTATATATCAAAAACTACAGTTTACCCCATTCGAACATAGAAGCCATAAATGAGCAAGTAAACAAAATACTCAAAGATAAAATTATAGAACCATCAGTAAGCCCATATAACTCACCTCTTCTCTTAGTCTCAAAGAAAAACTGTTCCGACAAAAAGAAATGGAGAGTAGTAGTAGATTTTCGAAAATTAAACGACAAGATAGTAAATGACAAATTCCCATTAACGAGACTAGAGGACATCTTAGACAAATTAGGCAGAGCCAAATGGTTTTCGACTTTAGACATGACCAGTTCCTTTCACCAAATTAACTTAGATAAAGATTCAAGACCCGTAACTGCTTTTTCTACATCAAACGGACACTACCAATTCAAAAGACTACCCATTGGACTAAAAATCTAATCTAATTAGAGTACTTGACAGACTAAAACATTATAACTTAAAACTAAACCCCGACAAATGTTGTTTTCTACGACCATTAGTAGTATATCTCGGTCATCTAATCACAAAGACGGAGTACAAACAGACCCCGCTAAATTCAAAACAATTCTTGAATACCCCATACCAAAAAACGCAGACGACACAAGAAGATTCATAGCATTTTGCAACTATTACCGACGTTTCATACCAAATTTTGCAGACATAGCAAAAGACTTAAACGCATTACTAAAAAAGAACACAAAATTCAACTGGACACCAGAATGTCAAACCGCATTTAATACACTAAAAGAAAAGCTCATTAAGCCACCAATTCTGCAATACCCAAATTTCGATAAACCATTCATTTTAACAACTGACGCCTCAAATTTTGCTTTAGGTGCAGTACTTTCACAAGGTGAAATTGGCAGACATTATTATATCGTATGCCAGTAAGTCACTGCAAAAACACGACCTAAACAAACCCGTCATTGAAAAAGAACTCCTTGCAATACATTAGAGTATAAACTTTTTTAAACCATACCTATACGGTAGAAGATTCACTGTAGCCACGGACCACAGACCTTTGGTATCACTGTTTACACACAGTAACCCATCATCAAAAATGAAAAGAATACGATTAGACTTATGTGACTATGATTTTGAAATAGTCTACAAACAAGGAAAATTAAATACGAACGCGGATGCATTATCGCCAATACAACTAGACTCGGATATATTAAAGGAGATGATACCGCATAAAATAGATGAAAAAGCCAAGAAAGCATTAATAATTACAAGGGGAATGACCAAAAACGATAAAAAAGAGGATAGTACGGAGAAATGCAGCTCTCAACAGAAGTCTGATCAACTTCAAATGTGGGAATGCACATCCATTAATGAAATAAAGAATATGAGGAAATTAAAATTTAATGTCGACAAAAATATAAAAAACTGCAGAATAAATATTGAAAATAATTATGTACACGTAAGTTGCAGCGATAAATCAGCGAATCCAGATTCGATTTGAGAAAGCTTGCACAAAGAATGGAAAAAGAAAATATTAAAAACCTAGCGCTAGGATATGAGGATAATATATTTAAAATGTACACAAAAGAAGAACTAAAGAAAGCATATGCAAATATAAAGATAAATAACAGGAATCCTCAACTAAAAATATTAATTTATATCGCCCCCAAACAAATAAACGATGAATTAACGAAATACAAACTAATCGACGAATTTCATAATTCAACACATGGCGGACATCTCAGAGTCAGAAAAACAATTATCAAACTTAAACAAAGATATAACTGGAAAAACTTGGCCCAAATGGTTAAGAAATTTATAACTTAATGCGATCTCTGTGCTAGAAACAAACATACAAAACATACAAAAGAACCTCTGACAGTAACAGACACTCCTAACACTAGTTTCGAAATAGTATCAATAGACACGGTAGGACCATTAAGAATCTGAAATGGTTTTAGATATATTCTGACAATGCAATGCGAACTGACAAAACTCGTAGTTTCACACCCAATGACCTCTAAAGACGCGACATCAACAGCAAAAACAATAGTCGAACAATTCATTTTAAAATACATTTTAAGGTACTCAAATCGGACAACGGGACAGAATTCACTAACGAACTATTAAGAAATATTTGTGGATACTAGTGAAAATAAAACAAACATTTTCCACACCATACCATCACCAAACAATAGGAACACTTGAACGTAACCACAGAGTACTTATCGAATTCCTTTTGACTTTTGTCAACGACAATGAATGGGACAAATGGATACCATACTTTACATTCGCATACAACACAACTCCACATATTGACACAGGCTACACGCCATATGGTCTCATCTACGGCAAATTAGCAAGACTACCCTTAGATAAATGCAAAAACAATTACAAAATATACAATTTTGACGATTATTCAAACGAGCTAAGAGTAAGACTTAATACAGCACTAACCCGTGCAAAAGATTTAACTACTAAAGTAAAAATTAAAAGAACATTAGACAGTAATACTAATAAATTGAACATAAATATAGGAGACCTAGTATTAGTAAAAGTAGAAAATAATCAATTGAGTCACTCATTAAATGTAAATATAAAATTGATAATTTATGAATCAGTGCGCTACATAAAAAAAAAGGGATCAAGCGCACTGATAAAAGTAGATCATTAAGTTATTTCCTATATATTTTTCTTTGTTAGATATTAAGAAAATTTTGTTAGCTAATAAGTATAAATAAGGAAGAAAATTTGAATAAAACACAGTCAATCAGTCAATCAGATAACGCATAATATCGTCTAGCTACCTGCTACCGATTAAAAAAAAAACCCAAAACCAAAAGCGAGCATTTCGCTACCTATTACTTTTTATTTTTTTATTATTTCACTAATTATTTTTTTATTTCAGGAATATTTTTCTTTTCCAGTTATTAGAATTTATTTTCAGAAAAGGTTTTCCTTCAATCAGCCCTATAACATGGGGAAAAAAGCAAAAAGGAAGGAAAAAGTCAACGAGGTCTTATCCTTAATTAAGGAACAAGTCACCAACCATGGTGGGGATTTCCTGTTGTCATTGTACCGAAGGCTGGATGAAGTGAACCAGCTGTGCGATTCAGCGACTTCAGAGGAGGAAACAATGAGCGTTGTCGAGGAATCGGATAATGAAGCGTCCGAAGCCAGTAGCGGCGGAGAGGACAATTTTAGCGAAGAAGATAGTCGCAAAGATCGATCATCTCCCGAAACCATGCCAGTAAAGGCAAAAAGAAGAAGATTGTCTGCTAGTTCCAGGCCTTCATCACCACCAACTTCATCTCCGGCTGCAGTAGCTAATGATGTCAGGATTGCGCCAAAACCAGTTGTTGTCGAGCATACAACAAAACCAAAAGAGGTGCAACGTAGAACGGTGCAGTCATCCCAACCAACCGCTCAAGGGAACATTAGCACTCAGAGTACTGGACCAACAACTAAACCATTTGCTATGCCACCAATTGTCTGCTTCAGACTGAACGTCGCTGAACTCTCAAAGTTCACGAAGAGTGCCAATATTAGTTGCAGAATTCGCAACATCAATAGCAGCAAATCGGTCGTTACGGCCATGAACAAAGACGGCCACCAGCGAATTCGGTCTTTCCTACAGTCGGGAAAGACTGAATTCAACACCTATACCACTAAGGAGGACAGGAAAGAATTGTTGGTCCTTAAAGGTATTCACCACTCCTTTGACACTGAGGATGTCAAGGAAGCGTTGACGGCAGAGGGTGTCCCTGTAGTGGAGGTCAAACCCTTCAAATCACAGAGGAACGACAGGAAATTTAACCATTTCATTGTAGAGCTTGAGAAGAACTGCGATAAGGCAGCAGTATGCTCAAAAACCCTCCTGATGAACCAGCTGGTGCATTGGGAAAAGCTAAAACCAGCAGGCATTACCCAATGCAAAAATTGCCAAAAGTTTGGACATGTCGCAAGCAATTGCGGTATGAAATATAGATGTGTTAAGTGCAAGGACGAGCACTTACCTGGACAATGCCCGAGAAACGCTGACAACAATAAAGACGACAACGTTTTCTGCACAAATTGTCAAAAAACTGGACATCCTGCAAACTATCGGGGATGTCCTAAATATAAAGAAAAAATGGCGGAAAAAGTAAAAACCGCCCAAAAGAAGATTGAGCAGCATAAGTTCGCCCAGAAATCTGCTGCAAAAGCGATAGTGAAAGGAGTTAGCTTTGCTAGTATAGCTGCTATGGGTAATGCAGTTGCTAGCAAGCCAGCAACTAGCAACAAACCACCACCAACTATCCAAGAATGCAGTAAACCAGTGAAGAAGCAAGCTTTAAAAACGGCTCCATCTACTGAAAAAACTAATATTTTTGACGACACTGAAAGGTTATTCGGCGCAGACCTTTTTACAATTTTGCAGAAGGCAAGAAAAGTCGTGCCTGCTAATTATAGCAGCCTTGATGACAGGTCCAAAACAACCGTTTTGGGTCGACTTATTTGTGAATTATGTTCACAATAAGCAGGATAAGTATATTCTCATATAATGTGAACTCCATTTATTCTTTAGCAAGGCGTATCACACTTAAATTATTTATTAAAACTAATAAACCTGACATTCTTCTTTTACAGGAAACAAACCTCACAGGGAGAAACCCGTTCAGTCCAGACGGATACAATATCCACAGGGTCGACAAAAGCAGTGGACGCTCTGGGACGGCGGTCCTTATCAAGGACACTATGGCAGGCGAGAAGGTAGAAATCAGTGGGCTGCGTAGCATAGAAGCAACAGCTGTCAGAATCAAAGTCAACGAGGTTGAGACCTTGCTGGTGATATCTGTATACAATCACTGTAACGAAACGAGGGAAGACATCCAACGGGATCTGAAAACTGTCTGCGGCATCTCCTCTAGGCACACATACTGTGTGGTTGGAGGGGACTTTAACGCTAGACACACCCGATGGCAAGATGAAGTGTGCAACAGTCAAGGAAAGGCTATTGCAGATTGGCTGGATTCAAATCCTCATTAGCATACCATGGCTGTAGTTTCTCAGCCCCGGAAGACGTACCCTCGGACACCGTCAACTCTGGATTTCTTTCTGGCAACTACAAATTTTATTAATATCCTTCCAGAATTAACAAATTATTCATGTTTGGCGCACGATAGCGACTCGGATCATATGGCCATAGAGCTTCGAGTGAGGTTGAATCAGCGAATTTCGAAAGTCACACCACCATCTGAACTACACATCAACTTCAGGAAAGTAAACTGGAACCGGTTTAGATCTGAAGTTGAAGCTGATTTAACAATGCCAGCAGACTGCAGAAATCTGGAGAATTACGAAATTAATGATGCTATAAGAAATTTCGAGAATGCGGTAAACACAGCCATCAATCGGCAGAAAACAATACGCACCAGCAGGGATCGCTTCCAACACCTGCCTGGACATATACAGGCAATATATGCTCACAAGCAACGGCTGAGGAAGCGCCTTCAGAGGATTTTTAACAGGACTCTTAATACAGTCAATGACGAATACCAGTCTGTACTTTCGCAACTGCGTTGTACAGTGAACATGCTTCGTCAAGCACTACGGAAGTACCAGGAAGATGACCTGACCAAACGACTCCAGAACATCAAACCAGGTCATGATGCTTTTAAGAAGCTGAACGCTCTGGTCGGAAAGCGTATTTCCATTCCAGAAAGTATCACGTTTGGAGATCAAGTAGCATCCAGTCCTGTTGAAAAAGCCGAAGCCTTTGCCTGCCATTTTGAAAGGAGTTTTACGGACCGACCACCAACGCATCTTCCAGATTTTTTGGAAGAGGTGGAAAGTCTTGTGGAAGACGTCACTTCTGCAAGTAATCCTGTAGTGCGGTTTAGTGAAGAAAACCCCGCTAGAGCGCCCGTAGACGTTGAAAAGTTTACCAAAACAGCTATAGTCAGTGATTTAATAATGAGTGGAAACTCAAAAAAATCATCGGGCATTGACGGGATTTCTAACTTTTTGCTTAAAAAGTTACCGGGTATGGCAATCTTGATGTTAACCATCATTTTCAACAATTGCCTTAACAATGGTTACTTTCCAGACAACTGGAAGGTGGCCAAAGTAGTACCAGTACCCAAAAAAACTGACCGCTCAAGCGTAACTGGTTACCTTCCAATAGCTTTACTGTGTTGTATCAGTAAGGTATTCGAGTCTTTGATCCGTAAAAAGATCAATACATTTTGTTCGGAAAGAGGCCTTATTCCTTCCTTTCAATTCGGTTTCCGTGAGAAGCACTCTACGATGCACCCTCTGCTGAAACTTCACAGTAACGTCACTCGAGGACTGAACGTTAAAAGCAGTACAGTAGCCTGTTTGCTAGACATCGAAAAAGCCTTCGATAGTGTATGGATCAACGGGCTACTGTTCAAACTTATAAGATTTGGCTTCCCCAATTATATTGTAAAAATAATTAAACATTTTCTCTTTCACAGGGTTTTTTTTGTACAGATTTTTGGCGACTCATCCACTAGGAAAGGGATTAAAGCCGGAATTCCTCAAGGTTCCAGACTTGGCCCAGTCCTTTTCAACATCTACACGGCGGATCAACCCACCAATACAGCCGGAACAAGCAGCATGCTTTACGCGGATGACTCGATCACGTATGCCGTTTCTCTCTCTCCTGAGATAGCTGCCCGAAGAGTGGAGGAACACCTCCGAAATCTTTGGGACTACTACCTCAAGTGGGGGTTGAAGATAAATGCAAACAAAACGGAACTCATCTGCTTCCGAGTGCCAGGGACAAGAACAGGGAGAAAAAATTTTGTGAGCCGGTGCAGAGGATTAAAATTCACCCTTCCAGACAACACAGTTATAAAAACCCAATCAGAGACGAAGTACCTGGGAATAAACTTCACCGAGAGGCTCAAGTTTAATGCCCACATCGATAAAACGTTGAAAAAGGCTAATTACGCCCTTCATTTGGTGCACCCGCTTCTACGAAGGCGAAACGGACTGTCAAACAACACCAGGCTGCTCATCTACAAGCAGCTCATCAGGCCAGTGATAACCTATGGCTATTCCATATGGTTCACCGTCTCACCAACAACGATGAAGAAGATCTCCCTATTTGAAAGGAAGGTACTTAGGATCTGTACAGGACTCTGGAGGGTGCCAAACAGCTATAAGTTTGTCTCGAGTGCAAGGCTTTACGACGCGGCAGGTCTGCTGCCCATAACCGACCACTTGTTCCGAATGGCAAAGAAATTCGTTGATGGGTTGGAAACACATCCAAGTCCGGAGATGCAAGGACTGAGAATCGAAGAAATCGAGCCAAGCCACCGCTATATAAACATCAGAGGATTCACAGATGCTAGATTTGACGACATCTTTAATAATCAAGACGTATCCTTCTACGAGAAGGCCAGCAATCAACATTACAGAGGCTGAAGATCGCCCTGTTTATACCCCCTTTAATATTATTCTTCATTTTTATTTTATTTTAAAATTTATCGTTTAAAATTAAATTGCTTTAAAAATAAACATGTAGTAGATTAAGTAGTAAAAAATATTGTTTAATAATAAGCAATACAAAAAAAGACAATGTAAATACGTCGGGCCCCTATTGTTGAGCCGACACTTAATCTATTAATCTACTATTATTATAAGTTTAGTTTTTAAGTCAAAATTGTATAATATCTAAATGTTTAATAAAATATCTTAATCTAATCTAATTAATAAAACACAGTCTTGATTTAACATCAGAACTCGACGTATTTTCTCTTCTGCTTTTGCTTCCTGCAAATACAGCAATAGAAGATAGGACTGGGCGCAACTAATGCGAGTCCAAAACTTTACTCTATGTCTTCGTTGTTAGAGAGGTCCACTTCGTATATCTTTTGTTCAGGAGGTATCATACACACACAGTAAACGACAGACGTATTACAAGGCTATGATGATGGATCAGGTAGAGTCTGCAAGTTGCAAAAGAGTCTTTATGGATTAAAACAAGGATCAAGATGTTGGAATGAGAAATTTCGCAGTTTTCTAAGAAAATTCCAGTTAAATGCAAGAAAATTCGATCCATGCGTTTTCATAAGTCATCGTGGTAGGAAACAAATGTTTCTTGCAATTTACATAGACGGTAGTTTAGTAGCAGCTTCATCAATTTCCGAAATCGACTATTTAATAACAAATTTGAAAGACAATTTTGAAATTGAAGTCTCAGATGCAAAATATTTTTTGGGACTAGAAATTAATCAACATGAAAGTGGCATTCATGTTAGCCAAACACTGTATACACACAAAATTCTACAACGTTTTAACATGGCCAATTGCAATGATGTGTCTACACCTGCTGAAACGAGTATGTATGCAGAGATGTCGAATTCCTTGGCACCATCATTAAAATTTCCTTATCGAGAGGCAGTTGGTAGCCTCATGTACTTATCTATAGCTACCCTGTTGTGCATTTTTGGTTTGGCACGTTTTGCATAGCAAACCTAAGCATATCCGTTCAGTCATGGGAAAGTTGCATTAAACTTATATTTGCAAATCTGCAAATATTGCACTTTATTTAAAATTTATTATTGAAGTTTTCCTATGAATGCCGTTTTGCTGACTTGCGAAACGTGCCAAATCAATTTTAATTCATTAAATGCCGTTTTGCTGACTTGCGAAGCGTGCAGAATCAATTTTAATTTGTTGAAGGTGCAGGAGTGTTTTGGATTCAAGACGATAGTCAGTCTTTAAAAAAAAAAAACCTGGTCGGTGTTTTTATTATCGAAGAAAACACAACATTTTGGCGATCCTGAGCCAGTTTAATTTTTTTTTAGTTAATTGTCGGTAGTAAAAGTAGTGAGTTAAAAAAATAAAATATTATAAAAAAAAAATATATTATATAGTATCCTACCAGGATATAAAAAGTGTAAAATAAACTGTTGACTGTCTACAACATCTGAGGTGCGTGTGATTTGTTAAAGAATATTTTGCAAGTTTGAATGCAGTAAAAACCGCCGGTATAACTCAAAGAGCTAAATCTTCAACCAACAAATCTATGTGATAATAGTTGAGTAAAAAAAAAAAAGTTTTGTGATGATGTATTACTTGGATTGAATTGTTTGTCATAAAAATTGTTACTATAATCGTTGAACGCTTAAAATTCAATTTAATCTCACTGCGCGGTTTTTGGAGCCTTTGGCAATCGAGATACGTATATTCGAATAGATCCAACACATCAGGAAAAATTAAGGGGTAAGTGTACTGTTATTCATTTTTTTATTTTATCTTAGAACCCACATAGATTAAAGTTCATATTACGAGTATATCCAAAATTGAATTTATCTTTTTCGTATTGTCTTTATGGCCCTGATCTATTGTAAGTCAATTAATGGCAACAGAAGAACAACTTAAGATTCAAGAACTTAAGGACGAAATCGAACAATACAAAAAAGATAAAAAAGATCAAGAATCGGAAATCAACCGGTTTAACGAGGCTCTTTTAGAGGAAATAAAAAGTTTTACTAGTAAAGAAGTGTATCAACTAATAAGAACACAGATCTCTTCATTGTGGGGAAAATTTACTAGGTTAGAAACAACGGATGCTATTTTGGTGGAGTTAAATAAGGTTATTGTTGAAAATAAAAATAAGCAATCAGAAGAAATCAAAAAATTAAAACAAAAAGCAAAGGAAGCAGTAAAACAAATAGAGACGTTTAAGAAAATTCAATCGGAATTTGAGTCATACAGCAAGGAAGCGGAACAAAACATAGAAAAACTTACCAAAATAGTTCAATAGCCAAAATGTTGTGTTTTCTTCGATAATAAAAACACCGACCAGGTACTCAATTGTGCAACAGCAAGAACCAAAAAATACTCCTGCTACACAACCCTTTAAAAGGCGAACCTATTCACCACAATACGCAACAAAATGTGGATTCTGCAATAAGCCTAACCACACGTATGCTGAATGTAGGCAGCGTCGTAACACTCCTTATTGTGGAAATTGCAACACTTATGGACATGAAAAAGACACTTGCCCAAAGACAAGAATTCTCGTAACCAACACATATAAAAGTAAAATGAAGTGTAGGTGGTTTTCTAGAACAGGGCATCTAGAGGAAAATTGCTTTAGTAAAAAAAATTATAATAAGCAAAAAGAGGGAAACGACCAGGGGGCCGGCAACACCATCTAGGCTGCGCCCCAACTAACTCTAATTCTATAGAAACTAAATCCGAAAACCAAATCAATACTTTACATCCCTCATTACTAATAGAAAAAATTACTGAAGTAGTAGACAATGAGGTTAACTCAAATATTAGTTTTAAGCAAAATACTTTACAAACCGTTGTACCAAGTCAATCTGTTCCAACGGAGTCAGACAATATTTCTTTTCCATTTCAAAAATTTCCAGAGAGCGAGGAACAACCCGCTAAAAATGTACTGAATGTAAAACATGAGGAAATGCGAAATTTAAACACACTAAAAAATAAAAGGAGTGTAAAAATCCGTAAAACACGTAAAAACCCAAAAGTCAATAAATTTCCCAATAATAATAATAGCGAACGTAAAAAAAATCATGTCTGTTAGTATTTTACTTCTTCAATTGCTTTCTATTTTCAATTTGGAATGCAATTAAGTACTACACGTACAAATGTATAGGTATAATAAAAGCGAAACGCAAAAAATTAAATGCAAAAAAAGGTAATAGACTTTTGCTACTTAAACTGCTTGAGAACAATGATACTTTTATAGAATTACCAATGCCATTATCAAAAAATGGTAAAATACGTGTTTTAGTGGATACAGGGGCAGATACAAGTCTCTTAAAATTAAGCTCTTTAATTAAACTTAATAAAATTAATATAAATAAGAAAGAAATAAAAGAACTGGGAGGTGTTTTTGGTGGTAAGAGTACTACTCTGGGTTCAGTAACTGTAGAACTGCCCTTATCAAAAATGTTCAAAGCGAAATGGCACGTGGTAGATGACCTTAACGACATACCAGCAGATGGTATATTGGGGCGCGATATTCTGTGGAATCGCTCGGTAATCGATACAGTATCCAAAACGCTAAAAATAGTTAATGATAAACAGGAAATTGTTACGGAAGCACCACTCAAAACTTTAAATTATTTCTTAAATAATAAAAAATATAAAACAAAAATAGCGGCACGTACACAAACAATTGCTCAAATACATGTAAAAACTGGTTTGCGTGAGCTCCTTGTAAACTCGCAAGAAATCGGACCGGGAATTTATATAGCAAATACTGTAGTAAGTGTACAAGATGGTGTCATTAACGTCCCAATATTAAACGCCACTACAAAAGATTATATTATAGACAATAATTTTACACCTAATTTTAGCAACTTTAATCAATTTAAAATAGCTAGTGAAAACCAAAGTAAAGTTTTCAATATTACTAGTAAAAAACCCATCTCTGGTAGAATCTCGTTATTACTAGCATCATTAGAATTAGACCAGAATTTAAATCCCGAAGAAAAAATCTCAATTGAAAATTTATGTGGTCATTACAATGACATTTTTTTGTTAGAAGGTGATCCTCTAACTTATACGTCCGTGTTGACTCATACAATCCCAACTAAAGTTGACCAACCTGCTATTAATCAAAAGCAATACAGATTGCCTCAGATTCATAGGGACGAAATTAACAAGGAAGTCGATAAATTGTTAGAGCAGGATATAGTTTCTCCAAGTAAATCACCATGTAACTCACCACTGTTGGTGGTGCCTAAAAAACCAGGTCCAGATGGACAAAAACGGTGGCGGGTAGTAGTGGACTTTCGGAAACTAAATCTTGCGACAGTTAAAGATGCTTTTCCGTTGCCTAGAATCGAGGATATTTTAGACCAACTAGGTAACTGTTGTTATTTTTCTACCTTGGATTTAGCAAGTGGCTACCACCAGGTGCTAATAGACGATCGCGATACAGCAAAGACGGCTTTTAGTACGGCGCGGGGTCATTATGAATTCAACAGGATGGCTTTTGGTCTTACGGGAGCACCAGCCACTTTCCGAAGGATAATGAACCATATTCTGACAGGTCTAAACGGAATTGACTGCTTTGTTTACCTAGACGACATTGTCATTTACGGGAGATCCTTAAAAGAGCATAACGAGCGACTAGAAAAAGTATTTTCTAAACTTAGACAAAGTAATTTGAAATTAAATACTGAAAAATGTAAATTTTTACGTCGCGAAGTGATATATTTGGGGCACAAATGTTCAGAGTCGGGAGCACTGCCAGATCCTTCAAAAACTAGTTGTGTAACTTATTATCCTTCTCCTAAAACCATTAAAGAAACGCAATCTTTCCTAGGTTTAGCAAACTATTACCGCAAATTTATTCCTGGTTTTTCAAAAATAGCTTCACCAATTACTAATTTACTAAAAAAGGATAAAAAATTTAATTGGACAGAAGATTGTGAAACAGCTTTTACAGCTTTGATAGAAGCAAAAGTATCTCCACCAATTCTTATTTACCCAGATTTTACTAAACCTTTTATTCTAACAACAGACGCCAGCAATGAAGGGCTAGGTGCAATATTATCACAAGGTGAAGTAGGCAAAGATAAACCAGTTGCATTCGCTAGTCGTACATTAAACGCTGCAGAAAAAAACTATTCGGCAACTGAAAAGGAACTTCTAGCTATTGTATGGGCTACAAAAAAATTCCGCACGTACTTGCTAGGACGTCCATTTACAGTATTCACGGATCATAACGCATTAAAAGGAGTTTTCAATGTCAGTGATCCGACGACAAGACTTGTTCGATTCCACCTCAAACTGTCGGACAGGAAAAGCTAACACCAATGCCGATGCACTGAGCAGAAAACCTGAGCCAACAGACAGTGAGAATATAGCAGTCATAAAAACAAGAAGCAAAACACAAAAAGAGGTTGAAGAAAAAAAGTTACAAATGTCAAAGGAAGATGAAAATAAAGAAGTAGTGTATATAAATACTCCAGAAAATGTTGAAAATGACAACAAAGTAAGTAACAAAAGCAAAAGGTTTGAAGTCCTTACCGACCGAGAGGAAATAAATACAATCTTGAATGACTTCCACAACTCTATTTTAGGTGGTCACCAAGGTATGAAAAAAACTTATTGGAGGATAAGAGAACAATATCGCTGGAAAAACATGCAGAAAGACATAAACGAATATATTAAAAAATGTCATAAGTGCCAGTTAAATAAAAGTTCAAAACAAACAAAAATGCCTATGATTATTTCGGATACACCACAACTACCATTCGATAAAGTATATATGGACATAGTCGGAATATTGCCTGAAACCTACTCTGGAAATCGGTACATCTTAACTTTCCAAGATGATTTGACGAAATATATGGAATGTGCCGCTTTACCAGATCAAGAGGCAGTTACAGTAGCCAAGGTTTTTTATGAGGAAATCATAACAAGATATATAATACCTAAAATCCTGGTTACTGATAATGGATCCAATTTTACTTCCAAGCTATTTGCGCAAACGTGTAAATTATTAGGAATTAAAAAAATGCATATCACCGCATACCATCCACAAGCTAATGGCAGCCTCGAGCGTAGTCATCGTCCCCTAGCAGAATATTTTAGAAATTTTGTGGCCAATGACGAAAGGTCATGGGATCAATGGTTGAGGCAAGCTGTACATGTCCATAACAATACACAACATGCAGGTACTAAATTGACTCCGCTTAATTGTTTGTTTGGGTTCAAGTTTGACATGCCAACAAACTTAAAAAGGACTCCTACTCCAGCGAATAACCTAGAAGATTACCCAATACGCCTTCGATATCAACTACAAAAAACCCATCAAATTGCAAAACAAAATCTCGATAAGGCAAAATGAATTTCAAAAAAATCATATGATAACAGGGTAAATCCCGCTACTTTTCAAGAGGGTCAAAAGGTTTTACTAAAAAATGCTACAAGAAAAAATAAATTTTCACCTATATGGACTGGACCATATGAAATTACAGCAATAAATAGTCCAGTCACTACCTCACTTCAAATAAATAATAAAATAAAAAAGGTCCACAATAACAGAATTAAATTATTTAACGAGTAGAAATGAAGAATTTTTGGTTAGAAATTACTAGTAAACTATACCTCATATACATAAAGATAAATATAATTGTTTTTACCCAAATATTTATGTTGTGCATAAATGTTGCTAGCATATGTTTGCCTTATATCCATTTATCTAAAAAAATATATATATATATACTTCATTTTAATATAATATGTTATAAGCAACTAACTCTCTACAACTTTTGGATAAGCAAAAACGAAATAAAATATGGAAACATTCGTTTATAAATGCCTAAAATTAAAACAATGATTATTTTTGTTTTTTCAATTAAATAGAAAACCAAATTATATATTATATACTATGATACACACTGATGAGGCATTGTATATTTTTTGTCTTCATTCAGTAAGATTATCATAAACGAGGTCAATCAAATATTCTGAAATATAAATTAAAGAAACACAAAGAATAATGATCAATCACCAAATTTTAGACTAAAACTTATCTAAATGTATTTTTTGATTCCGTTTTTTTTTTAAGAGTAATTTTATCCAGATTAAAAAAAATGCAAATAAAAATTTCTTTTAGTTTTTATTGTATTATTTTTTTTTATTATTAAAATTTCATTCAGTTTAAGTTTAAAAAAAAAAAAAAATCCTAGTTTAAATAGCGAATTCCCTTATTTTGTGTTGGTATAAATTAGGTTATAATGCTCTTGTAATATCTGTATAATAAAAAACTATAGTTTATGGTAACTGTTAATTAACAAATATTTAAAGTAACTACAACTTTATAATCACTAAATAAACTTATTACTCAAAATATAAGAACTGAAAAAGGTTATTGACTTAAATACAAGACATTTTGAGTAAATATTTAAATTTTAAGTATTGTACGCAGCCATGGGTATGGTAATAAAAATGTAAATATACTTACATACAACAAAATGACATTTAGTGTCCAGCACAAAACAAAAAAAAACTCATATAGCCAACATACAAGAAAAATTATCGGTATAGCGGGCGATTTCTGCATCAACACAAAATTCTCTTCGAATTCATAATTCGGAATTCTTAGTTATAACAGAATTCTTAGTCATATAGCTTTTTACAGTTTTACTGGAGAAAACTGTGAGAAGTTGTAAGGCTGAATAAATAATGGATAATATATTTTTACAATTTTATTACATAAAGTTGTAGAAGTGTATAAATCTATAAAATAAACCATACTTAAACATTCGATAAAATATTTAGACATAAAATTAAAAATATTTAAAGTAATATTTATAATATTCATAATAAACAAACGTCTAAGTACTTTTAACCCGGATAAACAACTTTTATGTTTCCAAATAATAACAGTTTCTCATTCCAGATAAACAGAATAACTACCTGGAAGAGCTACAATTAATTTAGGACACGAAAATTTAAGATTATTAGCATCAAATATAAAGGGGTATTTGACAACATAATTAATAAAGTTTAAATTAGTCAATTATATTAATAAATTTTTTATATAAAACTATTAGAATTTAAAATATTGTTTATATAAGTAAAAAATATTGACAAATATTAATGAATAAATAAAATTTAGATTCTGTTATAGTAAAAAAAATATTTTATAAATTTGATAAAAATTGATAATTTTAGTTAAGAAGTAGTCTAATTAAAAATAAATATATAAAAATGAAAATAGATTCACTGCTATCCATTTATGTAGTTGTTATTACTTGGGCGTTATCAAAAGGAACCAACATATCACAGCCATTCCAAAATCTACAAATGAACGCCACACCGGTAGTATTTGAAAAAATTGGCAGCGCAATTTTCTACAATGATGTTTGGACGATTCTAACAAAATTTACACCTTTAGACTATTCGACTGTTTTAGACATCGCAGATATGTACGACGAAAAAATTGAAAAACTATGCGGCCTGGTAAAAGAAAACACAGCTACAGCTACCGCTAGTTTTAAACAATCGTGTCTGTTAATGGTAAAAGAAGTATCAGTCATCAACAACAACATAAGAAAAACAAACGAGCACATGCAACACATATTTGGAAAGAACAGATCGAAGAGAGCTATTGAAGTAGTAGGAAATTTTGCAAAATGGGCATTCGGCACGATGGATAGTGAAGATGCGCATAAAATTTACAATCAATTAGCGATTTTGGAGGAAAATGATGCTAACAACTTTGATCTAATCAAGCATCAAGTAACAGTAATGGGATCAAACTTTAATAAACTGAGTGTACCAGTTTTGGAAGTGCATCATCGTCAATCTACAGAGTTGTCCATTTTAAATGACTTATACATGAACAAGCTACATCCTTTCATCCTAGACAGCAATGCGATAACAAACGCATTAAAACGTTTATCGACAACAACTAGCATGCAGCCGTTTTTTCAAAATTTATTCACCCTACAACAAGCGGCTCAAGTATCAGTTTTTAAAGACGACAAAAGTTTGTTAATCAAAGTCAAAATTCCGCTGCCCGATCCTATTATGTATTCAGTTCATCGAGTATATCCATTAACATCATTCCTCAATCAAAATTGGGATGTGTTACCTTTAATATCAATAGAATACATTGCAGAAGCTACAAACCAGGCATCATTTGTTCTCCTTACTCATGAAGACTACACCAATTGTGTGAGCGTAGCTGTAAACACCACGGTATCAATTTCTGTATGCCAGTACAATAAGCCTATCCTAACTACTGGAACAACAGAATGTGTAGTAGAGTTGCTGCAACATGCTATAACATCAGAAGAACACTGCAAGTACGTTGCGGTACCAACAACAGAGGGGGTACTAATCAAGATGGCGGCCAGCAACCAATGGCTTTATAACTTTAAAACCCCTCTCACACTGAATATCAATTGTGATGGATTGTACCATACTGCCATGTTGAAAGGGATAGGGATACTGAAAATTTTGCAAGCTTGCGAAGTAAGTTCAAAGCAGATAAAATTACCATATGAAAAAGTGACGTACACTCAGACTAGCTACAAAAGCTAAAACTTAAGCTGAAAGCTTTAAATACAAGCAACGACCAATTGAAAACATATAAACCGTCCAAACTGAAGATTGGAAACCACAAAGAAATTGCAACTATTCTAGCGGAAGGGATGAAATCCATTGAAGAGCTTCAGGGAGAGGTGAATAGAACAATTGAAGCGAGAACCATCAATAAGAACGAATGGGGGCTGACAGTTCACCGCTTCTCATTAATTTCTATGAGCTCTTTAATATTTGTACTGCTCATTATTGGCGCTATCATCCTCATTAGCAGGAGAAAGAACAACCGCAAATCGAAAGATGTGGAGTTACACGTAACCAATATAGCTACCGGTGCACCCAACTACGGTCAGGCAGAAAACGATGGAAAACCGATCACACCTCCGAAATTATTCAGAACTACATCCAGAAAGTCAATTAAACGCCCAAGTAATTTAACTTTTGCATGCGTATAGTATTTTTTTTGTTTGTTAATAATAATTTTTCGAAAAAAAAATTTTTAAATTAAAGTTAAAAAACAAACAAAACATAAAAATAAAAATTATACTTTCACATTACCTCACTTTAATTATAAAATTTAATTTCAGAACAAAAACAATTTTTGTAATATTAATTTCTTGTAACTTTTGTAATAAAAACAATAATAAAAATTTATATTAAATAAAAAATCAAAATCAGGCGATCTCTTGGGCCCAAAACATGCTGCACCATTCTTTAAAGGGGAAGTGATGTTGTGCATTTTTGGTTTGGCACGTTTTGCATAGCAAACCTAAGCATATCCGTTCAGTCATGGGAAAGTTGCATTAAACTTATATTTGCAATTCTGCAAATATTGCACTTTATTTAAAATTTATTATTGAAGTTTTCCCATGAATGCCGTTTTGCTGACTTGCGAAACGTGCCAAATCAATTTTAATTCATTAAATGCCGTTTTGCTGACTTGCAAAGCGTGCAGAATCAATTTTAATTTGTTGAAGGTGCAGGAGTGTTTTGGATTCAAGACGATAGTCAGTCTTGAAAAAACAGAAACCTGGTCGGTGTTTTTATTATCGAAGAAAACACAACAACCCGACCTGACATTTCTTTTGCAATATGCAATGCAAGCCGCTATTTAGATAACCTGAAGCTCACGTTAATTGCGTCAAACGAATTTTAAAATATCTCAAGGGGACATCAAATTTTGGCATTTTATTTAATAAAGAAAACAAACTAATTTTAAAATGTTTCAGTGATGCGGATTTTGCTGGTGATACAACAACAAGAAAATCAACTACTGGTTTTCTATTCATGTTTGGTGATGGAATAGTTTCATGGTGTTCACAATTGCAAAAATGTGTTTCGTTGTCTACTACCGAAGCAGAATACATCGCTGCCTCTGAAGCCGTTAAAGAACTGGTATGGTTAAAGCAGCTCATTCATGAACTAGGGCAATCCAAGAAACTCCTGTACTTTATGTCGATAACCAAAGCACAATTAGACTTGTCAAGAATCCGGAGTTCCATAAGCGTACTAAACATATTGATGTTCGGTATCACTTCATAAGGGAAAAGTTCGATGAAGGTCAATTTTATCTTGAACATCTAGCGACTAATGATCAAGTTAGTGACATATTGAATAAACCATTAGTCAAATTAAAGTTTATAACATTTAGAAGTAGCTGAAATATTCTTCCAAATTAAAATTGTTTTATTTTATTTTATGAATCATTGTAAATAAAAAGTGAAAGTATTGAATAGTTTTAGTTATACAATGATTCAGCAATGTATATAACACACTGTATGTGTAAACCTGCCATGTAATGTTTTTCACCGCCTGGAAGACGTAGACTATGCCGATGATATCTGTCTTTTATCACAATCGCTAGGTGACATGGAGCGAAAATTAAACTCACTAGAACTCCACGCTAACAAAGTGGGTTTAAAAATTAACGTCTCAAAAACAAAACTACTTCGCGTTAACGCTAGTGGAACATGTGATCTCTCGATAGACGGACATCAGATAGAGGAAGTCGATAAGTTTTGTTATTTGTGGCAGCTGGATGTCAAAAAATGGTGGTGCTGACTCGGATGTGTGCTCTCGTGTAAACAAGACGCTACACTCATATAGTATGCTAAATAATATCTGGAACTCCTCGCAAATCTCCCGGAATCTAAAGCTAATGATCTTCAGATCTAATGTTCTCTCAGTACTCTTGTGTGGCTGCGAAACGTGGAAAGTCACAGAGTCAATTGCGACGCGCCTCCAACAAGTGCTTAAGGGGATACTGAGAATAAGATGGCCCGACATTATCACCAATCAAGAAAATGGAGCTGGATTGGCCACACTTTGAGAAAGCCAGCGGACGATATTACGAAACTAGCGCTCGACTGGAATCCACAAGGAAGCCGTCGAGTTTGCCGTCCTAGCAAGACATGGAAAAGGACAATAGAAGAGGAAGTAAGATCCCAGGGGACCAATTGGCGTCTCTTGAAACCTTAGGCGTTAAATCGAGTTCGTTGGCGGGCGTTTGTAGAAGCCCTATGCTCCCCCGCGGAGTAAAGGAAAGAAAGAAGAAGATGTATAAACTGAAACTAAAAACCGGCTCTTCAATTATGTATAACATTTATGTAACACACAAACCGGTTCTTATTATTGTACATTAGCATCATCGTATGATGTATACTGTTTTATAAATTACTCTCAATAAAACCTCTGAATAGAAAGCACTGATTTTTGAACACCCTTCAGGAATAAATCTGTCAAACCAAAGGAGGATGGATGGTATGATTCGAGCTGTAAAGAGGCTTCTTGGTTTAGAGAGGTATGCTTCCGGTTTTATAAAGCTTACCCTACTGAGGAAAACCGAACAAATCTTAAAAGAGCAATGCTCATCTTCGGCGAGTCAAATTCGCCCACGACCAAAAATTGAGGCAAAAAATACTACAATGTCCCAAATGTAGTTTTGGTCAAAAAACAATAAAAATACAGCCTCGTCGTCAATTCCAACGCTCATTTATATTGACACGCCAGTTGTCAACTCTAAAGACAAAGCCAATCTGTTTGCTGCATATTTTGCAACTAGTTCCACGCTTATAGATTGGGCATTGTTGCCGCCTGCAGCTCCGAGTTTTGAACACTCTATGGGACAGATATTCATTCGTACTCGTGCAGATGCTGGAATTTTAAACGAGTTCAACACTCACAAATCCGCTGATCTAGATGGTATTTCCCCATTAGTTCTGAAGAGGTGTTCTTCCAAGCTGGCATTACCATTGCGCAAGTTATTCCATCTATCCTATTCGTCTAGACTCTTCCCGAGAAGTTGGAAAACTGTCTTTGTCCAGCCCATACCCAAAAAAGCCGAGCCGTCGTCTCCTTCTTTGTATCGACCAAATAGCACTTACATCCATTCTTTCCGAGGTCATGGAAACGGTGATCAATTTTCAGCTTTTGAAATTTTGTATAGAAGAAAACATGACTGGCAACACCAAAATTGTACGACGTACGTAATATCACACAGAATGTATTTTGTTTTTTCTTTTTTTTTCCTTTTTCTAAATTTTGGCTTTGGTTTCTCGCGTATATATTTCCATATACATTTTTTGGTGCATCCTGTGAGGAATTAATTTAGTAATTTGCCCTGATTAATATTTGCTTTAAATTATTTGGTTGTTAAACTACGAATTTAACAAAGTTGCGGAACATTGCATAAACCGTTGTCTGTGTGCAACGTTCTAGAACATTCGACAGCGTGTGGAGAAGAATCGATCGAATTTGTAGAATTTGATACTAGGCCGAGAAAATAATTGGAAAGGCATTTTCGGTGGTTTACATTTTGGCAATCTTTGGACATTGGCTCTTGCACTACATGGTGATTTGGCTTGCGCATTCAACATAGACGACACACAATGGCTGAGTTGAATCGACGCAAATCCGAAGTTAACATACTGCGCCGTATGACTACGGCAATTTTGGCTGATGGTTTAACTGGCGACTTCCATACATGCTCCTAGGAATTAGCTAGTTTAACCCTGCATTTTGGATTTACTGGTCGCCCGCGCAGTTAATGATGTCGAATTGATGACACATCAGCAATTGTGGAACGAATTGGAGGATTTATACAATCCATCGGTGGCAAAACTCAATCGACTGATGGCCCCTAAGGCTGAGCCATTGGTTCAGGAGGATTCGGCAGAAATGCGATCTGCTGCCATTTCGGCAGAAATGCGATCTGCTGCCATGAATCTTAAATTGGAACCGGTTACAGTTTCTAAATTTGATGGCTTCGCAATTGGCTAGCGTTCAAGGACGCAATTCAAACGCTCATTGATAAACCAGAAATTCCCGAGCATTACAAATTGCAGATTCACTCGTTCATACATTGGTTGGCGATTCTCTCGAAACACTTGTTGGCAATATATACACTGGCGGCTATCAGGCTACTTGGGATGAATTGATGACACGATACAACAAAAAATAATTGGTTGAATTGCACGTCTCTCGCTTTGTTGGCATTAAGCCAGTTACCAACGAAACTGGTGCTGGACTCTTGACTGTGGTGGACACCGTGCGCGAATCGCTTCGCGCATTGCGTGTAATGCAATTGCCAGTGGATCATTGAGACGCACTATCCGTGACGATCGTCACATCGAAATTGCCACAAGTAACACAACATGCATGGGGCATGCATACAGGACAAAAGAACATTCCTAAATTGGACGCTTTGCTGGAATTCGTGGAAAAACGAGCACAGAGTCTAGCTCTGGATGTTATTCATTGGCCTGGCTCTTCGAACAATGGCACCGCAATTGGCTCATTACAGCGGCGTTTAACGAATCCAGTGTCCAACCCATCATCACGTTTAGTGAAGTCTAAGTTAGCAGCAACTTCTCCTGGCACTTGCGAATTTTGGGACAGTGTTACATATCGTATTAGTGGCTGTCCGAAATTGGTGGTTTTACCAGTGGCTGAACGGTTCAACAAACTACGTGGCTCTAATTTGTGCTTCAATTGCTTGAAGCCAGGACATGCAACCAAGGTATGTTCAGGTGGCAACTGTCGAAGTTGCCAAGGCAGACATCATACATTGCTGTGTCGCGCCAACACCTCTGGGGCCGCACCAACCTCTAGATCAACAACAACATCGACTGCTGCTTTAACACTTGCAGCACCATCAACTCAACCACCACAAAACTACCCAGCATGACTACCATCAACGGCCAAGACGTTTGTGGTAATTGGCGAACGATTGGTCTTGTTGGCGACCGCAATTGTTCACATTCAGGACGGGCATGGCTCTACATATCGTTGCCGAATCATTTGCGACCCGGGCAGCCAGGTCAGTTTTTTGAACTACCGCTTTTTTAATCAATTGGCTATTCGCAGGAAACCCTGTACAATTCCGGTAGAAGGTGTCGGTTCGGCCATCACACACACACACGTGGCCGCGCTACACTCAATTTGGCATCTTGCGACAAAACATTTGGCATCGATTTGAACTTCTTTTTGCTCACTACGATCACTACACCGACTACAGTAGCAGACATTGCACTGTCGTGCTGGGAACACTTGCGCACATTGGCTTTGGCAGATCCGTCATTTGGTAAAACGGGTCGAATAGATGCGCTTATTGGCGCTGACGTATGGGGTAATATCATGCAATAAGGCATAATACGCAGTTCAGTGAATGAATCATTTGCACAATCCACTTCGCTGGGATGGGTGGTATTTGGACCCGCCACAACTTACACTTCATTTGCCTCAACTCGCACACTATTATATTAATATTAACGGCGGTGACGATCGTCTCGACTTGGCACTGGCTCGTATTTTCGAAGTCGACACAGACAATAAGACAACGGTACTCGAGAACGATATCTGCGAAAATGTGTTCATGGCTACGCATCGATGGGTCCCCGATGGCAGTTACGTTTCCAGATACCCTTCCGCACATCTTATCCACTGGCACTACGTCAATTTTATCAGTTGGAGCGAACGATTCAAATCTCAAGGCGAAATACGGAACATTCATCCAAGAATACATGGCTTTAGGACATATGCAGCATGTTTTAGACTTGCCGTCTGAACCATAACAACGCTACATTATCCCACATCATCCTGTACTGGCGAAATTTTGCGTTGTTTTCAATGCTTCGGCAAAGACATCAAATGGCGTTTCTTTAAATGACACACAATTGAGCGGACCGCTCATACAGGAATTGCTCACTACGATCATCTCCCGCTTCCGTCGCTTTGCAGTGGCTCTCTCGGCGGACATAGAGAAAATGTTTCGACAGGTTGAAGTCGATGAACGACATCGACGCTGGCAACAAATTCTGTGGCGCGAATCAACTACTGACCCGATTCGGACGTACGCATTGACTACAGTCACATATGGCATGGCATCTGGTCCGTACAATGCTGTTCCAGCAATGCAGCAGTGCGGCCGTGACAACTGTAACATATTGGCAGATGAGAACCGAGCGACGACTGCTTTCAAAAGCATTTTGCGCGACTTCTACGTCGATGACTACTTGGCGAGTGTCGAAACCACTCAACAGGCGATTCAATTGGCCAATGACGCCGGTACAGTATTGCGGCAAGGTCACTTCCACCTCCGCAAATGACAATCCAATGACAAAATGGCAGTGGCTGGAATCATAGGCAATCCGGGGATAGCGGTTGACATCGAATTGAATTCTCCGGAGGTGACAGTACTTGGTTTGCACTGGAATCCAATAACGGATGAGTTGTTCTATCGGATCGACATTGGCGAAACAACATCTACTACCAAAAGGCAGGTGCTGAGCGTTGTTGCGAGATTGTATCATCCAACGAATATGCTTGCACCAGTTATTATCGTGGCAAAAATATTTTTCACACGCCCATAGACGAAAGTGACTGTTTCGTACGCTATAAACTAGCCTCGAAAGTAGCCCATAACAACACTAGTTATGTTATGATATAAACGTCTTTTGATATTTACTACAATCTCAGCGAACACATTGCGCATGAGCAAGAATTCTCTTTTGTTTGTCGTTTGTGATTTCTGTCTCTCTCTCGATTCAGCAGAAAAACCGGTTTGGACGCGTGAAAAATTAATTTCTTTGTTATTTACTGCAGTCACAGCGAACACACATTCTCACATTTCTGCTTCTCTCTTTAGCAAAAAAACCGGTTTGGACGCGTGAAAAATAGCGTACACGACTTGCAGAAAAGTGCTCATCGTGCTCGTTAGATTGCCGAACTCAGCTACCGCCTCGTTCGTCAAGCTTCGACCTCACACGATAAACTCCACTTTCCTTGCCCGTTCTGTAATATACTATATTCAAACCTTATGGCGTACTGGCTTGGAATGGGACTCACCACTACCAACAGAATTGATTCATAAATGGCCGGATTACCGCAACAATTTGCATCGATTGCAGCAACTACGAATTCCACCGTGTTTACGAATGCGAGCATCAGCTACAATACACTTGCATGGCTTGTGCGACGCTAGCATCAAGGCATATGCAGCTGTCGTATACGTCTGCACGACGAGCACCAATGGCGACTTCACATCAGCACTTGTTACCGCCAAAACACGTGTTGCACCATTTCGAGTTGATCAACAAGGCAACTCAACGACAACAATACCACGATTGAAGTTGTGCGCAGCACGAGTGTTGGCAGTGACTATTACTAGTATAAAACATGCATTAGACTTGGCTCGTGCACCCTGCACGCTATGGAGTGATTCCACGATTGTACTTTGTTGGCTAACTTAATCTACTGCTACGCTCAAACCCTTTTGCCGCGAACAGAATTGGCTACATACAGCAACATACAAACGTGGCTGATTGGCGACATGTCCGCACTCATCTTAATCCAGCCGATTGTGCGAGTCGCGGGATTCCTGCAGAATTTTTGGTTGATCACACGTTATGGTGGCATGGCCCAATTGAACTAATGCGAATCAACATGGCAACTAATTTTCCATCTCTTTCGGAAGCAGACATAGAGGCGATGGCATTGGAAACTAAACCCTCATATTGCGCGTGCTTGACAGCCTATCATACAGACGAGATATCTCTTTGGCGACGACGTCATCAGCATCGATTAAGTCGAACGTTTTGCTTCAATTGGCCGACTAATACGAACTACTGCGTATGTGCTTCGTGGCAATCCCACTCGGCGACAATATTGGCATCACACCTTGGTGGACTGTGATGAAATGGCTATGGCTTTAAAATGGCATATTCGAGCAGAACAGGACAGCTACTTTTGGAATGAAATTCAACAGATAACACATTCTCGACATGTTGCAGTCACGAGCGAATTGGCATCTTTGGCACCATATCAGGATTCAGATGGCATATTGCGAGTCGGCGGTAGACTACGTAGTTCTGAACTATCGCCTGAACAAAAGCATCCAATCATTATGGCAAAAGAAAACACGCTATCACGGCTCATCGTACGTGATATTCATCTTACTAACTCCTACGCGCAGGCTGCCCTGATGCTGCAGATACTACGGCATCGATATTGGATCTGCAGTGGCCGTGCGCTTGTCAAGCAATGCATATATGAGTGTGTTATATGTCGACGACACACTCAGCGAATGGCACAACAACAAATGGCATTATTACCGGTGGCGCGGGTTTTGGCATCCCTACCCTTTGCATCATCAGGCATCGACTACTGTGGGCCTTTTAATTGGGGCACAACGCACACGGACGACGAAGAAAACATATATGGCCATCTTGGTCTGCAATGCAAAACATTACAGCAATTGGAGAATCAACAGACTCAATGGCATTTTATCTCAGCAGCGGCGCCACATCAAGGCGGTTTATGGGAAGCCGCCGTTACTTCGATCAACTACATACATTGCTCGTGCGAATTGAGGCTTGTTTAAACTCGCGACCGTTGGTTGCAGTACATGATGGCACGGATGAACGTTTGTCGTTGTCTCCGTCGGATTTCTTGATCGGTCGTTCGATCGTGGCATTACCTGAACCTCCTGTACCAGAGGCTCATACAAATCGACTTCAACATTGGCAACTTCTACGACAAATACATCAATCATTTTGGCATCGTTGGCACGATGAGTATTTGGCTTCGCTACAGCAGTGCACAAAGTGGTGACGACCAGCCGAAAATCTACAAGTTGGTGACGTAATCGTACTTCGTTACGAAAATATGCCGCCAGCCAAATGGCGACTGGCGCGTATAATTGCTGTTTATACAGGCAGCGACGGTCTTGTTCGTAACGTCTCTGTCCAATATTCCTTGGAGGATGAGCATACTGGTGCCAAATTGAAGACCACAACTCGACCAGCACAGAAGGTGTCGACTATTCAGCACTGTTCCTGAGCCTACCGGCCCAGCAAGGCAGTAAATGTATAAAAGAAAACATGGCTGGCAACACCAAAGTTGTACGACGTACGTAATCACACACATACAGAATGTATTTTGTTTTTTCTCTTCATCTACGACGATGGTATTCCCTATTAGTTCTGAAGAGGTGTTCTTCCAAGCTGTCATTACCATTGCGTAAGCTTTTCCATCTATCCTATTCTTCTGGACTCTTCCCCAGAAGTTGGAAAACAGCCTTTATCCAGCCCATACCCAAAAAAGGTGAGCCGTCGTCTCCTTCTTCGTACCGGCCCATAGCACTTACATCCATTCTTTCCAAGGTCATGGAAACGCTGATAAATTTTCAGTTCATGAAATATCTTGAAACCAATGAAATCCTTAGTGACCGGCAGTACGGATTTCGTGGGCAACGTTCCACTGGTGATTTGATGGTATATCTCAACGAACAGTGGAACAGGTCTTTGCATCAATTTGGTGAAAGCAAAGCTGTTGCACTCGATATTTCCAAAGCATTTGACAGAGTTTGGCATCAAGCTCTCTCATGTGGAAATCAAACAACTTCGTATGTTAAGCACGTTAAATTTTGACCTAGACAGCATAATAAAATGGGGAGAAAATAATCGAGTAGAATTTAACGCTTCCAAACCCAATGCTAATGCTGTCTCCTGTCGTCCAAGCGAATCCTAAATCCATTATCCATGAATGGCACTTGCATCGAAGAAACTGAAAATCTCGAAATTCTCGGTATGTGCGTTAACGACAAGCTTCGTTGGAATGACCACAAATTTACCGTCGCCAAAAATGCTGCGAAATGTTTAGGTTTTTTAACCAGGTGCAAGAAATATTTCACTCCCTCTGATCTGGCTACAATTGCCATATCTGGTCTGGTGCGCCTAAGACAACTTTGCATCTGCTAGATAGAATACAAAACCGAGCGATAAAACTTATCGGTGTCGCAAATATAGCGAAATCAATAGATTCGCTTGAACACCGCAGGAACGTTTCTTCCTTGTCACTGTTTTATCGCTTCTTTTACCAGCGGTGCTCAAGAGAAATAGCCAGCTGCATGCCACCTCTCCTTGAATTCAACCGCAATACTCGTGGCGCTCTAAATGCTCATCAGTTTACCCTTAAGCCAGAAAATATAGCAGCACTGAATACAGAACTCAGAGATAGATATAAATCCACAACCAATACCTCAAATTCATACATCCTTAACACAAATAACACAAAGCAATTTTTCTGTCACAACCTACAAGGAGAGAATAACGCTTGGTTTACATTTGTGGCTTGCGAGAAAATATAAGCAGGACGGCTGTTAAATTGAAGTGTAGTTAGGCAGACGAGAGAAGTAGTATAATTTTCAATGTTACAATAATGCTATAGATAACATTTCCCATGTTACCATAAAATAACTATAACATTCGTGTAGTGTCAATCTCTTCTGGCTAACCGCAACTTCAATTTAACTATAGTCGGCCCGCTCCCTTTGTCTCGCACGTCTCAAATGTAAATTTTGCATAACCCAACATATGAATGTCATACACATTTGATTAATGTAAAATGAATTATTCCTGCTAACACCGTCCTGTAGATGTCGGGGAGAATAAGTAAAAATAATTTAGCAGTACATTGTACTTTTTTATTGAATTGATACTTTTGACATATCATATATTATTCTCCCTCTTCTTTTCTTCGTCGGTAAACTGGTTACATGTGAAAAATTTATGTCTGCAATAAAATTTGAAAAAATTAATAATCGCAAGAGAAAATAATCATCATTGTTTTAAATAACATGTTTTTTGGTCCTTCGAACCGGATAAACGGCACCTATCATAACACGTAAATTATTTTAAATTTATATAAAATACGCTCAAAATAAAACGCGATATAAGAGTCGATGCAATGGTTTTCGGGGTAGCTGAGTTGAATGGTGATGGTAAGACAGGGGATGGGGTCGATAGCTGAGGGGTGGTGGGGGTGATCGATATTAGTGTCGATTCAATGGTTTTCGTGGTCGCTGAGTTGAATGATGATGGTAAGACAGCTCTAGTAGGTTGGGTCGATGACTGCGGGAGATGACCGATGTAAGTGTTTATTCTCGAGTGTAGTTCTCGGGGCCACTGAGACGAATAGTGTTGGTAGGACACCCCTATGGGTTAGTTGTATCCCCGAAGTGGGGAGGGTGCCGATATTAGTATCGATCCCATAGTTTTCAGGGTCGCTGAGATGAATAGTGGTGTTTAGAATGGTACTCGGCGACCATTTGGCGACGAATTTGGGGGTGAGAACATTGTCGCCCCTACTTCAAATTGAAAAATGTAGATTAGTAGCCGTGTTTTATGGTAATATTAAATTGCCATCGATTTTTGAAATCTGCCGCAGAACTAATAAATTCCATTTATCCGACTCGCCAAAACTTTGCAACGGAACAAGACTGTGTGTAAAAGAGATGCCGGGCAATGTAATTGAAGCGACTATCTTGACAGAAAAGGGACAGTGTTAAACAGTTTTTATCCCACGAATAGCACTCAATTCGACGGATCTACCTTTTAAAATTAAAAGATTGCAATTTCCAGTAAAACTTGCGTTTTCGTTGGCGATCAATAAGTCGGACTGCGGAGTATAGATTTGAGATCGCCATGTTTTGCCCACGGACAACTTTATTTTGCTTGTTCTGGGATGGGTTGACCTAAGAATTTATTTATTCTTGCTCTTGAAGGTGAAACTAAAAACATTGTATACAACCAAGTTTTGTATTTAATTAATATTATGTATGTTTTTTTTAATTTTGTTTTAAAATTTGAATATAATTTAAAATAAATTTTGTTAATAAAAACTGCAATTTTATATTATAGATAGATATCATTCTTTTTTTAACCCCTGTCTAAAAGAAGATTGGGATAAATAAATACCTGGGCAACACCGGGTAATCAGCTATAATAAGCTATAACTTAAAAAATTCAATAAAAAATTATTTCGTTAAATGTAACGGTCAAGACATTGAATCTCTGAATACCAGATTAACCACAGCATTAGCAACGCACAAAACATTTTTCCACATTCAAACCTAAATTGAAGCTTTGGAAGACGGCGAAGAAGATGAAGAAGGAAAATTTGACAAATTTCATGACGCATATTTCGAAGTCGTTTCCAAGGCAAATACTATGAATAAAAAAGCATCGCAGATAGTGAACCTACCAAAAGGTGTGCACAACGGCAACTAAAAACCATTCGAACATATGCGGTTACCCACCATCAAAATACCAGTTTTTGACGGGAATTATATAAATTGGCTTGCTTTCCAATTCATCATTTGCGTTCAGCACATCAAAAGTCACATAGTAACTTCAATTCAAATCGCAGCAGATAATTATGATGTGGCATACACAACGTTAATTTAAAGGTACGAAAATCATAAAATGATAATCACAAAACATGTAATGGCATTATTAAATATTGCATCATTACCAAGAGAATCACCAGATGATCTCAACAATCAGACACATTCGCATATTGAAGCAGTAAGAGCAACCAGTCGACGAATGGAACATACGCAAACGCAAAAAGATTCTAAGACAACCACATCGTCATCAAATTCATGTACTGCTAATCATCCAATTTATCGATGTCAACAATTTCTCAAGCTTTCAACTAATGATCGTATAAATCGTGTAAGAGACCTGAATATGAGCTCAAATTGCTTCAGTCTTTTTCATAGACATTATCAGTGCACATGTGGTACTTGTAAATATTGCAACAAAAACCACAACACATTATTACATCTCGAAAGACGAGATGCACATTCTTTTAAAACAGGTACTTATAAATCAAAACAAAGCGGAAATGAAACAATTACAGCATGCCAAATCCAAATTACCAAATCGTACGATCAACATTATCAGTAAATCAAATTAATTTACCAGTGACACAAGAAGCAAATGAACCAAAATCACAAACACCAGTCAATTGTCATCACTCAGAAAAGGTACGTCAAACAACACAAGTGTTATAAACTGCAGTTGTATTCGCATTTGATTCAATTAGCGTAGTTCATCGCTGTCGAGTTTTATTGGATTGTGGCGCACAGTCAAATTTTAGATCATTTATGTCAGTTGCTATATCTTAAGCGGCACAGTTATTCAGTTATTGGAGTTAACCAATCCGCATCACAAGTTTAACACAGTGTCAACATTACTATTCAATCGAGATTTAATAACTACACCCACAATCTTGAATTTTTGGTTTTAAATCACATCACCAACAATTTGCCAAATTTCCAAATGGTGTGAAGAACACTTCTTTGCAAACGTCAAATGCGATTCTATTGGAAGGTTTATTGTTAAACTACTGTTCAGGGACGACAACTTCCAACTCGGGCTTTAAAAAGATTTCATTGTACGGAAAATAAACTTGAAATAAATCTAGAAGTAAAAACAATGTATCATGACTTCTGTTTATGAAAGGTGAATTTACCAATCAAAAATGTTGCTCAAGTCCTGGTCCAAGCGAATGCACAAGAACAAGGATATCGCTGATGTTATGGTAGAAACCGATCAAAATGTTTTAATTGTTATCATGGCGATGGCACCAAAATTTGAACTTGGTTAGCTGGCGAGTTGAAAGAAATAATCAATCCAATGGCTTGAATAATTCTGTCTGTTATTAAAAATATAGCTTCTTAAATACTAAATTATTGCTGATTCGTATAATTTTATTTCGGTTACATTGCTAAATGTGCATTTAATACACATGTGTATCTCCGATAGACAAAACTTTTTGTAAAAAATTTATTTGGAGACCCTGGGTCCCGGGCCCCAAAATTTAAAATTTTATATACATGTATCTCCGATGAAAAACACTTTTTGTAAAAAATTTTGAGACCCGGGCCCCAGGGTCATTGGGCCCCAAAATTTTTTTAAAAAAAAATTAACCCGATTTTTTCTAAATTTTATATACGTGTGTATCTCCGATGGGCAGCACTTTTTGCAAAAAAATTTTTTTAAAAAACAACCCGATTTTTTAAAAATTTTGTATCTCCGATGGACAAAATTTTTTGTAAAGTTTTTGGAGTGTGGCCCTAGGTCCGAGGGGTGCCCATATAAATTTTTTAAAAATTAGCTCGATTTTCTTCAAATTTTAATACATACCCATC
Organism: Nephrocerus scutellatus; assembly: GCA_947095585.1. Classification (NCBI taxonomy): domain Eukaryota; kingdom Metazoa; phylum Arthropoda; class Insecta; order Diptera; family Pipunculidae; genus Nephrocerus; species Nephrocerus scutellatus. The sequence goes on from OX352762.1 coordinate 51,113,051, forward strand.
TCCTATTAGAGAATTTACATGAAAAATTTTATTTTTATGGGTTGTTTTTAATTTTTAAATTGTATTTACAAATACGATTACTTCGAGAAATGCTCTCGGATACATTTTTTTGCCAAATGTAATGTCAAAAATCAATTCAATTTCCTACAAATCTGTGGCACAATATTTATACATTCCGTCAACAAGAGCGAGATAGTGAGGTTTGTGTTACTACTACTACGTATAAGAAGTTCCTGCAGCAACAGTGCAACAATATTGCACGTGGAATGGATGCAGTCTTACCACTTCACTCCAGTGCATAATCTGCTTCAAACCGACTTGCCCAGAAGGACCTAATTTTGTGAGTGGACAGATGAAAATGGTGGTGAAATTGGACACATGACCTTAAATCTGTTTGAGGAAGATTATGCACTGGAGTGAAGTGGTAAGAGTACATCCGTTCCAAGTGTAATTTTGTTGCACTGTTCTGCAGGAACCCTAAGACGTCATGCAACTCTTCTTATACTAGTAGCAGTAACACAACACGCACTATCTCGCTCTTTTTGATAGATTGATATATATTATATATTATTAATATTATTATTATGGATTTGTAGGAAATTGCATAGGCTCTAATGTAACATTTGTGAAAAATATGTATCCAAGAGCATTTCTCGAAATAATCGTGTTAATAAATACAATTTTAATATTTTTTTATTTTAACGATCTTTATATCGGTATGGCTTAATAATGTAAAAAATGTACATTGTTTAATCTTAAAAATGTATTCTTCTTTCAAAAAGACCAATAGTAACCTAATAGCCGAAAGCGTTCAAGAGTTATGGGGTGTGAAGTAATGTAAGGTCAAAAACACGTTTTTGTTCATTTACAAACTTCTAACCGGTACGATTGTTTCACGAAATTAACCAAGGAATCACCCCATTAAGTATTTTCAACCTTAACGAATACACCCTGTATAATAATATACATGTATAATATTGTTACGAAATTTAGGTTTTCGAGTTCGTAAAGGATTTTTCAAATAAAACACAACACAAGTTTATAAATAAGAACTTTAATTTATCATAAGCAAAAATAACAACAGTTCACAATTTAATATTGGACAACTTTTTAATGCATACAAAAACACTTTAAAAATACTTGAACTATTATTTACAATGTGGCACCTCTATTAGCTTGCAATTATCTTTTTAACTTGACTGGTTGAATTCCAAACTACGGATAAATTTCTGCGGCAAATGCCGTACCATTTATAGTAAATCATTAGCTTTGCGTTCTTGTCTTTTCTCTTTATTTTTAAATTCTCTATAAAAAAAAACAACCCATAAAAATTTAAATTTTACATGTAAATTCGCTAAACGGAGATATATATGTGTGCAAAGTTTGACTCGGTTAATTTGGAAAAAATTAATATAAAAAGTTTTGTCCATTGGAGATACACATGTGTTTAAAATTTGAAGAAATCGGGCTGATTTTAAAAAATTTGTATGGGCCCCTCAGGCCTCAGGGGCCGTTCACTCCAAAAAATTACAGAAAGTTTTGTATATCGGAGATACAGATGGGTTTAAAATTCGAAGAAAATTGGACGTAGTCTCTAAGCCTCAGGGCCCGTTTACTCCAAAAAAGTTTTGTCCATCGGAGATACACATATGTATAAAATTTTACAAAAATCAGGCTAATTAAAAAAAAAATATTGGCGCCCCTCGTTCCTCAGGCCCCGTTCACTACAAAAACTTTACAAAAAGTTTTGTCCATCGGAGATACACATGTGATTAAAATTTGAAGAAAACTGGGTTATTTTTTTAAAAAATTTGTATGGGGCCACATGACCTCGGGGCCCGGGGTCTTCAAAATTTTAACAAAAAGTGTTGTCCCTCGGAGATACACATGTGTATAAAATTTGAAATCAAAATTTTAACAAAAAGTGTTGTCCCTCGGAGATACACATGTGTATAAAATTTGAAATTTTTTATATTGGCCGCGGTGCCCGGGGTCTCCAAAATTTTTACAAAAAATGCTATCTATTCGGAGACTCTCAAGTATATAAAATTTGAAGAAAATCGGGTTAATTTTTTTTGAAAAATTTTGTATGTGGCCTCAAGACAGGGTTGGAAAAACCCCGGGTTTTTTGGGTTTTTTATTTTATGAAAATTTGAGTTTGATTTTGCACGATAAAACATTTTTCCAGGAATATATTGAATATCGTAACAATATTAGCTTCTCGAGCATACTTTTACTTTTTGCCTGTTCACACAAACGTGCCTAATCCACCTTCGTTGGCCGCGCCAACATGATCGCCATGTGAGTTAAAGCCAAAACTACATGTTGCGGCGAACATGTTCATTGTCTGATGTTCGCTTAAGACTGCTATTGCACTATGCTGTATTAAATGCGTCAGACTTTTGTTTAGTAGACGTTTTATATAAAAACATCATCACAGCTACAAATCCATCATGCAGCTACAAATACTGTATTTTGTTTACACGGCTCAGGGTTAACTATCGCATGATATTACGACGCAATATCTGAAATCGAATGATCCTCAAATGTTTAAAAATCTTGAAAAGGAAAATACTTCAATCAATATTGTTGTAATTTCAGTGAAGGGAAAACACGTTTTATCAGCTTGAAGGTTAAATTGCAAGAGAGCAAGTAATTTGTTTTTCATATTAATATACTAGATAACATGACAGATGTACTCTTGGCAACAGTATAGTTCATTATATCATTATAATTCTAACAGGGTGTTGGAACACTTATATATAATTTAATTGCAACAGCCTCACTAGTGTTCCAAGTTAAAGTAATAGCATCAATATTATCAATATAAAAATAATAATTCAAAAATTAGATATCAATCTCCAAATTAAAAAAACTTTAAATATGTTAATTAAAAAATCATGGGCAAAAATCTTACAGAAATTTACCGGCTTGGTAAAAATATCGGCAACCATTTTATTCGTTGCTAAATATTGTAAATCCAATTTAATTTCACCTTCAGCTTCTTGGTTTAAGTGCTCCTGGATGAAATATTTGCGTACATCTATGTGTTTTGTACGAGCATGATAGCTTTTATTTTTCGCGAGATGTAGTGCTCCTTGGTTGTCATAATATAAAGTGATGATCTTCGTTGCATCTGGAAACAATTCACACTCGAAATGTTTTAGCCAGAGCGCTTCTTGTATTGCAGCAACCATGGACATAAATTCTGCCTCTGTCGAAGACAATGCAATAGTTGGTTGACGCCTTGTTGTCCATGAGACAGCTCCTCCTTGAACACGAAATACATATCCTGTGGTTGATCGTCGCTTGTCAGGATCAACGGCCAAATCAGCATCACAAAATCCGATGAGGTCTTCATTTTTCTCAGGATAAAAGGTCAGCTTGTATTCGACTGTACCCTTAAGATATCGCAGCACCCTTTTAACTGCTGCCCAATGTACACTGCCATATTTTTTGTTGTACCTGCTGAGTGCACTGACAGCATAACAGATATCGGGACGACTAATTTGAGCAGCATACATTATGCATCCGATCGCTTCCTGATATGGGATTCGGCGCATGTCTCGTTGCTCAACTTCAGACTTTGGAGAGAATTCTTCCGATAATTTTTGGTTTGGGTCCATTGGAGTGTTAGCTGGATTGCAATTCTCCATATTAAACCGCTTGAGAACATTTGTAATATAGTGGCTTTGATCAATCGATATAGAGCCTGAGAAATTTCGAGAAATGTTTATACCAAGTATTGATTTAGTTTCGCCTAAATCCTTCATCTTAAAATGAGTTGACAATTCAGTCTTCAATTTCGTGCACATCGTTGCATTTGTTGAAAAAATCATTATATCATCGACCCAGACAGCTAATATGATTTTGTTCTGTAGTGAATGCTTGTAGTAAATACAGTGGTCACTTGATGATCGCTTGTATTTCATTTGCCCCACCAGTACATCATTCAGCTTATCGTTCCAAACACGACTTGACTGTTTCAAACCATATAGTGCTCGCTTAAGACGACAAACCCTCCCCTTTGGCTGCCATTGCCAACAGAAATCGAATTGATGCATAACGTGCTACAGGTGAGTAAGTTTCGTCGTAGTCAATGCATCTGACTTGACAGTACCCTTTGACAACAAGTCGAGCTTTATACCGGTCGATAGTGCCTATACCATTTCGTTTTATTTTGTAGACCCATTTAGTGTCTATCGCCTTTCTTCCATCAGGTAGCTGGCACAAGTCCCAAGTATTATTGGACTTCAAAGAGTTTAGTTCGGTATTCATTGCTGCTTCCCATTTCTCGCTTTCGTCACAGTGTCTAGCTTCTTGAAAGCATTTGGGTTCGCTGATGTCTCTGGTAGCTGCTGGCAACATCGCATATAGACTGAGAGTATTGCGTACATCTTCAGTGTCTTTCGAAATTGAGCTTTCTTCCACTACGATCGGGCATGGAACAACTAAAAAGTTCACTGTTAGCAACGTCGAAATCAGTTTCAGCAACAGAAGTGTATGACGAATTCCTACTATCTACCGCCTCACTGAATTCGTTATCTGCTGAGTTGATCTCAATAATGGTGTCGTCCATCTCTGTTACGATGTCGTCAGACTTCTCCAACACTGAATGACTTGTATCAACACTTGACGTCACTGTAGCCTCACTGAAGTCATCGTCCGAATCACTGTCATCACTTGAATCGCTTCCGGAAAAAACATTTTCAACATAATGGATATCTTCTGATGCCTTGGATGAGAGAACAGAGTCATTAGAAATGCTATTTTTGAAGATTACCTGATTTCCACTTGGTTCTATGAATGTAACATCTCTACTGACGATGATTTTTCTCGCCCTTGGGTCGTAAAGTCGATATGCCTTTGACTGCTCGCTGTATCCAACCATGATACACTCACTAGCTTTTGCTGATAGCTTGTTGCGCTGTGCTTTGGGTATATGGGCAAAGGCTTTGCTTCCAAATACTCGCAGCATTGATAAGTCCGGCTTTCGTTTAGCCTAACGCCCCTCCGGCGTTTCACCTTCCATTCCACGACAAGGTATTCTGTTTGTCAGGTAGGCTGCTGTCGCTGCTGCTTCGCCCCAAAAACTACCGCTTAAGTTTCCGTCAAATAGCATGCATCGGATCTTCTCTTCGAGCGTACGATTCATTCGCTCTGCAACGCCATTCTGCTCCGGAGTGTGAGGCACCGTTCGTTGATGTAGTATGCCATGATTTGAAGTAAATGTTTCGAACAATTTGTTGCAGTATTCTTTACCATTGTCTGTACGAAGTATTTTGATTTTGCAACCTTGTTGATTTTCAACAAAAATTTTGAACCTTGTATAAATGTCAAAAACTTAATTTGACGAAGCGTCGGGTACAAAAACACTTTGCGACAGTAGTCGTCAATAAATGTGACAAAACATTTAGCCCCTCCAAATGAACGCACTGGCATAAATCCAACATCACTGTGTATTACCTCGAGAACACTTTTTGCATGGTTTTTGCTTTTTTTTAAATGAAGAACGGGTCTGTTTAGCTTTGATACATACCGCACATTTGATCTCCTTCTTGTTACTTCTCGAGAACTCTATTCCGGTTATGGCTGTTTTAACTTTCTTTAATTTTGATTCACATGGATGTCCTAATCGACGATGCCATATATTTTCCTCCATTGCTACTGATGTAGTTTCTGCTGATGCATTTTCTGCTGATGCATTTTCAGCTGATGTACTTACTGCTAATACAGTTTCTGCTAATGCATTTTCTGCTGATGCATTTTCTGCTCGGTCCATTGAGCAGTTTAATTTGTACAAATCGTTAACAAGCGGTGCCGTTGCAATTAATGATTTGTTGGCATCAAAAATCTTGCAGCTTTCTTTGTCAAAAACCGCGCTTTGCCATCTGACTCACCGACATAAGATTTGCACAAATGTCTGGTATATGAAGAACGTCTTTCACAGTAACATCGCCATTTTGTGACATATAATTTGTGCCAATAGACATTTTTATATCACCTGCACATTTCACATTTAGATGAGAATTGTCGCCCACAATTATTTCTTTCTTCGAAGGCTTTCGGACATTTGTCAAACTAGCATCGCTCATTGTGATGTGAGCAGAAGCACCTGAGTCTATATACCACTCATGAGAAGGTTTTGCTTTAGCCACAAATGAACACAAAAAAAAGTTTTTCAGATTTTCTTCTTTTGTTTGGACACTTGTTGGCGAAATGGCCCAATTCATCACAAACATAACACTTCACAGATTTGCCGATTTTCTGTCTTGAATATTGCCGCTTATTTTTCTGGTTATTGTATGACTTTCTCGCATTATCCGACTTAGGTGCAACCTCTTGTAGTAGGCGATTTTGGACAAAATCAGATGTTAACTCTGGCTTCGAATTTTCAATGGCCATTACCATTGGACGATATTCGACTGGTAAATTTGCCAACAATAGCGCTGCCACAACATCATCTCCGATTTCCAGACCAGCTTTCTTGACTTTGGTCGACATAAGTTTAATTTTATGAACATAGTCTTCCATCGATGCACAATCAGCTTGTTTGAGTCCAACCATTTGTTTAAGCAGATCTACACGCCGCCCAATTCCATTGTCCTCAAAAGCACCACAAACTGCATCCCACGCTTCTTTGGCCGTTGTACACTTTTCGGTGAACGTATATAGAGCTGATGAAAGTAATATTTTTAACATTTGGATCGCCAAAAAAATTTTTCTTCATCCGTCTCTGTTCCATTGAAGCACTTCCAGTGTCCTTTTGTCGCAAGATACGCCTTTGCTTCAACCTTCCACTCGTCGTAATTGCTCCTACCTTCCAATTTCTTAGGTTTTCCCATTTTATGCAAGCGAAGGGCACATAACCTGTTGTAATTTCAGTGGAGGGAAAACACGTTTTATCAGCTTGAAGGTTAAATTGCAAGAGAGGAAGTAATTTATTTTTCATATTAATATACTAGATAAAATGACAGATGTACGCCCAATTCCATTGTCCTCAAAAGCACCACAAACTGCATCCCACGCTTCTTTGGCCGTTGTACACTTTTCGGTGAACGTATATAGAGCTGATGAAAGTAATATTTTTAACATTTGGATCGCCAAAAAATTTTTTCTTCATCCGTCTCTGTTCCATTGAAGCACTTCCAGTGTCCTTTTGTCGCAAGATACGCCTTTGCTTCAACCTTCCACTCGTCGTAATTGCTCCTACCTTCCAATTTCTTAGGTTTTCCCATTTTATGCAAGCGAAGGGCACATAACCTGTTGTAATTTCAGTGGAGGGAAAACACGTTTTATCAGCTTGAAGGTTAAATTGCAAGAGAGGAAGTAATTTATTTTTCATATTAATATACTAGATAAAATGACAGATGTACTCTTGGCATGAAAGAGACAACAGTATAGTTCATTATATCATTATAATTCTAACAGGGTGTTGGAACACATATATAATTTAATTACAACAAATTTTAGTGAGGAATATTATGAGTTTATTGAATTTTATATTTTAAAACTAACTAAAACTAATGTAAGTATGTACTCCTAATTTAAACAAATAAATATTTAGTAGTAAAATACAGGATTGAATTTTGAAATAAAAAATAATATTCCCTATAGAAATAAAGAATGCCTCGAGGAAGTGGACGTAAAAATGCTGCTGAGTGGAATAACGTAGTGCGTATCGAATATTCTACAAAAGTTAAGTGAAAGCACTGTGATTGTGAAATTAGCAACGAAGTAGAGCGCATAAGAGCACATTTATTAAGATGTAACAAAAAAGTTACAACATGCGATAGTGATACGGATACTGATACTGAAATTTCCACTGGAAATACGTCTCTTACAGCCACTGGTAGTGGTAGTCCTCAGCAGAAGAAAAACAAAACCAAACATTGTATTCAATTATCTATGAAAGAATTTTCCGTTAAAACTACTTCAAATCAAAAAGAAAAATTGGACGAAATTGTGGCAAATTTTTTTTTTGCTAATAACATCGCTTTTAACGTGGCTGATAACAAATATTTTACAGAAATTATAGAATCGCTACGACCTGGATATACTGCCCCTAGCAGAAAACAACTGGCTGATAAGCACCTTCTTGAAATTGATTAAGAAATAACCGATCATTTAATAACTGAATTGAAGGATTCCAGTTTGACACTCATTTTAGATGGCTGGTCGAATACTTCAAATGATCCACTTATCGCGTGTTCAGTCCCATACCGGTTGTAATAGTTTTTTAATAAGTGAAGAGGACACCGGGTCCGAACAAAAAACTGCCGAATATTGTGTTGCTGTGACAGAAAAATAAATTGACTTCATAAAAACTAAATACAATAAAGAAATATTCGCCTGTTGCACGGATAACGAAAACAAAATGAAAAAAAATGAAGGATACTTTAGAGGAATTTTTTCTTATGGGTGCTCAGCACACATGATCAATCTTTTGTACAAAGATATAATTCCAGTAGAAGTCACCAAACAAATAATAAGTGTACAAAAATACTTTAGAAATCACCACCAGCCACATGGATGGTTAAAAGAAAAACATGGAGTTATGCCTCATCCGCCAAATGATGTAAGGTGGAATTCTTATGATGATTGCTTAACAACATTTATTTCAAATTTTCACATCTATGCACAAATAAGATCAGAGCATTTAAATGAATTTAATAACGATATCCACAGAATTTTAAATAATGTGCAATTGTATAACGAGGCCTTAAATCTTCAACAAATGTTATCTCAAATAAAAATGGCATTAGATGGTCTGCAAGGTGATTCCACTTCAATTGCCACAGCTGTCGAAATTTGGTATAATTTAATTGAAAAACGAATGAAAAGTGTACTCACTCCGGCTCACTATTTAGCAAACATGATGCATCCAAAATACTTGGGCAAACTGCTTAGTGAAGAAGCAGAGAGCGCAGCAGAAGACTGGATAAGCCAAAAACACTCTACCTTTTTGGCATACTGTTTGGCATTTAAAATTAACGATGGAGAAAACTTCCCAGTATCTATGTTCAAACCGGAGGTGCTCGAAAAGTTAAGCGCAAAAAAATTGTGGAAAATATTACACGTAAAAAACGAAAAATCTTCAAAGTTGCCTCCAAATTTTTGCAATTTTTTATATCACTAATGAACTGCCCAGCTAGCTCAGCTTCAATTGAAAGAATTTTCTCAACATACGGTTTAATTTGGAATAAACTAAGAAACCGACTTGGTTTTGAAAAGGCGTTATCTCTAGTCAAAATTTATCGCCACTTAAGATCTGAACCACAAGACTGGTAAATTGAAAAGTTATTACGAATTTGATTTTTTTTATTATTTAGTTAATTAATTATTTTGTACTGGTCAATTTTATTTTTAATTTTTCATATCTGTGATATGTATTTGCTCCATATACATATATTATAGTTACCTTATTGTTAAGTAACATTTAACAAATGAATTTTTGAAACACCTATCCCCTTTATGATCTAAAGAATGAACTTTTTTAATAAGTTAAAAATATGTAATTGAATTGGTTTCTTAGAAAAAAAATTAAACAGAAAACATACGTTTTTTAAGAAGTTCTTTTATTTATTACACCCCAAAAAGAACACCCGGGTTTTTCTTAAAGTATTACCCAAAAAACCCCGGGTGGGTTTTTTTGGGTTACCCAGTGGGGAGCCAACCCTGCCTCAAGACCCCGGCGCCCAGGGGCTCCAAAATTTTTACAAAACGTGTTGTCCATTGGAGATATACATGTACACATATAAAATTTAAAGAATGTCGGGTAAATTTTGTAAAATATTTGTATGGGAACCCCGACCCCAAGGTCGTGCCTTGTTCCATATGCCGTCGTTACTCACTGCTTGCTGTAGAAGCTTGTTTGAGAGGCCTTCGGTTCTCCCTCAGTGCCTTGTTTCATAGGCATTCGGTACTGCGCTCCCAATGCGCACCTACTCGCTATTACCCACCTACTCGCTAGTATTTTATGTTGCTTTAATGAAAACCAATTCCAAGAAGGCAAGAAGCTAAAAATACTGATAAAAGTACTCTTTTCAATTGCTCGCTCATCTACTTAGAAAAAATGCGATGACAACTGATGCCGTTGTATGAGATACAAGTGTTACTATTTTCACTTTTTAAATTCTCTATATTAACTTCACTTGCCCGTGGCTGGCTGGCCAAATTTTGCACGCATGTATATCTCCCATGACAACACTTTCTATTAAAATTTGAGGCCCCTCGGGCCGCGGGGTCGGGGGGCTCTCATACAAATATTTTACAAAATTTACCCGATTTTCTTTGAATTTTGTACACATGTGTGTCTTTCATGGAAAACACTTTTTGTAAAAATTTGGAGCGATCGGCCCCTTGGGGACCCCAATATACAATTTTTAAATATCGCTATATCGCATCAGATCACGGAAAAGTCTGAGCTCTGTGCTTTGTGAGCAGCGCTGTTCGCTGCCGCTGCGTCATTTGGTGAATGATTTTGACACAAAACGAGCACGCAGTGTGTGTGTGTGTATCCCCGATTAGAGAATTTACAAGAAAAATTTTAATTTTTATGGGTTGTTTTTTTACTTTTTACTTTTTACTTTTCCATATAACAGAGCAACAGAGGTGGAATACTAGGGCTCACTTGCCCACTTTCTTTTACCCTATTAACTTTTGAATTATATGAACAAATTAGTTTAATACTCCTAGCTTGTTATCAGAAAAAAGATCATATTAAAATAATGAATAGTTGCTTAAATTAATATCTATGTTGGAAAAATTAGCAATTAGCCAACTAAAACAAATAACCTTGGCCAGCTGCAACAGGTGAGATTTTTCTAAATCTCATTAGTTTTGGATGGTTGTGTGACCTGACTTAAATCATACGCAAAAATTAATTCCACGAGAAAAATATCGTTGACGAAATACAACGCTCACAGGTCCGGTATCTTAAAAAAAAGCAAAATAGATGCAAAGAAATGACAAATTTTTATGTTGTATGCTCAAACAAGAAAGCTATTTTCACTATTTTCAATTTTCGTTTATCCCTTTAAATAACTAACATCTTAAACGGATACAAACTTTTTTATTGCGAATCACAATCATTCCCATTTCAACCAAAATTCGAGCGTCAAGAGTCGACACATAAAATGACCAGCATAAAAAACAACCCATAAAAATTTAAATTTTTCATGTAAATTCTCTAATTGCGGCTTTGAGGCACAACCACTTCCAGATTTTTATAAAATATTTTTTTATCTGAGTGTACAAAATTTGAAGAAAATCGGGTTAATTTTTAAAAAAAATTATATGGGCGCCCCACAGCCCTAGGGTCCGATCACTTTAAATTTTTATAAAAAGTGTTGCCACTGGAGATAGACATGTGTGTAAAGTTTCAATAAAATCGGGCTTTCAGAAGTGGAATAATAAGTGGGGTTGTGGGGCCCTATACAAATTAAAAAAAAAATAATCCGATTTTCTTCAAAATTTATATACATGTGTATCTCCGATAGACAAAACTTTTTGTAAAAGTTTTGGAGACCCCGGGCCCCGGGGTCGTGAGGCACCATACACATTTTTTTAAAAAATTAATCCGATTTTCTTCAAGTCTTGTTGAACACATGTGTTTATCTCCGATGGACAAAAGTTTTTTCAAATTTTTTGGAGTGATCGGGCACTGAGACCCGCCCGAGTGGTGCCTATTAGCTCGATTTCCTTCAAATCAAGATAATATGTATTTCCTATTAGGGAATTTACATGAAAAATTTTAATTTTTAGGGGTTGGTTTTATAAAAAAATTGTGAATCGGAGATAGACATGTGTATGGGTACTTATTTTTATAAAATTTGTATGGGTGTCCCCTGACCCCGTGCCGATCAGGATCACTTTCAAATTTTTACAAAAAGTGTTGTCCATCGGAGATACACATGCGTATAAAATATTAAGAAAATCGGGTATTTTCTTTATAAAATTTGTATTGGTGCCCCGACCTCTGGGCCCGATCCCTTCCAAATTTGTACAAAAAGTGTTTTCCATCGTAGATCCACATGCGTATAAAATTTGAAGAAAATCGGGTAAATTTTGTAAAATATTTGTATGGGAGCCCCTCGACCCAAGCCCCGATGGGCCCAATTTTTAATAGAAAGAAAAAGAAAGTATTGGGAGATACAGATGTGTGCAAAGTTTGAATAAAATCGGGCTTAAGAAAGTGGGTTAAAAATGTATCACAAGATTCTACCCACCAGCCAGCCAGCCAAGGGTACGCGAAGAATAAATCTTGTAAATAGATAGGTAAATGTCGTGTTATCTCTGCCATCTTTTCCTGTTTCCTTTTCGCTATGAGCTGCTATGTTGCTAGCAATCTTGACTGCCTTCTCTTCAATGTGTTCGGATACGTCGTAGTTTTTCTGCACTGGCCAATGTTGCTCTGATTGACTTATGAAGCTTGGTTCAGTCCACCATAACGGATGGCTCCTCAACTCAGTCAACGATATACCACGACTCGTGCAATCCGCTGGGTAAAATTGCGATGGGATATGACGCCAAATCATTCTTTTGAACAGGCTTGTGATCTTTGCAACTCTGTTTGCGACAAACGATGCCCATCTTCTTGGTTGGCTGGACAGCCAGTCCAGCACTATTTTGGAGTCCGTCCAAAGGGTGATCCGTGTAAGTTTGAGCTTGCTTTCATTGAGGATCAACTGCACGTGACTAGCAAGAAGTTAAGCACCCAGAAGTTCCAGCCTGGGTAAGGTTACAGATTTCAGAGGCGCGACCTTCGTTTTTGAACTTTTTATGTGACACGTAATCTGGTTAACCTTGATAACACGCAGGAAAACGACTGCGGAGTAGGCTATCTCACTCGCATCGCTGAAGCCGTGTAGTTCAAGGTCCTCATCCCCGTCCGGTATACTGCCCATCCATCTGTTCAACTGAATAGAATTTGACTTCTCGATTTCCTTTCGCAACCTGAGCCATTCATTGAGGATGTCGTCCGGTAGATTGTCATCCCAATCCACATTACTACGCCACAAATTTTGTAGCAGGATTTTTGATCGAATCAGAAGCGGAGAAAGCCAGCCAAACGGGTCAACCAATCGACTAGCTTCAGAAAGTATCGATCGTTGGTGTGCATTTTCCTGACTGGAAGTTGTGTCGCAAAGCAAAATCGGTCTTGAAGAGGATCCCACTGGATTCCGAGCACCTTGATTGTGTAATAACTGTAGTAACTTGATATGCACACAGATTACTCTCATCGTCCAGCCAAAGGATTAACTGGTATCTCTGGTCCATCTGGTTTACCGCCACCTGACGGTACATCTTCTCAATGTCCGCTGAAAAGACGAATTTATACAGGCCCAGAGTGTAGATTGGACTGTTGGACCTGTCAAAAGCATATCGTTGAGCGACGGGTTCTTACCAAGTTTTGAAGACGCATTGAATACCACTCTCAGTTTAGTGGTTGTACTTTCCCCTTTTAAGACTCCGTGATGCGGTATATAGTATGCGTTGGGCTCAACGGGACCGTCGACCTTTCTCATGTGACCAAGCGTACAGTATTCAGATAGAAACTCATTGTATAGACGATGAAGTTGTGGATCTCGTTTGAATCGTCTGTGTAGCGCGTTTATCTGGGATATTGCTATCTAGTAATTGCTTGGTAGGATGCTTTGATCGGATTTAAACGGTAGTCGTTCGATAAAACGTCCATCCTGAGAACGTGTTATGTTTTCCTTATAGTGCTTAATGCAGGCTGCTTCTTCTGCGCTCAGTACATGTTGCTTAAGGTCCCGAACACCCTCTATCTCCCAAAATCGCCGCAACGTATTGTCGATGTCGAGCAAAGTGCAGTGCGATTGGATTACTTGGGCTTGAGTAGCTGTGGTTCCACCCACTATCCAACTAAATTTCGTATTTTGGGCAAACAGTTTGCTATTGGGTGATTTGAGTCGACCTTCTTCCAAGAGCTCAAAGAGTATATCTGCCCCCAGCAATATGTCGAGGCTTCTGGTCTGATAGCACCTCGGATCTGCGAGTTGCACGGTAGCTAAACAATTCAAATATCACGATACAGCAGCTCAGGCAATGTAGCTGCTATCTTAGGGATGACCAGTGCGTTTAAAGTCATTTCATCAATGCGGTTTGGTAGCCTTGATTTTATGCGAATGGTGACGATGCCTCGAGAGGTGAGAGCTTATGTATTACCAATGCCGGTGATATTTATTCGACCATTGGATCTCTTTAAGCCTAGTTGTTGTGAACAAGACTCGGTTATGAAGGAGGCTTGTGATCCGGAATCGAATAATGCTCTGAATTCTCGTTCGATCCCATGATTGTCAACTACAGCTCTTGGTAGAACTGCAATGACCTTTGGCGCAGCTTGTAGACTTTGTATCTTCGGCTGAGTCAAAACTGAAGTGACGTTTTCAGAGTTTGAGTCAGCAGCGGTGATTTGCTCATCAGAATGTAGTGACTTATGATGTCTCCGGTGACAAACGGCGCATCTTGACTTTGAGCGGCAAAACTGAACACGGTGCCCAGCGTTAAGACATTTAAAATATCGGTTAGGTGAGCGAATGTGTTCTTGGCGTTCCTTAAGTGGCAATGCGTTGCATTTGGACACTCAATCAAACGGTGAGCTCCCTTCATACAAAGTGGGCAATGGCTGGATTTATACACAATTGGTTCCGCAGAGGTGGTAAGCTTTGGAACTCGGTTGGCTCACCTGAGAATGTTGGAATGTCGACCTTAGCATACTTGACGACATTGATTGGTTGGTGCATGGTATTGTCGAGAAATTCATCATTGTGACATACGGTTGATTCTTGACGTGATAATGCTTGACGTGTACGTAGTCCAGCATTTAACATAGATATTGCTGACAGATAGTCGTCTTCGAATTCGCTAATTTGAGATTCTTCAGCTTCGGTTTTGAGTATGATTGCTTCTAGCTTCTTTGCGTACGATAGTCTAGATTTGATTTCGTCGACAGACACACTTGAACCACCTGTTAGTTCATTGGCAAATTTAACAATTTTTGTTAAACCGCCCTTGCAAGCAGAGCGTTGTCTCTTGAGACTTTCATACCTTATCTCCTTTTCCTTTTGACATCTTCGACGATTCATGTGGTTTTATTTTTGTCGTACACTAATGGTGGTTTTTTTGCTATTCCGATTCCGAACATATAGAGAATTTAAAATTTCATGTAAATTCTCCAATAACCAAAAGTATACTGAATTCCACTATAAATGAAAAACAAATGCGAAGCACTGCAACGCAACAACAAAGAAATCACAATCGTAAAGCAAGCAGCGCTGCTTAAAGCGCATCAGCTCATCAGCGCACACAGAACACAGTCATTATAGTAAGAAATGATCTGACGCCGGGGAAAAAAATTTGTTTGCGAGCGCCCCGACCCGCGACCCGATTACACTCAAAATTTAATAGAAAGTATTGTCATCGGTAATATACATGTGTGCAAAATTTCAATAAAATCGGCCTAAAGGAAGTGTGTGAAAATTTGAAGATTCTGCCCACGAGCCAGCCAGCGAAGTTAATATATAGAATTTAAAAATTAAAATTTTTCTTGTAAATTCTCTAATCGGAGATACACAGGTAGGCAGTTTGGGCAAAATTGGGTTAATTTAAAAAAAAAAATTATGGTAGTTAAGTAAAAACTTTTATACATCATGCCAGAAGAAGAAGAAGACACACAGTGGTAGACATTCAAAATTTTCCTTGCCATTTTAAAAAACTGATGCTAACAAAAAAATTTTATTTTAATGATACAGAAATAGTTTTTTAACTGAAATATTTCTTAAAAAAGTGGAACACATAAATAAATAAGTATCTTACAAACAAAAGGGTCAAAATTTATTTAATTTTGTTCTTACGCTTTGCTTTAAAATAACTTTTAAAGATAAAAGAAAATTAAGTAGAAACATATAAGAATATAAGACATTGTGATATGCACAATCACTTGACTGAGGCCACATTTTTTGATCTTTTGATTTGAGTCGTAAAACAGTTTGGAATTGAATCATACAGTTCTTTTTAAATAATTAAGCAAAATCCTGTCCCAGGCATCTCGGAGAGTTTCGATTAAGGCGTAATTATGTTTAAACTGACTACCGGCTTCATAAACTTTTCGAGATAGATGGGCCGAAACGTTTTCGATATTGTTTAAGTCCGGTGAATAGGGCGACCATGACAAAAGTACTGTCCGACTTATTTCCGACTGAATCTAGCCTCTAGCTACCCTGGCTGTCTTGTTGGAAAATCTTGTTGGAAATCAATTAGGCTTCCTTAATTTTTTATTTCTGTCAAGACAACGGTGATACCAGTACTTACATATGGATCCGAGACATGGGAGTTTAGCAAACAGCATTCTGACCTCTTAGCCGCGTTCCGGAGGAAAGTCTTATGGAGAATTGTAGGCTCCTTATGTGAAGAAGGTCGATTGCGAAGACTCTTTAATGCTGAGATCTACGAAAGTTACCGCGCATCCAAATGCATCCCGCCCAACCTCTTACCTAATCGCAATACCCGTTCCTTATCTCGAGCTAACGGGTCTACCATTAGACCTAACTTCGGATATACCAATCAATTCAAGGATTCCTTCTTTAGCCGCTCAATAATTTTGTAAAATGAATAATGATAGCACCTCGGATCTGCGAGTTGCACGGTAGCTAAACAATTCAAATATCACGATACAGCAGCTCAGGCAATGTAGCTGCTATCTTAGGGATGACCAGTGCGTTTAAAGTCATTTCATCAATGCGGTTTGGTAGCCTTGATTTTATGCGAATGGTGACGATGCCTCGAGAGGTGAGAGCTTATGTATTACCAATGCCGGTGATATTTATTCGACCATTGGATCTCTTTAAGCCTAGTTGTTGTGAACAAGACTCGGTTATGAAGGAGGCTTGTGATCCGGAATCGAATAATGCTCTGAATTCTCGTTCGATCCCATGATTGTCAACTACAGCTCTTGGTAGAACTGCAATGACCTTTGGCGCAGCTTGTAGACTTTGTATCTTCGGCTGAGTCAAAACTGAAGTGACGTTTTCAGAGTTTGAGTCAGCAGCGGTGATTTGCTCATCAGAATGTAGTGACTTATGATGTCTCCGGTGACAAACGGCGCATCTTGACTTTGAGCGGCAAAACTGAACACGGTGCCCAGCGTTAAGACATTTAAAATATCGGTTAGGTGAGCGAATGTGTTCTTGGCGTTCCTTAAGTGGCAATGCGTTGCATTTGGACACTCAATCAAACGGTGAGCTCCCTTCATACAAAGTGGGCAATGGCTGGATTTATACACAATTGGTTCCGCAGAGGTGGTAAGCTTTGGAACTCGGTTGGCTCACCTGAGAATGTTGGAATGTCGACCTTAGCATACTTGACGACATTGATTGGTTGGTGCATGGTATTGTCGAGAAATTCATCATTGTGACATACGGTTGATTCTTGACGTGATAATGCTTGACGTGTACGTAGTCCAGCATTTAACATAGATATTGCTGACAGATAGTCGTCTTCGAATTCGCTAATTTGAGATTCTTCAGCTTCGGTTTTGAGTATGATTGCTTCTAGCTTCTTTGCGTACGATAGTCTAGATTTGATTTCGTCGACAGACACACTTGAACCACCTGTTAGTTCATTGGCAAATTTAACAATTTTTGTTAAACCGCCCTTGCAAGCAGAGCGTTGTCTCTTGAGACTTTCATACCTTATCTCCTTTTCCTTTTGACATCTTCGACGATTCATGTGGTTTTATTTTTGTCGTACACTAATGGTGGTTTTTTTGCTATTCCGATTCCGAACATATAGAGAATTTAAAATTTCATGTAAATTCTCCAATAACCAAAAGTATACTGAATTCCACTATAAATGAAAAACAAATGCGAAGCACTGCAACGCAACAACAAAGAAATCACAATCGTAAAGCAAGCAGCGCTGCTTAAAGCGCATCAGCTCATCAGCGCACACAGAACACAGTCATTATAGTAAGAAATGATCTGACGCCGGGGAAAAAAATTTGTTTGCGAGCGCCCCGACCCGCGACCCGATTACACTCAAAATTTAATAGAAAGTATTGTCATCGGTAATATACATGTGTGCAAAATTTCAATAAAATCGGCCTAAAGGAAGTGTGTGAAAATTTGAAGATTCTGCCCACGAGCCAGCCAGCGAAGTTAATATATAGAATTTAAAAATTAAAATTTTTCTTGTAAATTCTCTAATCGGAGATACACAGGTAGGCAGTTTGGGCAAAATTGGGTTAATTTAAAAAAAAAAATTATGGTAGTTAAGTAAAAACTTTTATACATCATGCCAGAAGAAGAAGAAGACACACAGTGGTAGACATTCAAAATTTTCCTTGCCATTTTAAAAAACTGATGCTAACAAAAAAATTTTATTTTAATGATACAGAAATAGTTTTTTAACTGAAATATTTCTTAAAAAAGTGGAACACATAAATAAATAAGTATCTTACAAACAAAAGGGTCAAAATTTATTTAATTTTGTTCTTACGCTTTGCTTTAAAATAACTTTTAAAGATAAAAGAAAATTAAGTAGAAACATATAAGAATATAAGACATTGTGATATGCACAATCACTTGACTGAGGCCACATTTTTTGATCTTTTGATTTGAGTCGTAAAACAGTTTGGAATTGAATCATACAGTTCTTTTTAAATAATTAAGCAAAATCCTGTCCCAGGCATCTCGGAGAGTTTCGATTAAGGCGTAATTATGTTTAAACTGACTACCGGCTTCATAAACTTTTCGAGATAGATGGGCCGAAACGTTTTCGATATTGTTTAAGTCCGGTGAATAGGGCGACCATGACAAAAGTACTGTCCGACTTATTTCCGACTGAATCTAGCCTCTAGCTACCCTGGCTGTCTTGTTGGAAAATCTTGTTGGAAATCAATTAGGCTTCCTTAATTTTTTATTTCTGTCAAGACAACGGTGATACCAGTACTTACATATGGATCCGAGACATGGGAGTTTAGCAAACAGCATTCTGACCTCTTAGCCGCGTTCCGGAGGAAAGTCTTATGGAGAATTGTAGGCTCCTTATGTGAAGAAGGTCGATTGCGAAGACTCTTTAATGCTGAGATCTACGAAAGTTACCGCGCATCCAAATGCATCCCGCCCAACCTCTTACCTAATCGCAATACCCGTTCCTTATCTCGAGCTAACGGGTCTACCATTAGACCTAACTTCGGATATACCAATCAATTCAAGGATTCCTTCTTTAGCCGCTCAATAATTTTGTAAAATGAATTGCCCAACTCTGAAATTCCGCATCTGTATGATCTTTAGTCATTTAATAGACAAGTGCATCTTTTCCTCTCCTTAATTTCCGATTTTTTTAGATTAAGATATTTTATTTAACATTTAAGAAATATACAATTTTGACTTAAAACTAAACTTATAACTATTATTAATAAGTGTCGGCTAAACAATAGGGGCCCGACGTATTAACATTGTCTTTTATTCGTATTGCTTATAATTAAACAATATTTTTGACTACTTAATCTACTACATGTTATATTTAAAGCAATTTAATTTTAAACAATAAATTCTAAAATAAAATAAAAATGAAAAGAATATGAGAGGGTATAAACAGGGCGATCTTCAGCCTCTGTAATGTTGATTGATGGCCATCTCGTAGAAGGAGACGTCTTGATTATTAAGGATGTCGTCGAATCTAGCATCTGTGAATCCTCTGATGTGTATGTACCGGTGACTTGGCTCGATTTCTTCGCTTCTCAGTCCTTGCATCTCAGGACTTGGATGAGTTTCCAATCCGTCGACGAATTTCCTCGCCATTTGAAACAAGTGATCTATTATTGGCAACAGACCTGCTGCTTCGTAAAGTCTTGCAGTCGACACAAACTTATAGCTGTTTGGCACCCTCCAAAGCCCTGTACAGATCCTTAGTACCTTCCTTTCAAATAGGGAGATCTTCTTCATCGTTGTTGGTGAGACGGTGAACCATATGGGATAGCCATAGGTTATCACTGGCCTGTTGAGTTGCTTGTAGATGAGCAGCCTGGTGTTGTTGGACAGTCCGTTTCGTCTTCTTAGTAGCGGGTGCACCAAATGAAGAGCGTAGTTCGCTTTTTTCATTGTTTTTTCTATGTGAGAGTTAAACTTGAGCCTCTCAGTAAATTGATTCCCAGGTACTTAGTCTCTGACTTGGTGTTTATTATCGTGTTATCCGGAAGGGTGATTTTTAAGGCTCTGCACCTGCTTGCGATTTTTCTTATCCTTGTTTCGGTTGCTGGAACTCGGAAGCAGACGAGTTCCGTTTTGTTGGCGTTAATCTTCAGTACCCACTTCAGGTAGTACTCCCAAAGGTTTCGGAGGTGTTCCTCCACTCTTCGGGCAGATATCTCAGGAGAGCGGGAAACGGCCTAGGTTATGGAGTCATCCGCGAAAAGCATGGTCCTTGTTCAATCCTTCATTTCCGAACGCCCACGCTGTGCTAAGCAATGTAAGTGTGCAAATCCCTTGAGCGAGTACGTTATAACCAAAATTGTCTTAACTTCGTTAACTCAGTTAATATCGAATATCAGCGGATTTTTCTTCAAAACAATTTTTATCTGCAGACAAGTCATCACTCCAATTTTCGTGAAATTGAACGGAAGTCCGTAGATGTGTAATTTTAAATTCTATATATTAACTTTGCGTGCCCGTGTGTTTGCTTGCTTCTTTGTTTATTTGTCGTGGAATCTTGCGATCACTTTCCGATGACAACACTTTCTATTAAAATTAGGGGCCGAGGGGCTCCCATACAAATTTAGCCCGTTTTTTTTTAAATTTTATATACATGTGTATCTCTGATGGACAACACTTTTTGTAAAAATTTTGGAGACCCCCGCTCCCGGGGTCGTGAGGCTCCATACAAATGTTTTAAAAAAATTAACCCGATTTTCTTAAAATTTTATACAGATGTGTATATCCGATGGACAAAACTTATTGTACAAATCTTGGAGACCCCGGGCCCCGAGGTCGTGGTGCCCCATACAAATTATTTAAAAAAATTAACCAGATTTTCTTAAATTTTAAACATATGTGTATCTCCGCTGGACAAAACTTTTTGTACATTTTTTTTAAGTTATTGGTTCCTCATACATTTTTTTTAAAAAAAAAACCCGGTTTTTTTAAAAATTTTAACACATGTTTATCTCGCATGACAACACTTACTATTGAAAGTTGGAGGTGATCGGGCCCCAAGTTCGGGGGTTCCCATACAAATTTTTCACGCATATGTATCTCCGGTGACAACAGTTTTTGTAAACATTTTGAAGTAAAGGGGCTCTAATATTAATTTTTTCCAAATTAACCCGGTTCAAACTTTGCACAAATATGTATCTCATTTTAGAGAATTTACATGAAAAATTTAAATTTTTATGGGTTGGTTTTTTTATTTGCTATAATCGCTGGCTGAGAGAACAACTCAGCCGGAACATATGCTTATGATTAGAGGGTTCCCGCCCGGGAACTCCCGGGAATTTTTTCTATTTTCTTGTTCCCGTTTCCCGGGAAATAAAATTAAAATTCCCGGGATTTTCGGGATTCTATATATTCCTGCTCAAAAAACACCACACATAAGTTTTTTATAAATTTATTGCGTACTAACAAGGACAGAAAACATACCAAGAAATGGTCATGTAAAGAGCCTACATTTTCAAGCAAAGTCTGATGCCTAGAATATAAATGTTATATGTATTCTTAATTGGTATCATAACAAAGGACAAAAAAATTAGTTAGCTTTCCTGGAACCTGGACCTGGAATTCATGAATTTTACGAAGTTGCGAAATGTGAAGTAAAAGAAAAAATTAAATCGCATAAAGACACCCGTTTATGCGGAAAATTTAGCCTCATATTAGATGAATGGACAAGCTTACGAAACCGGTGCTACCTCGACATAAATATTCATTTTTATAAAGAATACGTAAATTTAGGACTGGTTAAAATTAAAGGAAGTTGCTCTGCTGATAAAACAGTAGAACTTGTTAAGAAAAAGATATCTGATCTTGGCATACATTTATCTGATGTAGTAGCAGCAACTACCGATGGTGCTGCCGTCATGATCAAATTTGGAAGATTATCTGGATATATCCACCAACTATGCTATAATCACGGCATTCATTTAGCTGTTATTGGTGTAATTTATAAGAAAGATGAAGATATCAATCCCAGTCCTAAACATTACTCGATGACAATAACTTCCAAATTTTTTCAAATATTTTAAGCGCACTGAAGCCGGTTTAACTAGCTGTTGAAGCGTTAGGAAGACTCGATGCAAATTTGGTTACAGCTGATGCGAATTTAAAATTTGTATTTGATTCTTTGCGCGAGAATAATGAATAGAGAACTGTTGGAACTTTTGTCTATTCGCATTAAAGAACGAAGAAACTGAGATCTTGTGTCATTAGCAAAATACCTTCAAACACTTGATTTACAATCTACTGCTACAGCTTAATTGCCTACATCTTCAAAATCTGCAATAATTCGTTATGGTCAACTGACTATCAGTAGATTATTTCGTAAAGAGGTAGACTACGTTGAAATTGAAAACGCAGACCAAAGAGAATATTTTACCGGGGAAGATAGTCAAACATTGCATTCGAATATAACTGAAAGATTGGCTATAAATAAAGCACTTCAAAATAGACAAAAAAAACACATAAAAATTAAAATTGTTCATGTTAATTATCTAATAACCAAAACTATACTGAATTCCACTATAAATACTGATATACAAAAACATATACGAAGCACTGAAACCCAAAAACAAAACAGCCCCAATCGTAAAGCAAGCAGCGCTGCCCACAGCTCACAACGTACAGCGCACAACGCACACAGAACACAGTCATTAAAGTATAAAATGATCTGATGCCGGGAAAAAAAATTTATATGTGAGACCCCCGACCCCGCGGCCCGATTACAATCAAATTTTAATAGAAAGAATTGTCACCGGAAATATAAATGTGTGCAAAATTTCAATAAAATCGGGCTTTAGGAAGTGTTAACAATTGATCACAAGATTCTGCCCACCAGCAAGCAAGCCAGCCAGCGAGATGGGCACGCGAAGTTAATAGAGAGAACTTAAAAATGGAAAGCAGCTCAACAGTAAGTGAGACAAAAATTATTCAAAAAGAATTGCAGTTCAACAGTTAAAAAGACAAAAAATCTTCAAAAAGAATTCCAGATATATGAGAGTACTGAAAACATTAGTAGAAACTTGCATAAGCTGTTACTTCAATTGAAAGCGAAAGGACATTCTCAGCTTCGTCAAACTTTTGTACCAAAAAAAGATCGTCATTGAGTGATTACTCGCTTGTCTTTCTTTTTTAAATTCTCTATATTAACTTCGCGTGCACGTGGCTGGCTGGCTGGGTGGCTGGCTGGTCAGATTTTCTGATCAATTTTTCACCAACTTCCCATAGCCCGATTTTATTGAAATTGCACACATGTATATTTCTGGTGACAATACTTTCTATTAAAATTTGAGGCCCCCGGACCTCGCTCCCATACAAATATTTTACAAAATCAACGCGATTTTTTTTTAAATTTTATACAAATGTGTATCTCCGATGGAAAACACTTTTTGTAAAAATTTTGAAGAGATCGGGCCCCTGGGTCGGGGGGGCACCCATACAAATTTTATGAAAAAAGTTTCCGATTTTCTTCAAATTTTATACGCATGTGTATCTCCGATGGACAAAACTTTTTGTATAATTTTTGAAGCGATCGGGCCCCGGGATCGGGGGGCTCCCATACAATTTTTTTTTTAATTATCAATTTTTAACGAACTTCCTAAAGCCCGATTTTCCTAAAATGTGTATTTCCGGTGACAATAATTTCTTTTAAAATTTGGAAGGGCCCCGGGTTCGTGGAGCTCGCATACAAATTTAAAATAAAAATTAACCGATTTTTTTTAAATTTTACACACATGTGTATACCCAACAAACAATACTTTTTCTAAAATTTGATAGTGATCAGGCCCCGGGTTCAGCCGCAAGGGACTTATAAATTTTTTTTAAATATCATAAAGTGGCATCAGATATCGTCGTGCTTTAATGACTGTGTGCGGTGTGTGCTGCGCAGTCGGCTGCGCTGCTTGGTTTTGGTGGTGGAGAGAGAGATCACGCACAAATGAACCCAGGAAATGAAACGAGACATAAATGTTTTATGCTTAATTCAACTTACTTACTGATGCAAAGTTAGCATTAATACAGTGGATGAATAAAGAAAAACCGAATTACAAAATACGTCTTATCGTTTTAATAATAAAAGGAAGAAGAAATAATATATGACATTAAGAATATAAAGTCAGTACAGAAACACATTTAAGTGTGAAACACATTACAGAAACACATTTAAGTGTGAAACACATTATAATCTCTATGGGGATGTTCAGTTTCTCAACACCTCCACTAAATCCTCATGGTGATTAGTTACTTGACTCCATTTTCATTACAGCAAAACAAATGCTTTTCTGTAGGAACCGGCTTCGTAAAGTAGTCTGCTAACATATGATCAGTTTGAATATATTCAAACTTGATGCTTCCATTACTGACTTTTTCTCTTATAAAGTGATGGCGTACATCTATATGCTTAGTCCTCGGTTGATACGATGATTTTTCGCTGAGTTGAATAGCTCCTTTATTGTCACACTTAATGATAAGAGTTTCGTCATTTAGCTTGAAGACCTCTTTCGATAAGCTTTTCAACCATAAAGCCTCCTGAGTGGCACTGGACATGGCCATATATTCTGCTTCAGTGGTAGATAGAGCAACGGTTGGCTGTTTCTTTGAGCTCCAGGAAATCGCTCCTCCAAGTTGCATAAAAACATAACCAGTTGTTGACCGCCTATCTATTGAATCAGCTGCCCAATCGGAATCACAATAACCTTGCAATTCACTCCCACCATTATTGTGATACGTTAACTTGTACTGAATGGTCCCCTTCATGTATCTCATGATGCGCTTTACTGCAAGCCAATGTGCCATTCCAGATGTTTGATTAAATCTGCTGACGGAATTTATGGCATATTGGATATCTGGTCGAGTCAGCTGAGCTGCAAATAAAATAGAACCCACAGCTTCCTGCTATGGGATTTTTTCCATCTTCTTTCGAGACTCTTCGTCTTTAGGACACATTTCTATGGTCAATTTTTGATTCATATCAGTTGGAGTTTTTACAGGATTACTGTCTGCCATCCTAAATCTATCCAAAATTTCTTGGATGTAACGACTTTGATTGATTGATATGGATCCTGTGGCTTTATTTCGAGTAATTTCCATACCAAGAATAAATTTTGCTTCTCCTATATCCTTCATCTTGAATTGGTCTTGAAGGTTCCGTTTTAACTGGTTCTTGGTTCTGACATCGTTGGAAAAAATTAGAAGATCGTCGACATATATTGCAACAATTAAAATGCTCTTATCGTTAACTTGATAATAAATGCATTCATCGACTTTAGATCGGTTTAATCCAAATTTAATGAGATTTGTGTTTAACTTCTGATTCTAGATGCGACTATCCTGCTTGAGCCCGTATAAAGATTTCTTCAAGCGACATACTTTTTGCGTTCCATCTTCGAATTGTTGTGGTTGAACCATATAAATCTCGTCATTTAGTTCACCCTGCAAAAAGGCTGTTACTGCATCTAACTGGTCAATCTGTAAGTTATACTTCACGGCCATGGAAATTAAAAAACGAATAGAAGCATAACGTACCACTGGAGAAAACGTCTCCTCGTAGTCTATTCCTTTACGTTGCGCACATCCCTTCACAACCAAACGCGCTTTATTCTGGTTCACAACTCCGCTTGAATTGCATTTCGTCTTAAACACCCACTTGCAGTTAATTGGTTTGCGGTTTGCAGGGAGATTAACCAGTGTCCAAGTTTCATTTTGCATAAGCGAGTCATATTCACTTTGCATGGCTTGCCGCCATTTCGATGCATTAGGTGAAGATAAGGCTTCCTCCACTGTAGCTGGATCGTGTGACTTGTTAGAAGCCAATGAGACGAAATCGCTATTATCAATAGGCTTTGGCTGTCTATTTGATCGTCTGATCTGTAAGTTGTCTAAAATCGTTGACCGCGGTGGCAGATACAAATCATCATCTTCCTGATATGTTACTGAATTCTGAGAGGATTCATCGGACTGGTAGTTTGATTCTGAATCTAATGAGACCGGCAGACCATTTCTGCCTACAGCACTAGAGTCACGTTGATCATCAAACAATAACGGATCTACATCTTCTATCTCAGGATTTTCAAATGTTTGCGTTAGCTCATTTTTATTTTCCGCATTTTCTAATACAAAATAAAATTGACTGTTACCTGATGACTGACAACCACCACTATTTCGTTCACAGCGCTCATTTTTAAGAAAAACAACATCACGGCTTACGAAGGTTTTCATTGTATTCGGATCAAACAACCGATACGCCTTAGATTGGTTACTGTATCCCACCATAAAGCATGATTTAGACTTCGGATCGAATTTCTTCCTTTTTTCTTTTGGCACGTGCATCATTACTTTGCATCCAAACACACGAAAATGCGATAACACTGGACGAACGCCTGACCATGCTTCTTCCGGTGTTTTATTGCTGACGCCTTGACAAGGTGATCGATTTATGATATAAGCTGCAGTATTAACCGCTTCTGCCCAAAATTTAATAGATAGATTTTCGTCGATCAGCATACATCGCGCTTTTTCAACTTACGTTCTGTTCATGCCTTCAGCCATACCATTTTGTTGTGGTGTATACGGAGCACTAGACTGATGCACAATTCCACACTGTTTTAAAAAGTTTGAACAATTGTTATTGAAGTATTCTGTACCATTATCCGTTCGAAGCACTTTCATTTTTTGCCCTGTCTGATTTTCAGCCATGCATTTAAATTCCTTTAATCTAGCAAACACCTCTGTTTGATAAAATAAACGACAACCTTTCAGCTATAATCATCCAAGAAAGTCACAAAATATCGGGAACCACCAAAAGAATCAACATTAATTGGGCCACAAACATCTGAGTGCACTAACTTCAAAACTTGTGATGAAGTAGAACTACTGTTTTTAAATGGTTTTCTTGATTGCTTGCCTTCTAGACAAATTTTGCAAATTTTACTTTCCGCAGTGTCAAACTTTAAATATTCAGGAAAATCACTTTTTAGTTTCTTCAGATTGTCATATCCGATATGGCCAAACCGCCTATGCCATAGTAATTGTTCCATTCCATTGTACATTCGTAAGTACTGATACCGCCAACAATTTACCATCTCTGCCAATAATACGACATCCATCTGAATTGCAATTTACCGACTTTCCTTTTTTGTACTAATGTGCTCACTGACCACAAGTTGGTACAAAGCCCTGGAACAAATAAGCGTTCCGAATGTCTATTTCTTTGGTACGATTTTCACATTTTAAGTTAACTTTAACATCGCCTGTTAACACAGCCTGAAGTTTTGTATCGTTGGCAATTGTTACATCATTGGATGCAGTTTCCTTGACATTAGTGATCCATTCAGAATTATTGGTCATATATGGTCGCACCAGAATCTATAAACCAATCATTCGGATTGCACTGATTCATTACAAAACATGTTAAATTCGCATTGTCAGTTTGATTCTTTTTATATTGAGTGTTCTTAACAAATTTGTTTCTGTCTTTATTTTTTGATGGGCACTTATTTTGGTTATGTATAACCTTTTTACATTTAAAACACTTCACATGTTTTGCATTTCTTAAAAATAACGCCGAAGAACCATTTTTTGTCCCTTCCAAGTTGACTTCCTGCAACAATTTCGTTTTTATTTGATCTGACGAAATTTTGACACCAGAACTTTCGATTGCCATTATCATGGGGTTATAAACGTTGCTTAAACCAGCCAGCAACAAAGTACCGATCCATTCGTCATCAATCGTCATTCCAGCTCCTTTTAATTTGTGCGCAGTTGTAGTGATTCTGTTCACGTATTCCTCAATTGAGCCACTGCTTTTAAGTGAAGTTGTGACTAAGGTTCGCAACAAATTAACTCGTCTCAGCAGTCCGGAATCATCAAATGCGTTTTTAAGCAAATCCCATACTTCTTTAGCTGAAGTTGCATCTTGAATGTGTGCAAAATTATTCGGCTCCACTAGCAATATTAGTTTCGCCTTTGCCATCGTGTCATTCTTGGCACGTTTTTCTGGGTTAGTTTCCTCTGCCGTACCGTCAACATAAGTCCAGCGATTTTCCATTTCTAGAAAGGCTCGACGACATTTGTAAAAATTTATCTGAATTCGAAACGAAAGAATTATTAAATTACAATTTACAAAATATAATTATTTTCCTGGGCCCATAACCTGATGCAAAGTTAGCATTAATACAGTGCTAATGAATAAAGAAAAACACTTAGCCGAATAACGAAACACGTCTTATCGTTTTAATATTAATAGGAAGAAGAAATAATATATGACATTAAGAATATAAAGTCAGTACAGAAATACATTTAAGTGTGAAACACATTTTAATCTCTATGGGGATGTTCAGTTTCTCAACACTTACTTATTTACTGAATTGTATTTTTATTGATGTCGTTTTTTGTTGTCGATATCAACTTACAAATAGAACAACAAGTTTTCACAATATTCTGTTATTTGGCGTTTTCATAAATTAGTTCAGAGCAGTCAAAGAGTTCTCAAGAAAAATGCTCGTGTTTCTTATTTGCTCAGAGTATGAGCGTGCTCTAAGTGCTCAGAATAAAATGATCTGAGCATTTTCAAATTTGACATCTGATGTCAAATGTCTCTTTCGATTATTTTCTCCTACAATAAAAAAAATTACCCAGGATCGAGGGGCTCTCATATCAATTTCTGCGATTAGAGAATTTAGATGAAAAATTTTAATTTTTATGGGTTGTTTTTTTTAAAAAACTTATTTCTTGAATAAACAAGAAATTCAACCAAAGAATTAATTATGAACCATTTGAAATAATTTTGTACTAATTTTTTAATATATTATATGTTAATATTTGTGTGTAAACCACCTTAAAGTAATATTTTGAATTTTCCCGGGATTCCCGGGAAATTTAATTTTAAATTCCCGATTCCCGGGAATAAAAAATAGCCGGGAAATGATACCCTCTACTTATGATAGACAATGAATAATTGGGCAAAGCATACGACTGTGAGTATGTAACATTTAAAATTGTTATGTAATTCTATTGATTCTAGGTCAATTTCTTTTGAGAACTTAAGTGACTGTCACCACAAAGTCTGTCGGTGTCACGTGTTGACGGGGTGCTGGACAGGGGGGTTGCTGGTTTAGCTCCATCTTTCGACATTGTCTTCGTTTGTAGATTAGTGCTATGATGATTCCAAGTGAAAGAATAAGAGCGGCATAGGCACAAGTTGAATGATGATATTTGATGTGTTGGAGTTGTTGGAGTTGTAATGGCAAATCCGTCAATACCTAATGGTGCAGCTTGATATGGATGTCTGATATGTTTTTAAGATGATCAGTGCAGTTCTTGATGTAGAAGTTTTCAAAAAGTGATTGCATTTTAACTGGATACACGATATCACTTATGTTTCCAGTGGCTGTGTATGAGGATTGAAGTGAAGAGGAATATGTTTGGTGACCTTGAATAACGATCGACTTATGCTTGAGCATGCAATCTGGATTTATTTTGAGGAGCCGGGAGCGCTTCAAAGTATATTGGGAATGTTCTTGTCCGCATACGGCGATTATTCGAGTGGGGTTCTGCATTGTGTACAGCCATTGGTTATTGTATTCCAACCGTGTAAGCGAAGTGTTATCCATAGTGGGCGCAACTTTGCAATTAGTGCGAGTGTTATTATTGAGAAGTGAGAATTCACACAAGCATCTGACCTCGTCTGCGTTGAATTTATATTGTATGTTTGAGCACAAGAAATCAACTTCCTTTATTGTTATGCATGATCTCCACTGCCTTTCAGTCAATACAAAATATTGATCTCTGTGAGCATTTACAGCTATGAGGTCACTGCATGGTCGAATCGCAACCATTATGTTGTTTAATGTCGTTGGAATTGGATGTGGTTTGAAGAGTTCGAAAGTCTTTGGATCACACAAATGGATGGTTATGTGAAAGATGACATGGTCGTTGGTTACTCCACCTTTTACGTTCATTATCTTATAAAGTTGTAGGAGGTTATCTTGGCTGACCGGCAACCGTAAAGATGTTGAAAGGTGACTTCTTACTTGTATTAATTCCAATTGAAGTTGTGATGGTGATAACAACATTGGGCTCACTTTTCCGTGGTGCGAGTCGGATAATGCTGCGACTATTGTAGTTTGAATTCGATGTAATCTTGCTGATATCATGGAAAGTTGAACAGATAGTGACAAACAAAATTTGAGCTAAATTTGTTTGTTGACTCCTTTTTATCCTACACGAGGATACGATTTCCGTTAATTGTACATCTAGGCTGTCGAATTTCTCCTTTATCTTGCGTTCATCTTGTTTGAATAACTGATCGTAGCATCAATAAATGATGTTTAATTCCTGCGGAGCCCTTTAAGGTTGCCTTCGTTTTCTTTGATTGAGTTGATGGTGTTCGACATTGGTTCTGCGTAAGTCGAATCTAAGACACCGAACAGCGAATTAGCGATGTTGCCGACAAAGTTTACAAAGCCACGTTTGACTCTCTTGCCTTTCAGTAGAATGTTTTCATCCTTCAAGTCTGCTAATCCGAATTCAAAAAAATAATATTTGGCGCGACAGACCGTTGTGGTTCAAGTCATAGCTTCTCGCGACCATTTGTGTTATGCATAAATATTTTTTTTACACAAATGGAAGGGACCTACAATTTAAGGCCGGATCCGACCGGCGAATTAAGAAGTTTTCCGTGACAAGTTTATTACTCTCGAAACGTTTGTCACCCAATCGCGAGAGGTGGGACACCGTGAAAAATACTTTTGGTGTAAATGGGATTCGAACCACGAACCCCTGCTCAGTAGCCAAAAGCTTTTCCACTGAGCAACGGCGCCCTCAAAAGATGAATTAACAAAGTATATATTAATAGACGAGTATCATAATTCAACATACGGAGGACACCAAGGTGTAAGAAAAACAATAATAAAGCTAAAGCAAAAATACATATGGAAAAACATGAGTAAATTGGTTAAAAATTTCATTAAAAAGTGTCACCTATATGCAGGAAATAAACAGACTAGACATATAAAAGAACCTCTAACATCTGACAGTTTTCAGACAATATCAATAGACACCGTAGGACCTTTACGTATTTCCAATGGCTACAGATGCATTTTAACTATGCAATGCGAATTCGACAATTACGTAAATTTTCACACGCCCATAGACGAAAGTGACTGTTTCATACACTCTAACCTAGCCTCGAAAGTAGCCGTTATACACCCTAGTGAGTTAACATATAAAATACTTTTGTTTTTTACTGCAGTCACAGCTAAAACATATTCCCAGAGTAATTTTGCATTGCGCATAGCCGGTTTTGCAGAAAAACCGGTTTTGGTTGTGTGTAAATAGCGTACATTACTCGCAGAAAAGTGCTCATCGTGATCGTTTGATTGCCTCACTCGGCTACCGCCTCGTGCTTCAAGCTTCTAACTCGCACAATAAACTCCACTTTCCTCGCTCGTTATAATATACAAATCAGACTGAAATCAGCTCTAAAGATATAACAAATAAGGTCAAAATAAAAAACTCAACAACATAATAATCACTATACAAATACACTTAAAGCTGAAATAGGCGATTTAGTACTAGTAAAAGTAGAAAATTGGAATAAAAGCCAAAGATCATATAAAATTATTAACAAAAATTATGTAAACACAATAGTAAACATTAATAGTGTCCATAAAAAATTACACAATAACAATTGTACAAACCTAGAATAAATAAATAAGTGCTTAAATACATTTTACATTTACATTTAAAATTTAAAACTAAGCTCTTATAATTTTTTTATTTGTTCATTACATATTATTGTAGAAAATTTTTCTTTTCTTTATAAAAAAAAAACGTTTTTTTAATGGTGAAAGTGTAATGTATACCCATATGCCGGTGCCCACATCCAACATTGATGCAATAGAGTACCCTCACCACTATCAGCGACACAATTACCACAACTTACATTGCCTCGAAAAGGTCAGGAAGACCTAAATATTGGCGTAATTTCGTATTATTATTTTAAATAACTTCTATAATTAAGCTATTACATTAAATTATAATGAAAAACGCATCAGATGTTGGACTTCAGGATGCGAAACCAGCGAAAACGCCAATGAATGTTAATAATCCATTTTGAGACATTCTCTTCTCAATTCGGTAAAAAGAAGCGGTAAGTTGTGTTTTGTGTGTTTGTTTGTTGTAGTTATGTGTGTTTTCAGAGTGGATCTCAGCAACATACGTGGGCTGAGAACGAATTCGTTCGCTGTGTTTAACCATGTACATGTCCACAGGCCAGCAATTCTGGCACTGAGTGAAACTCAGGTATTTGATAATTCTGATGCATCGGAATTTAATCTACCTGGGTATAGCTTGGTGCCATTATTTTTCCCTCGACGCGGACTCGAAATCTATGTCCGTAGTGATGTTGCGTTTCAGCTTCTGCCTCAATTTAGCCAAAGTTCAAATCCGGAATTCAATTTCATTTGGCTCAAAGTAAAGGTACATGAGCGCAACATCTACTACTGTTTCCTTTACAGAAGCCCCCACTTAGACAGTGTTTCAACTCAGAACGAGTTTGATGCACTGTCTGATTCCATCTTAAGAATTGGAATTCGTAAAAATGAAATCGTTATTGCGGGCGATTTCAATGTACACAATTCTGGATGGCTTCGCCATTCTGGCCAGACAACACTCGAAGGAAGGTGTGTTGAGTTATTCGCTGAGTTTAATCACCTTACTCAGCTTGTAAATGAGCCTACACGAATACCTGACATTGCAAATCATTCCGCAAACACCCTAGACTTGTTCCTTACCTCTCGTCCTGATAAATACTCGGTCAATGTATTATCGCCCCTAGGCTCATCAGACCATTGTGTAGTATCAGCTAATTTCTCGTTAATAAACCACGTAGTTAGAGAAAAAACTCCCAAAAAAATAGTATGGCAATACGAGAAAGCCAATTGGGACGGCCTTAACAACTTCTTTGGGAGTTATAACTGGTCGCTATTGTTTCGCGATAGCAACGTGGATGCCGCCGCTGATGCAATAACAAACATCATTATTATTGGTATGAGAAAGTTTATCCCTTTTAGGAATAAATCTATCAAATCAAAGGAAGATGGATGGTATGACTTGAGCTGTAAAGAGGCTTCTAGGATTAGAGAGGTATGCTTTCGGTTTTACAAAGCAAACCCTTCCGAGGAAAACCGAAAAAAGTTTAAATGAGCAAGAAATGATTGCAATGCCCATCTTCGGCGAGTCAAATTCGCCTACGACCGAAAATTAAGGCAAAAAATACTACAATGTCCCATAGGTAGTAAAAATTTTTGGTCTTTCGTGAAAAGAATCAAAAATTCAGCCTCGTCGTCGATTCCAACGCTCATTTATAATGACATTCCAGTTGTCAGCTCTATGGACAAGGCCAATCTGTTTGTTGCGCATTTCGCAGCTAGCTCTACGCTTCCAGATTGTGCATTGTCGCCTCCTGCAGCTCAGAGTATTGAACACTCTATGGGACAGATCTTCATTCGTACTCGTGCAGTTGCTAGAGTTTTAAATGATCTTAATACATACAAATCCGCTGGTCCAGATGGTATTTCTCCATTAGTTCTAAGAGGTGTTCTTCCAAGCTGGCGTTACCGATGCGTAAGCTTTTCCATCTATCCTATTCTTCTGGACTCTTCCCGAAAAGTTGGAAAACAGCATTTGTCCAGCCCATACCCAAAAAAGGCGAACCGTCGTCTCCTTTTTCATACCGACCCATAGCACTTACATCCATTCTTTCCAAGGTCATGGAAACGCTGATCAATTATCAG
Organism: Nephrocerus scutellatus; assembly: GCA_947095585.1. Lineage (NCBI taxonomy): Eukaryota > Metazoa > Arthropoda > Insecta > Diptera > Pipunculidae > Nephrocerus > Nephrocerus scutellatus. Next base: position 51,147,075 of record OX352762.1, read on the forward strand.
CTTAAGAAATATCTTGAAACCAACGTAATCCTTAGTGACCGGCAGTATGGGTTTCGTGGGCAACGTTCTACTGGTGATTTGATGGTCTATCTCACCGAACAGTGGAACCGATCTTTGCATCATTTTGGAGAAAGCAGAGCTGTTGCACTCGATATTTCAAAGGCATTTGACAGAGTTTGGCATCAAGCTCTTTTGTCTAAAATGCGTGCTTATGGTGTCGATGATAAACTGCTTCAATGGATTAGAAGCTATCTTTTGGACCGCTCAATTCAAGTTGTTTTAGACGGTTTCAAATCTGAAATACACCACATAAATGCTGGCGTTCCCCAGGGCTCTGTTCAGTCCCCGACACTCTTTCTCATTTTTATTAATGATCTCTTATCTGTGACTTCTTATCCAATTCACTCTTTCGCTGACGACAGCACTCTCAGCTTCTCATATAAGTTTAAGGAACGTCCCTTCACCTCTGATGTGGAACTCAAACAACTTCGTATGTTAAGCACGTTAAATTCTGACCTTGACAGCATAATACAATGGGGAGAAAACAATCGAGTAGAATTTAACGCTTCCTAAACCCAATGCTGTCTCCTGTCGTCCAAGCGAATCCTAAACCCCATGCCATTATCCATGAATGGCACTTGCATCGAGGAAACTGAAAATCTCGCAATTCTCGGTATGTGCGTTAACGACAAGCTTCGTTGGAATGACCACATATTTACCGTCGCTAAAAATGCTGCGAAATGTTTAGGTTTTCTAGCCCGGTGCAAGAAATATTTCACTCCCTCTGATCTGGCTACCATTTACAAGGCTTTTATTCGCCCAAAACTTGAGTACAATTGCCATATCTGGTCTGGTGCGCCTAAGACTACTTTGCATCAGCTAGATAGAATACAAAACCGCGCGATAAAACTTATCGGTGACGAAAATACAGCGAAATCGATTGATTCGCTTGAACACCGCAGGAACGTTTCTTGCTTGTCACTGTTTTATCGCTTCTTCTATCAGCGGTGCTCAAGAGAAATAGCCAGCTGCATGCCACCGCTCCTTGAATTTAACCGCAATACTCGTGGCGCTCTAAATGCTCATCAGTTTACCCTTAACCCCATCTACGGACGTACAGTTAAATTCAGGGATTCGTTCTTCAGCCGTACAACTCGTATGTGGAATGCTCTGCCAAGCTCTGTCTTCCCACATCACTATGATCCACAGGCATTCAAAACACAAGCTCATAGACATCTCCTCTTTTCTCCTCCTCTTCCTTAACGCCCACGCTGTGCCAAGCATATAGCCGAGCATTATAAGGGTGCGAACCCCTTGAAGCGTGCGCGAATTATAAAAAAAAAATATCGGATCAAATATATAACAACACAAAGAACAGTAGTAAGTTGATTGGACGTCTACTTTACTTATCAGTAAACACATTGTAAAGTATTTGAGGGCAACGGCAAATATGAAGTTTTTTTTATAATGTACATTGTAATGCTGGCTGTTGCACTCGATATTTCCAAAGCATTTGACTGCGTTTGGTATCAAGCTCTTTTATCCAAAATGCGTGCTTGTGGAGTCGATGAACAACTGCTTCATTGGATTAGAAGCTATCTTTTGGACTGCTTAATTCAAGTTGTATTGGACGGTTTCAAGTCTGAAATGTGATGTATTTCAGACATATAAATAAATACTGGCGTTTCCCAGGGCTCTGTTTTGTCCCCGACTCTCTTTCTTATTTTTAATAATGATCTCTTTTCTTTGCCTTCTAATCCAATTCACTCTTTCGCTGACGACAGCACTCTCAGCTTCTCATATAAGTTTGAGGAACGTCCCTCCACTTCTCATGTGGAACTAAAACAACTACATATGTTTAGTTTAGCACGTTAAATTCTGACCTAGACAGCATAATAAAATGGGGAGAAAACAATCAAGTAGAATTTCACGCTTCCTAAATCTTATGCCATTATCCATGAATGGCACTTGCATCGTGGAAACTGAAAATCTCGCAATTCTCGGTTAACGACAAGCTTCGTTGGATGACCACATATTTACCGCCGCCAAAAATGCTGCGAAATGTTTAGGTTTTCTAGCCCGGTGCAAAAAATATTTCACTCCCTCTGATCTGGTTACTATCTACTTTTATTCGCCCTAAACTTGAGTATAATTGTCATATCTGGTCTGGTGCGCCCAAAACTACATTGCATCAGCTAGATAGAATAAAAAACCGTGCGATAACACTTATCGGTGACGAAAACATTGCGAATCTATTTCGCTTGAACACCGCAGGAACGTCTCCTGCTTGTCACTGTTTTATCGGTTCTTCCACCAGCTGTGCTAAAGAGAAATAGCCAGTTGCATGCCACCTCTCCTTGAATTCAACCTCAATACCCGTGGCGCTCTAAATGCTCATCAGTTTACCCTTACGCCCATCTTTGGACGTACAGTTAAGGTTATGGATTCGTTCTTCAGCCGTACAACACGTGTGTTGAATGCTTTGCCAAGCTTTGTCTTTCCACATCACTATGATCCAAAGGCATTCAAAAAACAAGCTCATAGACATCTCATATTTTCTTCTCCTTTTCCTTAACGCCCACGCTGTGCCAAGCATAGAGCCGATCATGGAGCCGCACCCATACAAATTTTGTAAAAAAAAAAAGTACTCGATTTTCTTCAAATTTTATACGCATGTGTATCTCCGATGAACAACACTTTCTGTATAAAAATTTGGAAGTAATCCAGGTCACAGGTCGGGGGTATTTTTTTTTTTATGAAAAAAGTACCCGATTTTCTTCAAATTTTATACGCATGTGTATCTACAAAGGACAACACTTTTTGTAAAAAAATTTAAGCGATCGGGCTGGGCTTCCGGGGTCGTGGGGCACCCAATTTACAATTTTTACCAGATTTTCTTCAAATTTTATATGCATGTGTATCTCACTGGACGGACAACACTTTTTGTAAAAATTTTGAAGTGAAATGGCCCCGGGGTCGGGGGAGCTCTCTAACAAACATTTTAAAAAATTTCGATTTTATTCAAACTGCACATTGTGTGTTCCCGATTAGAGAATTTACACGAACATTTTTAATTTTTATGGGTTGTATTATTTTTTTATAATGTACACACGCTAAAGGGATTTGCACCTTTATAATGCTGAGCACAGCGTGTGAGTTAGGAAATTAGGGAGAGGAAAAGATGAGATGTGCACGCGTTTCTTAAATGACTGCAGATCATATAAATGCGGATCTGCGAATCGTGCTATTCATTCCATATAACTATAGTGCGGCTAAAGAAGGAATCTCTGAATTGATTAGTACGTCCGAAGATAGGCCTAATGGTAGACCCGTGGGCTCTAGTTGAGGAACGGGTATTACGGATGGGTTCGAGAATGGGCATCACCAATAAGTTTTAGCGCGCGGTTCTGAATTCTGCCTAGTAGATGAAATGAGGTCTTGGGGCTCCTGCCCAGACAATACAGTTGTATTGAAGTTTAGGGCAAATACATGCCTTATAAATAGTAGCCAGATCTGAAGGAGTGAAGTACATCTTGCACCGTTTTAGGAAACCTAAACATTTCGCAGCATTCTTAGCGACAGCAAACAAGTCGTCGTTCCAACAAAGCTTGTTGTTGACGCACATACCGAGAATTGCGAGTTTTTCAGTTTCTTCGATGCAAGATGCATTCATGGATAACGGTTGGGGGGTTTAAATTACGCTTGGACGACAGAAGACATCAGTGAGTTTTAGAAGCGTTAAATTCAACTCTATTATGTAGTCCCAACCTTGTTATCCTGTCGAGGTCAGAATTTAACGTGCTTAACATACGTTGTTGTTCAAGTTCCACTTGCGACGAAGAGGGGCGTGCAGAAAGGGTGAAATCATATGAAAAGCTAAGAGTGCTGTCGTCTGCGAAAGAATGGATTGGGTTAGAAGTGGCGGATAGGAGATCATTAATGAAAATCAGAAAGAGTGTCGGAGACAAAACAGAGGCTTGGGGAACACTGGCGTTTATGCGGTGAACATTGTCTGCGCAGAGGTAATGCCAACGTTAAAGAACACCTCTTCTAAACTATAGCGGGAATGTCACAAGGCCCAGCAAATTTATGAATGTTGAGATCATTTAATACTCTTGCCACTTGACGAGTACGAAAGTAAATCTGTCCCATAGAGGATTCAACTTAGCGTAGAGCTAGCTGCGAAATGTGAAGCAAGCTGACTGGCCTTGTCTATAGAGCTGACAGTTGGAATGTCATTGTGAATAATTGAATTGAAGACGACACAGTATTTTTAATTCGTTTCACGAATGACCAAAAGTTTTTACTTCCTTTGGGACATTGAAGTATTTTTTGTCTCAGTTTTTGGTCATAGTCGAATTTGGCTCGTAGGTAGGTATTGCAATCATTTCTGACTCGTCTAAATTTGGTTCGGTTTTCCACAGTGGGGTTTTTTTTATATAACCGAAAGCATACCTTACGGTTCCTAGTAGCCTCTTTGCAGCTTAAATCATACCAAGCATTTTCCTTCGCAATTACGATTTCAGAGATTGATCAAGTGGTAAAATTCTAGTCGTTGTCATCCAACTCTTAACTTTGAGCCAAATTAAATTAAAGTCCGCGTTGGAACAATGATTGAACTGTGCTTGTGTTTGATTAGCTACATCACTACTTACATGGATAGACCGCGGTGGGGAAATAATACTGGCACCAAGTTGTAACCAGGCCAACTAAAATCCGAAACGTCGGAATCTGCATTAACCTGGGGTTTTTTTTTTTATATATTTAAACTTATTGCCAAGGGAATAATCCCTGAATGACTTGCGACACGGCAATAATGTGAGCTAAGCCCAAAGGTAAGAATAAATCGGAGAAATGTGATTTACAATATATCACAGCCCAAAGGTAAGAATAAATCGGAGAAATGTGATTTACAATATATCACATTCCTTATACACGAAACTAAAATGACGCGAGTCCAAATGCTTTAAGGAATGGATCATGGTCAAGGAAAACTACAAAAAAACCTTGACCAAGAAAATATTACAAAAAAAAAAAAAAAAAAAAAAAAACAGACGAGTAGGACACACACCGACACAATCGAGACAAGCCGTGGTGAGAAAGAACAATGACGGTACTCAATTCAACCGTTGCAAGTGTTATGCCTTTACAAAAACAAGAGTTGACCGTCACAGCAATCACACATTGTTCGCCACTACAGAGAGAGACAGAGCTATTCGCACTGGGTATTCGAATTTATGTGTAGACAAAAAAGATTCATTAGTACGTTCAACTGCGAAGCGTCGACTGAGGAAATGAATGATGAATGGAAAAGGAAAGTAGAAAGAAAACCGGCACACACACGCCACGCTATTGAGCACTGTTGATAAAATCAACCCCGACATTGCACTGGGTTGCTGCTTTTTTGGATTTTATATTTTCGGTGGAACCGCCGCGCGCACTGAAAACACGACGAGCGCGATGGTAGTCGAATGCAGCACCCAGACACAGCCGTTATTTTCTTTCTTTTTTAAATTTTCTTTAGCATAACTAATCACGTACTAAGTCAAGTGCTTCTTTGGTCGGAAGAATATAAGCTCAGCCTCAATCCGAGAAAAACTAAGGCGCTAATAATTAATAGAAGTAAAACCAAAGAAAATTACCCAATGCTGCATCTTAATGGCTTACCAGTGGAACCAGTGGAAACTGTATCAAATTTTAAAAATCTAGGAATTTATTTTAGTGAAACCTTCAGTTGGAATGTCCACATTAATAAAATAGTGTCTAAAGTTTATGGCGTCCTACTGCAAAATTTCTTCCACAGCACGTTAAATTGAAGCTTGTGAAATCGTTTATTTTACCTATCATGCTATATGGATGTGAGATTTTTGCATGCATTGATAGTGAGTCAAGGAGTTTTTCTTAAACAAAACATTTTATTGGGTAATTCTAGTGGTGGGTACTACCTCTTTTATTCATAATTACTTAACAAATTCGATCCGGCATGGAATCGTAAAGGGCATTTAAGTAATCCAGTGAAATTTCTCTCCAGGCTAATCAAATGGCTTCAATAAGAGATTCTCTGTCTTCAAATTGATGGCCATACTCGTACACTTTTCGGACTAACCATCCCTATACGTTTTCCATAAGGTTCAGGTCCGGGGAGTACGGTGGCCACTGAAGCAATTCCAAATTTTGCTCTCTTACCCAATTTTTCCGTGGCTCAGTGGATAGAGCTTGGACTTCAGGGGGTTCGTGGTTCGAATCCCAGTAACACCAAAGTATTTTTCACGGTGTCCCACCTCTCGCGAAAGTTTGACAAACGTCCGAGAGTCACGGAAAGCTTCTCACTTCGCCGTTCGGATCCGGCATTAAATTGTAGGTCCCTCCATTTGTGTGCAAAAATATGCATGCTCAACACAAATGGTTGCGAGAAGCCAGGCCTTGGGCCGTATGGTCTGTCGCGCCGATATTATATTACCCAATTTTTAACTAACCGCGCTGTATAAGTTTCAGTCGTTTTAGATGATTAGCACTGTTAATCACTCTTATAACTGTGGAAAAACTAGCAGTAACCCCAGGTTTTTTGCTTAATTTTCGCAGTTGAGTCGCAGGAATTGGAGGCAGCACGTAATATTGCTCTTCTATCAGCCGCTGTTGTTGCTGATTTATTACCCCCTTCATGTTTTTACATACGACTCTTTGTCCTCAAGTACAAATAGATCACATTAAAGCATAGATTTTCAACCTTAAGTGATTTTGCTTTGCCCATGTTACTCCAAATTTCAGTTTATCGATTAAAATTACTTAAAACACTTTATAAATTGCTTAAACGTATCAATCTTTGCAGTACACACAAAAAAAATGCAGAAAATATAACCATGTACCTATTCAGTTGACGAAAAAAAAAATGCATTTTTCCATATGGAATGCTTTGGAAGAGAGCCAGCGTAAAAATAATGCTTTTTGAATTATTCTTTCTCACTTATTTTCGCAACATCATAGACAAACAGTTAGCAGCAAGAAATAATAAAGTCACGTACAATATTTGGAAATAATGAATCCCATACCCTTGAAAAATGTTGTACCTATTCAGTTGAACCAGAGTGTGTGAGTGGTAATCATGTAAATTAAAACCCCTGAGCGCCGAGGCCCGAGGGGTGCCCATGTAAAATTAGTTCGATTTTCTTCTTTTTTAAATTCTCTATATTAACTTCACTTGCCCGTGGGTCGTCGGTCGTCTGTCGTGGATTCTTGCGATCAATTTTTAACCCACTTCCCATGGCCCGATTTTATTGAAATTTTGCACACATGTGTATTTCCGGAGACAACACTTTCTATTAAATTTTAAGGCCCCTCGGGCTGCGGGGTCACGGGTCCCGGGTTCGGCCGCAAGGCCCTTATACATTTTTTAAATATCGATACTGGCATCAGATATTCGTCGCTCTTTATGGACTGTCTGCGGTGTGTGCTGCGCAGTCGGCTGCGCTGCATGGTTTTGGTGGTGGAGAGAGAGAGAGAAATCTTAGCTCACGCACAAATGAACCCAGCAAATGAAACGAGACATACATGTTTTATGCTTACTTCAACTTACATTTTTATTTACTGAATTGTATTTTTATTGATGTCGTGTTTTTTGTTGTCGATATCAACATACAGATAGAACAACAAGTTTTCACAATATTCTGTCATTTGGCGTTTTCATAAATTAGTTCAGAGCAGTCAAAGAGTTCTCAAGATAAATGTTCGTGCTTCTTATTTGCTCAGAGTATGAGCGTCTGATCTGATCTGAGCATTTTCAATTTTAACATCTGATGTCAAATGTCTGTTTCGATGATTTTCTCCTACAATAAAAAAAAAATGGCCCGGGATCGAGGGGCTCCCATATCAATTTCTACGATTAGAGAATTTAGATGAAAAATGTTAATTTTTATGGGTTGTTTTTTTTAAAACACAAATGTGTATTACTGATTTTTTTGGAGAGGTGCCCATGTTAATTTTTTAAAAATTAGCCCGATTTCATTCAAATTTTAAACACATGTGTATCACTGATGGACAAACTTTTTATAAATTTTTTGGAGTGGCCCTGAGACCCGAGTGGTGCACATGTAAACAATTTAAAAAGTAGCTCGATTTTCTTCAAATTTTAAACACTTGTGTATCACTGATGGACAAAAATTTTCCTAAATTTGTTGGAGTGATCGGGCCCTGAGACCCGAGTGGTGCCCATGTAAATTTTTTAAAAATTAGCCCGAATTTCTTCAAATTTTAAACACATATGTATATCCTATTAGAGAATTTACATGAAAAATTTCAATTTTTATGGGTTGTTTTTTTGTTCGTAAACTGTTAGACATTCTATTAAGACATTAAAAAAAAGGGGCAATTTATTATTTTAACAACAAAGTAATTCATTTGTAGTTCTATAATTTTGCTGTTCCTATCACGTGTATTTTTCGGACTGCACTTTGCAAAGATCTAAGTGGTTGAGACCCAATAAATCTTACTATCGATGATTGATAAAAGACGAACAATCACCACCAATATTATGGTCTTTGGGACCAATCGTTTACACGAAACATGGATCGGATGGACTCATACGCGTAGTCTCAGTTAAGACCGCTATTCTGGACGCCGTCGTCGTCGTAAGCGAATGTGCTGTGCATTGATAATCGCGTAAAAAAATCCTAAACAACAACAAAAAAACACCAGTAATTGCTAGTGCTAAGTGCAATGGTGGTGTCCGTGCAACCCATGCTCAACAGCCCAACTAAAGTATTTGAAGAATTATACTGGTGTATGCTTGCATGCAGCAATAATTTGTTCGTTGCGAGTACAAGGTTTGCGCGTAAAAATAACCCCAAAGCCTCATGGGTATCTCCTAATGGAGCCACTCGCAACCAGATAGACCACGTATTGATAAACCGCCGCCAAAACCCGAACCTGATGACGGTACGAACGTAACGAGGTGCCACGTCGACTCGCGCCACTATCTTGATGGTATAGTGCTCCGAGCGCGGATTGCATCATCACGAAAGACTGTATCCGCGAATCCGATTCGAGTAACACGACTGCCCTAAGGAACGAAGAGACCAGAAACAACCACGGTCAAGCAATAGGGCTCGCCCTAAATGCAATGCTGACTCCATCTTAGGCAATAGTCTTAGATATCGGAACTACTGGTTCGATACCGAATGTAAGCTAGCGCCTGAACGTTATAATGTTGCGTACCGAGCAATGCAACAATCTCATAGAACACGGGTACGCGAAGATGAATGTATAGAGCTTCGCGGTATGACGCAATATTCACCGCGTTGCACATACTTCAAAGACAAAGAGGGCAATCTGATTCGCCGATCTCTAAGCATCTTAGAGCGATGGGAAGAGCACTTTCATGTGTTGCTTAATGGCCAGCTAACTGAGAAATTGGAGGTTCCACCAATGACCGAAGACCACACTATGCTGCCGCCACCAAGCATAGACGAAGTTAGCAGAGCGATAAATCGGCTCAAAAATATTAAGGCCCTGGGATCAGATGGTATCCCGGCGGAGCTGATTAAAACAGGGGGACCCGCAATACACCAAGCAATTCATGAAATAATTGTGCAAGTATGTGAGGAAGAAGCGATGTCAGAGGACTGGCGAAGAGGCGTCCTGTCCCCCATACATAAGGGAGATATCACAACATGCAGCAGTTATCGTGGTATAACATTGTTGAGAACCGCGTATAAGATTTTCTCTCTATTCTTCGATTCAGGATTCAGGACGCTAGTCATCATTTTTCCATACCATACGACTGCGGCTTCATACCAGGCAAATCAAAACTGATCAGATTTACATCTGATCTGATCTGATCTGATCTGACCTCTTAGCCGCGTTCGAGAGAAAAGTCTTACGGAGAATTGTTGGCCTCGTATGTGAGGAAGGACGATTCCGGAGACTCTATAGTGATGAGATCTACGAGCGTTACCGCGATGTCGACATCATGAAGAAAGTTAAGCTCGGTAGGCTCCGGTAGGCAGGACACCTAGCTCGCATGAGCGAAGAGGATCCTGCTCGGAAAGTCCTTGCCGGTAGGATTTATGTAACACGACAGCGAGGCCGGCCAAGCCTACGCTGGAAGGATGGCGTAAACCAGGACTCTCAAGAGTTTAGGGATGCCAAACTGGATGACATAGGCTCGAAATCGGGACCGGTGGAGATTTTTTGCGTGAGACCAGTACCGGACACCGGTTGTAGAGGCAAATATGATGATGACTAAATTTAAGTCTGGAATTGAATTTCATATAGTTCAAAGTCGAAGTGTGGCGCCGTGGCTCAGTGGATAAATGCATGGCTGCTGAGCAGGAGGTTCGTGGTCTGAATCCCAGTGACACCAAATGAATTTTTCACGGTGTCCCACCTCTCTAGAATGTCTGACAAACGTCCAAGATTAGAAAGTTGTCACGGTAAGCTTCTCAATTCGCCGTTCGGATACGCCATTAAATTGTAGGTCCCTTCCATTTGTGTAAAAAAATGTACATGCAGAACACAAATGGTCGCGAGAAGCTAGGCCTTGGACCGCATCGGTCTGTAGCCCCGAATATTATTATTATTACAAAGTCAAAGTACAAAAGCTAAACATACACTACTTGTTCGTTTATAGAAGCCTCAATCTAGACAGAGCTTCTGGTTGGCTTCGCGTTGATGATGAGTATGAGATATTCGCAAAAATAAACAATCTTATTCAGCTTGTGTGGGCGCCGTGGCTTTAGTGGTTAGCGCGCTGGATTTCTGAGCAGGTTCAAAGTTCGAATTCTAAAAACATCTCTCGGGAATGTCTGACAAACATCCGAGAGTAATAATTTTCACGGAAAGTCGCCAAGTTCGCATTTCGGATACAGCATTAAATTATAGATCCCTTCCGTTTGTGTGCAAAAATATAACACGTACAACACGAATGGTCGCGAGAAGCTAGGCCTTGGAACGCATAGGTATATCGCGCTGTTACCAATTCTTTATTATTGTTTATCAAAAATGGTTTGTTGTTATTCCAAATTTTTTATTTGGTGTTGCTATATTTTTTAATATCTCTTAATTTATATACCTTAATATATGTAGATATATTATAGGTATATACAATGATTTGTTGGTTTATATTTAAATATCTTTTAAATATATTGTATTTAATCAACAACTGAGAGTGCGTTGAGATATACGCAAGCTATAAAATTTCCGGAAATAATAATAGATTTTTTGAAATATTTTAAATATGTATACGTTTTTTCTTATTTAATATTAATTAAAATTAAGTTCTTTTCTTTTATTTCGGGTTGTGTTTTGTGTCCATTAGTGTTAATTGTTGTGTTGCTTTTTTATTTCTGGAGTTTGAAGAAAATTTTATTGGCAAAAAAACAACCCATAAAAATTAAAATTTTTCAACTAAATTCTCTAATCGCAGAAATTGATATGGGAGCCCCTCGATCCTGGGCCGTTTTTTTTTATTGTAGGAGAAAAGCATCGAAACAGACATTTGACATCGGATGTTAAAATTGAAAATGCTCAGATCATTTTATTCTGAGCACTTAGAGCACGCTCATACTCTGAGCAAATAAGAAACACGAACATTTATCTTGAGAACTCTTTGACTGCTCTGAACTAATTTATGAAAACGCGAAATGACAGAATATTGCGAAAACTTGTTGTTCTATCTGTAAGTTGATATCGACAACAAAAAACGACATCAATAAAAATAAAATTCAGTAAATAAAAATGTAAGTTGAAGTAAGCATAAAATTTAAGCATCGTAAGCATTTATGTCTCGTTTCATTTGCTGGGTTCATTTGTGCGTGAGCTAAGATTTCTCTCTCTCTCTACCACCAAAACCATGCAGCGCAGCCGACTGCGCAGCACACACCGCACACAGTCCATAAAGGGCGACGAATATCTGATGCCAGTATAGATATTTAAAAAATGTATAAGGGCCTTGCGGCCTTGCTTGGGCTGCGGGGTCGGGTGCCTTCCATACAAAAATTTTAAAAAATTTACCCGATTTTCTTCAAATTTTACACACATGTGTATACCCAATAAACAATACTTTTTCCAATAAAATGATCTGAGCATTTTCAATTTTAACATCTGATGTCAAATGTCTGTTTCGATGATTTTCTCCTACAATAAAAAAAAATGGCCCAGGATCGAGGGGCTCCCATATCAATTTCTGCGATTAGAGAATTTAGATGAAAAATTTTTATGGGTTGTTTTTTTATTCGTAATGACATACGTTTTAGTATACCTAATTTTATTTATCCAAACAATAATCCAAACTTCAATACGATATGGATTGAAATTAAAATTTCAAACCATTCGATGTTTATTTGTTCCCTTTATCGTAGTCCAAATTTGTCACCTGATGACACTTAAAAAGAGTTTAATTACTTATCAGAATCTATAGACAAAATTTACCAATCCTCAAGATTATCAGAATTGGTTGTTTTGGGCGATTTTAATGTCCATAATGATTTATGGTTGACCTATTCGAATGGTAGAGATAGTTCTGATGAAACTGCAGAACTATTTTCAAATATTAATCTTCTCACCCAACTCGTTGATAAGCCAACTAGGTATCCTGATACTTCTGGTCAATCTCCTCACCTTTTAGATTTATTTCTAACTACTATGCCAGATAAATATTCAATTGGTGTATCTGCTCCATTAGGACTTTCTGACCATGCATTGGTAGTAGCCAAATTTTCAATAACTCCAGCCTTTATAGAGCCTAATCATAAAAGGCTACTCTGGCACTATAAAAATGCTAACTGGGAGCACCTGAACAAATTTTATAGCTCATTTGATTGGTCAACCTGCTTTTCCAGCAATAATGCTGATGAAGCATCTCAACTTATTACGACAACCATTTTGCTAGGAATGAAAAATTGCATTCCATCTTCATTTAATAAAAAAATACTCGTAAGAATAAATGGTTTAACGATAATTGCAGGTCAGCAGTCGCGTGTAAAAAGCAGCCCATTTGGACTACGTTAATTACACTTCTGAAGAAAACCTTGTTATGTTTCGATTAGCAAGAAACAGATCAAACGCTATTTTGAAAAGGTCAAAAATAATATTTGACCTTAAGATTCGAGATAACATGCGAAAAGTTTTGAATACTGATTCAAACAGTCGAAGCTTTTGGTCATTTGCTGCATTGGTTAAAAGAAACTTTGCAGACAATACAACGTCTATTCCATCTTTATTTCATAATGGTATTCATTATAGAACTGATATTGAGAAAGCAGATCTCTTAGCTTCTCATTATGCTGGTGCGTCTACCCTTCCTTTAACTAACCAAAGCCCTCCAATTCTCCAAAATCTAGGCCCAGGTATGTCTAAAATCTATTTCCGGAAACGGGTTGTTTCAAAGATTCTTAAAGAACTTGACCCTAATAAAGCGACTGGCCCAGAGGGTATTCCGCCATTAGTATTGAAAATATGTCATCATACTTTGGCAAAACCGCTTAGCAAATTGTTTCATCTCTCAATGAAGAGTGGTGTTTTTCCATCAATTTGGAAAATAGCAAATATTCAACCCGTTCCGAAAAAAAGTGATAAATCGGCACCTACGAACTACCGTCCAATTGCTTTGTTGTCGGTTCTATCTAAGGTAATGGAATCTATCATTAATTTCAGAATAATGAACTATCTGGATTCGAATGTTCTTTTATCCGATGTTCAGTATGGATTTCGTAAAAATCGCTCTTCAGGTGAACTAATGACGTGCATGACTCATTGTTTGGAGCGAAGCATTGAAAACCTAGGTTAATCAAGCGTTGTTTCCTTAGATATTTCTAAAGCTTTTGATAGAGTTTGGCATGATTGTCTTATTAATAAGATTCGTGCGCTGAACTAACACTCCTCTCTCATTACATGGATTGAGAATTATTTATGGAACCGTAAAATAAAAGTTGTATTAAATGGTATATCTTCAGATTCACATGGGATCAATGCTGGCGTGCCTCAAGGGTCATCTTTGTCGCCCACGCTCTTCTTGATATATATCAACGACCTGTTGTCTTCTACAACCATCCATAATTCATTTGCTGATGATACAACACTATTGGCTTCCATTGAATTTGTCAGTCAAAAAGAATGTAATTCTCGCTTGATAGGTTCGCGTGAATTAATGAATTCGATAATTCGGTCGAACATTCAAGTCATTCTTGATTGGGACAGATCGAATAGAGTAGAATTTAACCCAAATAAATTTCAGTCTTGTCTTTTTTCTCAGAAGACAGTTCAACATTACGTTTCACCTGTTATTAATGGTGCCCATATTTCGAGATCAGATTCTCTGAAGTTGTTAGGTTTAAAAGTATCTAGTAATCTTTCCTGGAAAGAACATTTTTATGAAATTTCAAAAAGAGCTAGCCAATGTTTGGGCTTCATAAGACGTTGTAACTTATACTTCACTCCCTCAGAAGTATTAAGATTATATAAATCTTATGTTAGACCAATTTTAGAATTTAATTTATATGTGTGGGGTGGGGCTCCAAAATCTCATTTGGTTCATCTTGATGGAGTTCAAAATAGAGTTATACGTTTGATAAACGATGTATGCATTACTTCGTCTGTTGATACTTTGGAGCTCAGACGAAATGTAGGAGCTTTATCTGTTTTCTACAAATTCTACAATGATAGATGTGCTTTAGAAACCCGTTCTCTAGTTCCAGGTCCTTTTGTCAGTAACGTAAACACTCCTTAAGATCCACTCAAAATAGATTTGCCTTAAAACTTTTTTCTTGTAGAACCCAACACTTTAAATCCTCCATTTTTCCGAAAGTCTCTTCGATGTGTAATCAATTGGCAGATCCCGTGTTTCCCGATTCTTATAATCTGCAGGCCTTCAAATTAGGCGTTAACAACTTCCTTAAGGATGAAGATGAAGGTTGAAGTGCTCATAAGCTTTTTATTGAATATAAAATTTAAAAAAAAAAAACCATTATTAAATTAAAAATTTGTAATATTTTCTTGGTCAAGGTTTTTTGTATTTTTCCCTGACCATGATTCATTGACGAAAGCATTTGGACTCGGTCTTTTCGTTTTTCCGTATTGCTTTTTCAATGAATCAGGGAGAATTCTGAGAAAATAAATTGAAACCGGCTACAAACGTGAGGAATGTGATATATAATATTGTAAATCACATTTCTTCGATTTTTATTTTATTTAGAATTTAATAAAGGGCTTAGCCCAATTTATTGCCGTGACGCAAGTCATTCAGGGAGTCCTCCCTTGGCAATGAGTCTCTTTATATTTAAAAAAAAAAAAGGGGGGGTTTGGAGCGGAAGCACCCATGCCAAGTTAGATAGAAGTCTACTTCTCTATGGCTTCTACCGGTCCATAATTCTATAGATGGTATTAATCTATGGGTCCATCTACTCTTACTTGACTGGACCCATCTTCTTTGCCAGCTTGGCTCTTGTGAGATACCCGCGGCGCCTATAAATCACCTGACGGACCTTGGCCAGTAAGTCGATTGGGAGCATACCAGCAACCACAAACGCTGCATCGCTCGAGATGGTTCTAAAGCCACAGATCACTCTTAGAGCACTCAATCGCCTGATAGATGACATCTTTCGCCAGTAGCTAACCTTATCCATTGCGTCAGCCCAAATTGGCACTCGGTATAAAAGGATGGATGAGACAATATTAGCCAATAGCTTTCTTCTTGTTTGCCTTGCTCCTCCAGTGTTAGGCATAATTCGAGACAGTGCTGAACATACAGTCTATGCTTTATTGCTGGCAGCCTTTATATTTTCTTTGAATGAGAGTTTCGTATCAATTACCATTCCCAGGTATCTAATTGATGGCTTAGATATAATCGAACAATTACCAACTACAAAGGTTATTGTCTCTCTTATTTTCCTACTGGATATTAGTAGAGCTTCAATTTTATGTTCTGCCAACTGTAATCCGATTGACGTCAGCCAATCCCGGATAGTCCTAATTGTTGCATTACATATTGCAGTTATCTCCTCTTTGTGTTTTGCCACAACGATGACTGCGATGTCATCTGCAAAACCGACAATCTCTGCCTCTTCAGGTATTTGGAGCCTAAATATGCCATCATACATTATATTCCATAATAATGGGCCTAGCACAGACCCCTGTGGAACTCCTCCGGTAACCTTATATTCCTTCAAGCCATACCACAGTTCCCTGTGGTATAGCAGAATTCTGTTACTGAAGTAATCTGCCACCATCCTCAGAATGTACGATGGGACCTCTCTCCGACGTAGTTCATTGAACATACAACTCCATTTGGTTGAATTAAAAGCATTCTTGATATCGAGGGTGACTATGGTGCAATACTTTTTAGTTCCTCCCTTCCACATTTTCCCATCTATCGCTTTTTGTGCCAAATTTTTAACAAAATCAATGGCATCAATTGTTGAGCGTGCTTTGCGGAAGCCATATTGATGTTCTGCTAGGTCTCCTGATTGTACTCCGGCTTCCTGTAGCCTACCGCCGATAATTCTTTCTAAGATTTTGCCCGTTGTGTCGAGGGGACGGTATGAGGATGGTTCGTCTGGTGGTTTTTTACCTTTAGGGAATAGGACAAGTCTTTGTTTTTTCCACTCCGCTGAGAACACCCCTTCTTTTATGCATGAGTCAAGCATGTTTGCAAACATATTTGAATAGTTCCTAATTGCGGATTTTAATGACACGTTAGGAATGTTATCTGGTCCTGGGGTCTTGTTATTGCCTACCTTTCTGGCAGCCTGGAGAACTTCATCGGCCATCACGGGCGGAATTTCTTCATCGGGATTACCTATCCCTACATTAAAGTCGTGTTCTATTTGTTGCGGGAACAATACGTTTACAATACTATTCAGCATTATTGGGCACGAGGGGGATGTAAACGAGTTACCCTTAACTTTTGTCATTACCGTTCTGTACGGTCTACCCCAGGTGTCTTGTTCAACTTGTTGACACAGTTCCCTGAGGCATCTGCGTTTACTTGCCTTTATAGCCGTCCTAAGCTGTGATCGGACATTACAATAGTGCTGGCGCAGATCATCAATGTTCCTACGCCTCTATCTTTGGTATTGCCGTCTGGCCCGTAGGCACTTCCGACGCAGCTCCGCTATTACTTCATTCCTTCAGTAGGTAGATTTGCGTTGGCCGATTAATACTTTCCTCGGCATTGCTGAATCACAAGCTCTTCTTAGCGAGGTCATGACTTTAGACACCTTTTCCGTCGCTGTCCCTGAGATACAGGTATCCTCCAACATGAAAAGGAACAATTTTTCATCAAATGAATTCGCTTCCCAACCCACCGCTTTCTTTCTAAGTTTTTGATTTGGTCCCACACCACCTATTTCACACAGTATGGCTTGGTGGTCACTATGTGTGTATGATTCGCTGACTTCCCAAGTGTCTTCCTTGCTTAAGAGGCAGCTACTAACAAACGTTAAATCGATTATCGAGCTAGCGGACCCCCTACGGAAAGTCGGTATATTTCCATTGTTCACAGTCACAGTGTAATCTGCAACATAGCAAGTGCTTCCAAAAGTGCCTCCCCTCGAGCATCTGTTTTCCATTAAAGCTGTAAACTCTGCTAATGATGCACTTGGTTTTGCATAACAGCTATATATATGAATGCCATCGACCTTCGCTCTTATAAAACCTGATTCCAAATTCATTTCTCTTGGAAACAACGCTTACCACAGACCCATATGGCAGCGCTACCTGTAGCGTCGGTTGCAAATATGCTTTCATTGAGGTTTCTGTATGCTTCGCTGATAATAGCAACATCTACCTTCAGTTCACGCACGGTTTGATGCAAAAGATCCTGTGCAGCTTCACAATGATTAAGATTCATTTGGATAATAATCATTTCTTCCGTGCTAGCTGTACTGCCTTCTGATATGCATTACACTTGAAGCTGCCTGTCACATGTCTTGAATTCCCGGTGTTATCCTTCTGATGACAGAGCATGCATTGAGGCTCATTAGTACAGGCCTTAGCTATATGCCCTCCTTTACCGCATTTTAAACGTAGCTTGGAGCGGTCTTTGTCGCTTTGACACTTATGCGCATAATGTCCATAATAAAGGCATTTATAGCATTTTAGTATGACTATTTTCTCTCTAATGCTACAGGACACCCATCCAATACGGACTCTTTCTTCATTGGTCACTTTATTAACCAAATTGCCTGGCACATTCACAATCGCTGTTTGTGTTCCGCGGTAAGCGGCTCTCATTGTTACAATTTTAAACGAGCCCTTGGCTTCTATAAACTTCTGTTCAAGTGCTTCACGCACTTCCTCTGCAGTAGTGACTTCGTCAATATCTCTGATTTCTATTTGTACCTCTTGTGTTAGGATTTTGACATCAGCGTCTTGACCAATTAGTTCTCCAAGTTTCTCTTGGTACTCCCAAGTTTTTGATTTTTCTGCGGTGTTCTGCAGCTCCAATAGAAGCTCCCCTTGCTTAGTCATTCTTATGTGCTTTACTTCGGCACCGAGACTTGAGAGGCTGGGATCTGCCTTCAATTTGCGTAGCAAATCGGCATATTCGACCGTACTCTTCTTTTTGATGAGTAGTGCATCCGGACGAGGAGGTCTTTTACGTTTTCTATCCTTCCTTTGTCCTACTTTCTGCCATTTTGGATTTGGTTCCTTTTCTTCAACATTAATCTTTGTTGCCTTGTCCTTTCTTGGAATTGCTTTTGGGGTATCATGATTACCGACTGAGTTCTTCCTAGGTAAGGGAACCGGTCCTTTAGGATTCTCCATTATGATTCCTATTGTCGGAGTAGTTTGACACGTGTTATCAATTTTTAATCTCCGCATGGATATTGCTTCTTGGTTTGATAAATTCGGATAGTTCCTGAATCTTCTCTCCTAGTCTTTGAAATACAATTTCCCGGCTTTCTATGGTCCTATTTTCTGTTAGCGATATCGACGGGGGCGGTCGTTTCAGACTTCCACTCATCGAGTTTATAGGAGGTGTCCTTCTGGTTTTTGTATTCCTCCTTGCCAAACTGCTTATATCATCTAGTTTAGCCTCCTTGTGTGCCATATCGGGGCTCACTCCTTTCTCTCCTTACTCTCCTCCTCCTACTAAATTTGTTATCATCTCTGTTGGGTTGGGTTCTCAAGATGACTCAGCCACTTGGATCGCCGATGATCGGCAACCAGTTTTTGCATGCCCTTGGTTAGCTGAGTATCTTGAGGGTCAGCAGCGAGGGAAGCAGGATAGTTGGTCGCGACGTTCCGCAAGCCGGAGGGCTTCGGTGTAGCGGTGATCCTGGTGGGAAAATCATCATTCAAGGTGACAAAGTCAGTTTCTTTTAATATGTCCACAATGCAGTTTCCACGGTTGTCCTCAGGAACCAAAGGGGGTGATGGGCATTGAAGTCCCCCATCACAATTTTGTTTTCACCCTGGAGAAGGTGCAGTGGGGATATGGTTGATAACCATTTAATGTGCTGTTTACGGGGGGTATGTAAACATTGGTGAGTAATAACTCGAAGTCTCCAGTGTTAACTGAAATACTCATTGTCTCAAGATGAGGAGCGGGGGCGGGTTGCTGGCAGATGTATTTGTATGATACATTCTGCTGAAGAATAAAAGCAGGTCCCCGCCTCTGTCGGATCTGTCGTGTCGAATGATTTGATAACCGTCAAAGGATGTCAATGAGCATGAGTTGGGAATTTTGGTCTCCTGCACGGCAAGAATTAAGATGTTATTGCGAAACATATAGTTGGTGATCTCTCTTAATTTGTTTCGCAGCCCATTACAGTTCCATTGAAGGATCTTAAAGAAATAACTGAATGGCCTGTGTGCTGACCGTGTTGAGTTTGTGGAGGGGGGTCGGTGCATCGTTAGTGCACAGGGGTGGTGTCGAAGATGGAATGTGGGGTGGGGGGTTGTTGTGATACTCCTTGGAAGCAGCATGTGCCAACGAAATTAATGTTATGATCGTTGCACTGTGTAGCCCTGAGCATTGCCGCAGAAGACACCATTTGGCACAACTGTTGCAACGTACAGAGGCTTCACTTTTCCGGATAGGACAGTAACAGACCGAGCAGTACCAGATCCTGGGACATGGGTTCGCCTCGATCCCGGCTCTTCTTAGTAGGATGTATATATTTTAATATCTTTTAATTTATATACCTTAATATATGTAGATATATTATAGGTATATACACTGGTTCGTTGGTTTATATTTTAATGTATTTTTATGTAACAGCGCCAAATATTATTATTAGTTAGCTTGTAAATGAGCCGAAGAGTTCATGGCATTGCCAATAATTCCAACCTGGTTTTGTTCATTACTTATATTTTTCAATTCTCTATATTAACTACGCGTGCCCGGCTGGCTGGATGGTCAGATCTTGTGATCAATTTTTAACCCACTTCCCAAAGCCCGATTTTATTGAAATTTTGTGCACATGTATATTTCCGGTCGTAGGGCTCCCATACAAATTTTGTTCCCCGGCATCAGATCATTTCATAATATAATGACTGTGTTCTGTGTATGTTGAGCAGCGGTGCTTGCTTGGGGGGGGGATTTGTCAAGAAATGTTCACCCTTATAATTCTATGCACAGCATGATCGCTAGGGAATCAAGGAGAGGAGAGGAAAGGCGGAGATGTCATATGTATCCTTTATATTCGCAGATCATACAGACGCAACACATAGAGCCTGGAAAAATTATAATACGCTGCCAAAGAAGGAATCTCTGTCTGTTTTAATCGGTATGTCCGAATATGGGATCAATGGTGTAACCGTGGGCTCGATATGATGCACGAGTAGTGCAGATGGGTTGGAAAATAGGCAGGATGCACCTGGAGGTTTTTTGGAACACTGCTTGTGGTAAAACCAATGTTATTGATTTTACTCTAATGTGCAATCCCCATATTGTTATGCTATCAAGATCGGAATTTAACATGCTTAAGATACTTTTTTGTCCAGTTACCACTTACGAAGAAGAGGAAATTGCAGAAAGTTTGGACATATATGAAAAGCTTAGAGTGCTGTCGACAGTGAAATAATGAATTGGATTATTAGTAGCGAGCATGGTTTCGTGACAATTGAATTTATCAAATTTATTAAAAAAAAAAAAAACAAAATGTAAAGTTTTTTTCGGGAACAACTCTGTACGTGTGGTTAAAAGGATCTGAGAGAAATAGAAAGTGTACTCAGAAACGCATGAGACTGAGCTATGCACAAAATTTCAGCTCTCTAGGACGCATGCGTCACATACACCACACGCGATTCGCTACACGCATCACACTCAGGCACAGAAATGGTTTATGAGACAGACCTACAACCAAATTTTAAATCTCTAGGATGTATTAAAATTGCTTTAATAACAGCTCAAAGAACTTTAAAATAACTTGCATTACCAGCATTAGAGACCATTTGTATTAATCTCAGGTTTTTACTCATATCTTCAAGCAATGATATAACGTGTTTTTTTAAGAGGTTGTCGATTTTTTTTTTGAATAAAACACATATAAAATTATGAAATGACCAAAATTTTTTTTTATTTGGTAGATAATTTTTTGGCATTTAACATTTAAACACAATTTCTGGCATATGGCTACCACGACTATTTTTCACAAATGTCATTTTTTTTTTTTTTTTTTTTTTTTTTTTTTTCATAATGATTTGCCAAACAATACTGAGTAGAAATGCCACTTTGAGCTGTCAAAACAACTGTCATAAAATAAAACGACATCTATCGGAAAAACAAACCTCCCAAAAAAACACCCTATATATGCACCATGCCTTATAACCACACCTGAAACTGTCAACAACATGAAGAGCCAAGGTGTAACGGTAGTTTCAAAGTCTACGCGCATATTTGAAAGGTGATAGGCATATAGGCTATGGCAAAGCATCACCTTTTGGTCTTATTCTTCTAACTTTTGATCGTGACCGCCTTCCAGAGAAGGTTGAAATTTCCTGGTATACTGTGAAGTCAAAGAATATATCCCAAATCCCATTGGTTTCAAAACTTGTGAAAAGCTCGGGCATTCAACTAATCGTTGCAAAAATAATTCAGTTTGCAGCGATGTAATTTCCTACCCCACATCCTTCAAAAATGCACACGCACAATTGCCTTGGAGAACATTACTTCTCTTCTAAGGAATGTCCGAAATTTATCCAATTGATCCAATTCAAAACCAACCACCTAATAAACTCTCAACTCCATTCAATCCTCTAAACACATTGACATCATACCTCAATTCTCCAAATTCTTAACTAAAAAACCATCATGAACAGAGCAAACTTATTTAGACGATGATCATCCGATTTCCTAATAAACTCTATAGTCTATCTTTCTGATTTCTACGTTTAGTAAACATAATATTAAATTTTTATATTAAAAGTCAAACTCATGCTACGTTCATATTACGTTTCCTCCAGGCAACAAATTCTCTCGAACACAACTTACTCGTTAATAATAATATTCGATGTGTTGGACCGTTGCGGTCCAAGGTCTAGCTTCTCTCGACCATGTGTGTTGCGCATTAAATTGTAGGTCCCTTCCACAACACAAATGGTCGCGAAAAGCTAGTCCTTGGACCTCAATGGTCTGTCGCGCTGAAATATTATTATTATTATCATCGGAATTCTAATATTGTTATATCTTCGGGACGAAATGAGTCAAATCACAAGAAGAAACAAACACTAAAATCCGCTATTCAATTGCTAAAGAATCAGGTCATCAAATTGCCGCATGCAAAAATGTACGACATATATGTTTCACCAAGTTCCTTAACTGTGCTTTTGGGGACGAGATCCACGAACACCACACACTGCACGCACTTTGCACTAATAAAATAGGCACACGCGAAACTTTGTTTTTTTCTAGTTCTTTGCTTGTGCTGGGCGCAACACACCTGTGCACGGGGGCGTATAAGACGCAACTGTTCTTTAGGAAGTGGGTTAAAAAGTTATCACAACATTTGGCAACACACGAACACATACTCGCTCACGAGGTTAATATAAAGGGTGTTTTTTTGGGAGGTTTGTTTTTCCGATAGATGTCGTTTTATTTTATGACAGTTGTTTTGACAGCTCAAAGTGGCATTTCTACTCAGTATTGTTTGGCAAATCATTATGAAAAAAAAAAAAAAAAAAATGACATTTGTGAAAAATAGTCGTGGTAGCCATATGCCAGAAATTGTGTTTAAATGTTAAATGCCAAAAAATTATCTACCAAATAAAAAAAAATTTTGGTCATTTCATAATTTTATATGTGTTTTATTCAAAAAAAAAATCGGCAACCTCTTAAAAAAACACGTTATATCTAACGGGTGTTTTAAGAGGTTTTTTGAATAAAACACATATAAAATTATGAAATGACCAAAATTTTTTTTTATTTGGTAGATAATTTTTTGGCATTTAACATTTAAACACAATTTCTGGCATATGGCTACCACGACTATTTTTCACAAATGTCATTTTTTTTTTTTTTTTTTCATAATGATTTGCCAAACAATACTGAGTAGAAATGCCACTTTGAGCTGTCAAAACAACTGTCATAAAATAAAACGACATCTATCGGAAAAACAAACCTCCCAAAAAAACACCCTTAGAAAAAAATGGGTTTTTTGTTTGTGTTATTCTTTCTTAGTCGTCATTGCCTGAAAGTTCGTCGTCTTTCTCTTCATACACGTCACACTTTCAATAACCACAAACCGAATAAAATTGCAAAAAATACACACACATAAAATCCATATCATTTGCTCGTTTCGCAGAAAAAAACCGTAATTTTTCAATGAAGAGCGAAGAATCGAATCGAATATAACATAATAGTTGGCTAGAGCAATAAGCACAGTCTTTTTCTTTAATTAAATTTGTTCCTATTGGCAGCTAAAACCCGACTTTGTTAATTTTGTGTGTTGTAACGAGTTTGCTCGGGTGACGCTCGCCGGTCACCCAGGGTTCGTCTTGCGGAGTGTTACAAATTAAGAAGAACTTATGTTTGATGTTTAGTGGGTGTAGTACTCACACAATGGGGTTCGTACTCTGATACGGACGGTGCGGCACCACTACCAAGGCAAATTGAATATTATCAGTCAGTGCCTGGCTGGGTACGCGTTTGTGCGGAACAGAGCTATTATGTCAATATTGACTCAGGCGTTTGTACATCGGTACAGACGGTGTATACGGTCGTCGAGGCAGAGTGAATATAAAGATCAGTCAGTGCCTCGGCGAATGTACGAAAACTGTGGTGAAACTGAGTTGAGCACTCTGACTCACTCAGTCACCTATGCCGGGAGTATTTTTTTTTTTTTTTTATATATAGAGACTTATTGCCAAGGGATGACTCCCTGAATGACTTACGTCACGGCAATAAGTTGGGCTAAGCCCTTTATTAAATTCAAAATAAAATAAAAATCGAAAGAATGTGATTTACAATATATCACATTCCTCACGTTTGTAGCCGGTTTCAATTTATTTTCTCAGAATTCTCCCTGATTCATTGGAAAAGCAATACAAAAAACGAACACGAATTTAGAACGACGCGAGTCCAAATACTTTTATCAATGAATCATGGTCAGGGAAAAACTACAAAAAACCTTGACCAAGAAAATATTACAAATTATAAAAATAATTTCAAAAATACTGATAAACAATTTATTTATTTTTTTTTTATTTTATATATTAAGAAGCAACTTATGAATACTTTAACCATCATCCTTCAAGAAGTTGTTAACGGCTAATTTGAACGCCTGCAGATTATAAGATTCTGGAAACACGTGTTCGACCAATTGATTCCACATCGAAGAGACTCTCGGAAAAAAGGAGGATTTAAAGTGTTGGGTTCTACATGAAAAAAGTTTTAAGGCAAATCTATGTTGATTGCACCTTAAACGAGTGTTTACGTTACTGATAAAAGGCCCAGGAATTAGAGAACGGGTTTCTAAAGAACATTTACCGTTGTAAAATTTATAGAAAACAGATAAAGCTCCTACATTTCGTCTGTGCTCCAAAGTATCAAGAGACGAAGTAATGGTTACATCGTTTATCAAACGGATAACTCTATTCTGAACACCATCAAGGTGAACCAAATGCGATCTTGGAGCACCACCCCACACATATGAATTAAATTCTAAAATTGGTCTAACATAAGATTTATATAATCTTAACACTTCAGAGGGAGTGAAGTAGAAGTTACAACGTCTTATGAAGCCTAAACATTGGCTAGCTCTTTTTGAAATTTCATAAATATGTTCTTTCCAGGAAAGATCACTTGATACTTTTAAACCTAACAACTTAAGTGAATCAGATCTCGCAATAGAGGTACCATTAATAACAGGAGGAACATAATGTTGAGTTGTCTTCTGAAAAAAAAGGCAAGACTGGAATTTATTTGGGTTAAATTCTACTCTGTAAGAAATGCCCCAATCAAGAATGATTTGAATATTAGACAGAATAGTCAAATTCATTAATTCACGCGAACCATTCAAGCGAGAATTGCATTCTTTTTGATTGTCAAACTCAATGGAGGCCGATAGTGTTGTATAATCAGCAAATGAATGGATATCACAGGTTGTAGAAGACAACAGGTCGTTGATATATATCAAGAAGAGCGTGGGAGACAAGGATGATCCTTGAGGCACGCCAGCATTGATCCCATGTAAATCTGAAGATATACCATTTAATACAACTTTTATTTTACGGTTCCATAAATAATTCTCAATCCATGTAATGAGAGAGGAGTGTAAATTCAGCGCACGAATCTTATTAATAAGACAATCATGCCATACTCTATAAAAAGCTTTAGCAATATCTAAGGAAACAACGCTTGATTCACCTAGGTTTTCAATGCTTCGCTCCAAACAATGAGTCATGCACGTCATTAGTTCGCCTGAAGATCGATTTTTACGAAATCCATACTGCACATCGGACTTCGGACAAGGCAGAGTGAATATATATCATTCGGTGCCTGTTCAACGGTGCAAAGAAACTGACAGCAGAGTGAATATAAATCATTCAAAGCTCAAGCAGTTGCACACGGCGAAGTAATGCTTGGACGGACTAGTATGGCAAAATACCAAGCAGAGTGAATATATATCATTCAAAGCTTGGCAGTTTCGCAAAAAGTTCCTTACTATACAATTTGTTCGTACAGAACGGTGAGACGGAGCTCTGGTCGCAGTAATTTCTCGACGAATTGCTTAGTGTTTCTGGTCCCCATGTCATTACTTTAAAACAATAAGTAGTTAGGAATTGTATGGTGTTTTATCACCGAAGTGAAATTCCATTACTTGTGTAATGACATGTGTTTGCAATTTATAAGCGACATTCAACCATAACCATATATGCGAGCCGGTGTGTATTATACGCTATACTGTCGCGTATATATACGTCTTGTCGACTGCATGGTATGTACGGTGTACGACACAGTATGACTGCCTGTTTGTTGGCTGCATTTTGTGTGTGCCGTACGGTTGTGCGTATATGCATGTTGTGTTTTGAGCGGACGGACGTTTCGGACATTAGTTGTAGGGTGTGTGACGTAGACGATTTAAATCGACTTCGTTACAGTCTATTAGTTATGAGAGCAATGCCTATAGGTTTTTGTTTTCTGCTTGAGTTTGAAGATCAGCCATTTTTAGAAATCACGTCTTTTATTTGATGTTAACTATGAACTGTGTAAGCTCAAAATGATTTAAAATAAGGTCTTGTTGGAAGTGGGACACGCAGTGCACTAACACTATTTGACATACAAAATTACGTGAAAACAGTGGATTTCTTAATGAAGTGTAAATATAATCTATTCAGTATTAAAAGAAAATTGTTAAATTGATGGGGTATGTTAAGTACTTCTTTACGTTTTCTAGAACTTTGGTATTTTCACATTTCTGTTCTGTTTTTTTTCGATTTCTTTTGACCGTTTTATATTTCTAGATAAAAAGTATATATATAGAAATACATGCTGTATTGCTTTGGCTAATCCAGCTTGGCTTACAACAACAATCGCATAAGCATAAAGCCAAAAAGTTTTTAGGATTTAAAACTAAAGCCATTTTATAGTTATAGCGCTCACCGTAAGGCGGTGATAAAGCGACATGAAGCCGAAGTAAATAAAAATGTTCAGGATTAAGGAAACTAAAGCCATTTTATAGTACTGGTGCTCACCGTAAGGCGGTAAAGCCAAAATCTGTTGCTTTGTAAAGCCAATCCGGCTTTGTCAAAGCAACGCAGCTACAGAATATAATCAGAATCTTTGTCAGGTCATTTATATAACACACGCTAATACAGCTAGTGAGTTTGTTTAATTTACTTACGAACCAACTTATTATATCGTTAATGGATTAAATGGGTGTCCGGCTAATTGTTCTCGCACAATTGTTCTCGCACAATTATTCTCGCACAATTCTTCTCGTTCTTCTCAAAATTTTATTTTGCTAAAATATAAAATTACTTAATAAATGAAGTTTTTCCTTTCAAAAGGCATTTTGGTGGTTTATCGACACACTGTAAAATACAGTGCGCTCAATTAATTTATATTTAGATAGAAGTTTCTCCTTTTAAAAGGCGTTTTTATAAATTATGGACTCACTCAATTAATAATTAATTTCTATGCAGTCATTATTAGAAAATTTTAATGTGAATAAGGCAGTTGCATCGAAAAGAATTAGTCTAATTATCTAAATATCGGCGGCCGATATTTTGTAAATAAACGCCATAATATTTAACAAAAATTTTTGAGAATAATTGTTTGAGAATAATTGTTCGAGAACAATTGTGCGAGAAGAATTGCCTGAGAAAAATTGTGCGAGAATAATTGTGCGAGAACAATTGTGCGAGAACAATTGTGCGGGAACAATTGTGCGAGAACAATTAGCCTAGACTCGATTAAATGATTTAAAAAGAAAACACATTTTTTTAATTAATACTAGAATAAAGTCATAAATAATATCAAAACTTAGAACATTTTCAATAATACTTTTCCTAACTTCAGCAATTAAGTACTGCTTATAACTATAGTTGAAACACAACCAACACATTCGACTGTTCTTTGTCAAGTCAGTCTGATATTAAGGGCGATCTCACAATGAAAAACTTAAGATTTATTAGTTACAGAAATGTATGGATTTTGGTTTTGACAAAAAAAAATTCCTGCTCGTTGTGTTGGTAGATCTTAGTTCTTAAGTTTACAAACTTTTGAAGAAATACAGAATGAAGTTAGCAACATTTTGAAGCTTTTCACAATTTGAAGAGCAATATTTTCAAGCTTGTCACAATTTGAAGATTTGCTGTCGCTACCTAAAACGTTATGTATTCATTGTGCGAGCTCTTCTAAGATTTACGTTTAGAGGAATTCGTGATACGTAAGTTGAAGTGGGTCGAAAAGAAGATATCGAAATAGTTTACGACTCGCGGCGGAAATCATGATTGGAACCCTGAATTCCACGTGTTTTAACACATGCGAAGCGATTTTAATAACAACCACCAAATCGTATCGGGAAAAGCATCGCCCCGCACAGCACACAGAGCAGTGCTGCCCACAGGCACACAGTCATTATAGTATGGCTTCCGAGTTAGGACAAGTCGAAATCCTCAAAGTCGTAATTTAGACATATCAATTCTTTAATTCTTAAGGAGTAAACTCCAAAGTAAAAAATGTGTACTTTAAAGTAAGTAACGCGTTTTATTTCATACAAAAATAATCATTTTAATTACATATATTTCCCAGTCGAATCCCAGTAGGTGATCGACTGAAAGAACAACAATTTAGTCGAAATTACTAATAGTCTTATGACTCAATAATCGCGTTAAGTCGAAATGTCGACAAATGTGACGTCATTCGAAAGTCGAAATGCTTACATAATCGACAACCTGGCTATGGCAAATTTTAACAGTGTTGTCACCGGAAATACACATATGTTCAAAATTTCCATAAAATCGGACCTTGGGAAGTGGTTTAAAATTTTTTCGGCGATTTTAACGGGTAAGGTTTCGTTTACTTAGCAATATGACACAGACAGAGCAAGCCAAATAATTTCTCATGAAATTTTCTGTAAACTACAAATTTGGTTTCGGTTTGGCGATCCATTTGCACAGCGTTCACCACGAAAAACAAGAAAACCTTGTGACTTTGACAGCTTACCCGTTGGTATGGTTTCGGGTACGGTTATTGCAATTGGAAAAGACATTAGAGTTCAATATGTGCACTTGAAATACCTTTATTGAAAAATCACACAGAGAAAATCCGTTTAGTACATCAAAAAGTTTCCGGATAAAGAGAATCTTACTCTGCTTTTGTGAACAGGAAAATTATCTTTGCTTTCCTTTACATTGTAAAAGGAAGTATAATAATCATGAAAATTTTCGAACTCGGGATTTTTGCAGATTTACCCATTACCGTATCCCGGAGTCAGATAAAGCGAAAATAAATAAATCTCTGTCTGTCTGTGTCCGCAGTCCAGACGGCTGAACGCATCGGGATGAAAATTCATATTTTTTTACATAAATTGTAAAAGGCCAGATGATAATGACGGCAATCTGACAACCGGAAGTGACAGCTTACATATGTTAATTTTTTTTCGTTAAACTCTACCCCAGAATCGCACTCTACCGCAGAACTTTTCAAAAAGGAAATCGAACACAAAAGGCGAAAATCTTTTGTTTACATTTTTTTGTTGCATGTGTTGTTGTTGTGCTAGTATAAAGAGGGGTAAATCTCCCAAAATATAAAGAGCTATTTTAGCTCTACGGTAGAGTCGTTTTGAAGGGGAAACGAACAACTTGACAGCAAAAAAAAAATCTGGGGCAGAGTTTTACGAAAAAAAAATTTAACATTAAGAGTCCCCGCACACTAGAGACTTTTTTATCGGCCGATAGTTTGGTCGTTCTCGGCTGCCAGTGCGCACACTGTGCCGATTAAACAGTCGGGTTAGTGGTGAGTGCACAGACAAAGACAAAGTTGAATGGCAATCGTGTCGCACATTCAACTTATTTATCGGCCGATACCAAATCGTTGTGTCTGCGCACTTGCATACATGTTCATACTGATTCAAACTATCGGCCGACAGAAAGTCTCTAGTGTGCGGGGACTCTAAGACAGTTTTTCGAGTTTTTGCAAATAACTCAAAAAGTATAGCATTTAGGAGAAATCTGTTAAGTGCAAAAGAAATTAAAACAATAATATTGCTTACTAAAGTTTTAAGATGTTTTTGAAATGACAGTTAATAATAATAATAAATAGCTACAAGTTTTAAACTGTAACTATAGACTTAATATTGATTAGTAGTCATCTGTCGATTAAAACAAACAAACAACCATCTGCAGGTTCAACTGTGATATACCTCCTAACTCAAAAACATAATTTGATGATTCTAACCAAAAAATACAATGTAAAAATAAAAGTATTGTTATTATTTGCTTTTTACCCAGTTAATAAAGTTTTTATTCGTGATTAAAAAACGTGCAACACAAATGGGAATGGCCGCACAAAAGTCGATTTACTTTGCAAAAGAAGATATATAGAATTCACAAAAAATAGAAAAATCATAAAGTTAACTGGATAACAAAAGTTTACATCATATTATGTACTTTTAATAACGAAAATATAAATATTTTACTTTTTATAAGCTAGAAGGTATATCAAAACAACTCCCACGTGCAGCATAGCGCAAAAAGGTAGCCCACCTCCACCGACCCCACACCAACGTCTCAGAGTTCTAGCGAAGGGGTTTTAAGCAGGCCACCCAGGTGGCCTACCCCATTTGAAGCTATACTGCGGTCAAATATTTTTAATTAATCCTAAAAGTAAAAGTAAAACAGTTCATAACAAACCTTTGAAATGCTTCCTGGTTTATCAAACTTAATTTTGGATATCACTTCGAGACAACTTTTTTGCTTTATAGGTATAACATCCTGTGGGATACTGCAAATTGATCTTTCCAGTTTACTATTTGTGTCTTTAAAATACATTTTGGTAATGATAAAATTTACTGAATATATTTAAGTAGTAATCCCACCACTTTTATTAGTACTACTTTTTGTAGAAATACTGCATGAATCTCCAGTTGTATGGTGTGCAGCAGTCATTTCTTGCAGTCCAGATGATGAACAGCCATTATTGTAATTATACAAAACATTTCCAAATCTTGAATTAATTTCGAGCTTATGGTCATCGGAATGGCTAACACGTGCAACGTAGTTTTTACTATTCCCATAATCTTGATGTTTTGGAAAGGTTTCTTTAAAACTATGAAGATTGTTCTTGGGAGAGTCCGATCTAGACCTGTGTCTTGATCTTGAACGAGACCTTTCCCCTCTGCAAACTGGCGTTATCTTCGAATCTACCAAAACAAAAACTCAAAAATGTTAGAAAATTTTCATAAATTTCAGGCTTTGACGTTATTTTCGTTGGTTATATATAAGTATTCTTCATATTTTTACAATATTATTTGAGTTTACAAGGCACTAAAGATGCTTCAAATAGTTTATACCTTCTTTAAAATTACTAATTTTAGGAACAAAATCCATTTTTGGGAAATTATAAAATTTATTTTACTGCTTTACAATAACTTGTAGGAAGGAAAATCGCAAATCGCTCTCACAACATTTAAAATGGCTGATATGCAAAAGATATAAGTATATGCTGCCTTGCTTTGGCAAAGCCGGCTTGGCTTTACAATGCAACAGCTTTTGGCTTTACCGCCTTACGGTGAGAACCAGTACTATAAAATGGCTTTAGTTTCCTTAATCCTGAACATTTGTATTTACTTCGACTTCATGTCGCTTTATCACCGCCTTACGGTGAGCGCTATAACTATAAAATGGCTTTAGTTTTAAATCCAAAAAACTTTTTGAATTTATTTTCGACTTTATGCTTATGCGATTGTTGTTGTAACCAAGCTGGTTTGCCAAAGCAATAATTCAATTCAATTCAATTTATTGAGACTTTTTTCCGAATTATAGCCGTATTTTATATGCCGAGGAACAACAACAATTGCACTGTCGAATTCCTTCTTTGGAATTGTGAAAATTTGCTGTTTGGCTGGAGTTTTTCGAATTCCGAACTAGCTCGGCAAATAAAATGTAGCTTATATACATTTAGTTTGACATTTAACAGTAGCCGACTAGTAAGTATGTCAGGTTATTACAAAGTTCTTAAGTAATTAGATATTTTCTTAAATGTTGATACTGCTGTTTTTAGCTACAAATAGTATTTGTACTCTTAATTATATGCATGATGATGATGATGATGATGTTGGGGGTGAAAAACCATGGCACTGCGACCCAAGTGGATCTATTGCGCCCCCCCCCCGACTAGCGCTGTAGGGGCGGTGCATGCCCAGCCCTAGAGCACCCCCTCCATGCCAATGGCCTTTATGAACCTAATGATATGGAGAGGTTCTAATGAGTGACGTTCAAGCTCGGAGAGTGCGTGAGTTCCCAGCTGTTCCCTTCTCTGGCGGATCGTTGCTCCACAGTCGTTGAGAAGATGCCACGGGGTTTCCTCCGCTTCACCACATAGCCTGCAGCTGTCATCCTCTTCTAATTTCATTTTCTTAAGGTGTCCCTTCAGTCTGCAGTGCCCTGTTAGGAACCCCGTAATGATTTTCACGTTAC
The DNA here is from genome assembly GCA_947095585.1 of Nephrocerus scutellatus. Taxonomy (NCBI): domain Eukaryota; kingdom Metazoa; phylum Arthropoda; class Insecta; order Diptera; family Pipunculidae; genus Nephrocerus; species Nephrocerus scutellatus. Next base: position 51,179,652 of record OX352762.1, read on the forward strand.
CCCTACTTAGTCCCATTATTGATCGGGACCTCTTTGGATTATATCTACCCAACATTTCCTTCGCTTGCCGTAGACCTGGGAGTTCCTCCCATCTTAATGAAGCGGTGTTTTTACCTATATTGCGTAATTCTTCACGCATAATACTGTACCCAATTCCACAAAAGGGTTCCGGCCCTACAAGCGTAGTCTCTGCCCCTATGTTTGCGAGCTTGTCCGCTTGTTCATTCCCTTCTATACCGATGTGTCCCGGCACCCAGTATAACTTTACTTTGTTGTCTGCACCAAGTTTGTTTAACTTTGTTTTGCATTCTTCCACCAGTCTGGACGTGGTGTGGACTGCATCTAGAGCTTTAAGCGCGGCTTGGCTGTCTGACATGATGGCAATTTCCATCCTCATGTATTTCCTATCCAGATTGAATTGAGCGCATCTTTCGATGGCGTGAACCTCTGCCTGGAAAATACTTGGATAATGGCCCATTGCTTCAGAGTACTTGGTTCGTGGCCCTATTACTCCCGCACCTGTGCCATCCACCTTCTTTGATCCATCCGTATACCATTTTATAGTTCCTGGATGTATCTTGTAGTCTGTTTCGGACTTAAAGTCCGTCTTGTTGGTTAGTTTAACCTCATAGTTCTTTATGAACTCAAGCTTTTGCACCATGCTGTCACATGGCATGCATGCCATAGGAGTTAACTTGGCTAGTGAGTTCATTAAGCTCTCCGCTCTGCTACCCGTTAAGCAGCCAACCTTGGTCAGGCGTACAATGGTTTCAATGGATTTGCCCTCTACCACTATATGCAGCGGGAGTAGCCCAGTGATTACCTCCATACCCGCCGTTGGGCAGGTCCTCATAGCTCCTGTGATTAGGACACAAGCCAGCCTTTGTACCTTTTCCAATTCTTTCCTTGTGGTGCTTAGCTTGGTTCTACCTGCCCATGCCACTGCTCCGTAGGTGATCATTGGTATAACTATCATAGTGTACATCCAGTGCATTATTTTGGGGCTTACTCCCCATGATTTGCCCGCTACCCTTCTGCACACCATGAGCGCTCTCTTAGATTTTTTAATAATTGCCTGCTGATGTTTATTCCATAGCAGTCTCTTGTCTAATATCAGACCCAGGTACTTGACCTCTTCGCTGATTGAGATCACTTCGCCATTGAGGGTTATTGGTCGCATTCGCCCCAATTTTCTTCTGTTACTGAAGGGAACCAGTGTGGTTTTGCTTGGGTTCACCCTAAGTCCCACCTCATGGCACCATCTGCTTGTGATATTTAGTCCATTTTGAACTATGTCACATAGAACTTCCTCGAACTTCCCCCTGGCCACAATGACTATATCGTCCGCGTAACCCTGAGATACGATTCCTGCTTTAGCTAGTCGCTGAAGTAGTTCGTCTACAAGGATGCTCCACAGTAGTGGGGAGAGTACTCCTCCTTGTGGACACCCTCTTGTCGTGTTAACCATAATGGTTTTGTCCCCGACTATAGTTTCTGCTGTTCTAGTGACTAGCATCTCGCACATCCATTTACTGATTGTGCCATCAACTGTTTTCTTATCCAGAGCATTCCTTATCGCCTCGTGTGATGCGTTGTCGAACGCCCCTTCGATATCTAAGAAGGCGCATAGAGCGATTTCCTTACTGGCAAGGGAGCCCTCTATTCTTTCCGTCAGTTCCCACAGTGCGGTCTCCGTAGATCTGCCCGCTCTGTATGCGTGTTGACTGGAATGTAGTGGTTCTTTTACCAGTAAAGTCGACCTTACATAGTTGTCGATGACCTTTTCGATAGTCTTTAGGACAAACGAAGTGAGACTGATTGGTCTGTAGGACTTTGGGTGTGTGGGATCTTTCTTCCCTACCTTCGGTATAAATACCACCCGAGCCCTTCTCCAGCTCTTCGGTATGTATCCGAGTGCTAGGCTACTTCTGTAGATTCTTAGTAGGTATGGGAGGAGATTGTCTAGCCCCATTTGCATGACAACTGGGATTATCCCATCTACACCTGCTGACTTAAAGGGCTGGAAGCTTTTAACTGCCCACCGGATTCTATGCTCGGTGCATATCTCCGAGGCTTTCTTCCAGTCTTCTCTATTAAATCTTAGACGGTTTGAGCCTCTATCAGATTCAGTACTGTTCACCGTACTCCCCGGGAAGTGACTTCTCAGGAGGAGTAGAGCTCTCTGCTCTTCGTTTTCTGTGAACTCACCTTCCTGGTTTCTCAGTGAAGCCTTGAAACAACTAGGGTCTTTTGCCATCGCTTTGTACAGCCTGGCAGACTCCTTAGTGTCTTTAACCTCCTCACAGAATTTACGAAAACTTCTGCGCTTTGCTCTTCTCACTTCTGTATTATATGCCGTGAGAGACTTTCTGTATTCCTGCCAATTGCCCCTTCTCTTGGCGGTCTTGAAGAGTTTTCTTACCTGCCTTCGATGGGCTGACAGTTCTGCGTTCCACCAAGGAACTTCATTACCCCCTTTGGGTGAACTCATCGGGCAGCTCGACTCATATGCGTCAGAGATTGCCCTGTTCATTTCCACTGCTGCGCATTCTAGTTCGCGCGGGCACCTGGCCACTCTTTGAACTGAAGCGTGTAGTAGATTGCTCTGTAAATAGACTCTAAAGTTTTCCCAATTTGTCCTTCTGGGGTTTCTAATAACCCTTTCCCCTACGACCACCCCTCCCAATTCAAACAGAATTAATCTATGGTCTGACAGAGTTGGTTCGGAGGAAACCCTCCAATTACTGAGTAAACGACTCACTGTCGGAGTTCCGAAGGTGATGTCGAGTACCTCTTCCCTAACCCTAGTCACGAATGTTGGAGTACTTCCTACATTGTAAATATCAAGGTTTTCCTTCACCAAAAACTCTAAAAGGTACTCACCCCTCTTATTCGTGTCGGTGCTCCACCATTCTTCATTGTGTGCATTTGCATCGCACCCGATCAGAAGAGGTTTGCTTAGCCTTCGGCAATGATCTACCAGTTCTTGAATTTCTGGTGGCGGTATTTCATCCTTGTCCCCGGCGAAATAGGCCGAAGCTATGACTAACTCCCGGTGCATGCCGTCTATGTTAAACTGGCACTGGATTGCTACCACGTCCCGGGTTATAAATTCTGAAAGAGATAGATAATTAATACTATTTCTAACGACGATGCAGGCCCGTGGGGCAGCTTGCCCCACGTCATATATTACCTTAGCATCTTTGCAAGACAGACCACATATCTGTCCCCTGTAGAACCAGGGTTCCTGGACCAGCACTAGCTCTAGATGTTGTTTGGTGAACGTCCTGGCCACCACGGCGGCTGCCCCTTTGGCCTTGTGGGTGTTCACCTGAGCAATGCGTGTGCTGGTCATGCTTTAGTTGTCTGAAGAGGGCGGCTGCCCCTCTCCAGTCTCAAGCTCAAGGTGCTGGATCTCCTCCAGCAACTCGTCCTCCTCTAGTTGTCGGATCGCCTCCAGCTCGTCTAGTACAATGTTCGGTTGGGGAAGGGCAGCGAGGTCTTCCATAATGGGTACCTCTTCTGCTCCCGCTTCTCCTTCCGTGTCCATTGTACTTGCCCCCTTGGGTTCATCTTCTACTACGGCGGGAGGGTCTATCAGCCCCTTCTCCACCTGTATGGCTTCCTTCTTTTTCAGACCACCCACCGATATCTTGCCATACCGGTATCTAATGGAGTGGCCTGCCCCTTTTATTATGTCTCGGCTTCGAGAGTCTATGGATATAGTGGCAAATACCCCACCCCTTTCCTCTCGACAGCCGATAACCTTCCACATATTTACATGGAGACCCTCATTTTGTGCTCCAATCAGGGAGATGGAGCGCTCCATCCCCTGCCGGTTGCTGCGTGGCAGATACACCGACATGATAGTCGGCTTGGGAATATCGTCCCCGTCCCTGGCCACGAGCTTCGGTCCCTTCCACGTCGAAAGGGTTGGAGCATGTGCCTTCAGCCAAGCCGCCGAGCGTCCATCGCAACAATCGACAAGAATCATCCCTGGCCTGAAGTGGACGCCGTCGAAGCCAATTTTGACTTCCCAGCCCAGCGCCACCTCATCCAGGATGGATTCCTCCAAGGCTGCTAGCTGCTCATGGGTCAGTGTCTCCTCCGGATCATGCTCCGCGAGGATAGCGACCCTGACTTGTTTCGTAGCCTCCGCATAGCTAGGCTGAGAGCCCCCGCTACCCCCGAAGGTGGCACTGGTCGACTGCCCGGTGCCCTCCTTCAGTCTCTTATCCTCCCTAGTTGGTGGAGTGAGGACCGATGGCCCCCTCTTCGTCCCCTGGGGAGTGATGACGGGAGGTCCATGCCCTGCAGCCGCCAACTTCCTATCATCAACCTCCTTCCTCGCTTGTGCGGGTTCTATGCCCTGCTCAAGGAGTCGGAGATAGTGCCTCGTCCCCGCCCCACTGAGACCCTTTCTCAGGGGATCGTCCACACCTCCCGGCTGCCCCTTTGGCGGGTCAGGAGGTCCCCTCCTTTTAGAGCCTTTCGGCTTAGGTTTGGGGACTGCTCCTAGCGACACCTTGGGGACAGTGGTCGGCTGACGATTGGGGAGAGACCCCGAACCATTCGCTGAGGGTGTGCTCAACTGCGGCATTATCACTTGCTGCCTACTGGTGGAGGCTTCACCCTCGGCCTGGCGGGATAGCCCCAGCCGCGCCTTGGGGTTTCCCCCCCCACCACCTTTCGTCAGTCTTGGGGTCATCCCTCCTCGACCAACGTCCGGTTTCCTACGCGGGTCAAGGTGAGGCTTCTGCTCCGCTCGAACCACCGCTCTGCTGGTGCTGGGTTTCGGTTCGGGTTCACGGGTCGAATGCCCCAGTATCCCCCTTGCCGTAACCGCACCTCTGCCCCTAGCTGGTCTGGAGGTCATGCCCCCCCGGCCGAGCCTGGGTCTCTCACAGGGTTCATCGCGAAGCATCCGCTCAGCTTGATCCGCTGCTGCCGACGCGGGCATGCCCTGCGTCAATTTATAAAAATTAAATTTATTATTTTTTCTATCCATATGATTCCCACGAGTGATGAGGAAAGTAGTACCTCCAGCACAGAGCCTCTTGTACTGGAGGGCCCTTTGGTGAAAATTAACACCCAGATATTTTATCTCGGTCTTTAACGGAATCAGCTTTTGGTCAAAGACCAGCTTGAGAGTTTTGCTTTCTCGTACGGCCAAGTGGTGTCCTTTTCCGCTAGAGTTTCTAAAACAAATTATTCCACACTTGTCTAAGTTTAATTTCAATCCCCAGTTTTGAAAGTATCCTTTCAAAGTTTCAAAGGAAGTTAATATGGTGAAGTTTGAAGAGTATACCTTTGTGCCACACTGAATCAAACGCTTTCTCAAAATCTAATTCTAAACATACTGTGCATCGCCCATTTCTTAGGTTTTGTGTAATGTATAATTTTTATCTTAAATCCAAATTGGTTATTCTGAATATATTTTGGTTGGAACAGACTTTATTTATCCCTCCTTCTAAGACTTTTTGAAACATTTTGCCCATATTTGAAAGTAGTGATATTGGCCTAAAATCCTTTATATCTCTGGAATTCTTCTTTTTTGCCAATGGGATCAATTTGGCTTCTTTCCATGCTAAAGGAAAATAACCATTATTAATGCAGTGATTGAAGATTATAGATAATTTAATGTCTAAATAATGGGGGCATTAACGAATAATAAAATTTGATATACCATCTGTACCCGCCGATTTTTTGTTGTTAAGATTTATTCTTAATTCCTCAACTTCATCTGCACTAGTAAAGACAGATGGGTTATCTGGACTTGAGGCTAGGTTAGTAGGCGAAAAAACTGTTATTATGCTGTTTCTAGCGTTGCTAAAAAAGTTACTGGTGAAATTATAGATAGTTGTGTTCAGATGGGTGTTTGCCGAAGGCAGTTTTTCAGAGTATATACCTGCAAAGAAATCTTGAAAGGCACCGAGCTTAGCATCAATATTGATAAGGTCGTTGTTATTAAATGAAAGGGTACAATTTGAAATATCAGTACCAAAGAATTTTCTACCTGATATTCTATCGATTTCTTTAAAAGCTGCAGGAGAAGGTTTTATTTCTTTGAGTCTTTTTGCAAAGGTCTTATTAAGATCTATTCTCACTCTATCTCTGATGATATTAGTTAGTCATTTAATTCTATTATGCAATTCTCTGTACTCCTCTGTTATTGTGTTAAGACGATGATGGTATATTCGCTTAAGTTTCCTTATCCAAACGTTTCGAGTTTTGAGTAATTCTTTTGTAAACGATGAAATATAACAATATCTCATGCCTCTTGCAGTTTTTTTTACTGAATGATTTTCAGTACAGGAATTAATTTCGTTACTAATACTGTTTATAAATCTATTTGGATCTATTGAGGAGTTCGAAATGTTACGGTCTGTTGGTATATCGATTAGAGAGATTTTTTGATGCAGTTCTGACCTAAATGTATACCAATCAGTGTTCACAAAGCTTGTAAACGTTGGACGGTCTATTTCGAGTGGACGAACACTGTGAAAGCCTAAAGTTAAAAGGACTCCAAAGTGATCAGAAGGAGATGAAATCGTTGTACAGCTGTAAGGATTTGTTTGGTGGCTAGAGGTAGAAGAGATTAATGAAGATGAGACAATAAAAAAATCTAAGAGTGAAGACTTTCTGGGAAATGTTGGACTGTTTGGAGAAACGACCTCTAACGTTATAAATGGTCGGTTGTTAAGCCAGCTTTGAAGAAGCTGCCCATTTCTGTTAACAGTTGAATCACCCCATGCTGTGTGACGCGAGTTGAAATCACCACCTAGAATAACTTCATTAAAGTGATTGGTAAGGGTATACAGACTATCCAGCTCACCTTTAACAGAGGAGTTTATGTTAGGTCGTATGTAGATACTTCCAATCAAGAGATTCCTCTTTGTATTACTGTTGTATGTAATACTCGCCGGGCCTGTTGAAAATACACTTCTTTCAAAGGTTATCACAGAATATTTATAGTCTTTTCTTAAAATAACTGCGGTTCCACCTAAAGCGTCATTTCTAATTATATTAAAACCATCAAAACAAAGTTTGTGCCTGGCCCTTAATTTAGTTTCGGAAAGCAAGCAAATTTGGGGCTTATATTTTGTTAAAATGTTTAGTAGGGATAACCTTTTTTCATGACTAACTATGGAATTTATGTTAAGCGAAAGTATTTTAAGCTTGTTGCGATTCATTACACGACTATTGAAGCAACGAAACTAATGTATTTAAACATTTTATCTTCTACCGAATTAGATTGCATGTACCCGGGCCAAAATTGTCTAATTTTCGTGGTAGTTCACTAAAAGAGATTCCAAAAAGGCTTCTGAAACTCTTCAAGAAAAGATTTAAGAGAAGAACTGGTTGGTTGCTCAACAGTAGCCTCACTTTTAACTGCATCGGAATTTTTTTAATTTTTATTTACTGGATTTGACTTCGGTGAATTAGCTTGAGATAGTATATTCGGAAAGTTCTTGTTGTTAAAAACAGGAATATTGATTGGGATTCCTTGGTTTTTTTGTTGTCTTGCTTTTTGCAAGAGAAACTCTCTGCGTTCCTTATGTTTCAACACGCTGGACACGTAGAATCTAGCGCTGAATGGGATGTACTTGCACAATTTGCGCAGTTGACTCTTTGAGGCTCATTATTATTGTCTTTTGCTTTAAGGCAAATCTCAGATTCGTGGTTTTCACCACATACAGCACAACGTGTGCTGTATCCACAAAACTGTCCAGTGTGTCCAAACCGCTGGCACCTAAAACAGCGGGTAATGTTTCTATGGGTTTTCTTTTCCAAAAAAACCCTTTGGTTTAGTAAAAATTTTATTTGAACTAGCTCAAGGGGCGATTCACCCGCTTCCAATTGAATGGTAAAAATGTTCAGTTTCTTGTTTCTCTCATTTGAAACGCGGAGTAGAAAAATTGGAGATTTTATTTATTTTAATGTAAGGAACCTGTTCCCTAATAGCTAAAGCTATATCCTCCAGCGATGTGTCGGCATCCATTCCTTTTAGCAAAACTGGAACCTTCTGACATTCCTTTCGGGTAAAGGAGAATGCTTGTGCCTCAGTTTCGCGAATCTTAGCGATCAGTTCCCTGTGGATGATATTGTTGGACACAAATACTTTTGTTTTTTGATACCCAACATTTATAAATTTATACTTATATTCAGTGATTTTGCACTCTTTTGCCGTGAATTCAATTATTTTTTTTTAAAAAGTCACAACTCAATTTAAATACAAAATTTGGTGGACATTTTTATTTTACTTTGAAACGGCGTGGCGTTGTTTTGTAGTGGCGTGGCGTCGTTTTTTTTCTAGATTATGGAAAAATCCCACTTCTGCGTCCTGAATTTCTTCGTAAAATCTTAATTTTTTAATATCTTCATTAGATAAGAGATTTTTAACACTCATTTGGTTTTTTTTTTTCACTGTTTATACTTTGTAAGAATTTTTGCGGATCCTTTAAAGTTGCCACATATTTTATGGAGGTTCCACTTTTGTGGTTGCTCCTCTCGCTTAACTTTGAAATGACCATCACTGTTTATTTTAAAATGATATTAATAATAGAAGATGATACTATTAACAACAATGTTCACAACTTTCGGTAAATTATTAACTAATTTTGCACACCAGTTTTTTTTTTTTAATACACAAAAAAAAACTAAATAAACTATTCAAATAATTTTTTTATTATTAAATTTCTGAGAGGCAACTTCTGTTCTGTCGCACGTCTGACTTCGTTCGCGGTTCAAAAGAGAATCCAGCCAAAGCAATACAGCAATAGACTATCGAGAAATGACAACAAATGCTGCAGCTTTTGGCTTTACCGCCTCACGGTGAGCACCAGTACTATAAAATGGCTTTAATTTCCTTAATCCTGAACATTTTTATTTACTTCGGCTTCATGTCGCTTTATCACCGCCTTAGGGTGAACGCTATAACTATAAAATGGCTTTAGTTTTAGATCCTTAAAACTATTTGGATTTATTTTCGGCTTTATGGTTATGCGATTGTTGTTGTAAGCCAAGCTGGATTAGCCAAATCATCGCAGCAAAAAATGTTTTTCTCGAACCGTCGCGGAGAACTTCACTTCTTACTCGTTGTTTCCATTTCAAATATTTTGGTTCACACGCTACATGTCTTCATGTGCAGAAAACTGGTAGTTTTCTAAATAGTGAACTTCAGACGATGAACTTGTGTGCCGCAACATGTTGTGCTCGCGGGTAATTGGATCTTGAAATGGCTCTTCGCGAATTTCGCGAACATGATCGCTGGATTTCAAAATATTTTTTTTCTTTGTTCGCGAACATGTTCATCGTCTGAGCACGTGTTGTCACACCGCCGTACAATTTTTCTTTCTTAAAAAATTTCATGGTGCTCAGTTCGTGAAGATTGCGGACAAAAAAATATTTAATTTTTGGGATTTTTTTATTGGAAGTTTTTTATCATCTACATCGACTGTAAATACAGATTTCTGGGTAGAGTTCTTTTTCTTCTTTTCTTTTCTTGCGTTTTTTTCATCTTGGTCTTAAAGAACCTTATCAATTATTAAAACACACAATGTTATGGCCGTCATTATTTTGGGCGATGTTTATCAACCGTCAAAAATATTTTAATGTTCTACTGCTGGTTGCCATGTTTTTGTTTACTTACCGAAATTAGCTACGCCAACATGATCGCCTTGTGACGTTAAGCCAAAACAACATGTTGCAGCGCACAAGTTCATCGTCTGATATGCACTTTCCCAAATCTTTTATCTTTCCCACTTATGAAAACATACATCGTGCTAAATCGGACAAAACAATAATGCTGCAATAAAATAATTTGCTTGCGTGCGTGTACACGTATACGGGCTTCAAATAATGCTACAATAAAGTTTTTAAAATTAAAATTAAAAATTGTCGTTTTTTTTTTTTAAATCTGGCGCAGATTGATTTTTTGGCTGTCAAGTTGTTCGTTTTTTCAAAAAACAAAAACAATCTACGGTATATCGGATTTTCCCTCTAACAGATCTTGATATTTTGGGAGATTTACCCCTCTTTACATTAACTGCAAAAACAACACATGCAACAAAACAATGTAAACAAAAGATTCTCGGCTTTCGTGTTCGTTTTTTCGAAAAAATAAGCTGAGCTTTATCTTAGATTTCTAAAACAAACAAATACGACATCAATATTGTGGCGGCAATTATGCGGATCTGGAAATTGGTGTATATGACATTACAGCTGTTTTTTATTTGCCGAGGAATAAAAATTACAACAACAATTGCACTGTCGAATTGCTTCTTTGGAATTCGCGAATACCAGCTGAGTTGGTGGTTTTCAAATTTCAATTCTTCTCTTTAGTTACTGGCTTGACCGCTGGGCGCGCTACACCTCGATTTTTTAGTTCTAAACGTTGTCATCAGTTCTTCTTTGATTTTTCACGTTCTTTGAGAAGTGTAACAGTTTGATATAACTTTCAAAACGGAAGGAACTTCACATAAAAATTTTATTTTTTAAAATTATTTATATAATGGATATAGAAGAAATCGTCTTAATTCAGGTAAATGTTTTACATTTTATTTGATACTATTTGTTCGGGGCGCCGAAAAGATAAAAAATCAAAAATAAAAGCATTTCAAAATATGAAACGATTTTTATTTAAAGAGCATCATTGTTGAAGATATTGTTGAGTCAAGCAGTTCGAGTTCATCGTCATCATCATCATCATTATCATCATCGGATTCAACATCAAGCTCTTCAGATATGAGCACAGACACTAATGTGCATTATAGAGTTCTTAATTTCATGGAAACCATAAATAAGTACAATGACGCTGATTTTAAAAAAACATTTAGATTGTCGCGAGCGACATCAAACTTTGTAATAGGTACGTTGCAAGTTAGTTGAAATTTATATAATAATGGTCTTAAATATTTCAGAAACGTATGTACTTTCTGAAGTGTGTCCTAGTTACAAAAGTGGTTGTGAGAACGTTGGCAGTCAAAAAGAAATTTATGTGTTTTTGTGGTATGTCGAAAATACCATAACATACAAACTGTCAACCTTTTTGGCATTTGCGATTCGACAGTCTGGTCAATTTTAAATCGGGTGGCGTCGTGGCTGGTGTCAATCGCAGACAAATTTATAAAGTGGCCAAGAACTTCAGAGAGTAGAAGTGACCTCGGGGTTTGAACGTATCAAAGGCATCTCTGGAATTCATTTTTACTTGGATATTCGGCATATGGTCCAAAGCAGTGGCTAGTCCCACCATATTAAGATACCGGCAATTTAACCCAACAGTACCACAAGTTTAATTACCTGCATTCAGCAACAAGAATGGTAGTAGAAAATACGTTCGGACTGTTGAAAACATGTTTTCGTCGAATTCTTCACTTTACGGAACAATTAAATATAAACACGGTTATTAATACAACCATCGCATGTTGCGCTCTTCGCAATTTGTGCGTGGATGAGCATGATGATTGTGTCCACGCCGAAGAGGACACTGAAGAAATCCTATTGGCAGACGTGCCAGCTTCAAATATAACCATTGAATTAAATTTATTTCAAGATCGACGTCCGGAAATTTTAAATAATCTGTTACGAAAAGGACTATTATAAACAATTAAAAAACAATCAAATAAATTATGTTATAACAAATGCGTATATGTATTTAATTTAAATTTTTATGTATATAGTATATCGATAAAGTTGAAAATGCCAACTTAGGTAGGAGTTTTTACAGGAAATTTGGCGAAGAAATAAGAAATAAAGGAAAAGCGCTCGAGAATAAGCGTTAGCCTGTAATTGACAACAACGGCGATAGCCGGTAGATTACAAATCAATAAGGAATTATTGAATATCGACTGAGATAGGAGATTTTCCTTTTAAAATGAAAAAACTTTGCCTGTTTCCTCACAGGTTACTGTTCTTCTTGAATTCTATTCCAATAAATCCTTCGTGGCGAGAGAGATGAAACCGGCAAATGATTCTTTGAATATTCTATTGTCTTTCCTATTGACCCATTGCCACCCTACTACTCAAACTGCTGTTGGTCGTGATAGGTTGGTATGTGTAATTATTAGTATTGCTGATGAACAATCAGTAAAACTGAACTGAACATCGATATTGTGTAAATTCCGTTTGTTTCACCTAAAATAGATAGAAATTTGTGGTACATATTACTGGTATCATCCAGGATTAGCTTTTACGTGTTAATTTACATATTCGTAGTCTAAATGTTCATCAGCACCAGGAAAATGGAGCGAGCGCAGTCATTATATTCATAACGTACTGCATTGATGGACGTATATCTGGTTCTGTAGCCCAACAGGAGGTTATCAGATTTTGTATTGGCAATGGACAGCCTTCAATAAGTTGGGGGCGTTCTCCTAAAATTGGGAAAATTTAATTTCTTCCACAGGTATGAGAAAGACAGATAAGGCAAATTGTTAATTACCTTTATGGACTTTCCCCCAATAATTGAATGTGTTGTAAACCTTTTTGAATGGATGTTGTATGGATAATACTTGCCAGCGGTACAGAAAAATATAATAGACAGTTTCATATGTACCTCAAGGGGAGGAAAGAAAATAACACAAGTCACCTCAAAAACTCGTATCTCAGTCGAAACTCAATAATCTCTTATTGATTTCTTTTAGTCAAAATGTTGAGTATCTTCTATTGCCATTCTTTGTTCCCTGCATGCCTTTTTTCCTTCGCATTCTCTTTCATCCTAAGCCTTTCCCGTTTATCTGTTTCTTTCAACTATATCATCTCTTTTTTGAACTTAAGTTTACGATTTAGTAATCTTTCTTTCACTGATATTTTCTTATTGTTGTTTATATGAGATGAAGCTGAAGTAGATGACCACTGAGAAGGAGAAATCGGAACACCATCGGTACCGGGAATTGACACGTAAATTAAGGATTCAAACAATTGTTTGGAATTAATATTTTCTGGAAGTTCTTCTCGAAAATACTTATTGTTGTTTTGATGAGATGAAGCTGAAGTGGATAACCCCTGGAATGGCTTACCGGTGGTACATTACCGTATCCATAAATCTCATCCATGAGTTCCATATATGGAACTGGTGCAGCACCAGTGCGATTGTTACTATCAATGGCAGACTTATACACATTTTTAAGCGTTTTTAATTTATTTCTTACTTCTTAAACGGTATTTCCTGTAAATATAATAAAAAAACAACTACAGCGTAAACTTATAAATTGATAAATATATTGTAACGTACTGAAATGCCGCAAGAAGTCAAATCCTCTACCAAGTTATCGTAAACATATTTTCTTTTTTTCACATGAGTAAATTCTTCTTTTCTGTTGTTGACAAATACTAACAATGTCTTCGTTTCAGTCCTACTCTATGTCCTTCTTGAAGCACTGTATTCATAAGAACAATTAAATATATTTATATAATTTTATACAATGTAAATTTATATATAAATTAGCAATATTTGCAAGTCCAAAGGGCTTCTACCAGTCAGAATTTGATTTGTTTTAAAATAATTGTTTAGCTCTCTTAATTATTATCCAAATAGATACTTACTAAGGCCTTTTTCTTCTTTTCTTCCATCAAAACACAAATATCTAACGCACCTTTTCCATTAACAAAACAAATAAAATAGTAAAATATCAAATGCACTCGACAAAAATATCCTATTCACCATGCAATGTCAAATGTCAAGAACAGTCCTACCAACCTTTTAAATTCAATTCCAGTCGAGGAATAGTCATTTTATTTGATTTCCAATTCGAATTACTAATTCCTCGGCAAATAAAATGCAGCTTACATTAGTTTGTATTAAATACCTTGCGACTTACGTGACATCTACATTATATTAGAAAATTGCTGATGCAGCAGTTGGTTAAAGGCTTGACTAGGGGGTAACTGAAATCATTTTGATGCGTAGCGGTTGGTGTATATAATAAGAAGTTAGTTAAATAACTTATATACTACCTTTGCGATTTATACGTCATCTACATTTTCATCGTATTATTGCGGATGGAGCGGTTGGTGTATATCCACAAATACACAAGCCATGACTGGTTCCAATGGAAATTCTGGGATCTGGCCAATAGGGTCAGGAATTTTGTGGACCAAGCAATTTATCCAGTGATTTGTATGCAATTCGGTATGTAGGATTAATATTAGACTTGTTCGAATGAAAATTCTGGGATCTGGCCAATAGGGTCTGGAATTTTGTGGACCAAGCAATTTCTCAAGCGATTCGTATGAAATTCTGTACCTAGGACTAAGATGTGACTATAAAACTGGTTCCTATCGAAATTCTTGGATCTGGCCAATAGGGTCTGGAGTTTTTGGGACCAACCAATTTCTCAAGTGATTCGTATGAAATTCGGTAGGTACGACTAAGATGCGACTATAAGACTTGTTCCAATGGAAATTCTGTGATCTGGCCAATAGGGTCTGGAATTTTGTGGACCACAAGCCATTTTTCAAGCGATTCGTATGATATGTAGGACTAATATAAGACGTGTTCCAATGGAAATTCTGGGATCTGGCCGATAGGGCCTGGAGTTTTGTTGACCAAGCAATTTCTCAAGCGATTCGTATGAAATTCGGAATGTAGGACTAAGATGTGACTACAAGACTTTTTCCTAATATGGAAATTCTTGGATCTGGCCAATAGGGTCTGGAATTTGTGAGACCAACCAATATAAGACTTGTTCCAATGGAAATTCTGAGAGTAGACCAATAGGGTCTTGCATTTTGGGGCTTAAGCCGTTTCTCAAGCGATTCGTATCAAATTCGGTATGTAGGACTATATTTTAAATTCTCTACATAAACTTCGCGTGCTCGTGGCTTGCTGGCTGGCTGGTGGGCAGAATCTTGTGATCAACTTTTAACACACTTCCTAAAGACCGATTTTATTGAAATTTTGCACACATGTATATTCCGGTGACAATACTTTCTATTAAAATTTGAGTGTAATCGGGCCGCGGGGTCGGGGGGCTCCCATACAAATTTATTTATCGGCATCAGATCGTTTCATACTATAATGACTGTGTTCTGTGTGCGTTGTGCGCTGTGAGCTGTGGGAAGCGCTGCTTGCTTTACGATTGGGGTTATGTTGTTGTTGGGTTTCAGAACCTTGTATGTGTTTTTGTATATCAGCATTTATAGTGGAATTTGGTATACTTTTGGTTATTAGAGAACATGAAAAATTTGAATTTTTATGGGGTTTTTTTTACCTTTTAATTTAATCGTAGTGTCGGCCACTACGCCAAAAAGTTTAACTTCAATCGTGCCTAAATGTTACACGCTCATCTTTTTTTTTATTCTTACGCACGTTTTCATGTCAAATTACAATAATGGCAGATTTATGCTTGATTTGCATTTGAGCCGTGCGAGAAAAAGTGAGCTGGAAGACTATAGTTAAATTGAATTTGTGGTTAGCCAGAAGAGATTGACACTACGAGAATGTTATAGTTATTTTATATCTACAGGGGTAATTTTATCTATAGCATTATGGGACCATTTATTTGGCACCATTTGGACATGCAATCTTGTGAACTGTGGAATGATGTTACACCACCATACAATTTTCAGTTAAAAAAAATTCATGGTCATGATCAGGGGATAGGTTCTGATGAAATGACAATTTTTGTAATATTTTTTATTAGTATAAAATATTGTCACTGTAAACGTGCGATTCTGATGAAATGAGTTATGACATTTGCAGCAGATTACAGTAATTGTATTTCTAGCTTATCGCAGCTATATTTTAAGCTTAATTTCAATAAAATTTCTCTTTTTGTATAAAGCGCTCTTGTTCTGTGTTGTTTATATAAAAAAAGAAATTGGTTAAACGTTTTTTTCTTAAATGGATGTGTATCTATTTAAATAGAAGGTTAAGACGGAATCAAAGTAAGTAAGTACCATTGTACATCTCTGTATTTTGTGTGTTTTTTAAAAATAAAATTATATATAAAAAAGGTAGTATACTACCGTGTGACTGACACGAAGTGTTACCAACTTCAGACTGTCATTGCTGTCAAACCAGTGATGACAGAGCGCTCAAATTTACACTAATGACAGTTCATTTCATTGTTTATAAGCGTACAAAAGCATTGTAGTGGAAAATATTCAGAAAAAAAGTTATCCGCAATGGAATTCAAGCGTAATCGTGTGATTGCTCTATTTTTGGCTGGAAAACCACAGCCGCAGATTGTTAACCAGTTAAAACATCTGCATGTGAATAAAATGTTTGTGTATCGCACCATAAATCGTTATAACGATACTCGTGAGGCGAACATTTCGCTCGAACGGATGGAGCCCATATTGAAAGATCATCTTGGACTAAAGGCCTTGAAATTCCAAAAAACGCATGGTCTCACCGATGCTCAAAAAAAATGTTAGAGTGGAAAGAGCAAAGGAGTTGTTACGCTTGCATGAAAGTGGCGATTTGCCGAATTTGGTTTTCTCCGATGAGTCACCGTTCGTTATTGAGCCATATGTGAACAAGCAAAACGACCGGCCCGGCCGTTCTACTGAAAATTTCGACCAACGGATTGCCACTCGAAACCAAGCGCCGCCGATGGTGATGGTTTGGGCCGCCATAACGGCCGAAAGCCGTTCACCGCTCGTTTTTTTGGACCGTGGCATCAAGATAAATGCTCAAATTTATCGGGATCGATCATGTGTTGTAGGGAGCGTTGAAGCCTTGGGCTTCTGTGAACATTTTTTACTTTGATTCAATAAAATTCTTCAAAAAATAAAAATTCTGTGGCGTTTTGTTTTGGTAACACTTCGTGTCAGTCACCCTGTACATTTGTTTATATGTAATTCGATGGAGTTCTATAAAACCAAAACAATGTATGTACTATATTTTTTGAATATAAATAATTTGATTCTGTGACTGCATGACTTTCTTTGTCTTCCCAATATTTTCGCCATTGTGAACCGTTTTAGTAGCCCCCCTAACGCCGACTTTTCCCAGACCATTTTTTATTTTTTTCCATCAATGGAACTAAATTGTGAAGTAAACATAACAAATAAATAAATATAATTGTTTTGTAGCGGTAATGTTCCAAAGTAATTACTGTTTTTTGGCAGTTTCTAGATGAATCTCTAGAAACGCAACAACAAATTCAAAAATACGAAATATTATTTTATTTAAATTGAAATATAAACAACTTAATATAATTAATATTTATAACATAATAATTATTAAAAGTTAAGAAAGTATACTCATACATACATATAACTTAAAAAGGTTTCATGCTGAGTACCCGGTCTCTCGTGATGTAGTGGATAACATCATTACCCGGGAAAAGGTTTCCTGGGCTTTAAGAAGTTTTTCGGCCTCCTGGCCTAGATGGTATACAGCCGATTATGCTACACAACTCGCTGGAGCTGTCAACACTCTGGCTAATGAAGATTTTTAGAAGCTGTCTCCTACTCAGTTATTTACCCCACAGCTGGAGAGGAGTTCGGGTGGTTTTCATACCCAAAGCAGGCAGAAGCGGGCATGAATCAGCAAAGGATTTCAGGCCTCTAAGTCTCTCATCGTTCTTGCTAAAGGCTCTGGACCGAATTCTAGATAATCAAATCAGGCAACGATTTGAAGTCACACAAGTATCGATATCTCAACACGCATATCTTAAGGGCAGGTCGATGGGGATTGCCCTCCATGAGGTAGTGCGATCGATTGAGCACACGATCAACTACAAGCAGTTTACTTTAGCCTCATTTTTAGATATAGAAGGGGCTTTCAACAATGTTCACATTGAGACCATCAAGGAAGCTCTGACCAAGTCAGGAGTGGAATCCTTCCTTACGCATTGATCATATCCATGCTCGGCAGCAGGATTATACATGCAAATCTCGGCAGCTGTAACATTCCCAAACGAGTAGACAGAGGCACCTCCAAGTAGGGGTCATCTCTCCCTTACTGTGGCTGATGGTAATTAATGAAATGCTACTAAAACTTGCAGAGGATAGGACGAAGGTAGTTGCATATGCAGATGACGTGGTGATACTCGTATCAGGCCAATACCTTTCCGTGATCAGTGAAGTCATGAAAAGGGCCCCGGGTAGAGTAAGCTCCTGGGCAACAAGCTGTGGCCTTGGAGTCAACCCTGGGAAGACCGAAATGGTTTTGTTCACCACCAAATCCAAGATACCTGACTCTATCCTTCCAAAACTCAATGGAAAAAGTCTCAGCCCCACCCCCAGCGCCAAATATCTCGGAGTGATCTTAGATAAGAAGCTCAACTGGAAGGCTACCATATAGAACAGGGCTAAGAAAGCATGCGTGGCCCTATATGCCAGCAGCAAAACCATCGGAAGGATATGGGGTCTTCAACCAAAAATGGCTCTTTGGCTGTACACAGCTGTTGTACGGCCAATTCTCACTGGTTTGGTGGCCAGCGATTAAGAAGAAGTATAACGCCACCAAACTCAGCAGGTTATAGCGATCAGCATTTAGCACCTATTACCTGCCGACATATTTATCAAGTATGTTGCGACGTGCAGACTCAGAGAGTCTGGGTGGTTTGCTACTAGACCATACGGACACTGCAATATACTTCAGACAGTACCTGAATGAATGATACCATCGAACTGCGCCATATTAAGATCGATATGGCCATCCTACAGCAAAAAGAAAACCACCAAGCTGTTATCCAGAACACGGAAGGATATTGCCAGTGTTGTGGCTATCAGCACTGGTCACTGGCCTGTGGGCAATCATGCTGCTAAGTTGGGTATACCGCACAACAACTTCTGCAGAAGTTGCAAAGATGAAAATGAGAAAGAAACTCTCATACACTTCCTCTGCAGTTTTCCGGCTCTAGCAGGGTCAAGACACCGCATTTTAGGTAAACTATTTTTCTACGACCTGAAAGAGCTCTCAGTTTACAGGGTCATCGACTTGATCTCATACCTGAGCGCTACAGGCTGGATTTAAACCCTGTCCTTCCATGCTAGATCCCTCGAGTTTTGTGGCATCAAAATGGCGCACACTAGCGCTAATTGAGGACCTCGCAAGTGCAGCGTGGACCACCACTCTACCTACCTATACTCATACATATTTTATATAAATTTAGAACTCTCAAGAAATTGTCATTTTATAGCAGTTGAAATTTTAGTACAAAGTCATGAAAAATTGTCATTTGTCACTTGATCAGAATCCCATTTTCTTTGTGCTATTCTTCGGAAAAGAGAGAATCCAAATTATGAATTCAAGATGATTTAACGCCTTTTTAAATTCTCTATATTAACTTCACTTGCCCGTGGGTCGTCGGTCGGTCGTCGGTCGGTCGTCGGTCGGTCGTCGGTCGGTCGTCTGTCGTGGATTCTTGCGATCAATTTTTAACCCACTTCCCATGGCCCGATTTTATTGAAATTTTGCACACATGTGTATTTCCGGAGACAACACTTTCTATTTTGAGGCCCCTCGGGCTGCGGGGTCGGGGGGCTCCCAAACAAAAATTTTAAAAAATTTACCCGATTTTCTTCAAATTTTACACACATGTGTATACCCAATAAACAATACTTTTTCGAAAATTTGGTAGTGATCGGGTCCCGGGTTCGGCCGCAAGGCCCTTATACATTTTTTAAATATCTGTACTGGCATCAGATATTCGTCGCCCTTTATGGACTTTGTGCGGTGTGTGCTGCGCAGTCGGCTGCGCTGCATGGTTTTGTTGGTGGTGGAGAGAGAGAGAGAAATCTTAGCGCACGCACAAATGAACCCAGCAAATGAAACGAGACATACATGTTTTATGCTTACTTCAACTTACATTTTTATTATATACTGAATTGTATTTTTATTGATGTCGTTTTTTTGTTGTCGATATCAACTTACAGATAGAACAACAAGTTTTCACAATATTCTGTCATTTGGCGTTTTCATAAATTAGTTCAGAGCGTGCTCTAAGTGCTCAGAATAAAATGATCTGAGATTTTTCATTTTTAACATCTGATGTTAAATGTTTGTTTCGATGATTTTCTCCTACAATAAAAAAAATGGCCCAGGATCGAGGGGGTCCCATATCAATTTCTGCGATTAGAGAATTTAGATGAAAAATTTTAATTTTTATGGGTTGTTTTTTTTGAATTTGTTTCTTAATTTCGCTTTTTGCGTAAATATATGTAGAGTTTACTTAAAAATAAATACGTACAGTAATTTTTTGAGTTTGGTAAATTTATATATATAAATATCTATGCGGTTTTAATTATTTAAAAAAAATTAAAAAACGTTTCAATTTTTTATAATTTGAACAAATTCACGAACATACACACAAACTCACACATGTGTAGCCACAACGTTCATTGGAATGAATTGGAATGGAATTCCCACGCCTGTGAAGTCACGCTATAACATCATATTCATCTGCAACAGTTTTTTTTGAAAGATTCACCTTTAAATATTTTTGGTTCAAATTATAAAAAAGTGAAACGTTTTTTAATTTTTTTTAAATATTTAAAACCGCATAGATATCCAATCTCTGTCTGTGTCCACTCTACAGCCCAGACGGCTGAATCGATGTGTGATGAAAATTCAATTTTAAGCTTTTTACATAAATTGGTATGTCCCAGTTGATTTTGACGGAAATCGGCGCTGGCACTTTATTTTTCGATTTTTTGCAAATATCTCAAAAGGTATACACCACTTATGAAAAATCTGTTAAGTGCAAAAGAAATTTAAAATTAAAATAAAAATTTTAAAAAAAATTCAAAAATAATATAAAAAATATATATAAAAAAATTTAATATACTGAAGATTTGGCCCGTCCGTAAAAGAAAGTCGTATTCTTCCATTCCACTTCCATTTTTTTATTTTTATACTTATTTTTGGAAAAGTTTACCTAGTAAGCCTAATACCCTTGACACACTGGCAAATTTTATAATAAATTTATTATTAACAAAATTACAAAATAAAAATACATTTTTAATCATTTTATATTAACTTATAAATACAAACTTTTTATTAATATATTTATAAATTAAAATGTGCGGGTGGCACACTATTCTCGATTAGTTTACAAACAAGAGAAGATTATAAAATGCTTTGTTGAGAGAGACAACACTATAATTGCTTAAATATTATGCATAGGCTTGAGTGAGTACTTATGTAGTACTCCCCCTGCTGCCAACATAGGAGCAGGCAGAACTATTTGCCGGGGGTGCAACTATATAATGTATTTTATATTGTTACGAAATTCAGGCTTTCGTAAATTAAATACTACACAAGTTAATTAATTTACAAATAACAACTTTAATGAACAACCATAATATTAACACAAGTTCACAATTTATATTGGTGATTAATTTTAGATGCACACAAAAACACTTATAATACTTGTACTGTACAATAATTCTGCAAGCACGAGCTTTTTAACTGCACTGGTTAAATTAACCATTAATGATCTTACTTTGGCCTAACGCCTCTATTTATACTCAATCAAAAGCTTCAAGGGCGGTCAGCCATCAACAAAAGTAGGGGGAATAACACAGAATGCTCTAGAAGTAAGGTTGGCGCGAGGTGAATAACCTCGCCTGTAAAAAACTATTACTACGGAACCCAAAATCAGCCTCGGATACACTGATGAACGACGACGACCACGGCAACGAAAACGGCTAAACGATTTAAGAATTTACTCATGGAACGTACGCTCACTGTATAGAGCTCGAGCTGCACAGCAGCTAGCCGATACCCTGTCCAAATATAATGTTGACTTAACAGCAATTCAGGAGATGCGGTGGATAGGTCTTACAAAAATCAGAATATGACATATATTACAGCTGTCATGCAAGACATCATGTGCTCGGGGTGGGGTTTCTAGTCAGAAAAAGAATGAAACCCACCGTTATCGGCTTTAATGCAGTAAATGAGCGGCTATGCACCCTTCGCGTGCGGGGCAAATTTAAAAACATAAGCCTTATAAACGTTCACGCACCTACAGAGGATTCCCCAGATGATGAAAAAGAAGAATTATTTGAATCAGTCGAAAGGGAACTCCATGCCTGCCCTCAGTATGATGTAAAAATCATTCTGGGGGACATGAATGCTAAAATAGGTAGGGAGCCAGTATTCAGGCAGTACATTGGCACTCATAGCTTACACGAGAACACTTATGACAATGGACAACGAGTCATAGAGATGGCAGCAAACAATAATTTGGTCGTTGCGAGTACAAGGTTTGCGCGTAAAAAATATCCACAAAGCCACCTGGGTATCTCCCAGATAGACCACGTGTTGATAGACCGCCGCCACAACCCGAACCTAATGATGGTACGAACGTACCGAGGTGCCAACGTCGACACGGACCACTATCTTGTTGGTATAGTGCTCAGAGCGCGGATATAATCATCACGGAAGACTGCATCCGTACAGTACAGAGAGCAAGGACCGCACCAGGCGCGGAAGTTCTACCAAAGGGTCCACGGTATGACGCAATATACACCGCGTTGCACATACTGCAAGGACAAAGAAGGTAATCTGATCGCCGATCTTAAAGGCTAAAGGAGTTGCTAAATGGCCAGCTAACTGAGGATCCCAGCGGAACTGATAAAAATAGGAGCCCCCCATATAATACCAAGCAATTCATGAAATAATAGTGCAAGTATGGGAAGAAGAAGTTATGCCAGAAGACTGGCGAAGAGGCATCCTGTGCCCCATACATAAGAAGGGAGATATCACAAAATGCAGCAATTATCGTGGTATAACGTTGTTGAGTACCGCGTATAAGATTTTCTCCTCTATCCTTCAAGACAGGATAGCCCCATACGCTAAAGTCATCATTGGTCCATATCAGTGTGGCTTCATCCCAGGCAAATCAACAACTGATCAGATTTACACCCTAAGGCAGGTGATGGAAAAATGTATAGAGTTTCAAAACTCACTACACCGTCTTTTTTAGACTTTAAAGCCGCCTATGATAACATAGCCAGAGTAGAACTTTATAAAGCCATGAGAGAATTCGGCATCCCAAATAAACTGACACGACTATGTAGGTTGACCATGACCAGTGTTATAAGCCAAGTAAAAATATCCGGATCACTATCAAGCCCATTCAACATCTATAACGGGCTCCGACAAGGGGATGGACTGGCCTGCGTCCTCTTCAACCTGGCGTTGGAGAAAGTGATCCGATACTCTGATGTAGCGGCGAGAGGAACAATCCTCTATAAGTCCATTCAGATACTGGCTTACGCAGACGATATTGACATCGTTGGTAGAAACCAAAGAGCTGTACAGGAAGCTTTCATCCAGATAGAGCAGTCGGCACGAAATCTGGGGCTGCACATAAATGAGAGCAAAACAAAGTACATGGTGGCCACGTCTGCGAGTAGAACATCCAACATTGGTCCCTCAATTCAAATAGTGGTGCGCGAATTTGAAGTAGTGCAATCCTTAAACTATCTCGGGTCAACTATAGCAGCCAATAAGCCGATAGCCTTTCAAGACTCTTCAAATCCAGGAACTTAACCATAACATCCAAGCTGCTGATATATAAGACAATGGTCATACCTGTACTTACATATGGATCCGAGACTTGGGTGCTTAGCAAAAAGCATTCTGACCTCTTAGCCGCGTTCGGGAGAAAAGTCTTATGGAGAATTGTTGGCCCCGTATGTGAGGAAGGACGATTCCGGAGACTCTATAATGATGAGATCTACGAGAGTTACCGCGATGTCGACATCGTGAAGAAAATTAAGCTCGGTATTTATTAAGCAGTATTTACATTGCGATTTATCTTAGGAGTCTAATTTTATTATATGCGCTACTAACTACTTTTCGTAACATTACCCCCACCTTAATTCTGTTCGTCCCGAACAGATTCAGAACCCCTTTTGTTGTTGTACCTTGTCAATCTGTCAATGTGAACAACTTTCATTTTACATCTGGGGCTTTGTTGAATCCGATATACGACATCATTAATCCTCTTAATGATTTTATATGGTCCTTCCCAACTCTGCTGTAGTTTTGGAGATTTACCTTGTAACAGTGTTTACTCGGGTGACGCTCGCCGGTCACCCAGGGTTCATTCTCCTTCTACTTTTCGTTACAAATTAAAAGATTTCTTTGTTTCGGTGTTCTTTTATTTATTATTTTTATATCCTTAGAATATTCGGTTCTTACTTAGCGATGATATACTTATAATACTCTGGTTTGTGCGCATCAATTGCGGGGAAACCAGCGGGGTTTGGTTGCGTTCTAGGCCAATACCGTGTCCGTCGACGCCAGTATTTGCATAGATTGCGAAAGGGGGTGATGGGTGACATCAGCTCTTTACGTTGCTGCCATGACATGGAGCACAGAAGCAGTGTTCGGGTGAACGGCGCCGTACAATATGACAAGGTATCGAGTCCGGCGACGCCGATAACTTGTTATATTGGAATAAAAAAAGGGCGGGTCCACAGGGATTGCTATCGCTATGGGAGCATTGTGGACAGCCGGCGGTTTTTGATAACCGATTTGGCGCAATATGGCAAAATACCGAGTACGGCGACGCCTGTATCCTGCTATATTGGCAATAATATCGCAAAATACCGAGTACGGCGACGCCGGTATTCTGCTATATTGGCAATAATATGGCAAAATACCGAGTACGGCGAAGCCGGTATTCTGCTATATTTGTAATAACAAGAAGATGAGTGTGATAGCTCAAGCACTCGCTTGTTATTTAAAAAGTTGTTCGTAAACAACAGAGGTCAGCGAGGAGCTTTCCTTTTAGGAGAATTTGTTGTATATTACAACGTATTCGTCATCTCGAGTAGATATCGCTGCCTTACCGCAGTGTGTTCTACTCTGATTTTGTTGTGTTGTCTTAGCCTATAAGTGGGTCTGATTACTTGTATTTCCTAGGAATTTTATTGCCACCCGTTTGGAAAAATAGTATTTTTTTCCTATATTGATATATATAAGAATTCTTACTAATATTTAATAATTAACTTCTTATAGTAATTGTTCTTTATTAATTTTTACTATTGATCGGGTGGCAAACCTTTTCCCAGAAAAAAATAATTCAATTGGTCCGGTCGCCGGATTGAACCTCGCACCCACTGAATACCGGCCGAGTACACTCGCATGGTGCCAACGTGACATATAACTAATGTTGGTTGCTTATGCAATATGTATCGAGGGACTGCGTGTTTTGTATGGTAAGTGTTTTTTAGACATATGGTTCGTGGCGAAGTAGATTTTACTCGACTTCGTTACAACCTTTTCTTCTCTTGGGATTGTAAAGCCAGACCAAATCTCCTTCCTGAAATCCACCACAGTTTGCTCGCAGGTCAAATCGTGTTTTTATCCGATTGCTGGCATCCACTATGTTGCTGCTTACTGCAGCATGAACAGCTATCATCCTCTGCCTTAGATCACTAACGTAGTTCTCCTTTGTTGTCGGCTCTACTGGTGCTGATCCAAATTTGATGTCACATGGTAGACGAAGTTCTCTGCCAAATACAATCATTGCTGCAGAGTTTTTAGTTGTGTTGTGGACAGCACTACGATAACCCATCATAAACAACGGTATACAACGATCCCATTCATCTTGGTTGGCATTAACTTCTTTTCGCAGATGCTCTTCCAGCGTCCTGTTGAACCTTTCGACTATTCCGTCTGACTTTGGATGTAACGGAGTAGTCCTTGTTTTCTTGATTTTGAGTACATGACACAGCTCTTGAAAGACCGGGCATTCCGCCCTTGATCGGAATGTAGTTCCAGTGGTACCCCAAATCTGCATATCCAATTGTCCACGAATGCCCTAGCCACCGTGCTAGCTTCCTGGCTTACGATGGGATATGCTTCTGCCCATTTACTGAATCAATGCACACGAGTATATAGCGATTTCCATCTCTTGTTTCTGGGAATGGACCAGATATGTCCATTGCCACCCGCTCAAATGGTGCTCCAACATTGTACTGTTGCATTTTCCTCTGGTTTTTGGTTGTGGTCCTTTGCTTCCGGTACATGTATCACACGTCCAGCACCAGTCTTCTACATCTCTGCGGCAATTGACCCAATAGAAGCGATTCCTTACTTTATCTACTTCTTCTTCTCTGACTCGTTTTGTTGGTAGCACAATCTGCGATTTTGTGCTTTGACCATCAGCCGATTTCCATTGCCTTACCAGTAGTCCATCTTCCAATCTCAATGACTGCCATTGAGCCCAGTAACTTTTTGTTGCAGGACTTGCTGTTGCAATCTCGTGCCACTCCGGTCTTTCACCTTGCTCCACGCATTGAAATATTGGAGCAATCGAATCATCGCGCACTTGTTCCTCCCTTAGCTGCTCTTTTGTCCAGCAATCTTCGACTTGTAATCTTATTTGTGCAACTACTTCAGAGCACTTCTTGTTTTCTTGCCTTGTGCAGTGTTTGCTCCTTGCCTTCTGGCTCTGCGATAGAACCGCTCCTATTCCCACATTGCTCGCATCAGTGTCCAGAATGAAGAGTTCTCCTGCCTGTGGATACGCCAGAATTGGAGAACTACACAGCTTTCCCTTCAGCAATTGCCTGTGGATACGCCAGAATTGGAGAACTACACAGCTTTCCCTTCAGCAATTCGAATGATTTTTGGTGCTTGTTTGACCATCGGAACTTTTGGTTCTTCTCAGTAAGGCGATGAAGGCTTTGTGCAACATCTGCGAAGCTAGGCACAAACCGTCGATAATAGAAGCATAGCCCTAGAAAACTTCGCAACTCATGTAAATTCTTTGGTACCGGCCATTCGTTAACAGCTTCCAACTTCTTGGGATCCGTGCGTACTCCTTGACTGGATACAATGTGGCCCAAATAATTCACTTCATTTTTTAAAAGGCTACATTTCGGCGAACTCAACTTTAATCATGCTGCTTTTATGGTTTCCAGAACTTGCCGAAGATTATTCACGTGCTCATTAAATGTACGACCAAAAACAATTATGTCATCCAAATAGACTAGACATGTCTTCCAGCTAAAGCTTCGCAAAACATGTTCCATCAACCGCTCGAACGTAGCAGAAGCGTTGCATAAACCAAACAGCATTACAGAAAATTGATGAAAGCCGTTTCCCGCAGTGTATAATGTCTTCTTCTTGTCGTTGAATTCAGTATCCTGCAGTATCCGCTTTTCAGACCCAATGTACTGAAGATTATGGCTCCCGATAAGGTGTCCAACGTGTCGTCTATACGTGGTAATGGATAAATATTCTTCTTGGTGACATCGTTCAGTTTTCGATAGTCCACACAAAACCTCGTTGAACCATCTTTCTTTTGGTTAAGTACCACAGGTGAACTCCATGGGCTTTTAGACTTCTCTATGATTCCATCCCTTTCCATTTTCTTAACCAGCGTTTCTGCTTCTTGTTGCTTAGCAAGTGGTAATCGTCTTCGCGCCTGTCGAATTGGAGTCGTATTTCCTGTATCGATTCGATGTCGCACTATATTGGTTTTACCCATGTCGTTATCGCTGACAGCAAAAACGTCGGCAAATTGCTCTAGCGCCTGCTCTGCTGCTTGTCGCTGTGCTGCTGGAAGATGATTACATAGCGAACGAATTATCTGCTTCCTTTCCAGATCTAGTGGCGTATTCTTTACTTTTACAGGCTGACAGTTTGCGATACAGCTTACTCCCTGAGTCTTGCCAATGACTGTTCCTTCTTTTATCACGTTCGGTGATGGGCTAACATTCATTATTCTCGCTAGTATCTTGGGCTGGAGTTTCACTAGAGTTCTTCCGCATAGCAATCCGTTTTTATTGAAATTGATTGGCTCCACTATTCCTACTCTACTGTCCCCAAGATCACCGTTCACCTTGCCATAGATGATTTTCTCGCACATCGGTGGTATCTCCACCTTTTCTTCAGTAATGACTCTTAGCCCACCACTCTGGTTGTCATTTATTTGAAGAGGTACTTCCACATTACGCCATATTAACACGTGGTTCTTAAGATCAAGGGACATCTCGTGCTCTGTCATGAAATCCAAGCCAAATATGCATTCATCTGTAATGCTGGCAACAATAAACCGATGAAAAAACTGTATTCCTCCAAACATGACACTACAGGAGCACTCTTCTTTAATTGCTGCGGCTTCACCTGTCGCTGTCCTCAAATTATATCGAAATACTTTTGACCTTTGGACACCACTTTGGGACTTACAACTGATCTGGAAGCTCCTGTATCCAAGGTAAACGTACATGGTTTTCCTTCTAACACACCACTAACAACCAAGCTGTTGCGGTCCTTTCCAAGTTTGGCAACTTTCACTGTGACCTTGGGGCTCTCTCCCCTCTTCAACAGCTTACGCCCCGTAAAGCTGGTGTAACTTAGTTTTCCTGGTCTGCAGCTACGAGGTAAGCTGGCTGCTGCACCTCATTCATTTTTGATGCGCCTATCTGCCGTAAATTTTCAGGCCTCTTGACACGATTCAATGGTTGTATTGCAGTTTGTACCGGTCTTGGTTCCTCGCAGTCACGGATAAAATGTCCAGGTTTCTGCCATGTAAAACATTTTTGACGGGAACTAGCTGTTGGATTCACTGGTTGCATTGTAGTTTGTACCGGTCTTGGTTCCTCGCAGTCACGGATAAAATGTCCAGGTTTCTGGCATCTAAAACATTTTGAACGGGAACTAGATGTTGGATTTCCGTCGTTCTGAAGGCTTCCAGTTTTTGTTTTTTTTATTTGCTCTTTAATAAGGGCTTTTATTTGTATAATGTCCTCTGTTTCCAGCTTGCGCAATCTAACCAACTCAGTAGCCAACACTTCATTCATCGACTTTCCTCTGGCTGTTGTCCTCAAATGAAGCTTCAACTGTTCATCTCGTAAGATGTCCGTCCAGTCCGTGCCAGTCCATCTAAGATACCAGCCGGAACCCCACAATAGGTTTGTCGTGCTAGCTAGGTTATTTCCCGTTCTAACTCTTGCAGTCGTTCTCCTCGCTGTTGTTTCTTCATCTGGAGCTGTATTTTGCTTAGCTCCTGTATGTGAGACTGTCCATAACGCAAGTCCAACTCTTTCAAGATTCTTCCTGAACTCATATTAGCATTTGGATTCATTTGCAATACGTCTGCTGCCTTGTCCTTCAACGTAGGATCAGAGAATGTAGCTGTTCTTCTGCACCCCATACATTTTGTTGTACAGCAGCTGTGAACTGGACTTTGAAGTTTCCAAAAGCTGTGTCGTCATCGAACGCAGGTGGCTTCAAAATTCCTTTCTGGTTACTAGAAGATTCTGGAATGACTCTGGTGCTGCCTTGTTGAGTGTTTTCCCTGACGAACTGGGTACGGTTATCCAATCGCGTCTCGAACTCATTAATTTTTCCTTCCAGACCACTCACCATTTCTGCCATATTCATTTCGAGCGATTTCACTTCCTCTTGAAATGTTGCTTGAATTTAATTTTTTTCACCTTTAAGTGATTCCAGCTTCTGATTTTGTTTATCAAATTTGGAGTTAAGCTCCTGACTTTACTGATAAATTTCCTTCTTTAGGCCCTGTGTTTGCTGACTAAATTCCTGCTTCAGTCCTTGGCTTTGCTTCTGCGATTGTTGAATTTGCTGCTTAAACTTATCAGTTAATTTTGAATTTAACTGCTGATTTTGCTGATCCAATTCTTTCTTCAACTTTTGGTTTTGCTGTTCCAACTTCTCGTTTAATTTGGAACTCAATTATCGATTCATCTGTTTATTCTCCTGACTCTGTTGCTGCGATTGCTGCTGCGATTCTTGCTTTTCCTTTTAAATTTCTTCACTTTGTTCACTTTGCCGCTGCATTTGTTCTCTCTGCTGGTCAAATTTGCTATTCATTTGTTGCATTAAAACTTGCAACATCGCCTCCATTTTTGGCACACCACACTTTTCTTCCGAAGTGGACGATTTTTGCTCAATTAATTCCGTCTCAATGGAAAACACTTAACCAGCTTGCTGCTTTTCCCCTTTAACGACTTGTTGCAATCGGAGAAATAACTCTTGCTTATTTCCCGCAGTGCTTAGACCTCGCCTTCCAAGCTCTTCTTTAAGCTCCTGGGAACTATAAGATTTTATGTTCACTGCACTTTCCATTTTGGCTTTGTTGACTTTGAGCAACCATGCGCGTATTTCTGGTTCTTTGCTGTTATCGGCTGCTACAGTAGACACGAGATAGTTAAAGGATTGCACTACTTAAAATTCGACTTCCAATATTTTAACTGAGGGACAAATGTTCGCAGAGGGCACCATGTACCTTGTTATGTTATGTTTATGTGCAGCTCCAGATTTCGTGCCGCCCGATCGATCTGGTTGAAAGCTTCTTGTAGAGCTCTTGGGTTTCTACCAACGATTGTCGTCTGCGATCGTCTACGTAAGCCAGTATCTGAATGGACTTATAAAGAATTCTTCCTCTCGCCATTACGTCAGAGTTTCGGATCGCTTTCTCCAACGCCAGGTAGAAGAGGACGCCAGTCCATCCACTTGTCGGAGCCAGTTATAGATGTTGAATGGGCTAGATATTGATCCAGATATTTTTACTTGGCTTATAACATTGGTCATGGTCAATCTATATAGTCGTGCCAGTTTATTTGGGATGCCGAATTCTCTCATGGCTTTATAAAGTTCTACTCTGGATATGCTATCATAGGAGGCTTTGAAGTCTATAAAAAAAGGGTGTAGTGAGTTTTGAAACTCTAGACATTTTTCTCTTTTTTTATATATATTTAAACTTAAGGGTGTAAGCCACACTGGTATGGACCAATGATGACTTTACGGGGCTATCCTCTCTTGAAGTATAGGTGAGAAAATCTTATACGCGTTACTCAACAGGTTATACCACGATTATTGCTGCATGTTGTGATTTCTCATTTCTTATGTATGGGGCACATGATGCCTCTTCACCAGTCTTCTGGCATCGCTTTTTCCTCCCATACTTGCATTATTAATTCATGAATTGCTTGGTGTATTACGGGGCCTCCCGATTTGATTAGTTCCGCTGGGATACCATCTTATCCCGAGGCCTTAATAATTTTGACCCGATTTATCCCATTGCTAACTTCATCTATGCTTGATGGCGGAAGCTTCGTGTCATTTTTGAAGCCTCAAATTCCTCAGTTAGCTGGTCATTTATAAACTCATGAAAGTGCTCTTTCCATCGCTCTTAGGTGCCTTTGAGATCGGCGATCAAATTACCCTGCTTCTCTTTGCAGTATGTGCAACACGGAGTAAAATGCGCCATACCGCGGGCTCTTTGGTAGAATTTCCGCGCCTGATGCGGTCCTCGCTCTCTGTACTGTTCTAGTTCACAGACGAGATTCTTCTCCCAGGCTGCTTTCTTTCACCGGTGACCTGTTTTTTTTTATATCTTCTGAGCTCTTTATATTAATCTTCGTGCCCGCGTTCTATGAGATTGTTACATTTCTCGGTACGGAACGTTCTTACGTACAATGAGAAAATTCAAAGATCGTTTAGCCGCTTTCGTCAGAAGACCACACGATGCTACGGCCACCTGCAATTCTAAACCATTCTGCAGATGCCCGTGTTTATTTTTGATTTCCCCGGTAGATTGCTGGAAGTCCTTGCACACCAAATTCACTTTCTTAGACTTTGATTTATAAATGACTGCAAGATCACTCCGAATATGATAGATCCTATCGTACTTTGGTCCGACCGTGGTTGTGTTGCAGGTTTTTAAAAGTGAATTGGATGAGGGAATTTGTAGTACTTGCTTCCAGCAGCTATTTAAGTGTTTCTCTTCAACTTTATCGTAGATACCGTTACCCAGATCTATTGCTTGGTATGGCTTAAAGAATGTTTGGTTGTCTGAACTAATAATTGTTTGTTGCACGAAGCTAATGAATTATCCAGCAGAATAGTGAGGAAATCAATTGTGTGATCACTGATTAACACATATTTATTTTTATTTTTTATTATTATTTTGTTGAAAGGGAATATGAGGACTCTTCCGATACAGGTGGTAAAACACAAAATTCCAGTCCCTTAATCATTCAGCTCATACGTCCTCTTAGTGCTGTATCTAATCGGAAGCTAATGATATTCCGGTGGTTCATCTGAATTAAACTGATGAGCAACTGGATGCTCGACGAGTATATTCATCCTCGCGTGCCCGCGATCTATAAGATTGTTGCATTGCTCGGTACGCAACATTCTTACGTTTAGTTGCTATCGAACCAGTAATCGAACCAGTCGTTCTGATCTCTACGACTACTGCCTAAGATGGAGTCAGCAGTACCGATGACAGTATTCTTAAGGCGTGTCCATTTCTCTTCTTAGCCTGTCATCACAGCCCCAGGTCTTACTCTTCCTGCATTTAGGTCGAGTCCTATCGGTTGCAGTAGTTGTTTATGGTCTCTTCGTTACGAAGGGCAGCCGTGTTGACTCGAATCTGATTCGCTGATGCTGTCTTTCTTGATGATGCTAACCGCGCTCGGAGCACCATACCAACAAGATAGTGGTCCGAGTCGACGTTGGCATCTTGGTACGTTCGTACCGTCATCAGATTCGGGTTGTGACGGCGGTCTATCAACACGTGGTCTATACCAAGGTGGCTTTGTGGATATTTTTACGCTCAAAACTTGTACTCGCAAAGACCAAATTATTGCTTGCTGCCATCTCTGTGACTCGTTGTCCATTGTCATTAGTGTTCTCGTGTAAGCTATGGGTGCTAATGCCTGAATACTGGCTTCCTACCTATTTTAGCATTCATATCCCCCAGAATGATTTTTACATCATACTGAGGACAGGCATGGAGTTCCCGTTCGACAAATTCAAAGTATTCTTGTTTTTCATCATCTGGGGAATCCTCTGTAGGTGCGTGAACGTTTATGAGGCTTATGTTTTTAAATCTGTCCCGCACGCGAAGAGTGCATAGCCGTTCATTTACTGCTTTAAAGCCGATAACGGTGGGTTTCATTCTTTTGCTGACTATAAACCCCACCCCGAGCACATGATGTCTTGCACCACAGTTGATTACGGACGAGATTGTTGGCCTCGCGCCAACCTTACTTTGAAGGGACTAGCCCGATCATTTCGCTTTTCCTTTACTGGAGGAAAATTACCAGCGGCCACCACGTGGAGGTTTGATCGCACTTCGACCATTCATTCTGTGTTATTCGCCCTACCCTGCTGATGGCTGACCGCAATAACTTAAGTCAGGCATGTTTAAATAATCATCTTCAGTTTCACTAGAATAACCTAAATTTAAAGATGAGATTGTACTCGGCTTAAGACCGTTTTGAAGCTTGGCTTCGTCAACGAAATGATCCTCGCATACCTCGAAACATTTATTTAAATTGTGTCTATCTAACATTCTATATACATTGACACATACCACACAGCCATTTATTATTTGGTAATAATCGCCAAAATTAAAATTTTTGAGGTCAGGCAATTTTAAAGTATATCCTTTTTCCACGCATCACACGCGACACACGTTATACGCGGTATTGGACTCTGAAATTGAGCTAGGTCATGCGAAAGGTGGTGAAAAAGGACCTCAAAGTAGTCGAAAATACAGATAAACAGGGATCAAGTTAAATAAAACTTTTTTAAAAGAATAAATACTTATTAAAACATATTATTTTTCTTTGAAGCATGGATTATTTATTGTTGAAAAGCCCTGAAAATGTAATACTGCACATCGGTCACAAAATTTAAAGAACATTGAAGAACATCGGGTAAATTTTTTAAAACATTTGTATGAGAGCCCGATCACTTCAAAATTTTTAAAGAAATTATTGTCACCGGAAATACACACGTGCACATGTGTAAATTTGAAGTAAATCGGGCTTAAGGATGTGAGTTAAAAATTGATCGCAAGATTACACCGGCCAGGCACCCAGCCAGCCATCGACCGACAACCACGCACGCGAAGTTAATATATGGAATTAAAAAAAACAACATATAAAAATTAAATTTTTATTGAAAATTCGCTAATCAGATATACAGATATACACATGTATTTGTGGGAAATCAAGGCAACTTTTAAAAAAAATTTATGGGAGCCAACCCGCCCCCGGGTCACGACCTCTACGAAATGTTTACAAAAAAGTCTATCAGAGATACACATGTGTATAAAATTTAAAGAAAATCGGGTAATTTTAAGCAAAATTTTCATGGGAGCCCCCCGAACCATGGGCCGGAACACTTCCAAATTTTAATAGAAAGTATTTTCACCAGAAATACACAGGAAAATCGGGGCTTAGGAAGAGCATTAAAAACCGATCGCAAGATTCCACCAGCCACAGACAACCGTGGACGCGAAGTAAATATAGAGAATTTAAAAATTTAATATTTCTTGTTAAATCTCTAATCGGAGATTCAATTTTGTGGTGAAATGCCCCATTTGGTGGCGAAAACATTGCAGACATAGCGCACGGTTGGTGCAAAAACTCTTCACAGATGCCAAATTATGCCAAGAATGTCTCCGATCAGATCATGCTGTTGCTACATGTCCAGTCACCCATCAGTGCCGACATTGCAATTCTGCTCACCATTCACTGCTTGATAAAGCCGCCGTTAAGAATCCTATGCCACATTCGACAAATCGGCAACCGCTCAAATTTCCAATGTCTTCCGAGGCCCACCAATCCGAAACGTCATTATCATCAATTGATGTTACCAAAACAAGGACAAGTCCATCATCTTTTGTATATTTGGCTACTTCAATAATCAAGGTCCGTGATCATTCCGGGCATTTTATTAATGGGCGAGCATTGCTGGACTCAGATTTCCAATGAACTTTATGACTAAGTCATTTGCATCACAATTGAAACTACCTCGATGACATACTGGAACCAAGTTTCAAGGCATTAGATCGCATGGTGTTTCAACATTATCCAACTCAACCATAACATTAAAGTCCAGCATCAGTCACTATGAAACAAATTTGGATGTGCAAATATTGCAGAAAATGACGAGCTATCAGACCATAAATTCGCTTGGCGATATTAAGAGTTGGAAAATTACGAGCTATCAGACCATAAATTCGCTTGGCGATATTAGGAGTTGGAAAATTCCGGAAAACATCCAACTCGCTGACCACGGCTTCTTTATGGCACTTAGTATTGATTTACTGTTGGGTGCTGAAATTTATCACGAACTGCTCACTCTTGGTCAAATTAAGTTAGCTGATCATTAGCCTGTTCTACAAAACACACTACTTGGTTGGATTGTTGCGGGAAAAATGTCATGTTGAGTGTAAAAATAGGTTTCCTGACTGTACAAACAGTAGGAAAGACGACGAAATTAAGATTTAGGCACTTGAACCAAATCTTAGCTGTTTAAATTTAAATGATCATGTACATAAAAGGTTTCTGAGTAGAATTATATTTATTTAGTGGCCGAAGCCCTCTTTTATACAAATAATTTACATGATATAATGCAAAGTCTACAAAATTAACAAATGCTTAATCTAATACAAAATTATAAGTTTGAGAAATCTAATGCTTATGATAGATAACGTAGAATTCCTAAACATTCCTGCACATCCATGTTGTAATATGATGAATACCCACGTTGTAATATGACGAATAGCTAATTTATCTTCATAAGCACGTTCTGTCTGGCCTTGATGTTATTGCACTTGAAATTGTCGTTTGTTATTTTGTGTTACTTAACATACTTCCCCGCGTTGAATGGGGTTCCCTTCAACTGAGAGTTTATGTTACTTTGACTGCGTATGATGCTCCTAGTTGTCGAGGTTGTGGAACAGGGATGGAAACAGGGTTTTTTTCGGCTGCGAAGTCTGCAGATAGTGACAATTATTCCCAAGGCTATTGAAAGAATAAGAGCCAAATAAATGATAATGTGATGAGGTGTATTATTCACAAGGAACGCATTATGCAGTTTTGGGAGCTCTTGATTTCGCAAGGCAGAAAGTTGAGTCTAAAGTATTTTTAGTGATTCCAGATGAGTGTTGAATTTTGGAACTAGCTCTAGTGCTTCGTGAACATAATCGGTTTTTGTGATTGTAGAAATATTACCAAAACTGATGTAGGAGGAATGCAGAGTGCTGGTCGTCATGGGATTTCCTTGGATGGTGATTAAATTGTTTCTCATCACGCAGTTGTCTTCCAGTGAAAGGAGCCCAGATCCTGAAAGTTCAATCTGAATCGTTTCTGTTCTACACACAGCGGTGAGTTGAACGTCCTTCAGAGTACCGAAAATCCAGTGATTTTTGTTGTTTAGCTGTGTCCACATTAGATTATTACTTGGTTTTATTAACTTGCAATCTGTCACTGTGTTATTATTGAAAAGGTTGAACTCGCAGTTACATGCCCGAGAACCAGCCTTTTTATTGGAGCAAAAGTAGCGCATGTCCTTCTCGCAATCTTTCAGTTCGGTTTCCGTCAGTGAGAAGTATTGATCCCGATGACGATTTATGGCTAAAATTTCAATTTCCGGGCTTATGATTGTTGTATTTATATATAATAAAAAAAAGACACGTTAAATTTATTTATAATACAGGTCTTTATTCAACAACAGACTGATTATTAATGCCAGCATATACTGACTGTTATACATATTTAACTAGGTTATATACATGTTTATATAGAAACATTGTATAAGTGTAAGTTTACAACATCTCCCTTTTTAACAATAATAATACTTATTATAACTATTACGTTTAGGTACAAAGGTTTTTTAACAAGATAGAAAAAGTTTAAATTATTCAAAATTATTTAACAATATTCAAAAGCAAACGATAGTATCAATTTTAAAATTAAAATTGAGTATCACATAAATATTTTTATGTATAATAGTAAGTAAGTTTATCAGGTGGTATTACATTCCTTCATAAACGAGTCTGAAACGAGTTGAAAATATTTCATTATTATTTGATTCCGGGATTTTCTGTTGAATCAGGCTTTTCTACACTGGACGTATTCTGTATCGCGTGGATACTTAGCGTAAACGATGGAGACCACAAAATAAAAAGCGAACTGTGTTTTTTTTGGCGAAATCAATCAACTTAAATTTTTTATGTTTTTTGTAAAGAATGACAAACAATTTTATTGGAACAATGTTAGATATATGGTGTGCGCCACAAGCAAAATTACAATCAAAGGAGAATTAGACACTTTAAGATTTACAATTTAAATAAGTACAAATAATTTTATTTCAAAAAATTCAAAGATTATTCAAAAGATTATTCAACTGGTGAATTCCGTGCCGCTGCTGGTTGCCAGTAAACTCGTCAATCGACTGACTCGATCGCCACCAGTGATGAACGTTGCCAGTGTCGGTCACCACCAGTCCCACAAATTCCAAATGTGTAACTTTGTTAGTACTTTGTACCATGTCAGCAATTTCCATATCTCGTTGATAAGGTACATGCTGCCGAATATGCCGATGACTGCCAATGCGATGTAGACTCTCGACATGCTGATTGTGCTTATGGTGCACATTAGTGGTGGTCGTCCGTTCTTATGTGTAAACAATTAGGTCGCTTAGGCGACGACTCGCATGTTCAGACGAAATTTGACGACGCTCATTGTGTTGCTACAATGTGACAAGCCATTTGTGCGATGAAATATGACTGTGTACACTATTGTGTTGCAACACAGTAATGCTTCATCGTGATATGAGACTGGTGGTGGTTCATTGGCCTTGAGTCGATGAGTTGATTGCATCGATGATGATGATTTTGTGTGCGGAGCACTATATGCTTAGACTATGTGCACTATGTGGCTGAGTCGATGATGATTTTTATGTGCGTAGCACTATGTGTGTAGATTATGTGCCATGTTGCGTTGCAATATCCTGCCGGGCCTCAGGAAAAGACACGATGAAGGAAGAAGATCATCTGCTTATCGTCTATTTTCAATTTCTGGGGTTGATTTTCTGCTTCAATTAAAGATGCGTGCTGCAAGATGGGTTAGCTGGTCCTCATCTCCGTGACATATGGATGGGTACATGAAGGCAGAAACAAAAGGTGTGGTGAATAGTGTGTGGCAATATTTATTTATGTGTATGGGTTAGTTGAATGCAATTTATATTAAGCTATCATACATTAAATAATTGGTTAGTTGAGCTCGAAGAACTAGTATTATAAGTGTGGGTGTGTGGGAGTTATTCATTAAGCATTGGTAGCAAGCAGAGTTTAGCTATAGGTCGCTTTAATGATGTGGTTGCGGTCTTAATTGTGACGACGCGAATTTTGTCGTCAGCTCCAGGATGTGTTGCGGTGATTCTGCCGAGTCGCCAAAGCGTAGGAGGCATTTGCTCATCAGGCAATAGTACCAATTGCCCTATTTTGAGTTCAGCATTTGGTGTAAGCCATTTCGGACGCTGCTGCAGTCGAACCAAGTATTCGGATCTCCATTTTCTCCAGAAGTCTTGCTGGATTTTCTGCATAAGTTGCCATCTGTCCAGGTGGTTTGATTTACTTTCCGTTAGATCCCTTTCGGGTACGATGTTAAGTGGTGCGCCAGTAAGGAAATGTCCTGGTGTTAATATCGAGAGATCCTCCGGATCTTCAGTTATTGGGCAAAGTGGCCGTGAATTGAGGCAAGCTTCAACTTGCGCTAATACCGTTGCATATTCTTCAAATGTCAGAGAATAGTGACCAATTACTCGCTTCAAATGGTGTTTCATGGATTTCACACCGGCTTCCCATAATCCGCCGAAGTGAGGCGCAGCGGGAGGGTTGAAATGCCATGTTGTGCCGTTGGCTTGCATACGTTGTGCGATATCTTCAGTCCAGTGCTTAGATGTGTGCAATTTCTCTGTTTCCAAGATGTTTGCAGCCCCTCTAAAATTGGTTCCACAATCGCTGTATATATTCGTGCAGATTCCACGGCGTGCGGTGAAGCGTTTGAATGCTGCTAGGAATGCAGATGTTGTGTAATCACTTACTAACTCGAGGTGTACAGCTTTTGTACAGAAGCAAACGAAGATTGCTATGTATGCTTTTGTGATTTTGTTGCACCGACCCTTCCAGGCCTTTAACTGAACAGGTCCTGCATAATCCACTCCTGAAGTCTGAAACGGTCTTGCCTGGTTAACTCGTAGCGCTGGCAGGTTTCCCATTTGCTGCTGCATTTCTGTTGCCTTATATCTGTAACATTTCAGACAATTGTAAATACATTTTTTTACAGCAGATTTGAGTTGTAAAATCTAATATTCCGATCGGAGTGTTGCCATCATTAATTGTTGTCCACCATGTAGCGTTGTGAGGTGCGTATTATGCACAATCAGTGACGTAAGAAAGTTTTGTGCAGGTAGAATTATTGGATGACGCTGTGCATAGGGTAGATCAGCATTCTCTAATCGACCGCCAACTCTCAGCATCCCTTTCTCATCAATGAATGGCGAAAGTCGTGTTAATTTGCTTCCCTTGGAGACAGTTCTACCTTTGGTCATCATTGCTATTTCGTCGGCGAAAAACTGTTGCTGTGCGATGGTGATCAAACGTATTCGAGCCGAGCGAATTTCGTCGACTGAAAGTGGTCCCGATACACGAGTTGACATCTTCTGTGCCGTACGGCGCAAGTTCGTAAAGAAACGAAGCCAATAAGCCGTGGCTCTAAGTAGACGAGGTAAAGATGAGAATCGAGTGAAGAGATCATTTGTTTCAAAAGCGGTGAAATGAACGCATAGATGAAAAACATTATTTATGGGGTACCCAGATGTGATGAATTCGTTTTTTGGTTTTCCAATCTCAGATGCCTTTGTTTCAAGATTTGTTTGTGTAACGTCGAATGGTGGCTGCGATTGTTCATCAAATGAGAGAAGAAATTCAGGTCCATGCCACCATTGATTATTAATGAGGAGTTCTCTTGGAAACAGTCCTCTGGAAGCAACATCGGCCGGATTGTCCTTAGACCGGACGTAGTTCCAACACGCAGGATCTATAAGTTCCTGGATTTCTGCCACTCTATTGGCAACGAACGTAGTTCGAATATATGGTGCTGTTTTAATCCACGTAAGTGTAATTTGTGAGTCACACCAAGCAAATATCTTTGGAGATTGTAGGTCCATTGTTTTAATGGTTTGTATTAAGAGGTGTGCTAGCAACTGTGCACCACAAAGTTCCAACCGTGCCAGCGATTTAATTTTGAGCGGTGCAACTCTTGTTTTTGACACGAGTAGGTTGGTGACATTTGTATCTCTGGTGGTGACTCGTAAGTATAGTGCGGCCGCATAAGCCTTTTCCGATGCGTCGCAAAATCCGTGGATTTCGATTCGTGAATCCGTAGTCAAGTGTACCCAGCGTGGAATCACGATGTTATTTAGTGCGGTGAGCTCCGTTTTCAGGTTATGCCACGCAGTAACGATTGTTGGTGGGAGTTCGGAATCCCATGTTTGCTTTTCCTTCCAGATATCTTGCATTAAAATCTTACCAACAATGATACACGGAGAGATCCAACCCATTGGATCGTACAGCCGCGCAATGTCTGAAAGGATTGTTCTCTTTGTCGTCTTCCTTGAGTCCTGTAGTGAGATCTTGAAGGTGAAGGTGTCCTTTGCTGGATGCCATTGGATGCCTAGCGTTTTGATCTCATTGCCTGCGTCGAATGAGAGTGGTACCTTCACTTCTCTATCAATCTCTGGAATAGATGCCAACAACTCTTCACAATTGCTCGCCCACTTGCGTAGTGGAAAGCCTCCTTGCTTCAACATTGTTGTCAGCTGCCGCTGCATTTCCATAGCTTCTGCTTCGGAGTCTGCTCCATGGATCACATCGTCTACGTAGAAATTGTTTCTAGCAATTTTTTCGGCAATCGGGTAATCTGTTCGTTCATCAGCCGCAAGTTGTAGAAGTGTGCGTACTGCTAAGTATGGCGCGGAGGCGGTACCGAAAGTGACCGTATTTAGACGATATGTCTTAATCTCTTCTCCTTCTCTATCTCTCCACAAAACTAATTGATATGCAGCATCCTCCGGCGAAACCCAGATTTGCCTATACATTTTGTTAATGTCAGCTACAAATGCGATTTTGTGTTTTCTGAATCGAGCGATGTGGTCGAAGATGTCATCCTGCAACCTTGGGCCAATGAAGAGATGGTCATTAAGTGATGTGCCATCAGACGACTTACAGGAAGCGTCAAACACAATTCTGAGTTTTGTCGTTGAACTGGATTCCTTCATCACTGCGTGGTGAGGAACGAAATAGTGAGGACTGGATAGTGACATGGGCTCGATCTCCGTCATATGCCCAAGCTCCTTGTATTCGCTGAATACTTTGTTGTACTCCTCATAGAACGACGAATTTATTTGGAATTTTCTCTCAAGTTGCATGAATCTGACGAGTGCTGATCTTTGAGATAAACCTAATGCAGGGTGTATACCTTCCTTAAATGGAAGTTGAACCATATATTTGCCGTCTAGTTGACGCTGATGGGTTCTGCAAAAGTGCGTCTCACATTTCTCTTCTTCTGGTGAGAGCAGTTTTCTTCGTGGAACTTCCTCAAGTTCCCAAAATTTAAGCAGCACGTTATCCAAGGGTTGACCTTCGGTGGTTATGTGAAGAGAAGTTACGTTTGATTGATGTTTGGGGGAGATGCCCCCAGAAAGAACCCATCCCAGCTCCGTCCTTTGAGCCATAGGGGTTCCTGGTTCTCCTTTCCTTAAGCCTTCAAGGAGAATGGAGGGATAAATGTCGCTGCCAAGCAAAATGTCGATTTTGCTTGGTTTGTCAAATGTAGGATCAGCGAATTGAATGTTGTAGAGGTGGCTCCAATGAGCCCATGGAATGAAGTGCGTAGGTAATGCAGCTGTGAGTTTGGGTAAGACCAATGC
This sequence comes from Nephrocerus scutellatus, assembly GCA_947095585.1. Lineage (NCBI taxonomy): Eukaryota > Metazoa > Arthropoda > Insecta > Diptera > Pipunculidae > Nephrocerus > Nephrocerus scutellatus. The sequence continues at coordinate 51,221,338 of OX352762.1, forward strand.
ATTGAGCCGTAAGCTGAAGGTTTTGTTCACATTTGAGAAAATCGTGAGCGAAACCTGGTGATTCGAAGTGGTTGTGTTGGTCTCTCCAACACCAAGGATCTTAACGCAGCTTCTTTCCCTTTTAAGTTTTAGTAGTTGGACGGCAGCCTCAGTGATGAATGAGGCCTCTGACCCTGGATCTAATAGCGCTCGCAGTGTCAACAGTTGGCCCGTGGTTGTCGGAACCTTGATGAGGGCTGTAGCCAGAAGAACAGGTGCACGATTGTTTTCGGCTACGAACGTGTTGTTTGCTGAAGCAGTTCCGTAGGAGGATGTTATGCTATTTGAGGGTACTGATTGTTGAATTTGGGTGGAGGAGGACGTTGGTTGAAACGGTGGAGTACCAGCTCCCATTGGAGCAGTTTCATTTGCATGCATTGCGTTGACTGACTCATTCATGTGCAGTAACGAATGATGCTTTTGATGGCAGACAGAACACGTAAAGGTGCTTGTGCAGTTTTGCGTGAAATGTGCGCTTGACAAGCAGTTGAAGCACAATTTCTTTTTCTTTACAACCTCTTGTCGCTTCCTCGCGTTTAATGCTTTAAATTTGAAGCAATGTCGAATGGAATGTGAGCCCTGACATAACGAACACCTTTGAATTGTGGAGTTGTGAACACGAATTGTGTTTATGGTTTGCCTTTTAGCCTTAGTTTGAGTGGAACTTGGTGAGGATTGTCCAATGACATCCAAGGTTCTTGATCTCATTAAGATGAAATCTTCCAACGTATTAAAAGTCGGATAGTCCACGTACGTTGAAATGTGGGACTCCCAGAGTCCCCGAGTGGTCGACGAAAGTTTTTGCACCGTATGGAATATGAGAACGTCTTCCCATGATTCCACAGGTACTCCAAGACTCTTGAGCGATTGCTTGGCTTCATTGGTAGTGTCTAGCAGTAGTTTGAGATCATCGGATGATTCCTGCGTGAGCTTCGGTTGGTCGAAAAGAAGTTTAAATTGACTGTCTTTTAACAGTCGAACGTTCTGAAATCTCTTAACCAATAATGCCCACGCTGATTCAAAGTTCGTTTCGGTGTTCCGAAGCATACGCGCTGCTTCACCCGTTAGATTGCCTTTTAAGTACTGGAGCTTGTGAGCGTCAGATATTGAGGCATTTTTATTGACCATTCCTTCGAACAGTCCCTTAAATTCTGGCCACATCTGTAGAGAGCCGTCGAAAGTTGGTAGCTTCATTGCCGGAAGCTTTAATTCAGCTGACGGTGATTTGGACGCAGCGACTGAATTGTTAAGGCAGCCTTGAATATCGGTTGCTGCTAACTGTTCCTTTAGCTCACTCGAGTAATTGAAGAACAATTCCTTCAATTTGTGAAAAGTGAGTGCTTCCATGTATTCGGTTTTCGCATCCTCACTAGGGAACCCAACAATTTTCTGATGCAGAAGCCTAGCTTCTTTAAAAGATGTTTCTAAATTTGCCAGTCGTGCCTCAATCATGTGCACCGACTTTTTAGATGCAGCTAGGCCTACATATGCCTTATAGTCAGCCTCGAGTTCTTGCGAAGTCGTCTGAATGGCCTCGACCAAATTTATAATTTTGACCTTGCTCATGATGATAGAGAAATAAGTCAACCCACCAAACACACCACACAAGTTTATTACGATCACTAAGATCACCAATTTATTTGAATAAATAATAGTTAAATAAAATGCCACACACCTGATGTAAGCGTTGCTCCCTCGATGCAGCTTCTTCCAGTAATTGAGCTGATCGTGCCGCTGATTTGTTGATGCGTTTTGTATTTATTTAAACACTGATTAGTCGATTTCCGCACTGATTCTAATGGATCTTATTCGTAGATCCGGTTCGAAGGACCAAACTGTGTCGCGTGGATACTTAGCGTAAACGATGGAGACGTGTTCTCCACAAAATAAAAAGCGAACTGTGTTTTTTTTGGCGAAATCAATCAACTTAAATTTTTTATGTTTTTTGTAAAGAATGACAAACAATTTTATTGGAACAATGTTAGATATATGGTGTGCGCCACAAGCAAAATTACAATCAAAGGAGAATTAGACACTTTAAGATTTACAATTTAAATAAGTACAAATAATTTTATTTCAAAAAATTCAAAGATTATTCAAAAGATTATTCAACTGGTGAATTCCGTGCCGCTGCTGGTTGCCAGTAAACTCGTCAATCGACTGACTCGATCGCCACCAGTGATGAACGTTGCCAGTGTCGGTCACCACCAGTCCCACACATTCCAAATGTGTAACTTTGTTAGTACTTTGTACCATGTCAGCAATTTCCATATCTCGTTGATAAGGTACATGCTGCCGAATATGCCGATGACTGCCAATGCGATGTAGACTCTCGACATGCTGATTGTGCTTATGGTGCACATTAGTGGTGGTCGTCCGTTCTTATGTGTAAACAATTAGGTCGCTTAGGCGACGACTCGCATGTTCAGACGAAATTTGACGACGCTCATTGTGTTGCTACAATGTGACAAGCCATTTGTGCGATGAAATATGACTGTGTACACTATTGTGTTGCAACACAGTAATGCTTCATCGTGATATGAGACTGGTGGTGGTTCATTGGCCTTGAGTCGATGAGTTGATTGCATCGATGATGATGATTTTGTGTGCGGAGCACTATATGCTTAGACTATGTGCACTATGTGGCTGAGTCGATGATGATTTTTATGTGCGTAGCACTATGTGTGTAGACTATGTGCCATGTTGCGTTGCAACATATTCGAATTTGGATATTGCTCAAAATATGTTGGCGATTTCGGCGACTTCAAGTTCCGTCTTCACCTTCAACAATAAAAGATCGTGGTTCTTGACATATTTCAACTACCCCTCCTAGAATCCAATCATAAGTCGGATTCTTTTTATAGTAAATATTTTCACACGGTTCAATTGGTTTTAAGTCTCGAGCATTTTTATTGTAGTATCTTTATATTTTTTCAGTTTTTTGTTGAACTGAATGTTTATACTTGTGGACATCAACTAAAGTTGGTTTAAAAATTTCTGATGACGCAGGGATTTTTGTTCTCAAATTTCTTGACATTAGCAGTTCAGCCGGAGAAGGCAAATTGCCTTTAGAAGTTGTTCTGTAATGGAGAAGCGCGACATGTGGATCGGTATTGGATTCTTTGCATTTATATAAAAGTCTTTTAATTGTTGAATCGATCTTTCGGCTAGGCCGTTTGAATGAGGTAACTAAGGTGACGATGTCACATGATCAATATTCCACTCTTCGCAAAAAAATTTAAACTCTTTCGAGTTGTATGGTGGACCATTATCGGAAACAATAATCGCTGGCACACCATGACGTGCAAATATCGACTTCATTTTAGTAATTACAAAATTACTGGAATTTCCGAAATTTAAAAGTTCAATTTCGATAAATTTCGAAAAATAATCAACTAACAAAAGAAAAAGTTTTTTATTAAATTCAAAAATATCAGTTCCAATTTTATACCAAGGTATATTAACAATTTCATGTGGACATAAAGTTTCTTTTTGATTTGAGTTTCTATAGCGCATACAACTTTCGCAATTTGTTACGACATTTGAAATGTCGTTGTTTATATTAGGCCAAAATACAATATCTTTGGCAAGACTTTTGCAGCGCTGGATACCCATATGACCCTCATGTATTCGTATTATTCGATTATTTTAAAATATAATATCGTCTATGATATCTAAATAATATTTGATATTGAAATATGACATTGCTATTTTGTCAATTGATTTTTTATTTGAGGCCAACCTGACTGAATATAATTTTTGACTTGGATTGAATCATCCAATTTGTTGCAATTTTGCAGAAGCTACTGAAAGGTTTGAGATCAAAAAATCACAATGAAGGGTTAAATCTTTATCAAATTCGGTAAGTGAAGTTTCCGGTAAAGCTGCTCTGGAAAGAGTGTCCGCCGTGAACATCTCTTTACCAGGTTTGAAAATGACGGACAGGTCATATGCTTGAAGCCTTAGATAAATCTTTGGAGTCTTGCAGGAACCTTGTGTAAGGGTTTATCAAAGAGAGGCACTAGCGGCTTGTGAGCCGTTTCAACGATCACATTCCTACCGAAGACATTGGTGATACTTAACACACCCAAACAAAATAGCAAAGAGCTCCTTTTCAATTTGAGCGTAATTTTGCTAACTGGCGTTTAAAGTGGCGGAAGCGAAAGCGATTGGGCTGTTGTTATGACATATTACAGCACCTACTGCACCTTTCGATGCGTCGACTGATAGAGTAAGAGGTTTATGCATTCGAAATAATTTCTTTCAACTTAAGAAATTCTTTTTCGTGTGCATCGTTCTAATGCCACTGTATTTCTTTTTTCAAAAGCTGTCGAAGATTGGAATTTTCAAAAGATAAATCGGTGCAAGTCTACTACAGATTTTGGTCGCGGCATATTGCAAATCGCTTTTATTTTAGAATCATCCGGTTTGATTCCATATTTATTTAAAATATGACCTATAAATTTTTATTCGTTGACACAAATTTTTGATTTCGACTGATTCAATTTTAGACCTATAGATCGCGCTCGCTCTAATACTTTATTTAAAATTTCATTATGTTTTTCCAAAGAATCTGCAAAAATTAAAAAATCAAAAATCAATAAAAATCATCACACCCTCTCTTTCGGAAAAGCTATTGACCATTTGAGCATGAAAAATTTCAGGTGCGGATTTTATACCGTATGGCATTCTTAAAAATCATGCCTTTGATGACTCCTCATCGAGTGGAATAATCCAAAAACCTGAGTTGGCGTCGAGCGACGTAAAATATGTTGCTCCACTCAGTTTAGCTTTAAAATCATCTAAACTGGGAAACTGGAAATGCGATTGAAGAATCGCCTTGTTAAGATTTCTGGGATCGAGACATAAAATTAATTTTCCATTAGGTTTCTTAACAAGAACGATTGAATTAACCCAATTTGTTGGCTCATCGACCTTGACAATGACATTCAATTTTTCCATTCGTAAGAGCTCTTCTTTAAGAGAATCTAATAAACTAAATGGAACTTTTCGCGGACAGTCAATCTTCGGAATTGCGGCGGGATTAATTTGTAAATGACACTTAGTTTTTAATAAACCTAGACCTTGAAACACGTCACTAAATTTAGAAAATATTTTAGAATAATTTGAATCATTACTTAATTTAGAAATATAATTTTTTGAATCAGAAAAATTATCTTTATTATACTAATTTAAATTTTCATCTACCTTTTTTATTAAATTTAGTTCAATAGACGACTGAAGACCAATAATTGCTTGACATTTTATATCCAGGACGTAAAAAAGAATTTTATAGTGATGACTTCGGTGTTGACAATTTAAACTGCAATATTCAATGACTGGAAGAACTTCTCTGCTGAATACCATGATTTTTGTAGACGACTTCATGACTTTAACTCCACTGCCAATTTTCTCGAACTGCTGCTTTGAAATTATGTTAGCTTGGGTACCTGTGTCTATTTGACATTGCACTGAAGAACCGTTGATATGAATATGCACTATCCATCGATCTGCTTGTGCTTGTGATGACCATGAAAATGCATAAGCTTGTTGTATGTGCATCATCCCAATAAATAACTGAGAAGTTTCTTCTGAAAGCTCATCGTAATCGGAATCAATGTCAACATTTCGTATGTATGCATTTTTGTTGGTGTTGTTTTTGCACTTTTTAGCGAAATGGGTTATGCGTTTACAGTTGTTGCACCTCACTCCCAGAGCTGGGCATTTACTTCGATGAATTACTCCACACTTGTAGCAGCGCTTATGATATGACGAACTGTTTTGTGTTTTATGATGTACTCTATGGCTTGGTATATATGATGACGATCGGCTGTTATGTGAAGTTCGTATGTTATTCTTATTAGAGAGAGATAAATTATTTGTGTGCTGATGGTTATGTGGCTTTGACGATGAACGGTGAATAGCGGCGATGGCGTTGTTGCTGCTGTTGTTACTTGCTAGCTGCAGTTGTTGAGCTTGGCCTTTTGTTGCTTCCATTGTTTTTGCAATGTCGATGGCTTTATCGAATTTTATGCCACCTTCATTCAGTAATCGTTCTTTTATGTTTGAAAAATTATTATTCAAACCACAAACGAAAATATCACGGACTAAATCTTCTCTTATGTCTTTAAAATCACACGACAGGCTTAGATTTTTCAAGACTGTGATATATTCGTCGATTGACTCACCATATTTTTGTGACCTTGTGAAGAATTTATGGCGCTCCATGACGATGTTGACTTTGGGAAGAAAATAGGCCTCCAACTTTTCAATTAATTTTTCATATTTGACCAAGTCAAGGTTCTTGTTGAAGGAATTGAAGATTTATAAAGAATGTGGCCCCATATAATGAAGTAGAAGTGCGACTTTTCGTTTATCGCCTTGGTATTCCAAATTCGATGCTCGAAGAAAAATGTTAAATTGATTCAAACAATTCTTCCACGTGGATGGTAGGTTCGTAGATTTTAGGTTGAGCGGTGAAATGGATGCCGAAATATTATTCACTATGGCATACGCGTTTGCGGTTGGTTTCGGCGGGTCTGTCATTTTTTTTTCACAATTTATATTTTATTGGCTTCGAATTTTCTGGTAGAAACCGACAAACAAAATATAATATAATTTAATTACATTATTTGCACACATCTGACAACATGATGTCATTTATATATAATAAAAGAAAAAGACACGTTAAATTTATTTATAATACAGGTCTTTATTCAACGACAGACTGATTATTAATGCCAGCATATACTGACTGTTCTAACTGACTGGTATACATATTTAACTAGGTTATATACATGTTTATATAGAATCATTGTATATATAAGTGTTAGTATACAACAATTATCAGCAGCGTGTTATTCATGATCGAAGGAAAAGGTATAAGTCGAAACAAATTAAACGATTCTTGTTCGATTAGAGGAATTTTGATGACGAACATAAGGTGATTGTCAGTAGCTCCTCCCTTCGCTGTTAAGATTTTATATAAGTGAAGCAAATCATCATGTTCGAATGGTAATGCTTGTGACTGGGGAAGCTGGTTTTTGATGTTTATGATTTCTGCCTTTAATTGAGTTGGGGATAGCAAGATTGGACTGATGGTACCATAGTGAGCGTCTGTTAAGTTAGTTAATATTGCGTTTTCAATTGTTTCAAGTTTGAAGCTACGATTCATAGTTGCATTGTCAATGACGTAAAAGTTTGGAAAATCCTAGATTGCTCAGAAACCTCTCCAATTCGAGAGACAATATGGTTGGATTGATTTTGCAGAGTATTAATGCGTTCTTTTATTTCGAGATGATCTTGCTTCATGATGTTAATGGTTGAGTCTATGATGGATGTCTGTTTTTTCAACATAGTCAATAAGTGTGCTTCATTGTTGTTTATTTGATAGATGGTTCTAGACATCTCTTCTGCGTAATCGGAATCAAGGAGTCCAAATAACGAATGCGCTTTATTACCGACAATGTTAATTGCTGCCCGAGAAACTCGGTGTTTTGTGATTAAAGTTGTATCTGCTTGTAAACTGTTTCTAGTGTTGATAAAGTACATAACTAGGGGATTACAAGATGTTTTTTGTTTAAGTTGATTACATAGATGTTGGAGCGCCATTGTTCCAATGTTAAATGCGTCTATTCTGATCGGATTGGTGCCAAGTCATAATAAACGATGATTTTCCACTCATTCGCAATTAAATTTGTGGATCCAAGATGTTCAAAGTAGATTCCTGGATTATTGATGAACGTTATTGCGTTGATTGGCGATGCGCAGTTTACTGGGAACAGTAGCAATGATAACACAACCGTTGTATATAATGTATTAGATGACAACCTTCGTCGTTTTGGTTGTGCTTCTGTCGTATCATGTGCTGAGGGCTGGGAGTGCGAAGCTGGCTTCTCTGATTCAACTGTTATTGCATCAGTATTATCAGGTTCCTTAATTAATGAAGCTAAGCGATGAATTGGTCGCTTCCATATTCGAGATCTCAGTCTCCAAATGAATGGCCTTGGTTGCGAAGCAACAGAAGACTGCCATAGAGGTCCACAAAAGTCTACACCGGAAATTATGAATGGCCTATTTGGTGTGAGGCGATCTGATGGAAGGTTCCCCATGACTTGAGTCATGAGCTGTGGTCTGACTCCGGTGCATCGAGTGCAGTTGCGTACTGTGTGCCGCGCCATTACCTTTCCTTTGATGAGCCAAATTTGTTGTCTCAAAATGGATAACAGTGTCTGTGGTCCACAATGAGCGTTTTCATCATGCTTCATTTTAAATAGCAATTTGGTTATAGATTCATTGTACGGAATCAAAATCGGGTGTTTTGCATCGAAAGAAATCTAATTTCTAAGCGGCCTCCAACTCGTAAAATCCCATTTTCGTATAAAAATGGCGCTAAGCTTATCAGTGAGCTAGACCTGCACAAGCCCTTGTGACTCTTAAGATCCTGTATTTCCTTGCTGTTTGCCATACTGGTGTTGTATCGATTTTTCTGGTTGTTCCAATGAATCGAAGAACGAACCAATCGTACGTTGTAGAAACGAGAATGAGTTGCGATGTTTTATTTGGTCAATTATTTGTGGGGAACTATGTATTAGGGCTACAGCGACGATATGTTTCCTTTCTAAGTCGGATGGTGTTTTTAGTTCCATGCAGAAAGAATGGTCCATAATGCCACATACTACATGACATAAAGCTAGCCGATGATATCCCTCGTGATAGTAGGTCAGCTGGATTCTCCTTGGATGTGACGTGCTCCATTGGGTTGCCAAGGAAAATTCTTGAATTTTTGCAATTCGATTTGCAACGAACGTATGGAAAGATGAAGATGCTGAGTTGATCCACGAAAGTACGATTTGTGAATCCGTCCAGAAATATGTTGGAATATCTTGGAATCTTAAGTCACCTTTGACTCTGGTTGTGAGTTCAGCTCCTAAGACTGCAGCGCACAGTTCAAGTCGCGGAATGACTGCCTTTTTACTGGAGCTATGCGTGATTTAGTGCAGAATAGTCTTACGACTATCGTTCGATCCTTATATGTTGACCGTAGATATACCGCTGCCCCATAAGCTTGTTCCGATGAGTCCACAAAGGTGTGAATTTGTACGGACGTTGGGTTATTTTGTTTGAAGACGTGTCTAGAGACACTTGCATGATTCAGTGTTGATATGCTGTTCCTAAATGTTTTCCATTCTTCACTTAGGTGTTTGGGTAATTCATCGTCACAATCAAGTTTTAGGTGCTAGAGCTGCTGCATAAATATTTTCGCCTTAACAACCACTGGGCCAAAGATTCCTAGAGGGTCAAAGATACGTGCAAGATCTGAACTGACTGATCGTTTCGTTTTAAGGCAACGTTGCTTATTTGGGCTCTTCCCCACAATTGGTCGGATTTTGGTTGCCAAATCAGACCTAAAGTTTTGCTTGTGCAGTTGATGGATTCGCTAGAGTCAAGACTGATCTCTTGGTCCGCAACGGGAATATCTTTAAGCAATGAGGGATGGTTTGCACACCATTTACGAAGTTTGAATCCGACACTGTCCGTATTTTCTCAGATTGCGAGAATCTACGATCCTCTCGGACCTCTCCTGCTAATTCAATCATTATGCCAGTTAAAACTGAATTGGGATCAGTATTTGCTGCTCATGGATCATTTTTGTGAAAATGTCTGAAAAAGTTTGCCATTTCAAATAATCACCATCAAATTTTGGTGTTGACATTTTGGGAAGTTGGATTGCTGGTTGATCCATAACCCGTTTCGAAGATTCGCTATGTCGATCGTGTATAGTTGCCTTCTCCAGAGAGACAAGATTCTGTAGAACTCATGCCTACAGATCAATGTATGACTCCATGTCATATCCTTCAGCTATAAGGTCTGCACACGTTTCCCAAACCGAGTAATGAACCTCCTCGATTTGGTTCCACAGTTTTTCCATTGTTCGTTCTATGGAATTCTTCATTGCCTTTTGCCTTCTGAAAATTGTTTCAAGCTGACTATTGGCCTGTTGTTGTCTTGACGAAGACTGTTGATTTTCATCTTTGTTTGTCGATACGGATTGTTGCTCCTTTTGAAGTGGTATGAACTTTCTGGTTTCTAACTTCGCCAGCGCTTCTTTAAGGATTTGATTATACTTGAGATATAGTAACTTGATGGTGATAAAGAAGTCCGACGAGAAGTATTCATGCTCTGCTTGTACGTTGGGTAGAACACGAATAGAGGTGCTCTAGTATAGCGGTGAAGTATTCTGTAGAATATAGAATTCCTAAACATTCCTGCACATCCATGTTGTAATATAATGAATAGTTGATGTCGCTGTATATGTACGTTGCTTGATGTTCTTTGCTGCGTGCCCACGTTGTAATATAACGAATACATAGTTGATTTATCTTCATAAGCACGTTCTGTCTGACCTTGATGTTATTGCACTTGAAATTATCGTTTGTTATTTTGTGTTACTTAGCATGTGACATCCACCGAATTCAATCCCATTGTATCAGCTGGTCATTGAAGATCCGGTAACGTTAAACTATCGAATCGAAAAATTCTGGACCATCGAGAACATTCCACATTCTGTAAGGCCGCTGTCGTTGGAAGAAGCCGAGTGTGAAAACATTTCCTTAACTGTACCACGCGAGACAAGAATGGACGATTTATAGTCAGACTCCCGTTCCGGATCAACCCATCAACCCTATTTGCGATTTTGATTCGATTTCGAACTCTAAATGCATATGCGTGATACATTACATACATTAAACAAAATGTATTGGCAAATTCAAGTTCATGAAAAAGACCAAAGGTATCAACTCATATTATGGCGAAATTCTCCAACAGATCAGCTGTCAACGTTCCAATTAAAGACCGTGACATATATTCTGCATCATTCAAGATGCCTCAATCAATTGGCGCATGATCAAAGGGATTATTATCTGGTTGCTGCCGAAGCCATAGGTTGTTTACGTTGATGACATACTAACGGGTTCACATTCAATGCTCGACGCAAAAGAATTAAAATTTCAAATCGAACAAAAATTGGGGCCCGCTGGTATGGAACTAAAAAAAGATGTTCCAATTTACCCGAAATTATCGAAGACATTTCTGTGGACTCTATTGAAACCTCGTTCAAGAAAGACGATTACGAATGTGTAAAAACACTCAGAATTCTGTGGCATACAGCCACTGATACATTCAACGTTTTCGTTAACACCAACAAAAGATCAACAATTTCGAAACTAACCGTATTTTCTCAGATTGCGAGAATCTACGATCCTCTCGGACCTCTCCTGCTAATTCAATCATTATGCCAGTTAAAACTGAATTGGGATCAGTCAATTCCACAACGCTTGCACAATCATTGGCAAGGGTTCCAAAGTAACGTCAGCCTGCACCACAACTTTAAAATATACCGGTGTTTATTCAATTCTACCCAGCCGATAAGCATCCAACTACATGGGTTGGCTGATATGGTGCATATGATGCATATGGTGCTGCTTTATACGTTCGGTTTTTGTTGAACAACAACCGTGTTGAGGTGAAATTACTGCGAGCAAAGGTTCGCGTGGCACCATTTCTGAAGACTACGCCTTCTCGACTGGAATTGTACGCAGCGACATTACCCGCGCCCAGCTGGTAGACCAAATAATTAATTGATCACATTCAACCATTACTCTATCTGGAAACATTCCTGCCCATCGAGATGGAAAACTTTCGTATCGCACCGCGTCTCAACGATACAAGAAGTATCACAAAGCGAAAATTGGTTACATGTTCCAACAGAATGCAACTCAGCTGTTCTAATTCCACGTGGCATGACATCTGAGGATGCAATCCAATTTTTGGCTGCATGGACCATCGGTACAGGAGTGTTGAATTTTTTCTAGCTCCAAGCAGGGATGAATGATCAAGTCGTTTTGTATATGTATGACGTAGTTTTTATTTATCAAATAAAAAGCAAGTATAATCAAAACGTGGGCTGCCACTACCACGTGGGCGCCGTGGCTCAGTGGTAATGCACATGGCTGCTGCACAGGAGGTTCAGGTTCGAATCCCAGCAACACCAAAAGTATTTTTCACGGTGTCCCACCTCTCGCGAATGGGTGACAAACGTTCCGAGAGTAATTAATACCTTGTCACGGAAAGCTTCTCAATTCGCCGTTCGGATCCGGCCTTAAATTGTAGGTCCCTTCCATTTGTGTCCAAAAAATTAACATATGCAGCACAAATGGTCACGAGGAGTTAGGCCTTGGACCGCAATGGTCTGCCGCGCCAAATATTATTATTATTATAATCAAAACGTTGCAAGTATAATCAAAAAGCGGCGGTCAGCCATCAGCAGAATAGGGGGAATAACACAGAATGATCTAGAATTGCAGGTGGTTGTAACTATCTCTGACTGCTGGAAGTGCGATCAAACCTCCACGTGGTGGCCGCTGGTAATTTTCTCCAATGCAGCAAAAGCTGAATGATCGGGCGAGTCCCTTCAAAGAAAGGTTGGCGCAAGGCCAATAACCTCGCCTGTAAAAAAATTATTATTACGGAACCCAAAATCAGCCTCGGATACGAATTTTCTCATGGAACGTACGCTCACTGCATAGAGCTCGAGCTTCACAGCAGCTGGCTAATACCCTGTCTTAATATAAGGCTGACATAACAGCAATCCAGGAGATGCGGTGGACAGGGAATGGTGTCTTACAAAAATCAGAATATTTCATATATTACAGCAGTCATGCAAGAAATCATGTGCTCGGGGTGGGGTTTCTAGTCAGCAAAAGAATAAAACCCACCGTTATCGGCTATAAAGCAATAAATGAACGGCTGTTCACCCTTCGCGTGCGGACCAAATTAAAAAACATAAGCCTCATAAACGTTCACGCACCTACAGAGGATTCCCCAGATGATGAAAAAGAAGAATTCTTTGAATCAGCCGAACGGGAACTCCATGCCCTCAGTATGATGTAAAAATCATTCTGGGGGATATGAATGCTAAAATAGGTAGTGAGCCAGTATTTAGGCAGTACATTGGCACCCATAGCTTACACGAGAACACTAATGACAATGGACAATAAGTCATAGAGATGGCAGCAAGAAATAATTTGGTCGTTGCGAGTACAAGGTTTGAGGGTAACAATATCCACAAAGCCACCTGGGTATCTCCCGATGGAGCCACTCTCAACCTAATAGACCACGTATTGATAAACCGCCGCCACAACCCGAACCTGATGACGGTACGAACGTACATGAGTTGCTAAATGGCCAGCTAACTGAGGAATTGGAGGCTCCACCAATGACCGAAGATCATACTATGCTGCCGCCACCAAGCATAGACGAAGTTAGCAGAGCGATAAATCGGCTCAAAAATAATAAGGCCCGTGATCTGATGGGATCCCAGCGGAACTGATAACAATAGGAGGCCCCACATTACACCGAGCAATTCATGAAATAATAGGGCAAGTATGGGAAGAAGAAGTTATGCCAGAAGACTGGCGAAGAGGCATCCTGTGCCCCATACATAAGAAGGGAGATATAACAAAATGCTGCAATTATCGCGGTATAACGTTGTTGAGTACCGCGTATAAGATTTTCTCCTCTATCCTTCAAGACAGGATAGCCCCATACGCTAAACTCATCATTGGTCCATACCAGTGTGGCTTCATCCCAGGCAAATCAACAACTGATCAGATTTACACCCTAAGGCAGGTGATGGAAAAATGTCTAGAGTTTCAAAACTCACTATTACCTTCTTTTAATAGACTTTAAAGCCGCCTATGATAGCATAGCCAGAGTAGAACTTTATAAAGCCATGAGAGAATTCGGCATCCCAAATAAACTGACACGACTATGTAGGTTGACCATGACCAATGTTATAAGCCAAGTAAAAATATCCGGATCGCTATCAAGCCCATTCAACATCTATAACGGGCTCCGACAAGGGGATGGACTGGCCTGCGTCCTTTTCAACCTGGCGTTGGAGAAAGCGATCTGAGAATCTGACGTAACGGCAAGAGGAACAATCCTCTATAAGTCCATTTAGATACTGGCTTACGGAGACGACATTGACATCGTTGGTAGAAACCGAAGAGGTGTACAGGAAGCTTTCATCTAGATAGAGCAGGCGGCACGAAATCTGGGCTGCACATAAATGAGAGCAAAACAAAGTACATGGTGGCCACGTCTGCAAGTAGAAGATCCAACATTGGGCCCTCAATACAAATAGTGGAGCGCGAATTTGAAGTAGTGCAAACCTTTAACTTTCTCGGGTCAACTTTAGCAGCCGATAACAGCATGGAACCAGAAATAAGCGCACGATTGCTTAAAGCCAACAAAGTCTACTATAGTCTGTCAAGACTCTTCAAATCCAGGAACTTAACCATAACATCCAAGCTGCTGATATATAAGACAATGGTCATACCCAGTACTTACATATGGATCCGAGACTTGGGTGATTAGCAAAAAACATTCTGACATCTTAGCCGCGTTCGGGAGAAAAGGACCGGACCTCAGTTGTAGAGCCAAATATGATGATGATGATAATCAAAAAGCGCCCTTTGGTTCTAGAGCATAATGCATGTAATTGAATTAATAAAAAAAACTGCTCAACTTTCAATGCAGATACAATTTTGATGGCTGTATGCTTCAGATTTCGCAGACAATGTTTTTCTCAGACTTTCACCATTAACTTTTCTTCTTCTTCTAATTTAATACAGTTTGCCAACTTATAAAAGTAAAATACATTTCGAATCATATTGTTGCCAGCTTAGTTTTACAGTTGAGGTTAATCCTGCTCCTTAATTATTGTACAACGAAGCAGCTTTCTATTGAGTGGTTTGGTCAGATATCAGCAAGTTGTATGGAGCTCTCTACGTGTTTGAGAGCAACACGAATACCTGACATTGCAAATCATTCCGCAAACACCCTTGACTTGCTCCTTACCTCTCGTCCTGATAAACACTCCGTCAATGTATTATCGCCTCTAGGCTCGTCAGACCATTCTGTAGTATTAGCTGCTCGTTAATAAACCACGTAGTTAGAGAAAAAAAAACTCCAAAAAAACCGTATGGCAATACAAGAAAGCCAATTGGGACGGCCTTAACAACTTCTTTGGGAGAATTAACGGGTTGCTCTTGTTTCGCGATAGCAACGTAGATGCCGCCGCTGATGCAATCACAAACATAATCTTTATTGATATGAGAGAATTTATCCCTTCCAGGAATAAGTCTGTTAAACCAAGGAAGATGGATGCTATGAATCAAGCTGTAAAGAGGCTTCTAGGATTAGAGACCGAACAAATTTTAAACGAGCCAGAAATGATTGCAATGCCCACCATCGGCGAGTCAAATTCGCCTACGACTAAAAATTGAGGCAAAAAATACTACAATGTCCCAAAGGTAGTAAACATTTTTGGTCATTCGTGAAAGAATCAAAAATACATCCTCGTCGTCGATTCCAACGCTCATTTATAACGACATTCCATTTGTCAGCTCTATAGTCAAGGCTAATCTGTTTGCTGCGCATTTCGCAGCTAGCTCCACTCTTCCAGATTGTGCATTGCTGCCTTCTGCACCTCACAGTATTGAACACTCTATGGGACAGATATTCATTCGTACTCGTGCAGTTGCTAAAGTTTTAAACGATCTCAACCCTCACAAATCCGCTCGGCCAGATGGTATTTCTCCATTAGTTCTGAAGAGGTGTTCTTCCAAGCTGGCATTACCATTGCGTAAGCTTTACCATCTATCCTATTCTTCTAGACTCTTCCCGAGAAGTTGGAAAACAGCCTTTGTCCAGCCCAGTCCCAAAAAAAGGCTAGCCGTCGTCTCCTTCTTCGTACAGGTCATGAAAACGCTGATCAATTTTCAGCTTTAGAAATATCTTGAAACCAACGAAATCCTTAGTGACTGGCAGTATGGATTTCGTGGGCAACGTTATACTGGTGATTTGATGGTATATCTTACCGAACAGTGTAACCGGTCGTTCCATCAATTTGAAGAAAGCAAAGCTCAATTCAAGTTGTTTTGGACGGTTTCAAGTCTAAAGTTCATTACATAAATGCTGGCGTTCCCCAGGGCTCTGTTTTGTCTCCGACTCTCTTCCTCATTTTTATTAATGATGTCTTATCTGCGACTTCTAATCCAATTCACTCTTTCGCTGACGACAGCACTCTCAGCTTCTCATATAAGTTTGTGGAACGTCCCTCCACTTCTGATGTGGAGCACAAACAACTTTGTATGTTAAGCTCGTTGAATTCTGACCTTGACAGCATAATACAATGGGGAGAAAACAATCGAGTAGAATTTAACGCTTCCAAAACCCAATGCTGTCTCCTGTCGTCTAAGCGAATCCTAAATCCCATGCCATTATCCATGAATGGCACTTGCATCGAGGAAACTGAAAAGAAAATTAAATTTATAAGATCAAATAATAAACATTTTCTTAAATTCTTTAAACCGTTATCGATATAAACGTCTTCAAAATCCAAAAATGTTTTTTCTTTTTTTAAATTTTATTTTCAAACACGAATATTTCGAAAATAGCTCTCGGATAATTTTTTTTTGTTGACAATTGCAATATTAAAGCCTATTCAATTTTCTACAAATCCACCTCATAATATTTGTGCATTTCGTCAACAGGAGTAGGGTTAAAAATGAAAGTTTTTGAAATAAACGAAAACGTACTTTTGACCTTACATGACTTCACACCATATAACTCTTGACCGCTTCCAGCTACAGCCTTACTGTTGGTTTTTTTTGAAAGAACATTATATTTTTAAGATCCAACAATATACACTTCCTTAAATTATTTTAGCCATACCGATATAAAGGTCGTCAAATTCAAAACAAAATGTTTTTAAATTGTTTTTACCAACACGATTATTTCGAGAAATGCTCTTGGATACATTTTTTTTATAAACACAGTATTGAAGGCTGTTGAATTTCCTACAAACGCATGGCAAAATATTTGTGCATTCCGTCAATAAGAGCGAGATAGTGCGGGTTGTGTTACTACTACTACGTATAAGAAGGGTTGCATGACGTCCAAGTGTCCAAGTGGTTTTAAGAATTTAAAAAAATGTACATTCTTTTGACCTTAAAATTAAATTTTCTATCAAAATAGACTAACAGTGACCTTGTAGCTAGAAGCGTTCAAGATTTACAGGGTGTAAAGTGATGTAAGGTCAAAAGTACGCATATCTGTTTTAAAACTCTACGTACACCACAGGGGGTGAAAATAGACCCCCCCATCCCATACGATTTTTTTCACGAAATTAACCAAGGAATCACACCTTTAAGTATTTTCCACCTTAACGGATACACCCTGTATACAAGGCTTTTATTCGCCCTAAACTTGAGTACAATTGCCATATCTGGTCTGGTGCGTCAAAAACTACTTTGCATCATCTACATAGATAGAATAGATAGAATACAAAACCACGCGATAAAACTTATCGGTGACGAAAATATAGCGAAATCAATAGATTCGCTTGAACACCGCAGGAACGTTTCCTGCTTGTCACTGCTTTATAGATTCTTCTACCAGCGGTACTCGAGAGAAAAAGCCAGCTGAATGCCACTTCTCCTTGAATTCAACCGCAATACTCGTGATGCTCTAAATGCTCATCAGTTTACCCTCAAGCCCATCTTCGGACGTATAGTTAAATTCAGGGATTCGTTCTTCAGCCGTACAACACGTATGTGGAATGCTCTGCCAAGCTATGTCTTCCCACATCACTATGATCCACAGGCATTCAAAACACAAGCTCATAGACATTTCCTATTTTCTCCTCCTTTTCGTTAACACTCACGCTGTGCCCAGCATATAGCCGAGCATTGTAAGGATGCTTTAGGACCCTAGTCCTATACCAAAAGGCGGAGACGGTGAAAATCAATAAATAAAAACCTAAACTTTATTTTTAATAATCGATTGTAAAAAAATAGCATCCGTTCACGTGGATGGTACAAAAGGAATTGCTTGTACAAGTTAACGACGAATAAGTTGAAGCCGCACATTCACAAGAACGATATGTATGTAAACATCCGCTGGACGCAGCTCAATAAAAGTATTTCGTCTGAGTGCTGACACTAATAACGGAACTTACAAAGTATAAACGCATAAATCACATACAATGTTTCAATTCGTCGGACGACGACCACACACAACATAAACATCATAAATTCATCTACATTACGTGTGTCTGATACGCTAGCCTACACTTCTGCTGACATCATCAATAATTCGTCAGGATGACCATGATGACTTGCTTAGGATGCCAATGCCACTATTTTTTTTTTTTAAATTCTCTATATTAACTTCACTTGCCCGTGGGTCGTCGGTCGTCTGTCGTGGATTCTTGCGATCAATTTTTAACCCACTTCCCATGGCCCGATTTTATTGAAATTTTGCACACATGTGTATTTCCGGAGACAACACTTTCTATTAAATTTTGAGGCCCCTCGGGCTGCGGGGTCGGGGGGCTTCCAAACAAAAATTTTAAAAAATTTACCCGATTTTCTTCAAATTTTAAACACATGTGTATACCCAATAAACAATACTTTTTCGAAAATTTGGTAGTGATCGGGTCCGGGTTCGGCCGCAAGGCCCTTATACATTTTTTAAATATCTATACTGGCATCAGATATTCGTCGCCCTTTATGGACTGTGTGCGGTGTGTGCTGCGCAGTCGGCTGCGCTGCATGGTTTTGGTGGTGGTGGAGAGAGAGAGAAATCTTAGCGCACGCACAAATGAACCCAGCAAATGAAACGAGACATACATGTTTTATGCTTACTTCAACTTACATTTTTATTATATACTGAATTGTATTTTTATTGATGTCGTTTTTTTTGTTGTCGATATCAACTTACAGATAGAACAACAAGTTTTCACAATATTCTGTCATTTGGCGTTTTCATAAATTAGTTCAGAGCAGTCAAAGAGTTCTATAGATAAATGTTCGCGTTTCTTATTTGCTCAGAGTATGAGCGTGCTCTAAGTGCTCAGAATAAAATGATCTGAGCTTTTTCAATTTTAACATCTGATGTCAAATGTTTGTTTCGATGATTTTCTCCTACAATAAAAAAAAATGGCCCAGGATCGAGGGGCTCCCATATCAATTTCTGCGATTAGAGAATTTAGATGAAAAATTTTAATTTTTATGGGTTGTTTTTTTTTTTATTTAAAACTAAACTCATAACTAATATTAATATGTGTCGGCTCAACAATAGGGGCCCGACGTATTTACATTGTCTTTTTTTTTGGTATTGTTTATTTTTAAACAATATTTTTTACTACTTAATCTACTACATGTTTATTTTTAAGGTAATTAAATTTTAAACAATAATTTTAAAATAAAATAAGAATGAAAAATATTAAGCGGCGTATTACCAGTGACACCTCGTCATGAACAAAAATTTTAAATTGTCGTGTCGACTTATATCACAAAAAAAATAAAAAAGGGAAAATCGGAATAAAAAGGGGGAAATAAAAAGGGGCTGGATAAAGGAGGGAATAAGGGATACCGTCCCTCAGTCCCGGTGCAGCCAGGTCATTCCTTTGCTTTTATGTTCTAAACTTACAACTATATTATTCTATATTAAAATTACTTTAAAACTAATAAAAGAAAATTTAATTTCTGTTAGGAAATTTTCTTTCTTATTTAATAGATAATTAAATCTAAAAGGAATGACTTGATTGCACCAGTACCGAGGCCTCACAAAATCCTTAAGGAAAGGTCGACTTCGTCCGGTCGTCCATGGTCCGTCACGTCGTCATCTGAAAAACGCCTAGAAAAATCACCGTGGGATCAACAACCCCAGCCACACACCTACAGCCAGCTTGATCTACTCACTCATGGTAAGGATCAATAAAAAATATAAAAAAAAGGAATTATGCCTCCCACCCAATGGGCAACGGCAATAAGAAGTCACGTATTTATGTTTTCAATTTGTAGATACATGTATTACTTTTTATTAAAAAGGACTTCAAATAAAAAAAGTTAAAATAAAATATGAAAATTTAAAATTAAAAGATGTATATATATATATATATAATGTGTATTTGTTTGACAACAAAAGTTATAAATGAATTCAAAATAAAAATTCAATTAAAAATGTAAATATATATATAAAAGAAAGAAATATTTACAAATGAAAACTTTTTTTTTTCCAAAAAAACTTAAAAATTCAAAACTAAAATTTGTCATGTACTGCCATTAGTAGCAAAAAAAAACGAAATGAATAAAAATTATGTAAATGACACTTACTTGGTAGTTTTTTTCAAGGAGATCCTGCCGGCATGATTTCGATGAAATTACCTGTAGCAAAGTTGGTTAATGAGAATAATTGAATTGGCAACTACTAATTGCAGTTTACACTAAACGAAATTATGTAAATGTAAGTTAAAATAGAAAAACTTAAAATAGTGAAAACTCAATTTTAATTTAAATTTAATTAAAAAAAAAAACTCAAAAAGGTAAACTAGATTTAAAATTTGATAAAACTCAAAAAAAAAGGTAAAAACTTTTAAATTTAAAAAAACTCAATTTCATGAATAAAAAAAAACTCAATCTGCGGTTCGAGAAGATTTCCCTCTTTTTCCTTTCTGAATGTAGAACTTTGCTTGAGTGTTATATTTGATCAAGTTTATTTTTACTACTCGACGGTTCTTGTCTTTGATATACTGAAGATTCAAGTATTTCTGCACTTTAAACTGCGTTTGCAGCTTTTCACTATCGTGAATTATTTTCGAAGAACTGTGGCGATATATAATCCCATTTAAACCGCTGAGCACACTAACACGACTTCGCAAAGTTTTGGGAATTAAGCCTTTTGGGTTTAATTTTGTTTGATTGGACACAACACTTTCTAAAATAGATTTTGCGCACTCGTACTTTAAGATTGTACTTTTTCACTTTAAGTGAATTGTTTCAAAGGAATGATTTTAGAAATTTTTATTTTTGGATTTACAAATAAAATCGCATTTTGTTTTTTTTTATACGCGGCTTGTTTAAACTGGTTTTTACGTACTTATTATTATTATGTGTTGTTTTTGGGTTTAATTTTGTTTGATTGGACACAACACTTTCTAAAAAAAATTTTGCGCACTCGTACTTTAAGATTGTACTTTTTCACTTTAAGTGAATTGTTTCAAAGGAATGATTTTAGAAATTTTTATTTTTGGATTTACAAATAAAATGGCATTTTGTTTTTTTTTTATACGCGGCTTGTTTAAACTGGTTTTTACTTACTTATTATTATTATACTTTCATTCTCAACTAAACGTTAACACCGCGGTGAAAGTGGCTAGCATTATTTCGAGTCGGCACCTTCAATTTGATGGTTCGTCCGAAAGATTAGCCGTTGATAATTTCATTTACCAAGTTCATTCGTTAACACGGCAAAGCCTGGACAGAAATTTTGCTTTACTTTGCAGAAATGCGCATGTCTTGTTTAAAGGTAGAGCCAGAGAATGGTATTGGAGATTTCACCGATCTCAACCGTATTTTACGTGGGATGACTTGGTCGATCAGTTGCGGCAACAGTACAAAGATAGTCGAACGGATTACGATATTCGCGAAGCTATTCGGTGTCGAAAGCAAAGAGATAAAGAGTGCTTTGACGATTTCTATGAGTCGATTTCCCGACTAACTGGCCGACTACGGTCACCCATCGCTGAATCAGATTTGGTGGAAATCCTAATAAGAAATCTCCGACCGGACGTACGACACGAGACGCTCCATTTGGACCTGTCATCCGTTTCCTCGCTGCGCAAAGCCGTACAAAGACGAGAGCGATTTTTGAATATATCGTAATTTTCCACCGGTAAGACCGACGTATCCTCGACGTCCAGTTGCTGAGTTGTTCCCGGATGGTGTGGAAGTCGATGATACCTTCACCACTCCTTCAAGTTCGTGGCCGAATTTGCCCATTAGAGTAGAAAATTGTGCCGTTTCCAAAGTAGTTTGTTGGAACTGCCATACGGAGGGTCACAGTTTTGATGTGTGTCTTGAACCGCGCCAAATATTTTGCTATGGTTGTGGTGCACCGAACACCTACAAGCCAAACAAGCAAGATCGAACGTGCCGAGGGGTGTGAACAAACCCACCAGTTCACACCCTCGTCATTAGTAAGCTCCCCTAAGTTGGACGAAGCTGGTAAGCAGGAACTTGTAACACCCAAAGTGCGCCTTATGCGAAAGGAACAGCCAGACCTGGACGACGATACATAGAACGTTGAGACCAATCGAAATTTATACCCACTTAGACCGTATCATCCTCGCGTTAAAGAATATAAGGTAGCACGAGAGAAAATTTTTCACGGTGTCGATTCGATTTTAAAAACCAGACCTAGTAGATCCTCAAACAGGATGAAACAGTTTTGGAGAAGGGTTCGAGAAAGTGGTAAACTGCTGATAAGCACTTTCTTCGTACAATCTAATGATGTTCGACCATATGCTTCTGTAAAATTGCTGGGCAAGGAGGTTTTGGGACTGTTGGACAGCGGTGCGTCCATTAGTTGTATCGGTGGATCTTTGGCCACCGAAGTACTAATGCGATGTTAAGCTCAAACGTTTCAACTCTCCCATCAGGAGAGCCGATGGCATGTCTCAGAATGTTTGTGGATATTTGGTCTCCGACCTTGAATTTCGTGGAAAGTTAAGTCGGTTTCAATTATACGTTGTTCCTTCTCTGTCACAAAATCTATACCTAGGTATAGACTTTTGGAAGTCGTTCAAAATAGCCCCTGAGCTCGTGTCAGAAATTACTGAAACCAAAGTGGTTAATGACTCGCTGAATTATCATGATTTATCCAGCCTACAAGCGGAAAGGTTGGATGCCGTAAAAAGGTTATTCCCGTCATTTGAACAACAGGGTCTTGGCAAGACGTCGCTGCTAGAACACGTTATTGATACAAGTAACTGTAAAGCCATCAAACAGCGTCACTATCCTGTCTCGCCAGCCATTGAGAAACTTATTTTTGGTGAATTAGACCGTATGCTAGCGCTAGAAATAATAGAGGAATCGCAAAGTTCCTGGAGTTTCCCAGTGGTCTTGGTTCGTAAGCCAGGAAAGGTTCGACTGTGCCTTGACTCCCGAAAGCTGAACGCCGTTACTGTTACTGATGCCTATCCGCTTCCGCATACACAGGGAATATTGAGTAGGATACACCCGCCGAGTTTATTTCAAGCCTCGATCTCAAGGATGCCTTCTGGCAAATTCCCTTAGAGGCGACTTCTCGAGAAAAAACCGCCTTTTCAGTGCCGAAACGTCCGTTGTACCAATTCCTAGTTATGCCTTTTGGACTTTGTAACGCACCTCAAACTATGTGCCGCTTAATGGACAAAGTCATTCCTGCGGAGTTCCACGGACAGGTTTTCGTCTACCTTGACGATTTGTTAGTCATTACTGAAGACTTCTATACTCATGTAGAAATTCTTCAGAAGGTTGCGGGACACATCCGACGCGCCGGATTAACCTTGAACATATCAAAAAGCAAATTATGTCTCCGAGAGGTCAAATATCTCGGACACATTATTGGGAACGGTGGATTGAGAACAGATTCTGATAAAGTGAAAGCGATCGGGGAGTATCCAGTTCCATCTACGGTGCGCCAACTTCGCCGGTTTCTCGGAATGGCAGGGTGGTACAGAAAATTCGTGCCTAATTTTGCATCAATTTGTACCCCCCTAACTGATCTTCTAAAGAAGTCAAAAGGTTTACAGTGGAACAGTAACGCGCAGTTGGCTTTCGAAGCGTTGAAGGCTAAGTTAACTTCGTCACCAGTGTTGTACACTCCAAACTTTGCGAAACCCTTCATGATTCAATGCGACGCTAGTCAATCCGGAATCGGAAGCGTGCTTGTTCAAACTATTGAGGATGGTTCGGAAGTGCCAATCGCTTACTGGTCGCAGAAGCTTAATAAGGCACAACGCAATTACAGCGTTACAGAACAAGAGTGTCTTGCTGCCGTGCTTAGCATCAAACATTTTCGTCCATTCGTGGAAGGACTTGAATTTACGGTAATTACTGACCATGCGTCGTTGCAATGGCTCATGCGCCAAACCGATCTCAGTGGCCGATTAGGTCGATGGGCTTTAAAACTGCAAGGTTTTCAGTTTGCCATTCGGCATCGAAAAAGCACTGAGAACAAAGTTCCAGACGCTTTATCCAGAGTCTTTGAAGATGAGGTAGCAGCCTTAGAGATTCTGTCACCAGAGATCGATCTGTCCTCCCCAGAATTCTCCTCGGTAGAATATGAACAATTGAAACAACAGGTTAACGAAAATCGCAATCGACTTCCTGGCTTGAAGGTCATCGATCGATATCTATATAAACGTACCGAGTTCTATAGCGGAGATGAGGTGCAAGAACAGTCCGCGTGGAAACTTTGGGTTCCCAAAGGACTCACTTCTCAAGTGGTACAACAAGCTCACGATTCGGTAACGTCCTCACATGGTAGAATTAACAAAACCTTTCAAGGGATTAAATGTAATTTCTATTGGCCACGAATGTTTGCTCAAGTGCGAGACTACGTTCTGAACTGTGAAGTTTGTAAAACTACTAAGCACCCAAACGTTTCGTTAAAACCACGTATGGGTCGTCAGAATGTTTCAACAAGACCTTTCCAACGTCTTTACATGGACCTCTTAGGGCCATTTCCTAGATCGAAGTCTGGTCACGTGGAATTACTAATCGTGTTAGACAACTTCACCAAGTTTCATTTTCTGTTACCGCTTAAAAAGCTTGTTGCGAAACCCATCAGTGAGTATCTGAAAAATTACATCTTTGCTACATTCGGAGTACCGGAGACTGTTGTTACCGACAATGGCGTACAGTTTAAAAGCACCAATTTTAACCACCTGTTAGTAACGTATGGCATCGAACATGTTTATACAGCGCTTTATTCACCACAGGCGAACGCGTCTGAGCGGGTTAATAGATCGCTTATAGCTGCTATTCGGACTTTTGTCTGTGAAGACCAGTCTGAATGGGACGTTAATATCTGCCACATAAGTTGTTCACTACGAAGCTCGGTGCATACTTCCACCGGATTCTCTCCACCTGACGTTTGATCAAAATATGATAGTGCACGGTGAGAGTTACAAACTGTTGCGTAATTTGGATATGCTGGAACCTCCGGATATTCTGATATCTCGTGAGGACGGGCTAGTACAAGTTCGCGCTAAGGCCAAGCAGAATATGAAGAGCGCCTATGACGTAAATGAACGCACTTATAACACTCAAACACGACACATAGATTTTAGGGTGGGTCAGGAAATATATCGTCGTAACTTCGCTCAGAGCAAGTGGCAGAAAGGATTTAACGCCAAGCTAGCGCCCACTTTTGTGAAGGCTCATATCAAGAGAAAACTAGGAAATTGTTACTATGACTTGGAAGACTTGCAAGGCAGGGCGATAGGAACATTTCACGCTAAGGTTATGAAGCAGTGATTTTGTGCTCGTGGTAATTGTCGCCTTTTCAGCCCTCTCGTCGTTCTCTGTGGAACATCGTGACGCCTGTTTTGTAGTGGCGACATTGTCAGGTGTCACCTTATGAACCATGATTCTACGCAATTGGAAATAATAACTCCAACATAATGTGCGAACGACTAGTTTACACATTCCGTTGGTTACCAAAAATTCCAATGCAGGAATTGCGCCGTAAAATCATGTGATGCATATTCCATGTAACACCTCTGAAAAAAAACTCTAAAACACGAATAACTACGCATGCAATAGCCATTGCATGTTACACATGCCGTTGGTTAGTAAAAATTCCAATGCGGGAATTGCACCGCAAAAACATGCGATGTATCGCGCTCACGTTCTGCCTACTAGTCTTGGGTGAACGCATTCTCTGTCGGTCGATCTTTCCATTTTGTTAAGCATGGTAGACCAGCAAGAGAAAAGTTCGTCACTAGACAGTCGATGGAAGCAATTTTCTGAGTGTGGTCGCAAGCGGTGCCTGTTGAACCGCTGCCCGTCGGCTCGTGTGTGGCAAAGAGTTCTGTCGCCTTCGCTTTGTAGTGTAATAAAGTTGAGTTCAAACTCTTTACAATCGGTTGTCGTGTTCGAATTTAATAAAGAATTAAAAAAAATAGAAAACTCTAGTATTATTTACAGGCAAAGGAGGGAAAGGAAATTAATTCACCATTTTTAGTTAAGTGTGACGCTACTCCTTCCCCCATTGACCTCAGCCAAAGCAGCTAATAAATACAAAACTTTCTAATTTAATATTTAATCATTCGACGAAATCGACGAAACCTGTGCGACGACGCCCATTAACCAATACTTGAGCTCGCAAGAAATCATCCTGCTAAATTGTATCAAAATAAAATACCCCAAAAGAAAAAAAAATTCTCGAAATGGAAAAGTTGTCCAATCCATAATAATTTATTAGTGAAACTTGCATATGCCGAGGACGACTGAATTTTGCAATCCATGTGTTTTCTTGGTCCTATCTATGGAAAAGTAAGCATTCAACAGAAGCATCCAGAACAACCTGGATATGACGAGAGATAAAGGAAACAAACCAACATAGGACGCACCAACTTCAATCGCCCGAGGATTCAGCCTTGAAACATTTTTTTTAAATTTTTTTATTATTGGCATCAATAAAAAGAAAGGGTTTTCGTTAAATTTAAACAATTAGTTAATGTGGTAAATTGGCCCGGGTCAAGAATTTAAGAACAAAATAATTTTTTTATAGAGCTTGAACGCGTTTTCTCCCAGCCCCGGAATATCCGCATCCAGAACACGCGAATTTATTTTATTTTAACTACCTTTTCTTTTCTTTGAAAAGATACCAAAATTAGTAGCTCAATTGCCACCATCCTGGGACTGTCGACAGGCTCATGAAGCAGCGAGCACACTCATAAAAATGTAATGTAATGTATGTAAATATATTAGTGTCTTCATTCCGGCCTAATATGCCTAACGTAACTAATCGGAAACGTAAAATATATATAGATTTTTTTTTCTATTTTTTTGGAAACGCGAAACAAAGAAGCGAATTGTTTAAGTTTGTAAATTCGGATACTATAATGAGACTCTCCCCAAATTGATATTGGTGAAGTAGATTTTTTTTGCTCTTGTTGCTTTAATCCAATAATAATGGATGATAATAATATTAATAGCCACTAATTACATAATTTTTTTATATATATATATCCCGTAATTACAAAAAAATGTTGAAATCAGCTACATACCTTTTTTTTATGATAACTACTATCTGCAATATCCATGAAAGATATCTCCGGTTGTTGCTACGATCTAATAATAATGAATAATAACAGTAATAGTATTTAAAGTTAAATTACTCACATTTTCTTGTCTTTTACATTATATGATATCTTCCTAAAATATGTATGCAACATATATATATATTTTTTTTTCCTCTACGATCCAATAAGAATGGACAATAATAATAAAAGAAATGTGAGTTAAATTACTTAACTTTTGATTATCATTCTTTGTAAATACGAAGTTTGCACTAGCCTTTTGATACTTTGATACCTTTTTTTTTATTCTAAAAACATTTATGAAGCATAACTTTTTTTTTGGTTTTTTTTGTTTCTGGTTTTTTTTTGCTAAATTTAATAATAATACATGAATCTAATAGAAATAAAAGCTAAATACTCTAATTATAGTAATGTTCAATAAATACAAAGAAGAACAAAAGAAATTTTTTTTTGTATATTCTGTAACTACGTGATACTTTTAATGGAACTCACTCGAAACATTTATACAGTACCTATTGTCTTTTCTCTCCTATAATAATTGGTTTAATTCTACTAAGAAACAAGCATTTATAATAAACCTAACTGTTGAATTACTTACCTTTTATTTATAATCAGCTAAATTTTCACCTTGCTGTTGATATCTTTTTTTTACTTTCGTTTAATTAATGTAAATAAATAGACGTTCCAGAAAATTTAAATGACCGACTTCTTTTTGAGGATCCCAATGCGGATACTTTTTATTTATTTATCGCAATACTAGGTGCAGAAGAAAAGGGATCGAATTTCCCGAAGTTTGGTTGTGGTTTTTAGTACCTGGAAGTTGTTTGATTTTCTGCGTGAGTCATGATCCACTAGAACAGGACAGGCTAGGGGGCCTTCTCTTCGCTTCATTTTATTGTGGCCACCTCCGAGAGCGGACGCTGACGGCCGGTCGAGCATCCTCCGTCTCACTCTTTTCCCTCTTTCTCCTTTCTCTCTCTGTGAACACTTTTTTTATGATGGTGACAATGACAGCTTATGGGGGCGCAAGATCACACCAATTTCGGCGAGCTAAGCCTGGAGCATTCGCTTGACGTGCACCCCGCACCTCTCCATTTGCTACAAATTACAACAACGTTTAATAAACAACAACTTTTTCTTACACCATTACACGTCAGAGAGATGATATATATTTTCAAGATTAGTACTATAAATACTTGCTATTAGTGATTGCATATCTATGGAGTTAACATTTCTAAACGAAATGTTTTCCGTTGCTACACTCGCATTAATTCGAATGTTATAAAAAACGACAACTAAATCGTGATTGGAAAAACCGGGCAAAATCAGGTTGGTTGGTTGGTTGACCAAGAAAACATCAAGCCGAGTAGAGCTAGAAGATGTTAAATGTGTAGGGGTATCACTATTAATAGGAAACAAGTCGAGAGATAGGAGACTATCAAGTTAAAGTTAAAGAAATTAAAAATAAATCAATATAAATCTATATATATATATAACAAAGTCGGGTTAGTTACACCATTTATAACTCGAGAACGGCTGGACCGATTTTTATGATTTTTGTTTTGTTGGCATTGTCTCCGCCAGGAATAGCATAATAACTATTAAAACATCGGAAAAATTCACCAACAAAAATTATGTAGAAAATTCATTTTCTCATACATTTTGTATTGGATGATTCTTTTTTTGTTCGAATATATTTGTCTATTATATATTTGGCTATATATTCATCTCTCTCCAACTGTCCACGCGAATAATGATTAATTATACATACATTTTTTTGTTCGAAGACCATAACCATATATATTTGTCTATATTCATCTCTCTCCAACTGTCCTCGCTTCAGAAAAAAGATTTTACATGGGAATTTGATGTTGTTTTCATTTGTTTCTGGTCTATTTCATGACTTGCATATCACGTGTGCCGCGATTTATCAGCATATTTTTCGAGTTTTCATCAATTTTCATTCAGTTTTCGACGGTTATTACATTTGATTTCGATTCAATTAATTTTATTCAAACGATTTTTTTACATTCGTCACCGAAAAGTGATTTCAAAGAGGTAAGTTCAGTTTGATGAATTGCACATTGTGAAAGTTTATGTAGGTTGTCATTGTGCACGCTTCGATTATCAATTAATCGGTAATTTTGGAGTGCGTGTTTGATTTTCCAGGCGGATTCGTTCGTAATTCTGTGGAATTTGATTTTCGATCGTGATTTTCAAACGGTAAGTTGCCTTCGAATATGTTCACTTTGTGAGGTTATCACATTTGTGATTGTGCGCACATCGATAATTGATTATGTAATTTTGAATTGTGTGATTAATTTTCCAGTATTATTTACAATGCCGCCAGCCAGAAGATCTAATCTTTCACCACGAAGCCGTAATGCAATTAGACTTCGAAATATTGCGAATCAATCCACTGCAATGAACAAGAAATCACACGAGACGTGCGCCGCGTTAGTATGGCCCGACTCCCTTCTTCACAAAGACAAGAAAAAAGAGAGGCAGTACGCCAAACGGCTCAGTTGGCAATGAGAAATCGTCGAGCTTATCGCACAGATCAACAACGTGATAATCTTCGACGCGCAAGAAGAAATGCTCTAAGTGTTGATTTGAATCGAATAGCTTTCCAATACGATTGCTGAATTGACTACAACTCGCATCCTTTCGTTCGAATTGGCCTAATGGAGGTTGTGTGCGACCACTGCAGTGCATTGAAGTTCGCTGGAGAAACGCCTGGATTGATTTTGACTTCGTCTTCGACTTTACAGATCCAAGGCCAAATTTACCACGGAATTGGGTCATTGCAACCGCTTGAAGATGCACAGCATAAATTCATCCAAATTTATTTTATGGGCAATATGGAGGATCAACTTGATCGGCGTCAAACGATCAATACGGTAATAAAAAGGACAATTCTGCAAGATTTGCAGCAACTACTCCATGAACATCATGCGTTGGTTCGGTTATTTAAAAGTGCGTTGGATCGCATGCCAAGTGACGACTGCAAAGTCGTGATCAGAGCAGATAAACGACCCGCTGGGACACACGAACGCCAATTTAATGCTCCAACAATAGATGAAGTCGCAATTGTGATTGTTGGTGAAAACGTGGAACCGCGCGATATTGTGCTCACACGTCGCGGCACTGGACAACTGCAACGAATCTACGATCTATTCAGCTTTACGTGCAATCCGAAATGGATAGAAATTGTTCAACTGCTGCTCCCAGGACAAATAACAAGCGATCGGCACGACATCACCGCACGTGTCTTCAAACAAAAAATCCGATCGCTGATGAACTACATTGTTAAGCAATGCGTCTTTGGGGATACTCGATGCTGGATGTATTCGATTGAATGGCAGAAACGAGGCTTGCCGCATGCACACATACTTATTTGGTTAGTCGAAAGAATTCGACCAGACCAAATAGATGACATCATATGTGCCGAGATTCCTGATCCCGAAACCGATTCCAGACCTGCATGATGTTGTAATTACGAACATGATTCACGGTCCGTGTGACTCCATCAACCCCCAATCACCATGCATGGTTGACGGCAAATGTTCCAAGCGTTATCCACAAAATTTAACCGCAGAGACTATCACTGGCAACGATGGTTATCCACTGTATCGGCGTCGATCACCCGATGATAACGGGAACTATCACAACGATAGTGAGAGGAAACGGGTTCGTGGTCGATAATACTTGGATTGTTCCGTATTCGCCACTTCTTTCCAAAACATTCAAAGCGCATTGCAACGTGGAGTACTGCAATTCAGTGAAGTCCATCAAATACATTTGCAAATATGTCACGAAAGGCAGCGATATGGCGGTTTTTGGTGTTCAAAATCCTAATACAAACGACGAAATCACGCATTATCAAGTTGGTCGATATGTGAGCTGCAACGAGGCGATTTGGCGTATATTCTCATTCCCTATTCATGAACGTCATCCCACTGTTATACATTTGGCGGTGCATCTGGAGAATGGTCAACGAGTTTATTTCAACTCATCGAATCTTGCTCAACGTGCAGAAACACCTCCAGCGACAACATTGACCAGTTTCTTTTCGATTTGTCAAAGTGATCCGTTTGCACGAACATTGCTCTACTCTGAGATGCCACGGTATTACACTTGGAACGCTTCATCGAAAAAATTTCAACGTCGGAAGCAAGGCGATGAGGTTCCTGATCATCCAAATGTGCGTTCTACTGATGCTATTGGTCGCATTTACACAGTTCATCCGAAGAATGATGAATGCTTCTACTTGCGATTGTTGCTGGTGAATGTTCGTGGGCCAACGTCATTTGAATCACTTCGAACTTTCATGGGTGTAGTGTGCCCAACATTTCGTGCTGCATGTCAACAGCTTAACTTGCTTGAAAACGATACTAATTGGGGCATGACAATCGCTGAATCAATTGTTTCTGCATCTCCAAGTCAGATACGCACATTATTTGCTATCATTATTTCGACATGCTTCCCATCGAATCCACGTGAACTGTGGAGCAAGTACAAGAATGAAATGTCAGAAGACATTCTACATCGAATTCGTGTCTTCTGATACTTCAGATTTAAATCTACCTGGGTATTGCTTAGTGCCATTATTTTTCCCACGACGCGGGCTCGCAATTTATGTCCGTAGTGATGTTGCGTTCAAACTTTTGCCTCAATTAAGCCAATGTTCCAATGCGGAATTTAATTTCATATGGCTGAGAGTAATGGTACAGGGGCGCAACATCCACTACTGCTTTCCTTATAGAAGCCCCAACTTAGACAGAGCTTCAAAGTTATAGTAACACCCACTCACATAATATAAAACTTACCTTTTTTGTCACAATAAGGAAAATTGCATTTTCGTTCACACAGACCAAATTCTGTGGAAACGAAAATGCATTAAATAAATTATGAATTAGGTAATTCTCGGGAAACGTGCCGATTAATGAATTCAGACAAATTCAAATAACCCAACTACACTTCCGTTCACACAGACAAAGTTCTGTGGAAACGAAAATGCATTGCACTGAAAATTGACAAACAATTCCAAAGAATTGTTTACGGCCACTACTGAACTGCATTGACGATGAAAGATGCAAGATCATCATTTACGACATTATAAGTACCACCTAAAATCATATTGTAGCTTAAGTCTTAAGATAGATTCAATAAAGTTTGAAACCAAACTGAAAATTTGTTTTTTTTAGTTATTTTAAATTTCATACATATTTCTGGCGCTGTCGGTAGGATACGCGTATATCCTTAAAAATAGTTCGTCTCAACGATTTAACGCGAGTGAACTTTTTGCAAATAATATACTCACTTAAGATAGTGATTTGTGCAAATAGAAGTGAAATTTGTTTTGCAAGAAAAGATTCTGCAAACAAACTTTTTGCAAATAAAATACTCACTTAAGATAGTGATTTGTGCAAATAGAAGTGAAATTTGTTTTGCAAAAAAAGATTCTGCACACAAACTTAAACTTTACAACAAATTTAAATTTTTTAAAACTGATAGTGAAATAGTGATAGTGCAAACAAAAGTCAAAATTTTGCAACAAAAAAGACTTTACAAATATAACAGCAACGTAAACAGGATCACCAACAACAACAGCAGCAACAAATATAACAACAACGTAAACAGGATCACCAACAACAGCAGCAGCAACAAATATAACAGCAACGTAAACAGGATCACCAATAACAGCAGTAGCAACAAATAATATAACAGCAACGTAAACAGGATCACCAACAACAGCAGCAGCAACAAATATAACAGCAACGTAAACAGGATCACCAACAACAGCAGCAGCAACAAGTGCAACAACTACATCCAACAAAGTCAACACTACTACATCAAGAGGAACAAAAAACAGATATAAGGTAGAACTGATTATTTAATGCTAAAAAATATAAAGAAGTACAAATTACTAAACTATTATTCTATATTATTTTTTACTATTATTACAATAAACCACCAAAAGAAATTTTAATATAGATATTCCCTTACGTTTTCCTTTATAAAAAACAAAAACTGAAATAAAATGGCGAATCCAGACCCTAATAGAGTAGTCATTAATCCCTTGAAATACCTTAACAACCTACCTGAGTTCAACGGCGACCGAAAGGACCTACAAAACTTTCTTACCTTGATAGAAAGAATCCTCCCACTTCTGCGAACATACGATGAAATATCCCAACTATTATTCTCAGATATTATCAAAAGCAAACTTAAGGGAAAAGCAAGACAAACAATTGAAATAAATTGTCATGCCACTTCCTGGGAACAAATAAAAACAGTTCTACAAAATAACTTTGGCGACAAACTATCATTAGAGGAACTTTATGATGAACTTAGGGCGGTAACCTTTAAAACTAACACAACAGAATTCTTTAACGAGATTAAAGACAAACTGCGTAGGCTTAATAATAAAACATTTAACATACTGGGGGAAGGAGCTGTAAGACAAAGTGCAGGAAACAATAAACGCACTGCTCTAAACATTTTTAAAAGCAAAATGCCCGAGCCCATGAAAACGAGATTATTTTGCAGAAACCCGGACAGTTTAGAAAGTGTCATGCTTATACAGGACCAAATAACACGGTAGTGCCTAAAACAAAAGACGAAAGACAAACCAGAGACAAACGGTTCAATCAAACGGGACAAAATACCCTTAACCCACAACAATACAGATACCACAACCAACATTTTATACCAACAAATACACAACACCCAACACAAAACACAAAACTCTGCGCACTAAAACACACAAAGATCACAACAACATAGACCCAGTTTTCCGCCAAACCTTGCTCGACAGAATAATCAACACATCTTCCAAAATAGACAAAATGTTCATCCAAATCCCCAAAACTTCTACCAACCAAATAGACAAAGTTTTCAACAGGCACCGAACTTTCAACATCATAATAACCATGATCAGAATCCCTTACCGGTACCCGAACCTATGGATATAAATAACCATGAAACCGTCAATGGTCACAGCAACCACGTCATTTCCGAAAATTTTCAGGACAAAGCCTCGGAAGAAAACTACCATATTTAGAAATTAAAACAAGTTAGGACATATAAAATTAATAATTGACACAGGCGCCACTAACTCACTTCTAAATCCTGGCGTTTGTCATCCGAAATGGATACAAAAAACTACCCCTATCTTCATAAAAACTTTACAACATAAAATTTATTTAAACGAAATAGCAAAAATTCCAACTTTTGAAGAGTTCGGTACAGGAATCGACGTAATCGAATTTTATATCACACAATTTCATGATTTTTACGACGGATTAATAGGTAACGATTTGTTAAGACATTTAAAAGCTAAAATTAATTACGAAAATAATACAATTCAAATTGGAGAACGTACATTACAGTTCTTGTTTAAAGGCAAAGATGGCCAAGAGAAAGGAGTACAAAAATTCCAAAATTCTGAAGAATATTATTTCAAAGACTTACGAGAAAACAATGTCTTTAACATCGAAAATAATAAACTAGAGTTGAATTTTGCATTCGAAGATGCAGAAAATAAAAATATAATAAAAATAAATGGCGAAAGGATTCCACAGATAGAAATCAATGAAAACGATATTCATAAAGCCGCGTTCAGTGTCGAAGGAGGACACTACGAATTTTTGCGAATGCCGTTTGGACTCAAGACAGCCCCAGCGACATTCCAAAGATTAATGAACAACATTTTGAAAGATTACATAAATAAAATCAGCTTAGTCTACTTAGATAATATAATAATCTTCTCAACCTACTTACAGGAACACCTTAATTCCATTAATTTAATTTTCAACTGTTTGAAAAAGGCAAACTTAAAAGTCCAATTGGATAAGTCAGAATTTTTAAAAAATGAAACGGAATTTTTAGGTCACATAGTGACATCCAATGGTATAAAACCTAACCCAAAAAAGATAGAATGTGTTTTAAACTTTCCAATCCCTAAAACAATTAAACAATTTCTAGGTTTAACCGGATACTACCGGAAATTCATCAAGGATTTTTCATCAATTGCGAAAACAATGACGGCGTATTTGAAAGAAGATGCAAAAATAAACATTTCTGATTCACGATACCAAGATCGCTTTAATACTCTTAAAACAATGTTGACAAACGATCCAATTTTTGTATACCCTGACTTTACGAAGAAGTTTACCCTAACAACGGACGCTAGCAATTATGCACTAGGTGCAATACTCTCCCAAGAAAACCACCCTATAGCACGAAATCAATTATAGTACGATAGAAAAGGAGTAACTGGCCATTATCTGGGCCACGAAATATTTCCGACCCTATCTCTTCGGACGTAGAGGCTCAGACTGTCAGAGTTCGACTATGAGATTAAGTATAAAAAGGGTACAAAGAACGGCAACGCCGATGCGTTATCAAGAATCGAATCTAAACCCATAGTAATTAACACATTGGAACCATCCAAAACGAACTTAAGAGAAACTGAATCTGCAATAAACTTATTTAAAAATCAGGTTATCATCAAGAAAATCAATTCAGGATCGTCAAAAATAAGAAATGTAAAGTGTTCAATAACAAGCGCAAAACTATTTATATGAAAAACCTCGACAGGGAATCTACCATAACCTTACTAAAAAATCATTTTAACCCAACTCAGATAAATGCAGTTTTAATAGATGAAACATTTTATAATACGTTTAAAACCACTTACGAAGAACTCTTTTCAAATAACAAGGATTTTTGAATCATAAGATGCTTCAAAAAGTTAGATGATATTGAGGACGAAGTCAAACTAACCGAACTAATTGAACACTTAAATAAAAATAGAGGCATACAAGCGGTATTTGAAGAACTTAAGACACAAATTTATGATCCTAAGCTAAAAATGAGAATAACCCAGTTTATTAACAATTGTGAAATTTGTGCCCTAGAAAAATATGATAGGCAACCACCAAAATCCCTTTTAAGATAACAGATACACCGTTGAAACCCCGTGAAACAGTACATATTGACGTTTTTTACACAATAGACAAAAACCTTTTTACGACCACTATAGATAAATTTACAAAATTCGACGTAGCCTATAAAATTAACGGAAGGACATGGACGAAATTCAAATCAAAATTGCTTCAATATATCAACACTTACGGAAAAATAGAAAAAATAATCGTCGACAACGAGCTAGATTTCAAAGCAACACCAAAGCTTCAATTCCTAAGCGAAGAAAATATTGACATACACTACACCTCTAATAGTAACATACATCTAATGCGGACATCGAACGACTCCACAACACTATAAACGAACACATTAGACTTTTAAGACATGATGACAGAAATAAAGATGAACCCATTGAAGATAAAATGTTTAGAATCATAGGTTATTATAATAACACAATCCATAGTACTACAAACATAAAACCGATCGATTTCTTAAGCGGAAAAATCCACGAAGACAAATACCCTGAAATCCGTGACCTTATATTAAAAAAGAAAGAGAAATATATTAATCTGTTGAATAAAGACAGAAGCGATGTACAAATACAAGAAGGAGTAAACTACATAAAAGAAGTTAGAGGAGGCAAAAAACACAGAAAATATAGGAAAATAGAAACAAGGAAAATCGAAGAAGATCATATTGAAAATATTAAAACAGGACACAAATTTATAAGTGCCATGTCAAACAGAAAAGGAAATTTCAAGACTATACAAACCCAACAGTAAAAGCAAAAAAATTACAATAGTGCGTTATACTTTCAGATGATTTTGGAAACGTTAATAATAACCTTCGTTACAACCGTTAATACACAAACCCTGGACATTCAAGACCTAACAAACCACAATGGATACATACCGATAAAGACAGGAGAAATCAGACCTATAGAACACTACAGCCAAATTCTTCATATCATCAATACGACTATGTACGAAGGCAGGCAGCACGGGGCTGGTATGTACGACAGTGGAACTGATCCATGACAACATAAAAACACTGAAGACAACTACAGTAGAATCAAAATCATTACTAAACACCATAACCTGATCTCATTGTTAAAAGCAAAAATAGAAGCATTGAACCCATACTTTAGAACCAAGAAAAGACTAGTTAATATAACAGGTAAAGGACTGAAGTTTATAGCAGGAACTATGGACAGCGATGACGAAGCGCAGATAAGTAAATCACTTAAACTAATTTACGATAATAACGACCTCTTAGACAACAAACTAAATAACCTTACACACATTAACAAATTCATGTCCCTACAAATAATCCATATAACAAACCATATAAACCACCAACAGACAATAATAGGAGATTACTTGAATAAATTCAAAGACATTTTGGGTAATAAAATTTCAACTTTAGAGGATGAAATCACATTTATGGGAAAAATCTACCAAATAAACAACAATATCTCGCTTTTAAAGGACCACATCGATGATGTCGGAAAAATAATCTTCTCCAGCAAACTTGGAATAATTCCCACAGATATTTTAACAAAAATCGAACTCGACTTGATTCCTGACTTTGACAGCTACACTAACATTAAAGTTGCCGTTGTCCTCCAAGACAATAACCTTGTTATAGTTCTTTTAATCCCAGAATATTCAAAAAATATCTTGTCGAAAATCAAATTCGAACCCATCCCTAATACTAAAAACAAATCCATAATACTAAATACTTATGAAATATTAGTAGATTCAGACAATACCATTTACGATATACGATTACGATTACGATATAAAGGAAATTTTCTATTAAAGTTTGAAAATTGCGAAATTCATACACTCAATGAAACTTTTACTAATGTACAAATTAAATTTTACGATCAACTTATTTTGCCAAATATTATTACTAAAATTAAAGAAAAATCAAATGCAACAATAGCTGATATAAAATTGGAATCCTTGTATTTAAAACAAATTGAATATGAAAAATCAATAAAACATATAATGATTCAAATATATTTAATTTAAGCTTTAATGTAACAATCATATTATTAACAGTAATTTTTATGTATAAAACGAAACAAAAATGGCCCATCTTGCATATTTCGTCGGAGCCTCAATCTAACGGTGGGGGAGTTATAGTAACACCCACTTACATAATATAAAACTTACCTTTTTTGTCACAATAAGGAAAATTGCATTTTCGTTCACACAGACAAAATTCTGTGGAAACGAAAATACATTTAATAAATTATGAAGTAGGTAATTCTCGGGAATTGTCTACAGCGAAACGTGCCGATTAATGAATTCAGACAAATTCAAATAACCCAACTACATTTCCGTTCACACAGACAAAGTTCTGTGGAAACGAAAATGCATTGCACTGAAAATTGACAAACAATTCCAAAGAATTGTTTACGGCCACTACTGAACTGCATTGACGATGAAAGATGCAAGATCATAATTTACGACATTATAAGTACCACCTAAAATCATATTGTAGCTTTAGTCTTAAGATAGATTCAATAAAGTGTGAAACCAAACTGAAAATTTGTTTTTTTAGTTGTTTTAAATTTCATACATATTTCTCTTCAACTCTTCACGAGTTTGATGCACTGTCTGACTCATTTGCAAGAATTGTCACAAATGATGAAAACACTGAAATCGTTATTGCGGGCGATTTCAATGTACACAATTCTGGGTGGCTTCGCCATTCTGGCCAGACAACACCCGTAGGAAGAGATTTTGAGTTGTTCGCTGACTTAAATCACCTGTTGTAATCAACATAAACTCTTACCATATCTCACTCTGCTATCGCCACAGTCACATGCATGTCAACATAAAGAGGTTATTTATGGACATGGCTTTGACATTCCAATAATGCACACCAAAATCCATAAATAACTTAATATTAATGATGCAAGCTGAAACTGTTATCATAATTACTCGCTTGTATGAATTCATAGTGCACGTAAAAAACGGTCCATTGGTGTTGGGAACCGAAACCACTTACAGGGCATTTTTAGCCTTGTTGCGATTCGCAACATGAAAATTTGGCTACCATACAACACCACATGAATCATCGGATGAAAAAAGAAACAACCTCAAATCGCCGCAGTTCACCAGTCCCATATATCAGATTAATATCATACTTAATAGTCAAAAAGAAGAATCAAAATACATTTGCTAATTGTGCTGCGTCGTCGTCGTGTTGCAACTCTGTAACACAACAATATATGCGGTGAGTCAATTGTGCTAGACGATCACGTTGCCGCTATGCGAAGCACAACATTGTTGCAAGCAATAAAATTCTGGTCATTTGTTGCGTTTTCACTTTGTAACTACGTATAGCACAATAAATTAATCAAATTTCATCTTCGCTCGTTGCCCTATTTGTTTATCTTTAAAAGAGGGGACCACAACGACGAAATGAATTAGAATTCGTCGACATGGACAAATTCTACATTGTTGCAACCGTCATCAGTATTCTTGGCGGCGCATATCTATTGAACGAGCTATGGAAAGCAATGACCTGGTACAAGGTCTTGGTTGGATTGCGGTTGTGGAACGTGTGGGACTGGTGGTGAGGAGTTTCCTCACATTCAAGTTGGTGGTTGTAGTTAAGTCGTTGCATGAACATCAACCGCAGCAGTCGTCGTCATACAAACCGGCAGCAAGATCAGTAGCTGAAAAATTTCATATAGAAAACTTATCTCACTTGGTTGTTAAATTTCATTCTGTGTTTATAACATATATTAATTTTGATTGTTCATTCTGTGTTTATAATATATATTAATTTTGATTGTTGGAGTTAATTTTGCGCCTTCCTTATCTTTGTAAATACATATAAAGATAAAATTAAATAAAGAAAAATCTATAAATTTATAACGATAAAAGGTGAAAGGTGTTGTTCATTATTTATTTGACATAAAAAACATTGTGCAAGTTACCAGAGCGTAACATTTGGTCCTTCGAGACGGATATATCCTTTTACCTATGGATATCCGTTTTTTAAATAAAGGTCAAGACTGATTGTTTTTTGTCCAACAAAGGCAGCTATCCTGGCCACACGGCAGATACTGTAAAGTGTAAATTAAAAAGGCAGCTATCCGGGCCACACGGCAGATACTGTAAATAAAAATACAGCTATTTTTTCCAACACTGGGACATACTGT
Source organism: Nephrocerus scutellatus (assembly GCA_947095585.1). NCBI lineage: Eukaryota > Metazoa > Arthropoda > Insecta > Diptera > Pipunculidae > Nephrocerus > Nephrocerus scutellatus. The sequence continues at coordinate 51,261,717 of OX352762.1, forward strand.
ATTTTCAAATAATAAAGTGAAAGAAAAACCACTATTTTCCCAACACTGGGAAACACTGTAAAGATTATATAGTGGAAAAAGTGAATCAAGGCAACCATCCTGGCCACACGGCAGATCCTGAGAACGTGAAGAAATACAGACAGACCACCGGCAGATACTGGGAGCAGAGAAAAATGATAAACCACCGAGGGAGAATAAAATCAGGTACGTTGGAACTTAATTTTTCTTTGTTTTTCATATTTGTTTTTATTTAAATGAAGTAATATTAAAAGTAAAGTAAAGCCTATATTAAGAATCTCTGAGTGGGTAGAATAGGAAAAACAATGAGTAAGGTAAAGATACCCACGGCCTGCGAAATGGTCACAACTTCCTTAAAGGAAATTAAGGGTGAATTCGACAACTTCGTCGCTAAAAAGACTACTCCTCAATCTAAGCATGCTCTTCAAGCAAGATTGGAGGAGGTGGTGGATACTTTTGCAAATGCCAAACGGCAACATATGCTCATTGTTTCGTCAACCGAAACAAGTGAGATAAAGACTTCATATTGTGAAGAAGAAGTTTTCGCGCAATTGAAGGAAGCGTACTATATGTATTTCGCATCTTTGAAAGAAGCTCTTGACCCCTTCATTCAAACAACGGAAGCAGTTGTTCCTACCATTTCCAATGAGTTTAAACTTCCGGCTATTAAGATCCCATGCTTTGGTGGCGATTATGAAAGTTGGCCTGAATTTAGGAATTTATTCAGAAGCATTGTTCATGACAATGGGTCTTTATACAAGGTACAGAAACTGCACTATTTAAAGGCCAATGTAAGTGACGAAGCCGCGCGTCTTCTGCAACATTTGGTCATTAATGAGAAAAATTAGGATTCAGCTTGGACAATTCTCACTACGCGATACGAGCACAAACGCTTGCTAGTAAATTGTCAACTGAGACTCTTCTGCAACCAAGCCAAAGTCCATAACGAAAACGTTGGGAGCATAAAGGCTTTGCTGGACACAACCAACGAATGTGTCCAATCATTAAAAAATTTGGAAGTACCGGTGCATCAGTGGGATGCCATAATTATTTACTTGATTGTTCAGAAACTTCCGTCGCAAACTCAGGGTCTTTGAGAGGAACACCTCGGATCTTCCAAAGCACTTCCTGATTTCTCAGACTTTACTGAATTTCTGACAAATAGATATCGAACGTTAGAAGCCATTGGTCAAATATCTAAGACTGGCCAAAAATTTGGGAAATTGAACAGGACCCACAAAAGATGGTATACACTCGCGAGGAAGAAGATTGTGAATCACATTTTTGCGGAACTCATGAACGCATGTTAGATGGACGGTACAAGGTTTCATTGCCGTTTAAAGAAGGACATCGTCCAGAGCTAGGAATGTCCTATAATTCAGCACTAGCTCGTTTTCTACAGCTTGAAAGATGCTTCAAAACAAATTCAGAATTCACGCAAAAATACAAACAAGGTATGGAAGAGTATTTTGATTTAGATCAGATCGAAGAAGTTCCGAATTTCCAATTGACCGGTAACCGTCAATGTTATTATTTACCACATCATGCTGTGTTGAAGGAATCTAGTACAACAACGAAACTTCGAATTGTCTTTGATGCATCCTGTCCTACGTCGGACGGATCATCCCTCAATGATCACTTGCTGACTGGACCAAAGCAACAAGACAACATAATTGATCATATACTGCGTTTTCGCAAGCATCGAGTTGCGTATGTAGATGACATCAACAAAATGTATAGACAAATTTGGAACATACATGTTGATTGAGTTTCGTTGTTGAGAAGTCGTAGTTCACATGAGCAGGCTTCTGCGCCATTCCTGTATTTTGATTGAATATTGAAACACAGATATTGCTGACTACAACGCTAAACATACCGACTGGGGCTCCAGAGTAACGCTCACAAGAGGTAGACAACTACGAGAAGCAATTAGAGATCAAGGATGTCGTTATCATTCAACAGGAAAGCCTACGTATTGGCCAACTGATACAAACAAAATTCCTGATTTGCTGGATTTTTTTATAACAAAGAGGATAGCTGAAAATTTCATTAGCATTGAGGAAAATTATGACCTCAACTCTGACCATTCTGCAGTTATGCTAACGTTAAGTGAAAAAATTGTCAAAAAAGCAAGTAAGCCGACTCTTTGCAATTCATCCACAAATTGGTTGGGCTTTGTGAGAGACTTAGTTGGAAAAATAGACTTATCAGTCCCACTAAATAATATTGAACAGTTAGAGCATGCGGCCGAAGTCTTTATGCTGAATATTCAGAACGCAGCATGATGCAACTCAAAAGTGGTGGAGCATAAAAACGTTAGTAATAAGTACCCAGCTCATGTCATTGAGATGTTAAGACTGAAACGCAGGGCTAGAAGAAAATAGCAGCAGTCACGTCACCCTGATGATAAGAGACCCCTAAATAATAAAACACAGATTTTGAGCAGAGAAATAAAAAGGCTAAAAGAGAATTCTTTTGTTAGCTACATGGAAAACTTGTCTACAACTAAAGAATCAAACTACTCGTTATGGAAAGCTACAAGTAATGTGAAAAGACCGGTTTCTCACATGGCACCTATCAGAAAAGCTGATGGCTCATGAGCGAGGAGTGATTTAGAAAAAGCTGAAGAATTCGGGAGTTATCTTGCTGAAATCTTTACGCCTAATAATATAGACTCTGATTTTGTGTTGGAGCAAGTAGAAAACAGTCGTGAAAGTAACATCCCTCAATTTCGAGTAAAGGAGCTTAAGAAAGAAATTAAAAATCTGAAACTGAACAAAGCTCCAGGCTTTGATCTAATAACAGCAGACATATTAAAGAATCTCCCATCCAAAGCTTTAACATGGTTAAGTTATATAATGAATGCGGCCCTAAAGTTCCGGTGCGTCCCAGGCATATGGAAAGTTGCTGAAATTATCATGATAAATAAACCTGGAAAACCTGCGTATGAAGCTAAATCGTACAGACCGATATCGCTGCTTCCCATGATGACTTTTTGAAAAACTATTGTTTAATCGAATACAGCCTTTAATAGAAAGTTGTAATATTATTCCGAACCATAAATTTGGGTTCCGTGCAAAACATTCTACCATAGAACAGGTTCACCGAATTACTAATGTTATAGAAAAAACACTCGAAGAAAAGAAAATCTGCTCCACAGTTTTTCTCGATGTGGCGCAAGCCTTCGACAAAGTTTGGCATCCAGGTCTCATTCATAAACTTAATTGCTTTTTGCCTAAAGGTTATGTAGAAATCCTAGAGTCATATTTATCTGAAAGATCGTTTAGAGTGAAACAAAGAAATGAATACTCTCCATTAAAAGAAATTAATGCAGGAGTACCCCAAGGCAGTATATTGGGCCCAGTTCTATACTTGATTTACACAAGTGATATCCCACAAACAGATAATGTAATGGCTTGCAACATTTGCAGATGACACTTCAGTAATGGCTGTTGGCTCAAACATCAATGAAGCTACGGATAAACTACAAACAGCTGTTAATGTGATCTCTAATTGGTGCAATAAATGGAAAATTAAACTAAATGAAGTGAAATCTACCCACGTAAACTTCACAAATAGGAAAATCGAAATCCTTCCTGTTAAAATAAACGAAGTTGTAATTCCACATGATACAAAGCAAAATATCTAGGAATGACACTAGATGCAAAACTTAGATGGAAAGAACACATCAAGATAAAAAGGAAAGAGCTCGATTGCAGATACAGAAATATGTATTGGCTGATTGGACGGCGTTCAAAATTGTCGATATACAACAAAATTTTGATTTAGAACCAAATTTTAAAACCGGTGTGGACATACGGTATTCAACTATGGGGCTGTGCTAAGCGGTCTAATCTTCAAAGTATCCAAAATTTTCAAAACAAAGTACTACGTAATATACTGAATGCACCTTGGTATGTTCGCAATACTGATATTCATAGAGACATCAAAATCCCATCAGTGGTGGAGGAAATAAAGAAATTTGCTGCAAAGCATAAAGTTCGGCTAAACCAACACGTTAATGTGGAAGCATTAAGTTTGCTTCACAATCAAAATGTTGTGAGGCGACTTAAACGGACCAACCCGTTAGAGTTGGGTTAAATTTAAAAAAAATTTTAGTAGCGCTGGAAAACTAATTAGTTTTCCAACTGTTTAAAATTATTTAGTACAATCCCAAAGAACTGACACGAAAATTAATAGTTAGCCTATCAAGACTAGTTTTAATACTAACAAGGGAGGAGGTTTTTAGTGGGTGTGAGTCCCACAGTACCCACATTGGGTCTCTTTCAAGATTTTCCTCCTTCCCCAAAACAAAAAAAAAAAAAACAAAAAAAAAGATATTGCTCGTCCTTCAGGCTAACGCAGGATCTTAGAGTTGTTGAATCTATTGGAAAGTATTCGTCGCGATGGGAGCTTATGGCCAATACTGGTGCACAAGTTCGAATAGCAACCATGGTGTTGTTGATGAGACTTGGAATGGCAATTATTCTGAATAGATCGTACTGCCCCTGATCTGCCAGTGGGAGTGTAATTCTAAAAACGACATGATTCTTGGCGATTCCACCCTTTACCGTCTTTAGTTTGTACAACTGCAGCAAATTATCTTCATCAGTAGGAATTTCTAAATAGGCTGGTAAGTGTGCCTTGATGGTTTGCAACTCTTCCTTAAGTTGTGTTGTTGATAGCAATAGAGAGCAAATTCTACCTTGATGAGTTTCAGAGGGTACATCTAATAGTGCTGTCTGCATCCTTTGTAAGTTCACTATCATGAGGATTAGTTGAGAGGCAACTGATAGGAACGCCTCGAATATCTTCAACTGGAACTCATCCTCGCAATTTTCCCGAACTATTGATGTGATTTCATTCAAGTGTTTATCAATTGCATCGAATTTTTTACTTGTTGCTGTCTCGCCTTTCTTTAGTAAATTTATGGTTGAGTCAATTATGGATGTTTGGTTGCGCAGTAGGCCAAGCAAATGATTTTCGTTATCCTTTACTTGGTCTATCGTAGTCGACATCTGTTCTGCATACTCTGAATCCAAAACTCCAAACAGCGAATTGGCAATGTTTCCTATCAGATTCACCGCTCCCCTCTTGGTTCGTCTGGCTGATAGCAAGATTTCTTCGGATTGTAGCTCGTCTATGATGTGGTGAAACTGGTTGAGTGTATCGTGGCATAGTTCTTGTTCCCGCAATTTTTGACATAACTGCTCCAATCGTTTTGTTCCATTTGAGAGGTCACTAAATTCTGATCTTATTGGGTCCAGTTGGTAATAGATAATAAAGTCCCATTCACTTGTTGCTCTATTTACGGACCCTACTCCTTCGAAGTGAATTCCAAGGCTTGAATTGAATTTCGAAATCTGGATCTTGTCTGCACATACAATTGGTAATATTAACATGATGGCTAGCAAGGATGTGAGGTTGATGCCACTCGATGTCTTTCGTCGTTTTGTGGGTATTGTTATTGGTTCCGTTGTTGCAGAATCCTCTGAGCTCTGCTGATTTAAGTGGAACTCAGGATGTTCGTCGTTGTCTTCAACTGGTAGCGGTGCCAATCTGTGGATTGGACGTTTCCAAACTCCAGTTGCACTTTTGACGTCCACAACGCGTACAGATCCATCTTCGCCCTCATAAGTTTTGACAATTCGTCCAAGTGGCCAGGGTGGAACATTGTCTTCTTTAATGATTACCATTTCTCCCACTTTGATGTTCTTGGAACACTCCTTCCACTTATGACGATATTGCAGTTCACTCAGATATTCCTGTGACCATCGCTTCCAGAACTCATATTTGAGATGAGAGACTAGGTTCCATCTGATCAATAGAGTTTGTTTTGTAGATGCTGCGTTGGCATCAATTTGGGCCGTCAGTGGCTCTCCAATCAGAAAGTGTCCCGGAGTTAAAGCGGTGATGTCGTTCGGGTCACTGGACATCGGTGTGAGAGGTCTTGAATTTAAGATGGCCTCTATTCCAACTAGCACTGTCTCAAGTTCTTCGTAAGTCAGCGAGGCTGTCGATACGCTTCTTATAAGCAGGTGTTTTGCCGATTTTACGGCTGCCTCCCAAAGACCACCGAAATAAGGTGCCCTCGGTGGAATGAAGCTGAATTGAATCGCCCTGTCACTGCATTCCTTGATGATTGTTTTCCGTGCGGTTTCCGAATAAAGTGTTGTTTTTAAATCTGCCAGCTGATTGTTTGCTCCCACGAAGTTTGTTGCGTTGTCGCAGTATAGGGTTTGACAGTGTCCCCTGCGGCCAATAAATCTCCTCAATGCTCCAAGAAACGCTTCAGTGGTTAGGCCGCTGACAAGTTCGAAGTGTACAGCCTTGGTGGTGAAACAGCAGTATAGTGCTACGTATGCCTTATGAGGCCTTTTCTCGCGAATTTTATAATGGATCCAAAATGGACCACAATAATCGACTCCTGAGTTAATGAAAGGTCTTGCTGGTGTAATTCTAGGCGAAGGAAGATTGCCCATTACTTGTTTGAGCAATTGGGGTTTAGCTCTACTGCACCTTATGCAATGTTGTACTATTGAGCGGGCCATTTTTTTCCCTTGATAGGCCACCATCGTTGCCTAGCATGAGCTAAAAGTGTCTGAGGTCCGCAGTGCATATTCCTTTCATGAATCCCTTTCAATAAAAGTTTTGCCAATGGATCGTTGTACGGTAGAAGCATTGGATGTTTTGAGTCATATGATAGTGCTGATGACTCCAATCGTCCTCCTACTCTGATAACTCCCTTATCGTCTAAAAATGGGGCAAGACTTGAAAGGTGACTTGTTGACAACTAATGAATCATTTAGTTCTTGTGGAGTCAAGGTAATCTCGTCTTGTCGTTGAAGTTTCGGAGAATTCGCGTGTTTGATGAAGCGTAGTATGTATCCAACAATTCTCTGAAGTACTGCAAATGAATTCCGGTGGTTGATTTTGTATATTAATTCTTGATCCTCGGTATGGGTTGCTGTTGCTACAATTGGCAAATTTCGTTTTCTCTCTGTGTCTTCAAGGATGGCCAGCCCCTTAACGTATTTTCCTGGCCATAAGTCCTCCTTTCCATGTAGAAACATGGGTCCGTAAAACCACAGCGTGCATAGTGGTAATTTATCTGGTTGTAATCCTCTTGATAGTACGTCGGCAGGATTGTGCTTGGATGCCACATGACGGAAGTGAATTTTCCTGAATAGTAGCGATTCTGTTGGCCACGAATGTTTGGAACGACGATGAAGGAGAATTAATCCAGGCCAGGACAATCTCTGAGTCTGTACATAAAAATGTCGGTACGGTTTTAAATTTCAGGTCATCCTTGATTCTTGCAGTGAGTTGAGCGGCTAGAACTGCAGCGCATAGTTCTAGTCGTGGTAAGGTTTGTTTCTTTAATGGAGCGACTCGTGATTTTGAACATAACAATCTTACTATCGTTCTTCCATCTTTCAGTTTTGCTCGTAGGTATATCACTGCTCCATATGCCTTTTCGGAAGCATCGGCAAACGCGTGAATTTGTATGACTGTTGATACGTTACTGCCGAACATATGTCGTGGAAATTGAAAATCATTTAACTCCTTTAGGTTGTTTCGAAATGATATCCATTTTGTATGTAGTTCGGCGGGTAATGCTTCGTCCCATTCTAATTTTAATCTCCATAGCTCTTGAACAAATATTTTTGCAGTAACAACTACTGGACCCATCACGCCCAAGGGATCGAATAGTTTCGCAAGATCCGAGGGGACAATTCGTTTTGTGACCCGGCTGGTAGAGTTCAATTGAGTTTTCACACGAAAATTGTCTGTCTTCGGATGCCATGTGAGGCCAAGCGCCTTGATTGATGCGTTGTCTTCGTCTTCCAGGTCAAGGTTGATTTCTTGATCCTCCCTTGCAATTCCTTTGAGCAGTTGTGGATGATTGGCACACCACTTCCGTAATTTGAATCCTGCACCCTCTAATATGTGCGTGATTCTTCGTTTCGATAGCGTTTGATAGGCTGTCAGTCCCAGTTAGACAGTCATCTACATAAAAATCGTTGAGGAGAACTTAATATCCCAATAAAAATGTATCGGATGTTTCTTTAGCTAGTTGTTGTAGGCACTTTGTTGCTAGATAAGGTGCCGCTCTTGTACCTTATGGTACGGTGTTGAGTTCATAGTACTGTAAAGGCTCGTTTTCACTCTTTCTCCAGATAATGGTTTGGTACCTTTTATTATCTTGATGCATAAGTATTTGCCGGTACATTCTTTGTATGTCAGTGCAAAAGACAAACCTGGGCAATCGAAATCGAAGTAAAAGTGAAAATAGTTTACCCTGCACTGTTGGGCCCGTGTACATGACATCGTTTAGGGAAAGTCCTGATGTTGTCTTTGATGAGGCATCATATACGACTCGAAGCTTGGTAGAGCTGCTGTCGGCCTTCAACACGCAATGGTGAGGAATGATGTAATGTGGCGATATAATGTCACCGATGTTGATTTTTGTCATGTGACCCAATGATTCATATTCGTCCATGAATTGTATGTATTGAGTCTTCAACTCCGGGTTTCGGGATAGTCTCCTCTCTAAGGCTAGGAACCTGTTCAATGCAACTTCTTGAGATTCGCCAAGTCTACTTGTGTCTTCACAGAATGGCAATCTCACAATAAAGCGCCCGTCACTACCCCTTCGGGTGTTTTATGCAAAGTGTGCTTCACACAACATTTCATTTCTGGATAAATGAGTTCGTACTGGTTGTACCTCGTCGAGGCTCCATAAACGTTCGACCATTTGGTGTAGATCATTGTCGTTGTAAGTGCAAATTCCACATGCTGCTGTTATTAGTTGTGCTTCGCCTACCCTTCCAGCCAATACCCAACCAAAGACGGTATTCTGGAGAGTAGGTAGGTCATCTTGTAGGCGTATCTGCCCAATGGAAAGCAATTGATGATAGAATTCGGCACCAAGTAGGATGTCAATCTTGTCTGGACGATGGAATGCTGGGTCGGCGAGAGGAATGTTGTTTGGTATTCCCCATGATGAAATGTTTAAAAATTGAGAAGGCTGTGGTGTAATGATGTGCGGCAAAACAAATGCTTCCAATCGAGCACTAAAGCCATTTATTCTTGACTGAATGCTAGCATTAATGCGGTGATGGGATTCTCTTTTTTCGTTTCCAATGTCTTGAATACTGATTGATGCTGTCCTTGTGTGAAGTCCTAATCTCTTCACCAATCGTTCGGTGATCAAATTTACCTGAGAGCCAGAATCAAATATAGCTCTACATTCCATCACCTGCCCATTGTTAGCCACTATGCGGATCATGGCTGTGCTGAGCAGTACGTATTGTTGTCTTTCTCGATCCTTGGATGCTGCTAACGTTACCGATGAATTCGTCTTCGGCTCTTGGTTCATGAGATTGCTATCGCTACATGAATCTTTATTGCTTTCGAGATGAAGTAGTGTGTTGTGTTTTTTTGCCCTTTTGCAATTTGCCCTTTTGTACCAATTGTATCCGAGCAGCAGGTTTAAGTTGCAAAAATTGATTGCAGGCATACAAGGGATGAGTTCCCTTTCCACAAGATTTACAGATATTTTTGAGCCGTTGCTCCGATGCTGCTGTAGCACAAGTTCGTGGATATCCTTCTTTTTTCTTGTGTCCGATAGCCTCTAGCGATTGAAATTGGTTTTCCAGAAAAGTCAAAAATTCCTTCACTGTCTGGAGTTCTTTAGGTCTTTTAAGCGATTGTTCATAGAGGCCTCTGGAACTCTGGTCAAGTTTGTTAACTAGCAATTGTAGTAAAATAGGGTCCCACGTTGAGGTATTAATGCCTAGATTACCTAATGCTAACAGGCACTCATGAGTGGTATCGTGTAGAGCCTTGATAGCAGCCGCTGATGGTTGAGCTTGTGTTTGGTTGGGTTGCCCAGGTATTTTTTGTATAATTGTTGATGTCAGAATTCGAACGTTTTTGTATCGATCCTGCAGGGTGGACCAAGCGGTTGTGTAGTTCTCTTCTGATAATGATAGGTGCCGGATCAAATTTTCTGCTTCGCCGCTGAGATGAGATTTTAGATACCACATTTTTTGAACGTTGGGTATCTGTTGCTTGTCGATCATTTTAGAGAATAGATCGAAAAATTGTCTCCCCTTTAAGTAGTCACCATCGAACTTCGGAATGGTGACCTTTGGTAGGTTCAGTGAGTTCGGCTTAGCTGTAATATTCTCTTCCGAAACTCCTCCTCTAGCATGTGATTGCATCTTGGTTGCCATTGTCACCAATTTCTCTTGGACCAAACTTTCCATTTCGACATATTCTGTGTGTTTGTAGCCGAACTTCGTTGGGTCTTCCTCTAATTCCCAAATGGAATAATTAAGGGACTCAACCTGCTGCCACAAATGATCAATCGTTTTAAATTTTATCTCATGATACTGTGGGGGTTGATCTTCGCTCAGAGATAATCCCTGGATCATTCTCCGCAACGAGTCTAATACGGCCCTTTGTCTTCTGATCGTATTACTAATTCTTGATGGCTCATCCGCCGATGTCGTTATTGGATCTATTTTTGATAGCGCTGGTTGCGCGGGGTCCATTCCTCTCTCACCGCCAGTAGCACCTTCAATACTCGCATCTTCAATGTTCGCCATTGCCTCTTCGAACCATTTCTTGTAAATTTCACAAAGTGTTGATATTTCCGAATAGTATTCCTTCGTGAAATAACCGTGATCAGTAGGAACATTCGACAGCAGCTTTATTTTTCTGTCTGTTTTTGCGAATTTCCCTCAATTGTCTTGCAGCCGGTACAATCGCTCCTCAAAATAAAACCTTTTTGTTTTTCTATCTGGGGAGTCCTTTTTAAAATTGGCTATGACTCTCTGGATTTCTTGGCCAATTGCCAATTGTTCCACGACGAGTTCTTCAAATGAAGCCATGATGAATGTATATGTTTATTCTTCCGATAGTGAAGATTTACAGATGGTAGATTGTAAAAATTGTGCCGTTGTCGGGATCAAAATTTTCGCGAAATTAGGATGGTACCAGTATATGGCTCCGGTACACGCCAAAGTATTTTCAAATATTACGAATTTAAAATTGGCACCAGTGTATAGCCCTGGTCCACGCTTTAAAAAAGTCGAAGTCATCAAAATGTGACTGAATGTGACGATCACGTCGGGGTCACCAAAATGTTACAGACTCGTTTGCCTGCAATTATTCTATAAGGATGTTAAGTTATTATCAAGCACATAAACTTGATAAAGATTTGATGTATAACAAGCACTTGAACTTGTTACACTCGAAGTGGATAATTATTAGAATGAAAAACAAACGTCTTCTTTCACGGTGTAATTAATAATCACATTTTTATTGAATTTGTAGCTTTTTATATACAATACAAAAAATACATTACGTAGGCAACTTACAATTAATGAATAATAAACTAAACGTAAACAATAATAAAGAGAATTAACAAAGTAGTAAATATGCTGCGTCGTGAATGTAGTCCGTTGCCCTAAGTAGTTAGAAATTAAAATGTGCAAAGTGCTGAATCTTCAATATAGTTCATTACCCCAAATAGAAATTAAAATGTGCGGATATGCTGAATCGTCAATACAGTTCGTTACCCCAAACCAACGAACTGATTCCAGGTCAACTGCTAGACCTGGAATCAAAAGTATGCTGAACAAGAAGTCAAGGACACAGATATGGGTACAAAAAAGGCTTTTTTAGGAAAAAGCATAGAAAAATCTCGTGTCGATCAATTTAGTGAAAACAATGATAGGCAAACTTTATTTTCGGTCTGCATGTACATCCAAGGCACCAAGGATAATTCGTTAATGGATCGATTTTCATCCTTACAACGGCTATTTAGAGTCACCTCATATTGCATTCGATTTTCTAGTAATTGTCGGAAGAAACTCCCAAATCTCTCTGGCAAGCTAACGATTGAAGAAATTGAAGAAGCATTGTTTTGGCTTATAAAAATCGTTCAATTTGAACATTTTGAGGAAGAAGTGAAACAGCTAACCAATCAGAAAATGCTAGATCCGAAAAGCACATTGAAACCATTAGGTCCCTTCTTGGATCAAAAGGGTCTGTTGCGTGTGGGGGGCCGACTTGAGAGCGCTGATCTGTCGTATGACCAAAAGCATCCAATCGTATTACCTGCAACCGGGGTTTTCACTTCATTGTTAATTAAAGGTGCCCACATGCGAACCATACACGGAGGGCAACAACAAATGATGGCTTATCTTCGGACTAGATTTTGGATTTTAAGAATGAAAAATGGAGTCAAAAGGTGCATTATGACTGCATAGCCTGCTTCAGGAACAAACCAATCCTTGAACAGCAACAGATGGGCCAATTGCCTAACGAAAGGGTACAGCTGACCCGGCCATTTCATAATACCGGCGTTGATTTCGCAGGGCCAATTCAGGTCAAGGCATGGAAGGGAAGATGCAACAAGGTAACAGAGGCATATATTTCCATTTTTATCTGTTTTTGCACCAAAGCCATTCACATTGAACTGGTGAGTGATTACAGCGCTGCTGCTTTCCTAACGGCTTTCAAACGATTTGTAGTACGAAGAGGTATTTGTGCAAACATGTTTAGTGATTGCGGAACAAATTTCGTGGGAGCCACGAACATAATGACGTCCAAGCTGAAGCAGTTAACGAAGCAATGGAACGAGGAAATACACGATCAACTTATTGCAAACGGTACCACATGGCATTTTAACCCGCCTGCAGCACCGCACTTTGGTGGGTTGTGGGAGGCTGGAGTGAAATCGATAAAATTCCATCTGCACAGAATAAAGGAAGCTATACTTTCACTTTCGAGGAGTTATGCACCATTTTGACGCAAATTGAAGCGTGTCTTAATTCACGACTATTATGTTCACTCTTAGAGGATTGTGATGATTTGAATGTTTTAACACCCGGACATTTTCTCATTGGGTCAGCCCTTAATACAATGCCAGAGAGAGATTTAACGGAATTTAAAGAAAACTCATTAACTCGTTGGCAACTGATGCAAAAAATAATGCAGAACTTTTGGAAGATTTGGAAAACTGAATATCTAGCACGACTCCAGCAAAGACCTAAGTGGCTGACTCCCTCAACAAATCTGAAGATTGGCGAGCTAGTACTGATAAAAGATGAGCAATCACCACCGTTGGGACGGATCATTGACACAAAACCTGGAGCGGATGGCCTCATACGCGTAGTCTCAGTCAAGACGGCCAAGGGGACCTACGTCCGGCCAATTGCGAAAATAAGTAAATTACCAATCGAAAACTAACTCTATACTATTCAGAGATTTTTAATTTAGTATATATATATATAATCTTATTTTAAAAAAAAATTGTTCCAACAACATCCAACGCACTTGCATTTTTTTGTCTTTCCCATTCTTTCATGTTCACCATCGAAACACTCGCGGTCGAGAGGGGGGAGGATGTTGCGATTCGCAACATGAAAATTTGGCTACCATACAACACCACAGAATCATCGGATGAAAAAAGAAACAACCTCAAAACGCCGCAGTCCACCAGTCCCATATATCAGATTAATATCATACTTAATAGTCAAAAGGAAGAATCAAAATACATTTGCTAATTGTGCTGCGTCGTCGTCATGTTGCAACTCTGTAACACAACAATATATGCGGTGAGTCAATTGTGCTAGACGATCACGTTGCCGCTATGCGAAGCACAACATTGTTGCAAGCAATAAAATTCTGGTCAGTTGCTGCGTAGTCACTTTGTAACTACGTATAGCACAACAAATTACTCAAATTTCATCTTCGCTCGTTTCCCTATTTGTTTATCTTTAAAAGAGGGGACCACAACGACGAAATGAATTAGAATTCGTCGAAATGGACAAATTCTACATTGTTGCAACCGTCATCGGTATTCTTGGCGGCGCATATCTATTGAACGAGCTATGGAAAGCAATGACCTGGTATAAGGTCTTGGCTGGATTGCGGGTGTGGAACGTGTGGGACTGATGGTGAGGAGTTTCCTCACATTCAAGTTGGTGGTTGTAGTTAACTCGTTGCATGAACATCAACCGCAGCAGTCGTCGTCATACAAACCGGCAGCAAGATCAGCAGCTGAAAAATTTCATATAGAAAACTTATCTCACTTGGTTGTTAAATTTCATTCTGTGTTTATAACATATATTAATTTTGATTGTTCATTCTGTGTTTATAATATATATTAATTTTGACTGTTGGAGTTAATTTTGCGCCCTCCTTATCTTTGTAAATACATATAAAAATAAAATTAAATAAAGAAAAATCTATAAATTTATAATGAGAAAAGGTGAAAGGTGTTGTTCATTATTTTTTTGACATAAAAAACATTGTACAAGTTACCAGAGCGTAACAAGCCTCTATCTGTATAGTGTGTACTTTTTCGTTGATTGTGACATACGAAAACCCTCATAAATTAAACCAAGCGACCGATCGACAGTGTATTTCAGGCATCAATAAATTAGGATCTTTATGTAGTGCAGCGCCTGTCGGACTTATTTTATGACAGCGCAGCACTTTGTATATAAGTGCGATATAGCTGCCTTGCACATGGACTGATGTTGCGTAAGAGGAGAAATGAGGGCGGACCCATAAATAAATCGATATCGGATTGATAATATTGGTCGATGATTATACTATTATATTATATTATATATTGATTATAAATATTATAGATAATAAATCGATCAGATTGGTTAATCATTTTAATCATACATAGTTTTAACCCAGAAGATTGGGTATAAAAGAAGCTGCTGAGTAGGAAGAAGAGGAAGAATTAGAAACTAAGATCCTCTAGACAAGTTGCAGCCAATCCGAAGACAGCGGGCTTGTTTAGAATTAACATTTTACTAAAATCAAAAATTAAATGTAATTAATTTAAAAAAAACTCTATTATTTTCAATTAAAAAAAACTCTATTATTTTCATTTCTTCCCGCCAAGTTCTCTTCTCTGCCTGGAAAGCAGAAAGCACGGAACTTGACGTGCAACAAATTGGTGGCAGCGGTGGGATAATCCCTAAAACTGAAAAACAAAACCCCAATAAAAATAAAAAAACAAAGGCGTTCAAACCCGGCCAAAACAGGTAAGAAAAAAATATATAATATATAGGTACATCAAAAACAAAAATGAACGATTTTAAACACAAAAAACTCAGAGCCCAGTTATTTTAGAGAGAAGTATAGAGTACGTATAAAACACAAGCATCAAAACAATAGAATATTCAAAATGCAATTTTATTTTAAATGTTAGTACTCATCATGGTGTTGACAATTGAACAGCAGCTCTTTGTTTCAAATGTTTCGGTCAAAGATTTGTCCTAGCTTTTTTACCTATATAATAAAGTTAAATAGAGTGGGTTTATGTGGTAAACCCAAGAAATGTCTAAGACTAAAGCTTAACAGGTGGAGGAGGGAAAATATAGTGGGGTGGGGGAAACCACAAAGCCACCAAATACTGGAAGCATTTTGGAGAACATGACCGTGCAATGGGCTCTTGAAAAAGAGTGTCACACTAGCCTGTCAGCCGGAAAATGCTTCGACGGTGAAAACGTACCAGGCTTATCGATAAGCTTCCGAGTCCAAAGCGGTTCAGAATACGGAGTATTCCGAAAGCTACGGAGTAACGGGTAGTTAAAGACGGCCAGAGCAGCTTACACCGTGTACCTAGATTAGAAATTTAAAACGTAGAAGTTGGGAGATAAAGGGTCAAGGATAAAAGAAATAGGATAGGATGGGTGATAAGAGGTAAAGGAAAAGGGTAAAAGATCAAAGATAAGATAAAAGATAGGATAGATCAAAGAGAAAGGATAAAAGATAAAGGTGAAAGATAAAAGAAAAGGATAAAAGATAAAGGATAAGATGAGAGATAAGAGATAATCCTTAATCTTTTCGCATCGCATTATAGAAAACATCTTATGCAGCATTTGATTTTGTTTGATTTTTGAAGAGGAGATCAATACAATTGCTAAGGAGGTAACACTTCAACCTACTCTGTCTGACGATTTTGTTACTATGGACAACAAAGTTGTAACATCCCAGGGCAGGTCGGATAATTGGAAAAATGATTTTTTTAACTCTATTCAGCCAGCAACAAGCTGAAGTAGAAGAATCTTCTTCGGATGAAGAAATTGAGACAATTCCTGGACATCACGATCTCTCACATTCAAAGACGCATTTTCGCATTTGGACTTGTTTAAAGACTTCTCGTGTGAAAATGGGTTGGATGAAGTATGGTCGTCTTTAAATAGCTGTTCTCAAAAATTGTTGACAGCGTTCAAGGATAATGCTGTGGTTCAAAAAAAAATTACAGATTTTTTTCTCAACAGACAAATTAACATACATATGTACCTATGTACATCCATACATATATGTATATGTACATTATGTAGTACATTAATTACAATAAGAAACCCCGATGTATTCAAACAGTAAAAATAAACTTTATTGAACTGAACTTTGTCTTTTAAATTTTAGATTAAATAGCAATTTGCATCAATGTATGTATACGCTGAAAAAACCTTTGTAAGTGGACTGGTCCAATTAAAAGGGACCTCCATAATCAGACCAACTGCTAATCGGACCACAATCTTTGGCTTCCAAGGGTAGTCCAATTTGACAGGTTTGTATATTATAAAATCCAATGCATGAGTGGGTATACGTGTTTTTCGCGAGTAAAATCATAAACAAAAAAGGTTTTCGTTACGTTTCAAGTTGCAAAAAGTATTTTTCCCCTCTCTCTCCATTTCCTGATTAGAAAAAAAAATATTTCTAATTTTTCAAAATTTTTACCCGCGAACAAGCCAAAAGAGTTCGTCTGTTTGAGGAACTACCATTTCACTTCCACCCCTATTCTATCAAAAAATTCGAAATGCCTACAGACGCGGAGGTAAAAATTAGTTTAAGCGATGCGTTTAATCTTGTTCATGAGTTTGATGGTACACCGGGAAAATGAAATAAGTATATTGCGTGTGGAGACATCCTGTTTGCATCGACTAAGTCGAATACAGATGCAAGTGAACACAGATTACGCTGATGAAGCGACTCAGCGCATTCCTACTCCAACACGAGCAACGATGCAACGATTTCATCATAACACGCTCCAGCGACAGGTTGCTGACGAGTCGTCTGGAGCTAATTTTTTTTAAACAATTAAACTTGTAATAATTTAATTGGCGCCCGAGCAGGGACCCGATGTGCAAAATTATTTTTTCATATACGTCCCAGTGACCTCAAGTAGTTCATGTGCAGTGAAAAAGAACCAGCGACCTCAAGAAGCTCCCGAGTTCTAGTGAAAAATTTGCAATACGTCGGGTTCCAAAAGATAAAGAACCAGTGACCTGAAGTAGCTCCAGTGTTTGCGAAAGCAACATCATAAGCAAGCAAATTAAGCTCCAGTGTTCACGAAAGCAACATCATAAGCAAGCAAATTTCAGCGAAGCAGACCAATCCTATCAGATTAAAGGACGTCTATAGGAAACCCGCAGCAGCAACAGCAAGGAGTCAACAAGGGATCCCAAGTAACCATGTAAGTAACCGGCGCGGTGATTTGGTGTTTGACGTAAGCACATCTTCTTTTTTATGTCCTGTATCCCCTTATGGGTCCTAGGGCCTCTACTACGCCTACGCGCCATCGCGTGCGGTTCCTGGCAATGAGCTTCAGCTCTCTCCAACTCTTCCCCAATTGCCGTGCCTCCTCCTCAACTGTTCTGCGCCATGTATTTCTCGGACGACCCGTTCTTCTACCATCCTGAGATAACGGGTTCCATTGCATTGCGTAGTTTGCTATGGAACTGTCGCCTTTTCGGAGTGTATGACCAATCCACTGCCACTTCCGTCGTTGGATGGTTGTGCCTATTGGTTCCTGACCCGTTCTCTGGTAAAGATGTTCGTTAGAGATACGGTTAGGCCAGAAAACCCTTAAGATGTTCCGTAGGCACCTATCTACGAACGTTTGTAATCTTTTTGTTATGGTAATGGTCACCTTCCAAGTGCTGCAACCTTACAAAAACACAAAATCAACATTTGAACGGAACAGTCGCAGCTTGGTGTTTAAGCTGATCGCATTGCTTTGCCATATCATGGACATCATTCCAAACACTGATTTTGCTTTGCTGATTCAGTTGACAATGTCCACCTTCGGTTGAGACAATACTCCCAAGATATTGGAAACTCTCTACTCTCTCTACCGGCTGTCCAGCAATGTTAACTTGAGTTACTGAGTTAGTGCCGAGGTTGATGATTTTGGTTTTGGCAGTATTAATCTTCAAACCCGCAACATTTGCCTCCCTCTCCACATTTGTTGTCATTTGGTGCAGCTCCATAATTCTATGTGAGAGTAAACAAACGTCGTCAGCGTAATCCAGATGTTTGAGTTGAGATGTAAGAGTCCAACGAATTCCTCCGTTTCCAGTAGATAAAGCTGCGCGAAGTAAATCGCGCGATAGAATGCAACCTTGTCGTACCCCACTTAGGATCTCGAATTCCTCTGACAGCTTTCCTCTATGCAGCACATGACATTTAGAGCCATCATAGGTTGCTTTAATAATAGCTATTAGTTTATCGGGTATACTTCTCCTGCGCAAGGCGAGTCAACTGTCTGTTGACACTGTCAAACGCCTTCTCAAAATCGATGAACAGCAGGTGCAGTGGTGACCGGAATTCAACGCACTGTTCAATAATGATCCGCATGGTGTTTATGTGGTCTACACAGGAGGATCCAGTGCGGAAACCTGCTTGTTCGGCATCGAGTGTATCTTCCAGATGTTCCTTAATACGTTCAAGTACTACTTTGGCTATTACTTTTGCAACTGCAGGGAGAACGCAAATGCCTCTCCAGTTTTCGCACTCCATAAGACTACCTTTTTTAGGGAGCTTGACAATCATTCCCTTCTTCCACTCTTCGGGGAAACTTTCTACCTCCCAAGCTCTCTCTACAAGAGGATATAAAAGCTCTGCTGATGTCGTTGGAGCTGCACACAGAAGCTCTGCGGGTATACCATCTAGTCCTACCGACTTGTTGTTCTTTAGTGCGTTAATCGCGGTAGCGATCTCGTCTTTACTGGGAGTTGAGGTGCGAATTCGGGAAATTGTTACTTCCGGCATTTCCGTTTGATTTAGGTGCATATCGTTAGCAAATACACGGTTAAGGACCGTAGAGAAATGCTCCTTCCATCGCTTGAGCTGATCCTCATCTGAAACGAGTACGGTACCATCTAGGCCTTTCACCGGATGTTGGCTAGAGCGGTGACCACCTGTCAGCTCTTTGGTGATTCTGTAAACGGTTCTGCTATCGCACCGGCTCGCTGCTTCCTCTGCTTCTGAGGCCAGGTTGTTAATATAGTTACGCTTGTCACGTCTTACACTACGCTGCACTTCTCTAATTTTTCTTCGATACATGGACTCTAGCTTGCTCCTCGCTGCTGCTGGGATATCTACAATACGTAAGCACGTACTTAAGTATAAATATTTTGTTTTTTAAAAGTGCTAATTCCAATTCATACATATGATAAACATATACATACATATTATTTTATAATACAATTGATAAGCATGAATGAATGAAATTTTAAATTAAAATAGAAACCTTTAAAACTTTAAATAGAAACCTTGATTAAGGTAATACGGAATTTTAAGAAGTGTTAAGAAAAATATTGTTATATATAAAAATAGTCTTATCGTTTTTACAAGCTCCTCAAGCTCTGCAACATGGTAAACACAAGAGCAGGTGCAGGTGGGGACCAAAATCCAAACCAAGATCAAGGGCAAATTCCCTCGGCAAATAATGCCACAATACCTAATCCCGCTTCTTCCCAAATAATCCCCATAGACATAGCAAGTCACTCTACGGCCTCCGTTAGTAACCACGACCCCAATGCCTCGTTCATTTCGAGTGCGTCCAACGCCCTCCGCCCCAAGGGGTTAGGTCCACCCCTGAACTAGATACCCTTGTGGCCTCAATTGTTAGTCGAGTATTAGAGCAGCAGGGAAGAAGATTAGTCGAAAGCGTATTAAATCCGAATGCGCAACGTTCATCTGGTACAGATCAAACAATATTTCCGCAATATCAGAACGACATAAATGGCTTAGAAAGAATTCCTGACATCGTAAGTTGTCTTCGGACCTTCTCGGAAGAGGCTTCAGCGTTCTCCTCCTGGAAGAAAAGCGTCGAAAGAGTGCTAGCACTATATGACCACATAAAGGGGACTCCAAAATATTTCGGTATTCTCCACACTGTTCGTAATAAAATTATTAACAATGCCGACGCAGCCCTAGAGGCTAATAATACCCCACTTAATTGGTGTAGTATTGTAGATTGTCTAACAACATATTACGCCGACAAGCGTGATGTCACAACTTTCGAATACCAAATGTCTGGTATGGTTCAGGGAAGTCAGACCATACAAGAATTTTATCAGGCTGTTACTTCACAGCTGACCTTGATAATCAATAATATTTCATGCATGGAAATAGGCCCCGAGGCAATGCAATTATTGACCAAAACTTATAGAGACAAGGCCTTGGATATATTCATAAGAGGTCTGAAGGGTAATCTATCAGATCTTCTGGGCATGAAGGAGCCCACAGACTAGCCTCAAGCCCTACATTTATGCCTTAGGTACGAGAACCAACATTTTAGGTTCCAGTATCTTCAGACGAGCCATGGAGCAATGAAAAGGAATTTCGCTCCGCAACCCATGCGCCCACAAAACCCAAACTCGTTTCCGGTACGAAACTTTAACGCGGGTCCTTCCAATAGGCGATTCCCAGCTCATCAATTCTATCATACTCAACAAATACAAAAACCTTATTACTCATCCCAACCTAACCAGGGATTTAGTCGCAACCAAAATAACCCTTAGCAAAGAGCCTTTCAAATCGTAATGAAACTTACCAACAAATGAGACCTTCTCAACCAGGTCCAACCATTAAACACGAACCTTTAACTCAAGAACATAGTGCCCAGGCTAGAGACATTCATTACCAAAATCGGCAGAGATTCAACAGTGCTCCTTGGAGAACAGGCGCACATATGCAGCAAGGTCCTGGAATGGACAAATACCAGTCTAATTTTCACATCCATACACCCCAAGATGAACTTTGTTCAGACTATCACAATCTGAGCCTGAGCAATGAACAAGAAACTCCCAACATCAATGAATCCGAAATTGAACAACTAGATCACGTCGATATTAATTTTTTTTGGCTAAAAAACTCTTCCTTGCCCTACTTTGAATGCAAGACGAAGAGCGGAGATATGTATAAATTTCTGATAGACACGGGCTCTTCCAAAAATTACATAAAACCATCTTTGGTCGAAAAACCTATGCAAAATAAAAATTTCTTTTTCGCAAGATCTATAGCTGGGGACGTCCGTATAACACAACATACGATGATTAATCTCTTTAATACGAAGGATATCAGTCTCAAATTCTATCTTCTACCTAATTTACAAACGTTTGAGGGTATCATTGGCAACGATAGTCTTAAAGCACTATCTGCTGTAATAGACACAAAAAATAACTTCATGAACAATCTAAATTCTGTCCAAGTCAAAATCAAACAGTTGACTTCTCCAACAGTAAACGCCCTTAATGTTAAAACCGACCACATGACAGTAACACAGCAAAGTCTTTTAAATTCGGTTGTTAATAACTTCCCAAACTTATTTTGTGAACCTAAAGAGAAACTAACCTTTACTACAAAGGTCGTTGGAGAAATCCGAATCTCAACCGATTCACCTATTTATAGTAAATACTACCCCTTCCCAATGTCACTTAAATCCGAAGTAGAGAGACAGATTCAAGAGCTGTTGGAGCATGGAATCATTAGACGCTCCAGATCCCCATATAACTCTCCGGTATGGGTCGTACCGAAGAAGCCAGACTCCACAGGCAAAAAACAATACAGAATGGTGATCGACTACAGGAAGCTTAACAGCGTTACCATAGCCGATCGTTATCCCATTCCCGAGATAAGTGAAGTCCTACCTCAATTAGGCAAAAACAATTTTTTCACTGTCCTTGACCTTAAAAGTGGTTTTCACCAGATTTCCTTGAAGGAATCTGACATCGAAAAAACAGCTTTTTCCATAAACAATGGTAAATTCGAGTTCACTAGACTTCCATTTGGACTCAAGAATGCACCATCAATTTTTCAAAGGGCTCTTGACGACATCTTGCGAGAGTATATAGGAAAAACTTGCTATGTCTATATTGACGACATAGTAATATTCAGCAAGACTGAAAGTGATCATGCCCGGCACATAAAGGACATTTTTAAAACACTTTATGATGCAAATATGAAGGTGCAATTGGATAAATGCCATTTTTTCCAAAAGGAAGTCGAATTCTTGGGATTCATCATATCATCAGAGGGAATTATGACGAACCCCGCAAAGGTCGAAGCCATAAAAAACTTCCCATTACCCCAAACTCTGAAAGATTTGCGTTCCTTCCTTGGACTTTCCGGCTATTATCGCCGCTTTATTAAGGATTACGCAAAGCTTGCGAAACCATTAACTACCCTTCTAAGAGGGGAGGAAGGACGTATGTCCAAGACACAATCATCTAGAAAACAAATTTTTCTCGACCCCGCAGCTATGGACGCCTTCGGCAAAATTAAAAACTTTCTTATTTCCAGAGACATAGTGCTCACTTATCCGAACTTCAGTAAACCTTTCGAATTGACCACAGACGCATCCAATTTCGCTATTGTCGCTGTTCTGTCTCAGGAAGGTAGACCAATATCATTTGTTTCACGAACGCTTAGTGCAACCGAAGAGGGTTACGCAGCTAACGAGAAAGAAATGTTAGCAATCATATGGGCATTGAATTCCCTGCGTAATTACCTTTACGGATCAACACACGTCAAAATTTATACAGACCACCAGCCTCTTACTTAGCAATAAGAACAATAACAGTAAGATGAAACGGTGGAAGTAAATACTTGAGGAGTATCACCACGAACTACACTATAAACCCGGTAGAACAAATATTGTGGCAGACGCACTGTCACGCCCTCCTCAAGTAAATTCGCAAGTGCACTCTCTTACGCCTACAGTACATAGCGACGAAAGTTCATCGCAAGACCTTATAAAAAGTGTCGAAGTTCCAATAAATGCATACAAGAATGAGATCATCTTGCAACAAGGTGAAACTCCTGCTAACAATTTTCAAATAATCTTTCCTACCTATCACAGGCATACGGTAACAAAACCTGAATTCAACCAGGAAAATCTTAAACAAATTCTTAAGAAGGTATTAAACTTCTAAACTTATAGTTATAAACTGTATTAAAACGACAGAACACATAATGGGTATGATACAAGCTGTATACGTATCCCATTTTAATAACTACAAGATAAGGTTCACCCAATTACAGGTTGAAGACGTAACTATAGAGTCAGATCAAGAAGATATCATTGTGAAGACACACAAACGAGCGCATAGAAACGAACAGGAAAATAGAAATCAGATCCTCAGACAATACTACTTTCCTGCAATGAAGAGTAAAATCAAAAGAGTTATCAATCTATGTACTGTCTGTAAAGAAAGTAAGTACGACCGTCACCCAAACAATCCAAAATTACAAGCAACCCCTATTCCGAAATACCCAGGACAAATCGTCCATCTCGACATTTTCCTCACAGAAAAACAAACAGTCCTCGACAAGTTTTCTAAATACGTTCAAATCAAAATTCTCAAATCTAGGTCTGCAGAAGATATAAGACAGCCTCTAAGGGAAATTCTTATGTCATTTGGAATACCAGAAACTATAGTCATCGATAACGAGAAATCGTTTAGTTCTGCATCCATTACCTTCATGATTGAAGACGAGCTTGGAATACAAGTATTCAAGACACCACCGTACACAAGTTCAGTGAACGGACAGGTGGAACGTTTCTATTCCACACTTATAGAAATAATGAGATGTCTTAAAACAGATGACACTCATCGATCCTTCACGGAACTTTTGGATAAGGCCGTTATAGAATATAACTATTCCATACATTCCGTAACTAAAAAAAACCAGTCGACGTGTTCTTCGGTCGAAATGTGAGACAAAATTAAAGCAAAACAAGATTTAGACCTCCGCAACCATAATAAAAATAGACAACTGACTAAGAACTATTTACCGGGAGACATCATCTATGTCAGAAGAAATAAAAGAATAGGGTCGAAGCTCGCCCCAAGGTATCGGAAGGAAATCGTGGCCGAAAGTAAAACTACTACAATTTCAACTCAATCATGCAGGATTGTCCATAAATCCCATATAAGAAACTAAAGCCTTATTATCTCTTTTTTAGATTTTTTATCGTGGCCGGAATCGCTAAAGTACAAATCCGGCTCGCAACTAGTAGCTATCGACACAGAAAATGCGAAAGTGCAAACGGGAACCTTCAAAATTATTCATTGACATAGGGCAGTATAAAGAAATAGTCGACGAACTAGAAAAACTACTTTTAGAAAACATCAGCATAGATAACCCTATCAAACCATTCCTTTAAATGGAAATATCCCAAATCCGGACACACCTAACTAGACTTATGCCTAAAACTAAAATTAAAAGGTCACTAAATTTTCTAGGCAGTGCCTGGAAATTTATAGCAAGAAGCCCCGATTTTGATATTATAACCGAAAAAATAAATAATGTCTTAAGTAACAATAATAACCAGATTGTTATAAATAAAATGATTGTCAACAAAATTGAGGAAATTGTTAACATTACAAATGAAATAAATAAGCAAATAGATGATAGCGATAAGTTTAAGGATGAATTAATCTTAAATATAGAACTAAAACTAGGATTAGTAAAAGAAGAAATTATAAACATAGAATACGCAATACATTGGGCCAAGGCCAATATCGTTAACACGTACATCCTCTCGAATATAGAAATAAATACAATTGAAGAAATTCTAATTAAAGAAAGTATGCCTTACGTCAATGTGTTAGAGGCATTAGAATTCGCACAAATAAAGATTGCTTCTAAATAATAGTTCATTGGTTCTTTATATTATAAGTTTACCTACTACATCCATAGAATCTTGTAAAACCACTTTAATTAAAGCCGTAAAAAAAGGCAAAACCATTAAAAAAAATTCCATACGAGAATGTTACTAGGGTGCAAAAGCAAAATGTATGGAGTCCTGTCCTCCTGTATAACTTTTTACAGACTATCTGTATGTCCTAGGAATAGTATTATAGATATAAGCAATTCGTCGTGCATCCCACACCTACTCAAGAGTCGAGCTCCGAACTGTACGGAAGTCAACAATCAACATATCCAAACACTTGAAGATGATAAAGGAACTACATGCTAATAATTTACAGCACATTAACGCCTTGAAGACCAGGAATAATTACAGCAACTTAGCCGTTTTTCCACATTAATCTTGCTAATCATTTTTGTCACATTTAGACTATTCAAGCTGAAAAACAGAAACATCAAATCAGCAGCGTCGGTGGCAATACCAAACACAGAAGCAATAGTTGATCTACCACTTGCAGAAATAAGCCCAAAAAACTCAAAATGAAAATGGAACTCAATGCAAATGGAAAACCCTTTACCAACACCTAGCACAATAGGGATAGAAGAAATCATACAGCACATCAGGTCGGCAGAATCGAACGTGGGCGTTCGATTTTAAAGTATGGAGGAGTTAACACAAATTACGCTGATGAAGCGACTCAGCGCATTCCTACTCCAACACGAGCAACGATGCAACGATTTCATCATAACACGCTCCAGCGACAGGTTGCTGACGAGTCGTCTGGAGCTCATCCGACACCGCATTTTCACATTCCGACTCTGCACTACAGCGTGGGAAACACAGCACAACCTAGGTGATAAGTTTATATTCTTTTAGATTATAAGTTAGTTCTAATTTGCTTAAAGAATAAAAAGTATTTTTTTTTAAACCATTAAACTTGTAATAATTTAATTTGCACAAATGCAATACCTGGTGTGCTCGAACTGTAAAAGAAGTAATCACACATATCAGGAATGCCCAACGCGATTAAGGAACGAAGGACAAAGCAACCTACATCCACAAACTAATACTTCGAGAAATCAAGGACGATACGAAAACAACCACCTCACACATAACAAGCAACACCAACCTCTATATCAATATCCTTTCAGAGGACCTCCCACAAACACAGCGGTAAACCAGCAAAATCACAGAAACAGAACTCGTCAAGCAAATTAAGCTCAGGGAAACGAATTTCCCAGGAAAACGAAAACGGACACGTTCTCCCGATTGGGTCAGACAGCAGCAGTAGTCCACCAATAAATCTTTTAACAAATGAAACAAATATGAATAAAACAATCACAAATAAAAAACTTACAAATTAAACAATTTTAAATAAAATAAATATATCTTTTTTAAATACAACAGAACCAACATTATGTATTCCTTTTAACCCTTCTAACAAAATATACAATGTATTTCTTATAGATACAGGAGCATAAATAAGCCTCCTCAAGCGCCAAAATATTTTAGGAATTAATACAAATTTGATATTTAACATAGACTGCCAGATTACCACTATTGCAGGAAACACTATTTCCACCCACGGGTCGTTAGTTGGTACGTTTGACGTCAATGGTATAAAAATTGATCACACTTTCCATATAATAGGCGAAAATGCAAATTTAAAATATGACGGAATGACGGATTTCCTCAACGATTATCAAGGGGAAATAAGTTATATAAACAGAGAGCTTTTAATCGAAGCTCTACAAAAAAGTTCAGCAAACTGTAAGACTGAATATTCAAAAGAAAATTTAGCAAACTGCAAGACTACGCTCAAAAAAAGCCTAGCAAAGAGTACGACTGACCATACAAAACAAAAATTTAGAAAGCAGTACGACTACGACCAAAGATATCCTAGCAGAGAGTAAGACTAAATATTTAGAAGAAAATTCAGCAAATCGTAAGATAAGTTAAACGAGAGCTTAGCAAACCATAAGACTGAACATTTAAAAGTTAAAACTCAATATAAACCCGAAAATGAACAAAATATATTTATAATAGAACCAAGAAGCGAGAAAGCAATACAAATACCATTTCCAACCAATGGAAACATCTTAAACACATCTTAAACACATCTTAAACAATAAATAACAGCAGCAGTATTAACCGAATACCATGAATAACCTTTTGGAGGAGTATCCAGAACCTTGAAAAGAATTAAACTAAAATATTACTGGCCTACAATGACTACAGACATTAAGAACCATATACAAAAATGTACGTCGTGTCAATTAAACAAAAGCCAAAGAAACCCTCCAATACCAATGAAAATAACTAGCACAAGTTCTACACCATTTGAGCGAATTGCTTTAGATATAGTTGGACCACTACCAGTTAGCTATCACGGTCAAATATACTTATTAACATTCCAGGATGATTTAACCAAATTCTCAGAAGCATTTCCGTTGCAAAACGCAGAAGCCCCCACTGTGGCAAGAACATTCGTTGAAAATATAATATGTAGACACGGAGTACCAAAATCACTTTTAACTGACCAAAGCACAAACTTTCTGAGTGGACTGTTTAAAGAAATTTGCAAACTCTTAAAAATTAAAAAACTTAACACCACACCTTATCATCCTCAAACCAATGGAGCATTAGAAAGAAGTCACAAAACACTTGCAGAATATCTCCGACACTACGTCAATCGAGATCCGCTTACATGGGATACTTGGATTCCGTACGCAATGTTTGTCTACAATAGCCACCCTCATAGCAGTACAGGTTACACCCCATACGAACTATTGTATGGATACCCCCCAAAAATACCAACTATTTTTCAACAAAAACCCCTTATTCAGTACAATTATGATAACTATACAAACCAGTTAAAATCACGACTTCAGCATGGTTACCAAGTAGCAAAAAGGCTTATAAGCCAGAAAAACATTTCAAAAAGGTATTATGATAACAAGAGTAATGAGAACATTTTTAATATAGGTGACAAAGTTCTAGTCAAAAATCACACACGAAAAAACAAACTTTCGGAAGGTCCATTTGTCATTTGAAGTATTAAAAATAGTTTCAGCAGAAAACACGCTTGTTAAATTTGGTAGAAAAGACAAAATAATACATAATAATGATTTAAAGATTTTTTATGAATAAATAAATTACACATGTAAACAAAGTATCTTTAAATAATGTTATTTTTCTTTTAATTGTTTTTGTTCCCTTTTTGTTCACCTTCAAAAAAAAACAAGATGAAAAACCCAACTATGAATATGGTAACAATAATTTATGCGCCCTAACTTTGGTGGCAACAGCAATTAATATAAATCCTATAAAAGATAATCTAGGGATATATTTTGAGGAGCTAGGAACCGTGCAGCTTTACTCTAATAAATGGAAAATAATTGTATACCAGGACATAACTGCATCAAGGATTAAGTATCATAGAAAATACTACAGTTAAATTAAAAATAAGAAGAACTTAAATAGGACCACGATTTTTCGATAATATGTAATTCAACAATTATAGAAATAAAATATTTACTGAGAGAACATCATTATGACATGACAATCAATGAACTATAGGAAAATGTAAACAAACTGACGAAAAGACATATTTATTCCAAGCAGTACATCCAGTATTTACTACAGATCAACACATCAGCCTTGTTCTGTCTTACTTTTTCAAAAATCCAAAACCTTACCACATATTTGCGAACTGAGAGAAACACAGCTGACTACTATTTGGATCCAACTGGAACAACAAAACAAATGGTTGTTTTCAACACTTGACAAATACGAAATAGACGAAATTTGTTCAAAAAAATACATGCACCATAGAAATAACAGACGAATGTTATATCAAATCAATGGATTTGACTACAAGAAATTAATATTTCAAAACATCGTCACTGAATAATTTCTACATACCCCCTATAAATATTTCAAATTCATTCTCACAAAAACGCACGAATGAAATTCTCCTTCCTTTCCTCTCCTTTCAAAAACACAGAAAAAACAGACCTTTAAAGTTTCAATATACACAACATTCATCATTATGGGTTAATTTACCTTATGATCATTTCCGTTATAATCATAATAATAATAAACTAATACAAAGCTTGGAAACTAAGTCAATTAGTATCCCCAGAAGAACAAAACACAACTGAAATGGTCGCTATCCGCGAACAGGAAAACGACAAACCAGAAACAACCCCTAGAATCGTTTTTAAAATTTAACAACAAGCATCCGAACAATACGTATAAGAGGAAATTCATATAAAAACAATTTTTACCTATCTTTAAATATGTTGAACGAAATTTCCACTTATATATTATAGTGATTGAAGTTATTTAATTTTACTGTGCTTATGTTTTTTTGTTTGTATCCTAGCAGCCTGTCTGCGCTTATTTGTTTTTTCATAAACAATAATTTATTTAGTTTCGAATAACGTTTCTATAACATAGTCGCTCCATAAACGTTTTTCTTTTTGCTTTACATAACTTTGCGGATTTCTGGGAAAATTCAACAGGTTATGGGCCCAGATCATGCAGGCAAATTAGTAATTAGTAACAGAATCTAATCAATTGTATGCAGTGAAAACGTGTCCGTGTCACGAAAAAGGAATCACAATCATCGGTCGAGTCTTCGGGAAATTTTTCTGTTTGATCCGTATTTTTTTTAAATAAAAATGGAAAACGAATCAATGAAAATTGAATAATTGCAAGACGCGAGTCAATGGGCAGTGTGGAAATTCCAAATACGACAAATTCTGGAGCCGGCGGAATTGTACGAAATTGTAACTGGTGAAAGTGAATAGCTAGTACTGTCGGCTAATGCTGCAAATGTTGTGGAAATTGCAACATGGAAATTAAAAGATGCAAAGGCCAGACGTGCGATTTCGGGAACGATCGGAAGGAATGCATGTTTACACGTAATGAATTGTGAAACAGCAAATGCAATGTGGACGACATTGAAGAATGTGTACGAGCATTCGTCAAGGGCAAATCTGTTGCATTTACAACAAAAATACTATGGTTTCACAAAGGATCCAGGTGACGATATTTCAACTTTTATGTCGAAACTGCAGGCAATCGTGCAACTGATGAAGGATTTGGGCGAAACGATTTCAAAACCGATGATCATCGCAAAGGTGTTAATGTCGCTGTCTGAAGAATACAGACATTTCAGCAGTGCATGGGAATCAACACCGGAAACCGAACAAACTTTTGAAAATTTGAAGACACGATTGATGATAGAGGAAATTCGAGCAAAAGATCGTACGGGAAGTGAAGGTGTTGAGGCTTTTGTGGCAAAGAAAATGTTTTCGAAGAAAAAACTTTTGAAAAAATGGTGACCAGTCGTCGTCAGGGCGAAAGCAAAAAAAAAAAAAAAAACTGTCTGCTCCGAAGGGTGTTACAAGTGCGGCAAAAAGGGTCACTGGAAACGCGGTTGTCCAAAAAGGAATGACTATACGGGTGGCGAATCGAGAAATGCATCAATCGATGCATTCTGTTGTCACATTTCAACATCAAATAACGACAAAGGCGTGTGGGTTTTGGATTCGGGCGCAAGCAATCACATGAGTCATCGACATGATTGCTTCGTAAATTTTGTGGTGACAACGTCGAGCATCACCGTTGGCGACGGCTCAAGAATTATGGCAAAAGGAATAGGCGATATCAATATTTTCAACGGCATCAAATGGGTTCGGAAGCACATGATGGATGTGCTCTATGTGCCGGAAATTCATAGAAATTTGCTCTCTTCCGGCAAAATCATGGATCGCAGACATCAATTGCAGTCAACAAGTAAGCGCTGTGAAATTTTGAAAGATGGTCACATCGCGGGAGCTTCCAGCATCGTGAAGACAAATTAAAAAGCTGTGGCGAAATAATTCATGCAGACGTGTGCGGACCGATGCAAACCGTGTCGCTTGGTACTTTTTACTTTTAAAGGACGATTATTCCCATTATCGTTTTGTACATTTCTTAAAGAAAAAATCCGAGGTCGTAGGACACGTGAACAATTTTGTAAGTCGAATGCAGCGAGAGAATGGACACAACATTCAAAATTTTTGTTCAGACAACGGAACGGAATTTGTCAATAAAGATTTAAAGGTATTTTTTGATAATGTTGGCAATGCACATCAGCGAATGGTGCCGTATACGCCGGAGCAAACTGCGGAGCGCGAGATGCCTACAATAATAGAATCTACACGGACTATGATTCACTCAAAGCAAATGGATTTGAAGTTCTGGGCAGAGGCAGTGTGTTCAGCAGTGCACATTTTGAATCGAACTGGAACAAGTACAGTGTCTGGCAAATCTTCGTACGAATTATGGCGTGGAAAGAAGTCTGCAAATGAACATTTGCGAATTTTTGGATCGGAGGTTTTTGTGCACGTACCAAAGGAGAAGCGAAAGAAACTTGATCCAAAAGCGGTCAAATGTATTTTCGTCAGATATGATACCAATTCAAAGGGGTATCGTTGTTGGAATCCGCAAACGAAAGTATTTGAAATTTTCGGGATTGCGTTTTTCTGACAGAAACACAAGAGGTCAGAGTAGTCGTAGAAGAAAGTGTCTGCGAGGACATTGCAAAAGTGGAGGTAACGTTGGATTTTTTTTTTTTTTTTTTTTAAAGACTTATTACCAAGGGATAAGTCCCTGAATGACTTTCGTCACGGCAATAAGTTGGGCTATGCCCTTTATTAAAATTAAAAATTCGAAGGAATGTGATTTACAATATAGCACATTCCTCACGTTTGTAGCCGGTTTCAATTTATTTTCTCAGAATTATCTCTGATTCATTGATAAAAGCAATACGAAAAAACGAACACGAAACTAAAACGACGCGAGTCCAAATACTTTTATCAATGAATCATGGTCAGGGAAAACTACAAAAAAACCTTGACCAAGAAAATATTACAAAATAAACAACAAATATACAAAAAATACAATCAATAATAATTTTTTTTATATAAAATAATCGTATCCTCTAATGAACACTACGTTCGTCCTTCAGGAAGTTGTTGACAGCTATTTTGAAGGCATGTGAATTATAAGATTCGGGAAATACGGAGTCGACCAATTGATTCCACATCGAAGTCACTCTCGGATAAAAGGACGATTTGAAGTGTTGGGTTCTATATGAGAACGGTTTTAAGGCAAATCTATGTTGATTAGACCTCAAACGAGTGTTAACGTTGCTGACAAAAGGACCTGGGAATAGAGAACGGGTTTCTGAAGAACATCTACCGTTGTAAAATTGTTAGAAAACAGATAAAGCTCCAACATTACGTCTATGCTCCAAAGAATCAAGAGATGAAGTAATGGTTACATCGTTTATCAAACGAATAACTCTATTTTGAATTCCATCAAGATAAACCAAATGCGATCTCGGAGCCCCACCCCACACAAATGAATTAAATTCTAAAATTAGTCTAACATAAGATTTATATAATGTTAATACTTCAGAGGGGCTGAAGTAAAAGTTACAACGTCTTATAAAGCCCAAGCATTGGCTCGCTCTTTTTGAGATTTCATAAATATGTTCCTTCCAGAAAAGTTCCAAAAGTTCAAACCTAACATCTTAAGTGAAACTGATCTCGCAATAGTGGCACCATTAATTACTGGTGCTACGTAATGTTGAATTGCCTTTTGAGAAAAAAGACAAGCCTGGAATTTATTTGGATGAAAATGGGTCGAAGTTAAATGATGCGGTTTTCAAAACGCCAGAAAAACAACGTTTAATTGTTGGCGCAATTTGCAACATTGACCAAAGGAACGTTATTGAACGAGATCTGCTTGATCGAAGCAAACTCAAAAAAACCGTTATTTTTGTCATCACACCATGCGATGTTGACAATCAACAAAGAGCCGGTGACATACGAGCAGGCGATTGAATCTAATAAGCACAAACAGTGGAAGAAAGCGATGGACGAGGAGTACGATTCGCTTATAAAAAATCGTACGTGGAATTGGTCAAGAAGACAAAAAGGTAATTGATAATCGTTGGATTTACAAGATAGAACACAATCTAGACGGAAGTATCGAGCGTTACAAAGCGCGCTTAGTAGTGCGTGTTTTCACACAAGAATATGGCATCGATTATCAAGAGACATTCAGTCCAGTCGTTAAGTTCACGTCAATTCGAGCAATTTTGGCAATAGCAGCGTCAAAGCGAATGAAAAAAAAACAGTTCGACGTGAAAAAAGCTTTTCTGAATGGTGATTTGGAGGAGGACGTTGTTATGAAACAACCGATTGGATATGACGACGACAGCGGTAGTGTGTGCAAGCTAACGAAAAGTTTGTACAGACTAAAGCAGGCATCGAGGTGCTGGAACAAGAAGTTTTCATCGTTCATTAACAAATTCGATTTCAAAACAAGTGAATCGGATCCATGCGTGTTTGTGAGAAACGGCAGCGGTGGTATGATGGTGTTGGCAATTTACGTCGACGATGGACTGATTGCTGCAGAGAACGAGATGGCCATTGCACCTTTGATTGAACATTTACAGCGAGAATTCGAGATCAAGTTTTTTGAGGCAAAGAATTTCTTGGGTCTCGAAATTGAACAGCGATCGAACGGGTCAATACATGTTAATCAGCAAGCGTATGCACGAAAGGTAATAAATCGTGATCGGTAGTCTAATATATTTGGCTGAATGTGGGTGTTTTCGAGGGTGGATCTGTTTTGAATTTGATTGGATACAGTGATGCAGACTACGCCGGAGACATCAGCACAAGACGTTCAACATCGGGTTATGTTTTTATGTTTGGCAACGGAATAATCAGTTGGCGGCATCACATGCCATAAAGGAATTGGTATGGCTAAAAAACTTTTGTCTGAATTGTTGCTGAAAGTGATCGATGTACCGATATTTTGTATGGACAACCAAAGTGCAATACGACTTGTGAAAAACCCGGAATTTCACAAAAGGACAAAACACATCGATGTGCGATACCATTTTATTCGTGAAAAATTTGAGGATGGTATTTTCGTTTTGCAATATGTTCGATGCGAAGAACAGTTGGCAGACACATAATGACAAAGGTACTGCCGAAGAATACACATTTGGGTTTTTGCACAATGTTAAATATTTTGCCAAAGGAAAATTAATGAGTTTCATTATAAAAAATTTACGTAATTTTTTTATTGTTTTCGAATAGTTTTGTTAATTTTCATAAATATTTAACGTAACGTAAAGTTAACTTGCAATCAAAAGTGGGAGTGTTGAACGGAATTTCCACTTATAAATTATAGTGATTGAAGTTATTTAATTTTACTGTGCTTATGTTTTTTTTGTTTGTATCCTAGCAGCCTGTCTGCGCTTATTTGTTTTTTCATAAACAATAATTTATTTAGTTTCTAATAAACGTTTCTATAACATAGTCGCTCCATAAACGTTTTTCTTTTTTACTTTACATTACTTTGCGAATTTCTGGGAAAATTCAACAAAAAATCATCCTTAAAGAAAATTATACCCACCATTATCTTATCCATTCTAAACTTAATATCTCTCTACTCATTTGCAACTCTGAACAAATAATTCTCTTAAAAGTATTTTCAGAATGAATGAATGAAACAAAACATACGAAAACACACGATATTTAATTTTATAATATACCTACTTATTATCTTGCAAAAAAAAATCACTATTATATCACTTAAAAATCTCAATTACATAATTATAATAACATAAAATAAACTCAATAATACATATCCTCAAAACAAAACAAAAAAAAAACAATATTACAAATATATTATATAATTTTCATTCTTTTATATATACAAATAAATATTTTATAAATTTCGGCACAAAAAAAAATAATAATAACATAATCTCAAAATACAAATCGTCAAAAAAAAAACATTACAAATATATTATATCATTTTCATTCTTTTATATATATAAATAAATATTTTATAAATTTCGGCACAAAAAAAAATAATAATAACATAATCTCAAAATACAAATCGTCAAAAAAAAACATTACAAATATATTATATCATTTTCATTCTTTTATATATATATATATAAATATATATATATAAATATATATATATAAATAAATATTTTATAAATTTCAGCAACAAAAAAATGTATATATATACATAAAAAAAATAACAAATACCTATATTTATATACTATACAAAATCATCATTCTATATACATAGAACAAAAAAAACCTATATTACACCAAAAGTTATTATTAATTTACTACACATAAATTAAAAAAAAAATATAAACACACGTTACTGAAAAAAAAAAGTTTTTATACATATATAAACATTATATGTACATTTATAAACATACAGATTTTAAACCTTGGCTCTCTTAATATACATCAGCTTCGACTTCAGTACGAAAATTCTAACTCTTCAAGGTAGAATTTTATTATTCGCAGGGGGAAGGGATGTTGTAATCAACATAATATCTTACCATATCTCACTCTGCTATCACCACAGTCACATTCATGTCAACATAAAGAGGATATTTATGGACATGGCTTTGACATTCCAATAATTACTCGCTTGTATGATTTCATAATGCACGAGTACTTAAAAAACGGTCCATTGGTGTTGGGAACCAAAACCACTTACAGGACATTTTTAGCCTCTATCTGTATAGTGCGTACTTTTCGTATGTACCATTCAAACCTAACCGATATCTCGGGGTTGATTGTGACATACGAAAACCCTCATAAATTAAATCAAGCGACCGATCGACAGTGTTTTTCAGGCATCAATAAATTAGGATCTTTATGTAGTGCAGCGCCTGTCGTACTTATTTTACGACAACGCAGCACTTTGTATATAAGTGCGATATAGCTGCCTTGCACATGGACTGATGTTGCGTAAGAGGAGAAATGAGAGCGGACCCATAAATGAATCGATATCGGATCGATACTATTGGTCGATGATTATACTGATAGATAATAAATCGATCCGATTGGTTAATCATTATTATCATACATAGTTTCAACCCAGAAGATTGTGTATAAAAGAAGCTGCTGAGTAGGAAGAAGAGGAAGAATTAGAAACTAAGATCCTCTAGACAAGTTGCAGCCAAGCCGAAGACAGCGGGCTTGTTTAGAATTAACATTTTAATAAAATTAAATACTTTAATTTAAAAAAAAAATTCTTTTATTTTCATTTATTCCCGCCAAGTTCTCTTCTCTGCACCTTAATCAGCTTGTAAATGAGCCTACACGAATACCTGACATTGCAAATCATTCCGCAAACACCCTTGACTTGTTCCTTACGTCCTGATAATTACTCCGTCAATGAATTATCGCCTCTAGGCTCGTCTGACCATTGTGTTGTATCAGCTAATTTCTCGTTAATAAACCACGCAGTTAGAGAAAAAACTCCCAAAAAACAGTATGGCAATACGAGTTTTAACTGGTTGCTATAGTTTCGCGATAGCAACGTGGATGCCGCCGCTGATGCAATAACAAACGTCATTCTTATTGGTATGAGAAAGTTTATCCCTTGTGAGGGATCGCATCAGCGACCACATAAATAACATGCCTAAAAGCATACAACGTTTTTGACCCTACATCGACTCTAGTGCCTCTCAAAGTAAAAGCGACTCTAGTGCCTCTCAAAGTAAAAGCATACACAAATCAGTACTACGTATTAATTAATAGCACACTTGGTGCATGAAAACAAAAAATATAAAACATCTCCAATAGCATAATTTATGACCGGCGGTCGTTCGCCTATGAAAATAAATATGCAATCTAAGCATCATGGGCAAACGAGCGCCGGCCGCTTAGAACGTTAATTACCCTTTCCATGAATTGCGCGGAGTAAGCGGCGCATGCAAATGGTAATGAAATGATAAGGTCGTTCGCTTGTGGAAACATATATGTCAACGCAGCAGCATAGGCGAACGAACCCACAAACACTTGACGCGGTCGGTCATATATTACATACGTACATACATACACTATGCTGATAAAGCTATATTATGTAAAATATGAATATCGATGAGTAGGCATTCCAGAGTCGATGCATGGTCGAAAACCGATCAATTATTTTTGTATAAAAGAAGGGAAAATTCACTGAATAAAACCATCTTCACACCTAACGTTGAACAATAATCATCGAGTTTACATTTATTAAAACATCATACCAATTCTGACTACCTAGAGAGCTCCGGCTTTTGGGTTTACGTTGACACGGCAACACGCCTTACGAGTCAGATATCGAGCTTGGTATCTAAATCCTTCAAGAAATTAACAGCAAAGTTGTTCCAACAAATTAGGACAACTTTACATGGCGATCCTGCCAGATTCTGGCTTAATACTGAGTACTGAAATAATTTTTTTTTTATCATCGAGCAAGAATAATTTTTCTAATTCGTTATAATTTTTCAAAGTCAAAGTCTTCGTACATGTCGTCCAAAGAACGACAGCAAGAAAAACTTGCCGGCCGCTTAGAACGTTAATTACCCTTTCCATAAATTGCGCGGAGTAAGCGGCGCATGCAAATGGTAATGAAATGATAAGGTCGTTCGCTTGTGGAAACATATATGTCAACGCAGCAGCATAGGCGAACGAACCCACAAACACTTGACGCGGTCGGTCATATATTACATACGTACATACATACACTATGCTGATAAAGCTATATTATGTAAAATATGAATATCGATGAGTAGGCATTCCAGAGTCGATGCATGGTCGAAAACCGATCAATTATTTTTGTATAAAAGAAGGGAAAATTCACTGAATAAAACCATCTTCACACCTAACGTTGAACAATAATCATCGAGTTTTCATTTATTAAAACATCATACCAATTCTGACTACCTAGAGAGCTCCGGCTTTTGGGTTTACGTTGACACGGCAACACGCCTTACGAGTCAGATATCGAGCTTGGTATCTAAATCCTTCAAGAAATTAACAGCAAAGTTGTTCCAACAAATTAGGACAACTTTACATGGCGATCCTGCCAGATTCTGGCTTAATACTGAGTACTGAAATAATTTTTTTGGGAAAAACCCAGTCAAAAGTCGAAGACCAATAAAAATTACGAAACAATGAACTATGGAATAGACATAGTAACGGTTTTGCTGGTAATAATAATAATCCTAGGGTTGAACTACATTCGCAAGATATTAAGCAAAAAAGTAAATAAGGTCATTAAAAAAGAGATAATAAAACAAAACATAATAGGTAGGAGACTATCAGTATAAATTTTTTTTTTTTATTCACTTTCATATCTTACGGTACTTTAAAAAATTTATTAAAACTCTATGGAAAATCTCGATTCTCTTACAGAAGATCTGTATAAAATAGTAAAAAACCCTTGAAAAGATGGCCCTAACAGAAAAAGATCTAAGGAATCAGCTGAGCCAAGATTAGAACAAATTCATGAAATTTTTGAACAAGTTCAAACTATAGCTACAGACCTAGATGGAACTCTTTTCGATAACAAGGACTTTGAAATAATATGTGAAAGATTGCACAGATACAAAACAGAAGCAATAGATAGAATATCAAAAAGCATAATACAGGAAGAAATAACGGAAGACACAAAACTTACACCAAACGAAACACTAACAGACGTAGGCAAAATGACGGACGAATTTAGTTTAAGCTTCGCTCAGAAGCTACCAACCCTTACGTGTTAAGAAGAAAGTAAAAGACTGGAAAACATCAGGGACTTTTTAAACAGTATCGAGTTCTATTACGATACACTCACCCCGACCGCAAAACAAACCATAATAAAGTTCTTACTTAAATGCAAAATTCAAGGTAGGGCACTCACCGAGTTGGGATGTCAAAAACCAGAAGATTTTGCACAACTAAAAAAATACCTAACGGAAAATGCGGACCAAAAGAAACCATAGAACTAATATAAACAAAACTTAGTAGGACACATCAGGGAAACCGACCTATACGAGAATTCGTCACTGACATCGAAACATTAGTAACCAAAATTACAGAACTAGAAGTAGCTTGCCATGGTGAAAGCACCCGAGCAACATTAACCACAGCCAATGATCGTAGGGGATTAGACTTCCTAAAAAAAGGGGGTGAATGACAGACTACGTATTATACTCGACACACGACTTTTCAAGAAGCGACACAGCACTTGTTGGAAATAGACCAAGGGTCAAAAAATTCCTCGGTTAACTATCTCAACTATAACCAGAACTTTAGAGAACAGAACTTTAGATACCAGAACTTTAGAGGATACAACTTTAGGGGACAAAACTTTAGAGGACAGAACTTAAGAGCACACAACTTTAGAGGACAAAACTTTAGAGAGCAAAATTTCAGAGGACAAAACGGAACGACAATAACATGACCAACAGTTACAACTCTAACCATAATAATAATAACAGAGTAATTCCGACAGGGTTACGATAATAGAAACTACGTCCCGAATAGAAATATAAATAATAATGATAATAGTAGAACAACCAATGGTAACCCAACTAACAACCAAAGGGTAAGAGCATTGGGAAACGAACAACCCACCGAGGGGACAGCCGACCCTTCGGAGGGGAGTCTATAAATCCCGACATACCAAGTACCATATATACGACGGAGATAGAAAACGGCCTTTACGTACAAATAGAATCCAACAATAACGAAGTCATACGATGCTTACTAGACACCGGAGCATCCATTTGCGTAATAAAAAGTTCCGTAGTTGAGGGAATTATACCAATAGAAAAAAACTATAGTACGAACATTATAGGTATAGCAGGGAATCTACGTTCAAAGGGCACCTGTACTAACACCTTACATTTAGGGAAGAACAGCATTCCGTACGAATTCCATGTAGTACCCGAGTCCTTCCCAAAACCTGTCGATGGTATTATTGGAGCAAACTTTTTAATGGAGTTTGGTGCGGTAATCGATCTAGAAATTTTACATTTAAATTTTAAAATTAATAACAGACAGCTTTCGGTACCGATATGTGTACAACATAGTTTAAATAACATAACCGTGTGTCCAAGATGTGAAGCTACATATTGGGTGAATACATAGCATATAGATTCCAGAATATTCTATCCTCAAGAATTGTGCAAAGGTGTTTACATGGCTGGATCCATATCTGCGGCCATACAAGGAAAAATCCCAATCGAAATCCTCAACACTCGCGAAACTGCTGTAAACCTTAAATGGGCAGAACCAATATCATTCCCAGGATCCGAGCATTACGTTTTACAGTACAAAAAGGAGGACGCTGTACCAAGCACCAGAAAAAGAAGTTACTAAGCGAAATTAATTTCTATACACTGAATAATGAGGAGAGAACTGAAATCGAGTCAATATGCACAAAATTCCACGATATTTTTCACTTGGAAGGAGACAAGCTTACTTACACTCGCATAGAACAAGCAGATATAACACTAAAAGAGGGATTAAGATATTTTATTTAACATTTAAGAAATATACAATTTTGACTTAAAACTAAACTTATAACTATTATTAATAAGTGTCGGCTCAACAATAGGGGCCCGACGTATTTACATTGTTTTAGTTTATTTTGTATTGCTTATAATTAAACAATATTTTTGACTACCACTAAAAGAGGGAGCGACACCAAAATATACCAAACCCTACCGACTACCACATACACAAAAACAGGATATAAAAAACGAAATAGACAACATGCTAGAAAATGATATAATAGAACCATCAGTATCCGCTTGGAACTCTCCGATACTCGTAGTACCAAAAAAGAGAGATCCCGTTACCAATCTGCAAAAGTTCCGAATGGTTATAAATTACAGAAACGTAAATGAGAGAATAGAAGACGATAAATTATCGTTAACCAACATAAGTGACATTTACGACATGGTAGGAGGAGCAGTATATTTTTCATGTATTGATTTAAGTCAAGGATACTACCAAATGGAATTGGAACCAAAAAGTAGACATATGACAGCATTTTGAATGTGACACTATCAGCTAACCCTAACTAACTACCAATGGGACTAAAAATCTCAATTTTCAATTTTAATCAAAGCTGTTAAAAATCTTTTCAACTTCTTAAAACAAGTCCTAGTCCCCAAATTTTACAATTCCCAAATTTCGACAAAGAATTCATTTTACGAACAGACGCCTCAGGTTTTGCACTAGGTGCTGTATTGTCCAATTTCGATGACAAACCTATTTTGCTTATGCGAGTAAAACTCTGAGTAGTGCCGAGAAGAATTATAGCACTATCGAAAAAGAGTTACTGGCAATAGTATGGGCGATAAAACACTACCCACCTAGAGAATATAATTTTCATATTGAATATACACCACCCGTAAAAGATAATTGCACAGCTGACGCTTTAAGTCGCATTAAATGGGACTGACCAACTTAAAGAACTACACGTATGTGTCATAACAAAATCTAAAACACAAGCAGAGAAGTCAATACAGAAAAATCTAGCGGACAGACAGGAAACAGAAGCAGAAGAAAATAATCGTATAATTACAGAGCTACTCAAGCCACCAGAGCATGGAATATACCATATCAAATAAAAGATATAGATATAATCCCGGGACCCAACAAAGTTTTGGCATACGTCCCAGTGAAGAATTGTATACTCCTAAGAAGGGACAAGGATGGCACTACAGCCCGATCGACATCATTTTGCGATTTGTTGTCGAGGGACGTGCATCGCATCTGCGGATCATTATCAATTAATAAATTATACATTACAAAAGAAGAAATTAAGAAACTCGAAGACGGCCGTCGATAATACAATATTCGCGAATTGCAAAAAATCTTAGGAGATATGTTTAAGAAAAGTAATGTAAAGGTGCACCTAATAAATAAATGTATAGAAATTACCGATCCTCATAAAAAGAAAATATTGCTCAACGATTATCATATATTACCAACAAGTGGCCATGCAGGAATAAACCGCATGATAAAAACGATTAAACAAAAATACTTCTGGACTGGAATGCAGAACGACATAGCTACATCTGTAAAGCATTGTACAATATGTCAGAAGAATAAACATATTACACCCAAGAAACAGCCAATGGAAATAACTTCAACTGCAAAATCAAGTTTCGACAAAATATATTTGGACTTAGTAGGTCCTTTAGACGAATCGGTGAATGGATATAGGTACGTACTGACTTTACAAGACGAACTGACCAAATTCACGGGAGCTATTCCAATTCGAAATAAGGAAGCTGGTACAGTAGCTAAAGATCTAGTAGAATGTTTCATCCTTAGATATGGAGTTCCAAAAACTGTAGCCTCTGATCAAGGAACAGAATTTATAAACAAAATTTTTAAGAATATGTGCACATTATTGAAAATAGAACAATTACAATCTACAGACTACCATCACGAAAGTATAGGAGCGTTAGAAAATACCCATTAGGTTCTCGGAGCATACCTCAGGAGCTATGTATCCGATAAGCATACCGACTGGTGTACTTGGCTACCATATTGCGTATTTTGTTACAACACCACAGTACATACATAAACAGGGTTTACACCATTTGAATTAGTATTCGGTCGACGATGTACATTACCTTCAAACTTAACAAGACATGTAGAACCAAGATACAACTACGAGGATAACGTAATTAACTTAAGAGAAAAGTTACAAATCGCTCATAGAGATACGAAAGATACACTTCTAGACAGAAAAAACGATAGGAAAACTGACTACGATAGGAAGGCTAGAAGTAAACAATCTAGTTTTGAAGTAGGTAGTTTAGTTTTGTTAAGAAATGAGAATAGAAGAAAACTGGATCCTATTTACATTTGGATCCTATTTATTCAGTTTAGACTAAAATATAATTTTT
Source organism: Nephrocerus scutellatus (assembly GCA_947095585.1). Lineage (NCBI taxonomy): Eukaryota > Metazoa > Arthropoda > Insecta > Diptera > Pipunculidae > Nephrocerus > Nephrocerus scutellatus. Next base: position 51,304,520 of record OX352762.1, read on the forward strand.
TTTTCAAAAAAAAACAACCCATAAAAATTAAAATTTTTCTTGTAAATTCTCTAATCGGAGATACACACACACACACCAAATGACGCAGCGGCAGCGAACAGCGCTGCTCACAAAGCACAGAGCTCAGACTTTGCCGTGATGCGATATAGCGATATTTAAAAATTGTATATTGGGGTCCCCAAGGGGACGATCGCTCCAAATTTTTACAAAAAGTGTTTTCCATCGAAGACACACATGTGTACAAAATTTAAAGAAAATCGGGTAAATTTTGTAAAATATTTGTAGGGGAGCCCCCCGACCGCGCAGCCCGAGGGGCTTCAAAATTGATTAGAAAGTGTTGTCTCCGGAAATACACATGTGTGCAAAATTTCAATAAAATCGGGCTGCAGGAAGTGGGTTAAAAATTGATCGCAAGAATCCACCACAAACAAACCCACAAACACACGGGCAAGTGAAGTTAATATAGAGAATTTAAAAAAAGAAGGGATGCGCATACCATAGAATAGGATAGAAATAAGTATATTTAGAATTAATATCATAAACATTAGGAAGTATTAGGAATAAGAATAATCGATAGAATAGTAATAATAGTACTAGGATTAGATTCAAAAAATTAACAGCAAAGTTGTTCCAACAAATTAGGACAACTTTACACCCTTTCAGGGATAAGTCTATCAAACCAAAGGATAATGGATGGTAGGACTTGAGCTGTAAAGAGGCTTCTAGGAATAGAGAGGTATGCTTTCGGTTTTTCAAAGCAAACCATACAGAGGAAAACCGAACAAATTTTAGCGAGCCAGAAATGATTGCAATGCTCATATTCGGCGAGTCAAATTCGCCTACGACCGAAAATTGAGGCAAAAACTACTACAATGTCCACAGGTAGTAAACATTTTTGGTAATTCGCGAAAATAATCAAAAATACAGCCTCGTCGTCCATTCCAACGCTCATTTATAATGATACTCCAGTTGTCAACTCTAAAGAAAAAGCCAATCTGTTTACTGCACATTTTGCAGCTAGCTCCACGCTTCCGGATTGTGCATTGATGCCGCCTGCACCCTGAGCATTGAACACTCTATGGGACAGATCTTCATTCGTACTCGTGCAGTTGCTAGAGTTTTAAACGATCTCAACATTCACAAATCCACTGGGCCAGATGATTCCCCGTTAGTTCTGAAGAGGTGTTCTTCCAAGCTAGAATTACCATTGCGTAAGCTTTTCCATCTATCCTATTCTTCTGGACTCTTCCCGAGAAGTTCGAAAACAGCATTTGTCCAGCCCATACACAAAAAAGGTGAGCCGTCGTCTCCTTCTTAGTACCGACCCATAGCACTTACATCCATTCTTTCCAAGGTGATGGAAACGCTGATCAATTTTCAGCTCATGAAATATCTTGAAACTAATGAAATCCTTAGTGACCGGCAGAACGGATTTCGTGGGCAACGTTCTACTGGTGATTTGATGGTATATCTCACCGAACAGTGGAACCGGTCTTCGCATCAATTTGGAGAAAGCAATTATTTTCTCTTATCTGTAACTTCTAATGCAATTGACTCTTTCGCTGACGACAGCACTCTCAGCTTCTCAAATAATTTTGAGAAACGTCCTTCCACTTCTCATGTGGAACTCAAACAACAACGTATGTTAAGCACGTTAAATTCTTACCTAGACAGCATAATACAATGGGGAGAAAACAATCGAGTAGAATTTAACGGTTCCAAAACCCAATGCTGTCTCCTGTCGTCCAAGCGCTTCCCAAATCCCAAGCCATTATCCATTGAATGGCACTTGCATCGAGGAAACTGAAAATCTCGCAATTCTCGGTATGTGCGTTAACGACGAGCTTCGTTGAAATGACCACATATTTACCATCGCCAAAAATGCTGCGAAATGTTTAGGTTTTCTAACCCGTTGCAAGAAATATTTCACTCCCTCTGATCTGGATACTATCTACAAGGCTTTTATTCGCCCTAAGCTTGAGTACAATTGTCATATTTGGTCTGGTGCGCCTAAAACAGCATCAACTAGATAGTATACAAAACCGGGCGATAAAACTTATCGGTTGATTCGCTTGAACACCGCAGGAACGTCTCCTGCTTGTCACTGTTCTATCGCTTATTCCACCAGCGGTGCTCAAGAGAAATAGCCAGCTGCATGCCACCTCTCCTTGAATTCAACCGCAATACTCGTGGCGCTCTAAATGCTCATCAGTTTACCCTCAAGCCCATCTTCGGACGACGTAAAAAAGAAAACAGGCACATGGCGGTTATGCGTTGATTACCGACAATTGAATGAATTGTCGATAAAGGACGCCTACCCCCTGCCGCAGATTCAGCACATCTTAGACAAACTAAAAGGAGCCAAGTTTATATCAACGATCGATTTGAAGCAAGGCTACTGGCAGATTCCACTAAAACAGAGCAGTCGGCCATATACCGCCTTCACAGTTCCGGGCCGAGGCTTGTTCGGCTTACATTCCACACCAGCCACGTTTCAGCGCTTGCTCGACCGAATAATTAGTCCAGAGTTAGAGCCATTTGCATTCTCATACTTAGACGACATCATTATAATCGGTAGCAGCTTTTCAGAACACATGACAGCACTAACCGAAGTATTCCGTCGGCTCAAGCAGGCCCAATTAAAAATCAATCCGGAAAAATGTGAGTTTGGCCGCTCCGAAATGAGATATCTGGGACACATGGTAAACCAGAGTGGCATACACACCGACCCAAGCAAGATAAAGGGGATTCAGACCTTGATTGCTCCAAGAAACATTAAAGAGCTCCGCCGAATACTTGGAATTGCTTCGTGGTACCGACGGTTTGTCCCAAACTTCTTAACCGTAGCCGCACCACTCACGAAATTATTGAAGAAAAAACAGAAGTGGGCGTGGAAGACCTTACAGGAGGAAGCATTTAAAGCACTAAAAGGAAGATTAACCGAAGCTCCGATTCTGACATGCCCAGATTTCTCTAAGCCATTCCTGCTTCAAACAGATGCCAGCGCCGAGGGACTAGGCGCCGTATTATCTCAATCAATCGACAATCAAGAGCGAGTAATTGCTTATGCCAGCCGTACTCTCACCGATGCCGAACGGAATTACTCAGTCACCGAAAGTAGCACTGGTTAAAGGAAAACCCGACGAAAATGCGGAGTATCAGATTACCTAAAATACCCTGTACCGACATATCTACAATCCGACCTGCCACACCGAAACCGCATCGACAGCATGGAAAATTTGCATATCGAAACCTTTGCGCCAACAAATATTACATGAGAATCATGTAATCATGTAACCGCCGGCCATAGGGATCGCAAAAACAATAGCCCGAGTCACTCACTGGCCAGGATTGTTCCCAGATGTCGCTCGCTTTGTTCACAGATGCCCCACTTGTATTCAATACAAAGTTCCCGCTACCAAATTAGCAGGGCAGATGCACATGACCGTTACGAATCATATCTGGGAAGTAGTCAGCTCAGACTTCCTTGGACCACTGTCCCGATCTACAAAGGGAAACACAGTTCACCAAATGGACGGAATTCGTGGCACTACCAGATGCAATGACCCCCGCGCTGATTAAAGGGTACCGAGAAAGAATCTTGAGTCGCTATGGGTGTCCTAAAAGATTGATTGCTGACAACGGAACGCAGTATGGTAGTGGACCGTTCCAGACACTGTTGAACGAATTACAAATAGAACAAAGATTCACCCACCGTATACACCACAGGCAAACCCTACAGAAAGGATGAACCGAGTATAAAGACTATGGTTGCCCAATATGTGCAAAAGGATCACCGCAAATGGAACGAACACCTCCCAGAGCTGATGTTAGCCATTGATATCAGCCGCCATGAAACCACCGGATACTCTGCTGCATTCCTCAACTACGGCAGAGAACTTCGTCTACCTACTACCCCTAAGGTCAGCGTAAATACCGAACCCAACACATCTGAACGAGTGAGCCCTCGCCTTGGTTCGCCTAAACCTAGCCAAAGCGTTCGGTAAACAAAAACACCACTACGACCTCCGTCGCCGACCAGGGGAACCTGAAATAGGCGAACTTGTCTATTACCGCCACCGATCTCTCTCTTCCGCTGCCAACCAATTCTCGGCTAAACTAGCGCCCAGATACGTCGGACCCTACCGTGTCAACAAAATAATATCACCGGTAATATATATTCTATAGGGCGATAACCGCAAAACCCTCACCGCTCACATTAAAGACTGCAAGCAGCTGCCCTGCCAATCACCATCCGAAAATATTCGCGCCGTAGGTATAGATGACCAAGAAATCCAATCAGTCATCATCGACATGCCAACAAAACGGTCGAATTCTTGGACACACCGAAACCACCTGGCACCCACCGACGCACTCAACCTCGCACTGTGACACTCCCACCGAGAAAAACGGTCCAGCAGCTCGTACGGGACAAAGCATGGAAGAAGAAGCCTCCACCTCCAAAGCTCACCAGCAACGAACTGAAGCGCCTACGCCAGACAGTACCTCGTATTGCCGGTACCGCTGCAACCCCGATGCCGTTCAACAAAACCAGGCAGGAAAATAAAGAGGCAACCACCGAAGAATTACCACCGATGACTAGCAACCCACCACCAGCATCCATAACCCAAGTTAGCGGCAACACCATACACCTCAGAGCAGCAGACCAGTCCATCATCATCATCCAACAGAGAACCGAAGCTTAACCTGAACTTGTTTGTTATTTTCATTCTTTTTTATATATAATTGTTTTCGCACTACAAACTTTTGTTGAATTAAATATAAATATATGTAATATACCCCAAACACCATTTATACTATAATATGTAATATATGAATACCTATTACATGAACATAATATAAAAATAAAAAAATAAAACACAAACAGGAAAAAAAATAAATACTGTATACTACACTATAATACATATTACTATATGAAACCAAAAAAAAAATAATAATACTTTTTTTTTATAATTCGCGCACGCTTCAAGGGGTTCGCACCCTTATAATGCTCGGCTATATGCTTGGCACAGCGTGGGCGTTAAGGAAGAGGAGGAGAAAAGAGGAGATGTCTATGAGCTTGTGTTTTGAATGCCTGTGGATCATAGTGAGGTGGGAAGACAGAGCTTGGCAGAGCATTCCATCGTACGTGTTGTACGGCTGAAGAACGAATCCCTGAATTTAACTGTACGTCCGAAGATGGGCTTGAGGGTAAACTGATGAGTATTTAGAGCGCCACGAGTATTGCGGTTGAATTCAAGGAGAGGTGGCATGCAGCTGGCTATTTCTCTTGAGCACCGCTGGTAGAAGAAGCGATAAAACAGTGACAAGCAGGAAACCTTCCTGCGGTGTTCAAGCGAATCTATTGATTTCGCTATATTTTCGTCACCGATAAGTTTTATCGCGCGGTTTTGTATTCTATCTAGCTGATGCAAAATAGTCTTAGGCGCACCAGACCACTACACTATAATACAATTATACTCAAGTTTTGGGCGAATAAAAGCCTTGTATATGGTATCCAGATCAGAGGGAGTGAAATATTTCTTGCACCGGGCTAGAAAACCTAAACATTTCGCAGCGTTTTTGGCGACGGTAAATATGTGGTCATTCCAACGAAGCTTGTCGTTAACGCACATACCGAGAATTGCGAGATTTTCAGTTTCCTCGATGCAAGTGCCATTCATGGATAATGGCATGGGGTTAAGGATTCGCTTTGACGACAGGAGAAAGCATTGGGTTTTGGAAGCGTTAAATTCTACTCGATTGATTTCTCCCCATTGTATTATGCTGTCAAGGTCAGAATTTAACGAGCTTAACATACAAAGTTGTTTGAGTTCCACATCAGAGGTGGAGGGACGTTCCTCAAACTTATATGAGAAGCTGAGAGTGCTGTCGTCAGCGAAAGAGTGAATTGGATTAGAAGTCACAGATAAGAGATCATTAATAAAAATGAGAAAGAGTGTCGGGGACAGAACAGAGCCCTGGTTACTTAAGTTATATAAGTACCTTTTTTTTGTGAACTAGGGACGGCGACTGGCACAAATAAAATAAAGGTCATCCCCTAAAACAAAAAAAAATTAGTGACCACACCGACCGAGTCGTATATAATTTTTCTCTGAATCATATTAATAGATCCACTGTAATCTTAATAGTATTAAGCAATATACATATAAGAAGTAAAGTACATAGGCTAAACATTGTTTTATAAATATCCTCTCTCCGTTCTCTTATCATCTTCTCGTTCCCACCCCGAAGTAGGAGGGGAATGTAACGAAGTCGATGTAAATCCAAACATCGACTACGTCACACACCATACATATAAGATTATGTACCCATAAACAAGTTTCCGTCCGATAATAAACCGTAAGCGCACAAGCAACGCATTCAGCCATATAATAAATATGGTATGACCGAGCGCATAAACAAGTTACCGTCCGACAACAAATAGTCAACCACCGTGAGCGCACAAGCAACTCGTGCAGCCATATACATAATAAATGTGGTGTGACCGAGCGCCTAAACAGGTTTCCGTCTTACTACAATATAGCATGCCAACATGAGTGCACAAGCAATGAATGCAGAGGTACGATATGTATGATCGAACCCAATGCAGGCTAGCACGTATCACTAATGCAGATGTCCGTCCGACAACAATAGGAAGTGAGTGTAACAGCTCATGCAGCAACCACCGAATCATAAAATTCCCACCAGGTTCTGCAAATAGTCTAATGACATAGGACGCAGAACCACTAATAAGTTACTTCTGGTCTGAGCCGCCGTTGTGGAAACAACAAACCGCTCCGTGTTCTTTACGAACAATTTTTGATAGTTATAAATATACTTCTGTTTGGTGCACTAGCACAGAGTATCGAATGATATATATATATTCACTTTACTCTGCTAGCTCCTTCCGCCCGTAGACCGCACTACTGAGAGAGAATCGAATGATATATAATCACTTTACTCACTCGCTACACTTTGGTTTGAGCCGCCGTTGTGCAAGCAACAAACCGCTCCGAGTTCTTCACGAACTATTTTGTTGGAAACCAATATATTTCTGTTGGGTGCACTAACACAGACTACTGACTGATACATATTCATTTTACTCTGTCAGTTCCGTCAGCCCGAAGACCGCAATACCGTGTGAGTATCTAATAATTTATATTCACTTTACTCACTCGCTATACCAGAATTTATTCGCAGAAGTAAATTTCGCTCACTTCACCTTGTCCACATGCGGATCTTATCACGCATTATTGAGAAAGCGACAACACGCTTAAACAATTCTTCCGAATGGTAAACAAAAACTGCTTGAGGAAGAGCGTATGGGTCTTCTCAATAACCATAATCAAAATCTAACACAAACTACGGGGTTATTAATAAAAATTGAAATGTATTTATGAGTTGCAAAGAAGCATACACCTTGGTTGAAAACAATATAAAAAAAATAGTATTCTCAAAACACTAACCAGTTAGGAATAACGACACTTTGCGTCTTAAAATGTCTCAGGAAGAACTCGAGATAAAAAAATAGAACTCAGGGAGCAAGTGAGACTTGCGTAGCTTAAAGTGAAGTTACATCCACATGTAATAATGATTGCGATTGAAATATTGTAAGTGAAATATTTAATTTTCTTTTATGTTCTTTGTTTTTGTAGAATATTACTTAAAGTTATTTGATTTGGGCTCCCATACAGATTTTAAAAAAAGTACCCGATTTTCTTCAAATTTTATACACATGTGTATCTCCGATGGACAACACTTTTTGTTTGAAAGTGATCGGGCCCCGGGGTCAGGGGCACCCATACAAATTTTGTAAAAAAAAGTACCAGATTTTCTTCAGATTTTATACGCATGTGTATCACAAATGGACAAGATCTTTTTGTAAAAATTTGGAAGTGATCGGTCCCTGGGGTCCGGGGAATTTTGTAAAAAAAAGTAACCGATTTTCTTCAAATTTTATACGCATGTGTATCTCCGTTGGACAACACTTTTTGTAAAAAATTTTGGGTTTATTTGACCCCGGTGTCGGAAGGTCCCATTAAAATTTTAAAAATTTTAAATTTACCAGATGAAATAAATAAATAAATGAAACAAGAGCATTAATATTATGTGTTTTAAACTAGGCGATTGCGAATAGATCATGCAATACCAAGAGTACAACTGACTATCACAAATCATTGTACTTTGGGTAAACAATTTGTCCTAATCGTGCTCTACTGATGAGGTTTGTATAAAGGCATCTTCATCAATTTTGTATCTTTTGCATATGTTATGCAATACGCAGCAAACGTTGACTATTTGTGTAACTTTAGACGTGTCGAAGTCTGTTTTTCAAAAGTCCAATTGTTCTTTCGACAATACTCCTCGCCTTTGAATGTCACTCGTTAAAGGCCTTCTCCGAACTTGCATTTGATGGGTTTCGGAAAGCGTTATCAGATACGGCAAAAGAGGGTATCCAGAGACGCGTAAAATACAAAAATATTATTGTATTGCATTGAAATTTTGTCACTTTTTACCAAACAGTCAAGTGTTCTCTTTTCCGTTGCTGTACATCGAATTAAGAAGAGTTCACATTACTTCCATTCCCAAAAAAAAGAATTGTGGTTGGCACCAGAATGTCAATGAACCTGATGCACATGTTTTAATCTCATAACTGAAAATAATAATTAATTCAATTCCTTTTAATAATAATAATACTTATTCACTATTTTATGAAAAATATTGGAAACTTACAATTTCATTGATGCTATAAAAACCCTTTCGGTTATAATATAGCTGCCGTTCTCATAGATTGTTCCATTATGCTGCTGCTTTGCTGCTCTTTCTTTCTCCTCTGCCATATCTACCCGGGCAACGCCGGGTGTCTTAGAAAATTAAATAATTTTATTTAATTATATTATGTAGTTGCTGATACGATGCACCTGTGTGGAGTTCATGGAATTTTGTTTGGACTTTGGCATAGAAAATGAACTAGAGTGCAACTCTGCTGAGTTATATAAATTGACGTGTTTATTTATAAATTCATTTTTTAAGTGATTCTTTTTTGGTAATGGTACTATTATGTTTAAATGCGGATCTTATCAAGCATTACTGAGAAAGCAACAACACGTTTAGACAATTCTTCCGAATGGTAAACAAAAACTGTTTGAGGAGGACCGTATGAGTCTTCTCAAAATCTAACACAAACTACGGGGTTATTACCAAAAATTGAAATTTATTTATGTGTTGCAAAGAAAAACAATATAAAAAAATGGTATTCTCAAAACAAACCAGTTAGGATTAACGACACTTTGCGTCTTAAAATGTCGCAGGAAGAACTCGAGATAACAAAAAAACAACCCATAAAAATTAAAATTTTTCATGTAAATTCTCTAATAGGGGATACATATGTGTGCAAATTTTGAACCGGGTTAATTTGGAAAAAATAAATATTATTTTTCAAAAACTATTCTCACCGGAGATAAACATGTGTAAAAAAAATTGTATGGGAAAATTTCCATCGGAGATACACATTTGTATAAAATTTGAAGAAAATCGGGTAAATTTTGTAAAATATTTGTATGGGAGCCCACCGACTCCGAGGTCCGAGGGAAATATACATGTGTGCAAAATTTCAATAAAATCGGGCTATGGGAAGTGGGTTAAAAATTGATCAGAAAATCTGACCAGCCAGCCAGCCACCTAGCCAGGTGCAATAATGATTGCGATTGAAGTATTGTGAGTGAAATATTTAATTTTCTTTTCTGTTCTTTGTTTTTGAACAATATTGTTTAAAGTAAGTTGATTTTTTTTATTTTTATTAAATGATATATTAATGGCTGAATTATAGACTTTTTCTTTATTTTATATAAAAAATTATATTTAATAACCGGGTATTTTTTATTTTTGTACATTATTTTCAAATTATCTGAAACAAATGACTGAAATATGAATTTTATAATCATTATCATGCAATACCAAGAGTACAACTGACTATCACAAATCATTGTACTTTAAGTAAACAATTCGTCCTCATCGTGCTCTACCGATGAGGTTTGTATAAAGGCATCTTCATCAATTTTGTATCTTCTGCATATGTTATGCAATGCGCAGCAAACGTTGACTATTTGTGTTACTTTAGACGTGTAGTAATGAATACTCTTCCCCCAAGAATACATCGAAGTCTGTTTTTCAAAAGTCCGATTGTTTTTTCGACAATACTCCTCGCCTTTGAATGTCACTCGTTAAAGGTCTTCTCCGAACTTCCATTTGATGGGTTTCGGAAAGCGTTATCAGATACGGCAAAAGAGGGTATCCAGAGTCGCATAAAATACAAAAATATTGTATTAAACAATGCATTGAAATTTCGTACTTTTTACCCAACAGTCAAGTGTTCTCTTTTCCGTTGCTGTACATCGAATTAAGAACAGTTCACATTACTTACATTCCCAATCGTGGTTGACACCAGAATGCCTCGTTTCAACGAACCTGATGCACATGTTGTTATCAAGATCTCTTTGTAAAAATTTGGAAGTGATCGGTCCCTGGGGTCCGGGGAATTTTGTAAAAAAAAGTAGCCGATTTTCTTCAAATTTTATACGCATGTGTATCTCCGTTGGACAACACTTTTTGTAAAAAATTTTGGGTTTATTCGACCCCGGTGTCGGAAGGTCCCATTAAAATTTTAAAAATTTACCAGATTTACCAGATGAAATAAATAAATAAATGAAACAAGAGCATTAATATTATGTGTTTTAAACTAGGCGATTGCGAATAGATCATGCAATACCAAGAGTACAACTGACTATCACAAATCATTGTACTTTGGGTAAACAATTCGTCCTAATCGTGCTCTACTGATGAGGTTTGTATAAAGGCATCTTCATCAATTTTGTATCTTTTGCATATGTTATGCAATGCGCAACAAACGTTGACTATTTGTGTAACTTTAGACGTGTCGAAGTCTGTTTTTCAAAAGTCCGATTGTTTTTTCGACAATACTCCTCGCCTTTGAATGTCACTCGTTAAAGGTCTTCTCCGAACTTCCATTTGATGGGTTTCGGAAAGCGTTGTCAGATACGGCAAAAGAGGGTATCCAGAGACGCGTAAAATACAAAAATATTGTATTAAACAATGCATTGAAATTTCGTACTTTTTACCCAACAGTCAAGTGTTCTCTTTTCCGTTGCTGTACATCGAATTAAGAACAGTTCACATTACTTACATTCCCAATCGTGGTTGACACCAGAATGCCTCGTTTCAACGAACCTGATGCACATGTTGTTATCGCATAACTGAAAATAATAATTAATTCCTTTTAATAACAATAATACTTATTCACTATTTTACGAAAAATATTGAAAACTTACAACCATTGCATTGATGCTATAAAAACCCTTTCGGTTATAATATAGCTGCCGTTCTCCTACATTATGTTAGTGTATGTGCCGTCAACGCATCCAATCAATTCAGGTATCGAATTTTCCCAAATAAAATGCAGCTTTGCTGCTCTTTTGAGCTCCTCTGCCATATCGATCTTAATCCATTCAAGACAACTCAATTCTTCGAACGTATTTATGCATTCAGACAACGCCAATGAAACCCAAGGCTGTGAAAACATGTCATGAATTCGTTATCAACTCCTCTTTGGTTGCTTCCTTGCGCAAAGAATAGTTAGCAAGAAGTTAACTTCAAATATAGCGGAATAGCACTGGACCTATACGTTTGCTACAGCAGCTTCACCTCAATATTGTGGCATATAATTTTAAATACGTATTTGTTGAGCCGAAAGTTTTTTGTATATCTTAAAATAGTTTTACGGTATTTTTACCGTTCCTCGACAAATGAAAGGTGAAAATTACTTCTACACAGCCGTACTTTTTTTATGGGCGTGGGCCATAAACGGAAGTTTGATCAAGATGTACCTGGTTCATGTGGTTTTTCATATAATTGAGTTAAATATGATATGATTGAGTTGTTCCCATACAAAAACAGGTATGTGCAATAACTAATTAGTATCATATGAAAGGTTTCAAAAATATTCTTCATCTTATAAAAAATTTAATACAATCCAAAACCATAAAAGTACAAAAGGGGGCGTTCTTAGAAGTGGGCGGTACCTAAGTAAAGGTACCAAATGAAAGGTCTACATAGCCATGGGTGTGGTCCAATTAAAACGAAAGTTACATTAAAATATACTCATTTCATATGATTGAGTTTTTTCATACAAAAAGAGGTGATGGTGGGATTCCATTGCCCAATTGGTTTATATTCGGAAATTAGTTTTTCCTTTTAAAAAGCGTATTCGAAAATTATGGACACTGTAAGATTTTGTGCGCTCAATTAATTTATATTTAGATAGGAGTTTTTCCTTTTAAAATGCGTTTTTGTAAATTATGGACACACTGTAAAACACAGTGCGCTCAATTAATTTATATTTAGATAAGAGTTTTCTCGTGAGGAGTTGTTGGGATCTCCCATCGGGCGCGTCCCCAGGTGGCGGATAGGGGAATGCCCTCACCGGCTTGCCGGCGGGTAGGTGGGAAATAAAATACCACCCGTGGACCTAAACCAACTAGGGGTGGTTCCCCGATACAACTAACTGCAATGAGTAAAACGAAAGGAATTATTACCCCAGATGGTAAGCCAGACAATCTGGTGAATCCATCCTTCAAGGAGGCCGGTCCCACGGATTCTGGGGGGGGACCAACCATTGCGTAATAAGGATGATGAAAATCCATTTCAGAGAAAACCGAGTATACTAAGATCACCAACTATAAAAACAACACATCAGAAACATGAAAATCTGTTTAATCCTTTCAACAAAAAGGATCGTAGTGTCATTGAAAGTGAATCTTACTCAAAAGTGAAATCTTCCCAAGCTGATGGGATCGAATTAAATGAGACTGTGACTTCTCAGGAGAAAGTAAATGTAGCACAAAACTCTGCTACAAGCAATAAAATTAGTGCATTAAAGCTGATTGTTGAAGAGTTTAAAAAAGAAATTACTCAGTTAAAAGCTGATAACCTCAAGCTTTCGTATGAACTTCAGCAACGAAATGAATCAGGCAAAGAAATGGAAGTTGAAACTTATCCTCAGTACGTTACTGATGAGGAGGAACTTACGCGTGAAACTGATTGGATCTTGAAGAAAACAAAAAAGAATCATAAGAAAAGAAAAGCGAGCGGCTCACCAGAAGTTAACATCAGTACTTCAGAGAAGGAAACTAATAACGGGCAACCTCAACCTATAAGGAACAAAATACTAGTAGAAAAACCTGTCCAAAATGAAAAGCCTACAAGAAGGAAAGTTAAACCTCCTCCGGTAATTCTTAGTAACGTAGATGACTTCAACGTAGTGAAAAAAATGCTGAGCGAAAAAAACATTAAACCCGAAATAAAGCTGCTGAATAATAAGCAACTTAAGATCAACGTGGATGATGAAGACGATTACAGAAATCTAAGTGGACTGCTTAATAAGACTGATATTGAATGGCATATGAAAATAAACTCACCAGGTCAATTAGAGTAATGGCAAGAGGACTCCATCCGACTTGTAAGCCCGATGAGATTAAGGAAGAGCTTAGTAATAAAGGGTTCAACATAATTAATGTGGTTAATGTCACGAAGAAAGTGAAAGAAAATGGAAGCCAACTAGTTCCATTACCACTTTTTATGCTTTCATTTGATAACATGGAGGATAGTAAGAAAATATTTGATATTAGACATATTCTTCATATGAAAGTTAAAATAGAAGCCAAAAGAAGGAATAGAGAAATTCCTCAATGTAAGAGATGCCAACGCTTCGGCCACACAGTGAAATTTTGCAAAAGAGAAGCTAATTGTGTCAGATGTGCAGGTAAGCACTTTTTTTTTTTTTTTTTTTTTTTTTTTATAATTCGCGCACGCTTCAAGGGGTTCGCACCCTTATAATGCTCGGCTATATGCTTGGCACAGCGTGGGCGTTAAGGAAGAGGAGGAGAAAAGAGGAGATGTCTATGAGCTTGTGTTTTGAATGCCTGTGGATCATAGTGATGTGGGAAGACAGAGCTTGGCAGAGCATTCCACATACGTGTTGTACGGCTGAAGAACGAATCCCTGAATTTAACTGTACGTCCGAAGATGGGCTTGAGGGTAAACTGATGAGCATTTAGAGCGCCACGAGTATTACGGTTGAATTCAAGGAGAGGTGGCATGCAGCTGGCTATTTCTCTTGAGCACCGCTGGTAGAAGAAACGATAAAACAGTGACAAGCAAGAAACGTTCCTGCAGTGTTCAAGCGAATCTATTGATTTCGCTATATTTTCGTCACCGATAAGTTTTAACGCGCGGTTTGTATTCTATCTAGCTGATGCAAAGAAGTCTTAGGCGCACCAGACCAGATATGGCAATTGTACTCAAGTTTTGGGCGAATAAAAGCCTTGTATATGGTAGCCAGATAAGGGGGAGAGAAATATTTCTTGCACCGGGCTAGAAAACCTAAACATTTCGCAGCATTTTTAGCGATGGTAAATATGTGGTCATTCCAACGAAGCTTGTCGTTAACGCACATACCGAGAATTGCGAGATTTTCAGTTTCCTCGATGCAAGTGCCATTCATGGATAATGGCATGGGGTTAAGGATTCGCTTTGACGACAGGAGACAACATTGGGTTTTGGAAGCGTTAAATTCTACTCGATTGATTTCTCCCCATTGTATTATGCTGTCAAGGTCAGAATTCAACGAGCTTAACATACAAAGTTGTTTGTGCTCCACATCAGAAGTGGAGGGACGTTCCACAAACTTATATGAGAAGCTGAGAGTGCTGTCGTCAGCGAAAGAGTGAATTGGATTAGAAGTCACAGATAAGAGATCATTGTCGTCGGGTACAGAACAGAGCCCTGGGGAACGCCAGCATTTATGTGGTGTATTTCAGACTTGAAACCGTCCAAAACAACTTGGATTGAGCGGTCCAAAAGATAGCTTCTAATCCAATGAAGCAATTTAACATCGACACCATAAGCACGCATTTTAGACAAAAGAGCTTGATGCCAAAGTCTGTCAAAAGCCTTTGAAATATCGAGTGCTTCAGCTTTGCTTTCTCCAAAATGATGCAAAGATCGGTTCCACTGTTCGGTGAGATATACCATCAAATCACCAGTAGAACGTTGCCCACGAAATCCATACTGCCAGTCACTAAGGATTTCGTGGGTTTCAAGATATTTCTTAAGCTGATAATTGATCAGCGTTTCCATGACCTTGGAAAGAATGGATGTAAGTGCTATGGGTCGGTATGAAAAAGGAGACGACGGTTCGCCTTTTTTGGGTATGGGCTGGACAAATGCTGTTTTCCGAATTCTCGGAAAGAGTCCAGAAGAATAGGATAGATGGAAAAGCTTACGCAATGGTAATGCCAGCTTGGAAGAACACCTCTTCAGAACTAATGGAGAAATACCATCTGGCCCAGCGGATTTGTGTGTGTTGAGATCATTTAAAACCCTAGCAACTGCACGAGTACGAATAAATATCTGTCCCATAGAGTGTTCAATACTCTGAGGTGCAGGAGGCGACAATGCACAATCTGGAAGCGTAGAGCTAGCTGCGAAATGCGCAGCAAACAGATTGGCTTTGTCTATAGAGCTGACAACTGGAATGTCATTATAAATGAGCGTTGGGATTGACGACGAGGCTGTATTTTTGATTCTTTTCACGAAGGACCAAAAAGTTTTACTACCTTTGGGACATTGTAGTATTTTTTGCCTTAATTTTCGGTCGTAGGCGAATTTGACTCGCCGAAGATGGGCATTGCAATCATTTCTTGCTCGTTTAAATTTTTTTCGGTTTTCCTTGGTAGGGTTTGCTTTGTAAAACCGAAAGCACACCTCTCTAATCCTAGAAGCCTCTTTACAGCTCAAGTCATACCATCCATCTTCCTTTGATTTGATAGATTTATTCCTGAAAGGAATAAACTTTCTCATACCAATAAGAATGATGTTTGTGATTGCATCAGCGGCGGCATCCACGTTGCTATCACGAAAAAATAGCGACCAGTTAGTTCTCCCAAAGAAGTTGTTAAGGCCGTCCCAATTGGCTTTCTCGTATTGCCATACTATTTTTTTGGGAGTTTTTCTCTAACTACGTGGTTTATTAACGAGAAATTAGCTGATACTACACAATGATCTGACGAGCCTAGAGGCGATAATACATTGACAGAGTATTTCTCAGGACGAGAGGTAAGGAACAAGTCAAGGGTGTTAGCGGAATGATATGCAATGTCAGGTATTCGGGTAGGCTCATTTACAAGCTGAGTAAGGTGGTTAAACTCAGCGAATAACTCAACACACCTTCCTTCGGGTGTTGTCTGGCCAGAATGGCGAAGCCACCCAGAATTGTGTACATTGAAATCGCCCGCAATAACGATTTCATGTTTTTTATCAATTCTTAAGATTGAATCAGACAGTGCATCAAACTCACTCTGAGTTGAAACACTGTCTAAGTTGGGGCTTCTGTAAAGGAAACAATAGTAGATGTTGCGCTCTTGTACCTTAACTTTTAGCCAAATGAAATTGAACTCCGGTTTGGAACTTTGGCTAAATTGAGGCAAAAGCTGAAACGCAACATCTCTCCGTACATAGATTGCGAGTCCGCGTCGAGAGAAAAATAATGGCACCAAGCTATACCCAGGCAGATTAAATTCCGATACATCAGAATTATCAAACACCTGAGTTTCACTCAATGCCAAAATTGCTGGCCTGTGGACATGAACATGGTTAAACACAGAAAACGAATTCGTTCTCAGCCCACGTATGTTGCTGAGATCCACTCTGAAAACACACATACTACAAAAAACAAACACACAAAACACAACTTACCGCTTCTCTAAACCGTAATTGAGAAGAGTATGTCTCAAATTGGATTCTTAACACAATTTGTCGCCAGTGTTATGCCTTCACGACAAAATGAGTTAAATCACCAAAGGAAACAAACACTCACAATCCGTTATTCTTATAGCTAAATAATTAGATCATTACACTGCCGCATGCAAGCATAAAACAGTTGTAATTCACTAATTCTTTAGCTGAGGTGTTGGGGACGGGAAGCATGGACCACACACACTGCACTTCGCACTAACAAATTATGCACACGCGAGCCGGCGAGCTTGGGCAATTTGCTTTTTTGTTGTTGATTTTTTTTTTGTTTGTTTTGTGCAATGACGATGTGCAGCACATCCGCGTACGATGACGTATCAGAGACAACAACTTAACGGCTGACTGCACGATTCCGAAAACAAACAAACCCAAGTGCTCAAACTGCCATGAAGAGCACCCAGCCAGCTACCGTGGTTGTTTGGTAGCTAAGGAATTGAAAAAAAAGAGAAATATAAATACGAAGCAAAATCAGAGGGGAAAACCCGAGTTACTTGCTACCTCAAAACCAGTTAAAGGTTTCACCTATTCTGTTGCAGCAAAAACTGCATCTAGAGGCCCTGGTACTGTGGATAGTGTGAAAGAAAATGATAATACGAATATGCTAAGCTTCATAGAAAGAATGATGTCCATGATGGATAAAATTACGTCAAGACTAGACAGCTTAGAAAGCAGGTATGCTGTTAAGCATACAAACAACATGCCTTGTATGTCGAAAAATGTTAGACAAAAAAATTAGAATTGTTACCTGGAATGCCAATGGTATTCTCAGCAAAAAGCTTGAGCTTGAACTGTTTCTTCATGTCCATAATATAGATATATGTCTCGTATCTGAATCGCACTTAAACAATCAACATAAAATAAGTCTTCGAGGTTATAAAGTATATAACGCAGCGTACCCAAGTAATTACGGTATGGGAGGCAGTGCTGTAATTGTGAAGAATGATATAGATCATTACGAGTTTGGAAAAGTGGAGAACCCAGACATGCAACTTGCAATAGTCACAATCAATTCTGCCAAACAAAAGTTTAATGTGTGTGCATTATATTGTCCGCCCGGACCAAAAATTACAAAAGAAATATACAAAGATGTAATTGCCCAGTTCGGAGATAGGTTTATTCTTGGAGGTGACTACAACGCTAAACATACCGACTGGGGCTCCAGATTAACGCTCACAAGAGGTAGACAACTACGAGAAGCAATTAGAGATCTAGGATGTCGTTATCATTCAACAGGAAAGCCTACGTATTGGCCAACTGATACAAACAAAATTCCTGATTTGCTGGATTTTTTTATAACAAAGAGGATAGCTGAAAATTTCATTAGCATTGATGAAAATTATGACCTCAACTCTGACCATTCTGCAGTTATGCTAACGTTAAGTGAAAAAATTGTCAAAAAAGCAAGTAAGCCGACTCTTTGCAATTCATCCACAAATTGGTTGGGCTTTGTGAGAGACTTAGTTGGAAAAATAGACTTATCAGTCCCACTAAATAATATTGAACAGTTATAGCATGCGGCCGAAGTCTTTATGCTGAATATTCAGAACGCAGCATGGAGCAACTCAAAAGTGGTAGAGCATAAAAACGTTAGTAATAAGTACCCAGCTCATGTCATTGAGATGTTAAGACTGAAACGAAGGGCTAGAAGAAAATGGCAGCAGTCACGTCACCCTGATGATAAGAGAACCCTAAATAATAAAACACAGATTTTGAGCAGAGAAATAAAAAGGCTAAAAGAGAATTCTTTTGTTAGCTACATGGAAAACTTGTCTACAACTAAAGAATCAAACTACTCGTTATGGAAAGCTACAAGTAATGTGAAAAGACCGGTTTCTCACATGGCACCTAGATTTAGAAAAAGCTGAAGAATTCGGGAGTCATCTTACTGAAATCTTTACGCCTAATAATATGGACTCTGATTTTGTGTTGGAGCAAGTAGAAAACAGTCGTGAAAGTAACATCCCTCAAATTCGAGTAAAGGAGCTTAAGAAAGAAATTAAAAATCTGAAACTGAACAAAGCTCCAGGCTTTGATCTAATAACAGCAGACATATTAAAGAATCTCCCATCCAAAGCTTTAACATGGTTAAGTTATATAATGAATGCGGCCCTAAAGTTCCGGTGCGTCCCAGGCATATGGAAAGTTGATGAAATTATCATGATAAATAAACCTGGAAAACCTGCGTATGAAGCTAAATCGTACAGACCGATATCGCTGCTTCCCATGATGTCTAAACTTTTTGAAAAACTATTGTTTAATCGAATACAGCCTTTAATAGAAAGTTGTAATATTATTCCGAACCATCAATTTGGGTTCCGTGCAAAACATTCTACCATAGAACAGGTTCACCGAATTACTAATGTTATAGAAAAAACACCCGAAGAAAAGAAAATCTGCTCCACAGTTTTTCTCGATGTGGCGCAAGCCTTCGACAAAGTTTGGCATCCAGGTCTCATTAATAAACTTAATTGCTTTTTGCCTAAAGGTTATGTAGAAATCCTAGAGTCATATTTATCTGAAAGATCGTTTAGAGTGAAACAAGGAAATGAATACTCTCCATTAAAAGAAATTAATGCAGGAGTACCCCAAGGCAGTATATTGGGCCCAGTTCTATACTTGATTTACACAAGTGATATCCCACAAACAGATAATGTAATGCTTGCAACATTTGCAGATGACACTTCAGTAATGGCTGTTGGCTCAAACATCAATGAAGCTACGGATAAACTACAAACAGCTGTTAATGTGATCTCTAATTGGTGCAATAAATGGAAAATTAAACTAAATGAAGTGAAATCTACCCACGTAAACTTCACAAATAGGAAAATCGAAACCCTTCCTGTTAAAAAAAACGACGTTGTAATTCCACATGATAACAAAGCAAAATATCTAGGAATGACACTAGATGCAAAACTTAGATGGAAAGAACACATCAAGATAAAAAGGAAAGAGCTCGATTGCATATACAGAAATATGTATTGGCTGATTGGACGGCGCTCAAAATTATCGATATACAACAAAATTTTTATTTACAACCAAATTTTAAATCCGGTGTGGACATACGGTATTCAACTATGGGGCTGTGCTAAGCGGTCTAATCTTCAAAGTATCCAAACTTTTCAAAACAAAGTACTACGTAATATACTGAATGCACCTTGGTATGTTCGCAATACTGATATTCATAAAGACATCTAAATCCCATCAGTGGTGGAGGAAATAAAGAAATTTGCTGCAAAGCATAAAGTTCGGCTAAACCAACACGTTAATGTGGAAGCATCAAGTTTGCTTCACAATCAAAATGTCCTTCCCCAAAACAAAAAAAAAAACACAAAAAAAAAAAGATAAGAGTTTTTTATTTTAAAAAGCGTTTTTGTAAATTATGCACACACTGTAAAATACAGTGCGCTCAAGTGGTATTTCATATAATTAAGTTTTTCCCATACAACAGTTTTTTGGCTCTACTACTGGCAAGGATGGTTCGATTGGTCCCATTTTTTTCATTGATACTTACCTATATTACCTTTCATTTGTTACCAATTAACTCCTAAAGCTCTTTCAAATAACTTTGAACAATGCATTTTTCTGAAGAAAAAAAAGCGAAACTTTGGATGTCCCTCATACCTAAAGGGAGCGTTTCCAATGACGATTTTCAAAATCTGCTTAATTTGGGCTTTCATGGTAGGTATGTCCGAAAGCCTAAATCTGAATCATTTGACACCAATACTTACTCCGCCCAATTTTGAACACGCCCCCTCTGACTTTTTATAAAAAGTCAGTTTTTGGACTCTTAACTCCTTCAAAGGGGGAGGGGATGGAGATTTTTTTATTTTAAATGATTTATTTTATTATCTATCATTTGGTACCAATTAACCCCAAAACATCCTTCAAAGTACTCGAAAAAATGCATGTTTCTGAAAAAAAAAAAACTCAAAACTTTGGATGCCCCCCCTAAAGGTTGGTGGTTGGCGTGGGCGGGTGGCGTTGCAAAAATACCGTAAAACCGTATACTGGAGATACGCTCAGCGTGGCATTAAGGAAAAGGAGAAACCCAAATGAAAATAAAATGCATGGCATAGTTGTTTACAGTTAATCCAATTCTAATCCTGTACTTTTAGTTGTATAGGATTAGAATTGGAGAATTCTGAGAATTCCGAGAAATACTTCTCTTTAATAAGAACGAACTGTAAATAAATTTCAGGTTCAAAATCAATAAAAGCACTAAAAAAATCAGATGATGAAATTTTATGTCAGTAAAATTAATTCATTCTAAAACGATTTTATTAACTCGCTTTCGTCTATGTATGTCTGCGCCGGGTGGGATTTTGTAATTGATTTTAAACTAACTTCCCATTGAGCTAGAGACTTGAAACTTTAAACATAGCTCAGAACTGGATAAACATTGACAAATCACAAAAAAAAAACAGAAAAAAATATACTTAACGTGAGTTTGCAATTTGTTTCAGAACGTATTTTTATTAGCTAACATGTTATTATTATTACAGTTATTATTTATAACATAATTTTTTCAAAATTTAAGAGAATTATGCATGCATTGTATACGTTCTTAAAAGTAATCGTATTTACTTAAAAGCGGTTATAAAGATAAATATGGAGTTTTAAAGTATACTTAAAATTAGAGCACACAGCGTACTTATGACTTCTTGCTATGACTATTAATAAGCTAAGTACGTAGGATTGTGGTTCCACTTATTTCGAGCCACCATTGCGTTTTTGCAACACCAACTAAAGGCGCTTAGAATGAAGGTAAAAATACAAATATTTACCTATTTAAGCAACGACTGTAAAATATAAAAAATTTATTGGTTAAGAATCTCTTACATTTTTTTGAAAGGCCAAGGCGCTAAGTGTGTTTGAGTTTGTATGAAAACTCTATTAAGTGACTTATGTTAATTTTTTTTTCGTAAAACTCTACCCCAGAATCGCGCTCGAGCGCAGAACTTTTCAAAAAGGAAATCGAACACGAAAGGTGAAAATCTTTTGTTTACATTTTTGTTGTTGCATGTGTTGTTGTTGTGCTAGTATAAAGAGGGGTAAATCTCCCAAAATATCAAGAGCTATTTTAGCTCAACGGTAGAGTCGTTTGGAAGGGGAAACGAACAACTTGACAGCCAACATTAACATTAGTAAAACGTTAGACTTGCTAACCATAATAGGGTGTTGTTTAAATGTGAAGTAAGGTCGATTTTTGTATTTTATTTTTAGGAGCGAATGACTCCCTACTTTGGAGGATACAATAGTAAGGTACATCAAAAATTAATGTAAACTTTTAAATACAAATAACTCAGAGTACCTTAGAGAGAGATAGAATATATTCGAGAAACACGCATTAAAACAACAGAATATTCCGGAAACAATTTTACTTTAAATGTCAAAAAGAACGTTAGTTTTTCTTTAATTATAAAAGAGTAAAAAGTAAAAAAAGTGGGGTTTTATGTTTCAAAAGGTACACTAAGCAACTATAAAACAATGATTCCGCTAATGAGGAATAACAAACTAAATAAAAATGCGGAACGAAAAGCATCATTCTCAAAACGCTAAATTTCAAATTTGCGAAAAATGGTAAGCAACCCCCAACTACCGACGCAGAAACATCTGGCAAAAAAAAATTTATAACTAAGACTTACGAAGAAGCTGAAGCGTCAAACCTTGTCTGCGCTACTGAAAGTAATAAATGGAAGAAATATATCACAGGTCGGAATTAGTTCCCTTCAAAAAAAAATCGTCTCATCGGAAAGGCTATTTTTATTTTTAGGAATATCTAATTTTGGCGCCATTTTCGTTGCGCCAGGTTCTAAAATAAATACAGTTTACTACTTGATAACTGTTTAAAACAACTTATCAAAGATTCGAACCTTTTATATCCAAATGGTAACTGGATCATCAAAAAGACTCGGCTCTACCACATACGTCAAAGAAACCATTTCCATTTCTTCAACGTAAACAAGATATAATTTGTTCATCCTAATTTATGGACTCCTTCTTTACCTGACTTAGCATTATGTGATTATTTCTTGTGGGGCTACTTGAAGTCATAATAACCAAAATATAAAGTTGATAATATTGCGGAATTAAAAAGATTGATAAAGCGAGAGATCAAGAACATTCCTCTCGCAATGATTCAACATAACTGTATATTTTATAAATTCAATTTAAAATCGTTCATTTTTAATTTCTATGTACCTGTATTCGGATTAGTTTCAAATATTAATATATCTTGCAGCATTGAAAGTATTGCTGAGGCCATCGTTATTTCACTATTATTATTGGAGCTACAAAAAATGTGCGTCATCGTATTTAGGTTATACAACCGGGACCGGATCTGGATCTCTTTAACAAAAGAAAATACAGACTTTATTTAAAGGAACAGAAAAAATAGTTTTTTTATTCCGCTAATAATAATAATTAACGAATTAAAGAAGAATATGGGCCGAGTGGACTACAGTCAAGTTTTACGATGCGATACGATTAACAAAAAAGTAAACAGGCAATTCCAGAGCTCTAGAGTCCAGTGAACTGAACGAATCTGACGGTGCTTACTCTACTTCAAGAAATTTGGGTCAATACATCAGCAGCTTCAGATACAGCTGAAACGTGTATTTATGCCTTCTCCATTATACATCGCTTGATGGCATGATGATGGTTTCTAGGTACTACACGTTGGATCTAGTGGGTTGTATTATGCTTATTCAAGTATGTATGAATGTATAGGTGAGTAGGTAGGAATAAAAATTTAATCTCATAACTGAAAATAATAATTAATTCCTTTTAATAATAATAATACTTATTCACTATTTTATGAAAAATATTGGAAACTTACAATCATTTCATTGATGCTATAAAAACCCTTTCGGTTATAATATAGCTGCCGTTCTCATAGATTGTTCCATTATGCTGCTGCTTTGCTGCTCTTTCTTTCTCCTCTGCCATATCTACCCGGGCAACGCCGGGTGTCTTAGAAAATTAAATAATTTTATTTAATTATATTATGTAGTTGCTGATACGATGCACCTGTGTGGAGTTCATGGAATTTTGTTTGGACTTTGGCATAGAAAATGAACTAGAGTGCAACTCTGCTGAGTTATATAAATTGACGTGTTTATTTATAAATTCATTTTTTAAGTGATTCTTTTTTGGTAATGGTACTATTATGTTAAAATGCGGATCTTATCAAGCATTACTGAGAAAGCGACAACACGTTTAGACAATTCTTCCGAATGGTAAACAAAAACTGTTTGAGGAAGACCGTATGAGTCTTCTTAAAATCTA
Source organism: Nephrocerus scutellatus (assembly GCA_947095585.1). Taxonomy (NCBI): domain Eukaryota; kingdom Metazoa; phylum Arthropoda; class Insecta; order Diptera; family Pipunculidae; genus Nephrocerus; species Nephrocerus scutellatus. Next base: position 51,328,697 of record OX352762.1, read on the forward strand.
ACACAAACTACGGGGTTATTACCAAAAATTGAAATTTATTTATGTGTTGCAAAGAAAAACAATATAAAAAAATGGTATTCTCAAAACAAACCAGTTAGGATTAACGACACTTTGCGTCTTAAAATGTCGCAGGAAGAACTCGAGATAACAAAAAAACAACCCATAAAAATTAAAATTTTTCATGTAAATTCTCTAATAGGGGATACATATGTGTGCAAATTTTGAACCGGGTTAATTTGGAAAAAATAAATATTATTTTTCAAAAACTATTCTCACCGGAGATAAACATGTGTAAAAAAAATTGTATGGGAAAATTTCCATCGGAGATACACATTTGTATAAAATTTGAAGAAAATCGTGTAAATTTTGTAAAATATTTGTATGGGAGCCCACCGACTCCGAGGTCCGAGGGGTATTGTCACCGGAAATATACATGTGTGCACGATGAGGTTTGTATAAAGGCATCTTCATCAATTTTGTATCTTCTGCATATGTTATGCAATGCGCAGCAAACGTTGACTATTTGTGTTACTTTAGACGTGTAGTAATGAATACTCTTCCCCCAAGAATACATCGAAGTCTGTTTTTCAAAAGTCCGATTGTTTTTTCGACAATACTCCTCGCCTTTGAATGTCACTCGTTAAAGGTCTTCTCCGAACTTCCATTTGATGGGTTTCGGAAAGCGTTATCAGATACAGCAAAAGAGGGTATCCAGAGTCGCATAAAATACAAAAATATTGTATTAAACAATGCATTGAAATTTCGTACTTTTTACCCAAGAGTCAAGTGTTCTCTTTTCCGTTGCTGTACATCGAATTAAGAACAGTTCACATTACTTACATTCCCAATCGTGGTTGACACCAGAATGCCTCGTTTCAACGAACCTGATGCACATGTTGTTATCGCATAACTGAAAATAATAATTAATTCCTTTTAATAACAATAATACTTATTCACTATTTTACGAAAAATATTGAAAACTTACAACCATTGCATTGATGCTATAAAAACCCTTTCGGTTATAATATAGCTGCCGTTCTCCTACATTATGTTAGTGTATGTGCCGTCAACGCATCCAATCAATTCAGGTATCGAATTTTCCCAAATAAAATGCAGCTTTGCTGCTCTTTTGAGCTCCTCTGCCATATCGATCTTAATCCATTCAAGACAACTCAATTCTTCGAACGTATTTATGCATTCAGACAACGCCAATGAAACCCAAGGCTGTGAAAACATGTCATGAATTCGTTATCAACTCCTCTTTGGTTGCTTCCTTGCGCAAAGAATAGTTAGCAAGAAGTTAACTTCAAATATAGCGGAATAGCACTGGACCTATACGTTTGCTACAGCAGCTTCACCTCAATATTGTGGCATATAATTTTAAATACGTATTTGTTGAGCCGAAAGTTTTTTGTATATCTTAAAATAGTTTTACGGTATTTTTACCGTTCCTCGACAAATGAAAGGTGAAAATTACTTCTACACAGCCGTACTTTTTTTATGGGCGTGGGCCATAAACGGAAGTTTGATCAAGATGTACCTGGTTCATGTGGTTTTTCATATAATTGAGTTAAATATGATATGATTGAGTTGTTCCCATACAAAAACAGGTATGTGCAATAACTAATTAGTATCATATGAAAGGTTTCAAAAATATTCTTCATCTTATAAAAAATTTAATACAATCCAAAACCATAAAAGTACAAAAGGGGGCGTTCTTAGAAGTGGGCGGTACCTAAGTAAAGGTACCAAATGAAAGGTCTACATAGCCAATTTAAACGGAAGTTACAATAAAATATACTCATTTCATATGATTGAGTTTTTTCATACAAAAAGAGGTGATGGTGGGATTTCATTGCCCAATTGGTTTATATTCGGAAATTAGTTTTTCCTTTTAAAAAGCGTACTCGAAAATTATGGACACTGTAAGATTGTGTGCGCTCAATTAATTTATATTTAGATAGGAGTTTTTCCTTTTAAAATGCGTTTTTGTAGATTATGGACACACTGTAAAACACAGTGCGCTCAATTAATTTATATTTAGATAAGAGTTTTCTCGTGAGGAGTTGTTGGGATCTCCCATCGGGCGCGTCCCCAGGTGGCGGATAGGGGAATGCCCTCACCGGCTTGCCGGCGGGTAGGTGGGAAATAAAATACCACCCGTGGACCTAAACCAACTAGGGGTGGTACCCCGATATAACTAACTGCAATGAGTAAAACGAAAGGAATTATTACCCCAGATGGTAAGCCAGACAATCTGGTGAATCCATCCTTCATCAAGGAGGCCGGTCCCACGGATTCTGGGGGGGACCAACCATTGCGTAATAAGGATGATGAAAATCCATTTCAGAGAAAACCGAGTATACTAAGATCACCAACTATAAAAACAACACATCAGAAACATGAAAATCTGTTTAATCCTTTCAACAAAAAGGATCGTAGTGTCATTGAAAGTGAATCTTACTCAAAAGTGAAATCTTCCCAAGCTGATGGGATCGAATTAAATGAGACTGTGACTTCTCAGGAGAAAGTAAATGTAGCACAAAACTCTGCTACAAGCAATAAAATTAGTGCATTAAAGCTGATTGTTGAAGAGTTTAAAAAAGAAATTACTCAGTTAAAAGCTGATAACCTCAAGCTTTCGTATGAACTTCAGCAACGAAATGAATCAGGCAAAGAAATGGAAGTTGAAACTTATCCTCAGTACGTTACTGATGAGGAGGAACTTACGCGTGAAACTGATTGGATCTTGAAGAAAACAAAAAAGAATCATAAGAAAAGAAAAGCGAGCGGCTCACCAGAAGTTAACATCAGTACTTCAGAGAAGGAAACTAATAACGGGCAACCTCAACCTATAAGGAACAAAATACTAGTAGAAAAACCTGTCCAAAATGAAAAGCCTACAAGAAGGAAAGTTAAACCTCCTCCGGTAATTCTTAGTAACGTAGATGACTTCAACGTAGTGAAAAAAATGCTGAGCGAAAAAAACATTAAACCCGAAATAAAGCTGCTGAATAATAAGCAACTTAAGATCAACGTGGATGATGAAGACGATTACAGAAATCTAAGTGGACTGCTTAATAAGACTGATATTGAATGGCATATGAAAATAAACTCACCAGGTCAATTAGAGTAATGGCAAGAGGACTCCATCCGACTTGTAAGCCCGATGAGATTAAGGAAGAGCTTAGTAATAAAGGGTTCAACATAATTAATGTGGTTAATGTCACGAAGAAAGTGAAAGAAAATGGAAGCCAACTAGTTCCATTACCACTTTTTATGCTTTCATTTGATAACATGGAGGATAGTAAGAAAATATTTGATATTAGACATATTCTTCATATGAAAGTTAAAATAGAAGCCAAAAGAAGGAATAGAGAAATTCCTCAATGTAAGAGATGCCAACGCTTCGGCCACACAGTGAAATTTTGCAAAAGAGAAGCTAATTGTGTCAGATGTGCAGGTAAGCACTTTTTTTTTTTTTTTTTTTTTTTTTTTTTATAATTCGCGCACGCTTCAAGGGGTTCGCACCCTTATAATGCTCGGCTATATGCTTGGCACAGCGTGGGCGTTAAGGAAGAGGAGGAGAAAAGAGGAGATGTCTATGAGCTTGTGTTTTGAATGCCTGTGGATCATAGTGATGTGGGAAGACAGAGCTTGGCAGAGCATTCCACATACGTGTTGTACGGCTGAAGAACGAATCCCTGAATTTAACTGTACGTCCGAAGATGGGCTTGAGGGTAAACTGATGAGCATTTAGAGCGCCACGAGTATTACGGTTGAATTCAAGGAGAGGTGGCATGCAGCTGGCTATTTCTCTTGAGCACCGCTGGTAGAAGAAACGATAAAACAGTGACAAGCAAGAAACGTTCCTGCGGTGTTCAAGCGAATCTATTGATTTCGCTATATTTTCGTCACCGATAAGTTTTAACGCGCGGTTTGTATTCTATCTAGCTGATGCAAAGAAGTCTTAGGCGCACCAGACCAGATATGGCAATTGTACTCAAGTTTTGGGCGAATAAAAGCCTTGTATATGGTAGCCAGATAAGGGGGAGAGAAATATTTCTTGCACCGGGCTAGAAAACCTAAATATTTCGCAGCATTTTTAGCGATGGTAAATATGTGGTCATTCCAACGAAGCTTGTTGTTAACGCACATACCGAGAATTGCGAGATTTTCAGTTTCCTCGATGCAAGTGCCATTCATGGATAATGACATGGGGTTAAGGATTCGCTTTGACGACAGGAGACAACATTGGGTTTTGGAAGCGTTAAATTCTACTCGATTGATTTCTCCCCATTGTATTATGCTGTCAAGGTCAGAATTCAACGAGCTTAACATACAAAGTTGTTTGTGCTCCACATCAGAAGTGGAGGGACGTTCCACAAACTTATATGAGAAGCTGAGAGTGCTGTCGTCAGCGAAAGAGTGAATTGGATTAGAAGTCACAGATAAGAGATCATTGTCGTCGGGTACAGAACAGAGCCCTGGGGAACGCCAGCATTTATGTGGTGTATTTCAGACTTGAAACCGTCCAAAACAACTTGGATTGAGCGGTCCAAAAGATAGCTTCTAATCCAATGAAGCAATTTAACATCGACACCATAAGCACGCATTTTAGACAAAAGAGCTTGATGCCAAAGTCTGTCAAAAGCCTTTGAAATATCGAGTGCAACAGCTTTGCTTTCTCCAAAATGATGCAAAGATCGGTTCCACTGTTCGGTGAGATATACCATCAAATCACCAGTAGAACGTTGCCCACGAAATCCATACTGCCAGTCACTAAGGATTTCGTGGGTTTCAAGATATTTCTTAAGCTGATAATTGATCAGCGTTTCCATGACCTTGGAAAGAATGGATGTAAGTGCTATGGGTCGGTATGAAAAAGGAGACGACGGTTCGCCTTTTTTGGGTATGGGCTGGACAAATGCTGTTTTCCGAATTCTCGGAAAGAGTCCAGAAGAATAGGATAGATGGAAAAGCTTACGCAATGGTAATGCCAGCTTGGAAGAACACCTCTTCAGAACTAATGGAGAAATACCATCTGGCCCAGCGGATTTGTGTGTGTTGAGATCATTTAAAACCCTAGCAACTGCACGAGTACGAATAAATATCTGTCCCATAGAGTGTTCAATACTCTGAGGTGCAGGAGGCGACAATGCACAATCTGGAAGCGTAGAGCTAGCTGCGAAATGCGCAGCAAACAGATTGGCTTTGTCTATAGAGCTGACAACTGGAATGTCATTATAAATGAGCGTTGGGATTGACGACGAGGCTGTATTTTTGATTCTTTTCACGAAGGACCAAAAAGTTTTACTACCTTTGGGACATTGTAGTATTTTTTGCCTTAATTTTCGGTCGTAGGCGAATTTGACTCGCCGAAGATGGGCATTGCAATCATTTCTTGCTCGTTTAAATTTTTTTCGGTTTTCCTTGGTAGGGTTTGCTTTGTAAAACCGAAAGCACACCTCTCTAATCCTAGAAGCCTCTTTACAGCTCAAGTCATACCATCCATCTTCCTTTGATTTGATAGATTTATTCCTGAAAGGAATAAACTTTCTCATACCAATAAGAATGATGTTTGTGATTGCATCAGCGGCGGCATCCACGTTGCTATCACGAAAAAATAGCGACCAGTTAGTTCTCCCAAAGAAGTTGTTAAGGCCGTCCCAATTGGCTTTCTCGTATTGCCATACTATTTTTTTGGGAGTTTTTCTCTAACTAAGTGGTTTATTAACGAGAAATTAGCTGATACTACACAATGATCTGACGAGCCTAGAGGCGATAATACATTGACAGAGTATTTCTCAGGACGAGAGGTAAGGAACAAGTCAAGGGTGTTAGCGGAATGATATGCAATGTCAGGTATTCGGGTAGGCTCATTTACAAGCTGAGTAAGGTGGTTAAACTCAGCGAATAACTCAACACACCTTCCTTCGGGTGTTGTCTGGCCAGAATGGCGAAGCCACCCAGAATTGTGTACATTGAAATCGCCCGCAATAACGATTTCATGTTTTTTATCAATTCTTAAGATTGAATCAGACAGTGCATCAAACTCACTCTGAGTTGAAACACTGTCTAAGTTGGGGCTTCTGTAAAGGAAACAATAGTAGATGTTGCGCTCTTGTACCTTAACATTTAGCCAAATGAAATTGAACTCCGGTTTGGAACTTTGGCTAAATTGAGGCAAAAGCTGAAACGCAACATCTCTCCGTACATAGATTGCGAGTCCGCGTCGAGAGAAAAATAATGGCACCAAGCTATACCCAGGCAGATTAAATTCCGATACATCAGAATTATCAAACACCTGAGTTTCACTCAATGCCAAAATTGCTGGCCTGTGGACATGAACATGGTTAAACACAGAAAACGAATTCGTTCTCAGCCCACGTATGTTGCTGAGATCCACTCTGAAAACACACATACTACAAAAAACAAACACACAAAACACAACTTACCGCTTCTCTAAACCGTAATTGAGAAGAGTATGTCTCAAATTGGATTCTTAACACAATTTGTCGCCAGTGTTATGCCTTCACGACAAAATGAGTTAAATCACCAAAGGAAACAAACACTCACAATCCGTTATTCTTATAGCTAAATAATTAGATCATTACACTGCCGCATGCAAGCATAAAACAGTTGTAATTCACTAATTCTTTAGCTGAGGTGTTGGGGACGGGAAGCATGGACCACACACACTGCACTTCGCACTAACAAATTATGCACACGCGAGCCGGCGAGCTTGGGCAATTTGCTTTTTTGTTGTTGATTTTTTTTTTGTTTGTTTTGTGCAATGACGATGTGCAGCACATCCGCGTACGATGACGTATCAGAGACAACAACTTAACGGCTGACTGCACGATTCCGAAAACAAACAAACCCAAGTGCTCAAACTTCCATGAAGAGCACCCAGCCAGCTACCGTGGTTGTTTGGTAGCTAAGGAATTGAAAAAAAAGAGAAATATAAATACGAAGCAAAATCAGAGGGGAAAACCCGAGTTACTTGCAACCTCAAAAACAGTTAAAGGTTTCACCTATTCTGTTGCAGCAAAAACCGCATCTAGAGGCCCTGGTACTGTGGATAGTGTGAAAGAAAATGATAATACGAATATGCTAAGCTTCATAGAAAGAATGATGTCTATGATGGATAAAATTACGTCAAGACTAGACAGCTTAGAAAGCAGGTATGCTGTTAAGCATACAAACAACATGCCTTGTATGTCGAAAAATGTTAGACAAAAAAATTAGAATTGTTACCTGGAATGCCAATGGTATTCTCAGCAAAAAGCTTGAGCTTGAACTGTTTCTTCATGTCCATAATATAGATATATGTCTCGTATCTGAATCGCACTTAAACAATCAACATAAAATAAGTCTTCGAGGTTATAAAGTATATAACGCAGCGTACCCAAGTAATTACGGTATGGGAGGCAGTGCTGTAATTGTGAAGAATGATATAGATCATTACGAGTTTGGAAAAGTGGAGAACCCAGACATGCAACTTGCAATAGTCACAATCAATTCTGCCAAACAAAAGTTTAATGTGTGTGCATTATATTGTCCGCCCGGACCAAAAATTACAAAAGAAATATACAAAGATGTAATTGCCCAGTTCGGAGATAGGTTTATTCTTGGAGGTGACTACAACGCTAAACATACCGACTGGGGCTCCAGATTAACGCTCACAAGAGGTAGACAACTACGAGAAGCAATTAGAGATCTAGGATGTCGTTATCATTCAACAGGAAAGCCTACGTATTGGCCAACTGATACAAACAAAATTCCTGATTTGCTGGATTTTTTTATAACAAAGAGGATAGCTGAAAATTTCATTAGCATTGATGAAAATTATGACCTCAACTCTGACCATTCTGCAGTTATGCTAACGTTAAGTGAAAAAATTGTCAAAAAAGCAAGTAAGCCGACTCTTTGCAATTCATCCACAAATTGGTTGGGCTTTGTGAGAGACTTAGTTGGAAAAATAGACTTATCAGTCCCACTAAATAATATTGAACAGTTATAGCATGCGGCCGAAGTCTTTATGCTGAATATTCAGAACGCAGCATGGAGCAACTCAAAAGTGGTAGAGCATAAAAACGTTAGTAATAAGTACCCAGCTCATGTCATTGAGATGTTAAGACTGAAACGAAGGGCTAGAAGAAAATGGCAGCAGTCACGTCACCCTGATGATAAGAGAACCCTAAATAATAAAACACAGATTTTGAGCAGAGAAATAAAAAGGCTAAAAGAGAATTCTTTTGTTAGCTACATGGAAAACTTGTCTACAACTAAAGAATCAAACTACTCGTTATGGAAAGCTACAAGTAATGTGAAAAGACCGGTTTCTCACATGGCACCTAGATTTAGAAAAAGCTGAAGAATTCGGGAGTCATCTTACTGAAATCTTTACGCCTAATAATATGGACTCTGATTTTGTGTTGGAGCAAGTAGAAAACAGTCGTGAAAGTAACATCCCTCAAATTCGAGTAAAGGAGCTTAAGAAAGAAATTAAAAATCTGAAACTGAACAAAGCTCCAGGCTTTGATCTAATAACAGCAGACATATTAAAGAATCTCCCATCCAAAGCTTTAACATGGTTAAGTTATATAATGAATGCGGCCCTAAAGTTCCGGTGCGTCCCAGGCATATGGAAAGTTGATGAAATTATCATGATAAATAAACCTGGAAAACCTGCGTATGAAGCTAAATCGTACAGACCGATATCGCTGCTTCCCATGATGTCTAAACTTTTTGAAAAACTATTGTTTAATCGAATACAGCCTTTAATAGAAAGTTGTAATATTATTCCGAACCATCAATTTGGGTTCCGTGCAAAACATTCTACCATAGAACAGGTTCACCGAATTACTAATGTTATAGAAAAAACACCCGAAGAAAAGAAAATCTGCTCCACAGTTTTTCTCGATGTGGCGCAAGCCTTCGACAAAGTTTGGCATCCAGGTCTCATTAATAAACTTAATTGCTTTTTGCCTAAAGGTTATGTAGAAATCCTAGAGTCATATTTATCTGAAAGATCGTTTAGAGTGAAACAAGGAAATGAATACTCTCCATTAAAAGAAATTAATGCAGGAGTACCCCAAGGCAGTATATTGGGCCCAGTTCTATACTTGATTTACACAAGTGATATCCCACAAACAGATAATGTAATGCTTGCAACATTTGCAGATGACACTTCAGTAATGGCTGTTGGCTCAAACATCAATGAAGCTACGGATTCACTATTTTATGAAAAATATTGGAAACTTACAATCATTTCATTGATGCTATAAAAACCCTTTCGGTTATAATATAGCTGCCGTTCTCATAGATTGTTCCATTATGCTGCTGCTTTGCTGCTCTTTCTTTCTCCTCTGCCATATCTACCCGGGCAACGCCGGGTGTCTTAGAAAATTAAATAATTTTATTTAATTATATTATGTAGTTGCTGATACGATGCACCTGTGTGGAGTTCATGGAATTTTGTTTGGACTTTGGCATAGAAAATGAACTAGATTGCAACTCTGCTGAGTTATATAAATTGACGTGTTTATTTATAAATTCATTTTTTAAGTGATTCTTTTTTGGTAATGGTACTATTATGTTAAAATGCGGATCTTATCAAGCATTACTGAGAAAGCGACAACACGTTTAGACAATTCTTCCGAATGGTAAACAAAAACTGTTTGAGGAGGACCGTATGAGTCTTCTCAAAATCTAACACAAACTACGGGGTTATTACCAAAAATTGAAATTTATTTATGTGTTGCAAAGAAAAACTATATAAAAAAAATGGTATTCTCAAAACAAACCAGTTAGGATTAACGACACTTTGCGTCTTAAAATGTCGCAGGAAGAACTCGAGATAACAAAAAAAACAACCCATAAAAATTAAAATTTTTCATGTAAATTCTCTAATAGGGGATACATATGTGTGCAAATTTTGAACCGGGTTAATTTGGAAAAAATAAATATTATTTTTCAAAAACTATTCTCACCGGAGATAAACATGTGTAAAAAAAATTGTATGGGAAAATTTCCATCGGAGATACACATTTGTATAAAATTTGAAGAAAATCGTGTAAATTTTGTAAAATATTTGTATGGGAGCCCACCGACTCCGAGATCCGAGGGGTATTGTTACCGGAAATATACATGTGTGCAAAATTTCAATAAAATCGGGCTTTGGGAAGTGGGTTAAAAATTGATCAGAAAATCTGACCAGCCAGCCACCTAGCCAGGTGCAATAATGATTGCGATTGAAGTATTGTGAATGAAATATTTAATTTTCTTTTCTGTTCTTTGTTTTTGAACAATATTGTTTAAAGTGAGTTGATTTTTTTTATTTTTATTAAATGATATATTAATGGCTGAATTATAGACTTTTTCTTTATTTTATATAAAAAATTATATTTAATAACCGGGTATTTTTTATTTTTGTACATTATTTTCAAATTATCTGAAACAAATGACTGAAATATGAATTTTATAATCACTATCATGCAATACCAAGAGTACAACTGACTATCACAAATCACTGTACTTTAAGTAAACAATTCGTCCTCATCGTGCTCTACCGATGAGGTTTGTAACGGGTGTTTTTTTAAGAGGTTGCCGATTTTTTTTTTGAATAAAACACATATAAAATTATGAAATGACCAAAATTTTTTTTTATTTGGTAGATAATTTTTTGGCATTTAACATTTAAACACAATTTCTGGCATATGGCTACCACGACTATTTTTCACAAATGTCATTCTGGAGGTCCAATTTTCCAGCACTTTTTCAAGCATTTGAGGGCGTATGTCAGCAATGACACGTTGAATATTGGTTTCCAAAGCGTCAATCGATTGAGGTTTATCCACATAAACCAATGACTTCACGTATCCCCACAAAAAGTAATCGAGTGGCGTCAAATCGCACGAACGCGGAGGCCAATTCACCGGACCATTTCTCGAAATAATGTTGTCGTTGAAAGTTTCTTTCAATAAGTCGATTGTTTCACGTGCTGTATGGCAAGTGGCACCATCTTGTTGAAACCACATTTCATCCATATCCATATCTTCAAGATTTGACAACAAAAACTCATTTAACATGGTTCTGTATCGATTTCCATTCACGGTAACGCGTCGTCCTTCCTCATTTTTAAAGAAATATGGACCGATGATCCCACCAGCCCATAGACCGCACCAAACAGTACATTTATCAGGATGCATTGGTAATTCTTGAACGGCGTGTGGATTATCTTTGCTCCAAATGCGACAATTTTGTTTGTTGACGTATCCATTTAACAAAAAATGCGCCTCATCACTGAAGAGAATTTTACGGTAAAAAAATGGATCTTCGTTCAATTGATTTAACGACCAATCACTGAATTCACGGCGCAAACGATGGTCGTGTGGCTTTAATTCTTGCACCAATTGAATTTTGTATGGCACCAAACCCAAATCTTTACGTAAAATTTTCCATAAAGTCGATGGACAAAGTCCAATTTGCTGAGCACGACGACGAATCGATAAATTGTCGTTTTCTTCGACACTGGCCTCAACGACAGCAATATTTTCTTCTGTACGAACTCTTCTCATTCTTGTCGGTGGCTTGGCATCCAAAAGAGTGAATGTAGACCGAAATTTGGTAATTACGTTCTTTATGGTGGTCTCTGACGGACGATTATGTGCACCATAAAATTCACGAAGTGCTCTATAAACATTTTTAATTGAACACTGATTTTGAAAATAAATTTCCACGATTTGAAAACGTTATTCTAGAGTTCACCTATTCATAATGATTTGCCAAACAATACTGAGTAGAAATGCCACTTTGAGCTGTCAAAACAACTGTCATAAAATAAAACGACATCTATCGGAAAAACAAACCTCCTAAAAAAACACCCTTTATAAAGGCATCTTCATCAATTTTGTATCTTCTGCATATGTTATGCAATGCGCAGCAAACGTTGACTATTTGTGTTACTTTAGACGTGTAGTAATGAATACTCTTCCCCCAAGAATACATCGAAGTCTGTTTTTCAAAAGTCCGATTGTTTTTTCGACAATACTCCTCGCCTTTGAATGTCACTCGTTAAAGGTCTTCTCCGAACTTCCATTTGATGGGTTTCGGAAAGCGTTATCAGATACGGCAAAAGAGGGTATCCAGAGTCGCATAAAATACAAAAATATTGTATTAAACAATGCATTGAAATTTCGTACTTTTTACCCAACAGTCAAGTGTTCTCTTTTCCGTTGCTGTACATCGAATTAAGAACAGTTCACATTACTTACATTCCCAATCGTGGTTGACACCAGAATGCCTCCTTTCAACGAACCTGATGCACATGTTGTTATCGCATAACTGAAAATAATAATTAATTCCTTTTAATAACAATAATACTTATTCACTATTTTACGAAAAATATTGAAAACTTACAACCATTGCATTGATGCTATAAAAACCCTTTCGGTTATAATATAGCTGCCGTTCTCCTACATTATGTTAGTGTATGTGCCGTCAACGCATCCAATCAATTCAGGTATCGAATTTTCCCAAATAAAATGCAGCTTTGCTGCTCTTTCGAGCTCCTCTGCCATATCGATCTTAATCCATTCAAGACAACTCAATTCTTCGAACGTATTTATGCATTCAGACAACGCCAATGAAACCCAAGGCTGTGAAAACATGTCATGAATTCGTTATCAACTCCTCTTTGGTTGCTTCCTTGCGCAAAGAATAGTTAGCAAGAAGTTAACTTCAAATATAGCGGAATAGCACTGGACCTATACGTTTGCTACAGCAGCTTCACCTCAATATTGTGGCATATAATTTTAAATACGTATTTGTTGAGCCGAAAGTTTTTTGTATATCTTAAAATAGTTTTACGGTATTTTTACCGTTCCTCGACAAATGAAAGGTGAAAATTACTTCTACACAGCCGTACTTTTTTTATGGGCGTGGGCCATAAACGGAAGTTTGATCAAGATGTACCTGGTTCATGTGGTTTTTCATATAATTGAGTTAAATATGATATGATTGAGTTGTTCCCATACAAAAACAGGTATGTGCAATAACTAATTAGTATCATATGAACGGTTTCAAAAATATCTTTCATCTTATAAAAAATGTAATACAATCCAAAACCATAAAAGTACAAAAGGGGGCGTTCTTAGAAGTGGGCGGTACCTAAGTAAAGGTCTACATAGCCAATTTAAACGGAAGTTACATTAAAATATACTCATTTCATATGATTGAGTTTTTTCATACAAAAAGAGGTGATGGTGGGATTTCATTGCCCAATTGGTTTATATTCGGAAATTAGTTTTTCCTTTTAAAAAGCGTACTCGAAAATTATGGACACTGTAAGATTGTGTGCGCTCAATTAATTTATATTTAGATAGGAGTTTTTCCTTTTAAAATGCGTTTTTGTAGATTATGGACACACTGTAAAACACAGTGCGCTCAATTAATTTATATTTAGATAAGAGTTTTCTCGTGAGGAGTTGTTGGGATCTCCCATCGGGCGCGTCCCCAGGTGGCGGATAGGGGAATGCCCTCACCGGCTTGCCGGCGGGTAGGTGGGAAATAAAATACCACCCGTGGACCTAAACCAACTAGGGGTGGTACCCCGATATAACTAACTGCAATGAGTAAAACGAAAGGAATTATTACCCCAGATGGTAAGCCAGACAATCTGGTGAATCCATCCTTCATCAAGGAGGCCGGTCCCACGGATTCTGGGGGGGACCAACCATTGCGTAATAAGGATGATGAAAATCCATTTCAGAGAAAACCGAGTATACTAAGATCACCAACTATAAAAACAACACATCAGAAACATGAAAATCTGTTTAATCCTTTCAACAAAAAGGATCGTAGTGTCATTGAAAGTGAATCTTACTCAAAAGTGAAATCTTCCCAAGCTGATGGGATCGAATTAAATGAGACTGTGACTTCTCCGGAGAAAGTAAATGTAGAAACTAATAACGGGCAACCTCAACCTATAAGGAACAAAATACTAGTAGAAAAACCTGTCCAAAATGAAAAGCCTACAAGAAGGAAAGTTAAACCTCCTCCGGTAATTCTTAGTAACGTAGATGACTTCAACGTAGTGAAAAAAATGCTGAGCGAAAAAAACATTAAACCCGAAATAAAGCTTCTGAATAATAAGCAACTTAAGATCAACGTGGATGATGACGACGATTACAGAAATCTAAGTGGACTGCTTAATAAGACTGATATTGAATGGCATATGAAAATAAACTCACCAGGCCAATTAGAGTAATGGCAAGAGGACTCCATCCGACTTGTAAGCCCGATGAGATTAAGGAAAAGCTTAGTAATAAAGGGTTCAACATAATTAATGTGGTTAATGTCACGAAGAAAGTGAAAGAAAATGGAAGCCAACTAGTTCCATTACCACTTTTTATGCTCTCATTTGATAACATGGAGGATAGTAAGAAAATATTTGATATTAGACATATTCTTCATATGAAAGTTAAAATAGAAGCCAAAAGAAGGAAAAGAGAAATTCCTCAATGTAAGAGATGCCAACGCTTCGGCCACACAGTGAAATTTTGCAAAGAGAAGCTAATTGTGTCAGATGTGCAGGTAAGCACTTAACGGCTGACTGCACGATTCCGAAAACAAACAAACCCAAGTGCTCAAACTGCCATGAAGAGCACCCAGCCAGCTACCGTGGTTGTTTGGTAGCTAAGGAATTGAAAAAAAAAGAGAAATATAAATACGAAGCAAAATCAGAGGGGAAAACCCGAGTTACTTGCTACCTCAAAAACAGTTAAAGGTTTCACCTATTCTGTTGCAGCAAAAACCGCATCTAGAGGCCCTGGTACTGTGGATAGTGTGAAAGAAAATGATAATACGAATATGCTAAGCTTCATAGAAAGAATGATGTCCATGATGGATAAAATTACGTCAAGACTAGACAGCTTAGAAAGCAGGTATGCTGTTAAGCATACAAACAACATGCCTTGTACGTCGAATAATGTTAGACAAAAAAATTAGAATTGTTACCTGGAATGCCAATGGTATTCTCAGCAAAAAGCTTGAGCTTGAACTGTTTCTTCATGTCCATAATATAGATATATGTCTCGTATCTGAATCGCACTTAAACAATCAACATAAAATAAGTCTTCGAGGTTATAAAGTATATAACGCAGCGTACCCAAGTAATTACGGTATGGGAGGCAGTGCTGTAATTGTGAAGAATGATATAGATCATTACGAGTTTGGAAAAGTGGAGAACCCAGACATGCAACTTGCAATAGTCACAATCAATTCTGCCAAACAAAAGTTTAATGTGTGTGCATTATATTGTCCGCCCGGACCAAAAATTACAAAAGAAATATACAAAGATGTAATTGCCCAGTTCGGAGATAGGTTTATTCTTGGAGGTGACTACAACGCTAAACATACCGACTGGGGCTCCAGATTAACGCTCACAAGAGGTAGACAACTACGAGAAGCAATTAGAGATCTAGGATGTCGTCATCATTCAACAGGAAAGCCTACGTATTGGCCAACTGATACAAACAAAATTCCTGATTTGCTGGATTTTTTTATAACAAAGAGGATAGCTGAAAATTTCATTAGCATTGATGAAAATTATGACCTCAACTCTGACCATTCTGCAGTTATGCTAACGTTAAGTGAAAAAATTGTCAAAAAAGCAAGTAAGCCGACTCTTTGCAATTCATCCACAAATTGGTTGGGCTTTGTGAGAGACTTAGTTGGAAAAATAGACTTATCAGTCCCACTAAATAATATTGAACAGTTATAGCATGCGGCCGAAGTCTTTATGCTGAATATTCAGAACGCAGCATGGAGCAACTCAAAAGTGGTAGAGCATAAAAACGTTAGTAATAAGTACCCAGCTCATGTCATTGAGATGTTAAGACTGAAACGAAGGGCTAGAAGAAAATGGCAGCAGTCACGTCACCCTGATGATAAGAGAACACTAAATAATAAAACACAGATTTTGAGCAGAGAAATAAAAAGGCTAAAAGAGAATTCTTTTGTTAGCTACATGGAAAACTTGTCTACAACTAAAGAATCAAACTACTCG
Organism: Nephrocerus scutellatus; assembly: GCA_947095585.1. Classification (NCBI taxonomy): domain Eukaryota; kingdom Metazoa; phylum Arthropoda; class Insecta; order Diptera; family Pipunculidae; genus Nephrocerus; species Nephrocerus scutellatus. The sequence goes on from OX352762.1 coordinate 51,344,772, forward strand.
TTATGGAAAGCTACAAGTAATGTGAAAAGACCGGTTTCTCACATGGCACCTAGATTTAGAAAAAGCTGAAGAATTCGGGAGTCATCTTACTGAAATCTTTACGCCTAATAATATGGACTCTGATTTTGTGTTGGAGCAAGTAGAAAACAGTCGTGAAAGTAACATCCCTCAAATTTGAGTAAAGGATCTTAAGAAAGAAATTAAAAATCTGAAACTGAACAAAGCTCCAGGCTTTGGTCTAATAACAGCAGACATATTAAAGAATCTCCCATCCAAAGCTTTAACATGGTTGAGTTATATAATGAATGCGGCCCTAAAGTTCCGGTGCGTCCCAGGCATATGGAAAGTTGATGAAATTATCATGATAAATAAACCTGGAAAACCTGCGTATGAAGCTAAATCGTACAGACCGATATCGCTGCTTCCCATGATGTCTAAACTTTTTGAAAAACTATTGTTTAATCGAATACAGCCTTTAATAGAAAGTTGTAATATTATTCCGAACCATCAATTTGGGTTCCGTGCAAAACATTCTACCATAGAACAGGTTCACCGAATTACTAATGTTATAGAAAAAACACTCGAAGAAAAGAAAATCTGCTCCACAGTTTTTCTCGATGTGGCGCAAGCCTTCGACAAAGTTTGGCATCCAGGTCTCATTAATAAACTTAATTGCTTTTTGCCTAAAGGTTATGTAGAAATCCTAGAGTCATATTTATCTGAAAGATCGTTTAGAGTGAAACAAGGAAATGAATACTCTCCATTAAAAGAAATTAATGCAGGAGTACCCCAAGGCAGTATATTGGGCCCAGTTCTATACTTGATTTACACAAGTGATATCCCACAAACAGATAATGTAATGCTTGCAACATTTGCAGATGACACTTCAGTAATGGCTGTTGGCTCAAACATCAATGAAGCTACGGATAAACTACAAACAGCTGTTAATGTGATCTATGGTTAATGGTGCAATAAATGGAAAATTAAACTAAATGAAGTGAAATCTACCCACGTAAACTTCACAAATAGGAAAATCGAAACCCTTCCTGTTAAAAAAAACGACGTTGTAATTCCACATGATAACAAAGCAAAATATCTAGGAATGACACTAGATGCAAAACTTAGATGGAAAGAACACATCAAGATAAAAAGGAAAGAGCTCGATACAGAAATATGTATTGGCTGATTGGACGGCGCTCAAAATTATCGATATACAACAAAATTTTGATTTACAACCAAATTTTAAATCCGGTGTGGACTTACGGTATTCAACTATGGGGCTGTGCTAAGCGGTCTAATCTTCAAAGTATCCAAACCATTCAAAACAAAGTACTACGTAATATACTGAATGCACCTTGGTATGTTCGCAATACTGATATTCATAGAGACATCTAAATCCCATCAGTGGTGGAGGAAATAAAGAAATTTGCTGCAAAGCATAAAGTTCGGCTAAACCAACACGTTAATGTGGAAGCATCAAGTTTGCTTCACAATCAAAATGTCCTTCCCCAAAACAAAAAAAAACACAACAAAAAAGAGATAAGAGTTTTTTATTTTAAAAAGCGTTTTTGTAAATTATGCACACACTGTAAAATACAGTGCGCTCAAGTGGTATTTCATATAATTAAGTTTTTCCCATACAACAGTTTTTTGGCTCTACTACTGGCAAGGATGGTTCGATTGGTCCCATTTTTTTCATTGATACTTACCTATATTACCTTTCATTTGTTACCAATTAACTCCAATTAACTTCTAAAGCTCTTTCAAATAACTTTGAACAATGCATTTTTCTGAAGAAAAAAAAGCGAAACTTTGGATGTTCCTAATACCTAAAGGGAGCGTTTCCAATGACGATTTTCAAAATCTGCTTAATTTGGGCTTTCATGGTAGGTATGTCCGAAAGCCTAAATCCGAATCATTTGACACCAATACTTACTCCGCCCAATTTTGAACACGCCCCCTCTGACTTTTTATAAAAAGTCAGTTTTTGGACTATTAACTCCTTCAAAGGGGGAGGGGATGGAGAAAAAAAACAGAAAAAAATATACTTAACGTGAGTTTGCAATTTGTTTCAGAACGTATTTTTATTAGCTAACATGTTATTATTATTACAGTTATTATTTAAAACATAATTTTTTCAAAATTTAAGAGAATTATGCATGCATTGTATACGTTCTTAAAAGTAATCGTATTTACTTAAAAGCGGTTATAAAGATAAATATGGAGTTTTAAAGTATACTTAAAATTAGAGCACACAGCGTACTTATGACTTCTTGCTATGACTATTAATAAGCTAAGTACGTAGGATTGTGGTTCCACTTATTTCGAGCCACCATTGCGTTTTTGCAACACCAACTAAAGGCGCTTAGAATGAAGGTAAAAATACAAATATTTACCTATTTAAGCAACGACTGTATAATATAAAAAATTTATTGGTTAAGAATCTCTTACATTTTTTTGAAAGACCAAGGCGCTAAGTGTGTTTGAGTTTGTATGAAAACTCTATTAAGTGACTTATGTTAATTTTTTTTTCGTAAAACTCTACCCCAGAATCGCGCTCGACCGCAGAACTTTTCAAAAAGGAAATCGAACACGAAAGGTGAAAATCTTTTGTTTACATTTTTGTTGTTGCATGTGTTGTTGTTGTGCTATTATAAAGATGGGTAAATCTCCCAAAATATCAAGAGCTTTTTTAGCTCAACGGTAGAGTCGTTTTGAAGGGGAAACGAACAACTTGACAGCCAACATTAACATTAGTAAAACGTTAGACTTGCTAACCATAATAGGGTGTTGTTTAAATGTGAAGTAAGGTCGATTTTTGTATTTTATTTTTAGGAGCGAATGACTCCCTACTTTGGAGGATACAATAGTAAGATTTGAGGAAAACCTATAGGTACATCAAAAATTAATGTAAACATTTAAATACAAATAACTCAGAGTACCTTAGAGAGAGATAGAATATATTCGAGAAACACGCATTAAAACAACAGAATATTCCGGAAACAATTTTACTTTAAATGTCAGTTCCCATCATGGTGTTGACAAAAGAGCAGCAGTTGCTCATTTTAAACGTTAGTTTTTCTTTAATTATAAAAGAGTAAAAAGTAAAAAAAGTGGGGTTTTATGTTTCAAAAGGTACACTAAGCAACTATAAAACAATGATTCTGCTAATGAGGAATAATAAACTAAATAAAAATGCGGAACGAAAAGCATCATTCTCAAAACGCTAAATTTCAAATTTGCGAAAAATGGTAAGCAACCCCCAACTACCGACGCAGAAACATCTGGCAAAAAAAAATTTATAACTAAGACTTACGAAGAAGCTGAAGCGTCAAACCATGTCTGCGCTACTGAAAGTAATAAATGGAAGAAATATATCACAGGTCGGAATTAGTTCCCTTCAAAAAAAATCGTCTCATCGGAAAGGCTATTTTTATTTTTAGGAATATCTAATTTTGGCGCCATTTTCGTTGCGCCAGGTTCTAAAATAAATACAGTTTACTACTTGATAACTGTTTAAAACAACTTATCAAAGATTCGAACCTTTTATATCCAAATGGTAACTGGATCATCAAAAAGACTCGGCTCTACCACATACGTCAAAGAAAACATTTCCATTTCTTCAACGTAAACAAGATATAATTTGTTCATCCTAATTTATGGACTCCTTCTTTACCTGACTTAGCACCATGTGATTAGTTCTTGTGGGGCTACTTGAAGTCATAATAACCAAAATATAAAGTTGATAATATTGCGGAATTAAAAAGATTGATAAAGCGAGAGATCAAGAACATTCCTCTCGCAATGATTCAACATAACTGTATATTTTATTAATTCAATTTAAAATCGTTCATTTTTAATTTCGATGTACCTGTATTCGGTTTAGTTTCAAATATTAATATCTCTTGCAGCATTGAAAGTATTGCTGAGGCCATCGTTATTTCACTATTATTATTGGAGCTACAAAAAATGTGCGTCATCGTATTTAGGTTATACAACCGGGACCTGATCTGGTTCTCTTTAACAAAAGAAAATACAGAACAGAAAAAATAGTTTTTTTATTCCGCTAATAATAATAATTAACGAATTAAAGAAGAATATGGGCCGAGTGGACTACAGTCAAGTTTTACGATGCGATACGATTAACAAAAAAGTAAACAGGCAATTCCAGAGCTCTAGAGTCCAGTGAACTGAACGAATCTGACGGTGCTTACTCTACTTCAAGAAATTTGGGTCAATACATCAGCAGCTTCAGATACAGCTGAAACGTGTATTTATGCCTTCTCCATTATACATCGCTTGATGGCATGATGATGGTTTCTAGGTACTACACGTTGGATCTAGTGGGTTGTATTATGCTTATTCAAGTATGTATGAATGTATAGGTGAGTAGGTAGGAATAACAATATACATCAAACTGCATATTTGCCTTTTGCAAATACACATTGTTCTGATTGAAAAGTGGTTGGTCCCATTTGATTTAGAGCTATATGCCGAGGTTTAATGCCCTATTCTCATTCACTGCTACATGCAGTCAGTTTCATTGAGGAAAACCTCTGTTGTTTGCTGGGGTTTCTATTGAAACTTCCTGGTAGAAATGTACACTGATTGCGCTCTGATTCTGTAGTTAGTTTCATTAATGAACGCTAGCCGGCGTTACAGTTCATTGCTCTTTTTATAAAAGCCATTTTTTTATTTTGAATGGATTTGAAACCTTAAGTTAAAAAAGAAATCGAGTACACTGCGGAATAACTGCATCAACGCTAACTGTAAATGCTTGCAAGTTACACTGACTCGTAGCTAAAGCTAAAAGAAATATGACATCTGTGTTATTTGTGTGATTTAAAAAAAGGGTTGAAGATATAAGATTCGGCTAGTATGCAGTATAGCTCTAATTGATGTAGCGACACCACCCACCCCATGGCCACGTCCGCCGACCAAAGAAAACACCCTTGTAAGCCATCGCTTCATCAACCCCCGGCTTCAAAAGTTTTTTTTTCCGGAAAATTCCGTATTTCGGATGGATTTTAGATAGGAGGGAGGTGGATTTGTATCAATCGAAGGGTAATACAAGAAATTCTTCTTTTAAAAAAAGTTGGGCCGAATCGGACCACCCTTCTTGCATGTGGTAGGGGCAATCATTTTAGGTGCGTGCTGGAGGGGGCACCCCTTTCTCACGAAAGTGACATATGAAAGGTAAACAGCAGCCGTTGAATTTAGGGGCGTGACATCAAATAAAGTCAACCCGTCTATGTGACGGACAGACGAATGGACCTCTCAAAATTTGTCGTAGTTATTTTTTATAATTTCTAAATGTGTTCATGTTCTTTAAAAAAGATTTTTTAAATTTAAAAAAATTGCAATAATTGCAATCTGTAGCTGTGGCAAAATGTGGCAATGTTTGAACATAATTACAAAAATTAAGTGTTCAATTTATAAAAATGAATATATTATTATTATTATTATTATAAAAAAATTCTAAGATATAAAATTAATTTAATAAATATACAATTCTCACATTACAATATACACCTAACTGGACTACGTGCTCTCCGACAACAACAAAAATCTGTTGAATTTACTGAGTACCCAATTGTATGTATGAACGTATATAAAATAATCAAGTTATTTAAACGGAATCCCATACCGGCCCGATATGAATTAAAACAAACATTAAAAATATATTATTAGAGTATTTGTATATTTTCATATTTTAATTGAAGCTTCGAATTTGAAATGCACATGACCAAATAAACAAAATTTTTCATCAGATCAAAAAAAAAACAACCCATAAAAATTAAAATTGTTCATGTAAATTCTCTAATAGGAGATACATATGTGTGCAAAGTTTCAACCGGGTTAATTTGGAAAAAATTAATATTAGAGCCCCCTTCACTTTAAAATATTTTCAAAATCTGTTCTCACCGGAGATATACTTGCCCACCCGCTCCAAAAATGTCCATAGGGATAAACATATGTTTAAAGTTTGAAGAAAATTGGGCTAATTTTTAAGAAGTGTTGTCCATCGGAGATACACACGTATATAAAATTTGAAGAAAATCGGGTTAAGTTTTTTAAAAAAAATTGTTGGGGCCCCATGACCCTGGGGCCCGGTGTGTCCAAATTTTTTACAAAAAGTATACAATTCTCACATTACAATATACACCTAACTGGACTACGTGCTCTCCGACAACAACAAAAATCTGTTGAATTTACTGAGTACCCAATTGTATGTATGAACGTATATAAAATAATCAAGTTATTTAAACGGAATCCCATACCGGCCCGATATGAATTAAAACAAACATTAAAAATATATTATTAGAGTATTTGTATATTTTCATATTTTAATTGAAGCTTCGAATTTGAAATGCACATGACCAAATAAACAAAAATTTTCATCAGATCAAAAAAAAACAACCCATAAAAATTAAAATTGTTCATGTAAATTCTCTAATAGGAGATACATATGTGTGCAAAGTTTCAACCGGGTTAATTTGGAAAAAATTAATATTAGAGCCCCCTTCACTTCAAAATATTTTCAAAATCTGTTCTCACCGGAGATATACTTGCCCACCCGCTCCAAAAATGTCCATAGGGATAAAACTATGTTTAAAGTTTGAAGAAAATTGGGCTAATTTTTAAGAAGTGTTGTCCATCGGAGATACACACGTATATAAAATTTGAAGAAAATCGGGTTAAGTTTTTTAAAAAAAATTGTTGGGGCCCCATGACCCTGGGGCCCGGTGTGTCCAAATTTTTTACAAAAAGTGTTGTCCATGAAGATACACACGAATATAAAATTTGAAGACAATCGGGTTAATTTTTTTTAAAAATTTGTTGGGGCCCCATGACCCTGTGACCCGGGGTCTCCAAATTTTTTACAAAAAGTGTTGTACAATTTTACAAAAAGTGTTGTCCATATATATGTGCAAATTAAAGAAAATCGGGTTAATTTTTAAAAAAAATTATATAGACCCCAAACTTTAATAGAAAGAAATATACATGTGTGCAAAATTTCAATGAAAGTGGGCTTTGGGAAGTGGGCTTCGGGAAGTTGGTTAAAAATTGGTTAGAGAATCTGACCATCCAGCCAGCCAGCCAACCAGCCAGCCAGCCAGCCAGCCATGGTACGCGAAGTTAATATAGAGAATTTAAAAATCTGTTTTTATGCTTGTGTAATTTCTATAATTATGGATACTTATATGCGTCATAATTATATGTACATAGTATAATGAAGCTAGACTTCTTACGTCTTCACACTACATGAGTTACTTTATGACTGTACATTCTCGCTTATTTTTATTTTTAAAACAAGTAAATGTAAAAATGTATGAACTCTTATGTATACATCGACACACGCCACACGCGTCTCCCGCGAACAAATTTTTTAGATAGGGCGTTCAAAAATTGGTTAAAAAGGACCTTAAAGAAATCGAAAAAACCACTTTTTCACGCATCACACGCGCACACGTGCCACACGCGGCTCGTGACGTGACATACGGGATCTCAGAAATGGCCCACTACGGTGAGCTCAGCTCTCTAGGTTGTGTAAAAGGTGACGCGCCACACGCGACTTGCGAGTCAAGTCATACGCGGGATTTCATAAACGCACTCTAGACTAAGCTACCCACAAAATTTCAGCTTTCTAAGCCGTGCAGAAGGTTGTTGAAAAGGTGGGGCCTGTTGGAAAGATTAACACACTTCCCCCACTTAACACGCGCCACTCTTGACTCGCGAAACATGTCACACGCGGTATCTCAGAAATGGCCAACGACTCTTAGGCTATGTACTAATTGGATATCGATCACGCGTTCTCGCAATGGTTGGTAGCATCGCGTTGAGCGCGCGATCTAAATGTGTGTGTCCTAATTGCGATCGCGCGACTAGACGTCGTCTTGCTCGAAAACACAGCGTTTCGCGATTTTTGAAGTTTCGTTTCGTTTCGTGGTTTTTGAAGTTGGTTGAGCTGAAATGATTTCCAGGAATGAAACAATCGACCAACGAGTTCGGCATTGAACGCTAAAAAACTATTTACAACGCACTTCATATTTATTAATTTTTCTTTGAATTCCATCATTTTTACTTCGCGATAGCTCGTCGAAAAACAAACTCGTTTGATTTTAAGCGATCAAACGTTTACACATCGCGTTGTTCGATCAAACTGATTTTCGATGTTCTGTGAGGAGTCAATTCGTCAACGAATTAACCCCTAACAACTTTCTTTTATTAATCATTATTTGCTTATTGTTATATCATAACAAATTAAATCTAATTGAACTAAACCACTGCAAAGCTCATTGTTTACACCGATGTCGACATTTGAAAATGCCGAGTATCTCTGCCCACTCAGGCTGACTGCACTTCTCCTCTTTACAAGTGCAATTACGAAACCACGCTTTCATTTTTGGGACAATGATCGTCATCTTGCAAAGAACTATTAATAATGAGTAGCTGTGCCCCTACTGCAACCACCTTAATGCAACGACAGAAGAGTAAAGGGGACGACGTATATGACATGCAAAACTCTGCACGCATGCGGGAGCGCAGAAGTGTAGGCGGACTCTATAATAAAATAGACGCACACACATCACCAACAACCACCAAATAACGTAAACACAAGCATATAAGTTATGATGATTGGAATCAACGGATGAGTTCAACGACCGAGGAGCGTTTACAACAATACGATTTATACACAACAACAAAAACAATGCTGCTGACGTTGCAGTAGCCATTGAGTACAGTAAGCCTATGCATAGCCACAGTAGACAAACGAAATCCCGTACAACAACAAACATAGGGGGGATTTTCGCCAACATGGCGACTCCTGGTAGCGAACTGAACCTCTTTTCACTGATCAGAATTACCTGGACATAACAACTCTGGCAATGAACTGAGCGTAGAATCCTCTTTTTACTGGTCAACATACTTGGACATAGCAACTTCTGGCGGCGAACTGAGCGTAGAATCCTCTTTTCACTTTTCAATGGCCAGAAATACTTAGACATAGCGACTCGGCTGACAGTGAAGTGAGCTCACTGGTCAGACTATTCTTGTGCAGATGAATTACTTCGATAACGCTGGACCAAGGCATCAAACCACAGGACACACTACTTAAAATCTCAAACCTAAATCATCTACCCATTTTATAATCATTCGTATTTTTTAAGAAAGAAAATTACGAATTTGAATTCAGAGTTCGAAAACAAAAAAATCTTTTATTGTAACGACACTAAGGATATCCCGGCTGGGAAAAAACTCGTTAAAGTTCGATAAAGTGAAAGGTGATTAAAACACTCTCAAAGAAGACGAAAACTAGCGTCGTGTTAATGGTGGTTAAAAGTGACCTCAAAGAAGTCTACGCTATGGGGTCCTATTTCAAAGATTAACCCATTTTCAACGTATCAGACGCGACCCGCGACACAAGTCATACGCAGGATTTCAGAAATGCACTCTAGACTAAGCAACCCAAAGATTAACACACTTTTCACGCTTAACGCGCGCTACACGTGACTCGCGAGACGTGTCACACGCGGGATTTCAGAAATGGCCAACGACTCTTAGGCTACGTCCTAATTGGACATCGATCGCGCGTTCTGGCGATGAGCGATGGTTGGTAGCATCGCGTTTATCACGCGATCTAAATGTCTGTCCTATTGCGATCGCGCGACTAGACGTCGTCATGCTCGAAAACACACCGTTTCACGATCACTTCACATGTATTGTGAAGTGGTTGTTGAAGTTAGTTGAGCTAAAATTATTTGCAGGAATGAAGCAATCGACATACAAGTTCGTAATTGAACGCTTAATAACTGTTTACTACGCACTTTATTTATTAACTTTTCTTCGAATTTAATCATTTTTACTTCGCGTTAGAGCGTCGTTTGGTTTTAAGCGATCAAAGGTCTACACATCGCGTTGTTCGATCAAACCGATTTTCGATGTTCGATAAATGCTCGCAACGCTATGTCAAACAAACTTATTCAAGCGTTCTCACTCATCGCCCGATCGCCGATTCTCACGACATTTGGGTCTTCGTCCCGGAATCGACCCAGGAATCTCCTGGCCAAAGAATGTCAACAATCAACTACAATTCGTTCACTCCAAACGTTTTTTCCATAGTGGAGCAAATAACGCCGGCATCCTTGCTCCGCATACTACTTCTTCTAGCCGGCATCGAGCCGAATCCAGGTCCTCGGAGCTGGACATGCTCCGTATGCAACACAAGGATAAACAAAAACATCTCCTCAGTTATGTGCAACAACTGCGGACACTGGTGCCATTTCAGACGATGCTCAGGTCTAGCCAACATCCGAGAATGGAATCAGAGTTTCATTGCGGAATGCTGCAGAGCACGAGTTCAGACAACCAACAACGCCACTACCTGGCACTGCTCAGTATGCCAAAGCCTCATACACGGCAACGCCTCTTCCGTCAAATGCAATGGCTGTGAGAACTGGTGTCATCTTAGAACATGCTCTGGACTTAATAACTGTCATCAATGGACCGCCAACTTCTTGGCCCCATGCTGCTACAACCAAACAGTACAGACAACCCCACAACTTCACACTCCACCAACAACATCCCCCATAACCAGTCATAATCCGACAAACAGCGTCAACTTGCTCATCAACACCACACCAACATCCACGGTCTCCCCTCCACCTGCAATCTACCAACATACCACACAGGAACACCTGAATTGCAACGGCTTACCAGGAAAAGTAACAGAAATCACCAACTATATGGAGCACCATGGGATCTTAATTGCTACCATACAAGAAACAAAGCTCACTCCCTCCTGCTTATTATCCAGAAGCACCAACTATAACATAATACGCAAGGACAGAAACAGTGGAGGCGGAGGAGGTCTTGCGTTCATCGTACACAACTCGGTCAACTACAGACTCATGCCAACACCTGCACCCATTACACCTGATCCACACCTCGAAACACAAACCATTGCAGTCAAGTCCAACGACACCCTAATTGAAATAACAAATGTGTATCTTCCACCAACAACATGCTGCTCATCCGGCTACCTTCCTTCTCTAGAACATCTACTTACAGACGGTAACCGCCCGATTGTCGGGGATTTCAACGCCCACCATGATTGCTGGCACTCGAATCTAGAAAATGATCGTCGCGGCACGCATATTGCTGAGCAAATCGATAATTCAAACTTTGGTACCATCAATGAAAACTCACCCACCAGGATCTGTGCCACCTGTTCCAGCTCCCCAGATATCAGCATAGTAAGCGACACTTTATTAGCTTGTACATCATGGAGTACAGACATAGCATTAAACTCCGACCATATCCCGATCATCATCACTGTGGATAAAGCCGATAACTTTGTGTCAACGGAAAAACGCACGTTTGTCAATTATGCTAAGGCGGACTGGCCAAGTTTCACTAGGTTTATCGAAAGACAATTGGGACAGTTACCACCCCCCACCAACGCAATTTCAGGTGAAAAGATCCTCCGCCGGATCATCATTAAAGCAGCTGCACGTTTCATTCCAGCCGGCAGAATACCTACAATAAGGCCTAACTTCCCAGCAGAAGCATCAACCCCGCGAATACCAGAATCGATCTACTAAATCACGAAATCGATCGCCTAGTCAACCAACATAGGCGAACTAAATGGCTGGAGTACCTTCAATCTTGTGACGGGGGCTCAAAGAAACTCTGGTCCACTATCAAGGAGCTCTCCAACACCACCAGTCGCAGAGACCTAACAGCCATTACATTCAACAGCACACAACAAGACTGCCCCAGGAAATGTTCCTCAATGTTCTGCCGCCAGTTCATAGAACACCCAACGCACTGTAACAAGAGCAAGCGCAATACTCTCAGGAAGATGCACAGCCTTGACCACGACAACACCTCACATATTCTACTTCCCGCCGAAGTTGAATTAGCCATGCGCAGTGTAAAACCTTCCAAAGCCATTGGACCGGATGGAATCGCAACGATTATGCTCAAACATCTTGGCTCAACAGGTATCACTTACCTCACTCAAATCTTTAACCTCCCACTTGAAACATTGGTCATCCCTGACCTTTGGAAAACGGGTAGAATTATTCCCCTACTCAAGCCCGGTAAACAGGCAGCTCAAGGATCCTCATATCGTCCAATTTCTCTCCTGTCTCCAACAGCGAAAATACTAGAAGCTATACTACTTCCACAGCTTCATTCCAAACTCCAGTTAGCTGAACACCAACACGGCTTTCGCAAGCAGCGCAGCACAACCACAGCTCTTTCGGAGATCACAACACTCATCTCGCAAGGACTTAACCAACAGCGTCCCTGTGACCGCACTGTCCTTGTTGCACTGGACCTATCTAAGGCATTCGACACCGTTGACCTAGGCATCTTACTACAAGACATCCTAGAGTCACAGCTTTCCAACACCACGAAACGTTGGCTTACCAACTACCTTAATGGTAGGAAATCCTACGTCGAATTCAGAAACAAAAAATCGCCATTCGGGAAAGTCAAGCAAGGTGTACCCCAAGGAGGGGTCCTCTCACCAACACTCTTCAACCACTACATGGCAAAACTCCCTGCACCACCTACCGGAGTCAAATTGATATCGTACGCAGACGACTGCACTATTCTTTCCTCAGGCAAGGACATCCCTGCCATTTGCAGAAACATCAACGCCTACCTCGATACACTAGAAGACTTTTTTACTAGTCGAAATCTAATCCTACAATCAAACATCCAAAGATTTTGGGGGTCACATTCGACAATCTGTTGACATTTTCGACTCACTCGGGAAACATTAACAAACGAGTCATGTCCAGAAATAAAGTCCTCAAATCCCTAGCGGGCAGTACATGGGGTAAGGACAAAAAAACCCTTCGTACCACATATCAAGCGATTGGCAGATCGGTACTAAATTATGCGGCACCCATTTGGACACCTCGCCTCTGCCGCACACAATGGCAGAAGCTTCAATCCTGTCAGAATGCTGCTCTTCGCATCATCACTGGCTGCCACCGCATGTCACATGAGGACCATCTCCATCAAGAAACACAAATTCTTAAAGTGAAAGAGCACAACGAGCTTCTCACCAAACAATTCCTACTGGCATGTCACAAACCTGATCACCCAAACCGTGACCTGCTCACCCTCAACACACCACCCAGGCATATCCGATCAGATATTCGTATGTTCCGCGAAGAGACAAACCAATTCATCGCACATACACCTCTAGATCCAACAGACTATAAAGTAGCCCTAAATGCAATACACCAACCGTCTGTCAGAGCCGCACTAGATGATCGCCAAATTAACATCGTGTTGGGAGGTCGCCCTCCCCCTATACATCTAAGCGAGGAAAACCTCCCCAGACAAACCAGATCAACCCTGGCACAACTGAGATCAGGATGGAGCTCTTTTCTGAATAGCTACATACACCGCTTACGTGAAAGCATCATCGATCAATGCCCGGACTGTGGTGCATCACCACATAACACAGCTCATCTATTCAGCTGCCCGTCCCATCCGACGTTACTCACACCGCTATCACTTTGGACACAGCCTGTCGAAGCAGCCGCATTTCTGGGCCTGGACTGTTCCGATGGCTACACAAACACTTCAACTCAACGTTTGGACTAACACGAATTAATAGTTGCTACTACAACAACAACATTGCCCGATCGCGTTTATGTTCTAAACAGGCCACGTAGTAAGATTATTGATGTGTGATATTTTTCGCAATCATCGCTCATCGCCAGAACGCAAGATCGGTGTCCAATTAGGACATTACATTACTGTTCACAAAATTTCAGCTCTCTAGGTCGTATGAAAGCTGGTTAAAATGGACCCTAAAATAGTCGACGCGGTGGGACCAATTTCAAAGATTGACCTCTTTTCACGCATTATATGAGTCACATGCGAAGTGTCAGAAATGGTACATGATACTGAGCGAGCAGCTCACAAAATCTCTCTAAGTCACGTTAAAGGTGGTTAAAAAGGACTTCAAGAAGTCTAAAAACTCAAAAGACAGGAAAAGTCAAATTAAATAAAAGTTAAAAAAACGAGTATGTGCACTATCATTTCCACGCGAATCAATTATTAGGCTTTAAACATAGTGTGGCGAAAAATCGAGGAATGTATTTTAATGTTCTTAAAATTCTCGGATTCTCTTTTGCTTAATTCTTACCTCACTCTGTTGATTCAAATATTTTAATATTAAAGAATAAAACATTAACAAAGTTCCCTAACTATAAAAATTATTCTGGACATTCATTTCCGCTATTACTATTAGTACTTCGGCCTTCCATTTCTGGTGTTGATGATGTCTGAACAAACGGCTTTTTGAAAATGTTTGGTTTAAGTTTTACTTGCGGCTTAAACGATGACAATTGTGGGTTAAATTCGTTCAGCTTAGATCTTGTTGCAGACGACTCTGCAGTGTCTTTTTGGTTTAAACAGCCTCCCGTCAACTTTAAATCAGCAAATTGTGAAACATATTTTTGTGTATTTCTGACTGGGATAGGACTGTTCACTAAACGTATTTTAGTACAAGCAGAAGAAGTTTTTACAGTATCCTCTTCAATATGCAGGATTTCTTCCAAAATAGCCTTTTTCTCAGCAGCTTGCTCAATTACATTGCGGTCTAAGACCTGTGGCTGGATTTTAGATTTTTCTAAAATGTTTGTTTCAAATTTTATTTCCTTCTTATCCAGCATAGTTTCAATGGACGACGAGAAACGTTCATTCTTTTTTAAAGTGCATTGATTTTGCGTTGCAAATCGCTCAGCAGATGTTATTTCGTCTAACGTCTTGTTCTAAAAGAAATGTCGTAATTTGTCATTAAAAGTTTTTCAAAATCCTTTAAAACATCTAATATAAATAAATACCTCAACGTCAAGAGAATCTCGTGAGCTCTCTAAAGATGGGTCTTTTGATAGAAATGGAAGGTCCATCACCAAGTCAGGAGCAATTCTTTTTCTTTCTAAAATTCGCGATTGGCTGTGACTTAATTCAGCTCTCTTCTCCCACAACTCCTTATTTTGTTGAAAGAGATTACGGTTTTCGCAAACACTTAGGCTTTTTAAGTGAAATTTCCTTTTCAACGGTACATCTTCGCCATCCTCACTTTGTGGACTATCTTTGAATAAGTTTCCGTCGGAATGTCGATTAGTGTTATCGTTAAACATATCCACTAAATGTTCCTTAGAAACGCTACTATTCTCAGTCGTTGCAGATTTCTCACCACAGAAAGTTGATGAAACTGTTTCGACTGATCGAAAAATACCGCCCTCGTATTCATTAAAGTGGAAGTCATCCTTTTTTGGGATTGTGCATCTTGTTGCGTTTGATAATGCAGGCCCTAGTTCTTCAACCAAGATCAAGTTTACTTTATTATTGGGTTTGCTGGGCTCAGCATAAATAGGTTCCGATGTTTGTTGCTTTTTAACCTGCAAAAAAGTAGAAGCTAAGCTTTAAGCAAGATCGACTTTTACGGCCATATTATTCACTCGGTTAAAAAACGTGGTTTAAAAGTTTTTAAATAAAAAAAAATAAACCAAAATAAACCACCCGATTTTAAACCAGATAATTTTAAACCAGATAATTTTAAACCATATCCATATTATTCACTACTTTTCTGGTTTAAATCTGTTTGGTTTATTTTGGTTTATTTCGCCTTCGGTTTATTTTCTTAACCAGTTTAACGGCCATGAAATGTCAGATTTGCTCGATTTGACAACCATCTGATATTTCACATTTGGTTTATTCCTAATTAAACTATAGAAAATTATTTTTTCGTTTTATCAGTAACCGAAATAAGCAGAAAAGTGTGCCTTCGAGGTAAACGCAATTGCAGCATTAGGAATAGTAAAATAAATTGTTCTTGCATCATTCGAGTAAGGTAAGGTAGAAAGTTTTGTTTTGTGCATTTTTATTTAATAAATTTGTATTTTTCGTCTCTAAAAATCAGAAAGGGAATGAATATAGAGGACGGTAATTTATTTATTGATGTGACGATACCAACAAAACATTAACGCTCCAAGCGGTTCATGCAAATAGAAATCAATTTGTCCAGGTTTGAGAGTGGATCCAAGTGATCCAATCTCAAACCTGTTGTTGTGTTGACGATCTTTAGCCCAATGCCTTGATAGGTATTGGGGCCCTTTCGGCGCGTAGAACCAATCGTTGTGGAAAGGTGTGTCGTTTGGTGTTGTCGAGTGATATCGGCAGCATGGTAACCAACAAAACTACCATCCATGACCGTTTGGCGGGCTGGAACGATATCGTCCCAGTGTTCAATGCTTCGCCAGCAACGAGACGAAAGAGCGGGCAAACAACATTAAAAAAGATTTAAAAAAATTAGCACAGCACACAATGGCATGCACAATGGCCACTAGAGGGGGGCTGCTGCTACAGGCGAAGCCTCCGAAAGTGTCTTTTGATCTTTCGGAGGCCGTGAAGGAATATGCGGCATCGCTTCAGTTGAAGCTGGCTGGGCTTCGGCCAACAGACAGCGATGCCCCGGTTTTAAAGCTTCGGCAAACAGACAGCGATGCCCCGGTTTTGACGCTTCGGCAAACAGATAGTCCATGCACAACAACAGGGCACTAAAATGGTAAAATCAAACGATGAACTACCTTCAATAAAATAAATTTAATTTGACAAAATTGACAACAACTGCTTGCATTGAAAAATGAGTGAATAATATGAAAACATAGATTAAACTAACGAAAATGCCAATAAACCGGCCGTCAGAGTGTGGTTTAAAATCGGCATGGTTTATTATGGTTTATCGACCAATTGGTTTAAAATTGGTGAATAATATGAAATTTCAGAAAAAATTTGGTTTAAAATGATTTAAACCATGGTTTAAAATAAACCAAATTTAAATCAATAATATGGCCGTTACTGTTTAACTACAAAGAGTTACAGGAAGACAAACTGAAAAGGACTTTTTGCTCAACTATCCAATCCATATGTAGATAATGTAAGTACATACAGGTATGCACACAGCATTCAGAACTTTGTAAATACAACATGCACGTAAGCGAAAGAAATGATAGACAAAATTAAAAGTGTTATTAAAAAGAACTCTGAAGTTCGTGTCATGAGTTTATACGAAGAATATTTTTCGACAAAAATGCAGGATAGTGAATCAGTGGCTAGTTTTGTAGCAAAAATGAATCAATTGTCATCCGAAATTGAACAGAAAGGTGAAAAATTATCCGACAAATTAAAAATAGTACGAATTATTAGCAGATTACCAGTGAAATTTACCTACTACAAAATGGTTTGGTACAACACAAAAAAACAACGCGCACACTCAATACGCTGATGTCATCGTTACAGTTGGAGGAGGACAACCTGAACCATATAAGCAGCGTGCAAGCTACAGCATCAGATGTTGCGTTCCTAGCAAAGTCAAAGCCACAAGTTTTTAAAGCAAAATCGAAGAATGAAGAACTTAAAAGAAAAACAAAGTGCAATTCATGTGGTCAAATTGGTCATTGTGGTGTGGTGGCATGTGGTGAAATGGCATGGTGAACCGTCGAGTGCCTAAGCGTGAAACAAAAAGTAAATCTGATGTTTAATTTGCCGATTCCGGGGCATCCAAACACATGAAATTTCATCGCGAGTGGTTTTCTGAGCTACGAAAATACACAGGTAGCAATAAAGGCAAAATTGCAAATGATTGTCACTTAGAAATTAAGGTAATAGGCACAGTCCTGATTGAAGAGTCAACAATCTGTAGGAGCCACATCGTTTGGAGAATGTGCTCTATGTACCTGAAATCAAGGAGAATTTATTTTCAACAGCCAAAGATGTCAAAGTGTTTATCGATAAAGAAGGCTGTAGGGTTGGTAGCACGTGAAGTACTTGATTGTGATTTTATGGTCGCTGGATCGGTAGAGCTGATCAGGTAAATTGGGCGGCCAGATCACTATGTAACGAGGTTTTCCCAGCCGGGGTAAAACTCAGTGTGACCACGGTTCTTCGTTTGTAAAGTCGTTACAAAAAAAAGAATTTATTTGTTTGGAGAATGTAACTTGATCTTTTATTCTTCTTCTTTTACTTAACAATATTCATTTGTGCAACTTAAAATATAATTCTTATGATATCCTGTTGTATCCTCGTTAGCGATGGGTATATGCTGGCAAAGCGTAGCACCGGGGCGTGGTGTGTTGACTATCCGGATGGCAAGCGTGGTGTCGTTGTACTAGCGATGAGGCTGTTGCCTTTATACCAATCGGCTGTAATGTTTGCTAAGGCTTAGCGTCAAGCGTGGACGTAATGGCAAGGATATCTCTCTTGAACCATTAATGCGAGGAATTTCTAGCGTTGAAGCGTGTAGACGTAATGGCAAGGATATCTCTCTTGAACCATTTGTGCGAAGATTTTTCTAGCGTTGGAGCGTGTGGACGTAATGGCAAGGATATCTCTCTAAAACCATTAATGCGAGGAGTTTCTAGCATTGAAGCGTGTGGAAGTAATGGCAAGGATATCTGTCTTGAACAATTAATGCGACGAATCTCTAGCGTGAAGCGTGTGGACGTAATGGCAAGGATATCTCTCTTGAACCATTAATGCGACGAATCTCTAGCGTAAAGCGTTTGGACGTAATGGTAAGGATATCTCTCTTGAACCATCAATGCGAAGAATCTCTAGCGTTAAAGCGTGTGGACGTAATGGCAAGGATATCTCCCTTGAACCATAAATGCGACGATCTCTAGCGTGAAGCGTTTGGACGTAATGATAAGAATATCTCTCTTGAACCATTAATGCGAATAGTCTCTAGCGTGAAGCGTTTGGACGTAATGGTAAGAATATCTCTCTTGAACCATTAATGCGAATAGTCTCTAGCGTTGAAGCGTGTGGACGTAATGGTAAGGATATCTCTCTTGAACCATTAATGCGACGAATCTCTAGCGTGAAGCGTTTGGACGTAATGGCAAGGATATCTCTCTTGAACCATTAATGTGATGAATCTCTAGCGTTAAGCGTGTGGACGTAATGGCAAGGATATCTCTCTTGAACCATTAATGCGAGGAATTACTAGACCAGTTGCTAGCAGTAGGAATCACAAGGAAAGAAGAGAGCTGATTGTCGGAATTTTCTGCCCTTTTATTCTTTTCTAATCGGTTTGAAAAGTCCTGTTACTCCTGAACCGTGGGATGATCGATGTTGTTTGGTTCCCACAGTCGGTTCGAGATCCCGTTGTTGCTATGCTCACTGTATTTTGTGGTTCCGTTAAATCATCCGATTTTGTGTTGTTTTGTCCAAAGTTGTTAGGCTCAGCTCTGTGTATTGGTTTTGTTGTTGTTCAGCAGCGTGTTTCGGGTTGTTGTTCGGTATGTCGCTCTTTTGTTGTTGGTACTTTTCGGGCGTTGTAA
Organism: Nephrocerus scutellatus; assembly: GCA_947095585.1. NCBI lineage: Eukaryota > Metazoa > Arthropoda > Insecta > Diptera > Pipunculidae > Nephrocerus > Nephrocerus scutellatus. The sequence goes on from OX352762.1 coordinate 51,364,154, forward strand.
TAGGCAAGCACGTTCGGTTGGTGTTGCTCGGCTTCTATGATGTTGACTCCTCCTAAATTTTCTCTTCGTAGAAGTTTTGTGCAGTGTGGTGAGTTTTCTCTGTGGTGCTTATCTTATACAAAAAGAACAGGGAAACGCAAGAAAGGCGAAATTATTCTCACTCTATTAGTGGGCGGTCAGTGATCTTGCGCTAGTAAATAATAATAGTTACACTTGGGGCCATAATATTTGGTATAGGTTGTTTTAAAAAATAAAAGAGTGTTAAATTTGTGTGGGAGAAATTGTAGTCGCATATATCGCCCTTATGGCAGATTGGCTATCAACACAAATACCAACCCTTCCGATTTGTGCGTTTCTGAGCATTAATGGTCTACAGGACTCCCTAATTGCTAGAATCTCTGCCTGAAAAATGCTAGCCGAATCGGGTACATTGAAAGACCTTCACAGATTTAAATCATCTGAGAAGATACCCGCACCGACTCCGTTCTTTATCTTGGATCCGTCAGTGAATATTGTTGCGTCATATTGCCTCGCTACTGTCCCATCCTTCCAGTTTCCCCTGGTAGGAAATTCAACGCTGAACGAGGAGTTGAAGCTAAATTTAGGGATGCAGTTGTAACGAAGTTTCTTAGGCTGAGGTAAGCTCAGCGGATCCAGCGGTTCGTTACAGAAAATTTCTTAAGTTAAGTCAACAAAATTAAAGTTAAGTTATAAAGACAAATCTTTTATTAAATCGCAATTATTAATTTACAATAATCAACTTTATATAAAGGTACAATTTCTTACTTACGTACTCACGAGTTATGTGGTTAGTATAATTTACTCACTCTGACGCGGGAGTCGGTCTCGTCAATCGCATGGTGCGTTGCGTGGGATTGGGCTTATTACTATCGATTTTACCCTGCCCAACAACTGCGGAGAGGTATACCCTCTGCCAAGCTATACGTAAATATACTATTGATGGTTTGTAACCCCTTACCACGGGTGGGGGGAAGTTACAAACCGTAGAAAAGCTAACCTGAAACAAACTGAAACCACCAACTGTGGAGAGGTACACCCTATGCCAAGCTACAAGTGAATCTATGATCGATGGTTTGTAACCCCTTACCACGGGTGGGGGGAAGTTACAAACCGTAGAAAAGCTAACCTGAAAACAAACTGAAACCACCAACTGTGGAGAGGTACACCCTCTGCCAAGCTACAAGTGAATCTATGATCGATGGTTTGTAACCCCTTACCACGGGTGGGGGGAAGTTACCAACCATGGAAAGCTAACCTGAAAACAAACTGAAACCACCAACTGTGGAGAGGTACACCCTCTGCCACAAGTGAATCTATGATTGATGGTTTGTAACCCCTTACCACGGGTGGGGGGAAGTTACAAAACGTAGAAAAGCTAACCTGAAAACAAACTGAAACCACCAACTGTGGAGAGGTACACCCTCTGCCAAGCTACAAATGAATCTATGATTGATGGTTTGTAACCCCTTACCACGGGGAAGTAACAAACCGTAGAAAAGCTAGCTTCCTATGCTAATAATTTGTAACCCCTTACCACGGGTGGGGGGAAGCTACAAATTATGTATAATCTAAAGATAATATCTTACAACCCCTTACCACGGGTGGGGGGAAGCTGTAAGATATATATAACTAACTAGAGTAAGACTAAAAGAAAACAAGGCCACTTACCCGCTCTGCACCGTGCGATGGTTCACCAAAAACTCTCCTCGCTGACCGGTCAGCAGCCTTCTTTTATACCTAACTAACGGTACTTTGCTCCAGCATGCATTGAAATAATTTTATGTGTGTTCGTCACGTATGTTCGTTTGTCCCTGCCGTTGCCATGCGCATACACATTGCCTCTGCCTGTATGCAATGTGATGCCATGCGCCATGCCGATACCCGTGTGTGTGTAACGCATGTTGTCTCCGCCGTTGCCATGCTGATACCCATGTGTGTACTGTGTGTGTCAATGTCCGCGTTCGTAATGTGTGTTCATCCTCCTGCATGCTAGACCCAAGCACCGTGTTGTTGTTCTTGTTCTATGTTGTTGTTTTCTAATGTTTTTTTTTCTCGTGTTACTCGTTGGCATTCACTCGCGTAAATATTCAATTTACCGCTGTGTGTTGCCATGAGTATTGCTTTACAATTGTCGGTGCAGTGCTATGGAGCAAAGCCCGTTACAATTCTTTCTTACTCTACAGGGTGCTTATTTCTAATCTTAAAAATAATCGTGAGTATTATAGTTATTTTAATAATATTATTCGTGAGTATCTAATAGTGAGTATTCTACTTGGAAGTATTTAATTTTCAGGTTTATTTTATTCAATTCATAAAATGTATTATATGTATATAAAAAAAAGTAAATATAAATATTTAGGATGGAACCTGGCCCGCTGAGATGTGTTGTGGTGGTTCGTTGGTTTGTTGTTCTGTATGGGTGATTTTGGGAGCGCCCAAAATCTTCCTTACACCCCCCCTCTACTCCGGGTTGGCAAGCTGAACTGCCACTCCTCCGTTCCTGGAGATGCGGACCCGATACATCAGCCCTGTTGTCCTGACGTAGAACTTCACTTGTTGTCCCCGGTTCCGGGTCTGTGTTGCCTGGTTGATGCGTCGCATTACCTCTTGGGGCCACTGGTCCAGAGGTCCTCGGACGGAGTTGGGAGAACGGGGCTTTTTAAATTCTGCTTTAAGTTGTTACTGTTGTTGTCTCCTTTGGAGGTCGTTGGAGTCTAGACCTGCTGGTCCTGCTCCTGCACTGTGCTGTGGTTTTCCGTGATGTTCTTTTTCTGCGATTTTGGGCTGTTCCTTTGACTGGGGTGTGGTGTCATCGCTGTTATATTCTTTTAGGTCGCTGATGTGTGCGGTGCGAGTTTTGCCGCCTGTGCGAAGCTGGACGATTACTGGGGATACAAAGTCGATGACTTCATGTGGTCCGTCATACCGTGGGGCGAGTTTCGCCGCGAAACTTTCGATTGCCTTGGACAAGTGGTGCTGCTTAACTAGGACCATCTGTCCGACTGTGGGCTTCCAGGGTCAACGCCGGAGAAGGTAAGATCTGGCTTGATTTTGGGCTGCTTGCTCTAGATTTCTGCGTACAAGTTGGAAGACTTCTTGGAGACGTTCTTTTGGTGACTGCTCGACATGTCCTGTTCCGCTCGTTCTCTCGTCGAAGAGTGTCCGTGGCAGACGAGGTTCTCGACCCTGTGTGAGAAATGCTGGGGTGAAGCCTGTTGATTCTGCGATACTTGTATTTATTGCCAACCAGATTTCGGGGAGGAGTTCATCCCACTCCCTGTGTTGTCCGCCAACGAACTGGGCGACCATCGTCTTTATCGTTCGGTTGGCTCTCTCTGTGGGGTTCTCCTGGGGCGTGTACGTGGCGGTGAACTGATGCTTAACCCCCAATCCTTGTAGGTACCTTCGGAACAGGCCGCTGGTAAACTGGGCCCCGTTGTCGCTCACAAAAATCTTTGGGACACCGTATCTGGCCAGTATCCGTTCGCGGAACGCCTTCCTTAGCGACTCTGTCGTTGCTTTTCGTAAAGGAACGATTTCCGTCCATTTGGAAAACTTGTCGAATAACACTAGCATAACCGTGTTGCCGTGCTTGCTTCTGGGTAGGGGTCCGACGAAATCTGCACATACTGTACTCCATGGTTCGTCTGCGATCTGAGACAGCATGGCTCCGACCGGCTTCTGTTGGATGCACTTGTACTTCTGACAGGACTCGCAGCGTCGTACATACCGGCTGATGTCGCGGAACATACCTGGCCAGTAGAAACGGTTCATAGCGCGTGCGATGGTCTTGCGAATGCCCAAGTGTCCAGCGGTGGGTTCGTCGTGGTTTTCCCTTAGCACACGTGCTCGTTGGAACTTCGGGACGCACAATTTCCAGGGGGTGCAATCCTCATCTGCGGTTTGGCGGAACATGTGACGATATAGTTCTTTGCCTTCTATGACGTAATCTAGAAATTTCTTAGGGTTCTCCCTTACTTCCGTCTTCTTTTTCTCCAGCCAGCTACACCTCTCTGAGTCGTCGTCTACCACTGCTGTTCGCAGGACCTCCCTTGGCTGGCGTGATAGTGCGTCGGCAACTACATTCAACTTCCCTCGTCTATATTGGATGTCGTATGTATACTGCTGCAATTCTAACGCCCATCGGGCGATTCGTCCGGATGGACTCTCGATCGAGTTCAGCCATTTCAACGCTAGGTGATCTGTTATGATTGTAAACCGGTACCCCTCCAGGTAGTGTCGCATTTTTCGGACGCCCCACACTATGGCGAGGCACTCCTTCTCTGTGGGCGAATAATTGCGTTCCGCTGAATTTAGATGGCGGCTGGCGTAGGCGATTACTCTTTCCTGATCCTCGATGTCTTGCGTTAATACCACCCCCAGTCCATAATCGTTCGCATCCGTCTGGAGAGTGAACTTCTTTTCGAAATCTGGGCAGGCGAGAACGGGTGCTTTCGTGAGTCGGTCTTTTAACTGGTCGAATACGGCTTGTTGTGTGTCGGTCCACTTCCAGTGCTTCCCCTTCTTTAGGAGGATCGTAAGGGGTTGGACGACCTTGGCAAACTCAGACACGAATCGTCTATACCATGAGGCAATCCCAAGATAGCGACGGAGTTCACGTAGAGTAGCAGGTGGTCGGAGTTCCTGTATAGCTGCGATTTTCTCTGGGTCAGTGTGGACTCCTCGCTCGCTGACCATGTGTCCCAGATACTTGATTTCCCTCCTGAAGAATTCGCATTTCTCCGTGTTAATCCTTAGGTTCGCCTGTCGTAACCGTCGAAGTACTTCCTTTAGGTGCTTCATGTGGTCCTCCAAAGATTCTCCAGTCACGACGATGTCGTCCAGATAGGCGAAAGCGTGCGGTTCCATATCTGGGCCAATGACCTGGTCTAATGCTCGCTGAAACGTTGCGGGGGCCGAGTGCAGGCCAAAAGGCATGACGCGCCATTGGAATAATCCACGCCCTGGTACCGTGAATGCTGTGTACTTCTTACTGCCCTCTTCCATCGGAATCTGCCAATACCCATTCTTGAGATCCAAACTGCTGATGTATTTTGCGTTTCTGAGGCGGTCAAGGATGTGATGGATCCTTGGAAGTGGGTAAGCATCTGGAACAGACTTAGAGTTCAGCTGTCTGAAGTCCACGCAGAATCTCCATTTCCCGGTCTTCTTCTTCACTAGGACGATTGGGGCACTGTAGGGGCTCTTGGACGTTTCGATGCACTTCTTTTCTAGCAGGTCGTTGATCTCTTCGTCGATGATACGCTGCATGGCTGGGTTTTTCGGGAAGTAACGCTGTTTTAACGGTCGATCATCCTGCATCACGATCTTGTGGCTTGTTATATTGGAAACGCCGTTCATTGACTCGAACTGCGATAGTTAATGGTCCAGGAAATATCTGATCTTGTCGTCGTCGCTTTGAGTCTTACTTTGAATTGCACGCACTTGCGGTTCTTCCGGCTGAGTATTGGTTGTATTATCGCTGAGTGTAAGGGTCTGCCCACCTAGGGTAATCGTTGCTTTGACTCGGCTGAGGAAATCTAATCCTAGGATTATGTTGTCGATGGCCTCTGGCAGGATGAGTAGCTGAATCTTGCAGCAGCTGTGTTCGAATCTTATCGTAGTTTCGAACGCCTGTTACACCCGTCTTATTGTGCCGTTCGCCATCCGTACTGATGTCGCCGTTCTACTTGTCTGTCCCGTGTGTCGTACTTCGTATGCATAGGCTTCACTAATGAAACTCCTCGTCGCTCCTGTGTCGATTGTCGCGGTGATTTCTTCTCCTCCTATGGTTATCATAGCGGCTATGCGGTCCTCTTCTTGCTGAAGTATCTGTAGGTGTTTAATTGCGTGGTGGTTTTCGGTCCCATTCTGATGTTTCAGTCGTTCTAGTTCTGCCGGGGCGTAGGATTCTGGGGTTCCACCATCCCTGGCATTCGGCGAAACCCGTTGGCATTTCCCACCGATCGACGGCAGCAGTCGATGCTCCTGGTATTTTGTTTACCACATTCCCAGCAGAACAGAATCCTAAGGTTGCGGCATTCTCTCAAAAAATGTCCTTGCTGGCCGCATCGGCGGCAAGCTGATCGTGGGTTGACTGCTCCTCCTGGCATCTGGGCGACTTGTCGGTGCTGCTCGTCCTGTCTTGGTGGTCGTGATGGTGTTTCGTCGTTTCGACTGCCGCCGTTGAGACATTCGAAATCCTCGGCTAAATAAATCAGCTCTTCGAGGCAGTCGAAGTCCTTCCGCTTTATGTATAATTGGTAGTCCTGGCGGCTGTTGCGGAAAATTCGTTCCAGCTTCTGGTCCTCGTTGTACTGGGCGTGGAGCATCAGGTTCTGGAGAGTAATCACGTAGTCTTTAAAAGATTCTTTCCGGAGCTGTTTTCTTTGGCGGATGTCGTCGTCCAATCGTTCAAAGAAGCGTGCTGGGAGGAAAAACTTCAGGAAGTTGTTCCTAAATGTTTCCCACGTCCTCCAATGACCGTTATTGTTCCTGTACCAGATCAAGGCCCTATCTTTGAGGAGTTCTGGCATCGTACGTGGTAGGAAATCTTTGTCTATCCCATAGACAACCGATAATTCTTCGACCCGTTCAATGAAGGCTAGTGGGTCGCGCACACCGTCGAATTTCACAGACCATTTCCTGACTTGGTCGATGACCGCTGAATATGATGGTGTGGACGTACATCGTGGTGGGACGAATGTCGCTGGGCTTAAGCTGATATTTTCTACCTGGGTGACGGTAATCGCGGGAGGTGTTGGGGAAACGCTTCTCGTGTGCTGGGTTTCCAAGATGAGAAGTCGCTCTTTTGCTTCTGGTTTGAGCTCCTCCTCGTTGACATGGGCGGAAAAGCGTTTTCGGAGTTCCTCCACGGTGCCGGTCTCATCTAACCCGAATTCCTTGGCGTAGGTTATCAGCTCCTCCTTCAGAAGCGTATATATCCACGCGGTTTTCATGCTGGGTAGTTGATCGCTATGGACTGTGTGATAATACTCGTTGTCTTCTGCCGTGAACTTGGTGAGTTTACACTGGCTGATGCGTCGGAGTGAAATTAACGTTGTCTTCTGTGGTGCTGTAGCGAGTTTGCAGCGGCGATGCGTGGACGCGTACTAGACGTAGTCTTCTGTGGTGCTGTGGCGAGTTTGCAGCTGGCGGTGCGTTGAGTTTTTTTTTCTTCTCAGTGTTCCGTGGGGGGTGTGTGCGGGGTTGTGAGCTTTACTGGAGATGTCCTTTGCGTGTGTTGACGTCTATGATTTTCTGTGAATAATAGTCCCTGCTCGGGCGCCACTGTAACGAAGTTTCTTAGGCTGAGGTAAGCTCAGCGGATCCAGCGGTTCGTTACAGAAAATTTCTTAAGTTAAGTCAACAAAATTAAAGTTAAGTTATAAAGACAAATCTTTTATTAAATAGCAATTATTAAATTACAATAATCAACTTTATATAAAGGTACAATTTCTTACTTACGTACTCACGAGTTATGGGGTTAGTATAATTTACTCACTCTGACGCGGGAGTCGGTCTCGTCAATCGCATGGTGCGTTGCGTGGGATTGGGCTTATTACTATCGATTTTACCATGCCCAAAAACTGCGGAGAGGTATACCCTCTACCAAGCTATACGTAAATATACTATTGATGGTTTTTAACCCCTTACCACGGGTGGGGGGAAGTTACAAACCGTAGAAAAGCTAACCTGAAACAAACTGAAACCACCAACTGTGGAGAGGTACACCCTCTGCCAAGCTACAAGTGAATCTATGATCGATGGTTTGTAACCCCTTACCACGGGTGGGGGGAAGTTACAAACCGTAGAAAAGCTAACCTGAAAACAAACTGAAACCACCAACTGTGGAGAGGTACACCCTCTGCCAAGCTACAAGTGAATCTATGATCGATGGTTTGTAACCCCTTACCACGGGTGGGGGGAAGTTACCAACCGTAGAAAAGCTAACCTGAAAACAAACTGAAACCACCAACTGTGGAGAGGTACACCCTCTGCCAAGCTACAAGTGAATCTATGATTGATGGTTTGTAACCCCTTACCACGGGTGGGGGGAAGTTACAAAACGTAGAAAAGCTAACCTGAAAACAAACTGAAACCACCAACTGTGGAGAGGTACACCCTCTGCCAAGCTACAAGTGAATCTATGATTGATGGTTTGTAACCCCTTACCACGGGTGGGGGGAAGTTACAAACCGTAGAAAAGCTAGCTTCCTATGCTAATAATTTGTAACCCCTTACCACGGGTGGGGGGAAGCTACAAACAACACGGTGCTTGGGTCTAGCATGCAGGAGGATGAACACACATTACGAACGCGGACATTGACACACACAGTACACACATGGGTATCAGCATGGCATGCACGCTGCAAGCAGGCAAGTGCAGTATGCATGCGCATGGCAACGGCGGAGACAACATGCGTTACACACACACGGGTATCGGCATGGCGCATGGCATCACATTGCATACAGGCAGAGGCAATGTGTATGCGCATGGCAACGGCAGGGACAAACGAACATACGTGACGAACACACATAAAATTATTTCAATGCATGCTGGACCAAAGTACCGGTAGTTAGGTATAAAAGAAGGCTGCTGACCGGTCAGCGAGGAGAGTTTTTGGTGAACCATCGCACGGTGCAGAGCGGGCAAGTGGCCTTGTTTTCTTTTAGTCTTACTCTAGTTAGTTATATATATCTTACAGCTTCCCCCCACCCGTGGTAAGGGGTTGTAAGATATTATCTTTAGATTATACATAATTTGTAGCTTCCCCCCACCCGTGGTAAGGGGTTACAAATTATTAGCATAGGAAGCTAGCTTTTCTACGGTTTGTAACTTCCCCCCACCCGTGGTAAGGGGTTACAAACCATCAATCATAGATTCACTTGTAGCTTGGCAGAGGGTGTACCTCTCCACAGTTGGTGGTTTCAGTTTGTTTTCAGGTTAGCTTTTCTACGTTTTGTAACTTCCCCCCACCCGTGGTAAGGGGTTACAAACCATCAATCATAGATTCACTTGTAGCTTGGCAGAGGGTGTACCTCTCCACAGTTGGTGGTTTCAGTTTGTTTTCAGGTTAGCTTTTCTACGGTTGGTAACTTCCTCCCACCCGTGGTAAGGGGTTACAAACCATCGATCATAGATTCACTTGTAGCTTGGCAGAGGGTGTACCTCTCCACAGTTGGTGGTTTCAGTTTGTTTTCAGGTTAGCTTTTCTACGTTTTGTAACTTCCCCCCACCCGTGGTAAGGGGTTACAAACCATCAATCATAGATTCACTTGTAGCTTGGCAGAGGGTGTACCTCTCCACAGTTGGTGGTTTCAGTTTGTTTTCAGGTTAGCTTTTCTACGGTTGGTAACTTCCCCCCACCCGTGGTAAGGGGTTACAAACCATCAATAGTATATTTACGTATAGCTTGGCAGAGGGTATACCTCTCCGCAGTTGTTGGGCAAGGTAAAATCGATAGTAATAAGCCCAATCCCACGCAACGCACCATTCGATTGACGAGACCGACTCCCGCGTCAGAGTGAGTAAATTATACTAACCCCATAACTCGTGAGTACGTAAGTAAGAAATTGTACCTTTATATAAAGTTGATTATTGTAATTTAATAATTGCGATTTAATAAAAGATTTGTCTTTAAAACTTAACTTTAATTTTGTTGACTTAACTTAAGAAATTTTCTGTAACGAACCGCTGGATCCGCTGAGCTTACCTCAGCCTAAGAAACTTCGTTACACAGTAATCAGTAGATGATGGTATCATGCCTTCAGGTACTGTCTGCAGTATATTGCAGTGCCCGTATGGCTAGTAGCAAACCACCAAGATTCCCTGAGTCGTACTGCACTGCACGTCGCAGCATACTTGATAAATATGTCAGGAGGTAGTAGGTTCAAGATGGTGTTAACGGCCTCGGTCCGGCAAGACCGTAGAGCTACAGCACCAGCGATCCGTAGGTGAGAATTGGTTGTACAACAGCTGTGAACAGCCTGAGAGGCATCTTTGGTTGAAGACCCCATTTCCTTCCGATAGTTTTGCTGCTAGCATAGAGGGCCACGCATGATTTCTTAGCCCTGTTCTCTATGGTAGCCTTCCAGTTAAGCTTCCTATCTAAGATCACTCCGAGATATTTGGCGCTGGAGTAAGGCTGAGACTTTTCCCATTGAGTTTTGGAAGGAACCGGAACCATGAAAGAGTTATTAATTTCGGGCATTGACAGTTCAGCAGCCAATATGCAATTAAGCTTGTGTATTACCTAAAATATCAAGAACACAAAAAAAGTTATTACCAAAAAACTAGTCCTTTACAGATCCTCATTTTAACCAAGCTACTCAGAGAGATTTTTTAATTGGCACTAAACTCGATTGTGAGTTCATTAAAGTGGGACAAGTCAAAACAAAGTACAACCGAGTTGCAGAACACCAGACAAGGATGACTAGACTAGACAGTTGGAGTCTAATGTGGTTATATTATATAACATAAAGAGCGAGGAAAGTGTATTTTATCGTGCGAGTTAGAAGCTTGAAGAGTACGAGGCGGTAGCCGAGTGCTGCAACGAGCTAAATTTTATGCTAAACCGGTTATGCGCTATGTAAAATTACTCTCGAGAATGTGTGTTCGCTGTGACTGCAGTAAATTAAAAAATTATTTTGTATGTTAATTCACTAGAGTGCATAAAGGCTACTTTCGAAGCTAGTTTATAGTGGATGAAACAGTCATTTTCGTCTATGGGCGTGTGAAAAATTGTTTGCGACTTAGGTTTGAAATAGCACTAACTTTAGTTATTGATGCAAGGAATCAAAGGTCTAAGATTAATAACCTTGTCACTACCTATTTGGCTACACGCTGGTATATTCTTACATTTCATTTCATAACTTAGTGATTTAAGATTGCATACACACTGGTTTACTCTTTCATTTCATGATTTATTGGTCTACGAGTGATAAACCTGCCAATAACTCTGTCGCTACACTTTACACTTTTAGACTTTCACTTAATAAGTTAATAAGTTAGTCTAAGCGTGATAACCTTGCCCACTATGGGTACAAACTACTTTACTCTTTCATTTAATAACTAAGTGGTCTAAGAGTGATAAACTTGTTACAAACTCTTTGGCTACACTACACGGTGGTTGAATCTTTCATTGCATAACTAAGTGGTCTAAGTTTTACCACTTTGGCTCTTTCTCTTGCGCTTTCACTTCATACTTTAGTGGTCTAAGGGTGATAACCTTACCACTACCACATCTTGCAATACACACATGGCTACGACTACATTGCTATACCCTATACGCATTGCCAGTTACACACAACGCCACGACACCACGCTTTGCCAAATGCATGGCTAGTATACACGTGTCGCTACGACATTGCAACCATATATACCATATATGTATATATGGAAAAAAGAAAGTAAACAAACGAATTTCAGGATACCTAAATAAACAAATTCTTTTTATTAAAACGACCTAAATACAAAGCACCCTGGTCACACTGAAGATGAGCTGTGAAAAACCTCGTTAAAATATCAAGCAGATGTACCGATAATATTCATTGATAAGCGCAACAGTTTTTCTCCGATAAATATGTGGCGAAGCCATCCGGTGGATGCTGAAGACGGTCGCATATGAAAAAGCTTAATTTCTTTTGACTTTAAAGGCTGTTCTGCATGATTTCTGCGTTGATGACTGGCGTGGATTACATAGACAAAGCTGTAAGCTGTATAAAGGTAAATGCTGCCCATGATGTTATTAAACAAAAACAGTCTCTCGGAATGTCATCACATTGAATCAAAGTTTAACTTAGCTAATCTGGCATATCTAGCAACGGTCCACACCTATTCAGCTTTTCAACCACGTGATATAATAGAACCAGTTTTCATGCCGTGCCTGCCTTGACGAATGACCCGTTTTAAAAACAACAACAGTGGAACTACCAAAAGTCAAATTACGAAAGTGACACTACCCGCTAGCAAAATAAAAAGTGGAAATACCATCGGCTTTTCTAGCAAAATAGTAAACATTTTACCTTTTCTTAATGATCAAAACATTCTACGTCTTGGGGTGGTCAGTTGGGTGGGGGCAACAGTGTGGTGGGGGCAGCCAGGCAACGCTAGGTATTTTAGCTAATCTATATATATAAAATAGAGAATTTGTTTGTATATATATTTGTATATTTGTGCCTAACTAGCTCTGGAACGCCTTGACCAATTTCAACCAAACTTGGTATACATATTAGTTACTATGTGGAATCAAACATAGGTGGTTTGGGGTATCAGGTTTTTTGGCTGTGGGAGGCGTGGCAGGCGATTTTAGTATCGAACCCACCGTTTTCGGTATCGCCGAGACGAATAGTGCTGGTAATACACTCCTATGGGTGAGTTATATTCCCGCAGGGGGGTGACGTGTCCGATATCATTGTTGATTCCATTGTTTTCGGGGTCGCTGAGTTGAATGGTGATGGTTAGACAGCTCTAGGGGGATGGGGTCGATAACGGGTTGATAACGGGTTGGGGGGGGTGTCCGATATTAGTGTCGATTTTATGGTTTTCGGGGTCGCTGAGTTGAATGGTGATGGTAAGACAGCTCTAGGGGGATGGCGACGATAACGGAGCGGGGGGGGTGTCCAATATTAGTGTCGATTCTTTGGTTTTCGGGATCGCTGAGTTGAATGGTGATGGTAAGACAGCTCTAAGGGGATGGGGTCGATAACGGAGAGGGAAGGGGGTGTCCGATATTAGTGTCGATTTTATGGTTTTCGGGGTCGCTGAGTTGAATGGTGATGGTAAGACAGCTCTAGGGGGATGGCGACGATAACGGAGCGGGGGGGTGTCCAATATTAGTGTCGATTCTATGGTTTTCGGGGTCGTTGAGTTGAATGGTGATGGTAAGACATTTCTAGGGGGATGGTGTCGATAACGGAGTGAGGGGGGGTGTCCAATATTAGTGTCGATTCTATGGTTTTCGGGGTCGCTAATTGTAATGGTGATGGTAAGACAGCTCTAGGAGGATGGGGTCGATAACGGAGGGGGGGTGTCCAATATAAGTGTCGATTCTATGGTTTTCGGGGTCGCTGAGTTGAATGGTGATGGTAAGGCAGCTCTAGGGGGATGGGGTCGATAACGGAGGTGGTTGTCCAATATTAGTGTCGATTCTATGGTTTTCGGAGTCGCTGAGTTGAATGGTAATGCTAAGACAGCTCTAGGGGGATGGGGTCGATAACTGAGGGGTGGGGGGTGAACGATATTAATGTTGATTCTATACCTTTCGGGGTCCCTGAGTTGAATAGTGATGGTAAGACAGCTCTAGGCGGATGGGGTCGATACGTGAGGGGGATGGCCGGTATTAGTGTTATATTAAATTGACATGAATTTTTGAAATAATAAATTCTATTTATCCGTCTGTTTCTATCACATTTTGTACCGGTTGCGAGAAGGGGCCATTCTTGCTACTAAAAATGGAGACACCCACAAAATAAACAATCAAATACTTGCCATGTTAAGAGGCATAGTCACTGAATATAAGTGTATCGATACCGTCGTAGATACTGATGAGGAAGTTAATTATCTAACTGAGTTCCCAAAATTCACTTAATTCGTCTGGATTGCCACCACATCGTCTTACAGTTTGATCTCCTATTATTTTACTACGGATTCTCGACTCTGTTATTAGGGAAATTTAATTTAATAGTAAAATGATCACATGTGTAATGATTAAGAGATTGCAATTTCCAGTAAACCCTGCGTTTTCGATTACGATCAATAAGTCGGACAGTTTATTAAGTACTGCGGAGTACAGATTTGAGATCGCCATGTTTTTCCCACGGACTGCTTTATTTTGCTTGCTCTGGGTTGGGTTGACCTAAAAATTATTTATTCTTGCTCTTGAAGGTGAAACTAACAACATTGTATACAACCAAGTTTTGTTTTAAATTAATTTTATGTATGTTTATTTAATTTTATTTTATAATTTGAATACTATAGCTATTATTTAAAATATATTTTTTAAATCATTCTTTTTTCTACCACTGCCTAATAGAAGATTGGGATGAATTAATACCTGGGCAACGCCGGGTAATCAGCTAGTAATTTATAAACAATTTATTATTTATTTTTCAAATGAATTAATAATTTATTAAATTAATTTATTATATTATCTGGCATCAAGTTTTTTTCGAAAATGAATTGATTAGGCCCGACTTGATTGGAAAAGTAGCTGCCTAGCTGCTTAATGACTAATTAGACGGTTTCAAAACTGATGTTCACAGCACAAATGGCGTGTTACCCAAGGCTCTGCTTTCTTTTATGCACTTTTTCTCATTTTCATTACTGATCTCCTGTCCGCTACTTCTAATCCAATGAATTCTTTCGCTGAAGACAGCACTCTCTGTTTTTCATATGATTTCACGCTTTCTGTACTACCATCATCACCAAGTCGAACTTAAACAACTAAATAATGCTAACCACGTTAAATTTTGACCTTGAGCACAGCAAGGACTTCACAATAGGGTAGAATTTAATGCTTCCAAAATCCAATGCTGTCTTTTGTCGTGTAACCTTATTTTAAACCACGAACCCTTATCCATTAATGGATATTGTATCAAAGAAACAGAAAACCTGCAATACTCGCTATGTGCGTCGAATTTGTTGGAACGTCTATACATTCTTAAAGCTTAAAAAGCTGCAAAATGTTTAGGATTCCTTAAACGATGCAAGATGTATTTCACTGCTTCAGACCTGGCTACTATTTACCAGGCATATGTTTGCCCAAAAATTGAATACAACAACACTGTCTGCTGCTCCAAAGACCAAAGTTTATCAACTAGACAGAATATAGAATGAAATCCCGATTCAGTTTTTTTTTGGAATTTTTGACCGGCAATATGCCAATGATATGGACTCATCAACAAGAGAGAAAAAAAGAGTTTTTTAAATAAATTGCTGAAAAACAAAACGACTTTGATTGACTCAACGTACTCCTCGAAACCTGTGAGGCCTTTAAAGCTAAATTCAACGCTATAGACGATCGCATAAAAGAGCTTGGAAGGTACAGTACATTCTCGATTAACGCAACTATTTAAAAATTAATATTTTGTATAGTGATAATTAGGCACAAAAGTGCTCACTCAAAAAAAAAAACATTCATTTAATTAATTTAAAAAAATCCATATAAAAAACTAGATTTTTTCGTCAATTCAAAAATGGCCGATATGCTGCCTACAGAACTTATTAATTTGTTCAGTCGACATTCGGATTTCATCGGAAGCACCACGGTTCGTATGTGCACACACGGTGAACAAAATGGCCGAATTTCGATTTATTCATTTTAAAAACTTTTAAGCTTTCTGTATTCTGTATTGTATTGGTGTATTGGAAAATGGTACATTGGGCGATGGATTTTGAAAAAAAATAAAATAAAATAAAACCTTATTTGTTACATGAACCTATGATGAGTTTACACTAAGAAAAAATTCTTGTTGCACCTCTCCCCTCTAGCATGGCCATCGAAGGAAGGCTGCACTGCGCTGATCATGGGCAGCAGCTGTGGTGATTCTTCTATCTTTTGTCTACTGGGCCTTTTTTTTCTCTTTTCCCTATTATCTTGATTTCCTACCTTACTCCTGCAATCTTTTTTTTTCTTTTGTAGATTTTTTTTCATATTCAGGATTTTAATTGATTCCGAAAATTGCACGCAGAAATTTTTTTTATGTAATGTGCAAGGGTTGGTGAGAGGCAAGAACCCCCCCCTACATCCCGACGAGCAAAGTCAGCGCTCCGCTAGGCGTTCACTCCGCCTAGAGTCACTTCAACTCTGTCGGGTTTTGCTCCCGGTTAGCAATTACGTGATTACGTGTTGGTCGCACCATCAGTCCAAGGTAACATTGTCAGGGACCAGGGTAGGGTACAGGGTAGTTGAAAGCTCATATTCAGAATAATATATAAAAAAACCTCAGCACACACACATCATTACAAATGTGTTGAAGACTCTTTATAGTGATTGGAATGATCATGGAAATGGAAAGATCAGCTACTTTTGAAGAGAATAAGGGCTCAAATTATGAATGAACGCGCGGTGGTAGAATCCATAACCATTTTCCTTAATATTTCTCGGAGTAAACCAATTTTTAATGACGAAATACAGGATTGGATATGCGAGACCGGAGATAACGTAAACGAAAATTGTCAATATAAGGAATCAATTAAAAGTTCAGACGAGAATGAAACGGAGATTGCTTCAAAAATAAAGACTGGGACTGCAATACATTGTTTTAACACAGCCCATAGATCAGATACTGAATCTGCAAAATTTGCGAGAAATGGCTGTGTTGAAAAATGCAGCAAAGCAAAAAAATCAAACAAAAATATAAAACTTTTTTAAAAGCAACTAATACTCGTTAATGGTGCCAGGCTAATTGTTCTCGCACAGTTGTTCTCGCACAATTCTTCTCAATTTTTCTCAAAATTTTATTTTGCTAAAATACAAAATTACTTAATAAATGAAGAGTTTTTCCTTTTAAAATGCGTTTTGGTATTTTATCGACACACTGTAAAATAGAGTGCGCTCAATTAATTTATATTTAGATAGAAGTTTTTCCTTTTAAAAGGCGTTTTTGAAAATTATGGACACTGCAAAATACAATGCACTCAATTAATTTATATTTAGATATGAGTTGTTCCTTTTAAAATTCCGATAATATTTAACAAAAATTTTTGAGAACAATTGTGGGAGAATAATTGCTCGACTCCTCGTTAATACATAAACACATTAAAAAACATACTTTTTTCTAATATTTTGATGAATTTACTTGTTCTTGTTTTTATTTTTTCAGAATTATAAGCGAAGTAAATAAATTTTTTTTATTTTCTAAATATTTAAGATTTTTTGTTTTTTTATTAACATCGTTTTAATCAGAATTTACCTTCAAAAAGTTTTTGACTCGGTTATAGCAACAACCTCGATAATTGCACCTACTCCCGATTTCTTTTAGTTGCGATAATCGATAATCGAGAATGCACTGTAAACGCTGGTCAGACAAGTTTTATCATTTTAAATTATCACAACATGTGCGCAAAGTTTGAATAAAATCGATTTAAATGGGCGCGCCCCGGTACCGATCACTTCCAAATTTTTACAAAAAGTGTTGTCATCGGAGATACAATGTGTATAAAACTTGATTGGGCAACCCTTGTGCTTCTGTTTGGTGACTGAGGTCTCCATAGTAAAGTTTGACTTTTTATACGGTATATTTAATCAGAACACGCAAAGATAATAAAGAGAAATTAAAAAGCACGGGAACACTTCGAACTACAGAAGTTCGTTTTGACAAAAAATTGAAAACATATGATTTTCTAAAACGACTGAAAAATGTTTACAGAAAGTGTTGTCATCGCAGATGCCGAGTATACAAAGTTTGAATAAAACGGGGTTAAGTAAAAAATATATTTGGGAGCCTCTCGGCCCTGGGTTCCGATCAGTTTCAAATATACTATACTATACTTTATATCTACATTCAATCTTACCGATCGAGCCACAGACATTTTATGGTTTTTGCTCAAAACAAAAAGTGGGATGAATTTTTTTCATTTCATTTCATTTATTTTCATCAATGGAGCTTATACTCTGCTGATTACATACCAATATGATACATTACATATTTAAAAAAAATTTATATCATAAAAATTTTTTAATTAAGTTTTTAAATTCATTTCTAGATAGTAAAATGCCGTCAATATGATTGCAGATATAGTTATAAAATTTTATACATCTAGATATTGGCTCATTTTGTCTGAAGTTCGCTCTATGAAAATTATTATAAAATAAATAATTATTTCTTAGTTGTCTAGAAGGAAGCATCATCATCATCATCATATTTGGCTCTACAACCGGGGTCCGGTCCTGGCCTCCCGCAAAAAGTCTCTCCACCGGTCCCGATTTCGAGCCGATGTCATCCAGTTTAGCATCCCTAAACTCTGGGCGTCCTGGTCTACGCCATCCTTCCAGCGTAGGCTTGGCCGGCCTCGCTGTCGTGTTGCATAAATCCTACCGCAAAGGACTTTCCGAGCAGGATCCTCTTCGCTCATGCGAGCTAGGTGTCCTGCCCACCGGAGCCTACCGAGCTTAATTTTCTTCACGATGTCGACGTCGCGGTAACGCTCGTAGATCTCATCATTTGCTAAGCACCCAAGTCTCGGATCCATATGTGAGTACTGGTATGACCATTGTCTTATATATCAGAAGCTTGGATGTTATGGTTAAGTTTCTGGATTTGAAGAGTCTTGACAGGCTATAGTAAGCTTTGTTGGCTTTAAGCAACCGTGCGCGTATTTCTGGTTCCATGCTGTTATCGGCTGCTATAGTTGACCCGAGATAGTTAAAGGATTGCACTACTTCAAATTCGCGCTCCACTATCTGAATTGAGGGACCAATGTTGGATCTTCTACTCGCAGACGTGGCCACCATGTACTTTGTTTTGCTCTCATTTATGTGCAGCCCCAGATTTCGTGCCGCCTGCTCTATCTGGATGAAAGCTTTCTGTACAGATCTTTGGTTTCTACCAACGATGTCAATATCGTCTGCGTAAGCCAGTATCTAAATGGACTTACTAGAGGATTGTTCCTATCGCCGTTACGCCAGAGCCTCGCATCACTTTCACCAACGCCAGGTTGAAAGGACGCAGGCCAGTCCATTCCCTTGTCGGAGCCCGTTACAGATGTTGAATGGGCTTGATAGTGATCCGGATATTTTTACTTGGCTTATAACATTGGTCATGGTCAACCTACATAGTCGTGTCAGTTTATTTGGGATGCCGAATTCTTTCATGGCTTTATAAAGTTCTACTCTGGCTATGCTGTCATAGGCGGCTTTAAAGTCTATAAAAAGATGGTGTAGTGAGTTTTGAAACTCTAGACATTTTTCCATCACCTGCCTTAGGGTGTAAATCTGATCAGTTGTTGATTTGCCTGGGATGAAGCCACACTGGTATGGACCAATGATGACTTTAGCGTATGGGCCTATCCTGTCTTGAAGGATAGAGGAGAAAATCTTATACGCGGTACTCAACAACGTTATACCCAATAATTGCTGCATTTTGTGATATCTCCCTTCTTATGTATGGGGCACAGGATGCCTCTTCGCCAGTCTTCTGGCATAACTTCTTCTTCCCATACTTGCACCATGATTTCATAAATTGCTTGGTGTAATGTGGGGCCTCCTATTTTTATCAGTTCCGCTGGGATCCCATCAGATCCCGGGGCCTTATTATTTTTGAGCCGATTTATCGCTCTGCTAACAGCAGTACTAATGACAGTATTTTTAAGGCGTGTCCATTTCTCTTCTACGCCCGACATCTCAGCCCCAGGACTTACTCTCCCTGCATTTAGGGCGAGTCCTATCGCTTGACCGTAGTTGTTTCTGGTCTCTTCATTGCGAAGGGCAGCCGTGTTGACTCGAATCTGATTCGCGGATGCAGTCTTCCGTGATGATGAAATCCGCGCTCGGAGCACCATACCAACAAGATAGTGGTCCGAGTCGACGTTGGCACCTCGGTACGTTCGTACCGTCATCAGGTTCGGGTTGTGGCGGCGGTCTATCAACACGTGGTCTATCTGGTTGCGAGTGGCTCCATCAGGAGATACCCAGGTGGCTTTGTGGATATTTTTACGCGCAAACCTTTTACTCGCAACGACCAAATTATTGCTTGCTGCCATCTCTATGACTCGTTGTCCATTGACATTAGTGTTCTCGTGTAAGCTATGGGTGCCAATGTACTGCCTGAATTCTGGCTTCCTACCTATTTTAGCATTCATATCCCCCAGAATGAATTTTTACATCATACCGAGGGCAGGCATGGAGTTCCCGTTCGACTGATTCAAATAATTCTTCTTTTTTATCATCTGGGGAATCCTGTGTAGGTGCGTGAACGTTTATGAGGCTTATGTTTTTAAATTTGCCCCGCACGCGAAGGGTGCATTGCCGTTCATTTACTGCATTAAAGCCGATAACGGTGGGTTTCATTCTTTTGATGACTAGAAAACCCACCCCGAGCACATGATGCCTTGCATGACAGCTGTAATATATGTCATACTCTGATTTTTGTAGGACACCATTCCCAGTCCACCGCATCTCCTGAATTGCTGTTAAGTCAGCATTACATTTGGACAGGGTATCGGCTAGCTGCTGTGCAGCTCGAGCTCTATACAGTGAGCCTACGTTCCATGAGAAAATTCTTAAATCGTTTAGCCGTTTTCGTTACCGTGGTCGTCGTCGTTCATCAGTGTATCCGAGGCTGATTTTGGGTTCCGTAATAATAATTTTTTACGGACGAGGTTATTGGCCTCGCGCCAGACTTACTTTGAAGGGACTAGCCCGATCATTCAGCTTTTCCTGCATTGGAGGAAAATTACCAGCGGCAACCACGTGGAGGTTTGATCGCACTTCCACCAGTCAGAGATAGTTACGGCCACATGCAATTCTAGAGCATTATGTGTTATTCCCCCTATTTCTGCTGATGGCTGACCGCCCTAGAAGGAATGTTGATCGGTAATTTAGCAAGTAATTCAGGACAGTTAATATTATATGTCAGAACATCCCTTAAAAAAATAATACAAGAGGATCTTCTACGTTTTTCTAATTTTTTCATATCAATAAACAAACATCGGGTGTCATAGCATGGAAAATTACAAGACCAATTAAAATGCCTTAAAGCGTATTTAGTAAAATTCTTTTGAATTCTTTCGATCCTATTAATGTGGGTGTTATAAATTGGAAACCAAATAACACAACAATATTCTAGAATTTGTCTCACAAACATTAGAAATAAATATTTCAATGTGTAAGGGTCTCTAAAGTCTTTAGAATTACGTTTCAAAAATCCGTTCATTGAGTTTGCCTTCGCAACAACAAAATCTATATGCGATCCAAATGTCAATCTTTCATCAAATATAACGCCAAAATCATTAACAATTGAAACTCTCTTAAAAATTTGACTTTCATATGAATATTGGAATAATACTAATGTTATACTGTAAAAACTTTGCATTTATTAAAGTTTAAATATAATTTATTTTGAAAACACCATTGACTTAGCTTATTTATTTCGTTTTGAAACACAAAACAATCGCTGACTGTCTTTACTTCTTTAAATATTTTTAAATCATCTGCATATAAGAGACACTTTGCATTTTTTAAATTTTCAGTAATATCATTTACAAAAAGTAAAAATATAATTGGACCGATATGGCTTCCTTGTGGAACTCCTGACTTAGTTAAGATGACATTCGAGCAAGTTTCTCCAATTCGGACCATTTGTAATCTGTTTGTTAAATATGAGGACAACCATTTATGCATATTGCCATGGATACCAAGCTTATTCAACTTTTTTAAAAGTAAATTATGATCTACCCTATCAAAAGCCTTAGAAAAATCCGTGTACAACACATCGACTTGTAAGCTGTTTTCTAATGCATGGCAGCAGAATGAAGTAAAGCATGTTAAATTTGTGACTGTAGAACGACCAGTCATAAATATATGTTAAAATGGGGAAATAATTTCCTTTGTAACAAAATACCGTCTATTCTTAACTAGTTTTTCAAAAAACTTTGGAATCGCTGACAATTTACAAATAGGTCTATAATTTTCAATAAGGTGTTTTCGACCGGATTTGAAAATAGGATTTAAATATGAAACTTTCCATTCAACTAGAAAGTGTCCCTTACTTAAAGATTCATTAAAAAAATTTCAAAAGTGGAACTGAAATCGAATTAACACATCTCTTTAATACTAGAGGTGGTATAGAATCGAATCCAGCAGCCTTTTTTTCATCAATGTCTAAGAGTGCTTCTATAACTTCAGCTAAAGAAAGTTTTATATTACAAAGATCTATTATCTCGTCAGTATTATTATACTCATTCTGGCAATTTGTGTTAAATTTCAAATCATAATGTTCCTTATAATACCTGGCAAAAAGATCACATATAGATTTCATGTCGTTGGCCACTTCACCCGTGTACTCCATGCTATTAGTAAAAATTTTGCTTTTTCTTTTAGAATTTAAATAAGACCAACAAAATTTACTATTTGACTTAATTCTGGACTCTGCTTGCCAAATGTATTGCTTATAATGAAATTTGTTTAAAAACTTCAAATTCTTTTTTAAGTCTTTTAAAATTCTGAACATCAGCCTGACATTTAGTTAATTTAGCAACTTTTTGAGCTTTGGTCTTGATGTTTTCCAGATTTCTTAGTCTAAAATTGTACCATGGCAATTTAAATTTAGATTTACTTTTTTTCTTTGGAATAAATAGGTTAAATGCTTCATTTAAAACATTTGTGAAAATTTTAAACATATTTCTCAAGTCAACATTATCCATAATATAATCCCAACTAATATTAAGTAAGTAATTATTTATATTTGAAAAGTTTGCTTTTTTGAAATCATAACGTATTCTATTGTCTTTACATTAAATGTTGCAGTAGATGTATGTATCAAATGATATTACAAGAGCTTTATGATGAATACAATTTGACAATAATGGATGAAGACATTGGTGTATACTATGTTTCAAATCATTTTGTACAAAAACTAAATCAAGAATTCTAAATAGATCATTTTTAATATTATTAATTTGATAAAAATTCATAGAATATAAATTATCTATCAAGATTGATTCATGTGATTTACACACGTTAAATGGAATAAGTGTATCGGAATCAAGAACGCAGATATGTTGATTTTCCTCAGAATTAGTTGAAAGCTGTTCAATATTTTCAACGTGTTTTTGATACACATCAGGTGAACTTGTTGATCGAATATAACTTAGAACAAAGTTAATTTCATGTGTAACATTTGAACTTCGTCCCACTGTAACACCAAGCTGCTCAATTTCATCAGATGTATTAGCGAGTTGTATTTGTTTGCTAATAAGTGATGACTTAACGGCAATCAACACACCACCACCTCGGCTAACGACTGAAGAGAGTATACGATCTTTCCGATAAACAATATATGAATCAGCAAGCAGTTCGCAATCATGTGTTTGATCATGGAGCCAAGTCTCAGTCAAAGCGATTACGTCGTATTCATTGAGAGAGGCAGATAAAAAGAGTTGATCTGTTTTTGTTCGCATACCGCTTACATTCTGGTAGTAATCAGACAACTCTTTTGCGTTAGAGATTACGTTAACTGCTGTCGACGTTCCCTTTTCTCGTTTTTTGGGAGAAAAGAGAATTTTTTAATTTCAATTCCCAACGGCCAAATGGAGGAGTTCATAGCACAATTAAAAAGCGTACAGGGCACTGCTAGTTTGAAGTTAATATGATGTAAACTTGAGATATCAGCATCTCTTTTAACTAATTTAATGACCGAGGCAATTCTCTGCTACATTTAATTTTCGGGCAGCATACTTTAAATCGGCTTGCTCGGTAGTGTTTTTATTAAAACGCGAAAGATGAATATGCCGACGGCTAGGAACGCTGTCGAAATCAGTGCAAATGCTGGTGTCAGTGCCGTAATGTTTTCTTGTTGTTGCGACTCGTGGAATACTATTTGAATTGCTATTAACACTCAATAAAGCATTAACAGACCCAGAAGCGACGGTGGTAGAGCTGTTATTATCACCGACAACTTGCTTTTTTGTATTATTCCTACGCGTCCGAACGACTCTCTTATTTTTTAAAGTATTGCCCATCAAATTTTGCGAGGTAGAAGAGGCAATAACTGTAGCAAAAGTAGGCGCAGAAAGAGGAGCGGATGAAGTCGAAAAACCATTATCGTTGTTATTGTTACCACAATCCTCAACAACAACTGATGCAATAGAGGGACATGAAGTTATGTCCGCTACATCAGCAGCAATCATGGCTGAAGTGGTCGCTGAGCACAAAGTCACACTATCGGCATTTTTGCTTTTAACAAAGTCAATTAATTTTATTTTTAAGTCTGCCAATTCCTTTGATATATCGGAGAGCATCGACATGAACACCGACGACGTTTTGGCACAATGGACACATGAAAAAAATAAGCGATATTTATTTATTATGCTATCGCAGGATTTATCGTCTAATCCGGAACAAACCCTATGAAAACTATTTCCATAGAACTTCCACACAACGGCCTTATTATTCAGAACAAGCTGTGAACAACTGATACAAAAAATATCGGAATTAGACATTATTTAAACCGCACTAGTTGATTGCCTGAGACTAACTTGATGTAGAGCTTAATTATTAAGGCCCACTCACATGTGAATGGCACATATGGCAAAGAATTCCTTTTTTTTATTTATTTAACACAATTATAAAATGATGACAGCCTATTAAATCAATATTATTTTTTTTTTTATAGACTTATTGCCAAGGGAGGACTCCCTGAATGACTTGCGTCACGGCAAGTGATTAAATTCAAAATAAAATAAAAATCGAAGAAATGTGGTTAACGTTTGTAGCCGGTTTCAATTTATTTTCTCAGAATTCTCTCTGATTCATTGAAAAAGCAATACGAAAAACGAACACGAATTTAAAACGACGCGAGTCCAAATACTTTTATCAATGAATCATGGTCAGGGAAAACTACAAAAAACCTTGACCAAGATAATAACATTTTTTTCCTTTTTTTTGTATTAATAAACAACTTATGAATACTTTATCCATCATCCTTCAAGAAGTTGTTAACGGCTAATTTGAACGCCTGCAGATTATAAGATTCGGGGAACACGTGCTCGACCAATTGATTCCACATCGAAGAGACTCTCGAAAAAAGGAGGATTTAAAGTGTTGGGTTCTACATGAAAAAAGTTTTAAGGAAAATCTATGTTGATTGTTGTTGATTGAACCAAATGCGACCTCGGAGCCCCACCCCACACATATAAATTAAATTCTAAAATTGGTCTAACATAAGATTTATATAATCTTAATACTTCTGAGGGAGTGAAGTAGAAGTTACAACGTCTTATGAAGCCCAAACATTGGCTAGCTCTTTTTGAAATTTCATAAAAATGTTCTTTCCAGGAAAGATTACTAGATACTTTTAAACCTAACAACTTCAGAGAATCTGATCTCGCAATATGGGCACCATTAATAACAGGTGAAACGTAATGTTGAACTGTCTTCTGAGAAAAAAGACAAGACTGAAATTTATTTGGGTTAAATTCTACTGTATTAGATCTGTCCCAATCAAGAATGACTTGAATGTTCGACCGAATTATCGAATTCATTAATTCACGCGAACCTATCAAGCGAGAATTACATTCTTTTTGACTGACAAATTCAATGGAAGCCAATAGTGTTGTATCATCAGCAAATGAATGGATATCACAGGTTGTAGAAGACAACAGGTCGTTGATATATATCAAGAAGAGCGTGGGCGACAAAGATGACCCTTGAGGCACGCCAGCATTGATCCCATGTGAATCTGAAGATATGCCATTTAATACAACTTTTATTTTACGGTTCCATAAATAATTCTCAATCCATGTAATGAGAGAGGAGTGTAAGTTCAGCGCACGAATCTTATTAATAAGACAATCATGCCATACTCTTGTCAAAAGCTTTAGCAATATCTAAGGAAACAACGCTTGATTCACCTAGGTTTTCAATGCTTCGCTCCAAACAATTAGTCATGCACGTCATTAGTTCACATGAAGAGCGATTTTTACGAAATCCATACTGCACATCGGATAAAAGAACATTCGAATCCAGAAAGTTCATTAGTCTGAAATTAACGATAGATTCCATTACCTCGATAGAACCGACAACAAATCAGTAGGACGGTAGTTCGTAGGTGCCGATTTATCACCTTTTTTCGGAACGGATTGAATATTTGCTATTTTCCAAAATGATGGAAAAACACCTGTCTTCATTGAGAGATGAAACAATTTGCTAAGCGGTTTTGCCAAAGTGAGATGACAACTTTTCAATACTAATGGCGGAATACCGTCAGGGCCAGTCGTTTTATTGGGGTCAAGTTCTTTCAGAATTTTTGAAACAACCCGTTTCCGAAAATAGATTTTAGACATACCTTGGCCTAGATTTGGGAGAATTGGGGGTCTTTGGTTAGTTAAAGGAAGACTAGATGCACCAGCGAAATGAGAAGCTAAGAGATTAGCTTTCTCAATATCAGTTCTATAATGAATACAATTTTTTTTTTTTTTTTTTTTTTTTTTATAATTCGCGCACGCTTCAAGGGGTTCGCACCCTTATAATGGCTATATGCTTGGCACAGCGTGGGCGTTAAGGAAGAGGAGGAGAAAAGAGGAGATGTCTATGAGCTTGTGTTTTGAATGCCTGTGGATCATAGTGATGTGGGAAGACAGAGCTTGGCAGAGCATTCCACATACGAGTTGTACGGCTGAAGAACGAATCCCTGAATTTAACTGTAAGTCCGAAGATGGGCTTAAGGGTAAACTGATGAGCATTTAGAGCGCCACGAGTATTGCGGTTGAATTCAAGGAGAGGTGGCATGCAGCTGGCTATTTCTCTTGAGCACAGCTGGTAGAAGAAGCGATAAAACAGTGTCAAGCAAGAAATGTTCCTGCGGTGTTCAAGCGAATCAATCGATTTCGCTATATTTTCGTCACCGATAAGTTTTATCGCGCGGTTTTGTATTCTATCTAGCTGATGCAAAGTAGTCTTAGGCGCACCAGACCAGGTATGGGAATTGTACTCAAGTTTTGGGCGAATAAAAGCCTTGTAAATGGTAGCCAGATCAGAGGGAGTGAAATATTTCTTGCACCGGGCTAGAAAACCTAAACATTTCGCAGCATTTTTAGCGACGGTAAATATGTGGTCATTCCAACGAAGCTTGTCGTTAACGCACATACCGAGAATTGCGAGATTTTCAGTTTCCTCGATGCAAGTGCCATTCATGGATAATGGCATGGGGTTTAGGATTCGCTTGGATGACATAAATAAAGAAGGAATAGACGAAGTATTGTCTGCAAAGTTTCTTTTAACCAATGCAGCAAACGACCAAAAGCTTCGACTGTTTGAATCAGAATCCATATAATGTAATTTTCTTTTTGAAGTGAGAATCGAAACACGGTACTGTACGGTGCCATACGATAGAGTACGATAGAGAGTACTCTTTGAGCCTAGATTTTTTTTGTCCGTTTCATTTGCAAATTTTTTATCTCACTCCTTATGTTTGAGTTGTTAAAGCTATACAGAGCTTGGTCCTATGAATGGATAAAGATAAAGATAAAGAGTACCACATACTCTTTGATACTAGAAATCTATTAGTTTTATGATAAACCTAATAATTCATTTGTCTGGAATTTGTTTATAATCTTCTTTTCTGATCGTGATTTTACCCATGGTTTTAAGCCTTGTTCGTATTAGAGAAGTATGCTAGGGGGTGTTCCATTGTCTCCTTTACTTAATTGCAGTTTCTGCAGGTTTCTTTATTACTGATTCCTATTTTGTGCAGATGGTAGGTTGCAGGTATTCTGTCAATGCTTCACAAAAAATTTTTTATTCTTATGTTTTGAGTTTTAGGAATTTCTTTAGGCGTTTTAGCAACTCTTTTTTTCCAGCAGTTACTTGTCCATTTCATTTGCCATTTTTTATCTCACTCTTTATGATTTGAGTTCTTAAAGCTTTACTTGGCCTATGAATGGAGTCTCAGCTCCTATCTTTGCCATTAACTCCTGTCCTGGTACCCCAATAGTTCTTTACCAGTTTATTTAGGGTATTGTGGCCTTTGATCGGAATTCATTCAATTGTCAAGTGCTTTAAGCACGGCTTGACTGTTGGAAAATATATTTTTTGTCATTGTTAGCCTTCTTGTCAGCAAGTATCTCGGATCCACTTTGGGTTTGTTGTCTTTGTAATGCTAGTTGAGTACCCGGCGTTGTCCAATTAAGGGAGGGAGATTAAGTCTCTACTATTGTATGAGAGGTGAAATCACAAAACTAATTTTGTTAGTTAGAACAAGAAATACTTACTGAACTCGCAGCTCGAATGAGTGAAGTTAGTGGATTGCGTGAATTATTGCCATTTCTTGTGCGCCAGTTACTTTTTTCAGTTCGTGTTGAAAATATATTGTTACGAAATTCAGGCTTTCGAGTCCGTAAAGGCTTTTGCAAATAAAACACAACACAAGTTTATTAATTTACAAATAACAACTTTAATGAACAAACAATAAAATTAACACAAGTTGACAATTTATACTGGTGATAACTTTAAATGTACACAAGAACACTTATAATACTCGTACTTTACAATAATTCTCTTACGAAGTAGCTTAATCGCTTTGCAAGAACTTTCACAACTTCACTGGTTAAAATCCAATTAACTAATAAATTCTCTGCAGCGAACGCCACCTTTAATACTCATTGAAAAGCTTCCAGAAACTTCCAATCTTATAGACAGAAATATCGAGAAAAGACCAGAAAATTGTAGCTTTATTCCCTTATTTACAACTAACGACTCATCTTCTAAAAATAGACTACATGCTCAATCATGTTCTTTTACAAAAAACGGGCAAACCGCACAAACCTATTTGACAACATTTTTGATCAGTACATAATGATTCAAACTTACAAGCGGTTACATTTCAAATAGTTTAATAGACTTACAGCCTACCTGAGCCCAGTTTTTAAAAATAGCCCAGTCTCGAACGGAGTGTCACGGATACCTGGCGCACTCCTGACTAAACTAGCCTTATGTGTATATGGCGGATCTCTGTATAGATGGACCTCCTTTCTCCGCCACTCGTGGAAATCATATGGCAGCAAATAATCAAAAATTTTCTTTTGCTAGTTTTGAGAAAACTAGCACAAAAACTTCTAATACCGGTTCTTCTTTACCGGATGGTAGCACGGAGCAATCGCTGGATACCGGTAGTGCCCTTGTAACGGTAGATGGTGGTTTATCCACTGTCGACAAGCGCAGAGCGGCTATTAAAGCTAAAAATAACTTCGCTTCTGCTAGTTGTGAGAAAACTAGCACTTCTAATACCGGTTCTTCTTCCATATCGGACGGTAGCATGGTGCAATCGCTGTCTACCGTTAGTGCCCCTGTAACGGCGGATGGTAGTTTATCCACTGCCGACAAACGCAGAGCGGTTATTAAGGCAAAAAATAAATTTTCAATCACCGGTTCATCTTCTATACTGGACGGTAGTACGGTGCAATCGCAAGGTCGCTCTACAAGGACCGGCGTAATGCCAATCGGACACTGGAGGCCCTCGGAGCTATTCCGGAGACCAGCAGGACGCCAAGGCAAATCGCCAAGCTTAAATGGGCCCAAGACTTTCTTGATAAGCAGGAAGACCAGCGGAGACTCTACGTCGAAGCGACATAGATCGCTGGAGGAGGCCATTTCGGTCTCAAAAAGACTCAAGGCACATAGTGCAACCGCCCCTAGTTACTCCACCATTACATCTCAGAGGTCCTTCAGCGACGTCCTAAAAGATAGGATCATTGTCGCGGTAATTGATCGTAGCGACATAGACGGATCCATCTCTTCTGATCGGTGGCAGCAAATTAATGTCAAACTTTCAGGCAGTTTCGCGAGCTTTATGAAGGGTCGTACTGGACCTCCTCCTGCCACATACGATGGCGGTTGGCATCAAGGCCGGATAAAGCTAATAGCTTGCGAAGATTCGATATCTTGTGATCTCTTTAAACTGGCCATTGGCAGTCTTGGGGAGGTTTGGCCTGATGCCAAGCTCGAGGTTGTTGCAAAGGAGGATATCCCTAGCCGACCAAGAGCGCGGACTTGGATTCCCATCGAACCCCCCACTGCTGATGGAATACTCAAGTCTTACGGCTAAGCAATCCCACCCTTCCGACACTCGACTGGAAGGTCGCTAAGATAGAGGAGCGTAGGGGCTACTACAGATCCGCGATAGTTGTGATCAACCAGGAATACCTTGCTCCCCTGGCAAGGACCAAAGGCGTTATTCGGTTTGGATGGAACTTCGGGTCTATAAGAAGGATGAGTTAGAAGCTGGTGAACCACCCCCTCATCCCTCGGACTCGGAGTCTCAAGTTCCTGAACCGGGAACATCCGTCACCTTCCCTATGATGGATGGCGTTGTTCCCCAAGCTTCGGCTACCCTGTCACAGTCTTCTGTCTCGATGATAGTTGACGATGTTCCCCAAGCTTGGCCAATTCGTCGCAGTCTTCCGTGTCTGACACTCTGTCGGACTTGGAGTGGGAGGACCTTCTATTCAGGTAATCTACCAATGAAGACGAGTTTCTCAACTCGCCTTCGGAGGGGGATGAGCTGGACAACACTGTAGTAGAGGTTTCTCTGCCCAAAAGTAGCAATAATGCTGCGGGTGGTACAGATTAATCTACAGCACTCCAAAAAGGCTTCGACCTCCCTTCTACTACGTATTTGTAAAGACGGAGTCCTGATACAAGAGCCTTGGGTTGTTAACAACCTAGTTTTGGACTCAGGACTCTTAATTACTATCCACTATATGTGGCAGACAAAGGTAAGCCTAGATCCTGCATATTAGTGAAAAATAGTCTCAATGTATTCTTACTCCCTAGCGACCGTGATACAACCGCGGTGAAGCTGGATACTGCCAAGGGTGCATATATGATGACATCGGCATATTTGGCACACGACTGCGAGGAATCTCTACCACCTGTCAATCTGGAAAGATTAATCGAGGAAGCGAAATCAAGAAACCAGCTTAATAATATGATGTGACGCTAACGCGCACGTTGGAGTCGAAATTGAATATATGCGTCCGAGTAGGCCTTTGTTTCAATGCAATGACATAAAAGTAACTTGATAAACATTAATAACTATTTTCATATAAACTTGTATTCCAATTAAGAATGTTGTACATAAAAACACCCATATGGTTTAATAACTATTTGATAATTAAATTTAAAACTATTACTAACAATTACTTATGATCAACAAGTAAAAAGAACTAAAGCAGTTTTCGTTTGCGAACGATCGGAGGAGGAAGGTTGGTTGGTCTTCGGATTGTATTGGACTGCACTAATATAAGAGAAAAATAAAGTCAAAGAGCGGAAAATACTACAATAAGGTAGTTGAGAGCGAATTGAAATCAATCCGTTAACTCTCTCTGAGAAGATAGAGAACTTGGTTAAACAATATATATCAAGATTGTAGTTTTACAAAAAAAAGTATCCCGTTCTTTAAGATAAAATAAATATAAATAAATCTTGAAAATCCGCTTCTTGCAAACAAATAATTAATATAAAATCACGAATTTTTCCCACCGCATTGTATATGTGATATACAGTTGCTGTAAACTGCTGTATTCAATGTGATGAGCACAATATTGTGAGTGCTCGGGTGCGAACTCAACCAACCCACCACAACACTTTATTTCATTCATCTATCCCAATATTACCAAGCCTAAGCTGTGCCTGGACATTGTAAGGATGCAAATCCCTTGAAGCGTGTGCTAACTAAAAAAAGTAAGATTTTAACTACTCAATAAAATATTTACGGTCATTATAATGGGTTTAACATTAAAGTGTTTTTTTAATTTTTAAATAAAACAGCGTATTAATCTGGATTATTGTCATACACCGTGAACTTCACATAGCTCAAAATAAAACATTCTAAACGCATTAAATCACACGAACAACGCTTGCCGATTAATTTTGGAGACAACACAGTCACCGAACTTCGACGAATGGCTTCGAGGTGCTGACGTGCCCAAATGCGACAATTTTACTTATTATAACAAAGCAGTTGAGCCAAAAATGGGCTCAATCGCTCAGAATTAGCGCACGTAAAGTACGACAAGAATTGAACAATTGAAATGTCAAACAAACTGCCGACAATTTGTGACTCTGTTTTTGCAACAACCTCAATAAACGCAGCAGCTTTCATCATCAGCGTTAGCCGAGATCGTACTGTATTTTGTGTTAATGTGGCTTCCGTATTTAAGTGATACTACTCCGATGATATGTGTGAATTAAATAACTTGAAGCAGATTGCACATAGTAAGTATTTTTGATACCGTTTTAGGTCTAAACGCGTAAAAAAGTACGTACTTTTTGGAGGCGCTTGTAAGATAGAAAATAGTATATACAATATTAAAGAATAACAACCCTTCAGGCAGTCTAAATTCTTATATTAAGATTAAAAATTATATAAAATTTAAATTTAAATTTAAAATTTAATTTGTTATTGGAAGAAAATATAACAAAACAGAAAAATACAAAATACGAATAAAATGAGCTGAAACAACAAGTTTTTAAATAAGAAAAATGTAAAAAAGCAAACATTCAGACATTACACAGTTGTTTCAAGTACCTCAAATTGAAAATCATTTAAGTCCTCGAGGAAATCCATCGAAGTTTCAAAAGAATGTGGTTCATCGTGATAAGAAAATTGTTCTCTTACATTGCCAACGGTATCATAATGTAAATCACAATTAACATTAAGGGTTAGTTTGTCTATATTTATGAAATCGATATTTTCAATAAGCGTCTGCTGAATTGCAATTTTTTGTGTTGGAACCGCGGACAAATTTAAATGAGCATCGCTAGAACGGTTTTGTAAATTATCTTGGTATCTGCCAGAGTCTGTACTGGTACCACCATCCAGCTTTAGTTTCCTTAAGGTTTTCCGGCTTTGTTGCTGCTGCGCAATCTGCAGTTGATGCATGTGTTGCTCCTGTTGTGTAAAAAATGAAAGCTGACTGTTGGCAGCCGTATTCTCGCTTAGCCTTCGCTTGCGGACAAACTCATCTGAACTACATAATTTTAATTGATCACTATTTTTATCGCGATCCTCATCTCTATAAAAAATTAAAATAACACATTAATTTTATAAATTATATGAAATATTTTGGGAATAAACAAAGATAGCATACTTAATTTTAAGCGAAATATATTTATCTGGAACTAAACCATCTTTTCCATCAACACTTCCTTGCCACCAATCGTTTGAAACCTTTCGAAATAAAATCAGTACGCATATAAAATGTATATAAAAAGTGTATACTTGTTTCCTTAATATGACATGTTCCCCTTTCCGTAGGCTTAATTCCCGGTTAGAACGAGCACTAAAATCAAACTGCACAGTGGCTTCTAGCATTTCGGATTCTTCAAGAAAATACAAAAAAATTACTTTTTCATCCGCCGGTTTTTTTTTCGAGCTTACCATCTTCTGAAGGATATACTTCAGAATCTAAATCCTCAGTTAACTGTTCAGTCGGCGAATCACCAACATCACTAAAAAAAAAAAAAAAAATTAAATATTTCTTTCCCGTTTTATTTTTGTTACTTTACATGTCAATAAATGGTTCTTCGGATATATATTTCTCATACTGCAAACCGCCAAAGTCTTTTGGAAACAACTCTTCGTTGTACACTATCATATTTTTGATAAGTTCATTTACTTGGTTTTGGTACTGAACTTGATCTTTGTCCTCAGGTGCTGGCATAAGTGTTGGTCCAAAACAAATAGCTAAGTTGTAAGCATCCATCATATTTTCATCAGAATATTCAGACAAGCTTTACCCGAAAGATTTGTGAAGTAATTAATATTTTAAAAAATTACATTTG
Organism: Nephrocerus scutellatus; assembly: GCA_947095585.1. Lineage (NCBI taxonomy): Eukaryota > Metazoa > Arthropoda > Insecta > Diptera > Pipunculidae > Nephrocerus > Nephrocerus scutellatus. The sequence goes on from OX352762.1 coordinate 51,397,678, forward strand.
AAGATGTACTAACTGATTTAAAAAGGCGAAGAGATATCGAATAACAATTACAACTGATCTGGGAAGACTTTTTAAAAATTTCTTAATTCCAAAAACAATTTTTTGTTTTGAATCCAGTTCTAAAAAAAAGTTTTTTTCAATTGTATTATTCTTTAAAAATAAAATAATCCACGACTTACGAGCTAACGACATAAATTGCTCAAAATAGATAATGGGAAAGAGAGGTTCTAGTAACTCTCTCAAATACAATTTTAGCACACCAGCTACTGAGTTAATATCAGACGCATCCGTAGTATCGGCTAAAGGATCCTCACCCCTTTCAAAAGCTTCACGGAAATTTGATATTTCTACTTGAGAGCCGGAAACCCGGAATATTCCCTGATGATGGAGTCCTTTAAAAATCCGATTTTAAAAAAATCAAAGTTTAAAAAATATTTGAAAGTTACCATAAAGATTTATAACACGGATGCAACTACGCATTATTAAAGGGATTTCTTCAGCTGTCGCTTCTAGGTATTCCTCTAAAGAGCCTCCAAATAGTTTCGGCTGCCCGGACATGTTCATACGCCCGATTCTTTTACGTTTTGGAACATTTGATTTAGTAATAGGGATCGACGAGAATGCAGGATCATTTGCTAAATAATTCCGAAGAAGTTCTGCTTTAGCATCAAGTCTGGCAATTCGCGACGTCCCCAATATGTATTCTCTTATTTTCTGTTAGAAAAAACAATCAATCCATTTAAATGAAAATGTAGTTCTTTTAAGACTCAAATACATACTGAAATGTAAAATTCTTCAATTTCCTGTTTATCTGCTTTTGTCTTCGTTGTTGTAGCGGATGCAGATTTAGATTGTGCTTGGGTGCCATCCCCAAAAACTCCACTGGTGTCAAAATCTTTTGTGTTCAAATGTTCAAGGAGATTTATTTCAGCAGTTTCAAGGGTTTTCCAGATTTCATCGGATTCAATACGTAAACTGTTTACACGTTGGCCAAGCAACTGGAGTCGTTGCTCCATATCAGCATGAAGAGCTTTTTGTATTTCTGGTTCAACTTGTTCATCGTATTGATGACCTTGAAATTCTAGCCTTTTTGGTATCATAAATGCTGAATGATGTTGTTCTAAAAATTTTTGCTTATCTGCCCGGCTATCCATTGAGTGAATAATGTGGGACAAGCCATCAGCATGAGAAAGTATGGCACGACAGCGTCCTTGATCTGCTGTAACATGCATTAAAATAGCCCTCGAAACCATTGAGCCGAAACCCAAATCCATGCACTGAATAGAGAATCGGGTTATATAGAGTCTAGAAATTAAAAATCTCTACCCTTTTCTTGTACTCACATCGATTAAGTCGCTTAAGTCCTCTACAAAATACTTATGTATTGTGGTGTTGGATGCTTCAATGCAAAGTTGATACTCATTTTTGGCTTTGAGGGCCTTCAGTCTTGCATCTGTATATTTACTACTTCTCTACGTAAAGTAATAATAAAAATAAAATAATAAAATAAACAAAAAAAAACTTAATTAAAAAAATAATTTACTTTGAGCACTTCTTTTTCAGTTAGTCTATATTTTTTGCTACGTTCTATCTTATCTTTTGGAATTGTTTGTTGCAATTTCATTCGGTGTGTTTCGGCTGTCCGTAATTTTGCCTCCGCTGCCTTACATTCAGTCTAAAAAAGAAATTTTAAAAAAAAATTTAAAAATAATGACTGCAGTGTTATTTAAACTTATTTTTTTAAGTTTTTAAATAAATTGATTATTTATAACGGGCCTTGGCAAATTGCGACCCACGAGCTATTATGTATTGTATTTCATTCATGACTATATTTTGAGCTTTAGTATTTTTAAATTCTCTATATTAACTTAGCGTGCCCGTGTGTTTTTTTGTTTGTCGTGGAATATTGCGATAAATTTTTAACCCACTTCCTAAAGCCCGATTTCATTGAAACTTTTCATACAAGTGTATCTACAATGACCGATGAGCCGATGAACACTATCTAATAATAATTTTATACACATGAGTTTCTACGATGGGCAAAACTTTTTGTAAATTTTTTGGAGTAAGCAGGCCCTGAGGACCGAGGGGTGCCCATATAAATTTTTTAAAATTAACGCGATTTTCTTCAAATTTTAAACTCATGTGTATCTCCGATGGACAAAACTTTTTATAAACTTTTAAGAGTGAAACGGGCCCTGAGGCCTAAGGGGTGCCCATATAAATTTTTTAAAAATTAGCCCGATTTTCTTCAAATTTTAAACACATGTGTATCTCCGACGGACAAAACTTTTTGTAATATTTTTGGAGTGAAGAACTCATGTGTATCTCCGATGATACAATGGAGTCTCTTGAAGAACATAAGGGTTTGTTGCTGTTCAAATACATAAGTACTCACTCTAGCCTATGCATAATATTTTGGTTATTACAAAAAGCTCAAAAAAGCTTTTTATAATCTTCTTCTTTTTAGTAAACTAACCGAAAATAGTATTGAGTGTGTCAACCCCAACAGTTATCTAATATACTACAATCGATAAACTAGTTAAAGTTTGCCAGTGTGTCAAGGGTATTATAATGCTCAGCAATATGCTTGGCAAAGCGTGGGCGTTAAGGAAGAGAGCAGGGTAGGCTGAGTCGGAGACACGGCCGTGGGTTTTGAGCGTGACAAGATCTTCTTGTCTGTGGTATGGATACACGAACGGATATCTCAAATCTCAAAATGGTATAGTTCCCAAAATTACAGATCCTAATGACCATATCACAGAATTTCAATAGAAACAAGTTGGTCCACAAATTTCCAGACCCTTTTGGCCAGATTCCAAAATTTCCATACGAACAATTTGTATAGTCGCATCTTAGTCCTACATACCGAATTTCATACGAATAGCTTGTGAAATTGCTTGGTCCACAAAATTCCAGACCATATTGGGCAGATCCCAGAATTTTCATAGGAACAATTCTTATAGTCGCATCTTAGTCCTACATACCGAATTTCTTACAAATCGCTTTAGAAATTGCTTGGTCCCTAAAATTTCAGACCCTATTGGCCCTATCCCAGAATTTCCATAGGACCAATTCGTATAGTCGCATCTTAGTCCTACATACCGAATTTCATACAAATCGCTTGGTCCACAAACTTCCATACCCTATTGGCCCTAGACCAGAATTTCCATAGGACCAATTCGTATAGTCGCATCTTAGTCCTACATACCGAATTTCATACGAATCGCTTGGTACACAAACTTCCACACCCTATTGGCCCTATCCCAGAATTTCCATACGAAAAATTCGTATAGTCTCATCTTAGTCCTATATACCAAATTTCATACGAATCGCTTGGTCCACAAACTTACAGATCCTATTGGCCCTAGACCAGAATTTTCATAGGAACAAGTCTTATAGTCGCATCTTAGTCCTATATACAAAATTTCATAAGAATCGCTTGAGAAATTGCTTGGTACACAAAATCCAGACCCTATTGGCCAGACCCCGGAATTTCCATAGAAACAATTCTTATAGTCGCATCTTATTCCTACATACCGAATTTCAAACGAATCGCTTGGTCCACAAACTTCCAGCCCCTATTGGCCCAGATCCCAGAATTTCCATAGGAACATTTCTGATAGTCGCATCTTAGTCCTACATACCGAACTTCATGCGAAACGCTAGAGAAATTGCTTGGTCGACAAACTTCCAGACCCTATTGGCCTATCCCAGAATTTCCTTAGTCGTACATACCGATTTTTTTATGGGTTGTTTTATTGTCTCTCTATCTACATGACTTTTCAACCATTTCTTATACTTGCCAGAAAATTTCACCCGCTGGAATTTCCTTTTTCTAAGTGGGTGGGATGTAGTGATCGCACTACATGTCGCTCAATTATCTCTCATACGTAGACCTTCGTTCCCAACACATCTTCAATATCCGTATATTTCCAGTTAATCTCGTCGTCTCATGTTTCGTCACAAATATCATGAACCCATTCTGTATGGTAAGCACTCTATCAAGGTACACTCATTCTGAATATGCAATATGACTCCGTGATAGCGGATACTCATATTCAATACCCATATTTGGTCTGGTGCGCCTAAAACCACCTTGCATCAACTAGAAAGAATACAAAACCGTGCGATAAAACTTATCGGTGACGAAAACATTGCGAATCTATTTCGCTTGAACACCGCAGGAACGTCTCCTGCTTGTCACTGTTTTATTGCTTCTTCCACCAGCGGTGCTCAAGAGAAATATCCAGTTGCATGCCACCTCTCCTTGAATTCAACCACAATACTCGTGGCACTCTAAATGCACACCAGTTTACCCTTAAGCCCATCTTCGGACGTACAGTTAAGTTCAGGGATTCGTTCTTCAGCCGTACAGCACGTATGTGGAATGCTCTGCCAAGCTCTGTCTTTCCACATCACTATGATCCGCATTCAAGACACAAGCTCATAGACATCTCCTCTATATTTCTTCTTTTCCTTAACGCCCACGCTGTGCCAAGGATATAGCCGAACATAATAAGGGTGCGACCTTTTTGCGTGCGCAAATTATAAAAAATAAAAACCCAAAGTGAGGGCAAGCACTGCTGCCTCTTAAGATGGTCAGCACAACGCAAACAGAATCAAATATATGCCTGTGTGATAGCGGAGGTACATTGTACTGTGTCTACAAAAATAGATAAGCATTTTAACTGCAAAAATATAGAGATACACTGCACCATATCAAGGGTAGTGTAATTATAGTTTATCGATATGTGACGAAATATAAATGAGCGCATTCATATGGAAATGTACTGGACTGCACTATTCGTGCAGGAAGTTGCATACGTGCGTTGGAAAGGAGTATTGGATTGGATTTGAGGTTTAGCAAAACGAAATGTTGAAGATGTTGCTATTGGAACACATAAACAACAATGATTTTGTTACTGCACAGCCTTTTGGTTCGCCAGAACCACCGGGCATTATATTTAGAATGCTTGGTCGAACAATCGCTTCACTCATCCATTTATCCAGTTTTCGAACTATCTCCTTCTCCTTGTGGTAAATTGGCCTAGGATCCAGTAAAACATTGTTCATTTTTATACCGAAATTTAACATACCTCGTTTTGGATTGTACCCAACAACCATTTCCCGTTTCCAAATGGTGAATGGTAAATTGGTAAAGAAAAAAAATTCCGTAATTGTTAACGGGTATTTATGGTCTCAGAGTAGCATATGAAAATCTATGGTCTAAAAGGGTGAAATATTAAATTGTTGTCTGATAAAAAAATGAGATTCCGTCATATTTCACAGGTTCTAACTAGTTTTAGTTTAAAAATAAAACACTATACAAAAGAAAGTCCCGTTTCATCAACAAAAACACCGATACGATAAACAGTTTTTTTTAATCCATACGATTTCGTACTCGACTTACGCTTCCACGAAAACCACAAAAACCGTCTAGCACTTGCCGGAATCCAAGTAGAGTTTTATTTTAAAAGACGATGTTCGTAATTCGAAAAAATCGTATGAACTGTTTTATTTTAATTACATAAGTACATCATTCATTTGTAATTAACTCTGATGTGTATATATGTTTGTTTGTAATTTTCATACAGCAACGAAATGGAGGTATAGTATAGAAGACTACTCCTATTTATATAACAATTAACTATAAAAAAAAACTTTATTTTTCGAGTAAATCCTCTTAGTAATAAAGTTTAAAAGTGAAACTTGGTTAAACAATAAACACAGCTGCTTTTTAGTCACTTTTCAGTTACAAGCAATTATTCAAGGGCCTAAAATTGTGGCAGCCAAGTCAATATCGATATCAATAAATTTTATCTGGAAACATGTTAAGCAATAATAAAAAGCTTAAACAAATTCAACATGTTTACTCCCAAACGAAATCGATTAAAACGAAAAAAAAATTTAATGATGCCATTACACAGTCAATCAGATCTTCTACATGCAAATTCAAAATCATTCCGTCATTTTGTTTAATAAAAAACGAAAAAAGCTGGTTTCATTCGTAATTGGAAAATTTTGAATTTGTAGGGCAATAATTTAACTATTATAGTATGTTTAGTTAAAAAATATATATTTTTGCATAAAATGACGTTACCTGATAGCTGTGATAAGTTTTCATTGTTGTGTGTAACTCCTGTAAAACGCGAAGTATTTCTTCATGAGTTTCATAACCGATTTCTCTGCACTGTAATTAGAGAGCGATTATTTACTTAATTTGCCGAAAAAGTAAAAATAAAAACACGCCTACTCTCTTGTATATACGTTGAACGTCCTCGATAACAGTCTGTAGACGGCTAACAATATGAACAGAATATATATCCGATAATGCTGCATGATCTTTCGATAGTAGTTTTGTCTGGCTTACTAGTTGCTGCCAGCACGCATAGGATGAAAATAAAGGCCATTGTTCTCGTCTAATTAATTTTTAGAATTAAAATACAAAAATTACATATTTCGTAAACATTTGTATTAGCCAACTCGATTTAAAAATAAAGGACTTAAGCAAAATTATAACGGAAATGATAAATGGTTCGATAACAACTTAAAAACATGGCACAGAATATTAATTAAACTTAACACTCTTTGGGCAAAAAATTCTTAGACTGGCTTAATGCAAAGAAAAATTTTTTTGTTGCATAAAATCACGTTACCTATTAAAACACTTTTCTGCAGTGTGTTGTCATTAGTAGTCGTGAATGGAATGTTGTTTTGTTGCATCAATATAGTTGAAACCTGATGAAAGTTAAAAAAGTTTGAAGCACGTCACATTTGATTATATATCATCATATTTTACTGATTCACGGCATCTTTTCAATGAATTATCCATTCGTGCTGTGGATAAAGTTTGATCAACAAGTAAAATGAAGCTATGCAATGTTCAATGGCTCCTGTTTGTTTTAAAATCAACTTGTTTGTCTTAAAATTTTCTGCCCAGAGTATTTTAAAATAATAAATGCATTATTAATATTTACTTTTGTTTTTGCTCTTTGTGCCTCAAAAGCAAGCTCTTGGCAAGTTTATCCAGACTTTTGCTATAATCCAATTCAAGTTCACCACGTCGACGAAAAAAGTCCTGCAACTCTTGGATAAGGGATACCTGTGATTCCACCCTTATATCAAGGCATCGCAATTGCTCGTTTAACTGTAATCGAATATCTAAATAAATACAAAAAAATTAAACTATTTAATGAGTTGACGTTTTTAATACATATTCAACAATTGACCTGTCTTTAGTGACTATGCGAATACGACATTGTAAGAATTAAATGATTTGATTTAAGTAATAAAATTCCATAAACTGGAACTACATAGGGTGCCGTAAATGTTTTTAGAAAATGGTAATACTAGTGTTTTCGGATGCAAATCTCTATGTCAGTCAAAAAGCTCAACATTTTTGAAGGTTATTTTCTCAAAAGTTACCTGTCAGTTCGCATCGCAACATTGTTTTTTATTTACTTGAAAAATTGAATTCAGTGAAAAAATGGAATTATCGCGTAAAAATTTTCGTGTGATGATTTTTTACGATTTTCGAACGGGGCTAACTCAACAACAGTACTTCGAATCACTTCATTCGACTTTTGGCGACGAAGCACCATCTATTTTTTATTATTGGTACAATAAATTTAAGCGCGAACGACGTTCACTCAAAGACTAGCCTCGTGAAGGTTGCCCAAAAACAGCTACTGCGCCAGAAAACATCGATGCTGTGAGAAAACTGATTGAAGAGGATTGTCATGTGACTTATTGGGAAATCGTGGCATGGCTAGGCTTTAGTAACATTAACGTATATACGATCTTACATGAACATTTAAATGTGCGGAAGCTATGTGTACGTTAGATTCCACATTTTTTGACACACGCACAAAAAAAGGTTCGTGTCGATTTGTGCCGCCAAATGCTTGAAAAATTCGTTGAAGGTATTCCAAAAACGTATACAAGATCGTGACAGGTTACAAGTCATGATATTTGCGTGAGCCGGAAAGAAAATCCAACAAAAGTTGTGCGAGCCCGGAGCGTTGGGAAGCAAATGGTCTTGTTTCTTCACGAAAACCGGTCATGTGGATACTGTGACTCTTTAAAATCAAAAGACAGTCAATACGACCATTTGTTTGCCGAGGTTTTCAACAAATTGAGAGAAAACAACCCAAAACGGCGAATCATTTTGCATCACGATAATACGAGCTCACACACATCACATCAAACAAGCGAGTATTTGAGCACTCAAACGATCGAATTGATGGGTCATCCGCCTTACAGCCCCAACTTGGCACCCAATGATTTCTTCCTGTTCCAAACAATCAAAGATAAGATGCGTGGACAACGATTTTCATCGCATGAAGAAGCGGTTGAAGCGTTCAAAAACCATGTTTTGGAACTATCATCTTCGGACTGGAAAAAGTGTTTCGATAAATGGTTTGAGCGTATGTAAAAGTGTATAGATCTTAATGGTGAATATTTTGAAAAGCAATAAAGCATTTTTGACGAAAAATTTTAATTTTTTATAACTTTTACGGCACTCCTCGTATAAACAGAAGTGTAAATGAGCTTTTTATCTATACGTACTAGGAGTGCCAGTTGTCCAAAATAGACCACTTTAAAATTATAATCGAAAAGTTATTTGGATACGGCAGAAAATATTTAGAGAAATGTAGCTTTGAGTAATTTAGTCAGATAAAAAATATTAAGTTATTTCAATTTATATTTAGTTTGATCTATTAAAACCATGATCTGATACAGTTGTAGCAAAACTTGTAATGGCTCTAGCTAAGATTACAACGATAATCTTTATTTTTGTTTCCTTTATTATTAATTTATTGATTACAGCCAGTTTTCTTCAGTAGAATCCTGCTGAATAATTACCAAAGCCTATAAATTAATGAATCATTCATTCATTCATTGTATTCAGTGTACTAAGTGTACTCAGTGTAATCATACTATATTTGGTGTACTCAGTGTACTGAACCCATTCTTTGTGAGTACACTGCACTAAACATTTTGTTGAGAATGGGTGAACTACCCATTTGACAAACAAACACCAGGTGAACTATTCGTTTTAGATTTCAATTTTAGAGTACAATAATGATGGGAACCCAAATAATAATGAATGTCTTGAAACATGTTTTAAGACATTCATTGCAGACCTCTAACTCTTAAAGTGGTTTTTCCTGTCAGCCACCTTAACCCTGTGAGGGATCGCACCGGCGACCACATAAATAACATGCCTAAAAAAGCATACAACGTTTTTGACCCTACATCGACTCTGGTGCCTCTCAAAGTAAAAGCAAACACTTAATATGCATTTATTAATAGCACGCTTGGTGCATGAAAATAAAAGCATACGCAAATCAGTACTACGTCTTGATTAATAGCACACTTGGTGCATGAAAACAAAAACAAAAAAACATCTCCAATAGCAAAACTTATGACCGGCGGTCGTTCGCCTATGAAAATAAATATGCAATCTAAGCATCATGGGCAAACGAGCGCCGGCCGCTTAGAACGTTAATTACCCTTTCCATGCATTGCGCTGAGTAAGCGGCGCATGGAAATGGTAATGAAATAATAAGGTCGTTCGCTTATGGAAACAAATATGTCAACGCAGCAGCAAAGGCGAACGAACCTAAAAACACTTGACGCGGTCGGTCATAAATTACATACGTACATACATACACTATGCTGATAAAACGATATTATGTAAAATATGAATATTGATGAGTGGGCATTACAGAGTCGATGCATGGTCGAAAATTGATCAATTATTTTTGTATAAAAGAAGGGAAAATTCACTGAATAAAATCATCTCCATACCTAACGTTCAACAATAATCATCGAGTGTTCATTTATTAAAACATCATACCAGTTCGGTACTCTGACTCCCTAGAGAGCTCCGGCTTTTGGGTTTACGTTGACACGGCAACACGCCTGACGAGTCAGATATCGAGCTTGGTATCTAAGTCCTTCAAAAAATTAACAGCAAAGTTGTTCCAACAAATTAGGACAACTTTACATGGCGATCCTGCCAGATTCTGGCTTAATACTGAGTACTGAAATAATTTTTCATATAAGTCTTTTTTTATCGTCGAGCAAGAATAATTTTTCTAAGTCGTTATTCATCAAGAAAAATAATTTTTCTAAGTCGTCGTTATTTATCAAAGTCTTTTAAATCATCTACATGTCGTCCAATGAACGACAGCAAGAGAAACTTGCACTTGCGGCCGATTACATCAGGGAAGCACAAGCCCTGCTCCAGTCCGAGGTTCCAGTGGAACAGGACCAGGTGGGACCAAAGCCACTGTCAATAGAGGAGTACAGACGACGACAGAAATTGAAGAAGCCAGCAGTTGGCCTATTTAAAAAAGGCCATCCGAACCAGTAAGAGGGAAAAGAAGAGGAACAAACAATCAGAGAAACAGGCGTTCGACAAATTACGCGATGACACCTTAAAAGCAGAGCTAGCCAAAACTAAAAATTTGACAAAACTACCACAAGCGAAACTACCACAAATGGACAACGAAAGTGACAGGGCTACCGATGAATTTATATTGGAAGACGTAATCCGACAATATAAAACCAGACTCATAAATGCCGAAGTAGACAAGTTCCCACATTTAGTAGAAATGTTTAGAATAATCGACAATTGGGAAACAGACGGAGGAATAATACATAAAATTTAGATTTAATAATTTTCTTCAAAAAAAAAAAAATTAATAAATAAATAAATTTTTATATATATATTAACTAGCATTTTAAACAGTTTTTATTAGAAAAAAAATGGGAAAAACCCAGTCAAAAGTCGAAGAGGTCATTGTGAATAACAATGGACCTCAGACCAATAAAAATTACGAAACAATAAACTATGGAATATACATAGTAACGGTTTTGCTGGTAATAATAATAATCCTAGGGTTGAACTACATTCGCAAGATATTCAGCAAAAAAGTAAATAAGGTCATTAAAAAAGAGATAATAAAACAAAACATCATTTTTTTTTATTCACTTTCATATCTTACGGTACTTTAAAAAATTTATTAAAACTCTATGGAAAAATTCTTTTACAGAAAATCTGTATAAAATAGTAAAAAACCTTAGAAAAGATGGCCCTAACAGAAAAATATCTAAGGAATCAGCTGAGCCAAGATTAGAAGACTGGAAACATCAGGGACTTTTTAAACAGTATCGAGTTCTATTACAATACACTCACCCCGACCGCAAAACAAACCTTTCTAAAGTTCTTACTTAAATGCAAAATTCAAGGTAGGGCACTCACCGAATTGGGAAGTCAAAAACCAGAAGATTTTGCACAACTAAAAAAATACCTAACGGAAAATGCGGACCAAAAGAAACCATAGAACTAATACAAACGGTAGAAGCTTTTGGTCGCTTGCAGCCATGGTTACAAGAAACTTTTCAGACAAGTCTTCTTCGGTTCCTTCTTTATTGCATAATGGTATTCTTTATAAAACTGGTATTTAGAAAGCCAATCTCTTAGCTTCGCATTTTGCTCGTGCGTCTACACTTCCATTATCTAACCTAATTCCACCAATTCTTCCCAATGTGCCCAGGAATGTCTAAAATCTATTTCCGACAACGGGTTGTTACAAAGATTCTTAAAGCACTTGACCAAAACAAAGCTTCTGGACCTGACGGACTAATGAGCTATCTGGGTACGAATGCTCTTTTATTCTATGTGCAGTATGGTTTTCGCAAAATCTCTCTTCAGGTGAACTCATGACGTGCATGACTCATTATTGGGAGCGAAGCATTGAAAATCTAAGCGTCGTATCTCTGGATATATCAAAGGCTTTTGATAGAGTATGGCATGATTCGTTCGCTCAACCTAGACACCTCTCGCATTGGATGGATTGTATTAAACGGTATATCTTCAGCTTCACATGGTATCAATGCTGGCGTGCTACAAGGGTCATATTTGTCGCCTAAGTTCTTCTTGATATATATCAATGACCTGTTGTCTTCTACAACCTGTGATATCCATGCATTTGCTGAAGATACAACGCAATTCTCGCTTAATTGATTCGCGTGAATTACTGAATTCGGCTATTCTGTTGAACATTCAAGTCATCCTTTATTGGGGCAGATCTAATTTGGGTGGAATTTAACCCAAATAAATTGCAGGCTTGTCTTTTTTCTTAGAAGAGCGTTCAACATTACGTTCCACCAGCAATAAATGGTGCCATTATTTAGAGTTCAGATTCACTTAAGAAGTTAGGTTTGAACGTTTCAAGTAAACTTTCCTGAAAGAATCATATTTATGGAATTTCAAAAAGAGCGATCCAATGGGTTTCATAAGACGTTGTAACTTCTACTTCACCCCCTCTGAAGTATTAAGATTATTTAATACATATGTTAGACCAATTTTAGAATTTAATTCATATGTGTGGAGTGGGGGTCCAAAAACGCCTTTGCATTGTCTTGAAGGAATTCAGAATTTTATCCGGTTGATAAACGATGCAACCATTACTTTATCTCTTGATTCTTTGGAGCATATACGAAATGTAGGAGCTTTAACTGTTTTCTATAAATTCTACTACGGTAGATGTTCTTTAGAAACCCGTTCTCTAATTCCAGGTCCTCGGAAAGGCATCGTAAATACTCGTCTTAGGTCTAATCAACATAGACTTGCCTTAAAACCGTTTTCATGTAGAACCCAACATTTTAAATCCTCCTTTTATTCGAGAGTGACTTCCATGTGGAATCAATTGGTCGACTCCGTGTTTCCCGAATCTTATAATCTACAAGCTTTCAAAATAACCGTCAACTTCCTAAAGGACGACCGTAGTGTTCATTAGAGGGAAAAAAATAAAAAAAGAATTATTATTGATTGTATATTTGTATTATTTATAATATTTGTTTAATTTGAAATATTTTCTTGGTCAAGGTTTTTTGTAGTTTCCCCAGACCATGATTCATTGATATAATCATTTGGACTCGCGTCGTTTTTGTTTCGTGTGGCTGGGGGACTGGCTGGCTGGTTGACTGGCTGGTCAGATCTTGCGATCAATTTTTAACCCACTTCCCAAAGCCCGATTTTATTGAAATTTTGCACACATGTATATTTTCGGTAACAATACTTTCTATTAAAATTTAAAAGTGATTAAGCCGCGGGGTCGGGGGCTCCAATATATATTTTTTTCCCATATAGCGGCATCAGATCATGTCATACTATGATGACTGTGTTCTGTGTGCGTGGTGCTCTGTGAGCAGCGCTGCTTGCTTTACGATTGGGGTTGTTTTGTTGTTGGGTTGCAGTGCTTTGAATGTGTTTTTATTTTTCAGCATTTATAGTGGAATTTAGTATACTTTTGGTTATTGAAGAATTTACATGAACAATTTTAATTATTAAATCTAATATATAAAAATGGTGTCTGTATTTTTTGAGATTGCCTTTTTTCAGGAACCAAATATAACGGTTTTTTTGTTTCTCAGCAAAGAAGCATCTTAGGAACTTCAGATAACCATAGGTTTGTTTCATTGCTATTTGGGTTTTTTGGAAATTTGGACCCGTTAGATGGCGCTGTTTCCAAGATATAACGGTTTTTCTGTTTCTTAGTAACGAAGCATCTTAGGAACTTAAAATTTTAACTATACGTTTATTTCGTTGCTATTTGGGTTTTTGAGAAATTTGGACCCGTTGGGTGGCGCTGTTTTCATGATAGTAGGTGGTAAAACCGCTATTCTTGACATTTATTTAGTTTCATTACAACACGCGCAAGAATACATCGTAGGACGCCAAATTAAAAATAAAATTTATAATTAATCATAAAAAACGTTATTACACAAAAGAACTGTTTTTACATTATACACATGAGTCACGAAAACTGCATTTGTTTGATTAGTAGTTATTTTATTTTACACATGTAAAATGAATGTAAAATGTTAATATCAGCCACATTTTTTAACTGAATTTTATGAAATTTTTAAGATATATTATTGGCAGGTAGGGGAAAGTTATAGGTATAGATGGAAGGGGAGAAAGATAAAATTTTAACATGAGATTTACAAACGTATTTTTAAAAAAATGTCAACGTAAATTATTGGCAGGTGAGGGAAAGTTATAGGCTATAGTACTCCCGTCACCCCGGAGGTTCATGTGTGCGGGTAGCAAAGCGCCCGGGAACAGCTAGTTCTCTATATTAACTTCGCGTGGGCCCGTTGCCTGGCTGGCAGGCTGGCGGACACACCAAATCTTGTGATAAATTGTTAACCCACTTCCTAAAGCTCAATTTTATTCAAACTTTCCACACATGTGGGACAAACCTTTTATTTTTGTAAATATTTTTTAAATATCAACCCGATTTTTTTTATTTTGGCATATCCCATATCTGCGATGGACAAACCTTTTTGTAAAATTTTTTGAGTGAGAGTGGGCCCAGAGTTAAACCCATATAAATTTTTTTTAAAAATAAGCCCGATTTTCTTCAATTTTTTTTATTATAATGTACACACGCTAAAGGGGTTTGCACCCTTATAATGCTTAGCACAGCGTGGGCGTTAGGAAATTAGGGAGAGGAAAGGATGAGATGTCTATGCACGCGTCTTAAACGACTGCCAGATCATAAAAATGCGGAAACACAGAATCAGGCAAATTATTCCACATAACTATCGTTCGGCTAAAGAAGGAATCTCTGAATTGGTTAGTACGTCTGAAGATAGGCTTAAATTTGAAACACATGTGTATAACTGATGGACAAAACTTCTTAAATTTTTTGGAGTGATCAGGCCCTGAGGTCGTGGGGCCCCAATACAAAATTTATAAAAAAAATCACGATTTTCTTCAAGTTTTATACGCATGTGTATCTCCAATTGACAACACTTTTTGTAAAGCTTTGGAAGTGATCGAGCCGGTCGGTGGGTACCGACCAAAGGCAAATCTGGTAAAGTTCCAAGGCTGCAAGATTTCCAGCAATCTGTTTGAAGTAATATCTCCAACCGAGGAAATCGAAAAAATAAACACGGAACTACAGACTTTCTCAATAAACTATAGCTTATCAGCACCTAAAATAAACATAAGCGAAAAGCAACCCACTGACCCACGCCTTGCGCTACTCCAGACAGAACTTTCAAATGAAATGGATACCACAGGAGCATCAGCATTGGTATTTAGGAGGACTAATATGTACCATATTTCTGATCACTCTAATTTCAATTATTTCCGCACGCAAACATCTCTACAAAACCTGTTTAGTAATCACTAGCGTTAGTTACCTAGCAATCCAGTCACGGAAGCAAATTAACTATTATACCTTTTTCGACGCGGGAGATTGTTTATGAAAATTGCGTCCATATAACTTCAAATATTACACGCATGTGTATCGCCCGCCGATGGACAACACTTTTTTTAAAACTTTGGAAGTAATCGGGCCCCTGGATTGGGGGGCACCCATACAAATTTTGTAATAAAAAAAGTATCAGATTTTCTTCAAATTGTATACACAGATGTCCCATGGACAACGCATTTTGTAAATATTTGGAAGTGGCACCAGGGCCCAAACAATATTTTTAAAAATTTCCCGATTTATTCAAACTTTGCATATTGTGTATCCCCGATTAGCGAATTTACACAAAAATTTTAATTTTTATGTGTTGTTTTATTCCTATTGCTTTTTCAATGAATCAGAGAGAATTCTGAAAAAATAAATTGAAACCGGCTACACACGTGAGGAATGCCATATATTGTAAATCACATTCCTTCGATTTTTAATTTTTAATAAAGGGCATAGCCCACCTTATTATCTTGACTCAATCATACAGGGAGTTCTCCATTGGCAATGAGTTTTATGCATATAAAAAAACCAGCTGACCCCAATTTTTATAGAGCACAAGAAGTCGACATGCTTATTGGTGCGGAATTTTACAATGAAGTGATGATGGTCGGTCAAGTATCAGTCAGCTCAATGCATATTAACCCTTCGCTGCAAAACACCGTCTTCGGGTGGGTTGTGCTCGGAAAAGTTGAGAGCTCACCAAGTGTTCAAGAACAAGTCTGCGGCGAAAACATGATTGATGAACATATCTAACGATTATAGGAAATGGACGACTTGGTTGGCACAGAAACCACACTTTCTCGGACCGAGCAACTATGTGAACAACAGTTTAACGAAACATCCTTTCGAAATTCTGAAGGTCGATTTGTGGTACGATTGCCATTAATTAAGTACTAACTCTTTGGGTAATCAAAGGAAACGGCGAAACGTCGGTTTTTGCACTTGAACGAAAACTAAGAAAAAATCCTATTGTACCAACGCAATATGTGGATTTCATGACCGAGTCATATGGAAGTTTTTGACGAAACTACGATTAAAAGCCCTCACTATGTGTTTCCTCATCATTGCGTAATGAAACCAGAGAGCACCACAACAAAACTGCGGGTAGTTTTTGATGCATCGTGCAAAACGTCGACAAACGTATCTCTGAATCAGCTGCTACATACTGGTTCCAAAATTTAGCAAGAACTTTTCGATGTATTCATACGGTTTCGTATGCACACGTACGTATTCACGGGTGATATCGAAAAGATTTACCCACAGATTTTTATACATGATCACGGCACCCACATGCAACTCATTATGTAGAGAGATGACCCACAAAAGAAACTTTATCACTTCAAGCTGAAGACAGTTACCTACGGGACTACGGCAGCGCCTTATCTGGCAATTAAATGTTTACAAACATTAGCGGATCAAAATCAACAAATTTATCCACTTGCATCAAAAATAATAAAACACGGTTTCTATGTGGACGATATTATGTCCGGGAGCAATGAACTTGACGAAGGAATAATGCAAGCTGAAGTCTTTGAGATGCTTAGCACAGCTGGAATGCGATTACCTAAATATTGCAGCAACCACAGTGCCCTACTGCAAAATGTCGTAGAAAATGACATTGAATTGAAATTAGATATAACGGACGGGCAGATAAATGCTGTAAAGACCCTTGTCATAGCTTGGCTTCCAAGGCCAGATATAATATCAATCAAAACAGCATGGAAAGTTAAGAACAAAATTAAAAAGCGAACTGTACTTTCCGATGTCGCTTATATTTTCGATCCTATCGGTTTGTTAAGTCCAGTCGTAATTATATTCAAGATCTGTGGCAATTGCATCTAGAAAGGGACGCGTCTCTCCGTCAATCGGCATACAAAATGGGAATTTAAAACGCTTAGAAGACGAAACGATTTCGAGGCATGTGTGCACAGATGATCCGAGTCAAACCATCGAACTCCATGCATTCTGATGCTTCGGGGCAAGCCTATAGTTCGGTCATTTATATAAAATCATCAGGCAAAAACAGTAATGTAGTAAAATTACGTTGTTCAAAATCAAGAGTCTCGCCCACAAAAATTGTTACGATACCACGACTTGAACTTCTTGCAGCAGGCTTGTCGACACAGCTAGCCAATCGTTTGAAAGGCACACTGGGAATAAAGGATTTGAAAATATATTTTTGGACTGACAAATTGTACTGAGTTGGGATCTCCTCGGAATCATCTTCATATCAAACATTCGTAGCGAACAGAATTTCACATATTCAACGAAATACGAACATAGAAAATTGGAGACATGGGGATACTAAACAGAATCCTGCAGATTACATTTCGCGGGGAATCCCTCCTCAAACTTTGCAGCCGACCCACATGTGGTTTACAGGGCCATCGTTTCTACGATTCAAAAGTGTAAAAGTGCAAAAGTGTATTCTCATAGTGCCGGTAACATAAGAACATTTCATGTTTAAAATAAACCACAAGAATTCCTTAACCTTTTTAGTTAAAAGAACTGAATTTATACTTAGATTAATAAATCTAGGTTGGAAGAAATAAAAAGGAAACACTCCTACTTATGCAGTAGAGAAATGCAAGCTGCACTAGTTGTAATAGTAAAGGAAGTCCAAGGAATATATTTCAACGACGAAAAAGAAGACCTAAAATATGGTCAAGAACTCAACAAGCGCAGTCGCAGGACGTCCTTGTATAGCCACTGGAGTTGACTTTGCTGGACCAGTGGGGACACATTTTAAAATCCGAGAAAAGAAACCGCAAAAATCCTACATTGCAATATTTTGATGCTTTGCTAACAAGGCAGTTAGTTCACTTAGAGGTAGTTTCAGATCTTTCAACAGAAAACTTCATCGGAGCGTTGGTGTAGATAGGGACATTTTCGAACACTGTTCTCAGATAATGAAACTTCATCGGAGCTAAAAATCAGCTACGTGAAACTATATCAGTTGTTTAATCATCAACGGTCGACTGACAAAATTCATGCAGAATGCAACCATCGAGGCATAGATTTCCAATGCATACCACCCCGAGCACCACATTTTGGGGGGCTATGGGAATCAGCAGTAAAATCGTCAAAACATTTGCTACGTAAAGCAGTTTCATCTGCTTCATTGACCTATGAGGAATTATGCACAGTTATCACAGAAATTGAAGCAATAAATAATTCAAGGCCTATTTCCCCCAATATCATCGGACGCCAACGACTTGGCGGCATTAACCCCAGGTCATTTTCTTATTGGTGATCAACTGACAACAATAGTAGACACCAATGCGGCTCCCTTAAAAAGCTAATGCATTGACACGATGGAAGCTAGTCAGTCACATCAAACAAGAATTTTGGAGACAGTGGTCTGAGGAATATTTGTCCGGCCTACACATCGCTACAAGTGGAAGACAAAATGTCAAAATAAAGAAATTTCAATTGATGGTTTTAATCAAGGAAGACAATATAATCAGAAGAAACTTCCACCGACAGAAACCAAGCTTCATGAACAGTCGAGAAGTTACGAACCTGAGACGGAAGCACATCATTAAGAATTACAAGATCTCGTGGTAAGATTTTCAGTCTTCCCAGCATACTTGCGATCATACTGTTGTTTACATCTGCTTACGCACAATCAAGGCCGAACGAAGTAGTTGAGATTGTAAACTTTGATACTTTCCCTGGTGTATATTTCGAAATTTAGGATTGACAAATCTGATAAACGACGATTGGCAGTTCTTCTTTAATTTAACGAATTATTGAAATGAGTTTCAAGGATTCAAAAGTGTAGTCAATCGGTTATTCACCTTATGTGCCAGATTGAAGAATGAAATCAATTGTACCCACATCTTGGCACAGTTTACACACAGTTTGTCTGACATGAAAATGTGCAACTCGATTATCATGGAACAAAATGAAGTTTGGACAAGCAGAAGTAGAAGAGCTGTATTTGACATAGTCGGGTCACTAGCCAACAAGTTGTTTGGAGTGCTAGACCAAGATTATGCTCAAACCATGGTTCAGAATATAAATACGGTACATTCAAACGGGAATTATTTATTGCATTTACTGCAAAATCAAACTTCAGTGCTAGGATCAACTGCAAACAAAACAAAGAACACGCAGACCGACGTCAACCAACAATTCCAAGCAATCGAACAACATGTAAACCATAGACGATACAACTAAGTTGCAGCATGTGTTCGCAGCTCTCTCCATCCATCTCGACATTGTTAATAATGACAAATTATCAACGAATTCAAGCTCAGATCATCGACGTACTCATGGATTTTCACAAGGGTAAAATCAATCCGTTACTATTAACGCCAGATCAATTAACAACGGCTCTTCAAGAAATAAAAGCCACATTGCCATCAACTGTTAAACTACCTTTCGCTACAGCAAACAAATCAGAATAGTTAAATATATATAAAATACTTCATGTTCAAGGACGAGTCACATCCGAATATATTATATTTAAGGTTTAGCGTCAAACAATCAATTTGAAATGTTTCGCGTAATACCAATCCCACTTCGTAGGGGCACCAAGTACATGAGGCTTAAAACACACACACACTTGATGACGGACAATGTGTCAAACTGATGACGGATAATATTTTGTGCAGACAAAATCGCCCACTATGCGACAAGAATTCAAATGTAAATAAATGTGAGTTTGAACTTTTGCATAACCAACAGCCACCAAGTAGCTGTGCTGGATGGACGAAGCTACTGAGTGGACACAACTACTGAATCCTAGTGAGTGGCTTTTCTCTTTGGCAGAACAAATCACGATCAACATAGTGTGCATCGAGACTGTTTTCACTAAAACTATATCTGGATACGGTATTTTGAAAACCAAGGCAAATTGTATTATAAGACAACACGAAGCAACAATTTCTTCCCAGAATTTGTACACAACGACAATAAGAGCATCATTCCAGCCGTCAATTAACATAAGCAGCATCTTTAGTGAAACCTCTGTTCATTACAATAACTACCCGATGAATCTTACACTTTCCTCCAATATTGACACATCAGAACTCCAAAAGCAAATTAGTGATATATAAATGATGGAAACCGGATCCGATGGCTGGCCGCCACATGAAGCTCATCACTTCACACAGTGCTATAATCCTCGCGATTGTTTGTGTTGCATACTTTTGTTGGCTTAAATTCAACTCTCGAAATCCCACCTTGCCCAACTCCAGCTCCTAGACAAGCACATAATTTGAAATTTAGAACCATAGCTGACCTCACGGAGCTTAACGCGGAGGAGTATGGACAAATTCTTAGAAATAAAAAAATATTTTTTGCTTATGTATAATTAAGTATTGTCAATTCACCATATTTTATGGTAAACATTATCATTAAAATGTGCA
Source organism: Nephrocerus scutellatus (assembly GCA_947095585.1). Taxonomy (NCBI): domain Eukaryota; kingdom Metazoa; phylum Arthropoda; class Insecta; order Diptera; family Pipunculidae; genus Nephrocerus; species Nephrocerus scutellatus. Next base: position 51,418,343 of record OX352762.1, read on the forward strand.
CAACAAGCACTATGTGCTTAAAGTTTATATATTATGAGTTTATATTATTGATGTAGTTATATTACTTTAAGAATTTTGTCTGTAAAAGGTGCAAATCAAGCAAAAGGCACATGATATGAAGTTCTTAGGTAGGCTGAGATCATTCTTTATGACTTTGCTTGCTTATGTGTTTCATGTCGTGTGACCGTGCAGCCCTTCCCACGACCGTCAGCACATTAAAAAAATTCTGTGTGACGGTCGGTGTGAAGCTAAATTGCATTTTGTAAAAACCAGAGGAGTTGCTATTCAACACCCAACCGTGTCAGTCATTGATTTTTTATACCAAGTTCCGATAATGATACATATTTATTTTAGAAATATTTGTATTGTAAATAAAATTTTGATTGAAAATCAAAAAAATAACCCATAAAAATTAAAATTTTTCATCTAAATTCTCTAATCGCAGAAATTGATATGGGAGCCCCTCGATCCTGGGACATTTTTTTTTTATTGTAGGTGAAAATCATCGAAAGAGACATTTGACATCAGATGTTAAAATAAAAATGCTCAGATCATTTTATTCTGAGCACTTAGAGCACGCTTATACTCTGAGCAAATAGGAAACACAAGCATTTATCTTGAGAACTCTTTGACTGCTCTGAACTAATTTATGAAAACGCCAAATGACAGAATATTGTGAAAACTTGTTGTTCTATCTGTAAGTTGATATCGACAACAAAAAACGACATCAATAAAAATACAATTCAGTAAATAAGTAAAAGTTGAATTAAGCATAAAACATTTATGTCTCGTTGCATTTCTCTCTCTCTCCACCACCAAAACGAAGCAGCGCAACCGACTGCGCAGCACACACCGCACGCAGTTATTAAATTGCGACGGTATCTGATGAAATTAAAAAAAATGTATAAGGACCCGGGGCCCGATCACTACCAAATTTTAGAAAAAGTATTTTTTATTGGGTATACACATGTGTGTAAAATTTGAAAAAATCGGGTAATTTTTATTTTAAATTTGTATGGGAGCCCCACGAACCCGATCACTTCCAAATTTGAAAAGAAAGTATTGTCACTGGAAATACACATGTGTACAAAATTTCAGGAAAATCGGGTTTTAGGAAGTGCGTTAAAAATTGATAATTAAAAAAAATTGTATGGGAGTCCCCCCGACCACGGGGCCCGATCGCTTCAAAAATTTTACAAAAAGTTTTGTCCAACGGAAATACACATGCGTATAAAATTTGAAGAAAATCGGGAACCCGGCCCCGACCCAGGAGCCCAATCACTCCAAAATTTTTACAAAAAGTGTTTTCCATCGGAGATACACATTTGTATGAAATTTAAAAGAAAACGGGTAAATTTTGTAAAATATTTGAATGGGAGCCCCCCGACCCCAAGGTCCGAGGTGCCTCAAATATTAGGTATTGTCACCGGAAATATAGATGTGTGCAAAATTTCAATAAAATCGGGCTTTGGGAAGTGGGTTAAAAATTTATCAGAAAATCTGACCAGCCAGCCAGCCACGTGCACGCGAAGTTAATATAGAGAATTTAAAAAAGCGGTCAAATCGGGTGCCGTTAAAATAAAATACCATTTCTTTACAAGCAATATTTTTTGGTAGTCTCTATTATCATTCCATATCGATATATTCGATATGGCACTGATCTGAAGTAGCTGTAATGTACAATGGGTTTTTACCAACGATGTCAATAACGACTGTGTAAGTCAGTATTTGAATGGACTTATAGAGGACTGTTACTATCGCCGCTACATCGGAGTCTCTCCCAAACGCCAGGTTGAAGAGGACGCTGGCCAGTCCATCCCCTTGTCGGAGCCGATTATAGATGCTGAATGGGCTTGATAGTGATCTGGATATTTTTACTTACTTTCCATACATGTACTATTAGTTCATCAATTGCTTTGGTGTAGTCCCTGACCTCTAGATTTAATCAGCTCCGCTGGGATACCATCCCGAGGCTTTATTGTTTTTAAGACGATTTATCGCTTTGCTAACTTCGTCTATGCTTGGTGGCGGCCGCATTGTGGTCGTCGGTCATTGGTGGAGCCTCCAATTCCTAAGTTAACTGGCCATTTAGCAACTCTTCCCATCGTTCTAAGATTCCCTTGAGATCGGCGATCATAGTACCCTCTTTGTGCAATGCGATGTAAATTGCGCCATGCCGGGGACTCTTCAGTAGAACTTCCGCACCTGGTGCGGTCCTTGCTCCCTCTACTGTTCTAGTTCATGGACGAGATTCTTTTCCCAGGCTACTTTCTTTCGCCGGTCAACTGTTTTTTCATATCTTCTGAGCTCTTTGTATTGTTCTTCGCGTACCCGCGTTTTATGACATTGCTTGGTACGCAACATTGTTACGTTCTGGCGCTAGCTTACATTCGTCATCGTACCAGTCGTTCCGATCTCTACGACTACTGCCTGAGATTGATTCAACAGTGCTAATGACAAAATTCTTAGGGCGTGTCCATTTCTCTTAAACGCCCGGCATCTTAGTCCCAGGACTTACTTTCCCTGGACTTAGGGCGAGTCCCATCAATTGACCGTAGTTTAATCTGGTGTCTTCGTTGCGAAGAGCAGCCATATGCAGTCTTTCGTGATTTCAATACGCGCTCGGAGCACCATACCAACAAGATAGTTCGACTTATTGTAATAATTCTTCTTGTTCATCATCTGGGGAATCCTCTGTAGCTGCGTGAACGTTTATGAGGCTTATATTCTTAAATATGACCTCCCGCAAAGTACGCATAGCCGTTCATTTACTGCTTTAAAGCCAATAACGATGGGTTTTATTCTTTTGCTGACTAGAAAAACAACCCCGAGCACATGGGGTCTTGCATGATAGCTGTAATAATGTCATATTCTGATTTTTGTAAGACAGAATTTCACGTCCACCGCATCACCTGGATTGCTGTTATGTCAGCATTACATTTGGACGAGGTATCGGCTGGCTGCTGTGCAGCTCGAGCTCTATAAGTTGTAACGAAGTTGCCTACCAGCAACTACGCGACAACCATACGGCTAATAAAATTACATTCAAAAATAAATATATAAGTAATATGAGCGCACAACTCACATGAGTTGCATGGCACCAGTCTAAATATATACACACGTACATACATACGTATACACTTTTAGAATAAATTGCTTGAGTAACCATATTAGAGCCCTGCGCGGATACGTTTTTTCGTATCCGCATCCGATCCGCATCCGCAAAAAAAATAAAAAAAAAATCCGCATACGCACTCGCGAAAAATCTTGAAATCCGAATCCGCACTCATCCGCATCCGCAAAATAGATTTTTTTTTACAAATTTTGTTGTATTAACTTCGCTTTTCATAAAAATATTTTTTAAAACAAATAAATAAGATCATATAGTCTTCTAAGTATAACAAAAAAAAAACACTTCATAAAAGTTTCGTAGTTTTCTTTTAATATCGTTGTCCTGTATAGTTCTGAACAATACTAAGAAGGTTAGTCGATCTAACTTACTTGATTTAAAAAAATTATAAATTTTAAATTGGAACTCGACCCGATGGCTTTTTTAGGAAAACGCAGCTATTAATTAACTTTAGAAAGTAAAAAAAAACAATCTCGTTTGTCTTTTTATCAGTAATTTTTATTTCAAAAAATTCTTTAATTCAATTTTTTATTTTATTTTTAAATTTATACCCTTAAATTAATTTATAATAAGTCACAATTGTTTTCACCTATTAGGATCATCCACAAGATCAGGATCAATCGCACATATTTTATCGGTCATAATGTTACCTGATGTAGAAAAAAACAACCCATAAAAATTACAATTTTTCTTGTAAATTCTCTAATCGGGGATACACACACACACACACACACACACACTGCGTGCTCGTTTTGTGGCAAAATCATTCGCCAAATGACGCAGCGAACAGCGCTGCTCACAAAGCACAGAGCTCAGACTTTGCCGTGATCTGATGCGATATAGCGATATTTAAAAATTGTATATTGGGGTCCCCAAGGGTCCGATCGCTCCAAATTTTTACAAAAAGTGTTCTCCATCGAAGACACACATGTGTACAAAATTTAAAGAAAATCGGGTAAATTTTGTAAAATATTTGTATGGGAGCCCCCCGACCCCGCGGCCCGAGGGGCCTCAAATAAGGAAAGTGTTGTCTTGGGAGATATACATGTGTGCAAAATTTCAAAAAAATCGGGCTGTAGGAAGTGGGTTAAAAATTGATCACAAGATTTGGCCAGCCAGCCAGCCACGGGCAAGTGAAGTTAATATAGAGAATTTAAAAAAGGCGCTCGTTTGAGTGCAAATGTTGATTCAATCATATTGCACAATAAAAATATGTCGCAAATTGTGTGTCTAGATGTTAACATAGAGAATATCCCACTACAGGCACCCGTTATAATATAGAAATACTGAATAACAATAAAGATATTCACAGTATGTAATCACATAATCACATAGAATAAGAATAATGTAAATGCGATCCAACTTCATATCTTGTTTACCAATTTCACAACATGATGAAATCATCTTGTTTACTACTTTAACATTCAAGGCCAATCTTATCTCACATGGTCAATTACGACGAATTTAGATATCTATTCAAAACATGCTAGAACATGAAAACAACCTTATCTCAAATCAGATCTAAGACAATAACATGTTTACGTCCTCAAAGACGAAAACAAGTTCAAAGTCCAAAACTATTTCACAACACAAGTTGGATCACATAACAAAATAAGTATATAGAAATAAGTATAAAAGCAGAAGCATTCAGTATTCATAATTCATTAAGTATCCGGGATTCATTAAGTTTCCATCCAACATTCATTAAGTATCTGGTATTCATTAAGTTAACGGATTGTATTATTAACACTTCCATTCTACAAATTTATACACAGTGATACAGGATATAGAATCATTCAATAAAGATATTGTCTTAAATAATTTTCTTGTGACTGTGACTGTAATATTATTTTAATAAAGAAAGATCTTTTTTAAAATTTACTAAGTTACATTGAAAACATAATTGGCGCAGTCGGTAGGATAGTGCTAGTCAACTAAGACTTATTTTTTTTAAAAAATTTAAAGCACTCCACAACAAAAAGTAGAAAAAAAAAAATTCTACGAAAATCATTGCATTATTTGCAATAATAGTGAATAAATAGTGAATAAAATTTCTACAGCAGAAGTGCAGAAATTTCACAAAATTCTACGAAAATAATTGCATTATTTGCAATAATAGTGAAAAAATTTCTACAGCAGAAGTGCAGAAATTTCACAAAATTCTACGAAAATTATTGCATTATTCGCAATAATAGTGAACAAAATTTCTACAGCAGAAGTGCAGAAATTTCACAAAATTCTACGAAAATTATTGCATTTTTCGCAATAATAGTGAACAAAATTTCTACAGCAGAAGTGCAGAAATTTCACAAAATTCTACGAAAATTATTGCATTATTCGCAATAATAGTGAACAAAATTTCTACAGCAGAAGTGCAGAAATTTTACAAATATTTTTACAAAAATAATTACATTATTCACAAAAATAAGTGAACCATTTTTATAAACATTTTTAAAAAAATAATTACATCATTTACAAAAATAAGTGAACCAATTTTATAAACATTTTTACAAAAATAATTACATTATTCACAAAAATAAGTGAACCATTTTTATAAACATTTTTACAAAAATAATTACATCATTTACAAAAATAAGTGAACCATTTTTACAAACACTTTTTTACAAAAATAATCGCATTATTCACAAAAATAAGTGAAAAATTTTACGAACATTTTCTACAAAATAAAGAACATTAACAAAATAAACTATTGGTCAAATCAACATAAAGAAGACGAATCAAAGACAATTATCCGCAGCATCATTAGAAGACAAATCAAAGACGCTTCTCCGCAGCATCATTAGAAGACAAATAAAAGACGATTATTCACAATATCACTAGAAGACAAATTAAAGACGATTCAACATAATAAATTAACAAAGAACATCAATCAATATTTATCATCAAATTGCTGATCTGAAAATTAAATCAAGGTGAAATCATAGACATTTTTACTATTAAAAAATATATACACAATTTAAATAATTTTAACAAATAAAATCTACAATTTTTATTATATATATAAAATATAAGGTTACTTTATTTTTTTTATTATTACAAACAAATATTTAATAAAATCAAAATGGAAAATCAAGTAAATAACTTAATGCAAGATAATTTAATGCAAGAAAATAATATTATCTTAGAAAATAAAATAATCCTAAATCCTATTAAATACCTAAACGCCCTTCCTTACTTTGACGGAAATTCGGACAACTTATTAACATTCACTAATTTAGTAGACAGAATAAATCCCCTATTAATAACTTACGATGACCTTTCTCAATATTTATTTTCGGACATAATAAGAAGCAAACTTATCAGAAAAGCTAGAGAAGTAATAGAAATTAATACCCAAGCCATTGCTTGGAATGATATAAAAATCGTTTTACAAAATAACTTTGCCGAAAGACGTAGTGTAGAACAACTTTTCGACGAATTGAGAGGTGTTACTTTCAAAAACAATGTTTTAGGTTTTTTCAACGAAATAAAAGATAAACTACGAAAATTAAATAACAAAACTTTATTAGTAACTGGCCCTGGTAAAATAGCGAACGAGTGTTCATTAAATAACATACGTACTGCACTTGATATATTTAAAAATAAAATACCTGAACCAATGAAAACAATTCTAATTTGTAGAAATCCTGAGAATTTAGAATCAGCAATTGATATACTTAGTCAAACAGGCTACGCAGCACACACCGCACACAGTCCATAAAGGGCGACGAATATCTGATGCCAGTACAGATATTTAAAAAATGTATAAGGGCCTTGCGGCCGAACCCGGGACCCGATCACTACCAAATTTTCGAAAAAGTATTGTTTATTGGGTATACACATGTGTGTAAAATTTGAAGAAAATCGGGTAAATTTTTTAAAATTTTTGTTTGGGAGCCCCCCGACCCCGCAGCCCGAGGGGCCTCAAAATTTAATAGAAAGTGTTGTCTCCGGAAATACACATGTGTGCAAAATTTCAATAAAATCGGGCCATGGGAAGTGGGTTAAAAATTGATCGCAAGAATCCACGACAGACGACCGACCGACGACCGACCGACGACCGACGACCCACGGGCAAGTGAAGTTAATATAGAGAATTTAATAATAAACCAATATTCAAACATTTTTTATCAAGAAAATTCAAATCTCTCTTTTACAAATGCAATTAAACATGAAATACGTACCACTGATAATGTACCAATAAACGCGAAGTCATACAGATATCCTTACATACATAAAGATGAAGTCAAAACCCAGATTCAAGAACTCCTCAAAAATAATATTATAAGGCCGAGCCATTCGCCTTATTCAGCCCCTGTGTGGATTGTACCGAAAAAGGTCGACGCCAGTGGAAAACAAAAGTGGAGGCTTGTCATAGACTATCGTAAACTAAATGAAGTTACAATAGACGACAAGTACCCTCTACCAAATATTGATGATATATTAGATAAACTGGGCAGATGCCAGTATTTCACAGCCCTTGATTTAGCTAAGGGATTTCATCAAATAGAAATTGAGGAAAAAGATATTCATAAAACAGCCTTTAGCGTAGAAGGAGGACATTATGAATTCTTAAGAATGCCATTTGGACTGAAGACAGCCCCAGCGACATTTCAAAGACTTATGAACAATATCTTAAAGGATTATATCAATAAGATTTGTTTAGTCTATCTGGACGACATTATCATCTTCTCTACTTCAATACAAGAGCATATACATTCAATCAATTTAATATTTAATTGCTTAAGGAAAGCAAATCTAAAAATTCAATTAGATAAATCAGAATTTCTAAAGAAAGAAACAGAATTTCTTGGACACATTGTGACACAAAACGGAATAAAGCCAAATCCAAAAAAAATAGAATGCGTAAATAAATTTCCAATACCCAAAACTACGAAACAAATTAAACAATTTTTAGGACTAACGGGTTATTACAGAAAATTCATTAAAGACTATTCATTAATAGCAAAGCCAATGACATTATTCTTAAAAAAGAATGCTAAATTAGACATTTCAAATATAAAATATCAAGAAAGTTTTAACACACTTAAAAAATTATTAATAAATGATCCAATATTAAGTTATCCCGATTTCAATAAAAATTTTACCCTTACAACAGATGCTAGTAATTATGCTTTAGGAGCAATACTTTCTCAAAATAATCATCCGATATGTTACGCTAGCAGAACATTAAATGAACATGAAATAAATTACAGCACCATTGAAAAAGAACTATTAGCAATCGTCTGGTCAACAAAATATTTTAGACCATATCTTTTTGGACGTAAATTTACAATCGAAACCGATCATAAACCTTTAACTTGGCTTTTCTCAATCAAAGAACCAAATTCAAAACTAGTAAGATGGAGACTAAAACTATCCGAATTTGATTATGAAATCACATATAAAAAAGGAACCAAAAATAAAAATGCAGATGCACTCTCCCGAATAGAAATAAATCTTACAGAAAGAAATGAAGAAAATAGATCAAACATATTTCCACTTAGTAAATCCCCTTTAAATATATTTAAAACAAAAATAGCAATCTTTAAAATTACTTCCGGTTCATTAAGAATTAAACAAATAAAAATTTTTAATAAAAATAGAAAAGTTATTTATATCAAATCACTGGATGAAGGAACAGCATTAATACTCTTAAAATCGCATTTTTAACCCAAAATACTTAAACTGTCTTTATGCAGATAACGAAGAATTTATACAAACATTAGAAGATGTTTATCAAAAATATTTTGCATACCAAGGACAATTAAAAATTATTAAAACTAACAAATTCCTAAACGATATAACAGATGAAGAAGAATTATTTGAAATCATTAAAAATGAACATCTCAGAAATAACCACAGAGGAATCATAGAAGTATACAAAGAACTATTCTTAAAATTTTATCATCCAAAGTTCAATATTAGAATAACCCAATTTATCAACAATTGCGAAATATGTAATTTAGAAAAATATGATCGAAATCCAATTAAAAATAAATATCAACTAACGGAAACCCCTTCAGCACCAAACGAAATTATTCATGCAGACGTTTTCTATTCACTTGAAAAACAACTCTTTTTCACGTTCATAGATAAATTCAGCAAATTCGCTCAAGCAATAAAAATCACAGCAAGAACATGGACAGAATTTAAAAGAAGCATTCTAACGTTAATCGCTGCTATTGGACCAATAAATAAATTAATTGTAGATAACGAGCTAGGATTTAAAGCTCTTCCACTTAAAGAATTTTTACAAAACGAAAACATAGAAATTCATTATACCTCAAATTATAACCACACATCCAATTCAGATGTAGAAAGACTACATAACACAATCAATGAACACATTAGATTATTAAGGCATGATCCAAACACAAATAATAATACTGTTGAGGAAAAGATATTAAAAATTATAAATTATTATAACAATACCATACATTCAACTACTGATAAAAAACCAATCGATTTTAAAAATGGAAAAATACATAACAACGAATATGATTCTATTAAAGATAAAATAATCAAGAAAAAACAAACTTCCATAAATAAATTAAATAAAGAAAGAGAAGATTTAGAAATACAACCAGGAACTACTTTCATTAAGGAAACACGCGGTGGAAAAAATCACACGAAATTCAGAAAACTTGATGCAGAAAAAATAGACGAAAATCATATAATCGATAAACGAAATAATTTAAAATATTATAAATCACACATCAAACGGAAAAAGAAATATCAAAACTACAATTCACCAACAATTAAAACAAAAGGAAAAACACATAAAAGTAACTCATAAACTAGTAAAATCTTAAAACAGAAGAAGAAAAATTAAAAAAATAACATAACATAATATAAACTACGAGTAACTCCAATAAAACAAGAATTTAAAATTAAATCTTTTACAGATGAATTTTCAAATCATCATTTTATCAACTATACTATGCTGTTATCCAAATACTAAAGCACAATTTCTTGAGATACACGATTTAAACAATAATAACGGATACATGACAATTAAAAAGGAAGATATAAACATTATTCAAAATTTTAATAAAATTCTACATATAATAAACATAACAGAAATAGAAAATACTATAGATCATTTAAATGAAAATATTAATCTTATACAAACCAAAATAGGTATAACTAACCCAATGTTTAATACACTAATACATAACTTCAGACCATTTAAACGAAAAATATCTAATCTTAAACCACATCCAAAAGTAAAACGAGCATTAATAAACATATTAGGTACAGGACTTAAATATATAGCAGGCACAATGGATTCTCAAGACGAAATTGAAATAAAATCTCAACTAAAAGCTCTTAAATCAAAAAACAAAGAATTAATTTCAGAAAATAATAAACAAGTTTCATTCAATTTTAAGATATCTCAACAGATAGGAAATATAACTCATCATATTCAAAACCAACAAAAGAATATTACACGACTTTTAAATGACTTTAATAAACTAAATAAAAAGGACATTACTAAGATAGAAAAAGAAATAAATTACATAGAACATATTTATCAAATTAATTATGAAATCAATCTTTTCCGACATCACATAGACGACATAGAACAAATTATTCTAACAAGCAAACTTGGTATACTTACAAGAAATATTTTAACAGAAAAGGAACTAAAACTAGCTAAAAATATCCAAGGACTTAAAGACACAAAAATAGCCGTAATATTCGAATATGAACTTATTATAATAATCCTCTTAATACCTGAATATTCTAACTCCTCATATTCCACTATTATCATTGAACCAATGCCAAACAAAAACAATAAAGCCATATCATTAAACGAAAGTACCTTTATAATAGATCAAAATAATAATATATATGATAAAAATGTAAAAGATAAGTTAGAGAAAAACTTAAATAAAATAAGAAACAACTGTACTACAAATATTATTAAATTTGAAAAAGCCTATTGCAAAATGAAAAATTTTACAGAGGAAGAAATTAAAGAAATAATCCCAGGAATTGTAGTAACGAAAAATATTTCTAAAACAAATATCAAACATAACTGTAATCAATTAAAAATAGATATATATGGAAGCAAAATAATTAAATTCGAAAACTGCAATATAGAAATCGAAAATAAAACATATATAAATTCATATTTTAAAATAAAAGATGATATCATTCTTCCATACTTTATATCAGAAGTAATAGAAAATAAAAGTATCGAAATAATCAAATTAGAAGATTTTCATATCGAAAAAATAGAAAACAATAGAAAACATATTGAAGAAATTACCATAAAAACTAAAGAACAAACCTATTTTCATACATCTTATATATCCATAATTTTCATACTAATAATCATATTATCAATTTATAAACTTTTAAAATATAAGAAAATATCAATATGTAAAGCTACTACTTCGTCGGAGCCTCAGGCTAGCGGTGGGGGTGTTAACATAGAGAATATCCCACTACAGGCACCCGTTATAATATAGAAATACTGAATAACAATAAAGATATTCACAGTATGTAATCACATAATCACATAGAATAAGAATAATGTAAATGCGATCCAACTTCATATCTTGTTTACCAATTTCACAACATGATGAAATCATCTTGTTTACTACTTTAACATTCAAGGCCAATCTTATCTCACAATACGAATTTTGTCAACATGTTTACCATCTTCAATTCAAGGCCAATCAGTGATCAAAACGCCAGAAGGTCAATTACGACGAATTTAGATATCTATTCAAAACATGCTAGAACATGAAAACAACCTTATCTCAAATCAGATCTAAGACAATAACATGTTTACGTCCTCAAAGACGAAAACAAGTTCAAAGTCCAAAACTATTTCACAACACAAGTTGGATCACATAACAAAATAAGTATATAGAAATAAGTATAAAAGCAGAAGCATTCAGTATTCATAATTCATTAAGTATCCGGGATTCATTAAGTTTCCATCCAACATTCATTAAGTATCTGGTATTCATTAAGTTAACGGATTGTATTATTAACACTTCCATTCTACAAATTTATACACAGTGATACAGGATATAGAATCATTCAATAAAGATATTGTCTTAAATAATTTTCTTGTGACTTGTAATATTATTTTAATAAAGAAAGATCTTTTTTAAAATTTACTAAGTTACATTGAAAACATAATTTCTAGACTCTGTCTAGACTCTAAAGCCTAATGCATTTGCTTTGCACAATACTATACGTAATAATAGAAATTGATGTGTGGATGTGTAGAAATAAAAAAAAAGATAACGAGTAAATATACAGTATGTCTATGTATTACACATTACAGACACACACATTTCATCACCACAATAGCTTTTTCTTCCAATACTAAATATTGAGATATGGAATGGAATATCCGCAACATGCGGATAAGATTTCTAAATCCGCATCCGCACTCATCCGCCAAAAACTATTGCGGTTATATCCGCTTTAATCCGCGGATAGCGGATAATTGCGGATATCCGCGGATATTACTATCCGATGCAGGGCTCTAAACCATATAGGAATGTCAACGTAGTAAGGATGCGGCAGAATATTTCTCATTCGACATGCATGCTACTAGGCGTTGATATTAAGATATATTCTTGTGTTACTCAAGTGAGTCAATAGAGCCAGCGGAGAGCTATGAGCTAGAAGTCTCTAGTTACCGAGTTCACACACCCCAGCATTGACTAGGATATTTTTAATTTTAATATCATATACATACAATAAAATATTCATTCGGCCCTATGTCTTTATAACAAAAGAAAAGGCTTGTATTTGTTATAAACAATGAAGGAAAAGGTATATTCATATAATATTAGCATTAGTAAAACAACAACAACAACAATAAATTATTAGATATTTCCTTTTTGGTTTGGAAGATAAATATAATTCTCAACAAGCCTTTACTTTTTATTAAAGATATAGGGACCGAAAACGCAGTACAATCAGAGAAATATACTCCAAAAACCTAACTCGGTGTATACACTGAAAGTGGTTAGAGTCTCTCAACGTTCTACACGAACAAACTTTTGAAGGGAACAGTAATCTACTGAACCCATACCTACAACGCAGCTTGTGCAATTTTGTTATTAAGAGATAAGTGGATTTTATCGCCTTCTCTTACTAACAGATTACACACTGGCTGGAAGTCGACAAACAATACCCACAGTGCGAAATAAGTGGATTTTATCGCCTTTTCGTCACTGATGGTATGTTCTGCCGAAAGTCCTCGTGGGCTTGTAAGGGATAGTGCATTTTATCGCTTTTCCTTACTGGCGCCATAGTCTACTGACCGGCATCACACTTGATGGGAAGAGTCGATTTTATCGCTTCTTCCTCATCAAAGCCCATTATGGTCAATCGCATATAGCGGGGATAGGTGACGTCAGTCTGTGTTTCCCCACTATAACCAGTTATTTTCAGTCGACTGCGAAGTCCGACTGTGGTATAGGGTATTGGATGCGCCAATCTCCTATATAGGCGAATACGTCTACACGTAGGTTTAGGTATATATATATATTTAGGTATTAATAAGTAGTTATTTTTAATTTAAGCACTTGAAAAGCATGTAATTTAATATTAAAATCTCAAGAAGAGAAGAAAAGAAAAGAAAATACATAATAAAGACAAAAACCAAAATACCAACAAAAAACCGAATTCTTATTTATAAGGAAAACAAAATCAATTTGTAACACCGACGTAGAGGAGAAGAACTCTGGGTAAGCCGGCGAGCGTCACCCGAGTACAAACGTTACAAAGTGAGCGTTCGTTCAATGAGAAAATTCTGAAATCGTTTTCGTTTCCGTAATCGTCGTCCTTCATCACTGTATCCGAGCCTAATTTGGGGTTCCGCAATAGTCTTACGTGTTATTCCCCCTATTCTGCTGATGACTGACCGCCGGTCCTTGCAAAAGTTAGGATGACTGGAAACTGATTACGTTTAAAATAAAAAAGGGTAGGCTGTGTCGTATACACGGCCGCGGTATTTGAGCGTGAAAACGCCTGCCCGGGATGAAAGAAAAGAAAACGGAACGGATACACGAACGTACATCAATCTCAAAATTCCCAAAATTCCAGACCATAATGACCATATTCCAGAATTGCCATAGGAACAAATCTTATAGTCGCATCTTAGTCCTGCATACCCAATTTCATACGAGTCGCTTGAGAAATTGCTTTTTCCCTGAAATTCCAGATCGAGAAGACCATATTCCAGAATTGCCATAGGAACAAGTGTTATAGTCGCATCTTAGTCCTACAATCCGAATTTCATACAAATCGCTAGAGAAATTGCTTAGTTCCCAAAATAGTTTCAACATGGTTTCATTTAACAATATCTCATAACAGCGTGACATAACAGTGTCGTAACAGTGTCTCATAACAGTGTCTAATAACAGTGTCTCACTTAACATTTTACTTTTTGAACATGTAACCCTTAAACCTTTTAATGAGACGTTGTCACCTCAAAAGGAAAAATGTGCCGGAATAAATTAAATGAATCCGAGGAAATAAAATTCGTGTGTTACGTGCAACCCCAATTTCAATCAATTTCACAATCAATAGAATTTGTATGCATTCTTTTCACACGAATTCGAGTTCCATTCACGAATGCATTTTTTGTATTTTAATTATGTATGTTTAACACAATTCATTTCTCTTTCAAAACCGATTTTTGTGTTAGCGGTTCAAACAGTCAGAGAATTTCAAAATTCAACCGGATAACTGTTTTCTACGTCTTATTGCCTCCAAATGATTTTTCTCGACTTTCATTCACACTCAAATCTATCAATCTATAATTCGTTGGTAAGCTCACTTGAGAACAGATATCAAATCGGTTAAGGATTTGGCTCATTAAATTCTCTATATTAACTTCGCGTGCACGTGGCTGGCTGGTTGGCTGGCTGGCTGGCTGGCTGGCTGGTCAGATTTTCTGATCAATTTTTAGCCCACTTCCCATGGCCCGATTTTATTGAAATTTTGCACACATGTATATGATGGCAATACTTTCTATTAAAATTTGAGGCCCCTCGGACCTCGGGCTCGGGGGGCTCCCATACAAATATTTTACAAAATTTACCCGATTTTCTTTAAATTTTGTACACATGTGTGTCTTCGATGGAAAACACTTTTTGTAAAAATTTGGAGCGATCGGCCCCTTGGGGACCCCAATATACAATTTTTAAATATCGCTTTATCGCATCAGATCACGGCAAGGTCTGAGCTCTGTGCTTTGTGAGCAGCGCTGTTCGCTGCCGCTGCGTCATTTGGTGGATGATTTTGCCACAAGACGAGCACGCAATGTGTGTGTGTGTGTGTGTGTGTGTGTGTGTGTGTGTGTGTGTGTGTGTGTGTGTGTGTGTGTGTGTGTGTGTGTGTGTGTGTGTATCGCCGATTAGAGAATTTACAAGAAAAATTTAAATTTTTATGGGTTGTTTTTTTTTTATTTTAAAATGTTCCTCATAGTTCGAATAAGGTTTATACGGAAAAATTGGAAAAGTTGTCCGGATAATTGGAAATTTGGGAAAACTGAATGTGCGTTTTCCATGGGATTTTTGTATGAAATCGCGACCATAACTCACGATTCGAACACGTATATATTTTTTTCGATATAACTGTCGATTCTATGGTTTAATGGGTGGCTGAGGTGGTCAATGGAGGGAGGGGGACAGCCGCGATGGGGCAGCCGGGAACGCAGGGAATTTCCGCTAGTATTTTATATAAAAAAAAATTCAAGACATGTAGTCGGCATGTTGTAGGACTTTTGGTTTATTCAAGGAGGTACCGCTATCAGTTGGGTATTACCTATTAAATGATTTTTTTTGTAACTGTTTTTGTCTGTCTAAATGAAAAGAAGGTGATTCATACATTTTCTTGGGTTTTTTATTTAATTAAATTCCCTTATTCTATTTTACAAATAAACTGTAGAGTAATTGTAATTAACTTAAGATAGTGTATCGGTTTGTTAGATTTTTTGGTTTTATTAAATAGATTTTCCCGGGCGCTCCACCAATAGCAAACATGAATCCCCGTCTTGCCTACAATACTACGAGGGGTGTACTATTGCCTAAACCTAAACAAAGGTCCACCTCGATCGTATTCGATCTATGTGGTTAACCGAGATTTTCTGTGAAAGTTTCAGCTCAATAGGCTGTCTAGTTTTTGAGTTTTAGTGTCTTATTACAAACCAACAGACATACATTTTTATATATACTAGTTGTAAACACCGGCGTTACCCGGGACCCGACGACCGCCACCCCAAGACACCGTTTAAAGACACCAAAAGCTAAAATAACAGACCCTGTTCCGCCTCTCACACCTTGCTGACACCACCAAAACGACCGCTTCCCACTGAAATCACCGCTCACCATTAACCCAAAACCCACGCTGTGCTGCTAAGCCTAACATTATAAGGGTGCAAGCCCCTTTACTCGTGCGCAAATTAAAAAAAATATATATTCGAATATCTTATAATTAGCTCAACCACGTAAAAATAAAACGAATATAAAAATCCACACTTATAATTTAAAAACTAAAATCCTTCATAAGCGGGACATGTTGTAGTTACCTGGAAAAATATCTCGCGTTTCAGGATTTGGAGAATGAATCCATCCATTGCGTTGTTGTATAATACATTGGAACATTTTAAACTGAAATTAATTTATCGCATATTTATAACTTTTAAATTTCCAGAAAATTTTCAACTTTACTGTCATTTTAATTTATGTTGTTTTTATTATTTTAAATATTATTAATGCACTACTATGCACACTACATGGATTTTCGCAGGACGCGCATAACGTAGAGAGTTGTTTCAAATAATTTAAGGAAATGCCACTCAACGCATGCTGCCTTAATTACTGTAATGAGCTTTCTTTAAATTGTCGCCCGGAAGTTGTAACCGCCGAGCAATAAAAATATAAATAGCGTCCTGCCAAAATCCAAGCATTGTTGTTTCTGTATTCATGTTTTTTTTATAGTAAAGTCTTTTGTAATGTTTTACACTATGCTGAAATTTTTTATTTAATTTAAAAATTCTTTCTCTTCTTAAAAAATTTGTTCACAACTTTACCGTAAACCTCTATTTTCGCCTTTTCAGCCCATTTCTACTTTATATTAACAATAGCTAGTTAAAGTCAACACAATTACCAACACTTTATTATGATCAGCAACGTCCCCGAATACAACGAAATGCGAAAAATCATTTAGATATAACGCGTCACGCGTGACAAACGCGACTCGCAACACGCGTAACTCACGCGTTACAAGTGCCACACGCGTCACAAGTGCCACACACAAACAAAATTTAAGCTTTATAGGAAAGTTGATTAAAAGGACTTCAAATAAGTCGAAAAAACAATTTTGCACGCATCACACGTAACACGTCGAAAATAGAGACAAACATGCCATGACATGACAAACAAGTTAAATAAAGGTCTTTTAAAAAAAAAATCATAAGTGTCTTAAGGTATCCGCTTTACCGCCAGTTTGTAGAGTTTAGAAAAATAAATTATTATTTACAATCCACCACGGGTGGTGGGTACTCCAATGACTACTCAACTCATCGCTCATCTTTTCAGGTTCTCTGTGTCCACGGCCACCCGCTTTGGTTTTCAAAACTATGAATGTTTTAGGGTAATCGCATGCCCGTGTTGGGTAACCGCTTATTGAGCGCAGTACAGCAAAGCATAGCGTAGGCGAGGTGCTTATGGTACACAATAGTATACTTAATGACGCACTTTTGCAGCATTTAGTCTAACATTGTGTACTCTAAAAACCTCTGACACGCTATGCTGTACTAGGCTGTGCTCAATATGCGGCCGGCATTATTGTGAGTCAAGTGAATTTAATATTTGAAAAAAAAAATTTCTTAACAAAAAGAAACAGACAAACATATTTTCAATTTTTTTAACTGCCTAAAAAGAAGCGGTCAGCCATCAGCAGAAATAGCGGAAATAACACAGAATGCTCTAGAATTGCATGTGGCCGTAACTATCTCTGACTGGTGGAAGTGCGATCAAACCTCTACGTGGTGGCCGCTGGTAATTTTCCTCCAATGCAGGAATAGCTGAATGGTCGGGCTAGTTCCTTCAAAGTAAGGTTGGCGCGAGGCCAATAACCTCGCCTGTAAAAAATTATTATTATGGAACCCAAAATCAGCCTCGGATACACTGATGAACGACGACGACCACGGCAACGAAAACGGCTAAACGATTTAATAATTTTCTCATGGAATTTACGCTCACTGTATAGTATAGAGCTCGATCTGCACAGCAGCTAGCCGATACCCTGTATAAATATAATGCTGACTTAACAGCAATTCAGGAGATGCGGTGGACAGGGAATGGTGTCTAACAAAAATCAGAATATGACATATATTACAGATGTCATGCAAGACATCATGTGCTCGGGGTGGGGTTTCTAGTCAGCAAAAGAATAAAACCCACCGTTATCGGCTTTAATGCAGTAAATGAACGGCTATGCACCCTTCGCGTGCGGGGCAAAGTTAAAAACATAAGCCTCATAAACGTTCACGCACCCACAGAGGATTCCCCAGATGATGAAAAGGAAGAATTCTTTGAAACAGTCGAACGGGAACTCCTCTCATAGAACGCGGGCACGCGAAGATGAATATAAAGAGCTCAGAAGATATGAAAAAACAGTTCACCGGCGAAAGAAAGCAGCCTCGGAGAAGAATCTCGTCCGTGAACTGGAACAGTACAGAGAGCAAGGCGCGGAAGTTCTACCAAAGGGTCCGCGGTATGACGCAATATACACCGCGTTGCACATACTGCAAGGACAATGAGGGTAATCTGATCGCCGATCTTAAAGGCATCTTAGAGCGATGGGAAGAGCACTTTCAAGAGTTGCTAAATGGCCAGCTAACTGAGGAATTGGAGGCTCCGCCAATGACCGAAGATCATACTATGCTGCCGCCACCAAGCATAGTCGAAGTTAGCACAGCGATAAATCGGCTCAAAAATAATAATAAGGAATATCAACAAAAGTGGAGTAGATTTACCAAAGCGGAAACAATAGCCAATTAATAATCGCAGAGTCTGGTGCTGTTGGATAATTTAAACGACAAGATCATCACACTAAATCAACAAAAGAAGTCAAATAAAATCCAAACGACAAAAATTGATGAACTCGAAAAGCGGTTACAGGTGTTTTCCAATATTGTTCATCAAGCGTGGATACTGCTGATAGCAATACCATCAAAACAAAGACATCATATCGTAACGTTACCAAAGAATCAGACACAAAAAAGCAGTTACGTTAAAAAGTATTGTTATTCAAGTTTTTATTTTATTTGAATAGTTTTCAGAAGTAGAATTTTTATTGACTTTCTGTCTCAGTAGCTGTGCGTGCCTTTTTCGTTTGTTAGGCCTGGTACTACAAACGAATAAGTAACGTTTTCACTGTTGAGTGGTTGGTTCGTAGAAATTCTTCTTATTATTGTTATTTATAATATTTTTTAATTTTTTATATTATTATTATCTTATTTTACGTATATTTTCATCATCTTGACGGGTTCGGTATTTTTAATTTGTAAAATGAACTCTTATTTTGAAATTCATTTCACAAATATTCGCGGCATTAAAAGAAATTTCAATTCGATCGTAGCACATCTTGACGCGAATAAACCTGCGGTTCTAAGTTTATGTGAAACGCAGGCCTCTTATATGGGTACCCCAAATGATTTTCAATGTCAGGGGTATTCTCGTGTCGACTGTTTGGTTCCTCATCGTGGGGTTATTTTATTTATACGAGAAGACATCAGTTTTAGTGTACCTAATTTTAATATTCCAAACAGTAATCCAATGTTCAATACGATATGGATTGAAATTGTAATTTCAAACCATTCGATATTTATTTGTTCCCTTTATCGTAGTCCTAATTTGTCACCTGATGACACTAATATTGAGTTTAATTACTTATCAGACACAATAAACAAGATTTACAAATCATCACCAACATCAGAATTGGTAGTCTTGGGTGATTTTAATGTCCACAATGATTCATGGTTGACCTATTCGAATGGTAGAGATCGATCAGGTGAAACCGCAGAACTATTTTCAAATGTTAATCTTTTCACCCAACTCGTTGATAAGCCAACTAGGTATCCCGATACTACTGGTCAATCACCTCACCTTTGAGATTTATTTCTTACAACTATGCCTGATAAAATTCAATTGATGTATCTGCTCCATTAGGTCTTTCTGACCATGCTTTGATAGTTGCCAAATTTTCAATATCACCAGCCCTTATAGAGACTACAAGTAAAAGGCTACTCTGGCACTATAAAAATGCTAACTGGGAGCTCCTGAACCAATTTTATAGCTCATTTGATTGGTCAACCTGTTTTTCCAGCAATAATGCTAATGAAGCATCACAACTTATCACGTCAACCATTTTGCTAGGAATGAAAAATTGCATTCCTTCTTCATTTAAAAAGAAAAATACTCATAAAAATAAATGGTTTAACGAACATTGCAGGTCAGCAGTCGCGTGTAAAAAAGCAGCCCATTTGGACTACGTTAATTGCACTTCTGAAGAAAACCTTGTAAAGTTTCGAATAGCTAGAAACAGATCAAACGCTATATTGAAAAGGTCCAAAATAATATATGACCTTAAGATTCGAGATAGCATGCGAAAAATATTGGATTCTGATTCAAACAGTCGAAGCTTTTGGTCGTTTGCTGCATTGGTTAAAAGAAACTTTGCAGACAATACTTCGTCTATTCCTTCTTTATTTCATAATGGTATTCATTATAGAACTAATATTGAGAAAGCTAATCTCTTAGCTTCTCATTTCGCTGGTACGTCTACTCTTCCTTTAACTAATCAAAGCCCGCCAATTCTCCCGAATCTAGGCCCAGGTATGTCTAAAATCTATTTTCGGAAACGGGTTGTTTCAAAGATTCTGAAAGAACTTGACCCCAATAAAGCGACTGGCCCCGACGGTATTCCGCCATTAGTATTGAAAAGTTGTCATCATACTTTGGCAAAACCGCTTAGCAAATTGTTTCATCTCTCAATGAAGACAGGTGTTTTTCCATCATCTCATTACATGGATTGAGAATTATTTATGGAACCGTAAAATAAAAGTTGTATTAAATGGTATATCTTCAGATTCACATGGGATCAATGCTGGCGTGCCTCAAGGATCATCCTTGTCTCCCACGCTCTTCTTGATATATATCAACGACCTATTGTCTTCTACAACCTGTGATATCCATTCATTTGCTGATGATACAACACTATCGGCCTCCATTGAGTTTGACAATCAAAAAGAATGCAATTCTCGCTTGAATGGTTCGCGTGAATTAATGAATTTGACTATTCTGTCTAATATTCAAATCATTCTTGATTGGGGCATTTCTAACAGAGTAGAATTTAACCCAAATAAATTCCAGTCTTGCCTTTTTTCTCAGAAGACAACTCAACATTATGTTCCTCCTGTTATTAATGGTACCTCTATTGCGAGATCTGATTCACTTAAGTTGTTAGGTTTAAAAGTATCAAGTGATCTTTCTAGGAAAGAACATATTTATGAAATTTCAAAAAGAGCTAGCCAATGTTTAGGCTTCATAAGACGTTGTAACTTCTACTTCACTCCCTCTGAAGTGTTAAGATTATATAAATCTTATGTTAGACCAATTTTAGAATTTAATTCATATGTGTGGGGTGGTGCTCCAAGATCGCATTTGGTTCATCTTGATGGTGTTCAGAATAGAGTTATCCGTTTGATAAACGATGTAACCATTACTTCGTCTCTTGATACTTTGGAGCACAGACGAAATGTAGGAGCTTTATCTGTTTTCTATAAATTTTACAACGGTAAATGTTCTTTAGAAACCCGTTCTCTAGTTCCTGGGCCTTTTCTCAGTAACGTAAACACTCGTTTAAGGTGCAATCAACATAGATTTGCCTTAAAACTGTTTTCATGTAGAACCCAACACTTTAAATCCTCCTTTTTTCAGAGAGTCTCTTCGATGTGGAATCAATTGGTCGAACACGTGTTTCCAGAATCTTATAATCTGCAGGCGTTCAAAGTAGCCGTTAACAAGTTCTTGAAGGATGATGGTTAAAGTATTCATAAGTTGTTTCTTAATATAAAAAAAAAAAAAAAAAAAAAAAAAAAAAAAAAAAAAAAAAAAAAAAAAAAAAAAAAAATTGTTTATCAGTATTTTTTAAATTATTTTTATAATTTGTAATATTTTCTTGGTCAAGGTTTTTTGTAGTTTTCCCTGACCATGATTCATTGATAAAAGTATTTGGACTCGCGTCGTTCTAAATTCGTGTTCGTTTTTCGTATTGCTTTTCCAATGAATCAGGGAGAATTCTGAGAAAATAAATTGAAACCGGCTACAAACGTGAGGAATGTGATATATTATAAATCACATTCTTTCGATTTTTATTTTATTTTGAATTTAATAAAGGGCTTAGCCCAACTTATTGCCGTGACGTAAGTCATTCGGGGAGTCATCCCTTGGCAATAAGTCTCTATATAAAAAAAAAAAAAAAAAAAAAAAATCCAGGAACTTACCCATAACATCCAAGCTGCTGATATATAAGACAATGGTCATACCAGTAGTTACATATGGATCCGAGACTTGGGTGCTTAGCAAAAAGCATTCTGACCTCTTAGCCGCGTTCGAATGAAAAGTCTTACGGAGAATTGTCGGACCCGTATGTGAAGAAGCATGATTCCGGAGACTCTATAATGATGAGATCTACGAGCGGGACCGCGATGTCGACATCGTGAAGAAAATTAAGCTCGGTAGGCTCCGGTGGGCAGGACACCTAGCTCGCATGAGCGAAGAGGATCCTGCTCGGAAAGTCCTTTGCGGTAGGATTTATGGAACACGACAGCGAGGCCGGCCAAGCCTACGCTGGAAGGATGGCGTAGACCAGGACGCCCAGAGTTTAGGGATGCCAAACTGGATGACATCGGCTCGAAATCGGGATCGGTGGAGAGACTTTTTGCGGGAGGCCAGGACCGGACCCCGGTTGTAGAGCCAAATATGATGATGAAGAAGAAGCAAACCGACGTTTATGGTCGCAGTGTAATTTATGTTTAAACTATACATACTTGGAAATTGGAATGTGTTTACACGTAACTAAACATCGCTGATAAATGCAACTACAATCAAAGATACAGACGTTGACCCAAACACATACATCAAGTTCCAACGGGAATGCTGTGACAGCGACTGAGGGAAATGTAGGTTAAATGGCTGCATACTATTAAAATTTGTCATTAATTCTTACCCAATTTTGAATGAGTAAAAGATTAAGGCTTAACTTGCTTTTTTTTAATTAAAATAAATGTGGGCGGTCAGCCATTACCAGAATAGATGGAATAACACAGTATGTATCAGAATTGAGAGTGCAGTATCTATTCTGCGAAGCGAAACATATACTACTGTTTTATTATAGAAGCCCCAACTTAGAAAGTAATTCAAATCATAACGAGTTTGAAGCACTGTCTGATTCAATTTCAAGAATTGTCACAAATTATAACACTGAATTCGTTATTGCGGGCGATTTCAATGTACAAATTCTTGGCCAGAGAACACCCGAAGGAAGGTGTGTTGAGATATTCGCTGGGATTAATCACCTAACTCAGATTGAAAATAAGCTTACAAGAATATCTGACATTGCAAATCATTCCGCGAACACCCTTGACTTGTTTCTTACCTCTCGTCCTGATAAATACTCCGTCAATGCAGTATCAGCTATTGTTAATAAAACACGCAGTTAGAGAACAATCTCCGAATGTATGGCAATACGAGAAAGCCAATTAGGGCGGATTTTTTATAAAAATTACATTCCTATGGAGTCGATGAAAAACTGTTTCATTGAATCATTGGATTAGAAGCTATCTTTTGACCGCTCAAATTGTCTTGGACGGTTTCAAGTCAAAATATATAACATAAATGGTGGCTTTCTCCAGGGCTCTGTTTTTTTGGCGACACCATTTGTATAATTCACTGGTTGTCTATAACTTCTAATCCAATTTATTCTTTCGCTGACGACAGCACTCTCACCTTCTCATGTTTGAGGAACGTCCCTCCACTTCTCATGTCGAACTCAAACAACTACGTATGTTAAGGTCGTTAAATTTTGACCTTAACAGAATATTAAAATAGGAAGAAAAATTTAAACGCTTCCAAAACCCAATGATGTGTTCTGTCGTCTAAGCGAATCTTAAATCCAATGCCATTATCCATGAATGGAACTTGCATCGATGAAACTGAAAAACTCGCCATTCTGGTATGTGCACCCTTAGCACAGCATGGGCGTTCTGAAATGAGGAAAAGGCGAGATGTCTATATGTCTTGAATGACTGTAGATCATACAAATGCGGAAACATAGAGTCGGGCAATTCATAATTCCACATTATTATTGTGCGGCTAAAGAAATCTCTGAATTCCTTGGTACGTCTAAAGATAGGTCTAATAGCTCGAGCCCATAAGCTCGAGTTGAGGCACGAGTATTTCGGTTGGGTTGGGTTGGAGGATGGGCGGGATGCATTGGGATATTTCTCTTGAACACCGCTTATGGAAAAAGCGATAAAACAGTGACAAGCAGGAAACGTTCCTGCAATGTTCAAGCGATTTACGTAATTAATAAGTTTTATCGCGCGGTTCTAAATTATGTCGAGTAGATGCAATGTGGTATTGGAAGCACTTGCCCAGACAATACAGCTGTGTTCAAGTTTAGGGCTAATATATGCCTTGTAAAGAGTGGCTGGTTTGAGGGAGTGAAGTACATTTTGCAATGTTTTAGAAAACCTAAACATTTCGCAGCATTCTTAGCGATGGCGTTTATTTGGTCATTCAAACGAAGCTTGGTGTTGACGCACATACCGAATTTTTCAGTTTCTTTAATGCAGGATCCATTAATGGATAAAGATTTGGGGTTTAAATCAAGCTTTGACGACAGAAGACACCATGGGTTTTTAAGCGTTAGATTCTACTCTATTGCGTGATATACAACAAAGGCTCTATCCACTTGCAAGTACTTTTCAAGTAGTCTGGTCAGCTTCCAAATAATAACCAAGTTAACTGTGAAAAAGTAGTTATAAATACAACTAATCTACCTAACAAACCTAATCAAATTTTTTGAATGTTTCTAGTCTTTTCTCTTCTATTCTGTTTCTGGTGTCTCTCCCTATATACCCCGGGGCCGGGACTATCGATGTTGCCGATCTTTTGACATGCGGTAAGCTCTGTTCTTTCTTATTAATTGAGTGTAACAGGACAAAGGCTAATATGTCTTCCGTTTGCGCGTGATTGAAGTAATAGGTAATTTTTAGTTTTTTTGTGAAATTTTTCATTAAAGTTAAACGAAAGGTAAATTAAATAATGCTTTAATCAATAGTAAGTAAAATTAAACAAAAATATATTTATAAGCGGATTGCTGATGGGTCGAAACAGACACTGCAGTGTTGAAGAACGTCGCATCGTCCATAGGCTAAGACAGCAAGGAAAATCCCTTAAATTCATATTCGAGGCGCTAGGCAGGCCTGTGAAGGAAAACTGGCTCAACCACAGACAATCAAGTTATTATACTATCAAAAAGGGACCCACTCAAATCTTCAAAGACCATTGCAGCTTCAATACGTAATGTAATCAGTGGCAACTGCCAGAAGAAGGTTACAGGATAATAAATTACAGGGCAGAATCGCATGAAAAGTCAGTTTGCGAAAATTTAAGAAGCACACAATTCAAAATTTTCAAAACATTTTAGTGAGCGATGAAACCAAAATTAATCTCGGCGGTTCTGATTGTAGAAGGAATGTTCGTCGACCCAAAGGAAACGAGTTTCACCCTCATTATAAAAAAAACGGTAAAACATGGATGTGGAAGTTTCATGGTGTGGGGAAGTTTTTTTTGGTTTGGGGTTGGGCCAATTTTGTTTGATTCAAAAGAAATTTATCGTGATAGTCTTGAAAATCATATGCTGCCATGTGTGGAGGACCATATGCCGTTCCAACAGGACAATGATCCCAAGCATTCCTCAAAACTGGTGAGTTATTGGTTGAGGGAACACTAGGTTATTGTATTGTATTGAGAATTATGGGCGGAACTAAAGAAGTTCTTGGCAACGGAAACTTTCCACAAAAAGCGAGATACACATAGGCGACGCAATGATTCACACATAAGAATTAGGACATTTGCATTGTGTCCTACTCTAACATATTTTAAGTGCATCAGAATGAGCACATATAAGTAATAGAATAATTTCAAGTGCATCGATGACGATGCACATGATTTGTAAATAACCTTTATTGTATGTAGATATTTTTCATTGTAACAATAGATTTCCTAGTTTGTAAGAAACGTATATAGTCGATATTTTGATAAATAAAATTTAGAGTTAATTAGCGATACACACTTTGCGTGGATTCTAAATCTCAGAAAGCAAAGAGGTCAATAGCTTAAGCTGACCAATACTACAACACAAACACTTGGACGTTTCGTTTCACACCGAGTCTTCACCAATATCATTACACTAATAAAGTTCCTAAACTCACTTGTTTCGTTTGGATTGCCGCATCACATCGTCTTTTACTTACAGTGGAATCTCCCATTATTTTACGTGCGTTAAAAAAGATGCTGGGCAATATATCTGAAGCGAATATCTTGACAGAAAAGGGACAGTGTGAAACAGTTTTTATCCCACGGATAGCACTCATTTCGACGGATCTACCTTTTAAATTTAAAAGATGGCAATTTTCAGTAAAACTTAAGTTTTCGATGACGATCAATACGTCGGAAAGTTTATTAAGTACTGCGGAGTATAGATTTGAGATCGCCATGTTTTTCATACGGACAACTTTATTTTGCTTTCCTTTGGGTGGGTTCACATAAGAATTTATTTATTCTTGCTCTTTAAGGTGAAAACATTTTATACAACGAAGTTTTGTCTTAAATTAATATCATGTATTTTTTTAAATTTTATTTTATAATTTGAATACTATAGCTATAATTTAAAATACTTATTTTTTTAATAAAAACTGCAATTTTACCTAATAAATAAATAGATATCATTCTTTTTGCTACCCCTGCCTAATACGAGTAGAACATAGGGATGAATAACTAACTACCTAGGCAACGCTGCTAATCAGCTAGTTGTATATAAAAATCTCACGAATAAAAAAAAAATTATTTATAGAATAACTGTAAAATAATGTTTTGTTTGCGAAAAAAAGATTACCTGAATTTCTATGCAAGATATATTTTAAAACATTCAAAAACCTTTAGTTTAAATGTTTTACCTATTATTTTGATCACCAGTGTACATGAGCATAATATTTACGGAAAATCGGGTAATTTTTTATAAAAAATTGTATCGGACCCCTTGACCCCGGGGAACGATCATTCCATGATTTTTACAAAAAATTGTTGTTCATCGGATTAAACGCATAAGTGTATAAAATTTGAAGAAAATCGGGTAATTTTTTTAGAAAAACTGTATGGGCCCCCAACCCCGGGGACCAATCACTACAAAATTTTTACAAAAAACCTTATTCATCGGAACTACGCATGTGTATTCAATTTGAAAAAATCAGATAAACCGGGGCGCGATCACCCAAAAAAAAAATTACAAAAAGTGTAGTTCGTCATATAATTTAAAAAAAAATCAATTCAATTTTTAAAAAAAATTATATGAGCACCCTTCGGCACTGAGGACCGAGGGAAATAAAAAGAAATAACTACGAAACTATTCTAAACCACTGCTGACTACCGATGATGCGACTGACTGCTGCTTATACCGACTGCTACCAACTACTGCTACCGACCCCGAATGCCTATGTAACATTCGAACGTTCTGATTATTAATCGGCCTCCGATGACCATGGTTCTTCGTTGTCTACTGTGTTACGCACCGTCCCCGTGCTTTCACGTGTGAGAAAAGGGAGTATGCGGGCGCGTTGAATACCAATTAAAACACAAGTTTAATTTTATATAGGTTATAGTTATTTTATTTGTAGTTATAAGTTTGGTGTATTTAATTCAACTGCCGCCCTTAGTCATCGTAGCAGTGGTCTTTTATAACATTATGGGTGGATCGATCAACCAATAGCGTTGGCTTGTTTCGATCCACCAATAGCATTACAGCATTGCGTGCATAAATACAAAATTAGGTACATAGAACACAGCCGACCTGCGACATTCCTTTACATTCTGCAGTCGAGCCACTTAACGGTCGCAATGGAATTTCCCCCTGCTGATATTACTATTTCGTAATATCGGCTACACTTACTATTTCTCAGTATCGTATCGGAATGTGTGTGTTTTGCTCGATATATCGCCGTATAAAAAACCACTATTTTAACCACTGGTACGAGAACTATGGTTGGCGTACAAATTTGTTTGTACATATTTTTAGTTTTGTAAGAGTTTGGTGTGTTAAAATGCATAAATTTTATATTTATATATTTATATCTTTTTTTTTTATATATATACTTTTATATCAAATCAAATTTTATAGGTAAATATAATAATTTTATGTTTAATATAATATTATATATGGTAATATAATATTATATATGGTAATTTAATATTATATATGGTAATATAATATTGTGTGATAGTAATATAATGTGGTAGTAATATAAAATAATATGATCGTAGTATGTATAGTTAATAAAAATTTATATGACAAAAATAAAATATGAACAGTATGTGATAATGCTATAATTAAAGTTACGAAATAGAATTATACATTGCTTTTTTTATATACTTTTAGAACGAATCTAGCTGTTTCGGGACCTTTGTTTTCGTTGGTCTGTTCGCTAGTTGACATTTCCGTGGTATTTGGTTCTTGTGGAGATAATCGTTGGTTTAGTTTCCACGCTTTATATTTTTTAAATGACATCGAGGTTATAACGATAGTAATTATGAAATAGATTAAGGCATAATGATGGACGTTATGTGGGTTAATGGATTTTAAATCATTACTCTCAATTGTTTTTAATTCCTCAATTCGTTCAGACAATTTGGTTAGTTCGTGAGGTGACGAGGTTCCTATGAGTACTGTTTTTTCTAGACTATTTAAAGTGATTTTTTTATTAGTAGGGATGAAACTTGAAATATTAAGGGAGGGCATAAAAAAATTGTTAATAGTATTTGATCTAGTGTTTTAGCTTTTAATGGTAAAGTCTTTAGTTCTAATATAGCATTTCTTATCGGTTTTCAAAATTCCAGCGTTTGCTAAAGTATAGGGGTTTATTTTGTTTGAGCAATTTTCATCTATGTTATACTCGTATAGAGTGGAATAAAGCCAAGTATTTTGCTGTTGAAGTTGAATCCAAATTATAGATACATTTGTTACTCTTATGTCACACGAACTTGGGTGTGTTTTTGTTTTCTTGAGAATTGTCTGTTAATTCTTGTGCAGAGTGTGCTGGGTATAAAAAAAATCGTCCGTGATTCGTCATTCCCAGAAGGGTTGGAGGTTGTTGTTATGCATTAACTTAGACTTGTTTTTGATCTTCACCACTGTATTTTCCTCTGATAATATCTTCTGTATTTCGTAAGGGCCTTCCCATAATGGGGAGAACTTGTTCTGTTTAGTCTGATTTTTTATTAAAACTTTGTCACCTACGTTAAATGATTTTGGCTTGGCATTTTTGTCGTAATATTGCTTAGCTTTTTCCTTTTTCTCGTAAAGAAGTTTTCTCGCTATTTGGTAACCATGCTGTAACCGCGCCTTTAGTTCGTTTGTGTAATTGTCGTAA
Organism: Nephrocerus scutellatus; assembly: GCA_947095585.1. Classification (NCBI taxonomy): domain Eukaryota; kingdom Metazoa; phylum Arthropoda; class Insecta; order Diptera; family Pipunculidae; genus Nephrocerus; species Nephrocerus scutellatus. The sequence continues at coordinate 51,448,237 of OX352762.1, forward strand.
TTGTATGCTATTTGAGGTGTTTTGTTTACGGGTTATGGTTGTAGCCTCTGCATTTGGAATTGACATGGCTTCACTGAATTTAGTTAGGTCATCTTGGAAAGTTAGAACATACTTATTATTTTCGTGGCTAACCGGAAGTAGACCTACTATGTCTAGAGCTATTCGCTCGAATGGAATTTTGCTTGTTGTCGTGATTTTCATGGGAATTTTTGTGTTTCTGGACAGTTTATTCCTTTGGCATGATTCGCATTTGCGAATGTATTCGGTAGTATCTTTTGTAATGGTAGGCCAGTAATAAGTCTGTTTTAATCGTTTAATTGTCCGTGTTACTCCTTGATGCCCATCACCAGGAACGTTTCTTGCTTGTCACTGTTTTATCGTTTCTTTTACCAGCGGTGCTCAAGAGAAATAGCCAGCTGCATGCCACCTCTCCTTGAATTCAACCGCAATACTCGTGGCGCTCTAAATGCTCATCAGTTTACCCTCAAACCCATCTTCGGACGTACAGTTAAATTCAGGGATTCGTTCTTCAGCCGTACAACACGTATGTGGAATGCTCTGCCAAGCTCTGTCTTCCCACATCACTATGATCCACAGGCATTCAAAACACAAGCTCATAGACATCTCCTCTCTTCTCCTCCTCTTCCTTAACGCCCACGATGTGTCAAGCATATAGCCGAGAATTATAAGGGTGCGCGAATTATAAAATAAAAAAAAATAAAAAAATGGGGCATCATGATATTCGTACAATATTCTGGCAATGTCGTCCGCGTTGTTTAAAAAGATTCTTTTGTCTAAAAAAAGGTGTACGTCCATGTCAAAGGATTGAAAGGTGTTTTTAAGAAGGGTTTTGAAAATATTTTTGGATTCGTCGTCTGTTGCTGTAAGAGCGAAATCAGCGGATTTATGTCCTACAAGTTGTCTTCTTAAGTCATTCAAGCATTGTTCTGTGATATTTTGATCTTTTAAATTTCTAAATGGTATGGGTAGAGTTGTGACAATGAGGCTGGTATTACTGTCTAACTGGAAGGAGGAAATTTCTGCTATCTATGCTATGCTGTTTAGTGAAGTCTGAAATATTCTGTTTTAAGAATTCTTCCTCATTTGAATCTATTAAAGGTAGTATTATTTTTTAATCCAGATCGTTTATTGTGGTATATTGGCCTATTTTCTTCGTACAAATTGAAAGAGAGAGAGTTTCAATTTCTTCGGATGGGTCTGGTTGTGTTGGTTGTGCTGTTTTATTATTATGGCCTTGTGATATCGTTTTACTTCTGGTTGTTACAAGTACCTTATTGTTTGTTTCTATACGACTGAATGCGTCAGCAACTACATTGGATTTGCCAGACTTATAAATTATTTCGTATTCAAATTCACTTAAGAGTATTCTCCACCGGGCTAGTCTCGAAGTAGGATCCTTAAGATTCATTAACCATTGTAAGGGCTTATGTTCGGTGTATATCTTAAATCTTCTTTCTTCTTTCTCGGTGGTATTATATCTGGTTTCCGCATCATTTAGGGTTCGACTGATAAAACAGATTGGCTTATCTTGCCCTGTAGTACCCTGGGAAAGAACGGCTCTTAACGCCATGTCGCTTGCATTCGTAGTGATAATGAATTCTTGTTCGAAATCCGGGTAGGCTAGGATAGGAGGATTAAAAATTTTTTGTTTTAAGTTGTTTTGGAGAAGTTGGAAACAAATCTTCTGTAATATCCAACCAAACCTAGGAATGATTTTATACCTTTCAGGTTTTTTGGTTGTGGGTAGGTTGTAACTGCTCTTATTTTTTCTGGATCGGTTTTTTTTTTTATTTTTTTTTTTATATATAGAGACTTATTGACAAGGGAGGACTCCCTGAATGACTTGCGTCACGGCAATAAGTTGGGCTAAGCCCTTTATTAAAATTCAAAATAAAATAAAAATCGAAGGAATGTGATTTACAATATATCACATCCCTTTACGTTTGTAGCCGGTTTCAATTTATTTTCTCAGAATTCTCACTGAATCATTGAAAAAGCAATACGAAAAACGAACACGAATTTAAAACCACGCGAGTCGAAATACTTTTATCAATGAATCATGGTCAGGGAAAACTACAAAAAACCTTGACCAAGAAAATATAACAAATTATAAAAATAATGTAGAAAATACTGATAAACAAATCAATAAACAACTTATGAATACTTTATCTTTTTTTATACCGTCCTCCGAGTTCTTTTCTGACAAAGTGGCATTTATCTGGTTGTAATTTTAGATTGTGTTGGCGGATTCGATCTAGAATTTTGGTGAGACTGTTATTATGATCAAGAAGGTTGTGTCCATATACTACTATATCGTTAACGTAAACGAAACATTCTATTCCTTGGAGCCCCATGAGAACATTGTTCATCAGTCTTTGGAACGTAGCGGGAGCGTTTTTTAACCCAAATGGCATTCGATTGTATTCGTAATGTCCAAAAGGTGTACTGAACGCGGTTTTCGCTTTGTCTTGTTCGTCAACCAAAATCTGGTGGAATCCTTTCGCTAAATCCAGTGTGCTGAAGTATTAAGCTTTTCCTTATTGATCTAATATGTCTGTTATATTGGGCCATGGGTATGCATCGCCAATAGTTAGCTCGTTTAGTTTTCTAAAATCTACAACTCGCCATTTGTTTTTACCATTAGTTCCACTTTTCTTAGGAACAAGCAGTAGTGGAGAATTCCAAGGGCTGAAACTAGGCCTTATTATATTATCCTGAAGCATTTCATCCACTTGATTATGAATTTCCTTTTTCTGACTTTCCGGAAGTCTGGACGGTCGTACAAACAGAGGTTGTTTAGTTGCTTCCGTAATGATTTTGTGTTCCACTGCATTGGTGTGAGTTAAGTGGTGTCCTTTTAGGAGAAAGAGATCGTTATATTCTCTGCAAATTCCGAGTATGCTGTCCTTTTCTTCTTTATTGCAATGTTTGAGTCCAATTACAGATTCCAGTTGCGCCAACCTATGTTTCACAGGATTATTAAATCTGTCTAGGGTTTTTATATTGTAATTTTCAAAGTCTTCCCATTGGAGGTTTATGTCGTTTGTATTAACCTTTTGCGCTTCTTCACTTGTGTTCATTGCCAGGATTCTTATTTTGTTCTGATTCGGTTGGGCTATAGTTTCTGCTATGTAGACAATTGCGTTTATTTGTTTTTTTTAAAAAATGATTATATCTTTTGCAGTTTCGCATGGGACCTCTATTATTTGTTCTGAACCGGGTTTTATAGTAAAAATTGTTTCTTTTGCGTGGTCAGTCTTATTTTCTGCCTATTCTATTTCCTATTTCTTTTGAACACCGCTTGTGGAAAAAGAGATAAAACAGTGACAGGCAGGAAACATTCCTACGATGTTCAAGCGATTCGATTGTTTTCGCGATATGTACATCACCAATAAGTTTTAACGCGCGGTTCTGAACTCTGTCTAGTAGATGCAATGTGGTCTTGGGAGCACCTGCCCAGACAATGCAGTTGTATTCAAGTTTAGGGCGAATATACGCCTTGTAAATAGTAGCCAGATCTGAAGGAGTGAAGTACATCTTGCACCGTTTTAGGAAACCTAAGCATCTCGCAGCATTTTTGGCGATGGCAAATATGTGGTCATTACAACGAAACTTGTTGTTGACACACATACCGAGAATTGAGAGTTTTTCAGTTTCTTTGATGCAAGATCCATTCATGGTTAATGTTTGGGGGTTTAAATTAAACTTAGACGACAGAAGACAGCATTGGGTTTTAGAAGCGTTAAATTCAACTCTATTATGTAGGCCCCTCCTTGTTATGCTGTCAAGGTCAGAATTTAACGTGCTTAACATACGTTGTTGTTCAAGTTCCACTTGTGCCGAAGAGGGGCGGGCAGAAAGCGAGAAGTCATATGAAAAGCTAAGAGTACTGTCGTCAGCAAAGGAATGGATTGGATTAGAGGTGGTGGATAGGAGATCATTAATGAAAATCGTCTGGTTTTGCCTCGGAAGTTTCAGGAATTTCGGAAGATGTAAAAGTTTCGCATTGACAAAGCATCTCGGAAGTCTCGTCTCTTTTTAATATCTTTTGTTGTCTCGGAAGTTTCAGGAATTTCGGAAGATGACGCATTGACAAAGCATCTCGGAAGTCTCGTCCTTTTTAATATCTTTTGTTGTCTCGGAAGTTTCAGGAATTTCGGAAGATGTCGCATTGACAAAGCATCTCGGAAGTCTCGTCTCTTTTAATATCTTTTGTTGTCTCGGAAGTTTCAGGAATTTCGGAAGATGTCGCATTGACAAAGCATCTCGGAAGTCTCGTCTCTTTTAATATCTTTTGTTGTCTCGGAAGTTTCAGGAATTTCGGAAGATGTCGCATTGACAAAGCATCTCGGAAGTCTCATATTTTTTAATATCTTTTAATGAAACTAATTGGACAAATTCATTACCTCGAAATGGCGATACTTTTCATCCCCCATTTCATCCTCAGCAGTAACAGCAGCAGCCTGGGCTGAAAGGGCAGTTAGCGAAGAAGCAGTAGAAGTGACGGCAGGAATTGCTGTTTGCATCTCAAAAAGTTGCTTCCGAGGGTTTGGACAATTGCGCAATACATGTCCCATTTGCCAGCACTTGAAGCAGGAGCCGGCTAGTAGCTTTGGATATGCACATTGTGGCTTCATGTGTCCCATTCGTGAGCAGTTGAAACATCTCGGTTGCATGAAAGTGGCGGATGCGGAAGGGGCTTGAGTGTTAGCTTTGGCATTCGTACAATTTTTGGCAGCAGACATCGCAGTCATAGTGTTGACAGCATCGATCAGACGAGTTTCGTGCAAATTCATTAGGTCCTTCAAATCATCCATTGTTCTAGCACCCAGTAAGATGCAGGCTGCAGCCCGCGGAATACGAAGTCCTTCGACAATGATGCCGACTAATTCACCATCCGGAACGCCGCCCCTCTTAGCAATGGTTCGCATACGTAAGCGATAATTATGCACGATAAATATCTTCACGTGTCGTTACTGTTGCGAATTCGTTGATCAACATTGCTTTTAATTCATTGTAATTGACAGACGGCTAAGTTTCAAGTAAAGATTTGGCAGCATTTCGTAGTGAACGTCGAAGGCTCAGAAGTTTAAAAGTGTCTGAAGCACCAGTCAGCGTCATTATTTCCTCGAACTCTCGAAAAAATTCACCCACGTCATGCGCACGATCGTCGCCTGAAAATGTTGGTAGTACATGTTCAACGTCACCCAAATCCAGCCTAGTGGCACATACAGCCCCTACACTCGATTGGTTAGCTGTATCATTTATGTTATTTAAACCATCGTTTGTATATACTGGAACACTTCCACGCAGTTGTTCCACTTGACGCTGCAACAACAACAACTTCTTTTCACGCTCCAACATCTCAATCTGACGCAACAAACTCTCATTGCGCTCAACATAATCTGCTCGTTCATCTACAATGATTCGTTGATCGGCTTGATGAACACTTATGATCGTCTCATCCAATTCGGCCAGCTCATCCTTGTTTTCGGATTCAGTCACAATTTCCTCCTTTTTATTTTTAATGGTTTTCGGCATTGCAAAATGGCGTCACAAGAAGAATATTAAAAATTATTATTTTTTAAATAAAAATTTCACCAATTTCAAGCATTTATTTGATACGGTTGCACCCCACATCTGAGTTGTAATATACCACTTATTTAAAAACTAGACTATTATAATACACCATTTATTTTAAACTCAACTAATCGGAAGTCGTAAATAACAAAACAATTGTAATTCTAATAATCTTCTTTTGAAAGAATATATATAGCCTCGCCCTCTCGAGTATCGATGCTGTCATTGTTCAACTTGGTCGGCGCGATGCTAACACATGATTTGCAATCTGCGATACCAACACACGATTTACAATTTTACAACACAAACAAAACTTTCTGTTAAAATTTGTAAAAAGTAAAAAGTAATCCGATATTTTTCAAACTTTGCGATTAGAGAATTTACACGAAAAATTTTAATTTTTATGAGTTTTTTTTTATGGTTTAGATTTATGTTTTTATTTTGAGCCCCGTTCATAGAGCTATATGTCTTTCCTTGATGCGTTCCCTCATTATCCGTAGACAAGTACTCTCCTCTCTCTTCAATTTTACTATTTTTGTAATTTGGAATTTTTAATAAAGAATTTTCATAATCCACTACACATTGAAATTACGATAGAAAGTCGTTTCCTATTATACTGTCATATGGAAGATTTATCTGATCGGTAAGTATGTGAAATGGATGGTCCAAAAGCATGTGTTTGTTGGTTTTAAACTCTAATGTACCTCATATTAGCCCAAGGGTTTTTAATGCATCCTCAGTTATAGAAGATATGGTATAAAGTTTATCATTGCCTTTTATATTTTTAATACAGGCATTTTTTAAAGGTCAATTAAATTCAGGACAGAACCACACGTGAAATTTTAGATTTAGTTGATGGTTCGGTGTACTTCGGCTTTGGTAATTATTCGAGAGGGGTTGCCGTACGTCTCCTCCCGAATAAAATCGTTTTCCGACTTGATACTTGAATACCGAACACCTCGATTGTCGTGTTGCCCTGCGGTTTGTGTGTTGTCCCTGAATGGATTACGCACTGACGGTGTATCTTGGGGGTAGTTCACTGGAGGTTTTATCCTAGATAATCGAAATCTACAATTATTTTCAGTATGGTTAGGCTTGCTGCAATAACCACAAGTTAAAAACCGACTTTCTGTTGGCGTTGTAAAAACTTGAAAATTGTGTGCTTCGAAATTGTATGTTTTACCGCACGTTTCCTGAGAGTGACCCAAGTGCAAAATCTTGCAGTTTGATGAGATTTGGCATAGAACTTATTACGTGGGACTTGGGGATTGTGGTTATGCGCGCAGCATGACCTTTGGCGTGAGCTATCGGTTTTTTAGTTCAGCCCCCCATAAGTCTTTGCTATTAACCTAATTTGGTCGTTCTTTAACCCATCTTCAAAGACCTGAATTGCCAATCTTTGGTTTTCTTCCACCAGAAATTTTCTGACTGTCTCATCGCTGGTTGTGGCAAAGGTAGCAGAGTTGAGACCGTTTAGAGCTGTGCAAACACGCTCACCAAATTCTTTAACCGTTTCCTTGAAACGTTGTTTGGTGGTTAACAAGTCATTTTGAGCAGAGGAGCGCGTTTTCACTTCCTTATACCCAGACTCTAATTTTTCCTTGAGCGTTGCCCAAGTTGGAAGAGAGTTAAACTGAGTCAACTCAAAAGTGGGACCTTGCAACCTAATTTTTACTATTTCTAAAAATGTCGTCTGGTCTGCTTCTTTTACAGATTTGAATAATATATCGCCACACGACAAAAATGTTGCCAACTCTGTAGGTTTCCCATCAAAAGTAGGAATGATCTTGAACACATCCGTTATTCCCACCTTTATATCCATGTTTGGAGGATTTGAATTTATTTCCTCCAAAAAATGGAATGGTAAGTTTTCGAATAGTTCAACGATAAGTTTTACCCGCCTAGTTGCCTGTCTCGTTATTTGCAAACGCGGAATTTTGAAATTTTAATTGCGAAACACAAACACAAAAATTAAGGTGTGGTTGACGATTATGCTGTCCGCCTTCCTAGTTTGGCGGGTGCTGTTTTTTTTTTCACTTTTCAACTTTATATAACTTTTTTTATTTTTCGTAGATTGTTTGTTTGTTTACAACTTATGTGGTTGTGTGGTTGTTTTTTGGAATTTTTTTTTATACCTACTTTTTGGATTTTTTTTTTTTCATTTTCATTTAAAACTTCTAAATTGCTCAATTTTTTTTCTCGGTTTTTATTTTTTTTTCATTTTTTTCGCGCTTTTATTTTATTTTTTTATTTTTTTTTATTTTTCATGTTTTGTGTGATTATTAATTGTTTCATTCACTTTCACTACTTTTCCTGGTGTATAGCCCCAGTTCGCTGATTTTAATTTTTAATTAATTTTTTTTTTTTGTAGTCGGCCCTTTTTAATGGGATCCCACCGCTGCCACCAATATTGTTACGCACCGTCCCCGTGCTTTCACGTGTGAGAAGAGGGAGTATGCGGGCGCGTTGAATACCAATTAAGACACAAGTTTAATTTTATATAGGTTATAGTTATTATATTCGTAGTTATAAGTTTGGTGTATTTCATTCAACTGCCGCCCTTAGTCATCGTAGAAGTAGCTGGGCAATATAATTGAAGCTAATATCTTGACAGAAAATGGACAGTGTGAAACAGTTTTTATCCCACGGATAGCACTAATTTCGACGGATCTACCTTTTAAATTTAAAAGATGGCAATTTTCAGTAAAACTTAAGTTTTCGATGACGATCAATACGTCGGAAAGTTTATTAAGTACTGCGGAGTATAGATTTGAGATCGCCATGTTTTTCATACGGACAACTTTATTTTGCTTTCCTTTGGGTGGGTTCACATAAGAATTTATTTATTCTTGCTCTTTAAGGTGAAAACATTTTATACAACGAAGTTTTGTCTTAAATTAATATCATGTATTTTTTTAAATTTTATTTTATAATTTGAATACTATAGCTATAATTTAAAATACTTATTTTTTTAATAAAAACTGCAATTTTACCTAATAAATAAATAGATATCATTCTTTTTGCTACCCCTGCCTAATACGAGTAGAACATAGGGATGAATAACTAACTACCTGGGCAACGCTGCTAATCAGCTAGTTGTATATAAAAATCTCACGAATAAAAAAAAAAATTATTTATAGAATAACTGTAAAATAATGTGTTTTGTTTGCGAAAAAAAGATTACCTGAATTTCTATGCAAGATATATTTTAAAACTTTCAAAAACCTTTAGTTTAAATGTTTTACCTATTATTTTGATCACCAGTGTACATGAGCATAATATTTACGGAAAATCGGGTAATTTTTTTTAAAAAATTGTATCGGACCCCTTGACCCCGGGGAACGATCATTCCATGATTTTTACAAAAAATTGTTGTTCATCGGATTAAACACACAAGTGTATAAAATTTGAATAAAATCGGGTAATTTTTTTTAGAAAAATTGCCCCCAACCCCGGGGACCAATCACTACAAAAATTTTACAAAAAACCTTATTCATCGGAACTACGCATGTGTATTCAATTTGAAAAATCAGATAAACCGGGGTGCGATCACCCAAAAAAAATTACAAAAAGTGTAGTTCGTCATATAATTTAAAAAAAAATCAATTCAATTTTTAAAAAAAATTATATGAGCACCCTTCGGCCCTGAGGACCGAGGGACCTCAAAAATTTTACAAAAAGAGTTTTCCCTCGGAGACACACATATGTATAAAATTTGAAGAAAATCGGGTCAGTTTTTAAAAAATTCATATGGGTACTCCTCGGCCCTGAGGGGCTCGAAATTTTAACAGAAAGTGTTGTCATGGGAAATACACATGTTTGAATAAAATCGGGATTTAGGAAGTGTGTTCAAAATTTATCACAAGATTATACCCACCAGCCAGCCACGAGCAAGCGAAGTTAATTTAGAGAATTTAAAAAGAAATAACTACGAAACTATTCTAAACCACTGCTGACTACCGATGATGCGACTGACTGCTGCTTATACCGACTGCTACCAACTACTGCTACCGACCGAATGCCTATGTAACACACCATCCCGCCACGAGCAAGCGAAGTTAATTTGGAGAATTTAAAAAGAAATAATTACGAAACTATTCTAAACCACTGCTGACTACCGATGATGCGACTGCCTGCTGCTTATACCGACTGCTACCAACTACTGCTACCGACCCCGAATGCCTATGTAACATTCGAACGTTCTGATTATTAATCGGCCTCCGATGACCATGGTTCTTCGTTGTCTACTGTGTTATGCACCGTCCCCGTGCTTTCACGTGTGAGAAGAGGGAGTATGCGGGCGCGTTGAATACCAATTAAAACACAAGTTTAATTTTATATAGGTTATAGTTATTTTATTTGTAGTGATAAGTTTGGTGTATTTAATTCAACTGCCGCCCTTAGTCATCGTAGCAGTGGTCTTTTATAACATTATGGGTGGATCGATCAACCAATAGCGTTGGCTTGTTTCGATCCACCAATAGCATTACAGCATTGCGTGCATAAATACAAAATTAGGTACATAGAACACAGCCGACCTGCGACATTCCTTTACATTCTGCAGTCGAGCCAATTAACGGTCGCCATGGAATTGCCCCCTGGTGATAATACTATTTCGTAATATCGGCTACACTTACTATTTCTCAGTATCGTATCGGGATGTGTGTGCTGTGCTCGAAAACCGAGATGCATAAGGGACCAAAGTGCCTTTATTGCATCTCGAACGGTTTCTTATTTCAACACTAGCCATCCGTACGAACTCTGCAGATAAGTGGTGGTTTTTATGACAATATGCCAGGCTGTGCCGCATAAAATAAGTGATCTATGCGATCGAAAGCAGATGTGGGTAATGTGCAGTGAGACTGCGTGTGGTCAGGGTGTAATAGTTGAGCCGGTCACAACAACTGCATACTTTCACAATTTCATATTATCGCAACTTGTGGCCGTATTCTTGGGCCCTTCGACTTTTTCAGTCTTGCGTACTTCATATCGCCCATTACGCGTTGTGTCCTTGGATATTTCTAAGGCTTTTGATAGAGTATGGCATGTTTGTCTTATTAATAAGATTCGTGCGCTCAACTTACACACCTCCATCATTACATGGATTGAGGATTATTTATGGAACCGCAAAATAAAAGTTGTTTTGTATTGTATGGTTTTTCCTCATCTTCGCATGGGATCAATGCTGGCGTTCCTCAAGGCTGATCCTTATCGGCTTCACATTTCTTAATATATATCAATGATTAGTTGTCTTCTACACCCTGTGATATCAATTCCAGCACCGAACCGATTAACTTTTTCGATTTGGCCGTTTCCTCTTGGTACTCCTGTGGTGCTTCATATGTGTTTGACGCCATTTATTTTCGTATTATCCTCGAACGTACCTAATGTAAACGCCGCCCTGGTTGCTAACAATGCAAATTGGACTGCAAAAACTGCAACCCATTCGGCCAGCTTACTGAACACATCTTCGCGGCTTATCGTCTTTGTCGGGTATTACTATAAAAACTTCGTAAATCCGTTCACCGTGGCAAAAATGTACTTATACTGCTTTGCGTTGGCATCCATAGGGGGCCGAGGTGTTCAACATGCAATGAAGGTAGAGGCGTGACTCCTTTTTCGACGTGATGCAAGAAGCCTTCCTTTTTGCCCAGCTTTTTGTTGTAGACAATTCACTTAACACAGTTTCTTATGCATTACTGCTAGCATTGTGAGCGTCTCGTTGAACTATCTTTCTTTTAGACAAGTACCACAGGTGAACTCCATGGGCTTTTGGACTTCCCTATGATTTCATCAAGTTCAATCTTCTTAACCAGTATTTCGGCCTCTTGTTGTTTATCTAGCGGTCATCGTCTTGGCGCTTGCCGAATTGAAGTGGCATTTCCTGTGTCGATTCCATGTTGCACTATATCGGTTTTAGCCATGTCATTGTAGCTTATATTTATTACAGCAATTACCAGTAATTGTTTGATGCCAAAATGACTGCGTCATATGTTCGTATACGTCTATTTTTTGTCAGCCAATACCTTTAAAAAATTGAGAGGATCACATTGAAAATTTAATCATGGATTACATCAGAAAAGTTTCGTTAAAGGTTTCCGAAACAACACTTGCGCACTGATCGTTGTACTGAAACCAACAGGAAATGAACAAAGTGGGTACAATCAAAACATGGAATGAACCGAACAATGCAATGCATTATCCATTTAGAACATTTATATCGTCCGAAATGACTATAACGTATAGCCACAGCCGATGCTTTTACCTTAATGGTCCGGGTGGATCAGGTAAGGCTTTCCTCTACACCACACACATGTCTTTTATTCGAGGCAAAGGAGAAGTTGTATAACCGTTGCCAAAACAGGAATAGCTGCAACGCACTTCACTTCATGTTCTGGTTTTGAAAATAAACAACCCATAAAAATTATTCATGTAAATTCTCTAATAGAAGAAACGTATGTGTGCAAAGTTTGAATCGGGTTAATTTGGAAAAAATTAATATTAGAGCCCCCTTCGCTTCAAAATTTTTTCAAAAACTGTTCTCACCGGAGATGCACTTGTGTAAAATAATTTGTATGGAAAAAATTCAAATCAAAAACTCAAAAATGCTTACAAAAAGATCGGTCTATCGGAGATACCCATATGCTTAAAATTTAAAGTAAATCGGGATAATTTTTAAAAAAAATGTTGTGGTCCCGCACCCGGGCCTTAGGGCCCATTCCTTGGGATAAACATATGTTTAAACCACCCCTCGGGCCTCAGGGCGAATTTGCTCAAAAAATGTCCAAAAAGTCCATCAGAGATACATATGTGTATAAAATTTTACCAAAATCGGGTTAAATTTTATTTTAAATTTGTATGAGTAAAATTTTTACAATACGCGTTGTCCATCAGAGATACACACGTGTATAAAATATGAAGAAAGTCGGGTTGATTTTTTTAAAAAATTTGTATGCGGTCCACAACCCCGGGCCTGGGGTCTCCAAAATTTTTACCAAAGTGTTGTCCATCGAAGAAAACAGCGTGTATAAAATTTAAAGAAAATCGGGTTAAGTTTTTTTTAATAATTTGTTGTGGCCCCATTGGGTATCCAAAATTTTTACAAAAAGTGTTGTCCATCGGAGGTACATACTTCTATAAAATTTGAAGAAAATCGGGTTAATTTTTTTTTTAATTTTATGGGGCCCCATGACCCTGTGACCCGGGGTATCCAAAATTTTTACAAAAAGTGTTGTCCATCGGAGATACACACGTATATAAAATTTGAAGAAAATCGGGTTAATTTTTTCTCCAAAATTTTTACAAAAAGTGTTGTCCGTCGGAGATACATATGTGTATTAAATTTAAAGAAAATCGGGTTATTTTTTAAAAATTTTATATAATTTTTATTTTTAAAATCGGGCTTTGGAAAGTGGGTTTAAAATTGATCGCAAGATTCCACGAGAAACAGACCGATCGACCGACAGACAAACGTGCCACGGGCAAGCGAATTTAAAAATTAAAATTTTTCTTGTAAATTCTCTGATCGAAGATTCAATTTTGTGGTGAAAACATATCAGCCACAGCGCACGGTTGATGCGACGTACACCACTAAAGTTCTTTCTTTTGAGTTGAGTCAAATCCTTCTATACAGAAAGCCCAACTGTTCCGATCATACACAGATACATGCTTAGAAATATCCCAAACTTTTTAGTATAAGTAATGAACTAAAGAGCAAAATCCATATAAAATTTTTCTGTTTCCCACTACCACATCATACGTTTCTCGCTATTTGCGACTGCTTATTTTTTGTACACTGTATTCACATCCCACAAACACAGACGCGTTTGGGATTGGTTTACAGCATTAGTATGCGTACAGTTGGGCTTTCTATAGAGAAGGTTTTGGTGGAGTTAAGCTGTAAAGCAGTGTGAGTGCATAACCAGTTCTTCATATACTCGTAATATTGTACAAAACACAAATTAAGAACGCAATCACACAACTGAGTGTACATGTACAACCAAAACCTTCTCTATAAAAAGCCCAACTGTTCCGATCATACACAGATTCATGCTTAGAAATATCCAAAACGTTTTTGTATTAGTAATGATCTAAAGAGAAAAATCCATATACAATTTTTCTGTTTCCCACTACCACATCCTCACGTTTCTCGCTCTTTGCGACTGCTTATTTTTTGTACACATCCAACAAACACAGACGCGTTTGGGATTGGTTTACAGCATTAGTATGCCTACAGTTGAGCTTTCTATAGAGAAGGTTTTGTGTACAACACATTTCAATTGCGGAACCATTCAGTTTTATATAAAAATATTTGTTCTACCTTCTCTTGAAGGCAACACAACAACAAAACACCCCCAATCGTAAAATAAGCAGCGCTGCTTGCGCTCATCAGCGCACACAGAACACAGTCATTATAGTATGATATGATTTTTTGATGCCGCATTTGTATGGGAGCCCCTCGATCCCGATCTCTCTGAAATAATAGAAAGTATTGTCACCGGAAATATACATGTGTGCAAAATTTCAATAAAATCCGGCTTTGGGAAGTGGGTTAAAAATTGATCACAAAATCATGTTGTTTAGAAACTTGAATTGCCAATCGCTTAGAAGTGATTCCCTGTTTTTATCCGCGGACAACTGTGCGTCGCCTTATCACGCTGACGCAATACAAAGCACACTAATGCCTACTTTGCGTAGAAAACAGTCACTTTCGTCTATGGTCGTGTGAAAAAGTAGTATTAATTAAAGTGCAGGTCGTTAAGCGCACAAGAACTGCTAGATAAGAATTTGATAAAAATATGCTATAAGTTTAGATAAATCAGGCATACTAAACACAAATATGTTATTAGAAAATGAAATACAACTAGCTCAAAGCATTTCAATGTAATAAAAATTGTCGTGTGTCAGTGCTGAAGATGCATTGGAATTTTTGAATTTTGAAATCATACTATTATATCATAATAATATAACTCTACTTTACACTGTTAACCTTGCCAATACAACTGGATAGACATAATGACATAATTTTAGAACATAATTATAAAACCAGAAAAAAATTAAAATATAATTATTGAATTATTGAAAGAAGAATTGGATAAAAAACATGCTATAAGTTTTGATAAATCAGGTATACTAAACACAAATATGCTATCAGAAAATGAAAATGAAAAATTGTCCTGTGTCAGTGCTGAAGAAGCATTGGAATTTTTTAATTTTAAAATCATATATAATAATATAACTCTACTTTACACTGTTAACATTCCCAATACAACTGGATAGACATAATTCCAGAACATAACTTTAAAACCAGAAAAAATTGCATGTAATTATTGAATTAATATTAAATGTAATACGAGTATAATAATCATAATAATTTAAACGGAATGTCAATTTGTAATGAAATTTATTTCGGCTGGCGCACTTTATAGCCTCATGAAAACCGGCCGACCGTCAAGGACGACGAATGATCACGTAGAGTAATTGAGTAATCATGTTCTATACCGCTGTAAACTTGCTTTTTTTTTTACTTGTAGTTATATTTTCTTTGAAGTTGCGTTTCGTTAATTATCTACACACAAATACTTAATTGTACTTGATAACGTTTAATGAAAGACATTATTATATTCCACTGAGTTCGAGCGAGGATTCCGGATCTTGAAAAATGTACTTTATATGCGTTAAAATTAAAATAAAAGTATTTTCTTTACACATTTACTAGTTCAGTACCCGGCGTTGCACGGGTGTAAAATTTTACACTAATATCGCCCCCCACATCCCTTCCACTGACCTTGCGGTGATTTACCATCACTATAGTGCCCGGCATTGCATGTTTGTAAAATTTGACACAACGCATCCCACCATACCAACACACCTTTCCAATAGAAGTGTCTTACCATAGCTTTTCCCCTCAGCGACGATTTTAAAAAAAAAATTACACGCGCCACACGCGATACGCGTCACGTCATAGCAAGCCAAGTTTTAAAACTGGTATTTAAAAAAAAAATCAAAAAATACACGCGCCACACGTGACGCGCGACATGTGTTACGTCATCGCAAGCCAAGATTTAAAACAAGTATGTATTTAAAAAAAAAAAAATTACACGCGCCACACGCGACGCGCAACACGCTTCACTTCATCGCAAGCCAAGTGCTTACCAATTGTTTGAAAACAAGTCCAATCAAATTCTGACTGGTAGAAGTCGCGATATACAACCGGACAAACTGACAAACCGACAAAATCCTCTGATTATTAGCTTCGCCCTTCGGGCTCGCAATAAATTCTCTATTATATATATACCTGGTGTTCTTTAAACTGAAACTTTCATATATCTCGGAAAATAATACGGGAAAACATTCAAAATTTAATCATTCCGCGGGGGAAATACATTAGTGCTATAATTAGTACCCCCCTCCCTTCCTTGTAGGTGGGGCTGGAAATTTAAATAGGAACCCCTTCTTTATTGCAGACTAGCTGAAATAATATTTCAGCCACTTCGTCGATTGTCGGCGAATTGAATCTTCTTTTATCAGCTCTGATGACGATGTTATGGCTGTCCGATGGCATCCGATCTAACGCAAATTTGAACAATTTTCTGATGAAGAAACGTTTGCAATTCTCCGACAATCGCTCGCTTCGTTCTTGAATTGTGAGCACAATTTTCATTTTAAATACTCTAAATTGGTAGTCAAAAAATGTATTTCAACTTTAATTTAATTTTCTTTCAAAAAAGACCAAGAGTTATAGTTATATGGAAGTCATGTAAGGTTAAAAGTACGTTTGGGTTCATTTTACCAACATTCAAGTTTAACCCTGTTCCTGTTAACCGAATCTAGAAACATTGTGAGGTGGATTTGTAGAAAATTTAATAGGCTTTAATACTGCATTTGTCAAAAAAAAATATCCTCGAGCATTTTTTGAAATAATCGCGTTTGAAAATAAAATTAAAAAAAAAATTCTGACTTTGACGACGTTTATATATATCGGTAATGGTTTTAATAATGTATGTATGATCTAGAAATTTAATTCTTTCCCAAAAAACGCCAACAGTGACCTTGAAGCTAGAAGTATTCAAGAGTTACAGGGTGTGAAGGTATGTAAGGTCAAAAGTACATCTCTTCGCATTAAAACGCTACGTACTCCTCACGGGGGGAAAATAGACCCACTCCCATACGATTTTTTCACGAAATTAACCAAGGAATCATCCCTTTAAGTATTTGCCACCTTAACGGATACACCCTGTATAGATATAGATATATAGAAAGATTGCATTGGTGGTGCAATCTATTTATTAACTTTTTCGAGTCAATTGTAGCAACCCATAACAGCAAGGTAGCGATGTTCAATGTTAATATCGTGAAGGCCGCAAGTTTGCATAAGCGAAAAAGATTATGATCGGAAAATTTCGCGGAAGGATTTATGGGACACGACAGCCAAGCCTTCGTTGGAAGGATGTGGTATGTGAGGACGTTTAGAATTTATGGATGCCAAATTGGATAACATCGGCGGCACGCCAGGACCTGAACCCTGTGGTAAGCGCCCTCATCATGAGAAATGACGTGGGTGTTTATAAACATATACAAAAATATTCAACTAAAGTATAACCAAAGCAGTATTTGTGATGCTAATTCATTAAGGGATGTTTCCTAACTAATTTTGATTAAAATATTGTATGGGAGCTGTAATGGGAGAATTTTTGGTGTTTGAAAATGGAACAAAGGATTAACCGATTGATACGAGCCACCCTGTATGCTATATGCTATATGCTGTTGGTCAAGAATTTTAAAACTCATTTTAATTGGCTACAGAAGTCGTATGCATTTTTAATAAACCATAGCTCGTATGCTACGTAAGCTTACATGCACCGGCATCGGCATAATTATGTCGATGGCTTAGTTCACAAAAATGTTGGTCAAGAATATTAAAATACCTTTTTTGATTGGTCCCAAAAATCGGATGATCTCATGTTAGCGTCATTTACCAGCACCCATACTGAGCCAGCGCTGTTGCGACATACGAGGCGAACAAAAAAAGAAAGGAAAGAGCATTAAGTTTCTAGCGGTCGCGCCTTTACTTTTGTTCGTTGTTGTTGTTTTTGTTTTTGTGCTGATGCTTAAACCAGCTCTGCTAGTAGAATTTATTTCATCAAATAGTCGAAAACTGGCAAAAACTGTGAAAGTTTTTGAATGTGAAGTAAGCCCACGACCAACCTGAGCTGAGCAATGTCATTTTTGCATGCTTTCTCATAAAATTTTTTGCATGTAATTTGCAAAAATGCAAGAAGTGCGATTAGTTAAATATTTAATACCCAACGGGAATATTGAAAAAACTTTTGTTAACCAAATTCCATGTGAGAATTGTAATCTATATGAATATTATTCGGGCAGTCAATTTAGTGAAAAATCAAATTTTTTATTTGATTCGTGGGCGCAGAAAAAAAACCAAGATAGTTTTGGTAAAAATTTCAATGTCAATTTTTTTAAAAACCTGATCGCTTTATGGTTCCTACCTAAATAACACACACACATAAACGCGCATATTCAGAAAACCCTAATAATTGAATTCGTGGCGGGAGTACAGTACGTACAGCACAGAAGCGAAGCTCGAGCTACATGCTACACACAAAACCTAAGCTTGTCCCTGCAAATATCAGTCTTTTGTTATATTTATTGTTCCTTACCGAATGGGTTTTTTAAATTCTCTATATTAACTTTGCGTGCCCGTGGCTGGCTGGTGGGCAGAATCTTGTGATCAATTTTGAACACACTTCCTAAAGCGGGGTCGGGAGGCTCCCATACAAATTTTTCTCCCCGACATCAGATCATTTCATACTATAAATACTGTGTTCTGTGTGTGTTGTGCGCTGTGAGATGTGAGCGCTGCTTGCTTTACGATTGGGGTTGTTTTGTTGTTGGATTTCAGTCCTTTGTATGTGTTTTTATATTTCAGCAATTATAGTGCAATTCAGTATACTTTTGGTTATTAGAGAATTTACATAAAAATTTTTAATTATTATGGGTTGTTTTTTCGTGGGTGGCTTGTTTCACTCAAATGATGAAGGCGGGTGCTTTAGAATATCGCCTCCATTTAAATTTTAAAGTTATAATAGCACATAATGAAATTTTCTGTTGCCCAAAATAAAAGTAAACCGCATGCTTCATCACAGTTAAAGTGAAAAATCAGAATCCGCATTCTGTGAAATAATTGTGTGCCCAAAAGAGACGAAAAATAATAAGGAAGTTGCTTGTAAAATTCCTGAGCGCGAAATTACCATCCTTTTTTTGGTTATTCTTGTAATTTTCCTGTGCTTTGAGTCTCTGACTACTCAGTGGGTCTGCTGTAAACCAGCAAAACAAGCTGTGGACAAATTGCGCAAGGAAACCGAACGTAATTAAATCAAGTGCTAAAATATATATCAAGCAAACGTACTCAAACGAAAAAAAAGGCGCGCTTGTGTGCATAAAACTTTACATTATACCTTTTGGTGTGTTTCAATTGATTTCCCTTTTTTAAATTCTCTATATTAACTTCACTTGCCCGTGGGTCGTCGGTCGGTCGGTCGTCGGTCGGTCGTCTGTCGTGGATTCTTGCGATCAATTTTTAACCCACTTCCCATGGCCCGATTTTATTGAAATTTTGCACACATGTGTATTTCCGGAGACAACACTTTCTATTAAATTTTGAGGCCCCTCGGGCTGCGGGGTCGGGGGGCTCCCAAACAAAAATTTTAAAAAATTTACCCGATTTTCTTCAAATTTTACACACATGTGTATACCCAATAAACAATACTTTTTCGAAAATTTGGTAGTGATCGGGTCCCGGGTTCGGCCGCAAGGCCCTTATACATTTTTTAAATATTTATACTGGCATCAGATATTCGTCGCCCTTTATGGACTGTGTGCGGTGTGTGCTGAGCAGTCGGCTGCGCTGCATGGTTTTGATGGTGGAGAGAGAGAGAAATGCAAGGAGACATAAATGTTTTATGCTTAATTCAACCTTCTTACTTATTTACTGAATTGTATTTTTATTGATGTCGTTTTTTTTGTTGTCGATATCAACTTACAGATAGAACAGTTTTCACAATATTCTGTCATTTGGCGTTTTCATAAATTAGTTCAGAGCAGTCATAGAGTTCTCAAGATAAATGTTCGTGTTTCTTATTTTCTCAGAGTATGAGCGTGCTCTAAGTGCTCAGAATAAAATGATCTGAGCTTTTTCAATTTTAACATCTGATGTCAAATGTTTGTTTCGATGATTTTCTCCTACAATAAAAAAAATGGCCCAGGATCGAGGGGCTCCCATATCAATTTCTGCGATTAGAGAATTTAGATGAAAAATTTTAATTTTTATGGGTTGTTTTTTTTGGTTTTGGTTTGGTTTGGTACGGAACAATAGAATTATTGAATGCAAAAGTGTTGGAATCATACCATACGATGATTGAAATTTGAGGTGAATAGGTTCGGTAGCGTGAGACGAAATTGAGTGATCCGGAGACGACCTATAGCTGCGAAATTGCCTACCACATCCTCACAGCCTGCATGCTGCATCATCGGCGTATGTCGAAAAGTCTACGATTACAACCAAAACCTTCTCTATAGAAAGCCCAACTCAATGCATACTAATGCTGTAAACCAATCCAAAACGCGTCTGTATTTTGGAATGTGAATACAGTGTACAAAAAATAAGTAGTCGCAAAGAGCGAGAAACGTAAGATGTGGTAGTGGGAAACAGACAAATTTTATATGGATTTTGCTCTTTAGTTGATTACTAATACAAATACGTTTTGGATAGTATTTGTGTACGATCGGAACAGTTGGGCTTTCTATAGAGAAGGTTTTGATTACAACAACGGTTATATGGACGTCATCAGTTCCTGAGTAGTAGAAGAGAGGGCGAACAGCAGTTGCCCTGCGGTCGGCGTTTTTTTTTGTTATGAAAGTTCCCCCTTGCACTATCAAAAAGGAGGAACACCAAATTGATAATTATCGGAATCTTGGAATTTACAAAAAGAAAAATTTAAAAAAAAATATCGAAACTTTTACTTTCTTTCCGGGAATAAGAATTGCTTGTTTTTTGTACACATGTCCTATTTCACCATAGCTTCGTCTTGTGGGAATTGAATAAATTGGTTTAAAATTATGTATTTCGTGGTGAAGGGTGCACTAAAATTTAGCACAGTCATTGTTTGTCGGAAAATTGCAATTTAATTTTGTTGATTAAAGAAAATTGGCTTTGATTGTTTGTTAGTAGGGCTGAATAAGCTCGTCATCTGATGGATCCTCTATCCAGTCAGAAGAAAAGGTGGAGCCACGATTTATCGGAATTTCTCGTTTTTTTGCGGGTTTTTGTTATTATCCTAACTAACCCCTTATTTGCAGCAAATACCTCGTAATCGACAGCGCTGTCGACGTCAAGGAGGATTTAAACATGTAAGTGATTTACAAAATTTATTTAATTTATAATACTACGGTATAACCTAAATTTTCGTAACTAAGCGGTGCTATCTTTTAAAGGCGTGATTTTTTGTATGTCCCATTGGATGGGTTAGTACACGCAAAATTAAGTCCAATTTGAATTCTTCGACACCTTATTGATATAACATTCAATAAATCATATTATATTATAGTGTTGGTTATCGATAATATTAAATTTGCTTTGTAAATTTGCTATATGAATTAACCATTCTAATAAATTGTAAAATCGTTTTACGTATCGTATTAATTTTGAAGACCGATACCGTGTCAAAAAGTTAGTTTTTATGGTATGCAATGTTTTTGGTGTTTTGGGGTGATAATCATCTTCACCTGTGATACCTTTAAAAATCCACATGACTGTGAATAAAAGAGATATGATTAAGATACAAGTTAAAATAAGTTGATGAGTTTTCCTTTTTTCCTCCTTTCGGCACAGGTATTTCAGAAGAGTCGGTAGAGGGGTGCTAGACACACAATGGGGTCCTGACGACACCGTGGATCCAATGGTTGGAGGGGTACAGAATGGACGGGAGGTCCTAAGTGGCGTGACCCAGTCCCAAACCACATCACAGCAGTTCGACTTACAAGTCCGACGAGGTCGGTCGTAATTCTCGGATTCCCCATTTTCTTAGCTTGTCTTTTTTTTGTCCTTAGGCACGTGAATTATTTATGAAGATGGCGGGAGACATAGGTCAGCCAAGATCCCACACCGATTGCCGACGAGCTTGGCTGTATTGAACACTTGCGCCCAGGCTAATCCTGCTTCCAAAGGATGTTGATGGAGAAGACAAAATCACAACATCATGGCTAGTAGTCCATTACAGAGGTGAGGGTATATTTTCACTACCTGTGGTGTCTGTCCGTAGCGTTCCTACGTTAAAGTTTTTCAAAATATTTTTCTCGTAAATACACACTCTCAAACACATTAACTATACATGTATAGCTAGCACACAAATCTCTAGACGCACCTACCTACGCAAAGAATTATTTTTTCGGCCAACCCTCACACATTGAAGGTCTTATCATAATTTACGAGTATATTTCGCGCAGCTCACTTCACTGCCCGGTCTATGGTTACATAAAATCTCGTTAAAAATTAATAAATATATTTACTCTAACCTATTAAAATTGTTAACAGTTCGTTAAACAGCGTTTTAACGCCTTCACTCATTTAATACAATTTTTAGAGCAGCTGCGAAACAAATTACACATTTTTACATCTCAACGTATATCCGAATTTAATTTAAATCTATTGAATTGAACCTTCTATCTAAGCTGCAAGTAAGTTATCAATATAAAAGTGTACATATGTGGTGGGACACGAAGATTTTGTGTATATTGTTCGTAGACGCAGTCACTGTCTGCATGCACCACAGAAAATGTTTGTAAAAAATATAAAACACACCCACCCTATGACAAAAAATTTGTAAAAAAAAATAGAAAACATTTCATGATATTTCAGTAAACATATGCAAATTCAATCACTTCTTTTCGGGTGATTTTTTACATTTTAAGCTTATGTTTATGTATAAGCTACTAGCTGTTTCCGGGCACTCCACTACCCGCACACATGAACTCATGACCACCACCGCGTGGTGGGTGGTGTACTATATACAAACCGGTTGGTAAATGTGGCTGAAATATTTCCCAAACTCTGGGAGAGGTATGGGGTTGCCGACAACCTCCTCCACATCCCAATATTCATTGAAATTTTAAAAAAAGTTACACAATTTAATTTTACTTTCTTATTTATATAGAAGAAGGAGGTAAAACACGAAAAATCATTTAACCACCACCCATTACAAAATATAAGGGCATTATAAAATATATTGTTATCCTGTCTTTAATATCACATTTTTATATTAATTGTTTGCTGTATTTATATTTGATTTTAATATGTTCAAGTTATTATTATTGCAATGATGTATTTTTAATCTATTAGTTAAGGTTGGTATAATGACTATATTCAGATGCACTGCTAAGCGACTTCGGCTAGAATACAAAGAGAGAATCGTTTTATCATGAATTCTTGCAGAACTGCGAAGGATGGATAGGTAAAAGATAAATAGAAGAGAAAAATATCCTCAAATTTAAGAGCTAACTACACTCTGTTCACACATACACAAATCGGGCAAACGCATTTGGAAGAGAGATGATGACAGTTTGATGAAACCATGAAACTACCACCTATCGTACTATACATATGTTTGAGCGCAGCGCCAGCGTGGCAATTTAAGCATAAAAATTAAAATTTTTCTTGTAAATTCTCTAATCGGGGATACACACACACACACACTGCGTGCTCGTTTTGTGGCAAAATCATCCACCAAATGCCGCAGCGGCAGCGAACAGCGCTGCTCACAAAGCACAGAGCTCATACTTTGCCGTGATCTGATGCGATATAGCGATATTTAAAAGTCCCCAAGGGGCCGATCGCTCCAAATATTTACAAAAAGTGTTTTCCATCGAAGACACACATGTGTACATCGGGTAAATTTTGTAAAATATTTGTATGGGAGCCCCCCGACCCCGCGGCCCGAGGGGCTGTCATGGGAGATATACATGAGTGCCAAATTTCAATAAAATCGGGCTGTAGGAAGTGGGTTAAAATTGATCGCAAGATTCCATGACACACAAATCCACAAGCCCACAAACACACGGGCAAGTGAAGTTAATATAGAGAATTTAAAAAAGAGTTAACTTTAAAATTTATTTATATAAAAAAAAATTAAACAAACAAAATCCAATTTAATGTTTTTTTTATATCCAATTTATTGATAAGTTGTAATAACACATAGTAATACTAGCTGTTCCCGGGCGCTTTGCTACCCACACACATGAACCCCGGGGTGACGGGAGTACTATAGCCTATAACTTTCCCCTACCTGCCAATAATATATCTTAAAAATTTCATAAAATTCAGTTTAAAAATGTGGCTGATATTAACATTTTACATTCCCTGTGTGTAAAATAAAATAACTACTAATCAAACAAATGCAGTTTTCGTGACTCATGTGTATAATATAAAAACAGTTATTTTGTTTAATAACGTTTTTTTACAATTAATTATAAATTTTATTTTTAATTTGGCGTACGATGTATTCTTGCGCGTGTTGTAATGAAACTAAATAAATGTCAAAAAAAAACCACCTACAGCGCCACCTAACGGGTCCAAATTTAACAAAAACCCAAATAGCAACGAAATAAACGTATAGTTAAAATTTTAAGTTCCTAAGATGCTTCGTTACTAAGAAACAGAAAAACCGTTATATCTTGGAATCAGCGCCATCTATCAGGTCCAAATTTCACAAAAACCCAAATAGCAATGAAACAAACCTATGGTTAATCTGAAGTTCCTAAGATGCTTCTTTGCTGAGAAACAATAAAAACCGTTATATTTTGACAACAGTGCCACTTAGAGAGTTCAAACCACAACAAAAACCCAAACCGTTAAAATCCTAATCTATGGTGAAAATTTCAGCTTCCTGCTATGTCTGGTTCCTGAGAAAGGCAACCTCAAACAATACACACACCATTTTTATATATTAGATTATTGAATTGGGTGCAGTGGCTCATTAATAGTTCGGCTAAATGCTAGGCGCTGTTCGAATTCTAGAAAAACATTAAGAAGATTTTGCACTCACGAGTGACTGACTAACGGCCGACAGTAATAACTGTCATTAAACTCCTTCTCAATTCGTCTTGCGAATATGTCTTTAAAACACTAATAAAAAAAATTTAATTAAATTCAGTAAAATTATCATTAAGTATTCATCTAATGTTATGTTACGGATGATTCTGTCAGCAGCTCACTTTTAGTTTGCACACAATACTGCGGCAAAACAAAGTGAGGATTTGCAGTTCATATTATAATACGCTTTACATAAACTGAAAAAACTAAAATTCGCATTCCTTTTATCATCTACACACAATTGATGTCAGTAATAACCTAGACACACCGAAGTCGCAATCAGTATGAAATCGTGTATTTTCGACGATTTCAACTAATAGTTCGGGCGCTGTTCCAATCCCAGAAAAACACCCACCACTCGCGAATGTCTGACTACCGAACGAGAGTAATACCTGCCATGAGACTGCTTCTCAATTCGCCTTGCGGATAGTATTTAAATTAAATACTCGTATATTATAAAGTAACTAATAAAAAAATTAAATTAAATTCAGTACAATTATCATCAAGTATGTAGCTAATGTTATGTTATGGGTGATTCTGTCAGAAGCTCACTTTTAGTTTGCACACAATACTGCAACGAAACAAAGTGAGGATTTGCATATTATATAATGCAGAGACAACTGTTCTTATGAGTATGAGTAAATTTTTTTCTTTAAATATTAAGAATAGTAAATCCCACGAATCCCATGTTTTCAATTAATGTCAAATGTTAATTTTATCACCTACTTTTGTGCTTAAATAAATTGCAAAAAAAAAAAAAAAACATAAAAATAAAAACTTTGTGCAAAGTTTGAACCGGGTTAATTTGGAAAAAATTAATATTAGAGCCCCTTTACTTTAAAATTGTCACAAAAACTGTTGTCACCGGAGATACACATGTGTAAAAAATTTGTCTCAACCTTGGGGGAGAAAATCGGGCTAGTTTTTAAAAAAATTATATGGGGCTCAGTGCCCTAACGGCTCGGTCACTACAAAAATTTTACAAACAATTTTGTCTGTTGGAGATACGCGTGTATTTTAAATTTAAAGATAATCGTGTTGATTTTTTTTCAAAAATTTGTATTGGGCCCCAAGACCCCCGGGGTCCTGTATGATACAATTTGCTCGACTTCGTAGCTATCTTCACACTGCTACTTTTTAAATTATCTGTATTAGCTTCACGTGCCCGTGGCTGACTGGCTGGTCAGATTTTGTGATCAATTTTTAACCCACTTCCTAAAGCCCGAATTTATTCAAACTTTGCACCCATATGTATCACACCTAAAAGGCGGGGAGTTTTAGCACTAATGTATTTCCCCCGCGGAATGATTAAATTTTGATCTTGGACATTTTGTTCCTAGTGCTTATTTTCTGAGATATTTGAAAGTTTCAATCCTTCATTAGCTTTTTCGAGTCAATTGTAGCAACCGAAAACCGCATGGTAGTGATGTTTAATGATAATATCGTGATGGACGCAAGCTTGCATAAGTGAAAAAAATTATGGTCGGAAAATTTCGCGAAAGGATTATGGGACACTACAGCCAAGCCTGCGTTGGAGGGATGACGTATGTGAGGACGTTTAGAATCTATGGATGCCAAATTGGATAACATTGGCGGCACGCCAGGACCGTAATCCTGTGGTAAGCGCTCTGATCATGAGAATAGTGTTATTTCCTAATCAAATGACGTGGGTGTATGTAAACATATACAAAAATATTCAACTTAAGTATAACCAAAACAGTATTTGTAATGCTAATTCATTAAGGGTATTTCCTTAACTAATTCTACGTTAAAGTTTTTCAATATATTTTTCTCGTAAGTACACACTCTCAAACACATTAACTATACATGTATAGCAAAAACACAACACTCTAGACGCACCTACCTACGCAAAGAATTATTTTTTAGGCCAACCCTCACTCATTGAATATCTTGGGGCCGATTATGTATCTGTCGTATTTCGACTTACGACAAGTCGAAATGCTCAAAGTTGTAGTTTCGACATAATGCAATTATGTAATCATGTACGACAACAATGTTTTCGAACTAATGCTATTGCTATTTCGAATGTATGTTCTGTTGTTGTTTACTTGTTTACGTTTTGGTTTTTTTGATTATTCTCAAATATTTATATTTCTTAAAATAATCGAATCGAAATCCAAAAGGTGTTCGACTGAAACACCAACAATTCAGTCGAAACTACGACTAGTCGTATGACTCAATAAACGCGTTTAGTCGTAATTGCGACAAAAGTGACGTCATTCGAAACTCGAAATGCTTACATAATCGACCCCCTTATCAGAACTTACGAGTATATTTTGCTCACCTCACTTAACTGCCGAGTCTTTGGTTAAATAAAATCTCGTTAAAAATTAATAAATCTATTTAATCTAACCTCTTAAAATTGTTAACAGTTCGTTAAACAGCGTTTTTAACGTCTTCACTCATTTAATAAAATTTTTAGAGTAGTTGCGAAACAAATTATATTATTTTTACAACTGAACGTATATGCGAATTTAATTGAACCTATTAAATTGAACCTTCTATCTAAGCTGCAAGTAAGTTATCAATATAAAAGTGTACATATGTGGTGGGACACGAAGATTTTGTGTATATTGTTCGTAGACGCAGAATCACTGTCTGCATGCACCACAGTAAATTTTTGTAGAACATATAAAACACACACTATGACAAAAAATTTGTTAAAAAAAAAAAGAAAAAGAAAACATTTCGTGATATTCCTGTAAACATATACAAATTCATTCACTTCTTTTCAGGCGGTTGTTTACTTTTTAAGCTTATGTTTATAAGCAACTAGCTGTTTCCGGGCGCTCCACTACCCGCACACATGAGCCCATGACTTCCACTTACCACCGCGTGGTGGGTGGTGTACTATATACAAACCGGTTGGTATTTATCTCCGATAAATATTTTGGAACTTACAGTTTAAAATTTGTGTGTATTTTTATTCTGAACAACATTTTTTAAACACCAACCAACCAACTTAATCTTATTTGACTGGTAATTGTATAGGCTCATTTAAGATTTAAATGGTTATCTTGCATCTGTATCCGTTTGAGAGCTATGATGCTTTAAAGTAAAAATAAATGATTTTTTTATAAAACGCAATAAATCGACAGTCTCGAGCCAAACTTTGTATTAGGAGTTGTAGAGAATATCAAGGCGAAATAAAATAATGTCAAATAAAATAACCCATAAAAAAAAAATGTTCATGTAAATTCTCTAATAGGAGATGGGTATGTGTTAAAATTTGAAGAAAATCGAGCTAATTTTTAAAAAATTTATATGGCCTCCCCTCGGACCTCAGGGCCTAACTCCAAAAACTTTACAAAAAATTTTGTCCATCGGAGATACACACGTATATAAAATTTTAAAAAAATCGGGTTAAGTTTTTTAAAAAAATTGTTGGGGCCCCATGACTCTCCAAACCCTGTCACCAAAATTTTTGCAAAAAGTGTTGCCCATCGAAGATACACACGTATATAAAATTTTAAAAAAATCGGGTTAAGTTTTTTAAAAAAATTTTTGGGGCCCAATGACTCTCCAAATTTTTTGCAAACAGTGTTTTTCATCGGTACATACGTTTGTTTGTGGATTTGTAGATTTGTGTGTCATGGAATCTTGCGATCAATTTTTAACCCACTTCCCAAGGCCCGATTTTATTGAAATTTTGCACACATGTGTACTTCCGGTAACAATACTTTCTATTAAAATTTGAGCCCCTCGGACCTCGGGGGGCTCCCATACAAATATTTTACAAAATTTACCAGATTTTTTTCAAATTTTACACACGTGTATACCCAATAAACAATACTTTTTCTAAAATTTGGTAGTGATCGGGCCACGGGTTCGGCCGCAAGGTCCTTATACATTTTTTCTTATAGTGGCATCAGATACCGTCTTGTTAATGACTGTGTGTGGTGTGTGCTGCGCAGTCGGCATGGTTTTAGTGGTGGAGAGAAAGAGAGAAAGAAATCTTAGCTCACGCATAAATGAACCCAGCAAATGAAACGAGACATACATGTTTTATGCTTACTTCAACTTACTTATTTACTGAATTGTATTTTTATTGATGTCGTTTTTTTGTTGTCGATATCAACTTACAGATATAGAACAACAAGTTTTCACAATATTCTGTCATTTCGCGTTTCCATAAATTAGTTCAGAGCAGTCAAAGAGTTCTCAGGATAAATGCTTGTGTTTCTTATTTGCTCAGAGTATGAGCGTGCTCTAAGTGCTCAGAATAAAATGATCTGAGCGTTTTCAATTTTAACATCTGATGTTCAAATGTCTCTTTCGATGATTTTCTAGAGAATTTATGAAAAAATTTAATTTTTATGGGTTGTTTTTTTTTACTTTAAAACATCATAGCTCTCAAACGAATGCAGATGCAAGATAACCACTTAGAACTTAAATTAGCCTATACAATTACCAGTCAAATAAGTTGGTTTCTCTCCGATAAATATTTTGGAAATTACAGTTTAATATTTGTGTGTATTTTTATTCTGAACAACATTTTTTAAACACCCTATATCTCAAAGGATATCAAAAATTCACCCCCCTCACATACGATTTTTTTCTCAAAATGAACCAAGGAATCATCCCTTAACGGATTAGCATCCCAAACCCGAACACCCTGTATAGAAGAAGAAGGTAAAACACGAAAAATTATTGTTTAACCACCACCCATTCCAAATATAAGGGCATTATAAGTGTCTAAGATATCTTTATCCTGTCTTTAATATTACATTTTTATATTAATTGTTTGCTGTATTTGTATTTGATTCAATTATATTCAAGTTATTATTATTGCAATGATGTATTTTTAATCTATTAGTTTAATGTTGGTACAATGACTATATTCAGATGCACTGCTAAGCGACTTCGGTTAGAATACAAAGAGAGAATCGTTTTAGCATGAAATTTTGCATGCGAAGGATGGATGGATAGGTAAAAGATAAATAGAAGAGGAAAATATCCTCAAATTTAAGAGCTAACTACACTCTGTTCACACATACACAAATCGGGCAAACGCATTTGGAAAAGAGATGATGACAGTTTGATAAAACCGTGAAACTACCACCAATCGTACTATACATATGATTAGACTACTTCTCAATTTGTCTTGCGAATATGTCTTTAAATAAAACACACGAGTATTATAGAGTAACTAATAAATAAAATAATTAAATTTAGTAAAATTATCAAGTATGCATCTAATGTTATGTTATGGATGATTCTGTCAGTAGCTCACTTTTAGTTTGCACGAAATACTGCGACGAAACAAAGTGAGGATTTGCAGTACATATTCTATTGTGCACAGACAACTGCGCTGTCTCCCCGCAGGTACTTTAAACTGTTCTTATAAGTAGTTACTACTTTGCGGACCAAATATACAAACATATAAATTATTTTCTTTAAATATTAAGAATAGTAAATCCTACGAATCCTATATTTTCAATTTATGTCAAATGTAAACTTTATCGCCTTCTTTTTCGCTTAAAAAATTACAGTATTACATTATGCACAGAGGATTTGCAGTATATATTCCATTATGCTCATTCTCCCCGCAGTGGTGGTTTGTTAAAGGGGATAGTCTTCACTGGTGATAGAACAAAACTATGACTTAGCAATACCATACATATTGTCAGCATAAAATTGAATTTAATGAATTTTGAATTAACATGGATGGGTGTGCCTACCGTTTTCTGATGTTTGTTCCTTTCTGATCTTGGTAAGCCTCATCGCCTCAGAATTCTGTAGCCATTTGGAGAAATTTTCGTTTCCTTGATGACCACTGAGGTGCTGGGTGAGAGATTTCCAGATACGAGCCGCTTAGTGCCGTTGTCTGCTGGGGTAACTTCCCTACAATGCGGGCGAGCGCTTTCTTGGGAGGCTGCAAAAGTGATGCATTTTTATCTCTAGATAAAGGACTGCTTTACTTTCCATTTGGGTATGAGAGCTAATTTGGGGCGATTTCCTTGCCTGAGGCAAGAATGGTGCAGTCGTCAGCGTACGATATTAATATTACTCCGATAGGTGGTGCAGGGAGTTTTGCCATGTAGTGGTTGAAGAGAGTCGGTGGAGGATCCCTCCTTGTGGACACCTTGCTTAACTTTCCTGTATAGCGATTTGTTGTTCCGGAATTCGACGTAAGATTTCCTACTATTAAGGTAGATGGTATGCCATCGTTTCGTGGTGTTGGAAAGCTGTGACTCTAGGATGTCTTGTAGTAAGATGCCTAGGTCAACGGTGTCGAATGCCTTAGATAGGTCCAGTACAACAAGGACAGTGCGGTCACAGGGACGCTGTTTATTTGGTCCTTTTCCGCGCTGCTTGCGAAAGCCGTGTTGGTGTTCAGCTAACTGGAGTTTGTAATGAAGCTGAGGAAGTAGTATAATAAATAATATTTGGCGCGACAGACCATTGCGGTCCAAGGCCTAACTTCTCGCGACTATTTGTTACATGTTAATTTTTTTTGGACACAAATGGAAGGGACCTACAATTTAAGGCCGGATCCGAACGGCGAATTGAGAAGCTTTCCGTGACAAGGTATTAATTACTCTCGGAACGTTTGTCACCCATTCGCGAGAGGTGGGACACCGTGAAAAATACTTTTGCTGGGATTCGAACCTGAACCTCCTGCGCAGCAGCCATGTGCATTACCAATGAGCCACGGCGCCCACGAACCTGAAACTCCTGCACAGCAGCCATGTGCATTACCACTGAGCCACGGCGCCCACGATGAAGTAGTATATATTCTAGTATTTTCGCTGTTGGAGACAGGAGAGAAATTGGACGATACGTGGGTCCTTGGTCTGCCTGTTTACCGGACTTGAGTAGGGAAATAATCCTGCACGTTTTCCAAGGGTCAAGGATGTCTAATGTTTTAAGTGAAAGGTTGAAGATTTGAGTGATGTAAGTGATACCTGTTAAGCCTAGATGTTTGAGCATAATCGTTGCGATTCCATCCGGTCCAATGGCTTTGGGGGTTTGCGTATGGCTGATTCGACTTCGGAGGGAAGTAGAATATGTGTGGTGTTGTCGTGGTCAAGGCTGTTTTTTTTTAATAATTCGCGCGTTTCAAGGGGTTCGCACCCTTATAATGCTCCATATAGCCGAGCTCCATATAGCTGGCGTAGCGTGGGCGTTAAGGAAAAGGAGGAGAAAAGAGGAGATGTCTATGAGCTTGTGTTTTGAATGCCTGTGGATCATTGTAATGTGGGAAGACAGAGCTTGGCAAAGCATTTCCCATACGTGTTGTACGGCTGAAGAACGAATCCCTGAATTTAACTGTACGTCCGAAGATGGGCTTAAGGGTAAACTGATGAGCATTTAGAGCGCCACGAGTACTGCGGTTGAATTCATGGAGAGTGACAAGCAGGAAACGTTCCTACGGTGTTCAAGCGAATCTATTGATTTTGCTATATTTGCGTCACTGATAAGTTTTTTCGCGCGGTTTTGAATTCTTTCTAGCTGATGCAAAGTAGTTTTAGGCGCACCAGACCAGATATGGCAATTGAACTCATAAAAGCGCAGCGTTTTTGGCGACGGTAAATATGTGGTCATTCCAACGAAGCTTGCCGTTAACGCACATACAAAGAATAGCGAGATTTATATTATATTATATTTATATTAGACTCTGATGTGGCTAAAATTTGGTTGGATTTCTAGTAATGGTAATTTTATAGTAAATAATTGTTCCAACACTATGTCTGCTAAAATAGGTGAAAATGGATTTTCCATTGCTAGACGAAATGTTTGTTTATAAAAAACATTTTGGTATTTAATACAATTATTATTAATTACACATACGTTTAGTGTTTCTAAAAATTCCACTCTGATTCGCATACATACATCTTCGATTTCTTTTCATCTATTATTGCTGCTTTTGCTATTTATAAAGGAACATTTATAAAAAGTGATACTATATTTAAAGATGCTTATATCTCGTCAGCCCCTCTCTCGTCATGAAGCTTTGGTTGAACTAATTACCACCAATAATAGGCGTTTGTATAATGACAGTCGAAAATTCTGAAAGCCTAGAAGAACCTTGTAACTCAGCTAACCAACTATACGATACGCAGGTTTCCGAAGTAGACATTACCCGACAGGAAAGTGACAACACTTTAGAAAACATGAATAGAACGCCAAGAAGTTGGCGGTCCATTGATGACAGTTAAGACCAGAGCATGTTCTAAGATGTCACCCGTTCTCACAGTCATTTGACGGAAGAGGCATAGCCGTGTATGCGGCTTTGGCACATTGAGCAGTGCCAGGTAGTGGCGTTGTTGGTTGTCTGAGCTCGTGCCCTGCAGCATTCCACAGTGAAACTCCGATTCCAGTCTCTGATGTTGACTAGACCTGAGCATCGTCGGATATGTCACCAGTGTCCGCAGATGAGGAGATGTTTCTGTTTATCCTTGTGTTGCATACAGAGCATGTTCAGATCTGAGGACGTGGATTCGGCTCGATGCCGACTAGTAAGAGTAGTATGCGGAGCAAGGATGCCGGCGTAATTTGCTCCACTATGGAAAAAACGTTTGGAGTGAACGAATTGTAGTTGATTGATTATATTCTTTGGCCAAGAAATCCTGGGTCGATTCCGGGACGAAGACACAAATGTCATGAGAATCGGTTGCCTCGTTGTCGCTACCAGTGCTTGTTGACCCGCATGTAGATGTTTCTCATGGAGATGTCGTGCTAGCAGTTTGACAATTAGACCTTCGTTTGGTAGAACTATTGGGTGTTTGGAATGCTTGTTGCTTGTAGCCTTCCGCCAACACGAATTAGTCCTCATCAACAAATGGTTCCAAGGAACTTAGCTTGCTTCCCGTTGAGACACAACCAGTTTTCGCCAATTTTGCCAGGTCTTCCGAGAAGTATTCAGTCTGAATTTACCTTAGTATGAAAATTTCAGCTTCGTATTCTTCCAGTGCCTGCCCGCATATTCTATTATGTCTCTGTGGATTGCGGAGGAATCTCCGAATGTATGGAATAACTTGTAATTTTATCAAAGACCCTCTGTGGTCAATAGATTCAATTAATGATTTCTTCCTTCTACAGCATGGCAGAACTCTTTTCTTCCTTTTGATCATATATTGAAACAATGAGCTCTGAGGGCAACTCGCTTTCTGGCTCTCGTAAAAATCCAGACCCCTTGAACCATTGCGTTGATGTTAGTAGTTTGTCGGGCCTCATGCCTCTGAAGACCTTGTCAGCTGGATTGTATTTTGCTGGTACATGTTTCCAGTCCTTGAATTGCGACAGAACAGAAGCTTATTCTCATAGCTTTGAATTTCTGCCATTCGATTTGCAACAAATGTTTTAAATGAAGATGACTCCTTTATGATCCATGCTGATGTGATCATTGAGTCCGTCCAATAGACTGTTCTATTTATATGAATATTTAAATATCCCTTCACGTTGCTGACCAATTCCGCTAATAGCACTGCAGCAGAGAGCTCAAGCCCGGGCATTGATAGCCTCTTTAGAGGTGCTACCCGAGACTTTGCACACAAAAGGTTCACAGAAATTCAGGAATTAGCCTCTATACATCTAATGTAGGCCGCAGCACCATAGGCCCTTTAACTTGCATCCGAGAAGCCATGAATCTCGATAGCCTTTGCCTTGCTTGACGAGAATACATGCCGTGGAATTGTGAGAGAGTTCAGCATTAACAGTTTTTGACGAAAGTTTTGCCACCCGGTATGTAATTCTTGGGGTATCCCAGTCTAATTTTAGCATCCAGAGTTCTTGTAACATAATTTTTGCTGTAGTGATAACTGGGTTTAATAACCCCAGTGGATCATATAAACGCGCCGTGTCTGATAGGAAGGAGCGTTTGGTTGTATGCCTGTTTTCTGATAAACTTGTTTTTTATCGCGAAATAGTCCTTAAATGGATACCAGGTCATGCCAAGGGTTTTGATATGCTCACTCTACTTGTCCCCAATGTCGACCTTGATTTCAATGGGGCTCGCAGGTATGCCCTGTAACAGCTGAGGATGATTTGATCACCACTTTCTTAATTCAAATCCTCCTCTTTTAAGCAAAGCTTCAAGTTCCTTTTGCATAGTAAGTGCCTTTGCAAAGTCATCATGGCCCGTCATGCCATCATCCACGTAGAAATCGGACTTGACAATTTTTGCACCCTCTGGGTAATCTCGTTCTTCCAAATCTGCTAAATGCTGCAGACTTTTTGTTGCTAATTAGGAGGCCGAATATGTGCCATAAGTGACAGTGCAAAGTTGGTAGTATTTCAACGGTTGTTGTGCATAATCCCTCCAGATAACAACTTGGAACATTTTGTCCTTGTCGCTCATGAGAATCTGTCGATACATTTTGGCAATGTCAGCGGTAAAGACATACTGCTAATAGCGAAATCGGAGCAGCAACCAAAATAGTTCATTCTGAATTGTGGGTCCCACCCTCTATTCCTCTTACCGTATTTTTTTGACATTTCTGTTCAGCGGCGGTAAGTTTTCTCTTCGACGTCGACGCATCTTCTTTAATTTTTCAAAATTTCTTCAGCTGATCATGTAATTCGGCGGTCAGCCATGCATGTGGCCGCAACTATCTCTGACTGGTGGAAGTGCGATTAAACCTCCAGGTGGTGGCCGCTGGTATTTTTTTTTTCCAGTACAGGAAAAGCGAAATGATCGGGATAGTCCATTAAAAGAAAGGTTGGCGCGAGGCCAACAACCTCGCCCGTAAAAAACCATATTACGGAACCCAAAATCAGCCTCTGATGAACGACGACGACCACGGCAACGAAAACGACTAAACGATTTAACAATTTTCTCATGGAACGTACGCTCACTGTATAGAGCTCGAGCTGCACAACAGCCAGCCGATACCATGCCCAAATATAATGCTGACATAACAGCAATTCAGGAGATGCGATGGACGGGGAATGGTGTGTTACAAAAATCAGAATATGACATATATTACAGCTGTCATGCAACACATCATGTGCAGGAAGAGTAAGTCCTGGGGCTGAGATGCCGGGCGTAGAAGAGAAATGGACACGCCTTAAGAATACTGTCATTAGTACTGCTGACTCCATCTTAGGCAGTAGTCGTAGAGATCGGAACGGCTGGTTCGATGACTTATGTAAGCTAGCGACTGAACGTAAGAATGTTGCGTACCGAGCAATGCAACAATCTTATAGAACGCGGGCACGCGAAGATGAATATAAAGAGCTCAGAGGACATGAAACAGTTCACCGGCAAAAGAAAGCAGCCTGTGAGAAGAATCTCGTCCGTGAACTAGAACAGTATAGAGAGCGAGGACCGCACCAGGAGCGGAAGTTCTACCAAAGAGTCCGCGGTATGACGCAATACACACCGCGTTGCACATACTGCAAGGACAAAGGGTAATCTGATCGCCGATCTCAAAGGCATCTTAGAGCGATGGGAAAAGCACTTTCATGAGTTGCTTAATGGCCAGCTTACTGAAGATTTGGAGGCTCCACCAATGACCGAAGACCACACTATGCTGCCCCCACCAAGCAGTTAACAGAGCGATGAATCGGCTCAAAAATAATAAGGCCCCGGGATCTGATGGTATGTCAGCGGAGCTAATTAAAACAGGAGGCCACGCAATACACCAAGCAATTCATGAACTAATATTGCAAGTATGGGAGGAAGAATCTATGCCAGAAGACTGGCGAAGAGGCATCCTGAGCCGCATACATAAGAAAGGAAATATCACAACCTGCAGCAATTATCGTGGTATAACGTTGTTGAGTACCGCGTATAAGATTTTCTCCTCTATCCTTCAAGACAGGATAGCCCCATACGCTAAATGGATCATTGGTCCATACCAGTGTGGGTTCATCCCAGGCAAATCAACAACTGATCAGATTTACACCCTTAGGCAGGTGATGGAAAAATGTCAAGATTTTTGAAACTCACTACACCATCTTTTTATAGACTTTAAAGCCGCCTATGATAGAATAGCCAGAGTAGAACTTTATAAAGCCATGAGAGAATTCGGCACCCCAAATAAACTGACACGACTATGTAGGTTGACCATGACCAATTTTATAAGCCAAGTAAAAATATCTGGATCACTACCAAGCCCATTCAACATATATAACGGGCTCCGACAAGGGGATGGACTGGCCTGCGTCCTCTTCAACCTGGGGTTGGAGAAAGTGATCCAAGACTCTGACGTAACGGCGAAAGGAACAATCCTCTATAAGTCCATTCAGATACTGGCTTACGCAGACGATATTACCATCGTTGGTAGAAACCGAAGAGCTGTACAGGAAGCTTTCATCCAGATCGAGCAGGCGGCACGAAATCTGGGGCTGCATATAAATGAGAGTAAAACAAAGTACATGGTGGCCACGTCTGCGAGTAGAAGATCCAACATTGGTCCCTCAATTCAAATAGTGGAGCGCGAATTTGAAGTAGTGCAATCCTTTAACTATCTCTGGTCAACTGTAGCAGCCGATAACAGCATGGAACCAGAAACACGCGCACGGTTTCTTAAAGCCAACAAAGCCTACCATAGCCTGTCAAGACTCTTTAAATCCAGGAATTTAACCATAACATTCAAGCTGTATGACAATGGTCATACCAGTACTTACATCTGGATCCGAGACTTGGGTGCTTAGCAAAAAGCATTCCGACCTCTTAGCCGCGTTCGAGAGAAAAGTCTTACGGAGAATTTTTGGCCCCGTATGTGAGGAGGGACGATTCAGGAGACTTTATAATGGTGAGGTCTACGATCGTTACCGCGATGTCGACAGCGATGCTGGCCAAACCTACGCTGGAAGGACGGCGTAGACAAGGAAGCCCAGAGTTTAGGGATGCCAAACTGGATGACATCGGCTCGAAATCGGGACTTGGATTTGTCGACGTGGGGGTCAGCTAATTGTATGTTCGCTGGTACCTTCCACCCAACGATTTTGATGTCCTGTCGTGGTTGTTGAGATGTTATTTGTGGCAGTATAAAAACCTAAACTGTGGCACTGAAACTTGTATTTCTGGACTGAATTTCGTTTGCAGTTCTAGTATGATATTTGGATTTCGATGATCCTATTCTCTCTATTTGGAATTGCTGGGACAGCCTCTTTAGACCCAGTTTTCTGTATAGATTATCAGAGATAAATGAAAGCTGGAAGCCAGAATCAAGTATTGCTTTTGCCTCTACTGTATTTTTCTGACTGTCCAAAATGTTGATCCTTGCTGCTGCTAGAACAACGCAGGATGTTTTTCTTGAACTGGTGTATTGGTTGATGCACGCTGAATATACTTGGATTGGAGTATTATGTTTCTGTTAGCACTTCAAACAGTGTCCTGACTTGAAGTTGCGGTATGCGTGAACGGACTACAAGCAGTTTAGGCAGAGCCTTAGTTGTCGTACCTTTAAATTTCTTTCTTGAGGAGACATTTGTAGAAACCTCTTGTATTTGGTTAAAATGTGAGAGACGTCCTTACATAGGTAGCACGTCCTTCCACTTTCTGCTGTGAATAAACAATTTGACTTATGGTATGATCTTTGGAAAGGTCTTTTTCTTCCATGACCAAGGGCTTTTAACATTTGAAAGCGTTTTTCCAAAACGCTAGAAATGTTGAAACCTGCGGAACTTCATGTGGATTGGAAAGGGATTGTTCAAACAAACGATGACTGTTTCTATGCGAAGGTTTCCAATACCAAGCAATGCTTCCTTTTTTCATGCATTTTAGTCCGCCTGCGGACTATTAGACGCTTATTCTCATAGCAGTTCTTGAAAATTGTCCAGGAGGTTACATAGCTTTCCCCGCTTGTCGGGAGTTGTTGGATCAGACGTGCAGCATCTCCTTTCACGTTTGCCTTTAAGCAATACATTGTGGTGACCCACTGTAGTGCAAGAGCGAGCGGTACGCTCTCCCATCAATTTTCGAGATTCGCTGCTCTTGCATTGCACTGGACCATCACATCACATTCGCGCTCTCTCTTTTGTATGCCACCAGCGCTGTTGTTTGTCGACCCTCTCAACGTACATGAAACGCTTGCAACTTCGCGAGCATTACGCACTCTATTTTTGACTGGTGGTGGTAGCGGACGCGCTGTCTGCTCTGCTTAGTATTGTATTTAATTTATAGTAGATTTACAGTGTGGAATAATGAATGATTTTGTTATTGCTGCTAGCGTGCTTCTATCCAATAGTTGGGTGAGAATGTCAGTGTAGGCATCCTCCACTTCAAAGAACTCATCTTGAGAATAGGAGCCAGATTCGTGTTCTGACACTATCTCTTGATGAATTCTGGAAATGTTGTCCCGATGAGCCTTAACTGCATTCGATTGTTGGTCGATGTAGGCAACTGACTGTGTTTGCTCTAGCTCGACATTGATCCCTTGAATGAGTCGTTTAAGACCTGCTGCTGCAACGGATTTAGCTCCGCCTTTGCTGTGATGTTGCTGCAGCAGAAGATGAGTTCATTTTATCAAGTGTGGATGTTGATTGATTTGTTTCGTCAATAATTTATTCCAAACGTTCCTTAAATTGGTCGTTCATGTTCTTTACTGGGTCAAAGAACTTCTGCTCAAAGTAGTCGTGTTTTGGGTTCGCATCTCTTAAGAACCTGGATGTTTTCATCTCTTCTGCTAAAGTCATTCCACTCCTGGTTTAGCTACAGCAATCTGTTCTTAAAGTATTTGGTGGTTTTTCGTGTAGCCGAGTCCTTTTTAAAATTGGTGAACATGCGCCATATGGCTTTTCCACGCTCGGCTTGCTCAGCAGTGAGTTGTTCAATTGTTGGATGCTCTTGAGTCAACTAATTTAACCTTTTTTAAGATAGACTGTGTTGGCCAAGTCTAATTTATACTATTCTATATTACATAAAAAGCCTTTAATCGCTTAATGACTATTCCTAAAACAAAAACCCTAAATTGACAATTGTATGTGGGTTACAATAAAAATGTGTAATTGACATAATGCATTTATGCCGGATTAGCTCAGTGTTGAAAGTAATGATAAGTGCTTAATCGACAAAAAGGTGTCGTTATTGCAAATAATGCTCCGATTGGATACATCGTATTGTTTGCTGTTAACACAGCCGATAATGCGATTGGCGTATTGCCAAAGGCAGTGGTTGATTGCTTAAATCGCATATCGTGATATGCAACACCATGTTTTCATTTTATTTCAAATATACATTTTATTGTATACTTTTGCGATTAAATAAATTTTGAAAAAACTAAAATTCGCATTCCTTTTGTAAGATTTGTGAACGCATAATGGAATGCAGCAATTGATGTCAGTAATAGCCTAGACATATTGAAGTCAAAATCGCGATTGAAAGATAAGATACACCGAGCGCATTCTGTGTTGCGCGTAGGAATCTACATAATCCATTTTATTTTATATATAATTCGCGCACGCTTAAAAGGGTTCGCACCCTTATAATGCTCGGCTAAATGCTTGAAACAGCGTGGGTGTTAAGGAAAGAGGAGAAAAGAGGAGATGTCAATGAGCTTGTGTTTTGAATGCCTGTGGATCATAGTGATGTGGAAAGACAGAGCAGAGAATGCCACATACGTGTTGTACGGCTGAAGAACGAGTCCCTGAATTTAACTGTATGTCCGAAAATGGGCTTGAGGGTAAACTGATGAGCATTAAGGCTAATGACACACGAGCTCCTTTTGGCGCGCTCCCATTTGGTCGCGCGCCATGAGTACCCAGAGAACCAATGGAATGGTACACACGAGCGTCCGCGAACAAAAAGGAGTCGGTATGGTCGCGCGACCTTTTTTACGCAGCGACTTCCCTTCATGGCGCGCGAACCGTAGAGCGTCATGAGGGGTACTATTATATATCAGAATGAACACACGAGCGTCCAAATGGGAGTCATGAGGGGTACTGTTATATATCAGAATGTACATACGAGCGTCCAAATTGGAGCGCCTCATTTAAAATTTAATTTTTGAAAGGCAAGGTGAGTCTAAATGCATTTTTAAATTTCCCGGTTGCAATACATAAATTAAATTAATGAATTTAGGAAAGGAAATCATGGATCGTATTGATTCTTTCTTTCTTTTTGCAACAAATATAAAAATAAAACATTATTTTGAACTGTATTCATCTTGAATAACCAAACTAAACTAACAAGCATGATCAGTAAAATATGCTGTCGCGCGGTCAAAATGCAGCTCGTGTGACAACAAAGAAATTTTCTCCGGGCGCGCGGACAATTTGCCGCGCGACCTTTTTGCAGCTCGTGTGGCATTAGCCTAAGAGCGCCACGAGTATTGCGGTTGAATTCATGGAGAGGTGGCATGCAGCTGGCTATTTCTTTTGAGCACCGCTGGTGGAAGAATCGATAAAACAGTGACAAGCTGGAAACGTTCCTGCGGTGTTCAAGCTAATCTATTGAATTCGCTATATTTGCGTCACCGATAAGTTTTATCGCGCGGTTTTGTATTCTATCTAACTAATGCAAAGTAGTTTTAGGAGCACTAGACCAGATATGGCAATTGTTTAGGGCGAATAAAAGCCTTGTTAATAGTAGCTAAATCAGAGGGAGTGAAATATTTCTTGCACCGGGCTAAAAAAACCTACACATTTCGCAGCGTTTTTGGCTTGTCGTTAACGCAAATACCGAGAATTGCGAGATATTCAGTTTCCTCCATGCAAGTGCCATTCATGGATAATGGCATGGGATTTAGGATTCGCTTGGACAACAGGAGGCAGAATTGGGTTTTGGAAGCGTTAAATTCTACTCGATTGTTTTCTCCCTATTGTGCTGTCTGGATCAGAAAAAAAAAAATAAAAAAAAAATATGTAGTTGTTTTAGTTCCACATGAGAAGTGGAGGGACGTTCCTCAAACTTATATGAGAAGCTGAGAGTGCTGTCATCAGCGAAAGAGTAATTTGATTAGAAGGCACAGATATGAGTTCATTAATAAAAAACAACCCATAAAAATTAAAATTTTTCATGTAAATTCTCTAATAACCAAAAGTATACTGAATTCCAATATAAATGCTGAAATACAAAAACTCGAAGCACTCCAACCCAACAACAAAACAACCCAAATCGTAAAGCAAGCAGCGCTGCGCACAGCTCACAGCACACACAGAACACAGTCATTATAGTATGCAATAATCTGATGCCGGGGGAAAAAATTTGTATGTGAGCCCCCCGCTCCCCGCGGCCCGATAAGACTCAAATTTTAATAAAAATTATTATCACCTGAAATATACACGTGAGTAAAATTTCAATAGA
This sequence comes from Nephrocerus scutellatus, assembly GCA_947095585.1. NCBI lineage: Eukaryota > Metazoa > Arthropoda > Insecta > Diptera > Pipunculidae > Nephrocerus > Nephrocerus scutellatus. Next base: position 51,490,218 of record OX352762.1, read on the forward strand.
ATCGGGCTTTGGGAAGTGTGTTAAAAATTGATCACAAGATTCTGCCCACCAGTCAGCCAGGTAATATAGAGAATTTAAAAAAACCAACCCATAAACATTTTTTCATGTAAATTCTCTAATAAGAGATACATATTATGTTTAAAATTTGAAGAAAATCGAGCTAGTTTTTGAAAAATTATATAGGCACCACTAACTACAAAAAGTTTTGTCCATCGGAGATACACATGTGTACAAAATTTGAAGAAAATCGGGTTAATTTTAAAACTCTAGCAACTGCACAAGTAAGAATGAAGATCTGCTCATAGAGTGTTCAATACTCGCGAGATGCAGGCGGCATCAATGCACAATCTGGAAGCGTGGAGCTAGCAGCAAACAGATTGGTTTTGTCTTAAAGTTGACAACTGGGGTAATTTTGGCCTCAATTTTTGGTCGTAGACGAATTTGACTCGCCGAAGATGAGCATTGCAATCTGACTAACTAAATGGTTGTCCGGGATGCTGGGCACCAGAACAGCGGAGACTTTAGTCGGTGATAAAACCATTATGGTCAACACTACAAGGGGGGGTACTTTCACCCCTCTTGTGGAGCATCCATGTAGATGAATTATTTAAGCTGTAAAGTAATAGTAACGTTATTTAAACTGGCAGGGTCGCCATGTAAAGTTAATGTCGAATGTGTAAAGTACTATTGTAAAGTTAATGTACTGATCGTCGTTTCTATAACTTTAACTGAATACTTCTTTTATTTATATTTATTAAGCCGTTAGGCGGTAAACAGCTTTATGTATAGAGCGAGCTGCTACAGAGAGTTTTAATTGAGCGAGTTGCTCGTAAAAATAAAACTCACTGTAGACCGAAGGATTAATTGAGTAGACAAAGTTGTTAGGTTTAAGGTAAAAACTGATCTGATTTATTATCGAAATTGATTGGGTTTTTACACAAATTTTAGGGTTTCAATTTTCATTCAACTTCCATTCAATTTTCCGACCTTCGATAATTGAACCCAAATCACCTCGCATCCGTTATTGCGTCAGCATTATTTTTCTAGATTCAACATTTTTTGCAATCAAATGCATTCCCTATATGCATTTAGCGTGTCAGCATTATTATTTCAAGTTCATCCACCTGACAGAGCGCATGTAACATGAACCATTAATAATAATGTTTGGCTTTACGCTTGCCATCGTTTAATGACAAGGGCAATGTATTGTGCACAACGTACGTATGTGTGATACGTGTGTTTGTTGTTTAATTGATAAGGGAAATGCATGCGGTATACAGGTATGTATGGATGGATGGATGATATGCTGATTTAGGCGTTAGGCAAAAGTTCAATTAAGGAAGTATGGGTTGCAAGTTGCAAGTGCAAGGCTAAGAGAACGAGTAAGCAGAACACCGAAGGGGACTTTCGAGTTTCAATACAATTACTAGTACTACACATACACATATTAGCCGTAGAGAGAGAGAGGGTGATTGAGTTGTTGGGGAAGTGGTATGGCATGGAAATAGAAGTATGCATGCATCCAAATGTTTTTCGCTTTGAAACGCACAGACGCAATATTCGCCATTAATTTCGTTTTATCTGGTTCTCTTTTTATTTAATTTCTTTGCATGGTTCTCTCATTTCTGTAATTGATCGAATAGTTTTTTACTCTAGTTACTGTTAACATGAGTAAGGATAAGATAAGCGAAAAGAAATGAAAATAGTTAAAAGGAAGCTTGCAGGTTGTCATTGTTATTTGCCTCTTTTTTTGTAACTTATAGTAGTATTTTTTTTTCTGTTAATCGACCAAACACGAGAGCACTGAATCATTTTATGCAATGTTGATAGAACGAGCAGAACAGAGCACTGATAGAAAATGAAAAGAGACTATACTATCACTACGGCTGCGGTAAAGAATAAAGGACTTACGCAGGTTGTGCTGCACAAAAAAATTGGCAGGCAGTCGGTATGCACGAAATTGCGGCTACATTTTAAACCGACTTACAGTCTGCTTGTAGGGCGACAATTTCACATTTACATTTTGCTATTTGTATACAATTTAAAGTGGCTGCGTAAACTGCGCAGTCGATTTTTCTTTACTGCATTGGCTGAAAAGTGAATTTTTAACCAACATGCAGCATAAACTGCGTAGCGGCTGAATTCTCGGCCTACTACTGCATATGTTTGTTTCGTTCTGCTCAAGCTGTGATTGTATGTTATTGAAATCACATACATCATTATCAATCACATCAAATACAACAGATAATTTTTAAGCTGATCTAAATGTTCATTAATTGTTTTAAACATTTCTCCTAAGATTTTTTGTAACTCGCGTATGCTGTATTCTCGACGGCCGTCTGTGAGTTTTTTAATTTCTTCTTTTGTAATGTATAATTTATTAATTGATAATGGTCCGCAGATGCGATGATCGTCCCTCGACAACAGATCGCAAAGTGATGTCGATTGGGCTGTAGTGCCATCCTTGTTCCTTCTTAGGAGAATACAATTTTTCTCTGGGATGCATGCCAAAACTCTGTTTGGTCCCAGCATTATATTAATATTTCTTATTTGATATTATTCGTCCTCGAAACTGTCACATATTTTTAGCTCAATTATTTTATGTCAACATTCTGGTAGTATGATAGTGGAATGAATTGCGTTGTTTTAAGTTTCTGGAAGTTATTCGTCATGGCCTAAACTTAGGTTATTTTATTTACTTTTATTAAAGATGGCCCTATTGAAGTCATTTTAAAATTTGGTATAAGTTAATTGTAATTGGCGTTTTTAGTTAACCGTATTTTATTTGGAAGATAAAGGACGTGATTACAATGGGGTGTTAATTTTTAAGTATTGTGAAATTCAAATATTAGCATTTTGTCTGTATGGTCGTTTGAATTCTATGAAATTTTGTACGATGGGTTTGGTTTTTTTGTTTGTTTAGTTTTTAACTTGTTGATAACCACTAACAGCATCTGACTCCGTAGCTGCAGTATTGGCAGATACCGAAACAGCAAAACACGCAGTTTGGTTATCTGATGATTTCGCTGCTGTGCCTGTCGTTCTGGCACCTGTTGATGGATTTGAAGTTGAGTCTGTGGTTCACGTTGCAACAGAAGTGGGCCGATTAGGAATATCATTTTGCAGATTTGTGGCAGCGATTGTTGTATTATGTTTGGCTGTATTGATAGTCCAAAAAAACGAGTGCATATCTCTTTCGTTCGGTAGGGTGTGATTCTGCTTCATGCAACTCAATTAGGAATAGATGTGCACAAGCCTTAAGTGGTGTAGTTCTGGCACTTGGTGTATACTCAAGGAGTAGGTTCTTCTCTAGTAGGCGGATTCTTGTTGTCCTTAGCAAATTGGGTTGTCCTTGTACGACCATTCTCTGTGAGTAGTTATTTTAATTCATTTTTATTTTAGTAAAATTTATTATTTTAGTAAAAGTTGGTTATTTAGTTTTTTAGCTTCATTTTTAAATTAGTAAAATATTATTGAAAGACTGGTAGTACTATTAGTTGTCTTTTGGATCCCAACTATCGATGGCTGCGAAGATTTCCGCTAGATGTGGGAATTGATCCACCTCGGCATTTACTTTATTTATTCGCCTTATTGTGCATCGGCGCATGATATCCTCGTATTCAAATTCGTCGGTTTCCCTGCCGCTATCGTTGTCGTTTTCGTTGTTCGTGTGGCATTAGCCTAAGAGCGCCACGAGTATTGCGGTTGAATTCATGGAGAGGTGGCATGCAGCTGGCTATTTCTTTTGAGCACCGCTGGTGGAAGAATCGATAAAACAGTGACAAGCTGGAAACGTTCCTGCGGTGTTCAAGCTAATCTATTGAATTCGCTATATTTGCGTCACCGATAAGTTTTATCGCGCGGTTTTGTATTCTATCTAACTAATGCAAAGTAGTTTTAGGAGCACTAGACCAGATATGGCAATTGTTTAGGGCGAATAAAAGCCTTGTTAATAGTAGCTAAATCAGAGGGAGTGAAATATTTCTTGCACCGGGCTAAAAAAACCTACACATTTCGCAGCGTTTTTGGCTTGTCGTTAACGCAAATACCGAGAATTGCGAGATATTCAGTTTCCTCCATGCAAGTGCCATTCATGGATAATGGCATGGGATTTAGGATTCGCTTGGACAACAGGAGGCAGAATTGGGTTTTGGAAGCGTTAAATTCTACTCGATTGTTTTCTCCCTATTGTGCTGTCTGGATCAGAAAAAAAAAAATAAAAAAAAAATATGTAGTTGTTTTAGTTCCACATGAGAAGTGGAGGGACGTTCCTCAAACTTATATGAGAAGCTGAGAGTGCTGTCATCAGCGAAAGAGTAATTTGATTAGAAGGCACAGATATGAGTTCATTAATAAAAAACAACCCATAAAAATTAAAATTTTTCATGTAAATTCTCTAATAACCAAAAGTATACTGAATTCCAATATAAATGCTGAAATACAAAAACTCGAAGCACTCCAACCCAACAACAAAACAACCCAAATCGTAAAGCAAGCAGCGCTGCGCACAGCTCACAGCACACACAGAACACAGTCATTATAGTATGCAATAATCTGATGCCGGGGGAAAAAATTTGTATGTGAGCCCCCCGCTCCCCGCGGCCCGATAAGACTCAAATTTTAATAAAAATTATTATCACCTGAAATATACACGTGAGTAAAATTTCAATAGAATCGGGCTTTGGGAAGTGTGTTAAAAATTGATCACAAGATTCTGCCCACCAGTCAGCCAGGTAATATAGAGAATTTAAAAAAACCAACCCATAAACATTTTTTCATGTAAATTCTCTAATAAGAGATACATATTATGTTTAAAATTTGAAGAAAATCGAGCTAGTTTTTGAAAAATTATATAGGCACCACTAACTACAAAAAGTTTTGTCCATCGGAGATACACATGTGTACAAAATTTGAAGAAAATCGGGTTAATTTTAAAACTCTAGCAACTGCACAAGTAAGAATGAAGATCTGCTCATAGAGTGTTCAATACTCGCGAGATGCAGGCGGCATCAATGCACAATCTGGAAGCGTGGAGCTAGCAGCAAACAGATTGGTTTTGTCTTAAAGTTGACAACTGGGGTAATTTTGGCCTCAATTTTTGGTCGTAGACGAATTTGACTCGCCGAAGATGAGCATTGCAATCTGACTAACTAAATGGTTGTCCGGGATGCTGGGCACCAGAACAGCGGAGACTTTAGTCGGTGATAAAACCATTATGGTCAACACTACAAGGGGGGGTACTTTCACCCCTCTTGTGGAGCATCCATGTAGATGAATTATTTAAGCTGTAAAGTAATAGTAACGTTATTTAAACTGGCAGGGTCGCCATGTAAAGTTAATGTCGAATGTGTAAAGTACTATTGTAAAGTTAATGTACTGATCGTCGTTTCTATAACTTTAACTGAATACTTCTTTTATTTATATTTATTAAGCCGTTAGGCGGTAAACAGCTTTATGTATAGAGCGAGCTGCTACAGAGAGTTTTAATTGAGCGAGTTGCTCGTAAAAATAAAACTCACTGTAGACCGAAGGATTAATTGAGTAGACAAAGTTGTTAGGTTTAAGGTAAAAACTGATCTGATTTATTATCGAAATTGATTGGGTTTTTACACAAATTTTAGGGTTTCAATTTTCATTCAACTTCCATTCAATTTTCCGACCTTCGATAATTGAACCCAAATCACCTCGCATACGTTATTGCGTCAGCATTATTTTTCTAGATTCAGCATTTTTTGCAATCAAATGCATTCCCTATATGCATTTAGCGTGTCAGCATTATTATTTCAAGTTCATCCACCTGACAGAGCGCATGTAACATGAACCATTAATAATAATGTTTGGCTTTACGCTTGCCATCGTTTAATGACAAGGGCAATGTATTGTGCACAACGTACGTATGTGTGATACGTGTGTTTGTTGTTTAATTGATAAGGGAAATGCATGCGGTATACAGGTATGTATGGATGGATGGATGATATGCTGATTTAGGCGTTAGGCAAAAGTTCAATTAAGGAAGTATGGGTTGCAAGTTGCAAGTGCAAGGCTAAGAGAACGAGTAAGCAGAACACCGAAGGGGACTTTCGAGTTTCAATACAATTACTAGTACTACACATACACATATTAGCCGTAGAGAGAGAGAGGGTGATTGAGTTGTTGGGGAAGTGGTATGGCATGGAAATAGAAGTATGCATGCATCCAAATGTTTTTCGCTTTGAAACGCACAGACGCAATATTCGCCATTAATTTCGTTTTATCTGGTTCTCTTTTTATTTAATTTCTTTGCATGGTTCTCTCATTTCTGTAATTGATCGAATAGTTTTTTACTCTAGTTACTGTTAACATGAGTAAGGATAAGATAAGCGAAAAGAAATGAAAATAGTTAAAAGGAAGCTTGCAGGTTGTCATTGTTATTTGCCTCTTTTTTTGTAACTTATAGTAGTATTTTTTTTTCTGTTAATCGACCAAACACGAGAGCACTGAATCATTTTATGCAATGTTGATAGAACGAGCAGAACAGAGCACTGATAGAAAATGAAAAGAGACTATACTATCACTACGGCTGCGGTAAAGAATAAAGGACTTACGCAGGTTGTGCTGCACAAAAAAATTGGCAGGCAGTCGGTATGCACGAAATTGCGGCTACATTTTAAACCGACTTACAGTCTGCTTGTAGGGCGACAATTTCACATTTACATTTTGCTATTTGTATACAATTTAAAGTGGCTGCGTAAACTGCGCAGTCGATTTTTCTTTACTGCATTGGCTGAAAAGTGAATTTTTAACCAACATGCAGCATAAACTGCGTAGCGGCTGAATTCTCGGCCTACTACTGCATATGTTTGTTTCGTTCTGCTCAAGCTGTGATTGTATGTTATTGAAATCACATACATCATTATCAATCACATCAAATACAACAGATAATTTTTAAGCTGATCTAAATGTTCATTACTTGTTTTAAACATTTCTCCTAAGATTTTTTGTAACTCGCGTATGCTGTATTCTCGACGGCCGTCTGTGAGTTTTTTAATTTCTTCTTTTGTAATGTATAATTTATTAATTGATAATGGTCCGCAGATGCGATGATCGTCCCTCGACAACAGATCGCAAAGTGATGTCGATTGGGCTGTAGTGCCATCCTTGTTCCTTCTTAGGAGAATACAATTTTTCTCTGGGATGCATGCCAAAACTCTGTTTGGTCCCAGCATTATATTAATATTTCTTATTTGATATTATTCGTCCTCGAAACTGTCACATATTTTTAGCTCAATTATTTTATGTCAACATTCTGGTAGTATGATAGTGGAATGAATTGCGTTGTTTTAAGTTTCTGGAAGTTATTCGTCATGGCCTAAACTTAGGTTATTTTATTTACTTTTATTAAAGATGGCCCTATTGAAGTCATTTTAAAATTTGGTATAAGTTAATTGTAATTGGCGTTTTTAGTTAACCGTATTTTATTTGGAAGATAAAGGACGTGATTACAATGGGGTGTTAATTTTTAAGTATTGTGAAATTCAAATATTAGCATTTTGTCTGTATGGTCGTTTGAATTCTATGAAATTTTGTACGATGGGTTTGGTTTTTTTGTTTGTTTAGTTTTTAACTTGTTGATAACCACTAACAGCATCTGACTCCGTAGCTGCAGTATTGGCAGATACCGAAACAGCAAAACACGCAGTTTGGTTATCTGATGATTTCGCTGCTGTGCCTGTCGTTCTGGCACCTGTTGATGGATTTGAAGTTGAGTCTGTGGTTCACGTTGCAACAGAAGTGGGCCGATTAGGAATATCATTTTGCAGATTTGTGGCAGCGATTGTTGTATTATGTTTGGCTGTATTGATAGTCCAAAAAAACGAGTGCATATCTCTTTCGTTCGGTAGGGTGTGATTCTGCTTCATGCAACTCAATTAGGAATAGATGTGCACAAGCCTTAAGTGGTGTAGTTCTGGCACTTGGTGTATACTCAAGGAGTAGGTTCTTCTCTAGTAGGCGGATTCTTGTTGTCCTTAGCAAATTGGGTTGTCCTTGTACGACCATTCTCTGTGAGTAGTTATTTTAATTCATTTTTATTTTAGTAAAATTTATTATTTTAGTAAAAGTTGGTTATTTAGTTTTTTAGCTTCATTTTTAAATTAGTAAAATATTATTGAAAGACTGGTAGTACTATTAGTTGTCTTTTGGATCCCAACTATCGATGGCTGCGAAGATTTCCGCTAGATGTGGGAATTGATCCACCTCGGCATTTACTTTATTTATTCGCCTTATTGTGCATCGGCGCATGATATCCTCGTATTCAAATTCGTCGGTTTCCCTGCCGCTATCGTTGTCGTTTTCGTTGTTCATTTTTAAGTTATCTTTTGCTTCTTTTCGTCGCAACTGGCGGCTCTTGTATTCCGCGATTGTTAGACGCCTTGGTCCCTCTGCTATGTTGTTTTTTGACAATTTGATGGATGATGTCTGGAGTAATCTTTCCGCCTCGGTGATGTACTGAGAGGCAATGGACAGTATTTCCTGTTGTGTGCTAGCCGCTGTTGTTGTTTGGGTCTTCTTCATGGATATTGAAATTTTTTTTTCTTTTCAATGATGTTTGCCAAGTTAATAATTGGCAGAGTTAAATATTGTGAATTTTTGATGATAAAAATTTTTTTTGGCAGAGTCAAAGTTTGCCCAAATTTAAAGTTAACGCTCGAGTCTGGCAGGATCGCCATGTAAAGTTATAGTAACGTTATTTAAACTGGCAGGGTCGCCATGTAAAGTTAATGTCGAATGTTTAAAGTACTATTGTAAAGTTGATGTACTGATCGTAGTTTCTATAACTTTAACTGAATACTTCTTTTATTTATATTTATTAAGCCAGCTTCGAAACGTTAGCCTGTCCTTTGCAGTAGCGAGCTGCTACAGTGAGTTCAAATTGAGCGAGTTGCTTGTAAAAATAAAACTCACTGTAGACCGAAGGATTAATTGAGTAGACAAAGTTGTTAGGTTTAAGGTAAAAACTGATCTGATTTATTATCGAAATTGATTGGAGTTTTATACAAATTTTAGGGTTTCAATTACCATTCAATTTTCATTCAACTTCCATTAAATTTTCCGACCTTCGATAATTGAACCCAAATCACCTCGCATACTTTATTGCGTCAGCATTATTTTTCTAGATTCAGCATTTTTTGCAATCAAATGCATTCCCTATATGCATTTAGCGTGTCAGCATTATTATTTCAAGTTCATCCACATGACAGAGCGCATGTAACATGAACCATTAATAATAATGTTTGGCTTTACGCTTGCCATCGTTTAATGACAAGGACAATGTATTGTGCACAACGTACGTATGTGTGATACGTGTGTTTGTTGTTTAATTGATAAGGGAAATGCATGCGGTATACAGGTATGTATGGATGGATGGATGATATGCTGATTTAGGCGTTAGGCAAAAGTTCAATTAAGGAAGTTCGGAGTTAGTAGATATATAGATTATTAATTTGTATGCAAATGTTATGAATGGGTAAATGAGGAAATGATCACTGGTGTAATCCCTTCACAAAGCGACTAGCTGAAGCAGGAATTTATGACCAAGGATACGCGGACGATATAGTCATCGTAGCAAGAACACTACCTGTCGATGAAGTGCTCTGTAACATAATCCAAAATGGATTAAATATCACGAGTAAATGGTGCCAAGAAGTGGGACTCAGGGTAAACCCAAATAATACCACAATGGTTTCCTTCACCAATAAAAGGAAGCTAGTGCGAATGCACCCGGATGCCCTTAATGGAGAAGAGATAGCTAGCAGCAAAGAGGTAAAAAACCTTGAACCTTGAATTTGATAGCAGACTGCTATGGAACAAACACCAAAAAGCAGTACTACAAAAAACAAAAAGAGCACTCATAGTATGGAGAAGAGTGGTTGGTAGTGATAGATCTACTCCCACTACACCTAGTAGTAGAGAGCAAATCCAGGGAAACCAAGTTACGTTAAAGTAAGGTAAGCTGCTTGACGGACAGCAGGGCAAGATTAATTATGGAATCACTGGCCAAGCTGACTCCCATAGCTAATATGCCTTGTGAGAACATGGTGCAAAAGCTCGAAAAAGAAAAGAAAAATAATTTTGAAGTTATAATGAGCACCAAGAAGAAATTCAGATCTGAGACTGAATACCAGATACATTCGGGTGCCATAAAGTAAACCAAGTTCTCTGTAGCAATGGGGCAGTACCCGAGTATATTCCAGGTAGAAGTACACACGAGAGAGAGAGAGAGAGAGAGAGAGAGAGAGAGAGAGAGAGAGAGAGAGAGAGAGAGAGAGAGAGAGAGGGGGGGGGGAACACTGACGGCCTCTGGTCAAGACACGACAGTGGGAGAGAGGAAACACTGACGGCCCTTGTCAAGACACGACAGTGGGAAGAAGGAACACTGACGGCCTAATTTATATTTGCTGATCTCTCAGCACGCAAAACGTATTGGGTTTAGTTCGGTGGAGAACTTTTGCCCGTGGTCGGATTCGACCCATTTATGAGCACAAGTTGTCGAACCTCATTAATATTTTTTGAGAACTCGGTGGGAATTTTATGCCTTGAAATTAAATAATTTACCCGTGTTCGGTTGGGTGTCCAGTACTTTGTGATGGGTGCTGTCAATTACGCATATTATGCCGTATGGGTATTGCTTTACATGGCGGCCGGTATTTTGTACATGCTATCGGCATTTGGTATGCCGGCATGTACGATTGTATGCCCACGGTGTAGCTGTGGCTGTCGGTATGTAGGGTTGTCTGCCTATGGTTTTATATGGCAGTCGGCAATTTGTACATGCTATCGGCATTTGGAATGGTTATGAGGCAAAACCCAATGTGCTGAGTGAAATGACCGGACGGACAAGCGGAAAACTTAGAAATATGGTTTGTAACGAGGGGAACTTCGTTACAATGCGGGAAGAGTTACGCAGTATAGGTAAGGAGGCCGCTTCCGTAAGATATAAGAATATCCCAGCTCTAAGGCAAACAAAGAAAATGCTTGGGAACTATAGCCAAAAGAGTTCTCGCAAGATATTGGGACTATGCAGAATTAATGTAAGAATCATTATGGGTTTCCTTACAGGACATTGCATACTGAAAGGGCATATATATAAAATAAAATTAGTAGAGAATGAAAGCTGAAGACTCTGGGGGGAAGCAGAGCAGACCTCGTGGCATCTTCTCAATGAATGCGGAGCAACGATACGACAGAGACGAGATCACGTTGGAACTCACGTTATCTCGGAGTCTGCGCGACATTCACTGAATCCGCTCCGTATTATTAAGTTCTTCAGAGCCATAGGTATGGACGGAGTGCTTTAGAGCCGGGCATGCACTGTCTCTGTAGCACAAGTCAGGGGGAAGCGCAATAGATCCGCATGGGTCGCAGTGCTACTACACCCCTTATATCATCATCATTATCAATATTCTGATATATTTTTTGCGGTCCAAGGCCTAGCTTCTCGCGACCATTTGTGCTGTGCATGTATATTTTTGCACACAAATGGAAGGGACCTACAATTTAAATGTAGTATTCGAAAGGAGAATTGAGAAGCTTTTCGTGACAAGTTACTATCAAATGTTATTCAGACATTCGCGAGACGTGGGACCGTGAAAAATTTGCGCATATTTGCATACTGGAATCTTTTTTTAAATAAATTTAGACTTCCGAAGTGCAGTGACTAAAGCGATATTCAGCTATGCTGCTCAGATATGGGGATTCTCAAACTTCAAGTTCAAAGCTATTTTATAAAAAGAGTTTTCAATTTGTACGAGGTCACACCCAATTATATATAAGACAGGTGGAGTACCTGATATACATCTATAGACACTCAAATTACATATGGAGTACACTAATAAAAACTTATTTAGATATTAAGTGAGTCTATTGCCCTACTTTCTCTCTGAACAGCTAAGGGGAAAATAATTTTCTCGATCCGTTTGGTACCACAATGGGCCATTATTGGTTTCAGTGTTTCAGTTTTTCGCCGGCTGCCACTTTAACCTAACCTGTCCAAGGAATCTCACCTTTAATAATTTGTTACGTACATCCTGTATTTAAAAATCATTTTTTCTTATTTGTTTCTTGTTTTTCCATTTATGCTATGTTTGTTTTGATCAATTCTGTATGTATGTATTTAATCCACTAATATCAAAGTTTTCTTATTTTTGGTCTTAAGAGTATTAAATAATACCAACTTTTTCAATACCTTTATTTCGCTCCTTAGTTTTGTAGTCTGTGGGAGCGTTAAGATGAAAGGATCCAGGGTCGCTGCACTATGCTTAGTTGTTTTGCTATATAGTATTATATAAATAAATTTACTTACTGTTAAACACTACGAGTTTTCTTGTTGATCCAAGTCGACGCATTGGACTTTTAATATCATCCGGATTTTCATCCATTGCAGAAACGCCATTCATGTTACGGATTTTTTTGTTAAGTAATTAATGTTAATTAATGATTTTGAAACATTTAATTTACGTTATATAACACAATAAACAAAATACGTATAAGTATGACACTAGTTTTTTTCATTAACTACAAGTTCTCGGTTGATGTAGTGAAATAGTGAAATTCATTTTGTTTTTGTGGGAAATTTATAAATTACTGTCATCCATCATTTATATTCCAACTAGAATTAAACAAATAAAAAATAATTACTAATTGTTTAAAATAAATGTTAAAGAATAACTTTCCACATGTTAGTAAAAAGTAAATTATTAATTAATAAAAAATACGTATTAAAAAAACAACCCTTAAAAAATTCATGTAAAAATTTTTTCATGTAAATTCTCTAATAGGAGATGGGTACGTGTTAAAATTTGAAGAAAATCGGGCTAATTTTTAAAAAATTTACATGGACAGCACACTGGTCTCAGGGCTGAAGAGAATCGAGCTAATTTTTAAAAAAATTATTTGGGCACCCCTCGGGCCTCAGGGCCGTTCACTCAAAAAACTTTACAAAAAATTTTGTTCATCGGAGATACACATGTATATTAAATTTGAAGAAAATCGGGTTAATTTTTTTTAAAAATCTTTATGGGGCCCCACGACCGTGGCCACCAAAATTTCTGCAAAAAGTGTTATCCATCGGAGATACACGTTTAAGAAAATCGGGTTAATTTTTTAAAAAAAATTTATGGGGCCCCACGAACCCGGGGCCGGGGGTCTCCAAAATTTTTACAAAAAGTGTTGTCCATTGGAGATACACATGTATATAAAATTTTAAAAAAATCGGGTTAATTTTTTTAAAACAATTTTATGGGGCCCCACGAACCCGGGGCCCGGGGTCTCCAAAATTCGATAATCGAGATCGAAATAATCGAGTAAATTTTGTAAAATTTTTGTATGGGAGCCCCCTGACCGCGTGGACCAAGGGGCCACAAATTTTAAAAAATTTCAATAAAAGCGGGCTTTGGGAAGTGGGTTAAAAATTGATCGCAAGATTCCACGACAGACAACCGACGACCGACATCCGTGCCACGGGCAAGTGAAGTTAATATATAGAATTAAAAAAAAAGAAAACTGTTAGCATTAAAAAATTATGTAGCATTAAATTAAGTTAAGAAACGAAAGTTTTTTTGTTTTTGAGTGTTTAAAGTTTTTATTTTTAGACTTTAATTAACTCTTGTTTGCCGAACATAATCCTAATCATTGGAAGAGGAGAAGAGTAAAAATATTTGTAGAGTCATTTTAATAATTTATAATACCTTGATGTTCCCGGGCGCTTTCTACCCCCACACATGAACCCACACCTTCCCCTTACCATCGCATAGTGGGCGTGTACAATATCTTATAACCATAGATAAGAAATAAGCACTAAGCACAAAGTCTTTGTCTTTCTTATAGGCATCCATAGTACGTACAAAACAGAGCACAGAAAGCAACGCTCGACCGTTTTTTCGTCGACTTTAGTTATTTACTTACAAAATTGGTCACCACCAAAGACCCTTTTATTTAGACGGGATAATATATAGCTTATATAGTTTCTAAGATTACCTCCTACATACAAACCAACATAACCTCGTATTCGCTCTATTTGTTTGGATTTTGTTAAGACGCATATTCTAGAAAGTTTCAGCTCAATCGGCTGTCTAGATTTTGAGTTTTTTTTTACAAAGTAACAGGCATTAATTTTATTTATAGATTACAAAATGTACAAAGCAGTGCAGCACATAGCACACAGTCACTATACTGCCCGACCGTTTTTTCGTCGACTTTAGTTAATTAGTTACAAAATTGGTCGCCACGAAAGGCTCTTTTATTTAAACGGGATACCTATAGACTCTTACGTAACGGCAAGAGGAACAATCCTCTAAAAGTCCATTCAGATACTAGCTTACGCAGACGATATTGACATCGTTGGTAGAAACCCAAGAGCTTTACAGGAAGCTTTCGTCCAGATCGAGCAGGCGGCACGAAATCTGGGGCCCCGTATGCGAGGAAGGACGATTCCGGAGACTCTATAATGACGAGATCTACGAGCGTTACCGCGATGTCGACATCGTGAAGGGAATTAAGTTCGGTAGGCTCCGGTGGGCAGGACACCTAGCTCGCATGAGCGAAGAGGATCCTGCTCGGAAAGTCCTTTGCGGTAGGATTTATGGAACACGACTGCGAGGCTGGCCAAGCCTACGCTGGAAGGATGGCGTAGAGCAGGGCGCCCAGAGTTTATGGATGCCCATCTGGATGACATCGGCTCGAAATCGGGACCGGTGGTGAAACTTTTTGCGGGAGGCCAGGACCATTCTTAATATTGATGAACGAATTTTTTAAATCGGTCTAGTAGTTTCGAAAGTTACCTCCTACACACAAACCCATATTACCTTTTTATACTATTACTAGACGAGAGGAAATATCCGGCGTATCCCGGCTGCCCCTATCCCACTGACCACCTGCCCACTAACCCCCCTCCAACAATCAACCACCTCAGCCACCCTGAAAACTATAGAATTGATATTAATATCGGCAAAAACAGCAAACATATTTTCAAATTTATATAGTAAGATAAATATACATTGCCAAGTACAATGAGGCACTTGTGTGTAGACGCAATTTCTAAACGGTCAGGAAGTGGTTTTTGTTTATTTATATAGTAAGATAAATATACATTGCCAAGTACACTTGTGTGTAGACGCAATTTCTAAACGGTCAGGAAGTGGTTTTTGTTTATATGCAAATATGCTTACTTTTTTATCCACATTAGTGTAGCACTGTTCCACCCACACACCAGTAAAGAATCCTAAAAAATTGAATTGATACGATCAACGGTGTAAATTTGCATAAGGAGCAAACAAACAAACATACTCTTACGAAATTTAGGCTTTCTAGAGTTTGTAATGGAGTTTGTAAATAAAAACACAATACAAGTTCTTCAATTCACATATTAGAACTTTAATTAACAAAATAACAACCCATAAATATTGAAATTTTTCATATAAATTCTCTAATAACCAAAAGTATACTAAATTCTACTGTAAATGCAGAAATATAAAAACACATACGAAGCACTGCAGCCCAACAACAAACCAACCCAAAACGTAAAGCAAGCAGCGCTGCCCACAAGGCACAGCGCACAACGCGCACAGAACACAGTCATTATAGCATGAAATCATCTGATGCCGGGAAAAAAATTGTATGGGAGCCCCATAATTTCAATAAAATCGGGATTTGGGAAGTGGGTTAAAAATTTATCACAAGATCTGACCAACCAGTCCGCCAGCCACGGGCACGCAAAGTTAATATAGAGAATTAAAAAAAACAAAGGTTAATAAATTATACTGGTGATAACTTATTATTCACACAAAACACATATTAACTAACCGGTAGCTCTTCAAGTAGTCCGGTTAAATTCCAAATAATAACTTAACCCACCGCGACAAAATTGCTGTATTAATAGAAAATCGACAGTTTCGAGATTGTTACACTCTTTTCTATTCTATTTTATTCGATTTGAACTTTCAAATTTATATACAGGGTGTATCCGTTAAGGTGGCAAATACTTAAAGGGGCGATTCCTTGGTTAATTTCGTGAAAAATCGTATTGGAGGGGGGGTCTATTTTCACCCCATGCAGTTTACGTAGCGTTTTAATGCGATGACACGTACTTTTGACCTTACATTACTTCACACCCTGTAACTCTCGAACGCCTCTAGCTAAAAGGTCACCGTTGGTTTTTTTGGAAACGAAATTAAATTTTTAAGGTCAAACTTTATACATTTTTAAAATTCCTAAAACCATTAACGATACTCATAATATTTATGCATTCGGTCAACAGGAGCAGGGTTAAAATTCATACTTTTTAAAATGAACGAAACGTACTTTTGACCTTACATGACTTCACACCCTATAACTCTTGAACTGTTCCAGGTACAAGGTTACTGTTGGTCTATTTTGAAAAAAAAAAAGTACTTTTTTAAGATCAATTAATGTACATTTTTTTGAATTATTTAAGCCATACCTATATGAATGTCGACAAAATCAATTATTTTTTTTAAAATTGTATTTACAAACACGATTATTTCGAGAAATGCTCTTGGATGCATTTTTTCACAAATGGAATATTCAATCTCCTACATATCCATAACAAAATATTTGTGCATTCAGTCAAAAAGAGCAAGATAGTGCGGGTTGTGTTACTACTATTACGTATAAGAATAGTTGCATGACGTCTCAGTGTTCCCGTAGCAAGAGTGCAAGAAAATTACACGTGGGACGGATGCACCCTTGCCAGTTCACTCCAGTGCATAATCTGCTTCAACAGGACATACCAAGAACAACCCAATTTTATTAGTGGACACCATTTCCATGTCCATTTACACCACCGATTTCCTGTGTAAATCCTTTTCCTTTAGGATTTGTTAAACTGACAACAACCTTACTACTGGTGGGGGGATAGTTGTCAATTTTTGCTAATTAAGAAGACGGTTATTTGCTTTTGTAAACTGAATCTCTTTCTCATTTATTTATTCTATATTTATACATTATTTTGGCTAACTACTTAAAAAGCATTCCAACAGTAATGTTGACATACTGTTGGAAATGCTTACTAATTTAAACTTATTGCTAATATGCAATTGCTTTTCTGCTGATTGTGAAGAAATAGCAATTGCATTAATGTGGGTATCTGGTTGTTGGGTGTGACGCTCGATGGTAGTGTAATTGTGCAATTGCTGATGTTGCTTTTTGTAGTCGAGACATTCGAATTGAATGTATTGTGCAATTGTACAATTGCTGATGTTGCTTTAGTTGCCGATACATTGCTCGATGCATCGTGCAATTGTGCAATTGCTTTGTTGTTGTTGATACACTCAACATTTTGCCTCCTCCGGTGTTGTTTCCCTTGATTGATTCTGCTATGGTCTGATAATTTGATTTTGGTAACGCGATTATTTTTATTTCGCCCATTTCCGTATTTTAATGTAACTGCCAGAAGACAAATTTTGATTATTGCGCCCGCAATGGTAGCACAGATGCCAATTGTCCAATATTGGTGCATTTTTATATCATCCAGTGGCAATTCGAAGTATCTTTCTACGTTGTAGTTGATTCCTAGTATTGTTTGCTGTATATATACCACGCGAAATGTCTGCTCACCTATCTTCTCAGGAACCGAATTAGGCATGATCAGGTCATATTCATCAGCATCGCTTATCATTAGATATCCTGTTACTACAATTTCCGTTGATGTAATAGCCATGTCCAGTTTTTCCATTGGATCGGGGAGTACCTTAATTTCTGGGCCCAACTTCTTCTCACACTTGTCTATTATTATTTTGTTGATTTCGTTAAGGCCGGCATTCAGTTTTTGTGTGAAGCTTTTGATTTTCTTAGAGATTCTAGTCTCGTTCTCATTCATATTGGAAATTGTAGACGGCATAATTTTTGTGTTTGTCTTAGCACTTTTAATTAGTTTCTTTTGATTGCTGTCCAGATCTTCGATGTCATGGAACACCTCATTATTAATTCCAAGCAATGAATAAGGAACCGTTCCTAGTAGTCCTCGTTTTTGCCTCCGCAGATGTGTTAATTGGAGTCTGTTGAAAGTTGAGAACACATTTTGCCACTGTGAGGAACAAAATTCTTGTGGCCGAATTTTGTTCACACTCTCTTACTCTTAGTCTGCTTCCTGTGCAGTTCGGATCACGTGGTGGTAAGTCATTGTTAATAAAATTAGTTCACTTAATTCACTGACTATCTCTGCCGACGTCTTTCTCTGCTTCCGTAATTCGTACGACGCAACTTCACTGTGTGGCTCCCCTAAGGGTTGTTGCGCTGGTACATCCAGCAGATCGCTGCCGACGTCTTCCTCTGCTTTCGTCATTCGTACGACGCAACTTCACTGTGTGGCTCCCCTACGGGTTGTTGCGCTGGTACACCCAGCAGATCGCTGCCGACGTCTTCCTCTGCTTTCGTCATTCGTACGACGCAACTTCACTGTGTGGCTCCCCTACGGGTTGTTGCGCTGGTACATCCAGCAGATCGCTGCCGACGCCTTCCCCTGCTTCCGTCATTCGTACGACGCAACTTCACTGTGGCTCCCCTACGGGTTGTTGCGCTGGTACATCCAGCAGATCGCTGCCGACGTCTTCCTCTGCTTCCGTCATTCGTACGACGCAACTTCACTGTGTGGCTCCCCTACGGGTTGTTGCGCTGGTACATCCAGCAGATCGCTGCCGACGTCTTCCTCTGCTTTCGTCATTCGTACGACGCAACTTCACTGTGTGGCTCCCCTACGGGTTGTTGCGCTGGTACATCCAGCAGATCGCTGCCGACGTCTTCCTCTGCTTTCTTTATTCGTACGACGCAACTTCACTGTGTGGCTCCCCTACGGGTTGTTGCGCTGGTACATCCAGCAGATCGCTGCCGACGTCTTCCTCAGCTTTCGTCATTCGTACGACGCAACTTCACTGGGTGGCTCCCCTACGGGTTGTTGCGCTGGTACATCCAGCAGATCGCTGCCGACGTCTTCCTCCGCTTTAGTCATTCGTACGACGCAACTTTACTGTGTGGCTCCCCTACGGGTTGTTGCGCTGGTACATCCAGCAGATCGCTGCCGACGTCTTCCTCTGCTTCCGTCATTCGTGCGACGCAACTTCACTGTGTGGCTCCCCTACGGGTTGTTGCGCTGGTACATCCAGCAGATCGCTGCCGACGTCTTCCTCTGCTTTCGTCATTCGTACGACGCAACTTCACTGTGTGGCTCCCCTACGGGTTGTTGCGCTGGTACATCCAGCAGATCGCTGCCGACGTCTTCCTCTGCTTTCGTCATTCGTACGACGCAACTTCGCTGTGTGACTCCCCTACGGGTTGTTGCGTTGGTACATCCAGCAGATCGCTGCCGACGTCTTCCTCTGCTTCCGTCATTCGTACGACGCAACTTCGCTGTGTGGCTCCCCTACGGGTTTTTGCGCTGGTACATCCAGCAGATCGCTGCCGACGTCTCCCTCTGCTTCCGTCATTCGTACGACGTAACTTCGCTGTGTGGTTCCCCTACGGGTTGTTACGCCGGTACATCCAGCATATCGCTGCCGACGTTCTCTCGCTGCATCCACCACTGTTGCTCACGTCGATACCCACGTCACTTTGTCAAGGCATTACTCAGGTCACTCACGTCTAGGCTCGTCGATACTCACGTCACTTTGTCAAGGCATTCACGTCGCTCGTCGTCACTAACGTCAAGGCTCGTCACCATTCACGACGCTCGTCAAGGGCTAACGCATCGCTCAGGACTTGTGCTCGTCAAAGGCCAACGCATCGCTCAGGACTCACGTTAAATTATAGATTATAAGAAAAGTAGAAAAATAAAGAAAATACTTCGAAAAGTACCAAAATAGAATTTTATTGTAACGACCCTTTGCCACAGAACCCTGGTCACGCTGAGTTTACCCCGGCTGGGAAAACTCCGTTACACCACCCTTCATCCATGTGATGACGCAATTCGTCGCATTGACTTTCTTTTGTCACCGATTTGGCCTTATTACACAGTTGAGTCATTTGATCTCTAGTCTTATTTATGTTGATTTGATCACGTATGATATCTATCATTGGGAATCGAACGCTTGTTCGTAGTATTCCTCGTTGAATTTGGGCTGTTCCAATTTGCTCCACAAACACTCCAACGTCAGCATTAGTGATTGTGTACCTTGCTGATATCGGCATGGCGACTGCAATCAGCGACAGTACCACAAGCGCGGTAGACAGTGGTGATGACGGGATGATTGCCTTATGCTTTTTATCTCTTGAGATTCTTCCTGGGTTGTTTGATGCTAACGATTTTGACGATTGTGTCCGTGGTTGAACTCCGTCGTTCTGAAGTTGTCCCATAAGTTGGCTTGATTCCTTGGCCTTAAATCGAAAACATTTTACGCATTGATTTACGACGGCTTTGACGGTGTTTGCTCCTCGGATGATCCAATATTTCCTCCGGATGTGATTCAGAGTTAGTTTTACTCCGCCGTGAAGTGTATCAATGTGAGATGAAAAGACAAGATAAATATCGCTCTTCCATGGAGGCCTGTCGTTTTGTATCACCATACATTCATGGGATTTTTGAACCTCAGGCATACCTCGCAAATCCATCATGATCTTGTCAGCTGGCCACTGTTGTTCGTCTCCTTTTAACCACGTTGGACCGTGCCACCATGTCGAGTTTTCAGCCAAAACATCTCCAAACAACTCTCTAGACGGAATGTCAGCAGGATTCTCACTTCCGGGTACAAACATCCATTGCCCTTAAAAATGTTGCTGCACGAAAGATACCCCAATAGGCAACAAACTTGTTCCATTTCACTGGGTGTTGTTTTAACCAGCTCAGTACAATGGTAGAATCTGACCTGGCAACAACTCTGCAGTATCTCGTCTCTGTTCCTTGTATTATTTACATCATTAGTTTCGTGAGCAATGTAGCTGCACATAGCTCAAACCTTGCTAGTTAAACTTGTTTCACATGGGCCACCTTGGTTTTTGCCGCGATGATGCATATTGTCGTGGAACCGTAATTAATCACCTTCTGATATACCACTGCTGCATAGGCTGACTCTGGTGCGTCTGCAAACACATGTATCTCTATTCGAGAGTATTCTAATTGTCGCGTCCATCTTGGAATTCTTACTTTTTCAAGCGTCACCAGCCTCGTTTTGAATTTGTTCCACTCGATATGAATTCTCATTGGCACCTTTTCGTCCCATTCGATACCCAACAGCCAAAGGCGCTGAATGATAATCTCCGCCTTGATTGTTATTGGTGATAACCAGCCAAAGGGGTCGAAAATTTTTCCAGCATCACTTAGTACTGCTCGTTTGGTGCCCTTAGTGCTGAAAGACGAAAGATTGACCTTACATCGGAATTCGTCGGTCCTCGGACAGCATTTTATTCCCAAAATGCTGAATGAAGTGTCATTATTAAAGTTATGTTCTGGTTCCATTTCAATTACTTCTCTTGGTAGTGCCTTTAAGAACTTTGGACTGTTTGATGTCTATTTGCGTAGGCTAAATCCACCGTTGTGAAGTAGCTGTGTCAGTTCTTGCTGAATACTAAGACAATCCCTTACTGAATTTTCACCGCTGAGAAAAGCATCTACGTAGAATCCTTCAAGTACGGATTGCCCGCGGATATCGTTGTTTTTCATCTTCAGCTAGCTGGCACAGAGTCTTTATTGCCAGATAGGGTGCTGATGCTGTTCCGTAGGTGACGGTTTTGAGAGCGTACTCCTTGATTTGACTTTTGGGATTAGCTCTCCACAAGATGCGTTACAAATTTTGATCACGGTATCGACTAAAATTTGCCTCTCGATGTCAGCTGTGAACACGACGAAAAAATTTTCGCAAATTTTTTTTCTGCATACATACCCGTTGTACTATGAACCTCTTCTACTAGCTCCCAAAATTTCTTTAACTGGTCATCTTCACTGCAAATGCTGACACATGAGGTGATAATGTTAACTTGCGCCTGCTTCCGTGTGTTTGGGGTCATGATTGGTCCTGATAGTATCCATCCGAACATTGTGTTCTGCGCCATTGGAGTATTCACAGGACCCTTGACTAATCCATGTAGTAGGAATTGCGGCAAAATGACTGATCCCATTAGCAAATCAATTTCTATTGGTTGCGAGTACCATGAGTCCGCCAGCTTTAAACCTTGGATGTGTAGCCAATCATTTGTATTGTTGTCCAGGCATTTTTAATGTAATAGCAGGCAGTACTAGAGCCTTTACCTTCAAGTTGACTTTTTCATCGTGAATTGATTGATTCTTCTATAAGTCTCCATTAGTCCTGGCTATTACGCCTACGACTTAAACTTTTGGCAGTTTCCTGCACCCAAGGTGGGATTCCAATGAAGTGGATCCTAAGAATACTTTTAGAGTTTAAAGCTCGCAAGCCCAATAAAACGCCGTGGGTATCGGTTGGATGTATGGAAATTATATATGTATTTTTCTTATATACAGGGTGTACCAGAATTCGTGGCGCAAACGAAGCAGGGTGATAGCGGAGGTCATTTCCAATAAAAATAGCCAAATGAAGTTTTATCGAATTGTTGATGGTTAAAAAGTTATTCCATTTTTAGTATTTTTGGGTAAAATCGCATACGCCGCCACTAAAAAATTAATTTAAAAAAAACCAACAGATCTTTTGTTTATCTTTATTTTTTAATATGATCTGGAAGAGTGTGCCCTTCCAATAAAGTCATTTTTATAAACTTTATTATCTTCTGTCAAATTAAAACAATAGTTTTGTGATGTCTTTTTGTTTCCCAAAATTTTTTGATTGATTTTTTAATTAGCGCTGGTGGAAAAATAATGTACTACAGAAAGTTGACCAACTATCAAAAAGACTTTTGACATTAATGCAGATTCTTAAATGGTATCACGCATAGGAATATTCAAAACAGAATGGCTTTTATCAATTGTTTTGTGGTGTACGTAGACTTTTAAAACAGAAATACGTACTTTTGACCTTACATTACTTCACACCCTGTAACTCTCGAACGCCTCTAGCTAAAAGGTCACCGTTGGTTTTTTTGGAAACGAAATTAAATTTTTAAGGTCAAACTTTATACATTTTCGGTCCTTTCTCTCTGTACCGTTCCAGTTCACGGACGAGATTCTTCTCCCAAGCTGCTTTCTTTCGCCGGTGAACTGTTTTTTCATAATTCTGAGCTCTTTATATTCATCTTCGCGTGCCCGCGTTCTATGAGATTTTGTGCATTGCTCGGTACGCAACATTCTTACGTTCAGTCGCTAGCTTACATTCGTCATCGAACCAGTCGTTTCGATCTCTACGACTACTGCCTAAGATGGAGTCAGCAGTACTAATGATAGTATTTTTAACGCGTGTCCATTTCTCTTCTACGCCCGACATCTCAGCCCCAGGACTTACTCTCCCTGCATTTAGGGCGAGTCCTATCGCTTGACCGTAGTTGTTTCTGGTCTCTTCATTGCGAAGGACAGCGGTGTTGACTCGAATCTGATTCGCGGATGCTGTCTTTCGTGATGATGCAATCCGCGCTCGGATACCAACAAGATAGTGGTCCGAGTCGAAGTTGGCACCTCGGTACGTTCGTACCGTCATCAGGTTCGGGTTGTGACGGCGGTCTATGAAAACGTGGTCTATCTGGTTGCGAGTGGCTCCATCGGGGGATACCCAGGTGGCTTTGTGGATATTTTCACACGCAAACCTTGTACAGTAATCCCCCGATTTACGAAGGCTCGTTTTACAAAATTTCGAAGTTACGAACATCATTCGTAAAGTACAAATTTCGTTATACGAATGAAAAATTCGCTATTACGAACAATGTTTAAAATTTAATTTGGGAAATCCCCTAAAATAATAAATTAAGTTCTATCATTCCTTGAAGGGGAAATCCCCTAAAATAATAAATTAATGTCGATTTTTTTTTTGTTTTTGAAATCTGCCATCGATCGTAGTTTTTTCTCGAAAAAACTAACACGAAAGCCGAGAAATTAGTTGCATGTGTTGTTGTTGCAGTTAATGAAAAGAGGGGTAAATCTCCCAAAATATCAAGATCTGTTTGAGGGGAAATCCAATCTACGGTTTTTGGTTTTGGTTTATTGGAATAAACGAACAACTTGACAGCCAAAAAATCAATCTACGGCAGATTTAAAAAAAAAAACACGACATTAGTTCTATCATAGGGGAAATCCCCTTAAATAATAAATTACGTTCTATCATTCATTGATATGTAGTTTCTTTAGTGCAATTTGATTACTGTTTAAGTGAAGTCTATTAATTATTTAGCGTTGGTGGTTAATCAGTAAAGTCTATTATTGTTGGTGGTATATTAAGTGAAAATTAATTTTGCTATAAAAATGTCTGGTAAACGAACAGGAACTACGGATCACGCCACTAGTGCAAAAAAGATCCGTAAAGCGATTACATTGTAGGTAAAGCTTGATGTTTTAAGACGGCTCGGAGCAGGTGAGAAAAATAATGAAATAGGAAAAGCTTTAGTCCTCGCTGCTTCAACTGTTTGTACAATCAAGAACAACCAAGATAAAATAAAAAGTAGTGTACAAAGAGTAACATCTTTGACGGCAAAAAATGTTTCAAAACAAAGAAGTGTGGTGATGGAAGTTATGGAACGAATGCTTAGTGTGTGGATAGACCATCAATCCCAACGAAATATTGCGATAAGCACAACTATTATTCAAGAAAAAGCCAGAAGCCTTCACCAGTATTTAATAATGAAAAATGGCGAGGGATCTGTTTTGGAAAAGAATGCCATCTAGAACATTCATTTCCATACAAGAAAAGTCTGCGTCAGGATTAAAGGCAGCTAAAGACCGTATAACGGTTTTGTTGGGAGTGAATGCTGCAGGTGATAATAAGTTAAAGCCTATGCTTATTTATCATTCTGAAAATCCACGAGCCTTCAAAGGTTCCAACAAATCAAAGCTTGGTGTTATTTGGCGGTCAAATAAAAAAGGATGGATGACAGCACATCTTTTTGAAGACTGGTTGAATAATTACTACTCCTATACTCCAACCAATGGATCAGGGTGTAATTGCTAATTTTAAGGCCTATTATTTGCGCCGCGTTTTCAAGGATCTTATCAAATATGTTGATGGTCCAAATCAGACAACAATTACACAATTTTGGAAGCAATTTAATATAATGAATGCTGTTGATAACATTTAAAAATCTTGGGATGAAGTTCAAGAAACTGCTATGAATGGAGTGTGGAAAATATTATGGCCCGAATGCACTAATGATTTCGGTAGTTCACTACAAAACATTCAAGAAATTCATAATGAAATTGTCGGTTTGGCACATGAAGTCTGTATGGATGAAGTAGACAATGAATATGTGGTAAAAGTTCTTGGATCGGAGCAGGAAGATGTTTCAAATGAAGAATTAATAACAATACTTGAAGGACGCGCAGATTCAGAAAATTCGGAAAGTGTTACGCACTGTGAAAGTTCTCGTAATTTGACAACACAAAAAATGGCAAAGGCGTTTTCTCTTATCCGGGAAGGTATGGATATATTTTCGGAAAACGATCCTTCTCCAGAAAGAAGTCTTAAGGTTTCTAGAGAAATCGAAAATTCACTTCTTTGTTATACGCAATTATATAATGATAAAAAAAAATCTGCAAAGCAAACTTCAATAGTTTCTTATTTTTCTAAATGTTGCAGCTCCTAATATTCAAAAACCTGTAGAATCTATTTCAGGTGCCAGTTCGGATACACCATCATCTACGTATTTAGACGAGAGCTCATACGACACATCAGAATAAAAATAACATTTAAAAATTAATATATTTTTCTTAATACATATGTAATGTTAAATTTTCTTTTTTAATGAATGTAATTTTTATTTTATTTTTATTAAATTATTAAATTATTTTTCTTTTATTTTCTTATCACATTGTTTTAAATGTTTCTAAAAATAGGGTTTCGTATAACGAACATTTTGGGTACGCATCTATGTATTTTTAATACAAACTTATACTAATATATAACTCGTTTTACGAATATTTTCAATCTCTGGAACGTATCTATTTTTTTTCAATAGAATGCCGTACTAATATTGGGCTCGCTATACGAATTTCGATATACGTACAATTTTCACAGAACGTATTCTGTTCGTAAATCGGGGGATTACTGTACTCGCAACGACCAAATTATTGCTTGCTGCCATCTCTATGACTCGTTGTCCATTGTCATTAGTGTTCTCGTGTAAGCTATGGGTGCCAATGTACTGCCTGAATACTGGCTCCCTACCTATTTTAGCATTCATATCCCCCAGAATGATTTTTACATCATACTGAGGGCAGGCATGGAGTTCCCGTTCGACTGATTCAAAGAATTCTTCTTTTTTATCATCTGGGAAGTCCTCTGTAGGTGCGTGAAAGTTTATGAGGCTTATGTTTTTATATTTGTCCCGCACGCGAAGGGTGCATTGCCGTTCATTTATTGCTTTAAAGCCGATAACGGTGGGTTTCATTCTTTTGCTGACTAGAAACCCCACCCCGAGCACATGATGTCTTGCATGACTGCTGTAATATATGTCATATTCTGATTTTTGTAAGACACCATTCCCTGTCCACCGCATCTCCTGGATTGCTGTTATGTCAGCCTTATATTTAGACAGGGTATCGGCCAGCTGCTGTGCAGCTCGAGCTCTATACAGTGAGCGTACGTTCCATGGGAAAATTCTTAAATCGTTTAGCCGTTTTCGTTGCCGTGGTCGTCGTCGTTCATCAGTGTATCCGAGACTGATTTTGGGGGTTCCGTAATAATCGGGACTATAGGACTCAAGAATTCGATCTAACCTTGAATACTACGTGAGCGCTGGTACGCTCCCTTCACAATGCCCGTTTATTCCATTGACCATTGAATGGTATTTGGTCATCGGCACCCGAATTTGTCGAGCTAGTTTTTCCGTCACGACACATGATTGAGACCCTTGGTCAATTAGAGCTCGCGTCAGCTTGAATTGTCCCTTAACACATATGTTCACCATGGCCTTGGCAAGTAATACTATCTCTTCGTCATTTGTAGTAGCTGCGGTAGCAAATCCCGTCGTTGTTATCTTTGTTGATGACTTCTTGGCCTCGGGTCTCACTGGAATTTCTCCTTGTGGGACGTGAAGTAACGAATTATGCTGCCTTGTACATATTTTGCATCATTTTTTCGTCGGACACTCCTTTGCATCATGTTCATCGCGCAAGCAATTAAAACACAGCTTCGATCTTCGAACAAAATCCTTTCGGCTTTTTACGTTCATGTTCAAAAACTGTTTGCAGCTGAATAAATAAAGAGATTCGCTGCAAAGTATGCACCTTGGTCGTAAAGTTGTCGTCAAATAGCTTTTAGAAACTGTTGACTTTTCACGGTTGAGTTCGCGACTGCCTTCCAACCCTCTGAATCTACTTTCGATAAAATCGAAAAATTCACTTAGTTTTGGAATTTCTGTTGAATTTCCTCTTGATTGTTGATATGATTTCCTGATTTCAGGGTCAAGTTTTGGTAGCACCAACTGAATGACTAGCGGATCCCAGGAGCTTACATCGACTTCCAAATTCTCAATGCCATACAGGACTTCCCTTGATGTGTCCATGTGTTTTGTAAGTCAAATGCACTATCATTTCTAACTGTTTAAGTGTAAGCTAAGTCTGAATGTAATTGTTGGCTAATGCTGCTGAATTTTGGAACCGCTTTCGAAGCAGTTCTACCGCCGTTGCATAGTTGGTTGACGTTGGTGACTGATGGTTCACAATTCTCGCTGCTTCTCCACGAAGATTTCCCTTTAGGTATTGTATCCGTTCGACATCATCTAATGACTCGTTCTGGTGCACTACTTGCTCAAATAGCTCCCAAAATGGTGTCCATTCCTCATACCTTCCGCTGAATGTTGGTATGACAATGGTTGGAAGTTTGATTTGTTGATTCATTGTACCACGTGGTGACACGGGATGTGCTTGGTGCTGAATTTGATCTGCCTCCCTGATCTGAATGTATGCCTCTTGATACATTTCCCCCAACTTTATGAATTCGCTGTGGTCACGTAATCCAGATCATGCTCCGAGTCGTCTAGTGATGACATGATTTCCTCGTTCATCGCAGCCAGCTTTGTACAGCATTCTCTTAATTGATCCAACTTAAACCCAAGGTAGGCTGAATTCTTTGTAAGGTCTAAGCTGTCAATTATTCGAAGGAGATTATTTTTGATAAGATTTAACCTGATAAATCTTCCCGAGCCCCTTGTAATGTGTGCCGCCTCTCTCTTTTCTTCTGAAATTACTGCACTCTGAATCAGAATTGGCTCGGCTGCTCCTGAGGTAGACGCCTGACCGCCTACATCTGTTGTTGCGGCAAAAGGCTGCAACTTCCTTCTGGTCTCCAATTTTGTCTTGATGGTGTCCTTGATATCTAAATATCTTACCTCGAACTGGCTGAAGTATCTTTTCGTGAAGTACTCATGTTGCGGATTTGCCTTCCTTTGCTCTTCCAAGTACCCATTATTGATCTGGAAGTCAACCCAGAATTTTTCCAGGTCCTCCAGCCTCTTCCTTAGGTACTCTGGGGTGTATCGGGACTCCCCATCCTTCTTGAAGTTGGTCCATAATCAATGCAACTCCTCCGTGATTCTCGTTTGTTCCAACGCGATGTCCTCGAATTCACCCATTTTTGTTGGTTGTAATGTGACTTACTAAAAGGACCTTTGCCTTTACTGATTAAAAACTGTTGTTTAAAGTTTTCCGGATAATCCGGCTCGAAGGACCATGTAAATCCTTCCCCTTTAGGATTTGTTAAACTGACAACAACCTTACCACTGCTGGGGGGATAGTTGTAAATTTTTGCTAATTAAAAAGACGGTTATTTGCTTTTGTAAACTGAATCCCTTTCTCATTTATTTATTTTATATTTATACATTATTTTGGCTTACTACTTAAAAAGCATTACAACAGTAATGTTGACATACTGTTGGAAACGCTTACTAATTTAAACTTATTGCTAATATGCAATTGCTTGTCTGCTGATTGTGAAGAAAGAGCAATGGCATTAATGTGGGTTACTGGTACGCTCGATGTAAGTGTAATTGTGCAATTGCTGATGTTGATTTTTGTAGTCGATACATTCGAGTTGAATGTATAGTGCAATTGTGCAATTGCTGATGTTGCTTTTTGTTGCCGATACATTGCTCGATGCATCGTGCAATTGTGCAATTGCTTTGTTGTTGTTGATACACTCAACATCCTGTGTCCATTCGATGTTGTAAAATTGACTCACTAAATTAGGTCCTTCTTGGTAAGTCCTTTTGAAGCAGATTATGCAGGAACACTGAAATGTCATGCAACTCTTGCTATACTTAGTACTTGTCAAAAAAATGTATCCAAGAGCATTTCACGAAATAATCGTGTTTGTAAATACAATTTAAATTTTTTTTTTGAATTTGATGACCATCACATCAAAATCGCATTAAAACGCTACGTACACCGCAGGGGGTGAAAGTATTTGCCACCTTAACGGATACACCCTGTATAAGATATAAGATATTGTGAGGAAATCTAGGCTTTTTAAAAACTTTCTTTTAACTTGACTTGACCCCTTTTAGTCTGTATTTTCAACTTTGGGGTCATTTTTAACCACCTTCCACATTACCTAAAGCTGTGAGTTTTGTGAGTGCTAGGTCATATTTTTTATATTCCATTTCGCGTGTGGCCCGTGTGATGGTTTATAATCGCGCCATTTCCTCGTTTTTTGAGGTCTTTTTTAACTACCTTTCGCACGACCTAGAGGGCTGAAATTTTGTGAGCAGCTAAATGTCAGGGGCCAATTTTGATATCCCGCGTATGACGCGTGTAACGAGTCATGTCTGGCGCGTATGACGCGTGTCGCGAGTCGTGTTTGACGCGTGTGAAGGGTGGAGAAAAGAAAATAGCCTCTAAAGCAGATATTTTGTCTATTATTGCCAAAAATAAATGAATGTGTGTCGTGTATCGATGTATACATAAAAGTTTGTGCCCGAAATACGATTTTTTAAATTTACTTGTTTTTTTTCCAATTTGTTTTTTTTTTTTGCAGCGTAAAAAAGAGGTTACTATAATAGCAAGTTAACAAATAGCAATTAAACAAAAATGAATCGCAACTCGAATTGCAAACCATGAGGAACAAAATCATTTGAAAATTGATTTTTTAATTTGTTGCGGTAAATTTTGTTGATTTTTTTAGCTTTTTTTAATTTAGCAATTTTGAACAAAGATATAGAGCATAATTTATACAAATATTGATGGCAAAGATCAAATTGAAGTCGATCATAACTAATTATTGAAGATCAGATTGAAAATTCTGAAGAACAAATTAACAAAACTTTGCTTTCAGTAGGCATTTGCATATACAAATCATGTGTAAAATTAAAGTATTAAAATGTTCGTGCATAGGCACGACGGGCATTAAACTAGTTATTTTTATATATATTTTTTTATATATATAAAGCTATAAAGCTTGGTGCACTACGACCTTGAGATCTATTGCGCATCCCAGATGTTTACTAACTAATGTGATTGCTTAATTCCTTTATGAAATCAAGTCAATTGGTTTGGCATTGAAGTGTTTTATTCTTTTCCGGGTAAGGGATTCACATATAAAAAGTATGTGCTCTGATGTTTCTTTCGCCTTAGGCCATATCAATTCATATACCAGACTATTATTCTTAGTGCATGGCGGTTCAGTTTAAGTGCTTTGACTAATTGATTAGTATTTTACTTTTTGCCCTCTCTCAGCCCAGTCGATGAGATGATTCCCATTCCGCTTCGATTACATTTTTTCCCCACTCTTTGATCTTGTTTTTAAGATGGCTTTTGGAAGAGGCAATACTGGGCTCGGGATCAGTGAAGACTTCTTCTTCACCTTCTCTGCACAAAGGTCTGCTCGTTTCCTGAAATGTCTGAGTGACAGGGAGACCATATAAGGGTGATTTTCTTAGTTTTGGCCAGTTCATATATATAGTTAGATATCGGTTCTTCTGTACCTTCTTTTGACAAATTCTAGGATGGATGGGGGATCTGCATTGCGATTGATCGGGAAACTATCAATCAATATCAATAAACAATCAAGTTTGTGATGTAGTGCTTGCTCTACCTCCTCGTGGTGGTCCCCGGGCAACTATGTGTATAAATCCTTATACATGTAAGCT
Source organism: Nephrocerus scutellatus (assembly GCA_947095585.1). Lineage (NCBI taxonomy): Eukaryota > Metazoa > Arthropoda > Insecta > Diptera > Pipunculidae > Nephrocerus > Nephrocerus scutellatus. Next base: position 51,521,391 of record OX352762.1, read on the forward strand.
AAAACTGCAAGTGCGAACGGTCTAGCGTTTCTAGTCTAGGTAACGTGGGCTAGCACCCTGCGGTACCGAAAAATACCCGCTACTGAAACTGACACAACGCCTCGGATAAGTAATGATCGAATAATGACGACTTTTGGCTATTGTACCCGGACTAAGATTGGTTTCTGGAATGTGAGGACGCTCCTTGACTCTGGGAGTGAAGGACCTCATAATGCCAGATTTCTTCAACTGGAACGTGAGTTTCTTCGATATAATTTGGACATACTGGGAGTGAGTGAAGTAAGATGGTTCGACGCGGGAGAGTACCAATCCCCAACGTGTAACACTGTGCTACTCTACTCTGGCAAACCCTCCGGCAGTACCCGTGAATCTGGAGTGGGTCTGCTGCTAACGCCAACAGCACGTAGAGGCCTCATTTCCTGGCACCCGCATAGTGATAGGATCATATCGGCCAGATTTCGGACTAGAGTACGGCGCGTCACGATCATACAGTGCTACGCCCCAACGAATCCCTCGACTGAGGATGAAAAGGACAACTTCTACAATCAACTAAACGCTGTATTCAACGCAACGCCGAACGGAGATATCGTCATCGTGATGGGGGATTTGAATGCCAAGGTTGGCAACGACAATGAAGGACTCAAGCATGTGATTGGGAAGCACGGCCTCGGCGAACGAAATGACAATGGTGAAAGATTTGTTGATTTCTGCAACACCAACAACCTTGTTATAGGAGGCACCATGTTTGAGCATAAGACTTGCCACAAGGTCAGCTGGGTGTCAACTGACAGGCAATCATCATCCAACCAAATCGACCATGTGGCGATCAGCAGACGTTTTAGGAGCTGTCTGCTAGACGTCCGAAACAGACGTGGAGCCGACATGGGTATGGTACGTGATCATCACCTTATGGTAGCTACTGTCCAGTTACGTACTGCATCAGTTCATAGAATCCGCAATATCATCCGAATGCCTAGGTATAACATCGACCGGCTAAAGATCCCCTCAGTACGCCAACAATTAAGGGATCATTTATCGCAAGGAGTGGAAGCAATCAGCAGCTCACTGCCGACAACCATCCAGGAACATTGGAAGGCTGTGAAAAATGTTTTCACATCTGGAGCGGAAAGTATTGTTGGTAGAAGCCAGGCAAGGCACAGCACGTGGCTTACCGAAGATACCTGGAGGCGGATTGAAGAACGTAAACTACTTAAAGCTCGTATTGTAGATATCCCAGCAGCAGCGAGGATAGAGCTAGAGTCCATGTATCGAAGAAAAATGAGAGAAGTGCAGCGTAGTGTAAGACGTGACAAGCGTAACTATATTAACAACCTGGCCTCAGAAGCAGAGGAAGCAGCGAGCCGGTGCGATAACAGAACCGTTTACAGAATCACCAAAGAGCTGACAGGTGGTCACCGCTCTAGCCAACATCCGGTGAAAGGCCTAGATGGTACCGTACTCGTTTCAGATGAGGATCAGCTCAAGCGATGGAAGGAGCATTTCTCTACGGTCCTTAACCGTGTATTTGCTAACGATATGCACCTAAATCAAGCGGAAATGCCGGAAGTAACAATTTCCCGAACTCGCACCTCAACTCCCAGTAAAGACGAGATCGCTACCGCGATTAACGCACTACAGAACAACAAGTCCTTAGGACTAGATGGTATACCCGCAGAGCTTCTGCGTGCAGCTCCAACGACATCAGCAGAGCTTTTATATCCTCTTGTAGAGAGAGCTTGGGAGGTAGAAAGTTTCCCCGAAGAGTGGAAGAAGGGAATGATTGTCAAGCTCCCTAAAAAAGGTAGTCTTATGGAGTGAGAAAACTGGAGAGGCATTTGCGTTCTCCCTGCAGTTGCAAAAGTAATAGCCAAAGTAGTACTTGAACGTATTAAGGAACATCTGGAAGATACACTCGATGCCGAACAAGCAGGTTTCCGCACTGGATCCTCCTGTGTAGACCACATAAACACCCTGCGGATCATTATTGAACAGTGCGTTGAATTCCGGTCACCACTGCACCTGCTGTTCATCGATTTTGAGAAGGCGTTTAACAGTGTCAACAGACAGTTTATCTGGCTCGCCTTGCGCAGGAGAGGTATACCCGATAAACTAATAGCTATTATTAAAGCAACCTATGAATTCCAGCAGCTTTATCTACTGGAAACGGAGGAATTCGTTGGACTCTTACATCTCAACTCAAACATCTGGATTACGCTGACGACGTTTGTTTACTCTCACATAGAATTATGGAGCTGCACCAAATGACAACAAATGTGGAGAGGGAGGCAAATGTTGCGGGTTTGAAGATTAATACTGCCAAAACCAAAAGCATCAACCTCGGCACTAACTCAGTAACTCAAGTTAACATTGCTGGACAGCCGGTAGAGAGAGTAGAGAGTTTCCAATATCTTGGGAGTATTGTCTCGACCGAAGGTGGAACCGAACAGGACATTGCCAACCGAATCGGCAAAGCAAAATCGGTGTTTGGAATGATGTCCATGATATGGCGAAGCAATGCGATCAGCTTAAACACCAAGCTGCGACTGTTCCGCTCAAATGTTGAATCTGTGCTGTTGAATGGGTGCAGCACTTGGAAGGTGACCGCTACTATCACAAAAAGATTACATTTGTAAATAGGTGCCTACGGAACATCTTAAGGGTTTTCTGGCCTAACCGTATCTCTAACGAACATCTTTACCAGAGAACGGGTCAGGAACCAATAGGCACAACCATCCAACGACGGAAGTGGCAGTGGATTGGTCATACACTCCGAAAAGGCGACAGTTCCATAGCAAACTACGCAATGCAATGGAACCCGTTATCTCAGGATGGTAGAAGAACGGGTCGTCCGAGAAATACATGGCGCAGAACAGTTGAGGAGGAGGCACGGCAATTGGGGAAGAGTTGGAGAGAGCTGAAGCTCATTGCCAGGAACCGCACGCGATGGCGCGTAGGCGTAGTAGAGGCCCTAGGACCCATAAGGGGATACAGGACATAAAGAAGAAAGAAGGCTTCTATTGTTATTGTAGTGTATATCCATAAGATACACACCAACCAATAGCCATAACATACGTACCGACGTATACGTAGTGTATATCCATAACCAAATAAAAATCCAAAGAACATAAATTGTAACAGCACCAACACTCAATATAAATATTCAAATCCACAAAGCCATAAATTACGCAGTAGTATAAACAAAGCACACGTGTTCGGTCAATATCGACACAGTGCATTATGAATCACATACACATTGTGCATTGTGCCCTACTCTAACACAAATATTTCAAGTGCACCAATAATGAGCACACTATTTTGTGACCGATAAAGTTATTAGATATGTATTATGTACTTAGTAAATAAGAAATTTCCTTTGTAATCTTACAATCAATTTTACTATAAAAGAAGAAGTTTTCATTTAATAAAATCAGATTCATTCTCAAACCCGACACAAAAAGTCTAATCTTTTCTTTGTCCAAAAGTACTGCTTATTGCCTTAGCAATTAGTGCAGTACGAGTACGTTGCAGTTACTGCACATACTCAGCAAGAAACATTCTTTATCTAGAAAGGTTGTTCTTCCGCTGAGTTGATATCCACGTTGCAAATCATTGGTACTGCTACACTTTTCACTTAGTACGAGCATTAATCTACATGGCGATCCTGCAAACACGCGCACCACAGACAACATTAAAGGATTTAAAACGCTAAATCCAAAACTAATTTTCAATAAAAAAAAACACAACCCATAAAAATTAAAATTTTTCATCTAAATTCTCTAATCGCAGAAATTGATATGGGAGCCCCTCGATCCTGGGCCATTTTTTTTTTATTGTAGGAGAAAATCATCGAAACAGACATTTGACATCAGATGTTAAAATAAAAATGCTCAGATCATTTTATTCTGAGCACTTAGAGCACGCTCATACTCTGAGCAAATAAGAAACACGAACATTTATCTTGAGAACTCTTTGACTGATCTGAACTAATTTATGAAAACGCCAAATGACAGAATATTGCGAAAACTTGTTGTTCCATCTGTAAGTTGATATCGACAACAAAAAACGACATCAATAAAAATAAAATTCAGTAAATAAAATGTAAGTTGAATTAAGCATAAAACATTTATGTCTCGTTTCATTTGCTGGGTTCATTTGTGCGTGAGCTAAGATTTCTCTCTCTCTCTACCACCAAAACCATGCAGCGCAGCACACACCGCACACAGTCCATAAAGGGCGACGATTATCTGATGCCAGTATAGATATTTAAAAAATATATAAGGGCCTTGCGGCCGAACACGGGACCCGATCACTACCAAATTTTCGAAAAAGTATTGTTTATTGGGTATACACATGTGTGTAAAATTTGAAGAAAATCGGGTAAATTTTTTAAAATTTTTGTATGGGAGCACCCCGACCCCGCAGCCCGAGGGGCCCCAAAATTTAATAGAAAGTGTTGTCTCCGGAAATACACATGTGTGCCATCCATGAATCAAGAATCAAGAATCCATGACAAATCCACAAGCCCACAAACCCACAAACACACGGGAAAGTGAAGTTAATATAGAGAATTTAAAAAAAAAAATTTTAAGATCCTGCGAAAACGCGCACAGAAAACATTTTTTCTGCGGCGACCACAATCCTGAACGCACAAAGACCATAAAACAACTATTTTTTTTTTAACAAATAAAATTTTAAAATTTTTTCAAATAAAATTTTTTTTTCTGCAAACACCGCGCCTAAAATATCAGAAATAAATATTTTTAAAATCCTACAACAATCATACGGACATCGACCATGCCAACTACAAAGAACAATACATTGCCAACCTTCAGCCACAGATAAAAATTTCTTTTATCTATATATCTTTCAAGAACACAAACAGTTGACTATTCTAAACTATGTGTTGAATTTTAAAAACATTTTTATCCTGTTGAAACACCACAATTTAAACAAACAAGATGAATTCATTGGCGACATATTAAGAGCTTCAAATAGCATTTCCAGCGACATTTTCGGAGCAGACAAACGATCAACTCCTGAAATCATCCAAACACTAACACTTGTCGAAAGCGAAAATAGTACACATCAACAACATACAAATTCTCTTAACGAGCCAGGACATACAACCACTCCTAAGAGAAATCACACGAAGAGCAACAAAACATTCTACAATATCAATATTCACATTTAAATTTATTTTGGAACATAAAGATATCTTAAATATTCATTTTTCTTAATTATAATAACAAAAATTAAAACATAAAACAACACCTACTAAACACAATTCAAATTTTATTGAGTAAATTTTTAGATAATTTAGAATAAGAAAGAACAATTTCTTAATAATAACATTTATAATTGTTGAAATTATTTAAAATATATTACTTTTACTTAAAACGATCTTTAATGAATTTTAGAGAACATTAAACTAGAAAATTAAAAATTTAGAAAATCACGGCTTATAATACCATAATCATAGAAAATAAAGACCTAAAAGATACAAACGTAGAAAATAAAGATTTCGAAAATAGAAACTATAGAATTAGAAAACATAGAAACAGAAAATGACAACATTTAATCAAGACAAGATAATGAAAAACATTTCCATACTTGCAATATACTGCAAGTATAGTTCTTCTTGAAAATTAACTTGACATATATATACGTAAGAAAATTACTAACATGGACGCAGAAAAACAATACTTTGAAATGACTAGAATAGACTTATCTGATTCTGATCTTGAAATCGTATATAAAAAGGGTTCCATCAACACGAATGCTGAAACACTATCTCATATAAAATACACTCTAACGTTCTCAAACAAATGATCCCAACTTGAGCGAAAATGACAGAAAACTTTGGTTATAATGAACATATTAGTGCAGTGACAATTCCTCCGAATTACGATTCAAATATGGAAGAAACTAGCATCTAATATTAAAAGATACGGAATATACGGTTTGAATTGAAAATGAACACATATCAGTAGAATGCAGTGATAAATCCTCCGAACTACGATTCGACTATGGGGAAGCTAACATCTGAATATGATACAACAAAGCGCTATACAAAGATTACAGTATATTTAAAAGAATAGAAAGAAATATTTAATACGAAGAAAATATGAAAGAAAGACGCTCACTTCTATAAAAATCCCCAAGAAAACAAAATAGAGAACTATACATAATAAAGTATAAATTGACATATGAGAAACCTGCATAAACATTTCCGACACAGAACCTACGACAACACTTGAAGGTGAAAATAACTACAGCCCATCACAAAATAATCACCGATACAGCTATAGACAGCCAAGCAACTATTTCAATCAAAATAGTAACAACCTACCATTCACAACACAATCAGCACAATGGCAATGACCATTAAAACAACTCAAATTACAACCAGCGACCAAATCATTACATAATTACGATATGAATGATTGAGAAATGAATGAAACAATTATGACGTACATACCCACATATGTATATGACCATAAATTGATAGAAGAATACGTTTAGACCTTTGTGACTATGATTTCGACATAGTTTACAAAAAGGCAAACTCAATACGAACGCCGATGCTTTATCTAGAATACAAATATACTCCGACATATTAAAAGAAATGATACCAAAAGAATCAAATGATCAAAATGATGATATCAAAAACATAAGGGAACTTAAATTTACAGTCGACAAAAATATACAAAATTTCAAAATTAATATCGATAATAAATACGTGCACGTTGGTTGTAGTGATAATTCAGCGAATCTAGAAATTCATGATCCTAAGTTGAAGCGGGTTGAAAGGAATATATCGAAATAGTTTACGACTCGTGACAAAAATCATAATAGGGCTTGGGCTTGTATTTGAATTACTTCCGAGTTGGTGTTCTAAAGTAAAAAGCGCTTTATATGTCGATGAAGATGTACACTAACATTTCTCTGCTTTAGAGTGTGTCGTCGATTTCGATTGGAATTATATTTATTTTATTATTATATTTTTATATATATTTATTAGCTAACGAAATAGATACGAACAAGAAGAAAGAATGCCAAGCAAGAAATGAAAGACTTTGTCTTCACCAGAATTATCGCCACAAAAACCGTTGTCTCGTGGCTGTGTTATAGAGAAAAATAAGTTACCTATAAAGCGTCGCCCCCACCAATTATAATAACAAACGCTTTAACTACCAGCACCTATATTCGTTATTAAGGAAGAGCATTGAAGGAAATTTTATATTAAAACTAACCAAAGATAACACCTATAAATTAAACTTGTTTAATGACGAAGATTACCGCGCTGTAACTGGCATTCATACGAAGATAAACAATCAAGGCAAATTAAAGTCATGCTTATGAATCATCATCATTCGTGCGAACCAGAGCTAATCGTTTCAGACTTACAACAACAATGTTTAAAAGCTATAAGTGCTGTTAATAAGCTAAAATTGAACAAAAAGGTCCTTCTTAATATGTTTCTCTTAAGTTTCGACGCGGGGAGGAGGACATAAACAAAATATATGAAACCACATAAGTGTTGAATTCAATTATAAAAAATTGAACCAATCAAAACTTCTAAACTAATACCGCAATGCAAGAACTGCCAATCCATTGGACATACAAGAAACTATTGTTTAGGCCAGCAAGATGTGCGAAGTGTGCACCATAGTACAACCGAATGCACGAAGACCTCAGAACAACAACCTAAGTGCTGCAATTGTAGTAACCAAGAACATCCAGCTAATTATCGTAATTGCTCTGTGATAAAAGAACTACAAAAAATAAGAAATGGTATAATAAATAAAAAGTCTAAGGAAAGAGATCTGCCGATTGTCACTAGAGTAACATAATCAAAAAATACAAGTATACACATTAATACTCTTCCTAGTATATACTTACCAAGCTATGCACAAGTAACACAAAGTGTACAAAATATTAGTAATCCAAACGTACACAGGGAAACTGCAGAAAATCAATTACTACAGAAATTTTACAAAAGCTTGATAAGCAAGATATTTGAAAAGATTCTTATCAAAAGGCTAAAACCGCTCATTGAAAGTGGACCATTATCAAAAATGATAAATAATTTTTCTGACTATTCAGAAATTGGCGGTCAGAAATTGTTCTAGAATTGCAGGTGACCGTAACTATCTCTGACTGGTGAAAGAGCGATCAAACCGCCACGTGGTGGAAAAAGCGGACTAGCCCGCCGTTCAAAGTAAGGTTGGCTCGAGCCCAATAACCTCGCCCGTAAAAAGTTATTATTACGGAATCCATAATCAGCCTCGGATACACTGATGAATGACCACCACCACGGCAACGAAAATTGCTAAAAGATTTAAGAATTTTCTCATGGAACGTACGCTCACTGTATAGAGCTCGAGCTGCAAAGCAGCTGGCAGGCTTTAAAGCAATAAATGAAGGGCTATGCACCCTTTGCCTGCGGGGAAAATTTAAAAACATAAACCTCATAAACGATTACGCACCTACAGAGGATTTCCCAGATGACGAAAAAGAAGAATTCTATGAATCAGTCGAACGGGAACTCCATGCCTGCCCTTAGTATAATGAAAAAACCTTTCTGGGGGAAATGAATTCTTAAATAGGTAGGGAGTTAGTATTCAGACAGTACATTGGCCCCCAATAGCTTACACGAGAACACAAAAAAAAAGTTTCATTAAATATCAAAAACTAGCAAAATTAAAAAAAAAAAATTTTAAAAAAAAACAATTCATAAAAATTAAATTTTTTTTACATAAATTCTCTAATAGGAGATGGGTATGTGTTAAAATTTGAAGAAAATCGGGCTAATTTTTAAAAAATTTACATGGACACCACACGGGTCTCAGGGCCCGATCACTCCAACAAGCTTTCAAAAAATTTTGTCCATCGGAGATACACATGTACATATGTATATAAAATTTGAAAGAAACCAAAATTTTTGCAAAAAATGTTTTCCATCGAAAATACACAATTTTTTAAAAAAAAATTTGGGGCGGGGGTCTCCAAAATTTTTACAAAAGGTGTTGTCCATCGGATATACACATGCGTATTAAATTTGAAGAAAATCGAGTAATTTTGTAAAATATTTGTATGGGAGGCTCCTGACACCGTGGCCCGAGGGGCCACAAATTTTAATAGAAAGTGTTGTCTCCATAAATACACATGTGTTTAAAATTTATATCGGGCTTTGGGAAGTGGGTTAAAAATAATCGCAAGATTCCACGACAGACGACCGACGACCGACATCCGTGCCACGGGCAAGTGAAGTTAATATATAGAATTTAAAAAAACAACCAACCCAGAAAAATTAAAATTTTTCGTGTAAAATCTCTAATTGATACACAAAGTGCAAAGGGAGCCCCCTTATCCTGATCACTCCAAAAAATTTACAATGTTTCCACATGTCTATAAATTTAAAGAAAATCGGGCTAATTTTTAAAAATTTATTTGGAAGCCCCTCGGCCACTTCAACATTTTTACAAAAAGCATTGTCCATAGGATTAAACATGTGTGTATAAAATTTGAAGAAAATTTTTAATTTTCCGTCACCGAGGACCGATTACGACAAAATGTTTACACAAAGTGTTGTCCGTCGGAGATACACTCGCATATACAATTTTAAGATAATTTACTAAATTTGTATTAATGCCCCCCGACCCCGGGGCCCGATCACTACCAAATATTTACAAAAAGTGGTGTCCATCGGAAATACACATGTGTATAAAATTTGAAGAAAATCGGGTACTTTTTGTAAAATATTTGTATGGGAGCCCACCGACCTCGCGGCACGAGGGGCACCAAATTGTAATAGAAAGTGTTCTCATGGGAGATACACATGTGTGCAAAATTTCAAAATCGGGCTTTAGGAAGTGGGTTAAAAATTTATCACAATATTTGGTGTGCCAGCCAGCCAGCCGGCCGCCACGGGTTGTTGAAGTTAATATAGAGAATTTAAAAAGTGAACTTTGTTGGTCAAATTGTATGTGTCATCATTGTAGTACAGACTCAAACTCTCGGCGGTAAAAAGGGCAATACACAACCGATAAAAAAATTTCTTCTGAGTCAGAGCAAAAGAGGACATTTTGTCAGTCAGTTTGTATGGCAGAGGCAACCAACAGAAACAAGCTTCGCCAACCCAAAGGACCAAAAACAGACATTAACGAGTCCAAAGTAAGCTGCACTGACACAAACTATCAGCAATCAGTGAGGAAAGAAGTATTTTTATTCTAGTTTTTCAAATTTTTTAAATAATTTATTTTTGCGAGCCCGAATGGCGAAGCTAATAATCAGAGGACAATAAAAATTTTCTAGCGTACGTGTGTGGGTTTGTCAGTTTGTCCGATTGTCTATCGCGACTTCTACCAGTCAGAATTTGATGGGACTTGTTTTAAAACAATTGATAAGCGCTCGGCTTGCGATGACATGACGCGCGTCCCGTGTGGCGCGTGTAATTTTTTTTATTTTTTTAAATTACTTGTTTTAAAACTTGGCTTACGGTGACGTGACGCGGGTCACGTATCGCGTGTAATTTTTTTTTTTTTTAAATACTTGTTTTAAAACTTGGCTTGCGATAACGTGTCACGTGTCACGTGTCGCGCGTCGCGTGTGGCGCGTTCAAATGTTTTTTTTAAAGTAAAATCCTTTTAAGATAATTTAGTCTTTAGGCTGAATTACAATTATCCATATGGCGAGCTGATAAGCTCCGCTTTACTATCTTATTTAAGTAGTTTTTCAGAAGCTGAATTTATTATAGACTTTCGACTCAGTAGTTGTGCGTGCCTTTTTCGTTTGTTAGGCCTAGTACTACATATGATTTCGTTACGTGTCACTGTTGAGTGGTTGGTTTTAAATTTTTTATTTTCTTCTAAACTAATTTTACATTTATTTTCACCATGTTGCCTTCTTCGGTATTTTTACATTGTGAAATGAACTCATATTCTGAAATTCATTTCACAAATATTCGCGGCATTAAAAGTAATTTCAACTCGATCGTAGCACATCTTGACGCAAATAAACGTGCAATTTTATTTATCCAAACTGTAATCCTCACCATTATCAGAATTTGTTGTCTTGGGCGATTTTAATGTCCACAATGATTCATGGTTCACCTATTCGAATGGTAGAGGTAGTTCTGGTGAAACTGCAGAACTATTTTCAAATATTAATCTTTTCACCCAACTCGTTGATAAGCCAACTAGGTATCCCGATACTTCTGGTCAATCACCTCACCTTTTAGATTTATATCTAACTACTATGCCAGAGAAATATTCAATTGATGTATCTGCACCATTAGGACTTTCAGACCATGCTTTGGTAGCAGCCAAAGTTTCAATAACACCAGCCATTATAGAGCCTACTCATAAAATACTACTCTGGCACTATAAAAATGCTAACTGGGAGCACCTGAACCAATTTTATAGCTCATTTGACCTGCTTTTCCAGCAATAATGCGGATGAAGCATCACAACTTATCACGTCAACCATTTTGCTAGGAATGAAAAATTGCATTACTTCTTAATTAAAAAAAAACAATACTCGTATGAATAAATGGTTTAACGAAAAGTGCAGGTCAGCAGTCGCATGTAAAAACGCAGCCCATTTGGATGCAGACAATACTTCGTATATTCCTTCTTTATTTCTTAATGATGAATACCAATAGAATATATAGAACTGATATTGAGAAAGCTAATCTCTTAGCTTTTCATTTCGCTGGTGCTTCTACCCTTCCTTTAACTAACCAAAGCCCTCCAATTCTCCCTAATCCTAAATGATGTATTGGTCGAGATAGGGATGCAGTGGTTGCTAAGGAAGTTGGCGGTAGGCCGGCAGAGCCAAATCAAAATATGCAGTCCGTTTCTGTTCTCCCAGATGCTCAAGGTCCGTTTTACCCTAGCGGAGAGCGACGAGTACGTGGCCACCACCCGTCATAACCAAGTGTGACGGTGGGATAAGAGGGGAGAATTTCTACGAAGTAAAGTGGCGTTGGTCCCAATCTGCGAAAAGGATCACTGGTACTTAGCCGTTGTCAGCCACTCGTAAAGCCCCGACCGGGAGAAGATAATCATCTACGATTCACTGGCTACAGAAGGACTGGACCATGCCATTACCATATTGAAAGCATATTGTGTCCAGGAACTGCGCACGCAGGGACACCCGAAGACGTGGCAGGATCTCCAGGTTCGAATCCTTAGTTGTAAATAAGGGAATAAGGCTACAATTCTGGTCTTTTCTCGATATTTTTGTCTATAATATTGGAAGTTTCTGAAGGCTTTTAATGGGGTATAAGTAGAGGCGTTAGGCCGAAGTAAAATCATTAGTTAATTTGAATTTAACCAGTGAAGTTGTAAAAGTTCTTGCAAAGCGAATAAGCTACTACCTACCTAAGAGAATTATTGTAAAGTACAAGTATTATAAGTATTTTTGTGTACAATTGTGAACTTGTGTTATTATTACTGTTTGTGAATTAAAGTTGTTATTTGTAAATTAATAAACTAGTGTTGTGTTTTATTTGCAAAATCCTTTACGAAATCGAAAGCCTGAATTTCGTAACAATATGCTAGAGGCAGCCGAGAAAGTGATGACCTGCAAGATATCCGAGCTTGACTCGGTGGGTGACGAAATGTCCACGAAAGTGCAATGGGTAAGAGAAGGTTGTTAGCCAAGGAACTACGGACGCACGCAGCCCCTGAGATTGGTTTGTCCGAGCTAGTTTTCGACGAGGATAACCCGCAGAAAGAAGCCAAACGACGTATCCAATGGCGCAACCACCGACGCAGCCGAATCAACAGCAGTAGCAGCAGTAGTAGCAGTAATAGCGGTTGCAGCAGTAGCAGCAGAAATCGCAATAACAGTAGCAGCAGTGGCACCAGTAATAGTACAACCGACAACAACAGTAGCGAAAACGGCGAACGGAAGAGATTTGCCCGCACGAATCTCGGAAAACGTATCCGCAGCAGCCAACACCAACCGGCACAACAGCAGAAGGCAACCCCTATAGGAGAGGACGCAGCAAAAGATACACCAACAGACGACAACATCGAAGCCAACGGAGAAGACACCGCGGAAGATTGGTCCCAGGGTCTAAGGGAAAAGATCGGCCAAGCAAAATCAAAAATTAAGACTAGGGGATTGACCAATCGGATCGATTTAGTACTTATTCCTTGAATTATCGACCAATAGTAATGACCCTCAAAATCATATCTCCTCTTACGAAACACTTATGTACAGAGTGCTGTGCCGTCGTAAAGTAAACGCAATAGGCGCAGCACTACATTGATACCTGAAATAGACTGCCTATTGCTCTAGAGGTGGGAAAAATGGATCTCTTGAGTGTACTGAATCTTTTGGTTCAGTCACGACGAAGAGCCATTCAAAAGATCCGTTCATTTCGTTCGTTTCGTTCATTTGGTTCTTTTGTTTCTTTTTACTGTCTGAGTGCTCTATTGCAGAAATTTTTTGATAAAGTACACTTAGAACATACGTATACAAACGAGATAAAACACAACGACTTTGTCAGGCGATGAAAGAAACGGTACAACGCAGTATACTTTCACGGCTGAAAGAAAAAGAAAACCTTAAGTTCAAAAATTTGCGAAATAAAAAGCTAACAGCAACACAATCATCCCTTATACCGGGTGATTATTTTAAGCTGAAACTTTAAAATATTTTGAAAAATAAGCACTCTACGGAAAAAATATCCAAAATCGTAATTATGGCTCCGCGGGGGAAATAAATTAGTGCTAAAATTGGTACACCCTTTTAGGTGGGGTGGGGCTACCTTTTGAAATTGAAATTGGAACCCCTATTTTTTATTGCAAATTTGGATTCTACGGCTAAAAGTCTGAAACATTTTTTTCGATTCATGATAGATGGCACCGTAAGACGATACTCAATTTTTCGATTACTCCTACTGAGAACCTATGAATAATTCTGCATTACGTTTGCAATAAAAAAATGGAGGTGTGGGCACAACACGACTTTCTTTTAAGGACGGGCCGGAATTTTCAGTAACTATATATATTTTTTGCATTTTCTCATAGTAGTTTACTACTACGACTACCACTTCCGTTTGGCCGATTTCCGCCAAAATCAACTGGGCCCTCCCAATTTATGTAAAAAGCTTAAATATGGAGTATTTAACTATACAAGAGAAAATTGAAATGGTTCTGGTTTATGAAGAAGCAAAATCAAAATTTTTTTGACGACCAATTACAATTATTTATATTGCAAATATAATGCTGAATCGTATACATAGGTTCTTCGTAGGAGAATTAAAAATGGATGGGGTAACTATTTTTAACACTAATATATTTCACCCGCGGAATGATTAAATTTTGATCTTGGAGATTTTTTCGTAGAGTTTATTTCCCAAGATATTTGAATTTTAGCTTAAAAAATCACCCGGTATTTTAGAATATTTCATTAAAAAGTAATAAATGTAACAAAAACCAAATTTGTTTTCCGTATGGGTGAGAGTGAGCCATCAGCCATAGATACCCACTGGCCCAATCCTCAATGTTTCGCTTATCATCGTCTGTTTTGTGTTGCCACATATAATAAAAACAATACTGTTCCGTTCAATCTTCAATACGAACGAACTGTACCGCTCTTTTGATTCACTATAGAATAGAATCAAAGAACCAGAACCAGTAAGTGAGTGAATGAACTGAAGACTGAACGACTGAACCATTGAACGACTGAGCCACTGAAGACTGAACTGAACGGTTGACATTTTGGATCACTACTGTTCCGTTCATTTCGTATGAAGTGTACCGCTCTTTTGGTTCACTGTACTGTTCCGTTCAGTACGAACGGATCAGTCACGAACGACTCAGCTCTATATTGCTCGCTTGGTTGATGTTCTATTTGGTGGCAAGTGATAAGGGTTGTGTAACCCTGAAACATTGGTTAGGTTTTCACAAGATGAGAACACACTACAGATAGATGCTAAAAATGCCCTGTAGTGGTTTTTTTGGTTCCCGCACATTGCCAATGAACAATACAAGCGAGCAATTAAGATAATGTATTGTTAAGATAAAGTTATTTATATAGATATGAATAAAGCGATAGCAGAGTGAGACATGAAAAGACGTGTTGATCAAAACAGTCCCGTTATTGTGTTACATTTTTAAATTTGGGAACTCTTGTCTTATGTAGACGAGAACTCATGTACTCAAAACTATGTTAGATGTGAGAAAGTCTCACCAAAGTGTTATTCGTTGTTTCCACCTTAAATAACAATAATGCTACAATAAAATAATTTGCTTGTTTGCATGTGCACGTATACGGGCTTCAAATAATGCTACAATAAATGTGAGCCGAATAGAAGGAAAAAGAAAAAAAGAAAGGAAGGCAAAACTCACCTGAACGTGAGATGTCAGTTCGTATACGTACGAGGTGTATAGCATATATGAAATAATGTGGTGTGTGGTTTTTTATTCCTTTCGGTTAGTGTAATTTTAATGACAGATTCTAGTACAACATCTGAATAGGTTCGCTTTTCTCATGTAGACGACAATTCGCGTACTCAAAACTAGGTGGTCCTGCTCACAATAAAAAACTTAACACTTAAACCTTGAGGGCCCAGCCCATAGAATCCGTTGCGTCCGTTGGGACGACGTATGCCCAAAAGTAAAGCATGCGATGGAAGCGACGCATAAAGTTGACCAACTCTTAACTTTTCTCTCCGGCAAATGCCTTGACCTCTCTCACAGCACTTTGAAGTTTATTTTGGCATCTGTTTTTGTTTGTCTGTCCGACGACAATGTATTTATTGATTGTATGGGCTGGGCCCTTTAAAAGAGCTCGCAGAATGAATACATAAAGTTTTAGGTTGCGACAGCAAAGTTTCAAATTGTGACAAGTTTCATTATTATATTGAAGTTGTCTTCAACAACAAAAAATATTTCACATCCGTTTCAAAATGTTGCGAACTTCATTCTGTATTTCTTTAAAAGTTTATAAACTTAAAACCTAAGATCCACCAAAATAGCGAGCAGAAAATTTTTTTGTCAACACCAAAATCCATACATTTCTGTAACGTCCCCGCACACTAGAGACTTTCTGTCGGCCGATAGTTTGAATCAGTATGAACATGTATTCAAGTGCGCAGACACAACGGATTGGTATTGGCCGTTAAATAAGTTGAATGTGCGACACGATTGCCATTTAACTTTGTCTTTGTCTGTGCACTCACCAAAACCTTCTCTATACTATCCAAACGTATTTGTATTAGTAATCAACTAAAGAGCAAAATCCATATAAAATTTGTCTGTTTCCCACTACCACATCTTACGTTTCTCGCTCTTTGCGACTACTTATTTTTTGTACACCGTATTCACATCCCACAAACACACATGCGTTTGGTCTTGGTTTACAGCATTAGTATGCGTAGAGTTGGGCTTTCTATAGAGAAGGTTTTGGCACTCACCCAAAACCTTCTCTATAGAAAGCCCAACTGTTCCGATCGTACACAGATACATGCTTAGATTGAGACCAAACGTATTTGTATTTAGTAATCAACTAAAGAGCAAAATCCATATAAAATATTTCTGTTTCCCACTACCACATCTTACGTTTCTCGCTCTTTGCGACTTCTTATTTTTTGTACACTGTATTCACATCCCACAAACACACATGCGTTTGGTCTTGGTTTACAGCATTAGTATGCGTAGAGTTGGGCTTTCTATAGAGAAGGTTTTGCACTCACCACTAACCTAACTGTTTAATCGGCACAGTGTGCGCACTGGCAGCCGAAAACGACCAACTATCGGCCGATAAAAAAGTCTCTAGTGTGCGGGGACTCTTAAGTTTTTCATTGTGAGAGCGCCCTGCGATCGCGATGTGATTGTCTCTCCAAGCATTCAAGCAACACTGCTGAAAAGTTTGCTATATTGCTTTGGTAAAGCTAACCGGGTTTTACTTAATAACTCAAAGCAACAGCTTTTGGGTTTACCGCCTTACGGTGAGCACCATAACTATAAAATGGTTTTAGTTTCTTAATCCTAAAATTTTTATGGATTTACTTTTGGCTTTATGCTTATGCGATTGTTGTTGTAAGCCAAGCTGGCTTTGACAAAGCAATTAGCTGTGTTGCTTTGACAAAGCAATTAGCTGTGTTGCTTTGGTAAAGCTAATCTGGTTTTCCTTTAATATCTCAAAGCAACAGCTTTTGGTTTTACCGGCTTACGGTGAGCACCATTTTGCCAAAGCAACACAGCTATTAACTCAAAATCATATGCGCATGCGTCAAAAGTCGTACTACTTGCGGTTAAGATGTGAGTTTTGAACATTTGCGACCAAAACTCGTACTCAGGTGAGTTTTGCACATTTGCAAACAAAATTGGTACTCTTAACAATTTCTCCGTTTACCTACACACTTAACAGTTTCTCGCTAGTAAAAATAATATATATTAACGTTACTGTGCAACTAAATTGTTAAATGTTAAGTTGAAATTCCACATTAGCGAAATCCGCAGTACCAGAGCTATGATGTTCTATTAAAGAATAGGCGTAGTATCTCAGTTTAGATATCAAAACAATTTATCATAAAATTGAAACCGAAAATTAGTCTATATGTGTAAATATAACAATGCACTCACAATCAATTACTCCTAACTGCACGAAATCTATTTTTTACATAGTGTTGTAAGACTATTAATGCAACCCCACTTCAATTTATATCACGACAAAATTTAGAAGAAACTAAGCATCAAAAAGATCTAGGACACAACAATCAACGAACCAACGTTCAACGCCAAGAACGAATGCCATTTTGATTTTTCAAATTGTATCCTAAAGCGTTTGTTAATTATATTATGTCAAATAATGTCACTTTAAATGATTTCAAACCGTTTAAAGAATGGATTTCTGTGGTTAATTCGTTATGCAAAATGATGTAGGAGGTTTTTAGAAAACTGCTCGTTTGTTGGGACTTTTGTTCGATTGGTCACAAAAAAAAACATTTGCCGAGCGACTTTCTTGTTCCATTCATTTGTATATATCATTTTTGCTGCGTTGCTTTGGCAAAGCCGGCTTGGCTTTACAAAGTACGTTGAGCTCCAGTACTATAAAATGGCTTTAGTTTCCTTAATCCTGAACATTTTTATTTACTTCGGCTTCATGTCGCTTTATCACCGCCTTACGGTGAGCGCTGTAACTATAAAATGGCTTTAGTTTTAAATCCTAAAAACTTTTTGGCTTATTTTCGGCTTTATGCTTATGCGATTGTGTTGTAAGCCAAGCTGGATTAGGCAAACAACGCAGCAATATATAATTATACAATACAGTTTATAATTTTTAGACGAACTTTTTAGAGGAGTGAGTACACACACCCGTGAGTATATTTAGTTGTAATTCAGTCTAAAGATTAAATTATCTTATAAGTCAAATAGTATGCAGCAACATTAAATGTAGGTCTTTTATTCATAAGCGATAGGTCATTCAGTCATAAGCGATATTTGAAATAGACTGAACAAACCTATTTTTACTTTGCAAACGTTTAGGCTTAAAAAAACCAAAAGCGATGCGTAGATTGAAGGTTTTACAAAACTTACCGGATTTTTAATTTATATACATGTGTAACGTCGATGGACAACACTTTTGTAAAAATTTTGGAGACCCCGTGCCCCGGGGTCGTGAGGCCCATACAAATTTAAAAAAAAAATTAAACCAATTTTCTTCAAAGTTTATACACATGTGTATCTCCGATGGAAAAACTTTCTGTAATTTTTTGTAAAAATTTTGGAGACCACCGTGGTCGTGAGGCCCCATACAATTTTTTTAAAAAAATTAACCCATTTTCTTCAAAAAAAAATACCCGATTTTCTTCAAATTTTATATACATGTGTAACTCCGATGGACAAAATAAACATTTTGGAGACCCCGGACGCCGAGGTTGTGACTCGTGAGGCCCCATACAAATTTGTTAAAAATTAATCCGATTTTATTCAAATTTTGTATACATGTGTATCTCTGATGGAGAACACTTTTTGTAAAAATGTTTTAGACCCCGGCCCCCGGGGTCGTGAGGCCCCATACATTTTTTTTAAAAAAAATTAGCCCGATTTCCTTAAAATTTTATACACATGTGTATCTCCGTTGCACAACACTTTCGTAAAAATTTTATAGAGGCCCCATACAAATTTTTTAAAAACATTTCTTCAAATTTTATACACATGTGTATCTCCAATCGACAACAATTTTTGTAAAGTTTTGGGAGTGAAAAGGCCCTGATGGGTACCCATATAAATTTATTAAAAATTGGCCCGGATTCGCATAAATTGGTGAGATTCCGAAAACTCTTTTGCTACCTGAAATGAACCCTAAGTTAAGGAGAGTACGTCAGTCTGGAAATATACTGGAAAGTCAGGCGATAATTTGCAGCCAATTACGCAGCAGACTTGCATTCGTGTTTTTGGTGACTTATACACTCGTACTTATGTAACAAGTTCATGTCGAATGCGCTTTTGCCACGTAGGCAGAACACAACGGAGAACAAGAAATAAAAAGAAAACAACAAATGCACTAGCGACTGTCGGTTAGATTAAGTTAGCAAGTTGAGAAAACGAAAATGATGAACAAGTTGCAGTTTAGTCATAGTTGCGCCATCCGCGACCGGATCAGTAACGGCGTTTGATTTTGTTTTGAGCCTAGTACAGGCAATTCCTTTTTTTTTTGTATTGGAGTGAGAGTCGACAATTGTATTTTTCTAAAGTCGCTAATTTTTTATTGGTTCGGGAAAAATTAAACCGTAAACCAAATCGGAACAGGAGCAGTCAGAGTCTCCCTGTGCGAAATTTTAAACCACGGCGGTGCAAGTCGTCTGGCTGGAACGGCGGTGTCAGTTAAAAAATTTTTTTTTTGACTACACACACCCGTGTATGTATATTTAGCTGTAATTCAGTCTAAAGAGCAATTTATCTTAGAAGTCAAATAGTATGCAACAACATTAAATGAAGGTCTTTCTTTCATAAGCGATAGGTCATTCAGTCATAAGCGATATTTGAAATAGACTGAACAAACCTATTTTTACTTTGCAAACGTTTAGGCTTAAAAAAACCAAAAGCGATGCGTAGATTGAAGGTTTTACAAAACTTACCGGATTTTTAATTTATATACATGTGTAACGTCGATGGACAACACTTTTGTAAAAATTTTGGAGACCCCGTGCCCCGGGGTCGTGAGGCCCATACAAATTTAAAAAAAAAATTAAACCAATTTTCTTCAAAGTTTATACACATGTGTATCTCCGATGGAAAAACTTTCTGTAATTTTTTGTAAAAATTTTGGAGACCACCGTGGTCGTGAGGCCCCATACAATTTTTTTAAAAAAATTAACCCATTTTCTTCAAAAAAAAATACCCGATTTTCTTCAAATTTTATATACATGTGTAACTCCGATGGACAAAATAAACATTTTGGAGACCCCGGACGCCGAGGTTGTGACTCGTGAGGCCCCATACAAATTTGTTAAAAATTAATCCGATTTTATTCAAATTTTGTATACATGTGTATCTCTGATGGAGAACACTTTTTGTAAAAATGTTTTAGACCCCGGCCCCCGGGGTCGTGAGGCCCCATACATTTTTTTTAAAAAAAATTAGCCCGATTTCCTTAAAATTTTATACACATGTGTATCTCCGTTGCACAACACTTTCGTAAAAATTTTATAGAGGCCCCATACAAATTTTTTAAAAACATTTCTTCAAATTTTATACACATGTGTATCTCCAATCGACAACAATTTTTGTAAAGTTTTGGGAGTGAAAAGGCCCTGATGGGTACCCATATAAATTTATTAAAAATTGGCCCGGATTCGCATAAATTGGTGAGATTCCGAAAACTCTTTTGCTACCTGAAATGAACCCTAAGTTAAGGAGAGTACGTCAGTCTGGAAATATACTGGAAAGTCAGGCGATAATTTGCAGCCAATTACGCAGCAGACTTGCATTCGTGTTTTTGGTGACTTATACACTCGTACTTATGTAACAAGTTCATGTCGAATGCGCTTTTGCCACGTAGGCAGAACACAACGGAGAACAAGAAATAAAAAGAAAACAACAAATGCACTAGCGACTGTCGGTTAGATTAAGTTAGCAAGTTGAGAAAACGAAAATGATGAACAAGTTGCAGTTTAGTCATAGTTGCGCCATCCGCGACCGGATCAGTAACGGCGTTTGATTTTGTTTTGAGCCTAGTACAGGTAATTCCTTTTTTTTTTGTATTGGAGTGAGAGTCGACAATTGTATTTTTCTAAAGTCGCTAATTTTTTATTGGTTCGGGAAAAATTAAACCGTAAACCAAATCGGAACAGGAGCAGTCAGAGTCTCCCTGTGCGAAATTTTAAACCACGGCGGTGCAAGTCGTCTGGCTGGAACGGCGGTGTCAGTTAAAAAATTTTTTTTTTGACTACACACACCCGTGTATGTATATTTAGCTGTAATTCAGTCTAAAGAGCAATTTATCTTAGAAGTCAAATAGTATGCAACAACATTAAATGAAGGTCTTTCTTTCATAAGCGATAGGTCATTCAGTCATAAGCGATATTTGAAATAGACTGAACAAACCTATTTTTACTTTGCAAACGTTTAGGCTTAAAAAAACCAAAAGCGATGCGTAGATTGAAGGTTTTACAAAACTTACCGGATTTTTAATTTATATACATGTGTAACGTCGATGGACAACACTTTTGTAAAAATTTTGGAGACCCCGTGCCCCGGGGTCGTGAGGCCCATACAAATTTAAAAAAAAAATTAAACCAATTTTCTTCAAAGTTTATACACATGTGTATCTCCGATGGAAAAACTTTCTGTAATTTTTTGTAAAAATTTTGGAGACCACCGTGGTCGTCAGGCCCCATACAATTTTTTTAAAAAAATTAACCCATTTTCTTCAAAAAAAAATACCCGATTTTCTTCAAATTTTATATACATGTGTAACTCCGATGGACAAAATAAACATTTTGGAGACCCCGGACGCCGAGGTTGTGACTCGTGAGGCCCCATACAAATTTGTTAAAAATTAATCCGATTTTATTCAAATTTTGTATACATGTGTATCTCTGATGGAGAACACTTTTTGTAAAAATGTTTTAGACCCCTGCCCCCGGGGTCGTGAGGCCCCATACATTTTTTTTAAAAAAAATTAGCCCGATTTCCTTAAAATTTTATACACATGTGTATCTCCGTTGCACAACACTTTCGTAAAAATTTTATAGAGGCCCCATACAAATTTTTTAAAAACATTTCTTCAAATTTTATACACATGTGTATCTCCAATCGACAACAATTTTTGTAAAGTTTTGGGAGTGAAAAGGCCCTGATGGGTACCCATATAAATTTATTAAAAATTGGCCCGGATTCGCATAAATTGGTGAGATTCCGAAAACTCTTTTGCTACCTGAAATGAACCCTAAGTTAAGGAGAGTACGTCAGTCTGGAAATATACTGGAAAGTCAGGCGATAATTTGCAGCCAATTACGCAGCAGACTTGCATTCGTGTTTTTGGTGACTTATACACTCGTACTTATGTAACAAGTTCATGTCGAATGCGCTTTTGCCACGTAGGCAGAACACAACGGAGAACAAGAAATAAAAAGAAAACAACAAATGCACTAGCGACTGTCGGTTAGATTAAGTTAGCAAGTTGAGAAAACGAAAATGATGAACAAGTTGCAGTTTAGTCATAGTTGCGCCATCCGCGACCGGATCAGTAACGGCGTTTGATTTTGTTTTGAGCCTAGTACAGGCAATTCCTTTTTTTTTTGTATTGGAGTGAGAGTCGACAATTGTATTTTTCTAAAGTCGCTAATTTTTTATTGGTTCGGGAAAAATTAAACCGTAAACCAAATCGGAACAGGAGCAGTCAGAGTCTCCCTGTGCGAAATTTTAAACCACGGCGGTGCAAGTCGTCTGGCTGGAACGGCGGTGTCAGTTAAAAAATTTTTTTTTTGACTACACACACCCGTGTATGTATATTTAGCTGTAATTCAGTCTAAAGAGCAATTTATCTTAGAAGTCAAATAGTATGCAACAACATTAAATGAAGGTCTTTCTTTCATAAACGATAGGTCATTCAGTCATAAGCGATATTTGAAATAGACTGAACAAACCTATTTTTACTTTGCAAACGTTTAGGCTTAAAAAAACCAAAAGCGATGCGTATATTGAAGGTTTTACAAAACTTACCGGATTTTTAATTTATATACATGTGTAACGTCGATGGACAACACTTTTGTAAAAATTTTGGAGACCCCAAAAGTTTATACACATGTGTATCTCCGATGGAAAAACTTTCTGTAATTTTTGTAAAAATTTTGGAGACCACCGTGGTCGTGAGGCCCCATACAATTTTTTTAAAAAAATTAACCCATTTTCTTCAAAAAAAAAATACCCGATTTTCTTCAAATTTTATATACATGTGTAACTCCGATGGACAAAATAAACATTTTGGAGACCCCGGACGCCGAGGTTGTGACTCGTGAGGCCCCATACAAATTTGTTAAAAATTAATCCGATTTTATTCAAATTTTGTATACATGTGTATCTCTGATGGAGAACACTTTTTGTAAAAATGTTTTAGACCCCGGCCCCCGGGGTCGTGAGGACCCATACATTTTTTTTAAAAAAAATTAGCCCGATTTCCTTAAAATTTTATACACATGTGTATCTCCGTTGCACAACACTTTCGTAAAAATTTTATAGAGGCCCCATACAAATTTTTTAAAAACATTTCTTCAAATTTTATACACATGTGTATCTCCAATCGACAACAATTTTTGTAAAGTTTTGGGAGTGAAAAGGCCCTGATGGGTACCCATATAAATTTATTAAAAATTGGCCCGGATTCGCATAAATTGGTGAGATTCCGAAAACTCTTTTGCTACCTGAAATGAACCCTAAGTTAAGGAGAGTACGTCAGTCTGGAAATATACTGGAAAGTCAGGCGATAATTTGCAGCCAATTACGCAGCAGACTTGCATTCGTGTTTTTGGTGACTTATACACTCGTACTTATGTAACAAGTTCATGTCGAATGCGCTTTTGCCACGTAGGCAGAACACAACGGACAACAAGAAATAAAAAGAAAACAACAAATGCACTAGCGACTGTCGGTTAGATTAAGTTAGCAAGTTGAGAAAACGAAAATGATGAACAAGTTGCAGTTTAGTCATAGTTGCGCCATCCGCGACCGGATCAGTAACGGCGTTTGATTTTGTTTTGAGCCTAGTACAGGCAATTCCTTTTTTTTTGTATTGAAGTGAGAGTCGACAATTGTATTTTTCTAAAGTCGCTAATTTTTTATTGGTTCGGGAAAAATTAAACCGTAAACCAAATCGGAACAGGAGCAGTCAGAGTCTCCCTGTGCGAAATTTTAAACCACGGCGGTGCAAGTCGTCTGGCTGGAACGGCGGTGTCAGTTAAAAAATTTTTTTTTTGACTACACACACCCGTGTATGTATATTTAGCTGTAATTCAGTCTAAAGAGCAATTTATCTTAGAAGTCAAATAGTATGCAACAACATTAAATGAAGGTCTTTCTTTCATAAGCGATAGGTCATTCAGTCATAAGCGATTTTTGAAATAGACTGAACAAACCTCTGTTTATTTGGAAACGTTTAGGCTTACAAAATCGATAGCGAGGATCGCGTTGTGAGCCCTCGTCGCCAATGGTTACCACATCTTGGTTGTCGGTAACATAATAATAATTAACACAAGATGCTAATAAAATTGATTTATTATATTTATTTTCCCGAGACAAGATGTTGTTCGATTAACAGTCGTACACAACATGAAAATTTCAACAATATTAATTTATGTTGATTCTTATCGTCAGACAACGCTCTCATGACGGAATGGTGCGTTTATATTATAGCAGTAGTTGAATTGTGAGTCGCTGCCCAAAAGTTTTGCAATCAAGACTTTTTAATAAAAATCTACTAATTGCAAAATTCATTTTGTTAATTCGTTTTTACCTTACTTATTATACTGATACTATGAGTTAACAAGTAAATGTAAAAAAACTTCGCTTTTCCCGTACAAACTTTTATGTATACATCGAAACGCGCCACACAGTCCATTATTATTTATAAAATAATCTGTAATTTCTGAGGTCTGAGGCTATTTCAAAGTATTTTCTTTTTTCTTTTTGACTTTCCGTCAAGCAGACTGGCAATATCGGTATGGACTCCTTCTATAGGCTAAACTGCTAAACCTCTAAAAAAAAGGAAATCATTTTTCCCATATCCTAAGAATTTATACAAGAGCGTAAATAGCATTCCAAAAGAACTTAATTTAAGAAACGAAAATTAAATTTGAAATATTCCCCACCTAAGCTTTCCTGATATTAACAATTTCGGTACGTCTATCCAACATAATTTACTCCCTTCTGGATCAGCAACAACTTCTGTGCATCCTTTGAACCAAAGTATTATCGAAACTTTAAACCTCCTTAGAATTCCAGACGCAATAAAGGATTTACCAAAATTTGATGGTAATCCTAGATTATTAAATGGATTTCTAAATAACGTAGAAGAAATCCTTCTATACATTAAACCACTTGATAATTCAGCACAGGGACAATTACTTCTTCGTGCTATTAGAAAAAAAACGAAGGCGAATCGAAGCGAAGTGTTAAACGACTGAGCCTTGTACCCATTTAGTAATTTACATTGCATAATAAAGTATTTTGATTTGTCGGCGTAATCAGCTTATCGTAACTCCTCCAAAAATTTCCGCCACAGTAAGTCTACTGACCTCCTGGTCGTGATAAGTCCAACGGTTTGGTTCTTTGCAGTCTTCTTGTTGGTGTGATAGTCAGCATACAGCGTATGTCCAGATTTTCATGCTGATGCAGACATTGT
Organism: Nephrocerus scutellatus; assembly: GCA_947095585.1. Lineage (NCBI taxonomy): Eukaryota > Metazoa > Arthropoda > Insecta > Diptera > Pipunculidae > Nephrocerus > Nephrocerus scutellatus. The sequence goes on from OX352762.1 coordinate 51,547,257, forward strand.
AGGTATTTTGTTACATGATGCTTAATTTCATCGGCGACAAGCTCGATCTTTAGATCTAGATGGAGGTTGCCGTTTCGTATGTACCACGGTGCATTACTAATACATCGCAGGATTTTATTTTGAACTTTTTGTATGATTTTGATATTTGTCCTCTTGGCACAACCCCAGAGTTGGCTACCATATGTCCATACAGGTTTCAGGATTAGTTTGCATAAAAGCAGTTTGTTATGGATCGCTAGTTCAGATTGTCTCCCTAAGAGCCAATGCATTTTTCTAAATTTTATGTTTACTTCTTCTCTCTTCTTTTTTATATGTTCCTTCCATCTAAGTTTAGCATCTAATGTCATGTCAAGCTATTTAGCAGTGTTCGCATTCGGTACTACTATCGAGTTTATCATTATTGGTATATGATTAATTTTTAAATTTGTAAAAAGTTCACTTGGATTGATTTTGCTTTATTTAATTTAATTCGCCATTTCTTTGTCTAATTACAAATCAAGTTAGTAGCTGTTTTGTTAAGTTCGTTGTTCAATAAAAAATTATATAATATAAATTTATTTAAATTAATTACTTTATTCCAGATGTCTTCACGTGGCGAGCGGTGTAATACAATTGATCTGCTCTCTATATCTACAGTGCTGCCAAGCTACATTAATATAGAGTTGCATCACGCAACCTACAACTCAACTCAACCATATGATTAAGAGGATACTACAACATCTTCTCTGCTTTTCAAATTGAAAAGCAATCATAAAACAAATCTGACTGACTGAAGTTACGTTAAATCACAAACTTCAAATAATAGAATATAAAAATTAATAAAAATTTAGATGAATTCAAATGTTATTAATTTAGTTTATTTCATATTTACGATGTAATCCTTAAGATGAGCTGGTTGTCTTCTGCTTTGTCTTTGCAGGCGATTACAGGATGGAGTAGATGGTAACATAGTTTCTTCTGATGTACCATTTTCATTTCTCATCGGAGTTATTTAAGTTCCGCATCCGTGGATGTTGATGTCATAGTGGGAACTGGATTTTTCGGAGCCAGGGTTGAATTATTGTCGGCGCCATCGTCCCGATTTTCATTGGATTAATGGTTTCCTACTGCTTGAGCTTGAAACTCGCTGAGTATAACTTCATATAAATTGTCTGTTATACTTGGATATCTTTGTGAAAAGTTATGCGGTTTAATATTAACTCTGTCATGGCGATAAACTGCATCATTAACATTTACTGTAAATGTTCTATCGGATAGTTTTTGTTCGATGAAACCTTTGGATCATAAATTATCTTCTTTTGGATGCACTTGCACTGCGACAGATTGTCCTACTTCCAAATCAGGTAATTGTCTGTTTTTTTTTATCATAATAATATTTACTTAGTTTTCTTTTTGATTCAATATTTTCGGTGATGTTTTCAAGAACTTTGGGTTTTAAACATTCCAGCGAGGCAGGTATTCCACTTCTAATATTTCTGGAAAATATTCTCTGCACTGGAGTACGTTTGGCGATTTTTACCGCGGCTTCTGCTTCTCTGTTAACCAGTTGGTGATGTGGCGCCGAAGTAATATGAATAAAGTCCCAATGCGCTGCGAAAATGCTTAATTCGTTACATACGAGTTGGTGGCTCCACCTGTCAGAACTCTCTCTCTGGTATTCCATGTCTGCTAAAATTTTTTTTGCAGATATCAAGAGTAGATTTGGTGATAGATCTTTGAGCAGGTTTAATTTAGAAAAATCGGAGTAATGGTCCACTGTCAGTAAACATTTTTGTTGACGATCTTTGTAATACACTTGTAACACGTCCATTGATATAAACTGGAACGGGTACGACGGAATTATATGCGATTGCATAGGTGTTTTCTGCTGTGCATCAGAGTATTTTATACATTTGTCACATTCTTTTATTTTGTCCTTGATTTCGGAACCAATACCTGGCCAAAATATATTCTGACGAGCAAGATTTAATGTCGCTTCTATACCATTGTGACTAACGTGAACTTTATTAATCATAAGTAATCAGAGACTAAACGGTATAAAAACCCTATCATCTTTGAATATTAGACCATCTTTGGTTGATAATTCGTTTTTGTATTTGTGTACTCTTCGAATTGTTTTCGGCCAACCATTTACAATAATCGATATTAATTTCTGTAAATTTAAATCTTTAGCCGTTTCTGATTTGACATTTTCGAATCGTTCATCCGTAATTTTAACGTATTTAATTAATTTAATTTTTTGGATCATACGTTCAATTTCTGACTGGCTATTTGATAAATATTTTACGAACATTTTATTTTGCCGTTTGTTACTTTTGTTGTGAGATACAAAAATCGATATTTTCGTCATAACTTGTGTCAGCGATGATATTATTTTTTCCTTGAATAAATTCAATGTTGATAGAATAACGCTTAAGAGTAATAAGCATTAATTGTAGTCGTTTAGGACACTTTAATAATGGCTTCTTGAATATATTGGTAAGAGGTTTGCGGTCTGTTCTAATGTTGCACCTATGACCAACAATCATTTGGTCGAACCGTGCACAGGCAAACACTATAGCGAGAAGCTCTTTCTCAATCTGTGCATAATTTCGTTCATTTGATGTAAGCGTTCTCGACGCATAACCTATAACTTTATCATTTTGAAAAATAGCGGCACCTAATCCGGTACTGCTATCGGATACTAAATTTTTGATTTTAACATACTCGTCTTCTTCTTCTTTTTCCCATCTCCATGGAGTACCCTCTATGATTAATTTTCTCAGCGGATAAAAATATGTACTGAGATTTTGGATGTATCTTGACAAATAAGTTACCATTCCATTAAATCGTTATAGCTCGTTTTTATTGCAAGGCGATTTCATATTTCTTATTGCTGCTACTTTTGGATGATCCGGTTGTAAACCCTCCGTTGTTAGTAAATGACCGAAAACATTCCCGAAGATTTACATAAATTTAATTTTTTTCGATTTAACTAACAATTGTTTTGACTGAACCGCATAAATAAACTCTCCAATTTTCGATTATGATCTAACGTCGCTTCTTCAATCGTGTCGCCACATCCATATATGAGCAAATCGTCTGCGAGAATTTCTACCCATTTGAAATATTTAAGGTGCTGAGCATATACCGAATGGCATACGAGGCCATTTATATCGAGCAAACGGTGTCCAAAAACATGCTAAATCACTGATATACTCAGATACCCTTCTTAGCGTCGCATGTAGAGAAAACCTTAGCTTTGCCGAGCTCTAGAAGAACTTCGTCGATGGTTGTGAACTGATAACTCAGCCGTTTGAGTGCTTTGTTTAACGGAATTGGATCCAGAAAATTCGGAACGTGTTGTTTCTTTGAACAATAAGTATATTACTGACCCAATCCGTATGTTTGTCAACTTTTGTGATGATACCGTCTGATACCAAATTGCAATATGAATGTGATGTGCTGTGTTATCTTCAGGTTGTAAAAAGGAATAATGAAAAAATGCTTTACAGACAGTCTTATGCAAAATTTACATTTGAGACGTGTGCGACAAAAAGAGCGGGCCGACTATAGTTCAATTGAAGTTGTGGTTTAGCCAGAAGAGATTGGCACTACGCGAATGTTATAGTTATTTTATATCTGCAGGGGAAATATTATCTATAGCATTATGGTAACATTGAAAAATATAGTTACGAAAGTATATTTAGTGATTTTTTCTGTTTTCCCTCTTCACACAGCCTTTCTGTTTTTTTTGCCATAAATTCGCTGATCATTCGGCTTTAGCAAGTGTGGCGTCAATAGCTAAGCATCACAGCTAATACAATGGATAAGGAAAATGAAAACATAAGTGGTATAATGGACTCGTTATAAATTGAATTGGATTTTAATGTAAATTCTTTTAGAACTGAGCGAATTCCTAGTATTTTCTGAGGATGCATATAGGAAAAAAGAAAACTTTACAACAGAAGGGTTTATTAAAGCAGTGCGCCTAAGAAGGGCACTGTGGGATGTGGCAGATCCTGCTTATAAAAACCGCAATTTAAAGCCAATTATTTGGAAAGAAATTGCGGTTGAGCTAGGTAAATATTGCATCACTATATTACAGTTTCTTTTTTCTTTCTATTCCTTGACGATTCGTGTTGTCCGAGAAGGTATTATTGCAGTATAAAGGTACATCAAAAACAAAAATGAACGATTTTGAGTTGGAATAAATAAATTACGCAGTTATGTTTTTAATGAAATTTTATTTTATATGTAAACCTTTGTTTTTATAAACAGTCAAACACCGACTTGACCAAGATTTAAGTGCCCGTTGAATCATTGCCAGAGGAATGTTCCTAATATCTCGCTTTATCAATCTTTTTAGTTGCGCAATATTATCAACTTTAGATCTTGCCAATTGTGACTTCAAGTAGCCCCACAGGAAATAATCACATGGTGCTAAGTCGGGTGTTGAGGGAGTCCATAAATTAGGATGGATATAGGATACGTTGTTTTGTTGGAGGAAGGCAAGTGTTTTATTTGCCGTATGTGATGGAGCTGAGTCTTGGTGTAATATCCATTTACCATTTGGGCACAAGTGTTTTGAATCTTTGATAAGAGGTTTTAAACAGTTGCTTATGTAGTAATCTGGATTTATTTTAGCACCTGGCTGAATTAAAATGGGTACTGTTGTGCCAAAATTAGATATTCCCAAAAATACCATGAATCCTTTCGGATGAGACGGTTTTTTGAAGGGAACTAATTCCGCCCTAGTTTGCTTGCGACTCAAATATTGCACACTTCTTTGGCCGTCGGCATTTGTTAAATAAAACTATGCTTCGTCGACTGTGATATATTTTTTCCATTTATCGCCTTTCTGTAGTCGGTAAAGGCCCAGATACCGTTGGTGCCTTTTGGTGATTGTTTGCGCAGACGCTTCGGCTTCTTCACAAGTCTTAGTCCCAATTTTTTTAATGTATATTGTATGACTCCAACCTTTCTGTTAAAATGTTTTGCCAGATGTTTCTGCGTCCGTGGTTGTGGTTTGGTTGCCATTTTTCGCAAATTTGAAATTTGGCGTTTTGACAAAGATGATTTTCGTCCCTCATTTTCAATTCGTTTATTATATTTGGTTAGTGTACCTTTTGAAATATTAAATCCCACTTTTTTACACTCTTTTATAATTAGTGAAAAACTAACGTTTTTCTTTTAAAAAAATTGAAACAAAGAGCTGCTGTTCAATTGTCAACACCATGATGAGAACTAACATTTAAAATAAAATTGCATTTTGAATATTCTATTGTTTTGATGCTTGTGTTTTATACGTACTCTACTTCTCTCTAAAATAACGGGGCTCTGAGCTTTTTGTGTTTAAAATCGTTCATTTTTGTTTTTGATGTACCTATATATATAATAAATAAATATAATAATAAATGAAAAAATGAATTTTGTCTTCTAGATCAATTTTAACAATATCAGAACCACAGTCTGGAAACACGGAAACACGGTGTTAAAAAAGAAAATATGTGGAAGAAAATCTGGCGCTGAAGACAACGGCTCTGGCAGTTCTTGAAGACGCCGTGGGAAAAAAAATTATTCATCAGAACATGCGTTCTGCCAATATCTTGAGGTTGAATTGGAAAAACTGCCAGAGCCTTTTAAAAGTGAACTATTTACGGTGATGTGTAACGCAAATAAAAAATTAAACTAAATTTATTCGCGTTTTCCCCGAAGCATCTTCAATTTTTTTGAATCATTTTTTAAAAAAAAAAAAAGAATATAATGATGCAATATTTACCTAGCTCAACCGCAATTTCTTTCCAAATAATTGGCTTTAAATTGTGGTTTTTATAAGAAGGATCTGCCACATCCCACAGTGCCCTTCTTAGGCGCACTGCTTCAATAAACACTATTGTTTCAAAATGTTTCCTAGGTGTACTGCATAGCAATGCATCCTCAGAAAACACAATGAATTTGCTTAGAACTAAGAAATTACATTTAATTTAAATGAAATCAAATCAATCCTGCAATGCAATTTTAATGAATTAAGACTGTTTTTGTTGTTTTTTTAAAGAATATTTATGTATATAAGCCTATTAACTAATGTACGTGAATGTTTTTAATGAATTAAGACTGTTTTTGTTGTTTTTTAAAAGAATATTTATGTATATAAGCCTATTAACTAATGTACATGAATGTATGTAATGAATTAAGACTGTTTTTGTTTTTTTTAAGAATATTTATTTATGTAATTAAAAATCATAAATGAATACTATTTTTGTTGTTTTTTTTAAAGAAGTTTAAATACATATCAATTATTTAAAGGACTGTTTTTGTTTGTTTTTAAAGGCAATAAATATCTATTACATAAAGAGGTAAGTTTGCACTTTCAATTGGCTACGGTAATCTTGAAAATTATTGGACAGATTTTGATCAGGTCTTCAACAATGTACAAGATTTTTTACCCGGTGGTTATAGGCTTTAGTTTTGGTTTTGTTGTGGCCAGGTTTTGGAAGGGAGTGGGGTGATAAGGAATAAATGTAAATGAAATTTTTTTAAATTGTTAGGCAAAGTTCCACTACCAAGGAACAGAACCATCTGTAAAGAAATATTTTGCAATGGCATTCCGCAGCAATTTTGCTGATTTTGGCGCATTGTAATTTGACGAAACCGTTGGCAAAAATGCAACTTCTTCCTCTCTCCATGTGCCGCGGATCAATTCACCATTTTGGTTTTCAGAGTCGATTAATCCCGGTTCACAATAAAACTGGTTTTTGTTCAGCCAATTATGGAGGCAAACGCAGGAGCCAACAATTGTCATCATTATCACAAATAGGCTTCCTAAAAATGCGCCATTTTGATGACAGGATACCAAAAGCGTTTTCAACGATTCGTCGAGCACGGGAAAGCCTATAATTAAAAACTCGTTGCTGCATCGATAAATTCTTCGAACTGTATGGTTTCATCATGTGCTTGCTTAAGGCGAATGCATCATCAGCAACAAATAAATAAGGAACTTGTTTACATGTAGCAGACAAATCCCTTGGTGCTGGAAACCTTTTAATAGGTAGAAATTGAGAAATATTTTTTCAAATTACAACCTAATAAGCTTACTCTATTTCCTGCCGGGCAATTTTTTTTTCCAAACGTGGAGTTAGCGAGAACACCTCCATCGCATTGTCGTCCTGCTGCTCCTATGTCACACATGATGAAATTATAATTATGGTCCACAATCGCCAGCAGAACGATAGAGTGGGACTTTTTATAATTAAAAAAAGCAGATCCACTTCTTTTAGGAGCCTAAACATTCAATTCAAAAATTTTCGTATAAACTTTGTCATATATATGCATACCTACATAACAACATGCTTCCCATCAATTGCACCTATACAATTTGGGAAGTTCCATCGGCCTTCAAATCCGTCCGCAATTGTTTTAAATAAATCCACAGTGATATCTGGGAAAACTTCAGTTTTTATTACTTCCCAAATAGCAATTGTTGTTTCCTTAACAATATTGTGTAACACGGATGGTGAGCACATATATTGGTATGAAATACTTTTTTGGGAATCTCCCGAAGCAAGAAAACTGTTGTGACGAAAAAGGAACAGTTAATCATAGATTTCATATAACCTTTGCAATACATATTACATACCGTAGAGTCATGGCAAGCCGTTCTTTAGCTGAAATTGATGTACGAAACTTTTTTTTTTGTTTCGTTTTTGAATGGAAGGCCCAACAATTGCAAGCAATCGTTCGAATTGTTCACTATCCATCCGAAAATAATTGTTGAACATTTGTGGGTCACCCAGTTCCATTACCTGTACAAGGCTAACAAATGCTCCGAATTCTTCCCTTTTTTTATAAATGGGTCGCACCCATTCCCGTTTTTTTTGCCACAGGGTTGGATTTCCTGCAGGAACATTCACTTGAATCATCGGAATCACTAAATAAAATGTTAAATGTCGTGATCAAATCCATTATTGACTCCGATGCTGGTGAATGCGACTTGGAAAATAGTTTGAGCATATTTTGAACTCAGAACCTGCTATTATATTTCAATTTATTCAAATAAATGTTTTCTGGTCAAAAAAGTTAGGTTGATTGTGCAGTAATAGGTATAACTTTGATTGCTCTAAAAACATCGGCTACTCTATGCTGAGTTCAAATATGTCTTGTCAAAATATTGTATTTTTCTTTGTATTTAAAAAGCACAATAATCGAGTATTCTAATAACGCTATAATATGCTATAATGTACTGTTGGTGTTTATTTTTGTGGGCAGTTGTCTACTTTTCTCTCTTTAGAATGTACATAAATGTTTGGTTTTTAAGCAGGCCATTTAGTTCGTGGTTGCAGAGACGTAAGATATTCCTGGTACCATCTTTTCCAGAAATGCTGGGTAAGCCATCGTGGAACGGAAATATGTTGAAGTTGAGAAAATTTATCTCTTATATGCAACCATTGGAGTTGCGTTTCATTAGGTATATCATCATCCCAGCCGATATTTACTAGCCACAAACGTTGGAACATAATTTTTAGTCGGATGACAAACGGCGCCAAAACCCCCAAAGGATCAAATATCCGACTAGCTTCAGAGAGGATTTTGCGACGCGTTCGTGGTGGTTCATCCGGAAGATTGACTTTGAACGTGAAAGAATAGGTATGAGGCAGCCATCGCAGTCCGAGAACCTTTTGGGTTTAGGGATGCTCGTTTATGTCTTTGGTTGGTTGTGCGGTAGATTGATCTTCTAGCAAGCACTTGGAGTTTGATATCCATTTGCGCAGGTGAAATTTCGCACTTGATAGAATTTGGTTGATCTCTCTCTTTAGTGCGATTGCTTCAGACAGTGAGTCGGCACCCGTCATAAGATCAACGATGTACATATAACATACATAAAATTGCATTTGACGCTCTTGGAAACTTGATTTGGTTATCAAGAGCCAGTTGCTGAAATACGCGCGATGCCAAATATGGTGATGATGACAAGCCGTATGTGATGGTTTTTAATCTGTAATGACTAATGGGCTCGTCTGGATGGGACCGCCATAGAATCGTTTGAAATTTTTGATCATTTTTGTGCATCCAGATCTGCCGATACATCTTCTCAACGTCAGCGCAGAAAACGAATTGGTGCAATCGGAACGTAAGCAAAATATTATAAAGAGTGTTTTGGAGCGTCGGGCCTACGAGTAGGGTATCGTTCAACGAGTTCCCGGTGGTAGTGGTTGCGGAACCGTCGAATACCACTCGTAACTTAGTAGTGGTACTGTCGGCCTTTATTACACCATAATGTGGTAAAAAGTAGTGGAAGCTAGATGCTAATGGCACGTGAATTTCCTCCATATGACCCAAACTGAGGTATTCATGCAGAAATTCCTTGTAGAGTAGATGAAAATTGGGTTCTCGCTTAAATCTGCGCTTCATGGACAGCAATCGGTTTTTTGCCATAAAAAATTATTCTCCAATAGGTGGAGAATTTGGATCAAATGGTAAATGGTCTTACTATATATTTACCATTGGCATCGCGAGTAGTGGTTGATGAGAACAAGTCTTCACATATTTGTTGGGATGGGCATACCCGATTTTCGGATGATGGTGGTTCCTCGGTTTCCCACAATTGGCAAAGTGTACGGTCGAGATCAAATTCATTCTGTAGTGACAAAATGGATGTATTCAAATGGTTTGAAATTTTAGAGCTGCCTGCGACGATCCAACCCAATTTGGTATTTTGGGCTATTGTGCTATTTTCGGTATCCCTTGACAATCCATCAGACAAAATTGAAAATAACCTATCAGCTCCGATTAGGATGTCAATTTTGCTCTATTTATCAAACTGTGGACTGGCTAGTTGGAATTGAGTAAAATATCTTGATTTGGTTGACATTGGTCCAGATGCTGTGGACGTGGATGTAATTTTAGGTAATATAAAGTCATCCACGGCAAGCTTAAAGTCTGATTCAAAATGTGGCACAATCTCCAGACTAACGATACCTTTGGTGTGACCAGCATTTATTTGGCCGAGTCCCTGAACGGCAATCTTAGCGTAGCTGCGTTTCAGTGCCAACCTTTGAGAAATAGAAATAGAAAACAGAAATAAATGAGGTCTCAGATCCTGAGTCGAGTAGAACTTTGCACAATTGATACTGTCCGTATCCATCTTGAACCTGAACTAATGCCGTAGGTAAAATGGCACTTCTTGTTGGAGTTGACATATCGGTCGGTGATAAATTGGTGGAACATGAGCTGCAATTGTAAAAAGCTACTGGCTTGAGTTCAGCATCCCCTTTAGGTGCCAATGCGGCATCATGTTTTCGATGTCGATATGAAGAAGTGAGTTATGTCGTTTTGGGCAATGATGGCATTTCTTTTTACTTTTACAACGAGTAACCATGTGGGAGTCGCTGAGACAATTGAAGCAACGAGTTTCTGATTTAATTAAATTTCGGCGCTCTGGAAGGGTCATCGCCTTAAATTTGTTACACTGGAATGGCATATGGTCATTGCACTTGCAAACAGGGCATGAGTAAGCGCTGAAACACATGATTTCACTACCCTCTGCCTTGAAGATTGCGATGGTTGCAAGAATGCATCTTTGGTACGATGGTCCTTATTACGCTCTCTCAATGCGTCGGCTAGTAATCTGAGGAACTTTAGAAATTCCTCAAATGTTAGAAAATCAATTGCTAATGATTTTTGCGCCCATTGGTCTTTGGTTTCGTCGTCAAGTTTGTTTTTCATTAGATATATAAGCCCGTGACTCTCCAGAGGAACCGGGAGCCCTTAAGCGCGTAACCTCATCGCCAACAAGCATTAAGGTTTGAATACTATCCGCCGTGGGTGAACGAATTTTTGGTTGATTGGTAAATCGTTCGAAGAAATTGTTCACGATAACCTTCTTGCGGTCATAGGTTGTCTTGAGACCATTTAAGGCATCGAATTAATTCGCATCTGTGGTCAAGGAATGTTTTACTAGGCTTGCAGCCTCACCGCCTTAGTAACATTTCAGATACTGGAATTTCTTCGCAGGATTCAGCATCTTATTGTCGTGGATGGTCGATACAAATAGATAAATTCCAAAATGTCGGATTTGGTTATATTAAATTGTCCATTGTTTATACCGAGCCATCAGCAGAAATAGGGGGAATAACACAGAATGCTCTAGAATTGCATGTAGCCGTAACTATCTCTGACTGGTGGAAGTGCGATCAAACCTCCACGTGGTGGCCGCTGGTAATTTTCCTCCAATGCAGGAAAAGCTGAATGATCGGGCTAGTCCCTACAAAGTAAGGTTGGCGCAAGGCCAATAACCTCGCCTGTAAAAAATTATTATTACGGAACCCAAAATCAGCCTCGGATACACTGAAGAACGACGACGACCACAGCAACGAATTTTCTCAAGGAACGTATAGAGCTCGAGCTGCACAGCAGCTAGCCGATACCCTGTCCAAATATAATGCTGACTTAACAGCAATTCAGGAGATGCAGTGGACAGGGAATGGTGTCTTACAAAAATCAGAATATGACATTTATTACAGCTGTCATGCAAGACATCATGTGCTCGGGGTAGGGTTTCTAGTCAGCAAAAGAATGAAACCCACCGTAATCGGCTTTAATGCAGTAAATGAACGGCTAAGCACCCTTCGCGTGCGGGTCAAATTTAAAAACTTAAGCCTCATCAACGTTCACGCACCTACGTTGATTCCCCAGATGATCAAAAAGAAGAATTCTTTGAATCAGTCGAACGGGAACTCCATGCCTGCCCTCAGTATGATGTAAAAATCATTCTGAGGGATATGAATGCTAAAATAGGTAGGGAGCCAGTATTCAGGCAGTACATTGGCACCCATAGCTTACACGAGAACACTAATGACAATGGACAACGAGTCATAGAGATGGCAGCAAGCAATAATTTGGTCGTTGCGAGTACAAGGTTTGCGCGTATAAATATCCACAAAGCCACCTGGGTATCTCCCGATGGAGCCACTCGCAACCAGATAGACCACGTGTTGATAGACCGCCGCCACAATCCGAACCTGATGACAGTACGAACGTACCGAGGTGCCAACGTCGACTCGTACCACTATCTTGTTGGTATGGTGCTCCGAGCGCGGATTGCATCATCACGGAAGACTGCATCCGCGAATCAGATTTGAGTCAACACGGCTGCCCTTCGCAATGAAGAGACCAGAAACAACTACGGTAAAGCGATAGGACTCGCCCTGAATGCAGGGAGAGTAAGTCCTGGGGCTGAGATGCCGGGCGTAGAAGAGAAATGGACACGCCTTAAGAATACTGTCATTGGAACTGCTGACTCCATCTTAGGCAGTAGTCGTAGAGATCGGAACGGCTGGTTCGATGACGAATGTAAGATAGCGACTGAACGTAAGAATGTTGCGTACCGAGCAATGCAACAATCTTATAGAACGCGGGCACGCGAAGATGAATATAAAGAGCTCAGAGGACATGAAACAGTTCACCGGCAAAAGAAAGCAGCCTGGGAGAAGAATCTCGTCCGTGAACTAGAACAGTACAGAGAGCAATGACCGCACCAGGCACGGAAGTTCTACCAAAGGGTCCGCGGTATGACGCAATATACACCGCGTTGCACATACTGCAAGGACAAAGAGGGTAATCTGATCGCCGATCTTAAAGGCATCTTAGAGCGATGGGAAGAGCACTTTCATGAGTTGCTAAATGGCCAGCTAACTGAGGAATTGGAGGCTCCACCAATGACCGAAGATCATACTATGCTGCCGCCACCAAGTATAGTCGAAGTTAGCAGAGCGATAAGTCGGCTCAAAAATAATAAGGCCCGTGATCTGATGGGATCCCAGCGGAACTGATAACAATAGGAGGCCCCACATTACACCAAGCAATTCATGAAATAATAGCGCAAGTATGGGAAGAAGAAGTTATGCCAGAAGACTGGCGAAGAGGCATCCTGTGCCCCATACATAAGAAGGGAGATATCACAAAATGCAGCAATTATCGTGGTATAACGTTGTTGAGTACCGCGTACAAGATTTTCTCCTCCATCCTTTAAGACAGGATAGCCCCATACGCTAAAGTCATCATTGGTCCATACCAGTGTGGCTTCATCCCAGGCAAATCAACAACTGATCAGATTTACACCGTAAGGCAGGTGATGGAAAAATGTCTAGAGTTTCAAAACTCACTACACCATATTTTTATAGACTTTAAAGCCGCCTATGATAGCATAGCCAGAGTAGAACTTTATAAAGCCATGAGAGAATTCGGCATCCCGAATAAACTGACACGACTATGTAGGTTGACCATGACCAATGTTATAAGCCAAGTAAAAATATCCGGATCACTATCAAGCCCATTCAACATCTATAACGGGCTCCGACAATGGGATGGACTGGCCTGCGTCCTCTTCAACCTGGCGTTGGAGAAAGTGATCCGAGAGTCTGACGTAACGGCGAGAGGAACAATCCTCTATAAGTCCATTCAGATATAGGATTTCAATTTCAAATTAAACCATTTTAAGTTCACTGCAAACTTTTTCAAAAGCAAACGAAACCTTTTCAAAAACAAATAAAACTTTTTCCAAACCCAACGAAACATTTTCAAATCCATATGAAGCTTTTTCAAAAATAAAAGAAACTTTTTCAAAATCAAAAGAAACTAAATATTTTATTCAATGGAGGGGCTGCCTGTAAACTGCTTGTGGTCATTTCATAGCACATTTTGTTGGAATTATTGCCATTAGTATTCAATAAACTCAATAACTGTAACTGGTGCTAGTGAGAATCCAAAGGTCTAAGATTTTCGCTCATAATTCTAAATGAATTATTTTGATCGGTCTAGTGGCTTTTTGACATATTTATCGGTTTCTAAGTTCTACTGTAATTTTGTAGCGACCATCACATGCACAATTATTTTTAAAACACCAAAAAACTTAAAAGTCGTCGTTGAACTGTGGACTGGCTAGTTGGAATTGAGTAAAGTATCTTGATTTGGTTGACATTGGTCCAGATGCTGTGGACGTGGATGTAATTTTAGGTAATATAAAGTCATCCACGGCAAGCTTAAAGTCTGATTCAAAATGTGGCACAATCTGCAGACTAACAATGCCTTTGGTGTGACCAGCATTTATTTGGCCGAGTCCCTGGACGGCAATCTTAGCGTAGCTGCGTTTCAGTGCCAACCTTTGAGCACACGGTTCAGAAATAAATGAGGTCTCAGATCCTGAGTCGAGTAGAACTTTGCACAATTGATATTGTCCGTATCCATCTTGAACCTGAACTAATGACGTAGGTAAAATGGCACTTCTTGTTGGAGTTGAAATATCGGTCGGTGATAAATTGGTGGAACATGAGCTGCAATTGTAAAAAGCTACTGGCTTGAGTTCAGCATCCCCTTTAGGTGCCAATGCGGCATCATGTTTTTCGTTGTCGACATGAAGAAGTGAGTTATGTCGTTTTGGGCAATGATGGAATTTCTTTTTACTTTTACAACGAGTAACCATGTGGGAGTCGCTGAGACAATTGAAGCAACGAGTTTCTGATTTAATTAAATTTCGGCGTTCTGGAACGGTCATCGCCTTAAATTTGTTACACTGGAATAGCATATGGTCATTGCACTTGCAAACAGGGCATGAGTAAGCGCTGAAACACATGATTTCACTACCCTCTGCCTTGAAGATTGCGATGGTTGCAAGAATGCATCTTTGGTACGATGGTCCTTATTACGCTCTCTCAATGCGTCGGCTCGTAATCTGAGGAACCTTAGAAATTCCTCAAATGTTGGAAAATCATTTGCTAATGATTTTTGCGCCCATTGGTCTTTGGTTTCGTCGTCAAGTTTGTTTTTCATTAGATATATAAGCCACGGGTCCCGTGACTCTCCAGAGGAACCGAGAGCCCTTAAGCGCGTAACCTCATCGCCAACAAGCATTAAGGTTTGAATACTATCCGCCGTGGGTGAACGAATTTTTGGTTGATTGGTAAATCGTTCGAAGAAATTGTTCACGATAACCTTCTTGCGGTCATAGGTTGTCTTGAGACCATTTAAGGCATCGAAGTAATTCGCATCTGTGGTCAAGGAATGTTTTACTAGGCTTGCAGCCTCACCACCTAAGTAACCTTTCAGATACTGGAATTTCTTCGCAGGATTCAGCATCTTATTGTCGTGGATGGTCGATACAAATAGATCATAAAACGATTGCCTTTGAGTGAAGTCACCGTAAAATATTGGTATGTGGATACGAGGTAACTTAACTTCACCACTAGTAGATCTACTAATATCCGGGTTGTCAATTTCATCTATGGTAATTGATTTGTTTCCTTGGGCTGTGCTGACCGTGCGAAGAAGTTTATTTAACGTCACTACGACGGAATAATATTTGTCTTCAAACTCGTCAAGACTGGATTCTGCTTCAGGGTTGTTGTTAAACAATTCATCCTCAATGTGCGTAAATTCTTTTAGCATTTTCTTCAACGCGTTTTAATCGAATTTTTAGGTCATCTATGTCTGCCGTAGTGGCATTTAATTTGGAAATATAAGTCGCCATTTTGGTTAAGGAACGCTTTATAATGGAACGCCGTTTTATAAGCCCGTCCGCAAAATATCAAATTTAACAACCCAATATATGTATGCAATTAAATGGGTTTGCAATTAAATTCCAAATGTCGGATTTAAATTCCAAAATGTCGGATTTGGTTATATTAAATTGTCCAATAACCGCTCGGTATAAATAATGGAATTAGATCGTAGTAATTAATTAATGTACGGTAAATATGTGTGGCAACAACCCAACAGATGTATGCAATTAAATGGGCTTGCAATTAAATTCCAAAATGTCGGATTTAAATTCCAAACAATGTCGGATTTGGTTATATTAAATTGTCCATTGTTTATACCGAGCCATCAGCAGAAATAGGGGGAATAACACAGAATGCTCTAGAATTGCATGTGGCCGTAACTATCTCTGACTGATGGAAGTGCGATCAAACCTCCACGTGGTGGCCGCTGGTAATTTTCCTCCAATGCAGGAAAAGCTGAATGATCGGGCTAGTCCCTTCAAAGTAAGGTTGGTGCGAGGCCAATAACCTCGCCTGTAAAAAATTATTATTACGGAACCCAAAATCAGCCTCGGCTACACTGAAGAACGACGACGACCACAGCTACGAATTTTCTCATGGAACGTATAGAGCTCGAGCTGCACAGCAGCTAGCCGATACCCTGTCCAAATATAATGTTGACTTAACAGCAATTCAGGAGATGCAGTGGACAGGGAATGGTATCTTACAAAAATCAGAATATGACATTTATTACAGCTGTCATGCAAGACATCATGTGCTCGGGGTAGGGTTTCTAGTCAGCAAAAGAATGAAACCCACCGTAATCGGCTTTAATGCAGTAAATGAACGGCTAAGCACCCTTCGCGTGCGGGGAAAATTTAAAAAGTTAAGCCTCATCAACGTTCACGCACCTACAGAGGATTCCCCAGATGATGAAAAAGAAGAATTCTTTGAATCAGTCGAACTGGAACTCCATATGCCTGCCCTCAGTATGATGCAAAAATCAATCTGGGGGATATGAATGCTAAAATAGGTAGGGAGCCAGTATTCAGGCAGTACATTGGCACCCATAGCTTACACGATAACACTAATGACAATGGACAACGAGTCATAGAGATGGCAGCAAGCAATAATTTGGTCGTTGCGAGTACAAGGTTTGCGCGTATAAATATCCACAAAGCCACCTGGGTATCTCCCGATGGAGCCACTCGCAACCAGATAGACCACGTGTTGATAGACCGCCGCCACAACCCGAACCTGATGACAGTACGAACGTAACGAGGTGCCAACGTCGACTCGGACCACTATCTTGTTGGTATGGTGCTCCGAGCGCGGATTGCATCATCACGGAAGACTGCATCCGCGAATCAGATTTGAGTCAACACGGCTGCCCTTCGCAATGAAGAGACCAAAAACAACTACGGTAAAGCGCCCTAAATGCAGGGAGGGTAAGCTGAGATGCCGGGCGTAGAAGAGAAATGGACACGCCTTAAGAATACTGTCATTGGTACTGCCGACTCCATCTTAGGCAGTAGTCGTAGAGATCGGAACGGCTGGTTCGATGACGAATGTAAGCTAGCGACTGAACGTAAGAATGTTGCGTACCGAGCAATGCAACAATCTTATAGAACGCGGGCACGCGAAGATGAATATAAAGAGCTCAGAGGACATGAAACAGTTCACCGGCAAAAGAAAGCAGCCTGGGAGAAGAATCTCGTCCGTGAACTAGAACAGTACAGAGAGCAATGACCGCACCAGGCACGGAAGTTCTACCAAAGGGTCCGCGGTATGACGCAATATACACCGCGTTGCACATACTGCAAGGACAAAGAGGGTAATCTGATCACCGATCTTAAAGGCATCTTAGAGCGATGGGAAGAGCACTTTCATGAGTTGCTAAATGGCCAGCTAACTGAGGAATTGGAGGCTCCACCAATGACCGAAGATCATACTATGCTGCCGTCACCAAGCATAGTCGAAGTTAGCAGAGCGATAAATCGGCTCAAAAATAATAAGGCCCGTGATCTGATTGGATCCCAGCGGAACTGATAACAATAGGAGGCCCCACATTACACCAAGCAATTCATGAAATAATAGCGCAAGTATGGGAAGAAGAAGTTATGCCAGAAGACTGGCGAAGAGGCATCCTGTGCCCCATACATAAGAAGGGAGATATCACAAAATGCAGCAATTATCGTGGTATAACGTTGTTGAGTACCGCGTACAAGATTTTCTCCTCCATCCTTTAAGACAGGATAGCCCCATACGCTAAAGTCATCATTGGTCCATACCAGTGTGGCTTCATCCCAGGCAAATCAACAACTGATCAGATTTACACCGTAAGGCAGGTGATGGAAAAATGTCTAGAGTTTCAAAACTCACTACACCATATTTTTATAGACTTTAAAGCCGCCTATGATAGCATAGCCAGAGTAGAACTTTATAAAGCCATGAGAGAATTCGGCATCCCGAATAAACTGACACGACTATGTAGGTTGACCATGACCAATGTTATAAGCCAAGTAAAAATATCCGGATCACTATCAAGCCCATTCAACATCTATAACGGGCTCCGACAATGGGATGGACTGGCCTGCGTCCTCTTCAACCTGGCGTTGGAGAAAATGATCCGAGAGTCTGACGTAACGGCGAGAGGAACAATCCTCTATAAGTCCATTCAGATATAGGATTTCAATTTCAAATTAAACCATTTTAAGTTCAATGCAAACTTTTTCAAAAGCAAACGAAACCTTTTCAAAAACAAATAAAACTTTTTCCAAACCCAACGAAACATTTTCAAATCCATATGAAGCTTTTTCAAAAATAAAAGAAACTTTTTCAAAATCAAAAGAAACTAAATATTTTATTCAATGGAGGGGCTGCCTGTAAACTGCTTGTGGTCATTTCATAGCACATTTTGTTGGAATTGTTGCCATTAGTATTCAATAAACTCAATAACTGTAACTGGTGCTAGTGAGAATCCAAAGGTCTAAGATTTTCGCTCATAATTCTAAATGAATTATTTTGATCGGTCTAGTGGCTTTTTGACATATTTATCGGTTTCTAAGTTCTACTGTAATTTTGTAGCGACCATCACATGCACAATTATTTTTAAAACACCAAAAAACTTAAAAGTCGTCGTTGAACTGTGGACTGGCTAGTTGGAATTGAGTAAAGTATCTTGATTTGGTTGACATTGGTCCAGATGCTGTGGACGTGGATGTAATTTTAGGTAATATAAAGTCATCCACGGCAAGCTTAAAGTCTGATTCAAAATGTGGCACAATCTGCAGACTAACAATGCCTTTGGTGTGACCAGCATTTATTTGGCCGAGTCCCTGGACGGCAATCTTAGCGTAGCTGCGTTTCAGTGCCAACCTTTGAGCACACGGTTCAGAAATAAATGAGGTCTCAGATCCTGAGTCGAGTAGAACTTTGCACAATTGATATTGTCCGTATCCATCTTGAACCTGAACTAATGACGTAGGTAAAATGGCACTTCTTGTTGGAGTTGAAATATCGGTCGGTGATAAATTGGTGGAACATGAGCTGCAATTGTAAAAAGCTACTGGCTTGAGTTCAGCATCCCCTTTAGGTGCCAATGCGGCATCATGTTTTTCGTTGTCGACACGAAGAAGTGAGTTATGTCGTTTTGGGCAATGATGGAATTTCTTTTTACTTTTACAACGAGTAACCATGTGGGAGTCGCTGAGACAATTGAAGCAACGAGTTTCTGATTTAATTAAATTTCGGCGTTCTGGAACGGTCATCGCCTTAAATTTGTTACACTGGAATAGCATATGGTCATTGCACTTGCAAACAGGGCATGAGTAAGCGCTGAAACACATGATTTCACTACCCTCTGCCTTGAAGATTGCGATGGTTGCAAGAATGCATCTTTGGTACGATGGTCCTTATTACGCTCTCTCAATGCGTCGGCTCGTAATCTGAGGAACCTTAGAAATTCCTCAAATGTTGGAAAATCATTTGCTAATGATTTTTGCGCCCATTGGTCTTTGGTTTCGTCGTTAAGTTTGTTTTTCATTAGATATATAAGCCACGGGTCCCGTGACTCTCCAGAGGAACCGAGAGCCCTTAAGCGCGTAACCTCATCGCCAACAAGCATTAAGGTTTGAATACTATCCGCCGTGGGTGAACGAATTTTTGGTTGATTGGTAAATCGTTCGAAGAAATTGTTCACGATAACCTTCTTGCGGTCATAGGTTGTCTTGAGACCATTTAAGGCATCGAAGTAATTCGCATCTGTGGTCAAGGAATGTTTTACTAGGCTTGCAGCCTCACCACCTAAGTAACCTTTCAGATACTGGAATTTCTTCGCAGGATTCAGCATCTTATTGTCGTGGATGGTCGATACAAATAGATCATAAAACGATTGCCTTTGAGTGAAGTCACCGTAAAATATTGGTATGTGGATACGAGGTAACTTAACTTCACCACTAGTAGATCTACTAATATCCGGGTTGTCAATTTCATCTATGGTAATTGATTTATTTCCTTGGGCTGTGCTGACCGTGCGAAGAAGTTTATTTAACGTCACTACGACGGAATAATATTTGTCTTCAAACTCGTCAAGACTGGATTCTGCTTCAGGGTTGTTGTTAAACAATTCATCCTCAATGTGCGTAAATTCTTTTAGCATTTTCTTCAACGCGTTTTAATCGAATTTTTAGGTCATCTATGTCTGCCGTAGTGGCATTTAATTTGGAAATATAAGTCGCCATTTTGGTTAAGGAACGCTTTATAATGGAACGCCGTTTTATAAGCCCGTCCGCAAAATATCAAATTTAACAACCCAATATATGTATGCAATTAAATGGGTTTGCAATTAAATTCCAAATGTCGGATTTAAATTCCAAAATGTCGGATTTGGTTATATTAAATTGTCCAATAACCGCTCGGTATAAATAATGGAATTAGATCGTAGTAATTAATTAATGTACGGTAAATATGTGTGGCAACAACCCAACAGATGTATTCAATTAAATGGGCTTGCAATTAAATTCCAAAATGTCGGATTTAAATTCCAAACAATGTCGGATTTGGTTATATTAAATTGTCCATTGTTTATACCGAGCCATCAGCAGAAATAGGGGGAATAACACAGAATGCTCTAGAATTGCATGTGGCCGTAACTATCTCTGACTGATGGAAGTGCGATCAAACCTCCACGTGGTGGCCGCTGGTAATTTTCCTCCAATGCAGGAAAAGCTGAATGATCGGGCTAGTCCCTTCAAAGTAAGGTTGGTGCGAGGCCAATAACCTCGCCTGTAAAAAATTATTATTACGGAACCCAAAATCAGCCTCGGCTACACTGAAGAACGACGACGACCACAGCTACGAATTTTCTCATGGAACGTATAGAGCTCGAGCTGCACAGCAGCTAGCCGATACCCTGTCCAAATATAATGCTGACTTAACAGCAATTCAGGAGATGCAGTGGACAGGGAATGGTATCTTACAAAAATCAGAATATGACATTTATTACAGCTGTCATGCAAGACATCATGTGCTCGGGGTAGGGTTTCTAGTCAGCAAAAGAATGAAACCCACCGTAATCGGCTTTAATGCAGTAAATGAACGGCTAAGCACCCTTCGCGTGCGGGGAAAATTTAAAAAGTTAAGCCTCATCAACGTTCACGCACCTACAGAGGATTCCCCAGATGATGAAAAAGAAGAATTCTTTGAATCAGTCGAACTGGAACTCCATATGCCTGCCCTCAGTATGATGCAAAAATCAATCTGGGGGATATGAATGCTAAAATAGGTAGGGAGCCAGTATTCAGGCAGTACATTGGCACCCATAGCTTACACGATAACACTAATGACAATGGACAACGAGTCATAGAGATGGCAGCAAGCAATAATTTGGTCGTTGCGAGTACAAGGTTTGCGCGTATAAATATCCACAAAGCCACCTGGGTATCTCCCGATGGAGCCACTCGCAACCAGATAGACCACGTGTTGATAGACCGCCGCCACAACCCGAACCTGATGACAGTACGAACGTAACGAGGTGCCAACGTCGACTCGGACCACTATCTTGTTGGTATGGTGCTCCGAGCGCGGATTGCATCATCACGGAAGACTGCATCCGCGAATCAGATTTGAGTCAACACGGCTGCCCTTCGCAATGAAGAGACCAAAAACAACTACGGTAAAGCGCCCTAAATGCAGGGAGGGTAAGCTGAGATGCCGGGCGTAGAAGAGAAATGGACACGCCTTAAGAATACTGTCATTGGTACTGCCGACTCCATCTTAGGCAGTAGTCGTAGAGATCGGAACGGCTGGTTCGATGACGAATGTAAGCTAGCGACTGAACGTAAGAATGTTGCGTACCGAGCAATGCAACAATCTTATAGAACGCGGGCACGCGAAGATGAATATAAAGAGCTCAGAGTACATGAAACAGTTCACCGGCAAAAGAAAGCAGCCTGGGAGAAGAATCTCGTCCGTGAACTAGAACAGTACAGAGAGCAATGACCGCACCAGGCACGGAAGTTCTACCAAAGGGTCCGCGGTATGACGCAATATACACCGCGTTGCACATACTGCAAGGACAAAGAGGGTAATCTGATCACCGATCTTAAAGGCATCTTAGAGCGATGGGAAGAGCACTTTCATGAGTTGCTAAATGGCCAGCTAACTGAGGAATTGGAGGCTCCACCAATGACCGAAGATCATACTATGCTGCCGTCACCAAGCATAGTCGAAGTTAGCAGAGCGATAAATCGGCTCAAAAATAATAAGGCCCGTGATCTGATTGGATCCCAGCGGAACTGATAACAATAGGAGGCCCCACATTACACCAAGCAATTCATGCAATAATAGCGCAAGTATGGGAAGAAGAAGTTATGCCAGAAGACTGGCGAAGAGGCATCCTGTGCCCCATACATAAGAAAGGAGATATCACAAAATGCAGCAATATTCGTGGTATAACGTTGTTGAGTACCGCGTACAAGATTTTCTCCTCCATCCTTCAAGACAGGATAGCCCCATACGCTAAAGTCATCATTGGTCCATACCAGTGTGGCTTCATCCCAGGCAAATCAACAACTGATCAGATTTACACCGTAAGGCAGGTGATGGAAAAATGTCTAGAGTTTCAAAACTCACTACACCATATTTTTATAGACTTTAAAGCCGCCTATGGTAGCATAGCCAGAGTAGAACTTTATAAAGCCATGAGAGAATTCGGCATCCCGAATAAACTGACACGACTATGTAGGTTGACCATGACCAATGTTATAAGCCAAGTAAAAATATCCGGATCACTATCAAGCCCATTCAACATCTATAACGGGCTCCGACAATGGGATGGACTGGCCTGCGTCCTCTTTAACCTGGCGTTGGAGAAAGTGATCCGAGAGTCTGACGTAACGGCGAGAGGAACAATCCTCTATAAGTCCATTCAGATATAGGATTTCAATTTCAAATTAAACCATTTTAAGTTCAATGCAAACTTTTTCAAAAGCAAACGAAACCTTTTCAAAAACAAATAAAACTTTTTCCAAACCCAACGAAACATTTTCAAATCCATATGAAGCTTTTTCAAAAATAAAAGAAACTTTTTCAAAATCAAAAGAAACTAAATATTTTATTCAATGGAGGGGCTGCATGTAAACTGCTTGTGGTCATTTCATAGCACATTTTGTTGGAATTGTTGCCATTAGTATTCAATAAACTCAATAACTGTAACTGGTGCTAGTGAGAATCCAAAGGTCTAAGATTTTCGCTCATAATTCTAAATGTATTATTTTGATCGGTCTAGTGGCTTTTTGACATATTTATCGGTTTCTAAGTTCTACTGTAATTTTGTAGCGACCATCATATGCACAATTATTTTTAAAACACCAAAAAACTTAAAAGTCGTCGTTGAACTGTGGACTGGCTAGTTGGAATTGAGTAAAGTATCTTGATTTGGTTGACATTGGTCCAGATGCTGTGGACGTGGATGTAATTTTAGGTAATATAAAGTCATCCACGGCAAGCTTAAAGTCTGATTCAAAATGTGGCAAAATCTGCAGACTAACAATGCCTTTGGTGTGACCAGCATTTATTTGGCCGAGTCCCTGGACGGCAATCTTAGCGTAGCTGCGTTTCAGTGCCAACCTTTGAGCACACGGTTCAGAAATAAATGAGGTCTCAGATCCTGAGTCGAGTAGAACTTTGCACAATTGATATTGTCCGTATCCATCTTGAACCTGAACTAATGACGTAGGTAAAATGGCACTTCTTGTTGGAGTTGAAATATCGGTCGGTGATAAATTGGTGGAACATGAGCTGCAATTGTAAAAAGCTACTGGCTTGAGTTCAGCATCCCCTTTAGGTGCCAATGCGGCATCATGTTTTTCGTTGTCGACATGAAGAAGTGAGTTATGTCGTTTTGGGCAATGATGGCATTTCTTTTTACTTTTACAACGAGTAACCATGTGGGAGTCGCTGAGACAATTGAAGCAACGAGTTTCTGATTTAATTAAATTTCGGCGTTCTGGAACGGTCATCGCCTTAAATTTGTTACACTGGAATAGCATATGGTCATTGCACTTGCAAACAGGGCATGAGTAAGCGCTGAAACACATGATTTCACTACCCTCTGCCTTGAAGATTGCGATGGTTGCAAGAATGCATCTTTGGTACGATGGTCCTTATTACGCTCTCTCAATGCGTCGGCTCGTAATCTGAGGAACCTTAGAAATTCCTCAAATGTTGGAAAATCATTTGCTAATGATTTTTGCGCCCATTGGTCTTTGGTTTCGTCGTCAAGTTTGTTTTTCATTAGATATATAAGCCACGGGTCCCGTGACTCTCCAGAGGAACCGAGAGCCCTTAAGCGCGTAACCTCATCGCCAACAAGCATTAAGGTTTGAATACTATCCGCCGTGGGTGAACGAATTTTTGGTTGATTGGTAAATCGTTCGAAGAAATTGTTCACGATAACCTTCTTGCGGTCATAGGTTGTCTTGAGACCATTTAAGGCATCGAAGTAATTCGCATCTGTGGTCAAGGAATGTTTAACTAGGCTTGCAGCCTCACCGCCTAAGTAACCTTTCAGATACTGGAATTTCTTCGCAGGATTCAGCATCTTATTGTCGTGGATGGTCGATACAAATAGATCATAAAACGATTGCCTTTGAGTGAAGTCACCGTAAAATATTGGTATGTGGATACGAGGTAACTTAACTTCACCACTAGTAGATCTACTAATATCCGGGTTGTCAATTTCATCTATGGTAATTGATTAATTTCCTTGGGCTGTGCTGACCGTGCGAAGAAGTTTATTTAACGTCACTACGACGGAATAATATTTGTCTTCAAACTCGTCAAGACTGGATTCTGCTTCAGGGTTGATGTTAAACAATTCATCCTCAATGTGCGTAAATTCTTTTATCATTTCATCAACGCGTTTTAATCGAATTTTTAGGTCATCTATGTCTGCCGTAGTGGCATTTAATTTGGAAATATAAGTCGCCATTTTGGTTAAGGAACGCTTTATAATGGAACGCCGTTTTATAAGCCCGTCCGCAAAATATCAAATTTAACAACCCAATATATGTGTGCAATTAAATGGGTTTGCAATTAAATTCCAAATGTCGGATTTAAATTCCAAAATGTCGGATTTGGTTATATTAAATTGTCCAATAACCGCTCGGTATAAATAATGGAATTAGATCGTAGTAATTAATT
This sequence comes from Nephrocerus scutellatus, assembly GCA_947095585.1. Taxonomy (NCBI): domain Eukaryota; kingdom Metazoa; phylum Arthropoda; class Insecta; order Diptera; family Pipunculidae; genus Nephrocerus; species Nephrocerus scutellatus. Next base: position 51,572,474 of record OX352762.1, read on the forward strand.
AATGTACGGTAAATATGTGTGGCAACAACCCAACAGATGTATGCAATTAAATGGGCTTGCAATTAAATTCCAAAATGTCGGATTTAAATTCCAAACAATGTCGGATTTGGTTATATTAAATTGTCCATTGTTTATACCGAGCCATCCGCAGAAATAGGGGGAATAACACAGAATGCTCTAGAATTGCATGTGGCCGTAACTATCTCTGACTGGTGGAAGTGCGATCAAACCTCCACGTGGTGGCCGCTGGTAATTTCCTCCAATGCAGGAAAAGCTGAATGATTGGGCTAGTCCCTTCAAAGTAAGGTTGGCGCGAGGCCAATAACATCGCCTGTAAAAAATTATTAATACGGAACCCAAAATCAGCCTCGGATACACTGAAGAACGACGACGACCACAGCAACGAATTTTCTCATGGAACGTATAGAGCTCGAGCTGCACAACAAGCAGCCGATACCCTGTCCAAATATAATGCTGACTTAACAGCAATTCAGGAGATGCAGTGGACAGGGAATGGTGTCTTACAAAAATCAGAATATGACATTTATTACAGCTGTCATGCAAGACATCATGTGCTCGGGGTGGGGTTTCTAGTCAGCAAAAGAATGAAACCCACCGTAATCGGCTTTAATGCAGTAAATGAACGGCTATGCATCCTTCGCGTGCGGGGAAAATTTAAAAACTTAAGCCTCATCAACGTTCACGCACCTACAGAGGATTCCCTATATGATGAAAAAGAAGAATTCTTTGAATCAGTCGAACGGGAACTCCATGCCTGCCCTCAGTATGATGTAAAAATCATTCTGGGGGATATGAATGCTTAAATAGGTAGGGAGCCAGTATTCAGGCAGTACATTGGCACCCATAGCTTACACGAGAACACTAATGACAATGGACAACGAGTCATAGAGATGGCAGCAAGCAATAATTTGGTCGTTGCGAGTACAAGGTTTGCGCGTATAAATATCCACAAAGCCACCTGGGTATCTCCCGATGGAGCCACTCGCAACCAGATAGACCACGTGTTGATAGACAGCCGTCACAACCCGAACCTGATGACAGTACGAACGTAACGAGGTGCCAACGTCGACTCGGACCACTATCTTGTTGGTATGGTGCTCCGAGCGCGGATTGCATCATCACGGAAGACTGCATCCGCGAATCAGATTTGAGTCAACACGGCTGCCCTTCGCAATGAAGAGACCAAAAACAACTACGGTAAAGCGCCCTAAATGCAGGGAGGGTAAGTCCTGGGGCTGAGATGCCGGGCGTAGAAGAGAAATGGACACGCCTTAAGAATACTGTCATTGGTACTGCCGACTCCATCTTAGGCAGTAGTCGTAGAGATCGGAACGGCTGGTTCGATGACGAATGTAAGCTAGCGACTGAACGTAAGAATGTTGCGGTCCGAGCAATGCAACAATCTTATAGAACGCGGGCACGCGAAGGTGATTATAAAGAGCTCAGAGGACATGAAACAATTCACCGGCAAAAGAAAGCAGCCTGGGAGAAGAATCTCGTCCGTGAACTAGAACAGTACAGAGAGCAATGACCGCACCAGGCACGGAAGTTCTACCAAAGGGTCCGCGGTATGACGCTATATACACCGGGTTGCACATACTGCAAGGACAATTGGCAATCTGATCGCCGATCTTAAAGGCATCTTAGAGCGATGGGAAGATCACTTTCATGAGTTGCTAAATGGCCAGCTAACTGAGGAATTGGAGGCTCCACCAATCGGCTCAAAAATAATAAGGCCCGTGATCTGATGGGATCCCAGCGGAACGGATAACAATAGGAAGCCCCACGTTACACCAAGCAATTCATGAAATAATGGTTCAAGTATGGGAAGAAGAAGTTATGCCAGAAGAACATTGTTGAGTGCCGCGTACAAGATTTTCTCCTCCATCCTTCAAGACAGGATAGCCCCATACGCTAAAGTCATCATTGGTCCATACCAGTGTGGCTTCATCTCAGGCAAATCATCAACTGGTCAGATTTACACCCTAAGGCAGGGGATGGAAAAATGTCTAGAGTTTCAAAACTCACTACGCCATCTTTTTATAGACTTAAAGCCATGAGAGAATTCGGCATCCCGAATAAACTGACACGACTATGTAGGTTGACCATGACCAATGTTATAAGCCAAGTAAAAATATCCGGATCACTATCAAGCCCATTCAACATCTATAACGGGCTCCGACAATGGGATGGACTTGCCTGCGTCCTCTTCAACCTGGCGTTGGAGAAAGTGATCCGAGCCTCTGACGTAACGGCGAGAGGAACAATCCTCTATAAGTCCATTCAGATATAGGATCTCAATTTCAAATTAAACCATTTTAAGTTCAATGCAAACTTTTTCAAAAGCAAACGAAACCCTTTCAAAAACAAATAAAACTTTTTCCAAACCAAACGAAACATTTTCAAATCCATATGAAGCTTTTTCAAAAATAAAAGAAACTTTTTCAAAATCAAAAGAAACTAAATATTTTATTCAATGGAGGGGTTGCCTGTAAACTGCTTGTGGTCATTTCATAGCACATTTTGTTGGAATTGTTGCCATTAGTATTCAATAAATTCAATAACTGTAACTGGTGCTAGTGAGAATCCAAATGTTTAACATTTTCGCTCATAATTCTAAATGAATTATTTTGATCGGTCTAGTGGCTTTTTGACATATTTATCGGTTTCTAAGTTCTACTGTAATTTTGTAGCGACCATCATAGGAACAATTATTTTTAAAACACCAAAAAACTTAAAAGTCGTCGTTGAACTTTCGTAAATTTTTTCTTGCCGTACATTTTCTATATGAATTTTTATACTTGCCGTTAACATTGATGTTAGATATTTGGATATGGTAAATGTAATAAACGAGGCGTTACCAACAGTAACTCAAAACAACTGCAACAATTACAACAAAATCTGCTAATGAAATTACCACAAGCAGTTAACACGCAGCCCCTCCATTGAAAATACACATTTAGTTTCTTTTGATTTTGAAAAAGTTTCTTTTAATTTTGAAAAAGCTTCATTTGGATTTGAAAAAGTTTTGTTTGGTTTGGAAAAAGTTTTATTTGCTTTGGAAAAGGTTTCGTTTGTTTTCGAAAAAGTTTGCATTGATCTTTAAATGGTTTAATTTGAAATTGAAATCCTATACTGGCTTACGCAGACGATATTGACATCGTTGGTAGAAACCAAAGAGCTGTACAGGAAGCTTTCATCCAGATCGAGCAGGCGGCACGAAATCTGGGGCTGCACATAAATGAGAGCAAAACAAAGTACATGGTGGCCACGTCTGCGAGTAGAAGATCCAACATTGGTCCCTCAATTCAGATAGTGGAGCGCGAATTTGAAGTAGTGCAATCCTTTAACTATCTCGGGTCAACTATAGCAGCCGATAACAGCATGGAACCAGAAATACGCGCACGGTTGCTTAAAGCCAACAAAGCCTACTATAGCCTGTCAAGACTCTTCAAATCCAGGAACTTAACCATAACATCCAAGCTGCTGATATATAAGACAATGGTCATATCAGTACTTACATATGGATCCGAGACTTGGGTGCTTAGCAAAAAGCATTCTGACCTCTTAGCCGCGTTCGAGAGAAAAGTCTTACGGAGAATTGTTGGTCCTGTATGTGAGGAAGGACGATTCCGGAGACTCTATAATGATGAGGTCTACGAGCGTTACCGCGATGTCGACATCGTGAAGAAAATTAAGCTCGGTAGGCTCCGGTGGGCAGGACACCTAGCTCGCATGAGCGAAGAGGATCCTGCTCGGAAAGTCCTTTGCGGTGGGATTTGTGGAACACGACAGCGTTCCTACACTGGAAGGATGGCGTAGACCAGGACGCCCAGAGTTTAGGGCCAAACATGATGATGATGATGATAAACAATGGAATTAGATCGTAGTAATTAATTAATGTACGGTAAATGTATGTGGCAACAACCCAATAGATGTATGCAATTAAATGGGTTTGCAATTAAATTCCAAAATGTCGGATTTAATTATATTAAATTGTCCAATAACCACTCAGTATAAATTAATTGGCAGTATTTGCAAGTATTTGTGTCAAATATTAGGTACGATAAATATGTGATACTTAGCTGTCGATTCTGCGTGATTTTCCGAATGGGTGCTCCACTTAATTCTAAATTCCTTTGGTTTGATCGGCTTTGATTGTCGTATCACGTACCGACACACATACACATATATTCTTGCAGTTTTTCACTTCCCGGGTTTCGGCACCAAAAAAAGTTTGCAAAATTAAGAATTATATCAAATTTAATAACTCAACAAAATCAAGTTAAATGTTTGTAAAAGAAGAATTTTATTAAACAAAAAAGGAATTGACATTTGCAATATGAATGTGATGTGATGTGTTATCTTCAGGTTGTAAAAAGGAATAATGAAAAAATGCTTTACAGACAGTCTTAGTTACAATCGAAATTTATGTGCAGTGAAGCAGGTTTCATTTGACAATATAATTGAATGAATACAATTCAATCCGAAAGTTTGATCTGAATACAATTCAATCCGAAAGTTTTATAAGTTACTATAATTACATTTGATAATTTCATTTATATTATTATTTTATTTTAATATACCAGATATGCGAATTATTTTAAGAAATATACAAGCGAAAATTCCTTTACTACTGATGCGTGGTCTAAACATCAACCTTTAAACATATCATGATGACAAAAAAATTAGAGTACTTAACTTCGTTGGTTATATAATTATTTTGCTGACGTTACATATTTTACATAATACAAGTATATAAGTTAACTAAATTTTCAAGTATAAAAAAGTATAAAAAGTGATTCTTACCAGACCTTTGTTTCCAAGAGACAATACGTATGCTTGGCAAGAATTTGATGTTGCAAATAGCGTGGTTGTTTTGTGCTGGCTTCGTTGAGGTAAGCCAAAGTAATCTTAGGCATTAATAATTTGTAGCACAAATTTCTACTGAAATTTCGAAGATAACTCTCTTCAGGTCTTCCAGATTCCAGGTTTCTGGTCAATTCAAATGATTTTAATAAGAAAACAAAACACAAGAACTTTTGCACTTCAGTAAGGTTCAGATTTTTAATTGACAAGAAATAACAAGGCAGAAAATTTAAAAAAGAAAAAGCAAGTGACAGTTGTAAAACTAAAAGCAAAAAACTTATATAGGTTTTTGTTGGTGTTACATGCACCCTTTCAATACTGAACTTATGTTTTTTTTTATGTCTAATTTAATTGAAATTTCTTTACTTTGACAACTCTAATATAGTTGGGTCCTGGATGCAATACGATTACCCTTCCCAGTAACCATTTTGATGGCGGTGTGTTGTTGTCGTTGATGATGACAATATCTCCAATTTTCACGTTGTGTTCTATTTTGTACCATTTGGTTCTTTGCTGTAAGCTTGTTAAGTATTCGAGAGACCATCTTCTCCAGATGTGTTGATTCATTTTTTTGAGGATTTGCCATCTGGAAAGTGTTGACAATTTGACATCGGACAAATCTTCTGCATGTAACTGTACAATCGCTGGACCAATGAGGAAATGTCCTGGTGTTAGATAATTAGCATCTTCATGTGATAATACGCAAATTGGCCTTGGGTTTAACATTGCTTCAACATCGGCCAACAAGGTAGTAATTTCTTCGAGGGTAAGTATGTGTCCATTTGTCACTCTTCTTAGGTGGTGTTTTGCGCTCTTTACGGCAGCTTCCCACAATCCTCCGAAATGTGGTGAGCTGGGTGGGATAAATTTATCTGTTATCTGATCTGTTAACAGAAAATTGGAAAAGGTATTAGTATTTTGTCGCAAAAAATTGAACAGGTCGTTTAGGTGATTGCGAGCCCCAATAAAATTTGTCCCGTTATTGCTGAAAATTTCCTTTGGAACTCCCCTGCGGGCTATAAATCGTCTAAGAGCAGCAATATATGCATCGGTAGTTAAATTGGAGACGAACTCCATGTGCACTGCTTTGGTAGCAAGACAAATGAAAATACACATGTAGCCTTTGTATGTTTTCTGACCTCTATCTTTGATCAGATGGATTGGAAATAGACCCGCGTAATCTACACCTACTTTATGAAACGGCCGGATAAGCTCTACTCTATGAACGGGAAGGTCAGCCATGACTTGATTCAGTACTTTTGCATCACTTCGCACTTCACACAAGTATGTACTATTTTTCGTACCAAATTTCTGCATCCTAAAATCCAATATTTGCTGCGTAAAGTTGCTATCATGAGGCTTGGAGCAGCATGTGGGTAACGTTGATGATGGTCTCGTACTATGAGCTCGGTAAGCACATCATTGGCTGCTAAAATTACTGGGTGTTTTATATCGTATGTGATGGATGCATTTGATAATCTACCGCCAACTCCTAATAAGCCTGAGTCATCGATGAATGGCTTAAGGGATTTTAATTTACTGGAACTTGATATTTTTTTTTTGATTTCAATAGGTTGATCTCTTGCTCAAAATGTTTGAGTTGCGTATGACTGAGCAACATACGTCGAGATTTTATCAATTCAGAGCTGCATAGATGACATGAAGCATTTGGAATTCGATGTACCTTTTTATTGATGAACAGCAATATATATGCTAATACTCGGACGAAATTGATGAAATTTGAGAGTTTATTGACTAACTCATCTACTAGAGTTGGTTGGGCAGTGTGCGTGGTTAGTGAGTGCTTGCACATTTCTTCGTTGATACTTGGAAGAACTATGATATTCTTTGGCCAATTCTCAGAGTTGTTCAACCATTTCGGACCGTTCCACCGCAAAGCTCAATTTCTCAAAACTCTTTAAGTTTTTCTGGATCCCCTTGAAGCGCAATCAGCAGGATTGTCTTGGGTATCGACATGTCTCCATTGCGATTTATTCATGTGTGTTAGAATTTCTCCAGTCCTGTTGCCTACAAAGGTATTCCATTTTGATGGATGCAAAGATAGCCAATCTAAGACGATTGTGAAATCTGTCCAAGCAACTATCTAAATGACTTCTGTTTTCAAGGCCTTTTCGACCGTTAAAAGAAGTCGTGATACGAGTAGAGCACCGCATAGCTCCAGCCGAGGAATTGATATCTGCTTAATAGGCGCCACCTAGGATTTTGCGGATAATAGTTTAATAACCGTATCCCCATTCGGTTTGAGAATTTGGCCATAAACGACCGCTGAATAAGCATGTTTGGATGCATAGGATAATCCGTGTAACACGACTGGACTGCTTGCACTTGTACTTAGATATCTGTCTAACCTGATATGCTCGATTTTAGGTAAATTATCTCGTATTTCTAACCATCTGACTACTAGCTCGTGAGGTAACTGGTCATCCACACCTAGATTAGTTGTCCACAGGGCTTGGAATAAATTTTTTACTGTGATGATTACTGGTGCAACCCAACCTAAAGGATCAAATAACCGACTAGCTTCTGATAAGATTCCTCATTTAGTTATCGTTGGTTGATCACTTAAGTTAACCTTAAATTGAAATCGGTCTGTTTTTGGATTCCAGTGCAGTCCCAATACCTTTTTATTGCTGGTTTCCTCGATCTCCAAAATATTTGGCTGAATAGTCGTTGCATTTATATGATTCAGCATGGCTTTGTTGTTAGACAACCATTTCCTTAGATGAAATCCTGAGCTTGACTTCCTGGGACAAGTGCTTGACAGTGTCTGTGATTGCTTCGATTTCCCAGAACTTGCGCAGTGATTGGTCAATATTCTCTGCTGTGCTGCCAAGATTTATGGTAATAACTTGTCTCGATTGGTCTCCGCTGATTCCACCGGCAACTACCCATCCAAAAACTGTGTATTGAAGGTTAATTCCATTATATGTGTGTTTTCCATCAGAGAGTATTTCAAAAAACATGTCCGATCCAATAATGATATCTTTTTCACTGCCCTCGTAAGAAACTAGATCTGCTAGATTGTATTTTTTGAAGCGTGTTAGATCGAAAGAGGTAGCCACGGGTGGTCGTTTTGCAGTTAGCTTTGGAAAAACGAATGCATCTATTTGTAGGATTGGTTCTGATTTATTCCATAGTGTGATATTCAATGATACTGCTCCCTTGGTATATCCATTGGTTACAGCTCCAATGCCCGATATGGCAATCTTGGCGCTGTTTCTTCTCAATTGCAACCTTTGAGCACAACTCTCTGTTATGAATGATCCTTCTGATCCTGAATCCAGCAATACTCGACACAAATGGTTTTGGTTGAATTTATTGGTTACATTCGGGGTTATCGTGAATAACATTTCCCTGGAATCATTACACATGTTCGACAAATTGGTATCGTGAATGAATTTCGAAAATGGGGGAAAAAATTCCCTCGGAAAATATATCTATCGTGAATACAATTTCCATGGAAATTTTATGCAATTTCCACCATAATTATTCTATTTAATTATTAATATTATTCTATTTCTAATAATTATTATTTAAAATTTAAATCATTCAAATCAATTCATTTTAGGTATGGCTTGATAAGAAAAAGTACGTGAGAAAAAAATGTCGGAAAACCTGAAGCACAAAAATGCTACTGGAGGAGGGCCATTCAGAGATTACAAATTTACCCTTATATTTAGAAGAAGCAATAATGAATATGTGTACAATGCATGAATCTGTTGAAGGGTGCCCCAATGCTGCGAAGTTCGGGTTGCCTTCTTGCAATAAAAGGCGAGAAATACAAACTGATGGGTCCGAAAAGGAAAATCCAACATCATCATCATATCAAAAAAATTGTGCCAGCCATAAAAATTCCACAACACCTGATGCCACTGAATTAATTGAAATATTGTTAGACTCGCCAGTGAAATGCAATCAACAGAGAGATTCGGAGCCGCTCGTGGATTCAAATATACCAAGAAATGGTTCCACCCCTATAATTTCGGCAAAGCGACAGAAAAAAAATATGACTCCACAGGATGCCTTAGAAAAGGAAATACATCTGCAACGAGAATTGTGCGATAAAATCGGAGAAGCTGTCTCATGTATTAAAAGTCATCACGGCGAAAGGGAAGCAAGTGTTAAAAAAGTATATCGCTCCATTGATAGACTGTATGATCAGCACAAATTGGCCTTGCAAGAAAGTAAGCGTCACAATTTCAAAATGGAAAAAGCTGAAATAAAGAAAGAGGAAGAAATCAAGCGCCACAACTTAGAAATGAAAAGACTGAAAACAAAAGAAATTAAAGCTAAAATCAATTTCAAACAGCGTCTTCTAGAAATAGAAGAAGCCAAGCTGGAAACGTTTGAGTGCAACAACTAGTTTGTGGTTTTATTCAGTAAATAAAAAAATAATTTTACAGAGCATTTTCTGGAAAGGTTTGAGTGCAAAAACTAATTTGTAGTTTTATTCAGTAAATAAAAAGTTAATTTTACAGAGCATTTCCTATATTTCTTCTTATGCGCTGAGCTTCAGTCAAGTACTCTGAATCGCTTGTAGCAGTAATTTCGTTAAAAACTAGATTACTGGAGTCGTCATCTATGAGCAAATCAGTGGTTGGCACATTGATGGTGAAATCACTCTTGAAATGTATGCAAATGTTATGTAATGCGCAGCAAACATTTATATCTTGCACCGAGCAAACATCTCCATCTACTTTTCAGCACCCCATTTGTTCGTTCAATTATATTTCGGCAGCGCGTATGGGCCTCGTTGAATTTTCTCTCAGGCGTTTCTTCTTCGTGTGTCCTGTGGGGAGTCAATAGCCATGGCTCTAAGGGATATCCAGCGTCCCCTATTTCAAAGTTCATTTGAATCAAATTATGAATTAAAATCAGTATAATCTGACTTACCTAACAACCACGAATTTTTGTCACCGTTCAAATATTTTTGTTCCATCCACGATCTTAATTCACTAACCTTCCACACGAATGAGTCATGGCATGCTCCAGGGTGTGTGGCATCTACGAAACGAAATCGCATTTCATCATCGCATACCTGCGAAACATATGTATGAGCGCATGAAAGTAAAACGTTTGAGCAAGCAAAAAAAACTCACCAGTAAAACATTTAAACTATAAAACCCCTTTCTGTTATAGTATAAATGTTTGGATGTTGGATATGCTTAGCTTAACAATGGGAGGAACTGCGAATGATTTTCTGTTTTGTGGTAAAGAATAAGAGAGCAAATCTAGGAGATATTTGAACATGGGCTTATTTACTCTGTAGTAATGATGAAATCTGAAAAAAACCCAACTTGAGTGGAATAAACGGTTCATAAAATCATTTAGTTTCTACTTACGAAGCTTCTGGTAACTCTAAGGGATTAGATTTATCCCTCAAATTTCGTCTGATTGACCTTAATTGATCCCTCTCTATTTGCTGTTGCTCTTCGGCAAGTAATACATATGTTATTCTTTGCATTTTTACGTTTTTTTTTTTCAAATTTCAATTAAAAATGTGAATAATTAGTTTTCTCGATTGGTTGAATAATAGTTCTGTCAAAACATTCGAAAATAAATTTCGAATGAGATTTTTCTCACTTTTGTGTTGGTTCAACTGATTCCAGGGAAAAGCGATTCCGATGGAAATTCGCGATAGGAGAATTTTATTCCCGGGAATTAAATTGCTCAGGGGGAATTTTTTTCCCTCGTAGTTCCCGATAAGGCTGATTAACTAGGCGGTCGGTAGCAGACAACATCCATTGTTAGAGTTGGTGACATGATATAAAACATTTGGTTCGTTTGAGTTAATGTTTGACGCTGTATTGCTAGCATCACTTATAGCTGATGAACTGTAGTGGATAAGAGAATGGTGTTTCCGATTACAATCTCTGCATCTAAATTTGGATTTGCAGCTGTAGACATTGTGATTATTGTTGAGGCAATTAAAGCAACGTCCCTCTTTCTTTAAAAAATCTCTGCGTTCTGCTAGTAGCATGGTTTTGAAATTGCCACACTCAAATAATTTGTGGTGCTCCGTTGGACATAGTGGACATGGTTGAATAGCGGAACTTGACACAACGTGGCTCTTATTTATAGGTTTATTTAATGTTGGTTGTTGGTGAGAACGTCTAGTTTGGCGCTTTATCGATTTAAGTGCATCAATTCGTTTCGTAAGGAAATCAAAAAAACTGATTGAAAGTTGGTAGGTCGAAATCGGCTAAGGTTTGCGCCCAGGGACTGTTGGTCTCCTCGTCTAATTTAGTAACCATTATGTGTATTAATTTTTTAGTGCCTCTATGTAGTTGGCGTCCGTTATACTAAAATGTTTTAATAAAGTTGAAGCTTCGTTTTTTAATGTTCCTTTTAGGTATTGCAATTTCTGAGATGGTGTCAGTTTGGGATTATCATGGATTGTTGAACAGAATAGATCATGGAATGATTATCACTCTGTGTAATTTCCTGAGAATTATGGTATCGACATTTTTGGCAATTTTACGTGCGTATGACATGCAGACATGGAAGTTTCAATACTGGTATTGTTCAAAAATGTTGCTGGCTCACCCTTTGGCCGTAATGCTAGGTTTAATCCTGCTACAACTTTATAATAGCTATCTTCAAAATCGGTGTCCATTTCTTCGTTCGAATCGAGTGTGACAATTTTGTTTTCCATTTCTTGAAATTCAATTCGATAACGCTCTACATTGCCTAATCGCACTTTAATGTCTTCGGCGTTAGTGCTAGCATTTATTCCAGCAATTTATTTTTGTAGTTTTGTCATGCTGCCTTTAATATAGGCGCGTCTTTTCTTTAAGGCTGTAATTTCCGCCATTTTGTAGAAGAATTACTAATATATCAGGGCCACAATATACAACAACAATATACAAAATTATAAATTATACTTGCGATTTGGGGTTATGTTTTCTTTGCGGTTTGCAGCTTATAAGAATTTTCCAAGTTTTCCAATTTTTCCAAATTTTTCAATCTTTCCAAATTTCCCAATACGGCTCGAAGGACCAATGATTCTTGTCAGACCTTTGTTTTCAAGAGACAATACCTATGCTTGGCAAGAATTTGATTTTTCAAATAGCGTGGTTGGTTTGTGGTGGCTTCGTTGAGGTAAGCCAAAGTAATCTTAGGCATCAATAATTTGTAGCACAAATTTCTACTGAAATTTCGAAGATAACTCTCTTCAGGTCTTCCAGATTCCAGGTTTCTGGTCAATTCAAATGATTTTTATAAGAAAACAAAACACAAGAACTTTTGCACTTCAGTAAGGTTCAAATTATTAATTGACAAGAAATAACAAGGCAGAAAATTAAACAAAGAAAAAGCAAGTGACAGTTGTCAACTCCGCCTTGTTTTTCCGTCTAGTGGGAGTAGGAGTGATCTCAGAGTTGGCCACAAAGCGCGTCTGCTCACTCCTGAGAGATGAGTTGGAGCGTTTTCTAGTCAATAGGACGAGTCGACTACCTCTCACAGCGCGGATACAGCATGCCGGTCCCAAGCCCGGGTAAAGGAGGAGGGTGTGGGGTAACGGGGCAACCCTATCCTCAATAAAATTAAGTGGAGGAGTAAACCTCGACAGACTAAAAAATCCTAAATCCAGTGGTGAGACACGTGCGCCGAGGGATGTATGGCCATGAGTTGTTGGTCGCTAGCACGGGACTACGGATACCTGGCAACCTCAGTTTTTAACCGGTCTTCTCATGGTATACCGGGCTCTGCCATGGGTGACTTACTTTCCCGGATACTCGTGGGAATAATAGAATATCCAAATAATAAAAATGAGACCGATGCATCTCCAATGGCATCAACCTCGGTACCTGCGTCGACGCTTCAAGCATGCATTACGCATAGGCAAAGACAGAGACAGTGCTCTTGTTTTTGCCAAAGCAGCGCCTCCCACTAAGAGCGTTGTCAAACGCGTCAGGTCGGAAGACCAGACACCGCCCTCATCGACTGCCAAAAAGGCCAGAGCAGGACCGTCACCAGACACTCCAACATTCAGTCAAGTGACCAGTGCTGTAAGACTGGGGGTTGTCCCGACCGACCTGTCAAAGAAACCGCTGACAAAGGAGCAAATCGCTCAATTTCAAGAAGCGGTTATCGACATCTCGATCGAGATGATCGGCTGTGGAGTTTGGCCCCGTTTCATCGGAACATATCCGAAATCTGGATGGATGATCTTCATCTGTCTAGACGGCTCTACTGCCGGTTGGATGCGCTCCAACTTCCAAAAAATAAAAGAAAAAAGTGGACTGGACGTGATGTTGGTGGAAGAGGGAGCTTTCCCGAAGACACACATCGTCCGTGGGTTCTTTCCACAGAGTACTGAACTCCCTTCAGAAAAGGTTCTGGCCACAATCGAGGCCCAGAACGAAGGTGTTAATGCCATATCATGGAAGGTGTTACAGAGTAAGAAGGAAGGTGCGCTCCTTCATCTCGTAATGGCGGTTGACGACGCCTTCATGACAAGACTTATCGCCAACAAAGGCGTTATAGGGTACCGCTTTGGTCAGATTAAGCTGATTCTTAAGAGCACCGACAAGAACTCTGCATCTGACCAAGGCACCTCAAATACAGACAGCTCGGTTCTAAACACCACTGAGCCAGCTAGTCTGAGCGGCTCCGACCCAGCGACAGCGGCACAAAAGGCCGCCTCTTCGGTCACCAGCTCTTCCGGGCAGGTTGACCACAGCGGGTCCGGAACCGTAACATCCAAGCTGGTAGCACGACCAGCCTCATCCTCCAGCAAGGCTAACAAGCAAACTGGTGCAATCCCTCCCAGAATGGGTAAAAAAGCAACAAGAGCTGCGCTTACCCCCAGGAGTAGGATAGACAACGGTAGACCAACGGGTCAACCGAGCCAGACTGCCTGCCGCAGGGGTAAGGGCCCCAAAAAAGCTGTGCTAATAAGGCAGGCCTTTTCTCAGAAGGAGGAAGGTTGAGCACCATAAAGGTGCTACAGGCGAATCTGCATCATGCTAAGGGGGCGTCCGCTACACTTAGCAAGAGATTCGTCGAGGAGAACATAGCCCTTGGCCTCTTACAGGAGCCTTGGGCTATTAGCGGACACGTGAAGGGTCTAAAGGACGGGAAAGGTAAGTTGATAGTAAAATGTGGGGAGGCAGTTCCAAGAGCGGCCTGCCTTATTAGATCTAATATTAACTTCCTTCCCATTCCAGAATTTATAACTAGGGACCTGGTAGCCGTTCTGGTGGAGGTTCCGACCGAGAGGGGAAAACACAACATTGTATGTGCCTCGGCATACTTCCCCGGGGATGAAGATACCATTCCGCCTAAAGAGGTACAAGATTTGATCACGTACTGCAAGGATCGGAACATCCAGTACATCATAGGATGCGATGCCAACGCGCACCATGAGGTATGGGGAAGCAGCGGTATCAATAGAAGGGGTGAGTGTCTTTTAGACTATCTTATTAGCAATAATGTAGATATCATAAACAAGGGCTCAAAACCAACCTTCGTAAATGCGATTCGCGAAGAGGTACTAGATCTCACACTCGCGAGTCCTTTTATCTCAAACTCCATTTTTAACTGGCATGTGTCCGACGAGGCATCGCTGTCAGACCACCTACACATCAGGTTTGATATTCCAGGCCCGTTGGAGCATGCCTCTACCAGATATGATCCTAAGTCTACAGACTGGAATCTTTATCGAGGAATAGTTCTCTCTAAATTAGATTTGCTTGTCTCACCAATTAACTCAATAGAGGTACTAGACGAGGCAGCTCACCAAGTTAATGATTTACTGCTTACTTCCTACCATGACAGTTGTGTCGTCAAAACTAATCTTTGTAAACGCAAAGTTCCGTGGTGGAACGACACACTGGCCAAGTTCAGGAGGAAAGTAAGAAAACTCTTCAACTCTGCTAAACGCACGAAGAGCTGGGACGAATATAAGTCCGCCCTTACAGAGTATAACTCTGAATTAAGACGATCTAAGCGGGCCACGTGGAGGAAGTGCTGCGAAAATATCGCTGAACTGCCTGCAGCTGCGAGAATCCACAAGGCACTCGTTAAAGATCAGACAAATACTGTGGGTCTGTTGAAAAAATATGACGGTACCTACACGATGGACCGGGAAGACACACTGAAAACACTTCTAAATGTTCATTTCCCCGGCTCGTACAACAGTGTACCACACACAAACTCGAACACGATTGACCGAAGGGTTAGCATCGCTAGTAGAACCAATAGTTTATCTGGTAAGATATTTGCCTCAGATAAGGTTAGATGGGCAGTAGGCTCCTTCAAACCATTCAAAGCCCCTGGGGGGGATGGCATCTTTCCCGCTCTTCTACAGAAGGCGATCGATGCTATCCTTCCAATCTTAATTTTATTATTTAGAGCTAGCTACAACTGGGGGTACATCCCGATCGCCTGGAGACAGGTAAACGTGATTTTTATCCCCAAACCAGGCAATAGGCCTAGCGAGCTACCTAAATCATACAGACCTATCAGTCTAACATCGTTTGTCCTGAAAATCATGGAGAGACTCATCGATGTTCATATTAGAGGCAGACTAGAGATATCTGCTCCTCTGCACTCAAGCCAGTATGCATATAGAAAAGGCAAAAGCACAGAAGGTGCCCTCCACTATCTGGTTAAAAAGATAGAATGAACTTTTAGATCCAAGGAGGTTGCTTTGTGTGCATTTCTGGACATTGAAGGCGCCTTCGATAACACTGGCTATGACTCTATAGAGAGGGCTATTAGTCATAAGGGTATCGAAACCTCGACAAATCAATGGATTAGGGCTATGCTCGAGAGTCGAGATATCACATCTTCCTCAGGAGGAGTGTCAGTGTCTGTGACCGCAGTCAAGGGATGCCCCCAAGGAGGTGTCCTCTCTCCCCTTCTGTGGTCAATGGTCATAGACGATCTCTTGGCCAATCTACACAGATTAGGCTACACTGCCATAGGCTACGCTGACGACCTGGCAATTATAATAAGAGGCAAACACTGCAAGACTATCTCTGCTGTCATGCAATGTGCGCTTTTAACAGTTTTAGACTGGTGCAGCAGGGAAGGGTTATCCATCAATCCTTGCAAGACGGTTCTAGTGCCTTTTACTAAAAGAATATTGATTGACTTAAATCCAATCATCATTAAAGGCACCACTCTTACGTATTCCAGCGAGGTCAAATACCTCGGAGTTATCCTTGACAAAAGACTTAACTGGAATGCTCATATTAAGTCTGCTACTAAACGTGCTACAAGGGCCCTATGGGCCTGCAGGAGACTTTACGGCAGTACTTGGGGCCTCAATCCTAAGATGATACATTGGATTTACACGTTGATGGTGAGACCCATAATCTCGTATGCGGCCATAATATGGTGGCCCAAGGCACTCGAGCGTAAAACGGCAAACGAGCTTCAGAAGCTCCAAAGGATTGCCTGTTTAGGTATTACAGGTGCTATGCGTACCTGCCCAACGACAGCATTAGAAGCTATCGTAGGTCTTTCGCCCCTTCAGGCATTCATTAGGAAGACGGCCGCTAGATGCGCTATTAAGCTGCAACTAGAATTTAAGTATAAACCAGGCGACCTTGTGGGACACCTGAGTATTCTCAACTCAATTCCCGAAAGAGACATGTTCTGCACAATACCGGACGTTATGGTCAGGGAGTACTGTTTCGGAAGGTTATTTGAAGTTGAGATCTCAGACCGCGCAAGCTGGTCAAACGGTGCTCCGACACTAGACACTAATGGACTGGTGTGGTTCACTGACGGATCTAAGATGGAATCGGGAGTCGGAGCCGGTGTCTATGGACCTAATACAAGGGTCTCGATACCAATGGGAGACAGTCCAACGGTCTTCCAAGCCGAACTCCATGCCATAGAGATCTGTGCCAGGTTAAACCTTAGCAAAGGCGTTAAGGGCGTTAGAATATATATTTATTCAGACAGTCAGGCAGCAATTAAAGCTCTATCGTCCAACTCGATGGACTCTTTAACAGTAAAAAGCTGCTACGAAGCGTTGCAATCTCTGGCCAGACACAACAGGGTTAAGCTCGGTTGGGTACCAGGTCATCGAGGTATCGCAGGCAACGAAGCCGCAGATGAACTAGCTAGAGCAGGTTCGGAGGCTGCATTCATAGGACCTGAACCTTTTTGTGGCGTCAACTGGTGTGCCGCCACGAAGGTGATAAATAGTTGGGAGGGCGAACTTCGTCTGGCTCATTGGGTTAACACCCCAGGGCTTAGGCAATCCAAACAACTGATCAGACCCTATACATATAAAGAAATCCTTAACTTAGACAAAGGTAGCATTAGGAAACTAGCCGGTTTTCTTACAGGCCACTGTGGCCTTAGATATCATCTTAACAAAATAGGTGTGGGCTCTCAAACAGAATGCAGATTCTGTGCAGAGGATGAGGAGTCATCCGAACATGTTCTCTGCGTTTGCCCAGCACTTATTTGGTTAAGGAAACGCATCTTCCATAAGGAAATATGCTCAACAGTGGAGTTGAAGAACTCTGCTACTAAGGATATATTATCTTTCATCAGGAAGGTAGTATGTCTATTAGACAACTAATGCCCTATCGATACAATAGATCTTTCAGGTCGCGGTGTCAGTCACTTGGACTAGGGTCTACACAAAAAAAAAAAAAAAAAAAAAAAAAGTGACAGTTGTCAAACTAAAAGCAAAAAACTTATATACGTTTTGTTGGTGTTACATGCACCCTTTCAATACTGAACTAATGTTTGTTTTGTATGTCTAATTTAATTGAAATTTCTGGTGGTTCCAACAAAAAGTATATAAAAATATAAACAAGATAAAGGTGTCTTGATATTTATTTATTCAAAGTTATTTAAAGAATGATTACAAATTATGATACTAAAAATAATGAAACCTCGTATGCAACCACTCAACCTACATTTCCCATAGTGCGATCAGACGCATTGTCAAAATTTCCGTTGTGATTCGTTGCAAGTGTTGGACTAAACGTCTGCTGCCTTGATTGAATGTCTACTGCTCGGTGAAGTTAAGTCTTCTCCTCTTTAATGCAGATGCCCTCATCTGTTAAAAGAATAGAGTATCGTAGAATCTGCGAATAGTGATTTCATGTTGTGTTTTTACAAGAGAAGCTGGAGTTGATTCAGGCATTCCCGTAAGTTCTTTTTTTGTTGTAGAAGCTTGTGACGACAAATGTCTGGGCCAGGAAATTTCCCCACACAGAAAAAAAACTAAAGTACAAAACATGAACATTTATATAGAATAAGGAAAACACTGGATTATAAAACAGTTATATTACAAAGAATAAGAAAACACTGGATTATAAAACATTTACATTACATAGAATAAGAAAAGAAAACACTTAATTATAAAACATTTACTTTACATAGAATAAGAAAAGAAAACACTTAATTATAAAACATTTACCGTACATAGAATAAGAAATAAGAACTGGATTGCAAAACATTTAAATAAGAAAAATCCTGAAAAAACATATTATTATTTGAATCACCACCGCATTAAATTTAGTTACTAAAAAAATCGTAAATTAAATAATAAGCTAAAATTGTATTGAAACATCACCGTTCTTTTTACAGGTTTCTGCTCCATAGCACCGTACCGAAAAAAACCAACAAAAAAAACAAAACAATCGCAGTAGTCACCAAGTAAATATGCCTATGTTTGCTTGGTAGCAGAGGACCAGAAAATTGTAGCCTTATTCCCTGTTTTACAACTAACGATACTTATATGTAATGAGTCATCTTCTAAAAATAGACTACATGTTCAATCATGTTCCTTTACAAAAACCGGGAAAGCAGCACAAACCGGTTTGACTACTTGTTTGACCAGTACACAATGATTCAAACTTGCAGGCGGTTACATTTCAAATTTTAAATAATTTAAAGTCATACAGCCTAAAAGTATGCTACATAAAAGTGCTTATTTTTAGTATGCAGTATTTGCTTAGTTCTAATTTTAGTACTTATTTTGGTACATTGCGATTTATCTAGGATTCGAACCCTCTGCACTACCAACTACTGTTCGTAGCATTTGCTTATTTTAAGTATGCAGTATTTACATTGCCATTTATCTTATGATTCTAATTCTATTATATGCGCTACTAACTACTTTTCGTAACATTAATAACAATAATAATATTCGGATCGGCAGACCATTGCGGTCCAAGACCTAGCTTCTCGCGACCATTTGTATTGCGCATGTATATTTTTGGACACAAATGGAAGGGACCTACAATTTAAGGCCGTATCCGAACGGCGAATTTGAGAAGCTTTACGTGGCAAGTTATTTACTCTCGGAACGTTTGTCACCCATTCTTGAGAGGTGGGACACCGTTAAAAATACTTTTGGTGTTACTGGTATTCGAACCACGAACCCCTGCACAGTAGCCATACACATTTCCACTGAACTACGGCACCCACTTTTCGTAACATTACCCCCATCTTAATTCTGTTCGTCCCCAACACTCCCTGTCAATCTGTCAATGTGAACAACTTTCATTTTACATCTGGGGCTTTGTTGAATCCGATATACGACATCATTAATCCTCTTAATGATCTTATAAGGTCTTACCCAACTCTGCTGTAGCTTTGGACATTTACCTTTTCTTCTTTTGGGATTATAAAGCCAGACCAAATCTCCTTCCTGAAATCCACCACAGTTTGCTCGCAGGTCATATCGCATTTTCATCCGGTTGCTGGCGTCCACTATGTTGCTCCTTACTGCAGCATGAACTACGATCATCCTCTGTCTTAGATCACTAACGTAGCTCTCCTTTGATGTCGGCTCTACTGGTGGTGATCCAAATTTGATGTCGCATGGTAGACGAAGTTCACTGCCAAATACAATCATTGGTGGAGAGTTTTTAGTCGTGTTGTGAACAGCGCTACGACAACCCATAATAAACAACAGTATACAAAGATCCCATTCATCTTGGTTGGCATTAACTTCTTTACGCAGATGCTCTTCCAGCGTTCTGTTGAACCTTTCGACCATTTCGTCTGACTGTGGATGTAAAGGAGTAGTCCTCGTTTTCTTGATGTTAAGTACTTGGCACAGCTCTTGAAAGACTAGCGATTCAAAATTCCGCCCTTGATCGGAATGTAATTCCAGTGGTACTCCAAATCTGGATATCCAATTGTTCACGAATACCCTAGCCACCGTGCTAGCTTCCTGGTTTGCGATGGGATGCGCTTCTGCCCATTTACTGAAGTAATCAATGCAGACGAGTAGATAGCGATTTCCATCTCTTGTTTCTGGGAATGGACCAGCTATGTCCATTGCCACCCGCTCAAATGGTGCTCCAACATTGTACTGTTGCATTTTTCCTCTAGTTTTTGGCTGCGGTCCTTTGCTTGCTGCGCACATGTCACACGTTCGACACCAGTCTTCCATATCTCTACGGCAATTGACCCAATAGAAGCGATTCCTGACTTTATCTAGCGTCTTATTAGCGCCCAAATGTGCTCCTGATGTACCACTATGTAATTCTTGCAGGACTTCTTTGACTCGATTCGTTGGTAGCACAATCTGTGATTTTGTGCTTTGACCATTAGCCGATTCCCATTGCCTTACTAGTAGTCCATCTTCCAATCTCAATGACTGCCATTGATCCCAGTAACTTTTTACTGTAGGACTTGCTGTTGCAATCTCGTGCCACTCTGGTCTTTCACCTTGCTACATCCATTGTAATATTTGAGCAATCGAATCATCGCGCACTTGTTCCTCCCTTAGCTACTTTTTTGTCCAGCAATCTTCGACTTGTAGTCTTATTTGTGCAACTACTTCAGAGCACTTCTTGTTTTCTTGCCTTGTGCAGTGTTTGCTCCTTGCCTTCTGGCTCTGCGATAGAACCGCTCCTATTCCCGCATTGCTCGCATCAGTGTCCAGAATGAAGAGTTCTCCTGCCTGTGGATATGCCAAAATTGGAGGACTACACAGCTTTCCCTTCGAATGATTTCTGGCGCTCGCCCGACCATTGGAACTTTTGGTTCTTCTCAGTAAGGCGATGAAGGCTTCCTGCAACATCTGCGAAGTTAGGCACAAACCGTCGATAGTAGGAGCATAGCCCCAGCAAACTTCGCAGCTCATACCTGTACCGGCCATTCGTTAACAGCTTCCAACTTCTTGGGATCCGTGCGTACTCCTTGACTGGATACAATGTGGATCAAATAATTCACTTCATTGTTGAAAAGGCTACATTTCGGCAGACTCAACTTTAATCCTGCTTGAATGGTTTCCAGAAATTGCCGAAGATTATTCACGTTCTCATTAAATGTAAAACCAAAAACAATTATGTCATCCAAATAGACTAAACATGTGTTCCAGCTTAGGCCTCGCAAAACATGTTCCATCAACCGCTCGAACGTAGTAGGAGCGTTGCATAAACCAAACGGTATTACAGAAAATTGATACAAGCCGTAAATGCTGTCTTCTCCTTGTCGTCGTCATGAACTGCTACCTGCCAGTATCCGCTTTTAAGATCCAATGTACTAAAGATTCTGGCTCTTCGTATTCTTTCCTTTTCAGGCTGGCAGTTTGCGATGCAGCTTACTCCCTGAGTCTTGCCAATGACTGTTCCTTCTCTTATTACCTTCGGTGATGGGCTAACGTTCATTATTCTCACTGGTATCTTAGACTGGAGTTTCACTCGAGTTCTTCCGCATAGCAATCCGTTCTTGTTGAAGTTGGTTGGCTCCACTATTCCTACTTTACTGTCCTCAAGATCACCTTGCCATATATGATTTTCTCGCACATCGGTGGTATCTCCATAAGCCAAATATGCATTCATCTGTAATTATTTATTATTATTATTGTTTGGTGGGCTGAAGAGCCTGGTACACTGCGACCTAGAGATCTATTGTGCATCCCAGATGATTACCACTTTATGTGGTGGCTTAGTTCCTTAATGAGTGCCATTACGTCTGACAGTTCGATTGAAATGACATTCTGTCCTGGGACTGTGTAAGCCTTGATGTACTTGAGTCTTTTCCTTATAAGAGCATCACACATGAACAATATGTGTTCTGGCGATTCTTTTGCCTTGTTGCAGAACCGGCAGCTGTCTGTCTGGGATATTCACATTTTCAATAGGTGGCTGTTGAATGGGCCGTGTCCCGTGATGTACCAGACTAGAGATCTGAGTGCATGATGGTTCAGTTTAATTGCCTTGTCTATATGTACAATGTTGTACTTGAGAAGCCTTTTGGTATGTTTCATTCCTGTTGACGATGCCCATTCAGCTTCGATGGTATTGTTAGCCCACTGTTTAATTTTGTTTTTGAGGTGGCTAAGGGAGTAGGCAATGCTTGGTTCCGGCCCAATGAAGGTACCTTCTGCGCCTTCTCTTGCGCAGAGATCTGCTGCCTCGTTCCCTGCAATGCCTGAGTGCCCTGGGGACACATAAGATTTTATTAGTTTTGGCCAATTGTTTTAAGTGGCAGTAGCAGCTCCACGTTGTTCTTGTGTTGAAAGTAGGACCTTTTAGTGCAAGTAGTGCGGCCTGGCTATCTGAGATCATGTAAATCTCAGTTCTTCTGTATTTTCTTTTAGTGCATTCCAAGACGCAGGCTTCAAGTGCAATTGTTTCTGCCTTGAAAACGGTTGGGGAGTTGCCTAGGGGTATTCGCAGTGTGGTTCTGGGTCCGAATACTCCTGCTCCTGTTCCTGTATATGTTTTAGATCCATCTGTGTACCAGATGGATGCATGGTGGGGGAGGTTATTGATGATATTTTCAACTTGATGACGTTCTGGAATTCTAACCAAGAAGTTCCTTTGGAAATCAGTTGTTTTCATCATTGAGTCTGATTGTAGGACAATACCATGATCCGAGTTAATTTTGGAGATGATGTTTGTATGTCCTGGTCTATTGGATTTAACCTGGTTGTGTATATTGAGATTAGAGAGTCTTAAGCCAGCTTCACTTTTAATTTGTATGTGAAGTGGTGTCAGTCCTATAATCTTCTCGAGGGCTGCCGTAGGGAAGGTTTTTATGGCACCTGTTGCAGTAAGACAGATGAGTCTTTGTATCTTATTAAGTTTTGAGCGTGTCTTAAATTGCTCTGTTTTTGGCCACCATATCAAGGCTGCGTATGTCAGCCTAGGTCTGATAATGCTCTGGTATAGCCAAAGAGTCATTTGCGGGCTTATTCCCCACGTTTTATTGAACATGCGTTGGCATGTGAAGTAAGCTTTATTAGCTTTGTTAATAATGTACGTCATATGGGAGTTCCATGTCAGTTTTTGATCGAACATAACTCCCAGATATTTGGCCACCGGCATTATTTGGTTGACCTTGCCTTGGAAATTTATAATGGGAAGATTTATTTTTCTCCTCTTTGTGATGATGGTGCACACTATCTTGTCTGGGTTGACACTTAGGTTCACCTCTTTACACCAATCGTTTACTAGTTTGAGAGCAATTTGCATCCGTTCTGCTATCGTACTATAGAATTTGCTACGGACCATAAGGACGAAGTCATCCGCATAGCCAATATTGATAATATGATTATTCTTAAGCCTTGAGAGTAACGTTAGTAGATAGACAGTAATTAAGAAGTAACTCACCTCTTGTGTTAGTGTCGGTGCTTCCCCAGACTTCGTGGTGCGCGTTTGCGTCACATCCGATCAGAAATTTTTGGTTATGAGCTATGCAGTATTCAACGAAGCTCTGTGTTGCTTTTGGTGGCGATTCTTCATCGTCTCCCTGGAAATAGGCAGCGGCAAAGTTGATGATGCTCGTGCTGCCTTGAGTAGTGTGCGTCTCTAAGTAGATCGCGGTTAAGTCTCTGAAAATAGACTGATTTATAGTGTAGATGTTGTATTGGTGGCGACATAGGATAGCTGTCCTTGGCCTCTCGTCACATTTGCTATAGATCAACTTACCTATTTTATTGGGGATACCCTGGATTCTACCTTTGTTGGTCCATGGCTCCTGAATAAGAGCGATGTCCCAGTTATGAGCCACAAAGAGGTGGCAGAGGTTGGCAGTGGCTGCCTTGGACCTATGAAAGTTTATCTGCACGCAATTCAACTGATTGTTTGCAGTTGGGACTATTTGGTCTATCATTCGGTCCCTGTGTGGTTGAAGTTGCGGCCGGCTTGATGGGTTTTTCTGTTTCTAGGCCGTGTTTTTTGCATATTTTGGCCTGTAGTGGTTTGCTTATGCCATGAACCGACTGGCCGGGCTTTGGTAATTGGGTCTTAGGCTTGACCTTGTTGACGGAGGTTTTTTGGCAATGGAGCGGCTTTTTCTTTACTGTTTTTGACTTGTTGCTGTCGGGTCTGATTCCCGCTGAATCTTTTTTACTTTTTTCATCTTTTTTCAGTCGGAAGTAGACCGACCCGAAGAGCCAGTTGACCCTGTAGTTGGAGCCTTTTAAGTTCTCCGCTATCTTTGGCGACGCTGAAACAGTCAGTTGGAGATAGTCGTTTTCTCTATCTTTGCGCGATAGAATCTTCCAATCTGCGTTTCTAAGCTCCTTATTTTGGACCACCAGGCGCCTGCTTATCTTTTCATTCGTCTCGTTCCTGCATTGGGGAAGATATACGAAAAATATTTGGTTTTGGGGGATTTCATCATCCCTGACGATTTTGATTTTGGCGTTGTCCCACGGTTTGAGGTTTGGCACTGTATTAGTAAGCCATTCAGCCGTATCTGCATCTGCGCAGCTTACTGCTAGCCAGCCCTTCTTGTGTCGGCATCCCAGAACTTTTGGGCTGATACCGTCAATAGGGAGCTCTGCCACTGCGTCCGTTATGAGGTCTTGGGTTTTAGACATCTGTGCCGTGTCTAGTTTGACATCGGGAAATTTTTTGTCGATGATTGCCAACCTGATTGCCTTCACGATGTCGCTGTAGTCTGGCACTGTCCTTGACCCGCTCGCTTCCACTTTTTCGCCTGGGCCCGATATGGCCGTGGTATTGGTCGTTTCGGCTACTTTTGGAGTAGGAGCTTGCCTCTCTCGTTTGTGGTGTTCTTGGGGCTAGAGTCGTTCGATCGTCCTCAATTGACAGTCATTGTTTCGGTCCTGTCTCTGATTTTTGTCAGGCACTATGCTAGTGCCTCGTCATGGGTGAGCCCCTTTTGCTTAAGGAAAGCTAGCCTTTTCCTGGCTGCTCCACTAAGGTGTTGTCGCTGTTTCTTGCTGTCCTCAAGTGCTAGACTATTAAGTCCGTCTCTTAGGTCAGTGGTTGTCGATGTGGACGTGTTGTCCAAGCATAATGGCACGTTGGAGCCTTGTGCAGGGTCGTAGTCAACGGTAATGTTTGACGAATTTGAACTATCGTCGTAGTTTAATTGTTCAGTCTCAGAAGTAGAACCTAGGGGGTCCTTGGCTTCTGAGATTGGTGCGTTTGGAGGAGCACCGCCCTCAGGTTTTATTTCTTGTTCTCTATCCATGAACTTTGTTTTGTGTGGAAAGGAGGTCCACCACAGCAGAGCCTCTTGCTGTAGTAAGGCAGTTTGAAGCCGGAGGTTACCAGATATCCGGAGTTCCGTGCTAGCGACCAAAATCCTCATGGCCATTCATCCCTCGGCGCACGTGTCTCACCTTGGATTGAGGATTTTTTTATCGAGGTTCTCTCCTCTAGGTCCGTTGAATTCTGCTAGACAGGGTCACCTCGTGTAGGATGGGTTTGAAAAACCCGTTAAACGATCTTGCAGCGAGAGAGGCTTTGTGTTGCGCATCATCGTTGCCTTAAACCTGGGAGATATCGAGAAGTCTCTGCTCCTTCCAGGCGTCCCAGCTGATTTCTATGTATCCCAGAGTCAGAGCCCTGACGCCCGAAAAGTTTCAAGCCCTAGACCTCTCGGTTCTTTCCCGAGTTATCTTAACCCCATTCATCTGTAATGCTGGCAACAATAAACTAATGAGAAAACCGTATTCCTCTAAACATGACACTACAGGAGCACTCTCCTTTAATTGCTGCAACTTCATCTGTCGCTGTCCTCAAAGAATAACGAAATGCTGATGCAGAATAACGAAATGCTTTTTCCACTTGACCTTTGGACACCACTTTGGGATTTACAACTGATCTGGAAGCTACTGTATCCAAATTAAACGTACATGGTTTTCCTTCTATCACACCACTAACAAGCAAGCTGTTGCTGTCCGTGACCTTGGGACTGTCTCCCCTCTTCACAAGCTTGCGCGCCGTAAAGCTGGTGTAACTTAGTTTTTCTGGTGTGCACCAACGAGTTAAGCTGGCTGCTGCACCTCATTCTTGTCTCACCTTGGATTGAGGATTTTTTTATCGAGGTTCTCTCCTCTAGGTCCGTTGAATTCTGCTAGACAGGGTCACCTCGTGTAGGATGGGTTTGAAAAACCCGTTAAACGATCTTGCAGCGAGAGAGGCTTTGTGTTGCGCATCATCGTTGCCTTAAACCTGGGAGATATCGAGAAGTCTCTGCTCCTCCCAGGCGTCCCAGCTGATTTCTATGTATCCCAGAGTCAGAGCCCTGACGCCCGAAAAGTTTCAAGCCCTAGACCTCTCGGTTCTTTCCCGAGTTATCTTAACCCCATTCATCTGTAATGCTGGCAACAATAAACCAATGAGAAAACCGTATTCCTCTAAACATGACACTACAGGAGCTTTCGATTTACAACTGATCTGGAAGCTACTGTATCCAAATTAAACGTACATGGTTTTCCTTCTATCACACCACTAACAACCAAGCTGTTGCTGTCCGTGACCTTGGGACTGTCTCCCCTCTTCACAAGCTTGCGCGCCGTAAAGCTGGTGTAACTTAGTTTTTCTGGTGTGCACCAACGAGTTAAGCTGGCTGCTGCACCTCATTCTTGTCTCACCTTGGATTGAGGATTTTTTTATCGAGGTTCTCTCCTCTAGGTCCGTTGAATTCTGCTAGACAGGATGGGTTTGAAAAACCCGTTAAACGATCTTGCAGCGAGAGAGGCTTTGTGTTGCGCATCATCGTTGCCTTAAACCTGGGAGATATCGAGAAGTCTCTGCTCCTCCCAGGCGTCCCAGCTGATTTCTATGTATCCCAGAGTCAGAGCCCTGACGCCCGAAAAGTTTCAAGCCCTAGACCTCTCGGTTCTTGCCCGAGTTATCTTAACCCCATTCATCTGTAATGCTGGCAACAATAAACCAATGAGAAAACCGTATTCCTCTAAACATGACACTACAGGAGCACTCTCCTTTAATTGCTGCAACTTCATCTGTCGCTGTCCTCAAAGAATAACGAAATGCTGATGCAGAATAACGAAATGCTTTTTCCACTTGACCTTTGGACACCACTTTGGGATTTACAACTGATCTGGAAGCTACTGTATCCAAATTAAACGTACATGGTTTTCCTTCTATCACACCACTAACAACCAAGCTGTTGCTGTCCGTGACCTTGGGACTGTCTCCCCTCTTCACAAGCTTGCGCGCCGTAAAGCTGGTGTAACTTAGTTTTTCTGGTGTGCACCAACGAGTTAAGCTGGCTGCTGCACCTCATTCACCTGTGATGCACCAACTGCCACTTGACACGATTCACTGGTTGCATTGTAGTTTGTACCGGTCTTGGTTCCTTACAGTCGCGCATAAAATGTCCAAGTTTCTGGCATCTAAAACATTTTGGACGAGAATTTGATGTGGAATTCCTGTCGTTTTGGAAGCGCCCAGTCTTTGATTTTCTAATCTTCTCATCATTGAGGGCTTCTCTTTGTGTGATGTCCTCTGTTTCCAGCTTGCACAATCTAACAAATTCAGTAGAAAAACTGGCTCTAGCTGCTTCGTATTCCAAAGCGGATGGCAATACTTCATTCATTGACTTTTTTCTGGCTGTTGTCCTCAAATGAAGCTTGAACTTTTCATCTCAAATAGCATTGATGAACGCATCCACTGCCAAACCGTCCAAGATACCAGCCGGAACTCCACAATAGGCTTGTCGTGCGAGCTTAGTTATTTCCCGCTCTAATTCTTGAAGTCGTTCTCCTCGCTGTGGTTTCTTCATCTGGAGCTGTATTTTGCTTAACTCCTGGAAGTGAGTTTTTTTAATATTCTTTCGGAATTCATCTCGGCATTTGGAATCATTTGCAATACATCGGCCGCCTTGCCACTCAACGTCAGGATTAGAGAATTTAGTTGTTCTTCAGCACCCCATCCATTGTGTTGTACAGCAGCTGCAAACTGGACTTTGAAATTTTCGAAAGCTGTCTCGCCATCGAACGCAGGTGGCTTCAAAATTCCTTTCTGGTTACTAGAAGATTCTGGAATGACTCTGGTACCGCTTTGTTGAGTGTTTTCCCTGACGTGCTGGGTACGATTATCCAATCGGGTCTCAAACTCTTTAATTTTACCTTCCAAGCCACTCACTTCTTTATGAATTCCATTTATCTCACCTTTAAGCGATGTTTGAATTCCTCTCATTTCTCCCTTGAGCGTTTCTTGGATTTCGCTCATTTCATCTCTTAGCTTTTCTTGAATAAGATCTAGCTTTCCATTTTGCTGGTCAAATTTGGAATTCAAATGTTGATTTTGCTGCTCAAACTTATCGGCCAGTTTGAAATTTAACTGCTGATTTTGCTGATCCAATTCCTTCTTCAGCGTTTGGCTTTGCTGCTCCAACTTATCGCTAATTTTAAAAATCAATTCTTGCTTTTGAGTTCTTACAAAACAATTGAAATAAGAATATCGAGTGATTCAGTTTAAATTTCAGAGCAATTTTATTATTCGTTATAATTTTTGGTTTATATGGTATTGTTTGTATTTATTATATTTCTCTCTTCTTTGGCTCTCATTTCCTCATTTTCGTCATTTAGGCTTCGCCTCTGGATCTACTTGCTCCGAGTTGTGTACAAGTATTTTGATAGCCGCTCGATTGCAGTGGGGATGGGAAGCCGTCCGCTTAAAAGCTCTCGGGCTGAGGGAGGAATAAGGCAGGCCGTACGCTAAAAAGCTCTTGGCCGTGGAAGGGCAGAGGGGGAAATCTGTCCGCTTAAAAGCTCTCGGGCTAGGGAAGGACAATGGAATGTTTCTGCACAAGCCCTTGCCACGGGTGGTGGGAACTTATTTCTTCACGCTTAGTATTCTAGATTAGAAAGTTCTTACCGCGGGTGGGGGAACTTTCTAATATAAACGCAGAGTTTTACATAATGCTTACCTTGCTTGCTAAAGAGAGCGATTACTTATTTTGTCGCTGCTTTTATACTATTTTACAAATACAAAATATATAGATTCGGAAAAAATATATTCTTTTGGTTTTTGGATTTCGCCACTATGCAAGCGTAGTCGTCCAGCGCTGGCGTCTACTGCATAATGGTTTTGTATGGCTTTTTGCTAAATTTATTTAGGTTTTATTTTGGTTTTCGCCACTATTCGAATGTAGTCGTGCGGCAGACTTACAAGCTATTAACATTTGGCTTACTGACTAATACTAATAAGAATTGCTGTCTTAAAGTACGGACTATTATACTGATATTAGGTATACACTAATATCACTCGTCTTTTTTAATTTTTAACTCTTAATATTACTGATAATATAAATATATTTCACTGTACTTTTACCATTAAAAGAAAATGTGTCAACGAGGCAACAAAAACATTCAACAACAAAATAGAATAAATAATGTAAATTCGGCAAGTAGTGATGAACGAAACAGTGTTATATTTTTAAATAATATAAATAAAATTGAATCAGAGAATTCGTTTAAAATGTATATTAATAATTTGAATTTTGGTACTGATCCATTGTATATCACTGTAAATTGTAATGGTATTCAACTGAAGATGGAACTAGACACTGGCACTTGTGAGTCAGTTATTTCAAAAAATACGTTTGATCTGTTTTTTGATAATATAAAACTTGTTCCAAGCAATAAAAAGTTTAAACTAATTACAGGTGATAAGCAAAAATGTTGGGGTATTTAATCATCATAATCATCATACTTGTGAGTCAGTTATTTCAAAAAATACGTTTGATCTGTTTTTTGATAATATAAAACTTGTTCCAAGCAATAAAAAGTTTAAACTAATTACAGGTGATAAGCAAAAATGTTGGGGTATTTAAGTGTTTCGTTGCCAAATTCTTCAAAAAGTTATTCATTAAAATTAATAGTGGTAGCTACAATAAAAGATTTTGTTCCGTTGTTTGGTCGATCTTGAATTAATATAATTTACCCGAATAGGAAGAGCAAATTCTTTATAAATACAATAGACAATTTACATGATGACTATGCCAGCCAAACTCTTACAGAACTGCAACAGTACGACTGCGAAATCCGTTACCGAAAAGGCTCAACCAACCGAGCCACAACTATTACTTCCGATTACGGAAACCTGTCCATGGTATCAGACCAAAACGCAAATGGTAAAATCCAAACCCGAAGAAAATTCCGAATATCAAGTAGTAGACGGAACTCTATATCGGCATATTTACAACCCGACCTGCTACACCGAAACTGCTCCGGCCGCCTGGAAAGTCTGCGTTCCGAAACCACTCCGCCATCTTGAAAACCACACCGATATAACAGCGGGCCATATGGGGATCGCGAAGACGATTGCCAGGATAGCCCAGACGTACTACTGGCCTGGACTATTTCGCGACCCTGCCCGATTTATCCGCCAATACCCCACTTGCATGGAATACAAAATACCAGCCCCCAAGCCCGCCGGGGATATGCATATGACTGCCGCCAACTATCCTTGGGAAATCAAGTTCCGACTTCATCGGCCCACTTCCACGATCGACGAAAGGAAACACCACGATATTGGTATTCCATGATATGTTTTCTAAATGGACGGAGTTTGTAGCTCTCCGAGATGCAACCACACCAGCGTTAATCAAAGCATTTAAAGAGCGCATCCTCAGCCGGTATGGATGCCCAAAAATCTTAATCACCGACAATGGAACGCAGTATCGGAGTATCCAGATCAAACAGCGATTTACACCCACCAAGCAAACCCGACAGAGCTTATGAACCGTGTCATAAAAACCATGGTTGCACAATATGTGAAAAAGGACCATAGAAAGTGGGACGAGTACCTACCGAAACTCATGCTGACCATGAACACAGGTCGCAACGAAACGACTGGGTACTCCGCTGCCTACCTGAATTTTGGCCGTGAACTACGCTTACCGTCTACTCCTGATATAGCATTAAACTCGGAACCTGATACAAAAGAACGCATAAAAGTACTAAACGAAGTCCTGAAGCTTTTCCGAATCAACCTAGCTAAAGCATTTGGAATACAGAAACGCTACTACGACCTCCGTCGCCAACCATGGATTCCTACCATAGGAGAGATGGTATACTTCCGCTACCGACCACTCTCTTCGGCAGCACAACAATTCGCTGCTAAACTAGCACCCAGATATATCGGACCAAAAAAAAGATTTCACCAGTAATCTTCGTCCTAGAAGGAGACCAACAGAAAAAAATAGCCGCCCACATAAAGGATTGCAAGAAAACCAACGACCCACCCGACACCAGCAATACTCATATCGTAGGTATTGACAATCGCACCAAAACCGAATCAGTGTTACACAGGATGTCCAGCCAACAACATCACCTCGCGAAATACACTGAAGCCACCCTAGCACCAGGGACCCATCGACGTACCAAGCCACGTCCCGTGCTAGCACCACCGCCAAAGACGACCACCACCCAGCACCAGGTCCGGAACCGGGTGTGGGAAAAATGCCACCACCACCCAAGCGATCACTCACCAGCAATGAGCTGACTCAGCTGTGCAAAATCGTACCCCGAGATGTTGGTACCGCCGCAACCCCCCTCCCATTTGTTGAAAGCTTTGCCCGCAACCCCAGCTGAAGGTCTAGCAAAGCCAAACATCAAAGCACCAGCCGAACCAACTACCAAAGCAGAGGCAGAACCATGGAAGGTGGACGACAGCACCCCGACCGATGGCAGTACCATCATCACCAGACCAGAAGTCACCTCAAGCGACTCTTATCCGCATTCACCATCATACACCTGACTAACCCTGATGCTTTCAAGGGTTACCCACCAAGCAGAAGCACTTCACATTTAAGGGCCCCTGCGGAGTTATTAAGGGCTGCCAGAATGCCAAAAAAATCAACATCCTACGGACAGCAGATCACATCCTCACCCTTCGATATAAACCGGACATATATATATATGTATATAAAAAAAATATATAATAAAAAAATAAATATATAGGTATATGAATTAAAATCTTGTTACTTTACTAGTATTACTTTAAACATATGTTTTATATATTATTCACTTTGTTGTGTACTCACTGTATTATTATTTTCACTTATTCCGCTCACCAAATACATAATTATCCTTATCATTAGAAATAAATTTGATATTACAACACTTACAATGCCAAAAAAAAAATTTATGAATTAAAACCTTGTTACTTTACTTACCACTATTATACTATTATTACTTTAAACATATGAATGATATATTATTTACCTTGCATTTACTTCTTATTATTACTTTATTACTTTAAATATATATGAATTAAACTATT